>CM062620.1:5358891-7758891 GCA_025617555.3 Puccinia polysora
TAAATAATAAATAATAAATAATAAATAATAAATAATAAATAATAAATAATAAATAATAAATAATAAATAATAAATAATAAATAATAAATAATAAATAATAAATAATAAATAATAAATAATAAATAATAAATAATAAATAATAAATAATAAATAATAAATAATAAATAATAAATAATAAATAATAAATAATAAATCATAAATCATAAATCATAAATAATAAATAATAAATAATAAATAATAAATAATAAATAATAAATAATAAATAATAAATAATAAATAATAAATAATAAATAATAAATAATAAATAATAAATAATAAATAATAAATAATAAATAATAAATAATAAATAATAAATAATAAATAATAAATAATAAATAATAAATAATAAATAATAAATAATAAATAATAAATAATAAATAATAAATAATAAATAATAAATAATAAATAATAAATAATAAATAATAAATAATAAATAAAAATAATAAATAATAAATAATAAATAATAAATAATAAATAATAAATAATAAATAATAAATAATAAATAATAAATAATAAATAATAAATAATAAATAATAAATAATAAATAATAAATAATAAATAATAAATAATAAATAATAAATAATAAATAATAAATAATAGGGCGTATAAAAGTTAACCAAACCCGCCATTTTTTAATGGTGGGTTTCAACCCAAATCCGCCATTTCAAACCCGCCATTAAAAATCAAAAAAGCCCACTTATTTCAGATCAGACGTGTCAAAGTTAACTTGAAATAAGTGGGTTTTTTCAAATAAAGTATTTAAATGCTTCCACCACCTGTCCGCGTCATACACCCCTGTCTTCCCACCTCCTTATAACTCCGGCCTCATTGTAAAATGTTTTACCCCCACCCTCATCATAAAATTGATTGACCACTCTCATGACTTTATTGCTTTCATCACTTGATCACTCTCATCCACTTCATCGCTCTCAAAACTTCATCACTCTCATCACTTAACCGCTCTCATCACTTGATCACTCTCATCCACTTTATTGCTCTCAAAACTTCACCACTCTCATCACTTTATGGCTCTCATCACTTGCGTAGCCCTTACTCTTTCAAATGGCCCCTCAGCAAACCTCCCCCCGCTAGACCAACACACCCAAGAGAACATTGCCAAGGAACTCCACAACATACAATCCTCCCCCATCAGCTTCCAAGGGCTCAAGTCAGCTCAAGAGAGCTAATCACATCATCCTGGTAAACTGGCTGAAAATTCCCTCCAACTACAATGCCTGCTTTGGATCCAACAACAAAACACGTGTTGGCCAACCTCCATCCTCTAAGGTCAATGGTTATCTCCTGATGGCCAATGAACTCAAGAACAAAACAAAAGGTAGGCTGGATCTGTCATTCAAACAGATGAGGGAGCGGTTCAAAAACTATTGAGCCAAGTACAAAAAGGCCCACTCCATGTCTATCTCCACTGGCTTTGGTATCACCGACTTGGACAAAGCCAAAGGAATCAACTTGGTGGTTGATAAGTTGGACTCCATTTGTCCTTTTTATATTCAAATGGATGAAATCTTTGGAAAGAAGGCCAACATCACCCCCCTAGCTGCTTTTGATGCCCAAAAATCCAATTCTGTTGATGCCGAGGACTTGGCTGGGGATGCTCAGCCTACCAACTTGGACCTTGATGAAACCTTGGCCTTTGAGTGTCCCCCATCTGATGACAAGGAGGATATTCAAACACAATCGGCTCCAATCACTTCTACTTTGGTATTGATTGATCAGTCAATCCCAACCTTGGACCCCTCACTTCCTTCTTTTGATTTCTCTCTTCCTGGGGCAGAACAACTGGAGAACTTGCCCAATGAGGAGGATGTTATTCCTGGATCACCGTTGCCATCAACATCTGCTCAAGTAAGGAGCTAAATTATTTTCAATTCTGTCTGGTTGCTCCTGACTGATTTACATTGTAAAAAAACAGGCTCATCCATTTTTGATTGGCTGAACACTCAAGCCAATGGGGCCTCCCACATCGCCTTCAAATACTAGTGAGGACTTTCAGACTCAAACCTCCTCTGCCAAGGGTAAGCAAAAGGCCTCCAATTCCATCAATGTCAACCCCAAAAGTCATCAAAAGAGGAGAAAAACCTCCAGTTTTTTGGGCTTTGAAGAAATCATGGAGAAGCAAGATTCATGTAAGTTGATTGATTCAATATCCTTGCTTTCAAAATCATGCTCATTGCCATTCCCCTCCAAAAAACAGTGAAATCACAAATTGAATCAGATAAACTTCAGTTTGAAAAGCAAAAGTGGGATTGTCAACTGGCCATGGATAGTCAAAAGCAGCAAGCCAAGACTTTGGCTAATCAACAAAAATTGGATGCTGAGTGGAGGTTGAAACAAGCTGAGCTAGAGTTTCAAAAAGAGGAAAAGGAGAAGGATCGGCAGCAAGTGCAACTGGAAAAGGAGAGGGAACAACGGGAAAACAAAAAAAAGGATAAGGTATCAGTAGCTTTGGCTTGCATTGGCAGTGGTAGATTGGTAGAAGAAATACAGCAGATTACTCAAATGCTGGGCTTGTAAATATATTTGCATGGATGAAAGAAAAACAGATTATTTTTTACTACAAAAACGTTTGAGAGCATTCTTGACCCCACCAATATACAGATCTTTTTTGTTTTTATTGATATTTTTTTCTCTAGAGTAAATTTGACCGTTTTTCATGTCCCTACAAGTGCTCTGATTTTTTTTTTTAATTTGGAGTGACATGGCCATTCTGGTATGGGTTGCTGTGTCCATAGCTGGAAAGGTACATTGCTTGTACTTGTTAGCCGCCCAAACCATTTTGACTATACCTTTTTGCTTGAAATCAATTCCAAAGCCAAGGTCAGGAAAAACAAATTGACCGTCCGAAACTTGATATTCATGCGTATCTTCAATAAGTCAACCATTTGATTTTTGGTTGGGACCACAAGTAAAAAGGAATAGCCAGAGATGTCGCCTTTGTCAATATGAGGAGAATTGTAAAAAGAATCCAAGGTGAAAGTGAGGTGTGGGGAGCAATCAAAAGGTGTAGGCTTGGAACCAAATTCCAACAAAGAGAAAGAGGGGATGTTGCTGTCCTTCATGGTATCACGGTTTGATTCAAAGGCAAGTTTGGCCAAATTACAAAACATTTGTCCTAAAATTTGGGATACTTTGTTGGCCTTCAGGTTGAGGACAGCGTACTCTTGAGGAGAAGATCTAATGGATGATTTCTTCACATAACGTCCGAATAACTCCAAAGGGTTCATCAATTTTTGCCAACCAATTGCCCACATTTTTCCACCCCAAGATCTTGAGGGATCAACCGGGTTGACAAATTTTTTCAAACAGTGAAGGAATGTCGTCACAAATTTGATATCTTTCTTATCTTTCTCAGATAGTCAATCCAAAGGCACAAATTCAATGACGGCAACCAGAGCATGGTGATCAGATTGGTCAAGAACAATAACTTTTCCATGGTGGAAGAAGTGGAAAGCCCCAATTGTCTGTTTTGCTTGCTTAAATTCTTCCTGGGTGGGTTTTTGAGGGTTCTTTTTCTTTTCAGCCGTGATAGCAGGGTACAGATCCAAAGGGCATAGCTTTCGTCTAGAACAGGCAAACTTTTCCTTGATCCAGTCGTCAGTCACTTCCAAAGAAATTTCCAAATCCCTCATTTGAGCCCTCCTTTTTCTACGATTCCTCTGCTTGCCACCTCTCTTTATGTTTTTCATACCATCTCCTTCCATCTTTCTCCCTCCCAGGCACTTGCTGCATCCAAGGTGAGGATCAAGGTGAAATTTGAATGGTTGAATAAAATTTTGAGTTTGGTGGGCAGTGAAGGAATCAATATCAAAAAATGGGTTGGACAAACAAAAAGACCGGTCAAACAAATAAAAAAAAAATGTCAGAAATGTTCTCATTATTGACAACAAACGGAGGGATTAAAAAAATAAAAAAGAGATGAAAATCAAAACCTGGAAGAGCTAGAAAACCTAAAAAAAAAAGAAACAAAAACAAAGAAAAAACAAAGGGAAAGTCAGTTCCCTGTACCCTCCAAAAACTCTGCATCAATCAGCCCAAACAATTGGCCAATCGATTGCGAATCAATTGCTCAATGGATTCGCAATCGATCGCTTGATTGATTTGCAATCAATTGGGAAATCAATTGCCAATTGATCGCTTGATTGATTTGCAATTGATCGGGCAATTGATTGCCGATCAATCAAGCGATTGATTGGCAATTGATTGCCCGATTGATTGCTAATCAATTGAGCGATCGATTTGCAATTGATGGCAGGAAGAAGATGAAGGGGAGGGGGGACTCACCAAGGGCAGAGGATGGACCAGAGGATGAGGAGGGGGAGGGGGACTGGGCTGGCTGGACCTGGGGGGGTTCAAAGGGAGGGTTATGGTAGGAGATCAGCCAGGTGAAAAAAAAGAAAGGTGATTCAATGAGGGGAGGGGACTCACCTTTGATGGTTGATGGAGGTTGGGTGGTAGGTAGGTATGTTGTTGGTGATGTGGATGTTGGTGAGGTTGGTAAAGAGTGAAGGTGGTGGTGTTTTGGTGAGGTTTTGAAGGTGGTGGTGATGAGTGAGGTGGTTTGGTGAGGAGGAGGCAGGGTTTGACCGGTGAGTGAGTGGGGTGAGGTTGAAGGGGTTTAGTGGTGAGGGGGAGGGGGGTGGCATTTGGTGAGTGGCAGGGTTTGAGGTGGAGGTGTTTTTGGATTCAAGTCCACTAAAAAAAAATAAAAAAAAAAGACTCAGCCTATGAATCTTGGGTGAACAACCGAAACCAAAAAAATACGGTGAAGGGAAATTTTACCAATTTCAAAATCAAAAATTACTCATCAAAGCGAGCAAGGGTGAGAGGAAGAATTGGCTCTCTCATAGAAGAAGATGAGGGACCAGATGAGACAGGGATGACTTGAGGCGGATCAGGAATATCATCTTGGAATATTTCGTCCCATTCATCTTTGATGTCGGCCAAAAGGTTGTTAAGGATTACACAAGTGATAATCCAGTTGATGAGGAACCTCATATCTTTGTAACATTGGAGCTGGTTTCGCATCTCCTGTAAGCTGGCCCATCTTCCTTTCAGAATTCCTATGGCATTCTCAATCCGAACTTGTGATTGGGCAAGATGATAGTTAAAATTGGTTTTTCCTTGATCATTGGACAAAACATTCCGGTATGCTGGAACTACATATTTCCCACTAGCATAAGCCAAATTGGCCAGAAGGTATTGATCTTGGTCAAAGTAGATCTCTGGTTGTTGGGCAATCCGCATCCGATTGAAAACATATGAATCATGACAAGAACCTGGAAGGCCAGCATGGAGGGAGATGAACTTCTTGTTGTTATTGCAAACAAGTTGTAGTGCCACGGAGTATCTAAACAAAGAGATGGAACATATTTGGTCAGTGTGTGATCCAAAGTTTTATCATAGCTATTGGAAATAAAATGAATCAATTGCCTTTTTTTACGATCAAAATAGTGGTTGCCATCTGGGTTGGGTTTTTGACTCAAGGGGATGGTGGTTCCATCAACAAAACCAATGCAACCAGGAAATCCTTCTGTCTCCATTACTTGAGATATCTCCTTGTGTTCTTCTTTGGTTGTCCATGAAAGGACCGAGCGACGGAAAGATAGGATAGCAATAATGACTCTTTTGGTGTATAAGTCAATGCTTCCGTAACTGACTGAGAATAGATTTTCCAATCAATGGATTGCTGCTCCATTTCCATTTGACCCCAATCTACAAAGAGCAACGGCAAGTTGGATGGCTGGATCGCGTTGTGGATTGCAAGAATTGTTCTGGAAGATTTGGTGGTCTTCAATCATTGCCAAAAGTTTCATGAAATAAGGCAACAAAGTTCAGAACAGTTGCTGGAAGCTTAAGTCAGGGATGAGATGAAGCTTTTGCCTTTCATACATAGGGTTATGGAGAGTGTGTATTCTTGGAACCATGTATTGCTTTGCCAACAGAGAATTCAAAGCTAACCAAGTTGATTCCAAATTGGAGTCTGAATCAGAGTCTGAATGGTAGTCAAACAGTAGCAAAAGTTCAGTCAGCTTTTTTGTGTTTTCAACTTGCTGGAGGGATGTTTGATTGGACATGTTGAGAAAGGTGGTGAGTGATGTGGGGTGATGAGATGATGATGGGATTTGTGTGAAGATGGGTATGTGAAGGTATGTGAAAAACAATAGAGATGTGTGTGATGCGATGGATATGGGACCAGTATGGATTTGCTGATGTGGATGGGTGTTTTTGATGTGATGGATGGTGGATGGAAGATGATGCATAAACGGCGGGTTTAATGGCGTGTTTGATGATTGAAATCCGCCATTTTCATGAAACACGCCATTTTGAAATACACCAGTTAGGGGGTATGTGTATTTCAGAAACCCGCCATTTTTAATGGCGGGTTTTGTCAAAAAAATGGCGGGTTTCTAATGGCGGGTTTGCTAACTTTGATACGCCCTAATAAATAATAAATAATAAATAATAAATAATAAATAATAAATAATAAATAATAAATAATAAATAATAAATAATAAATAATAAATAATAAATAATAAATAATAAATAATAAATAATAAATAATAAATAATAAATAATAAATAATAAATAATAAATAATAAATAATAAATAATAAATAATAAATAATAAATAATAAATAATAAATAATAAATAATAAATAATAAATAATAAATAATAAATAATAAATAATAAATAATAAATAATAAATAATAAATAATAAATAATAAATAATAAATAATAAATAATAAATAATAAATAATAAATAATAAATAATAAATAATAAATAATAAATAATAAATAATAAATAATAAATAATAAATAATAAATAATAAATAATAAATAATAAATAATGAATAATAAATAATAAATAATAAATAATAAATAATAAATAATAAATAATAAATAATAAATAATAAATAATAAATAATAAATAATAAATAATAAATAATAAATAATAAATAATAAATAATAAATAATAAATAATAAATAATAAATAATAAATAATAAATAATAAATAATAAATAATAAATAATAAATAATAAATAATAAATAATAAATAATAAATAATAAATAATAAATAATAAATAATAAGTAATAAATAATAAATAATAAATAATAAATAATAAATAATAAATAATAAATAATAAATAATAAATAATAAATAATAAATAATAAATAATAAATAATAAATAATAAATAATAAATAATAAATAATAAATAATAAATAATAAATAATAAATAATAAATAATAAATAATAAATAATAAATAATAAATAATAAATAATAAATAATAAATAATAAATAATAAATAATAAATAATAAATAATAAATAATAAATAATAAATAATAAACAATAAATAATAAACAATAAATAATAAATAATAAATAATAAATAATAAATAATAAATAATAAATAATAAATAATAAATAATAAATAATAAATAATAAATAATAAATAATAAATAATAAATAATAAATAATAAATAATAAATAATAAATAATAAATAATAAATAATAAATAATAAATAATAAATAATAAATAATAAATAATAAATAATAAATAATAAATAATAAATAATAAATAATAAATAATAAATAATAAATAATAAATAATAAATAATAAATAATAAATAATAAATAATAAATAATAAATAATAAATAATAAATAATAAATAATAAATAATAAATAACAAATAATAAATAATAAATAATAAATAATAAATAATAAATTGTAAATAATAAATTGTAAATTATATGGAGTAGTGTACAGGCCCCCACGCATTGAGGGGCCCTACACAACTCACACACGGCTGGAGCTATGAATTCAATATCACCCTTTATTGAATAATGTATTTATTATCTATTCCATCACCTCTTGTAGCTAGAGGATAGCAAGTGTCTTGCCATCCAGGAGGCTGACAAGGGACCTCAGGCTCAATGGATGTCCAAGCTCCAACAAATCTCAGTTCAAGCTTCAAACAAGCTCCAAATTAATGTAACTTTGGGTTGTACACAGTGACTGCACACCAAAAACTTGGTAAAATAATGGAGATAGCTTCAACTAGAGATTCCTTGATGGCACTTTCTAGCAAGTGATATCAAATTTTTCATGGTGTGAAAACTCCTTTTTCATTGAAAGAAACTATTAATAAAAAATACCAAAAATCAAATTTCTCAACATTGAGAAAATATGGATTTGGCTTTTCAAACAGGTTCTCTCAGAATTTGTTTTGCAACCACCAGAAGAAAATAAAACAGGGAAAATAATTCAAAATCAATGGGAGTATAATTGTGGAATCCATGATTTTTCAAAATCACATGGGGTTAAAAACAAGAAGAAAGGAGATTATTCCAAAATTAAAAGGAATAAAAATATCATATAGTTATATAGTTTTTTATTTAATAATTCCTTGTTTTATCCAAGCTTAATAGTTTCTAGGCCTTAAACTATATGATCTGAGATTCTGAAGACATTTCTTGATTTCAAATTGGGGTATCTGTATTCCTGGAGAGAGCAGAGGAAAGAAAAGTTTGGATGTATTGAAAAATCCATTCAGATTGTTAAATGCATCCATTGGATTGAATTTACCACATTTTTATCACCTTTTTTTTTATGGAATTTGAAAGGTTTTTATGCATTTCTTTTACTGACAAAATTAAATGGTGAAGAATTTGATTTTATATTTCTCAGCCATAGAGATTTAATCAAAATGGATTAACTCAATAAAATCAATAATTTATAATTTCTTGGAATTATTGAGAACAAAAAACCCTCCATTGATGCATTTTTCAATGTCACCAAAAATATCCTGAGCCTTTTTGAGCTCCTATGAAGTTTTTATATGGGCATTTCCCTTTTTTGACAAAAATTGCTGGTTACAACCCCACTGGGTCAAATTTTTGAAGGGACCCGTAATTTTCATAAAACAATTGCTCAACTACTTCCAGGGAGGCCCATATTTTCTATTTTTTTAATTGCTCCTTTTTTGTGCAAAATTCCTCCATGAATTATAATTATTTTTTATCCATTAATTTATAATGTTGTGGAATTCAGAAGAGTAATTCTCCTTTTAAGGGTTCCCAAGTTTGGAAGTTATTGATCCCATATGTCTGTAAACCCAGAGTGCGGCTGTTTACCCTTCAACTGAGAGATAGAGAGGTGAGAGTAAGTATCCTTCCAAAAACCTATGATGATCCAATGTGATCCTCTGTTATCCAATGCGCCCTCCATCTGGGTTGAGGTTGCATTCTAAGTGACCTCCCCCTCAACCCTAACATAGGTACAACCAAAGCAAAAAAGAATAATGAAATACAACCCCTAAGTACAGAACCCTAGCCCAAACCCTATCCTTCCTTCCCATTATCCACATCCCATATCCCATATCCCATATCCCATATCCCATACCCCATATCCATTCGTATTTCCCGCCCGCCATTAATTACACCCAGTTGGTCCTCCTCATGATGCGGCCCTTGCGCTGCGTCCAACTCAAAGCCCCCCGCGCATTTCTGCATCCACCCAACGCATCATTCCAGATATACAAGGTATATCCGTGCAATCCAATCTGCACGTTGTGGTGTCATTATATAGCCTCGGATCGGGAACTGCGTCGCGGCCTGCGCGCTCAGCATCTGGTAGGTCGGGCTCAGCAGTTGGGGTGCGCTCGTTCTCAGCAGTGGCCGCTGCGGGCTCAGCAGAAGGCGCAGCAGGGCGAAGCACGCAGCTGCGGGCCGGTTCTGACTAGGGGAGGCGGGCCGCGACCCGCTTGGGTGTCCAACCCAGTGATGGAGCCGGGCCAATCAGGTTCTCGGGCGATTAGTTAGGGAAGGAAAGGGCGGAGCGATCGCGGGGCTATATCCGTGGACGGCCGCGCGCAAGCGCGGGCCGGCTACGGGACTAGGAAATTCACGACAGCGCGTTGGGCGGATACGGGCAATCGCGGTGAACTTCAAGAAGCGCGCGGCGGAGGGCTGCGCCGCAGGGGACAAACCGGATGCGTGTAATGGCAGGCGAGCAAGCGGAATAGGATATGGACAGGGTATAGGTTAGGATATGGGATAGGGTTTTGGGCCTAGGGTTTCCTTCTTCATTGTTGTCGGGTTGTTCATGTGCTTGTACTTAGGTTAGGGTTGAGGGGGAGGGCTCAAATACCTTTCCCCTCAACTCCGGGTTGTAGGGGGGGCATCTTACCATCGTATCATCAGGAGGCGGGGGAGCGGAAAAAGGAGCAGACTTAGGAAAACAGAATCCCTCCCCTCTTCTCTCCTTTTCTCCTCTTTGGGCTCTCTAAAACTTCTCTTTACGCTCGGTATCTAATCCTTACAGACGCTTAGACCCAAGAACTCCTGAAACTGCGGCAACTTGGTGAGGGATAACCTCTAAAGTTTCCACAACGTCAATCTGCGGGCAATCCATTCAATCCAATCTGTACCACCACGCGTCTCTGGATGCCAAGCCCAATCCAACTTCTGCTGAGCCCACAGCATGGCTTGCTGCGGCAAAGCCTCACCCTTTGCTGAGCGCGCAGCAGGCAGCCCATTCCAACTCATGTCCATAAAAGACCACCCTATCCCCCCCAACTTTAGTTCTGTCCCCAGAGATCCAATACTATCTCACCTACCCCTGCCTTCCCTAGCTTCCCACTGTCACATGACCACCCCACTTACTATAGGGCAATTCTTAGATGATTGTGAGCGCAAAGGAAATGCCAAGTGCGAGGGAAAGTGCGAATAGCAAGACTCAGTTGCAAAGTGCTGTTAAAATACGTACGCACTTACGCGGGTGCTACGTATAAGTGTAATCCAAATGGGATGCACAAATGGGCCTCTAAGGCCCATTGGACACACACACGGACCATACGGGCCCATGTGGATGTTATAGATTTGGGGAAACTGGCCTCAAAACGCGTGAAATAGACCCATTGGTACACGGGCCCTAACGGGCCCGATGGGGTATATGGGCAAATACGGCCAGATGGGCTTGTATGGGCATAATTGGGCCCAAGGTTTATTTTGGACATACTTGGCCAGACGGGCTGGCCCGCAAAAGTAGTCTTTTCTCATAATTCGGGCTTGCGGCGGCCCATTAGGGTTGCCGCCCGTGTTGCGGCCCGCTCGGGGCCGCTGCTCGCGTCGCGGCCCATTCGGGGCCGCCTGTGTTCCTCGGCACGGCCCACGCGGGGCCCGACGGCCCGCGCGGGGCTGTTGCGCGGCCGAGGGATCCCGCGCGGTGCGATGCCGCGCGGGCCCGGCTGGTCGCGACCGGCGACCAGCGCCGCGGAGCCGGGGCTCGCGGCCCCGGCTCGCTCCCCCTCCCCTCGCTCGCCGTCGCGAGGGGGAGGGGGCAGGCTGGCTGGGTTGAACCAGCCAGCGACCGGCCGCAATGACGCGGTCGGTCAGGGCAGGGGGACCTGACCACCCCCTTGCCCAGGGAGGTGGCGGCGCCGGCCGCGAGTGTAGCGACCGGACGGTGGGGGGGATTTGATCACCCTCCCACCTTGTAGCGAAGAGGTGACGAGGGGCGCTCTCCCCCCCCCTTTACCAAGGGGGAGGAGCGACGGGCCAGGGGGGATCTGACCACCCCCCCAGCCATCCTTACCTTGACGACGCCCTGGGGGTATCGACCCCCAGGGCCCCTGGTGAGGGGATTTGACCGCCCCCACCAGGGAATTGAGAGAAAGAGGGGGGGGGGCGGCATGTCCGCCGGCTACACCCCCCCCCATGTGAGGTTGAAACCGGACCCAGGCGAGCCCTGGGTCCCACCTGGCCCATTTGAGGGGCCAGGGGCTGGATGCATGAGGCAACCAGCCCGTAACAGAGGTAATAAGGCCATCAGGGCCGGTTGTAATAGACAACCAGCCAGGGGATTGAACAGCAAAGGGGCTGGTTCAGCCCCGTAACGGTGGAAACACCAGAATGGACCGGAATAGGCTGGTCGTAAGGGTTCAGGGACTGATGCCATGTGGGCTGATGTAGTCCAAACCAAGTAACAAGGCTTGTAGAGCCTGTAGAGCTCTTTTGGGGCGGAAAATTTGCCTTTTGGCTTGTTGTATCATGGGCTCACAAGAGGCCAATCTTTTGTACTTAAGGAGCTCTTCTCCCTGCTGTTTTCCATCATTCATTCATCATCCAATCGAATTCATCCAACATATTGCCCCATTGTGAGAGCCCCATTAGCCATTATTGACACACAGTGTCCAGCATTTCTTTTGCTTTAAATACTGCTCATTTGCCTAAGCTAATTGCTGGCCATAATTATAACACATTATCAGTACCAACATCATCATTACTTCCAAGCCATCTAGACCTTTGTACCTTACTTTGGAGAACCTCAAAGACCTCAAGTTTTCCAAGAAGATGTCCTATATCCCTGATGTTAGCTCTACCAAAATAGTTCTGAATAGTCAGAACTATAATGCTTGGGCTGTCCTTATGGATAGTGAGCTGGATAACATCTGCTGTGGGGAAATTATGGATGCAGATGACACTCTGATCAGTTCAGAAGTGGAGAAGAAGTCTTACCATCTGATCCTTAGGCATCTTGATGAGAATCATGTGACATGGGTTGCTGATACTCTTAGGGAAGATGAGAGGAGGAGGGGCAGCATCCTTTGGAAGCTGCTTAAGTCCAAGTATGCTGGTGATTCTGTTCACCAGAAGGGTATAGCCTTTAATAAACTGTTCAAGTTACAATATTCGAATTGTAAACAGTTTGTGGCAGAGGCTAGGTCTAGTATAGCCAAGTTCAAGTCATCTGGACTTAACATGGATCCAGAGTGTTTGTCACTCTTAATCCTTCAAAAGCTGCCAAAAGAGTTTGATTCCTTAGTCAGAATCATTTCTCAATTGGATCCTCTTCCTGGGGAGGAGGATGTGCTTAAAAGGATTGAAAAGGATGACCTTCAATTCAAGATGAAGGGGGGTTCTGGAACAGCCCTAGTTGGAAAGACTGGAAAATCTCGCAAGAAGGCAAAAAAGGATTTGTCCAAGGTCTTATGTTACAATTGTCAGAATAAGGGTCACTATGCTAAGGACTGCAAGGAGGCCAAGAAAAGGAAGAAGTCCGAAGGGGATGACAAGGAGGTCAATCTCACAACTGAAAACGTTGCAATGGTGGCGTTGGATGCTCCAATTGAAGAGGCTGTTGTGGAAGAAGGTCCCAACAAGAAGGCCAAAATCGATGAGGATCAAGAAATGGACTTGATTGATTATGAAGTGAGTAATCTTAACCTCAAAGATAAGAACTTATCAGTGACTGATAAAGCTTCTTTCCTACTAGGAGGATTGAAGGAGGATGTTCTTGTTTTGATCGATTCTGGTTGTACAGATCACATGTTTTTTGAACCAAATTTATTTTCAAATCTTAGTGATTATGATGGGGTTGTAAATATTGGTCAGAAAGGCAGAACAATTCAGATTAAAGGAATTGGAAAAGTTATTCTTGCAAATCAATTGGGTTTCCAAATTACTTTTGATAAAGTGTTCTATGTACCAGAGTTGCCTTACAACCTTGTGTCTCTTGGGGTGTTATGGAAAAAAGGTTTCCAAATTCGTTATCTTAAAGGAGATAGGTTTGTTATTGATATGAATGGGAGAACTGTTCTTAGTGGACAAGTTCGGAATAAGCTTCTGTGTGCAAGCCTGTTCAAATTCTCAGCTCTGAGCACTGTTTCTCACAATAGAAGTGGCCATAAGGTAAAGGACAGCAACTGTGAGAGTTGTACCTTGGGGGCTAAGACTAGAAATGTGTTCTCTAAGAGTAGAGATCACACAGATGTTCCTAGAGAGGAATTTTCCATTGATTTGGCAGGGCCATTCACTCCAGAGTCCCTTGGTGGGGCAAGATACTTCATCAATTTAGTTGATACTGCAACTAATTATGTTTGGGTTAAACCAATTCGATCTAAGGATCAGACCACAGAGGAG
This sequence comes from Puccinia polysora, assembly GCA_025617555.3. Taxonomy (NCBI): domain Eukaryota; kingdom Fungi; phylum Basidiomycota; class Pucciniomycetes; order Pucciniales; family Pucciniaceae; genus Puccinia; species Puccinia polysora. The sequence continues at coordinate 5,372,875 of CM062620.1, forward strand.
GTTTCTGTAATCTTCAAAGTCTGGAAACAGAATGGTCTGATGAAAAAGATCAAGAGGGTCATTACCGATGGAGGGGGTGAATTCGTGAGTAAAGAGTTTGGGAGGCTGTTGAAAGATTATGGTATCATTCATATAGTCACTACTGCAAGTACTCCACAAAATAATGGAATAGTTGAGAGAATGAATAGGACTTTACTGGACAAAGTCAGAACTATTATGTCTCAATCTGGTCTGCCAAAGTTCTTATGGGCTGAGTTGATGTGTACGGTGTGTCTGTTGCACAACATTGTAAGTGTTAATGGGAAGTGTCCCCATTATCAGTTTTGGAAGTTGTACCCCAAAACATCACACCTAAGAACAATTGGTTGCTTGGTGTATTATAGTGTCCACCATAATGAAATGGTCGGAAAATTAGACCCTAGAGCCAGAACAGGGGCACTTGTAGGCTATGATTTAATAAGTAAATCTTATAGGATCTATTGTCCAGGGACAAGAAAGGTTATCCGTAGCAGGGATGTAAAATTCGATGAAAGTACCTTTCCACTCAAAAGGAGTGAAGATGTTGTTGTGATTAAGCCACAACAAGAAATAGAATTAGCACCTATTTCACCAGCAAAAGCTGTGGAACATGTGGTTCCAGAAGATGAAGAGGTGGCAGACGTGCCACAAGAGGGTTCAGTACCCGCTTCAGGTGATTCTGTGGAATCAGAACCTGATGAGCCTCCACCCCCGGTTAGAAGGAGTGGTAGGGTTAGAGTACCAGTTGACAGGTACGGGGAGTGGAGATCCCATTATGCTGCCGCAGGATATGAGGAAGATACATTTCAGGAACAGTGTATGCTCAATGAAGTCCTGGAGTTGAGTTCAGAAATGGGTAACAGGGTTAACCCAAATAGCTTTGGCCAAGCTATGAATTCTGATGAGAGAGCCAACTGGAAGAGTGCTATTTTTGAGGAATTTGATTCTCTAGAGAATAATAGTGTCTTTGAAGTGGTTAAGCGGGATTCTGTTCCAAAAGGAAAGACCATTGTGGGGTCTCGATTGGTGTTAAACAAGAAGTTTGACACAAATGGAGTTTTGAAAAGGTTCAAGGCTAGATGTGTTGCACAGGGCTTCAAGCAGAGAGAGGGTATTGATTACCAAGAAACTTTCTCACCAACTGAAAGGCTGTCCACCTTCAGGTACATCATTGCTCTGGCAGTGGAGTTGGGTGAAGAAATCAGACAAGCTGATTTTGTAACAGCATACTTGAATGCAAAACTTGGAGAGGAGGAGACTGTTTATATGTCGATTCCTGATGGTTTTCGTGAATGGTTAGTAGAGACTAAACCAGAAACCATGAAGAAAATCTGTGTTAGAACTTTTCTTTCGGCAGATAAAGGGGAATATGTCCTCAAGCTGTGTAGATCCCTGTATGGATTGAAGCAAGCAGCTAGGTCATGGTATAACACCATGAGTGAGAAACTGATAGAGATTGGTTTTAAGACGTCTGAGGCCGATCCCTGCCTTTTTGTGAGAAAGGATGCAATTTTGTTTGTATGGGTCGATGACATTATCATTATTGGTGGTGGTAAAGAGAGAGTCGTGGAGACACTCAAAAAGGAGTTCAAGATAAAAGATCTTGGTCTGGCACAACAGGTGCTAGGGATGAAAGTTAGTAAGGGCAAAGATGGTATTAAGTTAGACCAAAGCCATTACGTTGAAGCTCTTCTTAAGCAGTATGGCTTAGAGGATGCAAAGGAGTTTGGTACTCCCATGCAGTCAAACATTCGTTTAGAGAAGTCTACAGATGAGGAGTATCTGGAGTTTGTTCAATCAGGGAATGACTACAGGTCAGCTGTCGGATCGCTTAATTATTTAGGGCAGTGTACAAGGCCCGATATTGCGTTTGCAATTGGGGTCTTGTCGCAACACTTAGAGAAGCCAAGCATGAGGCATTGGTCAGCGTTTAAGAGAGTTATGAGGTATCTTAAAGGAACACACAGTCTGGGACTGTTGTTTACAAAGTCAGCAAACTTTGATTTGGTTGGTTATTCCGATGCAAGTTGGGCAGATGGTAACACTAGGGAATCAACAAGTGGTTTTGTATTCTTTTTAGGTAAGAATCTGGTGTCATGGATGTCCAAGAAGGTGTCGGCAATAAGTCTTTCATCAACAGAGGCTGAGTATAGAGCTTACTTAGCAGCTTCACAGGAAGCAAAATGGTTGAGAAAAGTCTTAGAGGATACACATAAACCACAAGGGTTTGCATTGTTGTATTCCGATAACCAGAGTGCCATTGCGTTGGCGCAAAACCAAGTGTTCCATTCAAGAACAAAACATATTGATGTTCACTATAACTATATTCGCGATGCAGTCAACTGCAAAGAGATTGTGTTGAGGTACATGCCCACTGGAGCAATGATTGCGGATATCTTGACTAAGGCGTTAGATAGGAACAAGCATCAAGGCTTTGTGACTAATATGCGAATGTCACCCCTTTTGGATTAAGGGGGTGTGTTAAAATACGTACGCACTTACGCGGGTGCTACGTATAAGTGTAATCCAAATGGGATGCACAAATGGGCCTCTAAGGCCCATTGGACACACACACGGACCATACGGGCCCATGACGATGTTATAGATTTGGGGAAACTGGCCTCAAAACGCGTGAAATAGACCCATTGGTACACGGGCCCTAACGGGCCCGATGGGGTATATGGGCAAATACGGCCAGATGGGCTTGTATGGGCATAATTGGGCCCAAGGTTTATTTTGGACATACTTGGCCAGACGGGCTGGCCCGCAAAAGTAGTCTTTTCTCATAATTCGGGCTTGGGGCGGCCCATTAGGGTTGCCGCCCGTGTTGCGGCCCGCTTGGGGCCGCTGCTCGCGTCGCGGCCCGTTCGGGGCCGCCTGTGTTCCTCGGCACGGCCCACGCGGGGCCCGACGGCCCGCGCGGGGCTGTTGGGCGGCCGAGGGATCCCGCGCGGTGCGATGCCGCGCGGGCCCGGCTGGTCGCGACCGGCGACCAGCGCCGCGGAGCCGGGGCTCGCGGCCCCGGCTCGCTCCCCCTCCCCTCGCTCGCCGTCGCGAGGGGGAGGGGGCAGGCTGGCTGGGTTGAACCAGCCAGCGACCGGCCGCGATGACGCGGTCGGTCAGGGCAGGGGGACCTGACCACCCCCTTGCCCAGGGAGGTGGCGGCGCCGGCCGCAAGTGTAGCGACCGGACGGTGGGGGGGATTTGATCACCCTCCCACCTTGTAGCAAAGAGGTGACGAGGGGCGCTCTCCCCCCCCCTTTACCGAGGGGGAGGAGCGACGGGCCAGGGGGGATCTGACCACCCCCCCAGCCATCCTTACCTTGACGACGCCCTGGGGGTATCGACCCCCAGGGCCCCTGGTGAGGGGATTTGACCGCCCCCACCAGGGAATTGAGAGAAAGAGGGGGGGGGGCGGCATGTCCGCCGGCTACACCCCCCCCCATGTGAGGTTGAAACCGGACCCAGGCGAGCCCTGGGTCCCACCTGGCCCATTTGAGGGGCCAGGGGCTGGATGCATGAGGCAACCAGCCCGTAACAGAGGTAATAAGGCCATCAGGGCTGGTTGTAATAGACAACCAGCCAGGGGATTGAACAGCAAAGGGGCTGGTTCAGCCCCGTAACGGTGGAAACACCAGAATGGACCGGAATAGGCTGGTCGTAAGGGTTCAGGGACTGATGCCATGTGGGCTGATGTAGTCCAAACCAAGTAACAAGGCTTGTAGAGCCTGTAGAGCTCTTTTGGGGCGGAAAATTTGCCTTTTGGCTTGTTGTATCATGGGCTCACAAGAGGCCAATCTTTTGTACTTAAGGAGCTCTTCTCCCTGCTGTTTTCCATCATTCATTCATCATCCAATCGAATTCATCCAACATATTGCCCCATTGTGAGAGCCCCATTAGCCATTATTGACACACAGTGTCCAGCATTTCTTTTGCTTTAAATACTGCTCATTTGCCTAAGCTAATTGCTGGCCATAATTATAACAAGTGCAAACTTGGTTATGCCTCTCAACAAACGGCGAGAGGAATGGAATGTGTTCCGAAGAAGGAAACTCAACCTGAGTCGGATGTGATAACTAGGTTGTAGCAAAATGCAAGAAAGTATGAAATTAACTAACTGAGGAGACAATCATCAGGCAAGGGGATAGCCCTTATAAGGTAATCCAAAGTGACTAGATACAACCTGGTGATGAGCTAACTACAGTTGAAGCGGTGAGGCAATGAATGACAGGAACGGGATAGGAAATGAAGCAGTGGTATAGATCTGAGGTCTTAGCGTAAGTGTGAGACAATAGAATCTGAGCGTACAATTGCATGACAAATTGGGACAGGAGCAAGTGAGGTTGAAGGTAATGCAAATGAGAGGTAATAATGTATGCAGGGTAGGGACTAGTCCAATTGTGAACTGTACAGTAATGATGGCTTAGTTAGACGTAGATGCGAACTAAGGAACAATGCATACCAAAGATGGAAGTCCAAGGCTGTTGATTGGCCAGGGAAGGAGATTGGATCTCATAATGGATGGCCAACCGGTATGGAGTTAACCGCAAAGTTCCCAAGTATATACTGAGTTGGTTTCCAAGATTGGAAGGTCAGCGCAAGCCAGAGGAAATAGCTGATTGCACCATTGATGTTGTGCTTTTATTTTTGTCACGCTTTTAGACTGAGGTAGATGGTACTGAGGAGAGGACATGTCAAAGTGATGAAGACAATAATCCTTAAGTGCGAAGCGTGACACCCACCCTTCCCCTTTGCACCGCTTCATCACACCAAAGAAAACAAAGCCTCCACCCCATCCACCCTTCCTTCATCAAAACATGTCCTGCACGTATTGCAGCCAGAAAAGCCTTTATTGTTGTATTTCTCTGGGCAGGCGCACCTGTGTTCCGCGCCAAGCCGGACACCGCCGCTGCTTCCTAATGGTTGGAATGCCCTGCAAATGTCCTCAAGGTTGCCTGCGCAAGAGGACCCAGTGCAACTCTTTCATGGTTTCAAGTGACAAGGAGGTTTCAACCAATGAGTGGACCCCACCCGGCTCACCTCACAACCAACCGCAATTCACCGCCCAATACCCTCCATTGCACAAGAGCCATGACTTGGGCTGGACCTCCCAGGAGCCAGGACTTTCCGGACCTTGTGGCCTTTCAGAACGCCTCCCACAAGTGGGCCAATTGGGTACAAATAAATGTACCAGTGACGGACCCAAGTATTTTTAATGGTCCAGCCGTGCCTCCCCCACCACCACCAAGACCTGCTCCTCCTCTGCCGCCACCACATCCCCCCACTCCTCCAAGACCAGCTCATCCAACCTCAACTCCTCCACCGCCGTCTCCATCACCGGTGCCTAGGTTCTTGCCATAACCCGCGCAAGCCAACTCCAGTGGTTATCAAATTGTCACTGGGACCTGCGGCCGCTGCAACCCCTCCAACCGCCACTCCCAAGATCCCAAAGATTCACCTTATTCCTGCACTTCCCTTGGAAAGGTTTGAAGCAGACAAGCTCCTCTGGCGTTTTCTAGCGGTCCCCTACGCTCACACGGCAAATGTGCAACACAATTTTTTGGTGACCTTCCAATACCTAGCCACAGTGGCTTGCAGGGAGGCCGCGGATGTGATGAGGACTTGGCCAAGGTAGGCGGATTGCCCCCACTTTTCTTCCTATTCCTTCTTGTTTACGCGCCTATTTGCAAAGATAAAGGACTTTTTCCGGGCCATCCTGAGAAGCCTTTGGGCTTTGTGAGAACCTTGAGAAAAATAAGAGCAGCGCGCAAGATCTGGGCTTTGAGGGGTATCTGCAAGAGTGAGAAGGATCCGCGCCACTGAGAGTATCTGGTGAGGGTGAGAAAATCCCCGCCACTGAGAGTATCCGCTAAAGGTACCTGGACCACCCCAGACAAACTGCCACACAGTTCCCTGTAGCCATCTAAAAAAGAGAGAGAGTACAAAGAAAACCAGCTGCCCACGCACATCCTTGAGAGAGAGAAAGAGAGAAATTATACGCCCAAACCCATCCACACCTTCCATCTATAAGATAACCAAAGAAAATTTAAAAACATTTTTTTTAAGAACCAACCCGTTGCAAAGCCCGCACCTTGCTCTTTGGCCCACATCCTTTTGGCACCCCACGCTTTCCTAGTTCCCTGAATCATCCGTTGGAAATTGTTCATGCATTTGCTTCCAGAATGCGGGGCTTGTCCTCGCGTTGGCGGACCCAGCTTTGCCCCGTGCCCATACCTAAAAGAAACCCCCCCTAGCCAGAAATAATCCCAAAAGCCAATCCAGAGAGAAGAAAATAAGAAAACAAAAATTCTGGGGTGTCTAGTTATTCCGGCTGTGAACTAGCTAGAACAAGCCCTCACCAAGTCCAATCATATCCCATATTCATCCATTGTTCCCCCCCCCCAACTTGGCTGCTTTCCCCAGCGTTTTGCAGTTGTTTACTCCGCCGGATGCAAGGCTTTTGCGCAGGCTTGTCCTTGGAGGAAGGATTGGCGTTGTTTTCCCCTTTGCTATCCAAACCAGCCATCTTGTCAAATGAAGTTGAGCCTTGCGCAAAGAATCATTTCATGTGAAAAGCTGCAGCCTTCCGTTTGAGTGGAGTTCCATCCAATTCTCCAACTGGTAGCTACCTCTGGTCAACTTGGACTTCACTCAGAAAGGCCCATTACATCAATTAGCAAACAGCTTCCCCCATTGAGTTTCCAGGCTCTGGTTTTAAAGCAGAACCAAGTCCCCCTTCAGCAACAGATCCTGGATTTTATGCGCACAGCGCTTTTCCCAGTAGCGGGCAGACTTTGTGCAGGTTGCCTTCAGTCTTCCAGCCACTTTTTCCAACATCTTGTCCCATTGCGGGAGTTGCTTGGCACGGGCCTTGACTAGATCTGTGGACGTCTTAACCTTCCACCAATCAATACCCAGAAGGTTTCCAGTTCAATTTCAATTGGCAGCACAGGTTGATGCCAAAATAGCAGCTTGTATGGCAAATAACCTGTTGATCTCTTCACCAAAATCGGATCCGCAAAAAGAACTTCTGGAAGGTTTTCCTGCCACCGCTTGCCATCCTTGCTGCACATTTTTACCATTGCGTCCTTGAATGGCTTGTGACCGCGCTCAATCATCCCTGCACCTTTGGGATAGTACTCCGTCACTTGGCCAAACTTTGCTCTGAAACTTTGTACAAACTCTGCCAACCATCCCCAGAACTCTGCACCCCCATCAACCGTTACCAGGCAAAGTGCTCTGTAACGTGCAAACCAATCTTCCTACAGAAACTTCCTGAATTTCTCCCCCAAAAGCTTCACCAGCGGCTGGGCTTCCACCCATCCCAACAGATTGTCACACTCAACAAGGAGGTATTCAAACTTACCTGCCTTGATGTGCACAAAATCCAGAGAAACCCACACAAACAAGGCTTCCTCCCCAGTGGGAATACCTACTTTGCAAGGTAACATTGTGCTCTGCTTCTGACAGGCTTTGCACAACCGTACCCACTCCCGCACCGCGCGTACTACACCCGGCCACCAGAATTGCCCTCACCCGCTTCTGTGTTTCAAGCTTGCCGCAATGACCAAGATTTTCATGCAGGCTTCCTAGGATTACCTCCTGATCCGCCCTCAATGTGCTGACCACAAGCGGTACTGGCGCGCTCCGCCGCCACAGCTGTCCTTCCTGCAGGTAGAAATTTCCCACTCTCCACCAAATCCATCTAACAATCTTGGCTGGCTTATCATCCGGAAACCAAAGATCCCGCAAATACAAACTGAGGACCGAGTACCTCCTGGACTGCTGGAGCAGAAGTTGCACACCTACTTCTACCAATCCTACCTTAACCGTTGGGGCCTCCACATCCATTGGTTCCGGGACTTTGTAGGGATCATTGCGCGGGTACCAAGACAGCGCTTCCAGCATTGTAAAGTACTTCCCTGGAATGTGTACCACTGTGAAAGAGAACAACTGAAGGAAACAACCCACCTGGTCATAGGCGCGTTTGGCAGCATTGGCAAATCAATCATCCGCGCCAGTGCCTCCGCATCCACCAGAAGCATGAAGTGAATCCCCCATAGCAAATTCTGCAACCTCTGCACAATTTTAGTGACCCTGCAAAGCTCCAATTTTGGCTGCAAATACCGGCTCTTGGTTGGCGTAAACATAACAGACTTGTAAAGAACCACACAATCCTTCCCCTCATTCTCCTGTGTCAGCACTGCCCCTGCGTCAAGTTTGCTTAAATCCATGGCCAATGTAATTCCTCTGGCGTCATAATCAAAGTCCTGAAGTACAATATCATGTCCAACCATCTCTATGAGTTTGTCAAAGGCGTTGTCACATTTCAAAACCCAGATCCATTCGGCGCCCTTATGCATCAATGCCTGCAACGGACTAGCAACCTTGGCAAACGGCTCAATGAAAATCTGTACATAGCTACACAATCCCAAGAACTGGAGAATGTGTGATACAGTCTTTGGCATTGGCCACTCAAGGAATTTTTTGCGTTTCTTTTCCGCAATCTGCCTTCTGTCGGAAGCCACCCCATTCCCTAGAACCTCCAGTGCGGGTACGCAGACTGCTAAATTTTTCCCCAACATTGTAAGCCCCGCTTCCTCAATCTGAAACAAGATCCATTCCAGCGTTTGTGCGTACTCCCAGACAAATTGGAAAATTTAGGGAGCATCTGTAAGAGTTTCCCCTCCGTAATCCATCTTTGGGCCTTTGATTCCCATTTTAGAAATGAAAATCTGCACCCCCTCTGGAAGATTGTCCTTCATAATCCAGGTCATCTCCGCTTGGTAAACCGCCACCAACTTAGTTGCACTTTGCGGCAGCCGCGTCAGTTGCATCCTGCCCAATCCAGTTTCAAAGGCAGTCATTGGCCGTGAACTCCAATCAAGTTCACACTGACTGTATCCGCCCATCACGTCCACCAACCCATAGCACATGCGCCCTGCGCAGAGGTTTTCCAGCGTCTTGGATTGTAAATGAATTTAGCTGCTGCAGATCATGAACAATACGTAATGACTTCCCATCCTGCTTAAGCACCCCAAAGATTGGACTTGAGTAACCTGATTTTGATTGCTTGTAAAGGCCCATCCCCACACGCTTGGGCACCAGCTCTAAGAAGGGCCCCCAAACGGCCTCAAGGATTGGAATCAGCTTGATATGCCAAGGTTCATGCAGAACCGTCAGAATCACATAAGGGTCTCCTATCTTGCTCTTTAACAGTCCCCGCTCTTCAGGTCCAAATGCGAGTGCTCTTTCCCGGAGGACAAGTACCAACATCAGCAAATCCCGTTCCTCCGCACTTAGCCAGCCCGGCGGTCCAAAGTTAAGGGTGGCAATCCACTCATCTGTAATCCGCTCAAATTTCCTTACCCATCCTGACACCTTTGGTGGATATTTCCAAGGGTCCCCCAACCAAGGGATCAGTCAGAGTGGTCCGTTCAGATCCTGTGGCATTGATTTGTTCCGGGGAAAGACCTTTTGGGCAACCAGCTTATACTTCCCAACATTTCACCGCGCCATTGGCATGCATCCTTTACCATAGGTCCTAGTAAAAACCAAACCACAGCTTTTTCCTTTGCTCACAAGTGTTGCACAATGATAGTGTATTTGCAAAGTACCTCCCAGTGATGCACACTGAGGAAAGGGACTTACTTCAAGCGCCCGTGCATCCCATGCTTCCTCCCTACTTCCCACCCGCTCCTCACTGGTCAAATGCCTGTACAAAGGCGGAGCTTGCCCTGTGCAGTATCCTTGGCCAACTAGTCAAAATCAGCCTCCAGCCCACCCTTGCAAACCAACTCTGCACCGGGGTCCTCCTCCTCTTCTCTTGCCGGATCCTGCATCCACTTCCCCAACCCCTGATTTCAGATTTTGGTTTCAAATTGCCCGCTGTGGTGTTGTATTTATAACCTTGGATCGGGAGCTGCGTTGCGGGCTGCGCGCTCAGCAGTTGGGTAGGTTGGGCTCAGCATTTGGGGTGTGCGCTGTCTCAGCAGTGCCTGCTGCGGGCTCAGCAGCAGCAGATGAGGGCTCAGCGGCAGGGATTGTGGGGCTTGGAACCAGGTGCCTTTGCGGGCCGCGCGCTCAGCAGTTGGGTAGGTTGGGCTCAGCATTTGGGGTGCGCGCTGTCTCATCAGTGCCTGCTGCGGGATCAGCAGCAGCAGAGATTGTGGGGCTTGGCACCAGGTGCCGGTTGGGCCTACTCTGGGGGGCGCTGGGCCACAACCCGCCCAGGGAAAGTGGACCAAGTGATGGAGCCAGCCCAACCAAGCTTGCGGGTGGCTAGTCTGGAAGGCAAGGGCGGGGTGATTGGGGGTTATACACGCTGGGGAGGTTTGCGCGGGCCAACTCACAGATTGCGGGATCCAAGGTTTGCGCGGGCATAAGCACGGGCTGACTCACAGATCGCAGGATCCGCAGAGGCGCGCCAACGGATAAAACCAGGGGGGCTCCAACTAGGGCGCGGCGGAGGGCTGCGCCATGAGAAGGACAAACGGGAAGTACTTGATATCAAAGGGGAGGGTTTTGGGTGGGGTGGGTGGTACGGGGTAGGGTTAGGGTGGAGCTAGGGTTCTGTACTTGGGGTCATATTTCATCTATCTTGTTGCTTGTGGTTGTACCTAGGTTAGGGTTGAGAGGGAGGACTCAAAAATACCTCACTCTCAACTCTGGGTTGGATCATATGGTATATTTATCATCATCACCCTCTCTATTCTGAAAACTCATTGCATCCAATCCCCTTACAGACGCTTAGACCAATAACTTCCAGAACCTGAGGATAACTTAGAGGGGTATCACCTCTCTTGTTTCCACACCGCTGGACAAATCTTCCACTGTCAATGCTTCCATCCCCACCTCTGGATCAAACTTCATTTGTGCTCAGAACCCAAACATGAATGGTTGTCCTAAAATAGCCTCCCCGCAGTCAACCAATAGAAAATAAAGTGGTTTACGGACCCTTGGGACCTCAACCTCTTCCTCCTCCAAAACCCCATCCACGCAACATGCCTGGCCGTTAAGGGCGCGAAGCCCCATTGTGCATTTCCACCAAACCAATCCCAATTCATCAACCAGCCTAGACAGAAGAAGGTTCACCATGGAGCCACTATCCACCAGTGCCCATACCTTCCTTCCATAAATCTTCATTGGAACATAAGCCAGCAGAGTTGAAACAGATTTCATCCCCGCTAGGTTTCCCTCCTTGTCATCCCAAGCCAAGTTCACCCCCTGCACCGTTGGAGGGATCCTATTGTGTCCGCAATCCTTCAGTGCCTGAAACATCTCATCTACTACCACTGGCAACACCTCCTCCAACTCCTTCAAGGTCAAGGGAATAGTTTTTTCATTCCCCCTCACCCTGCGCACAATTCCCACTGCCTTCTTCTTCCCCACCGGATTCACCAGCCATCCATCTGTTTCCGGAACGCATGCAATTGGCTTAGGAGCTGCTGGCGGTACCCATTCCTTGGCATCCACATCCATCCTTTCCACCGCCGCTGACTCCTCTTTTGCTAATACCCTCACTTCCGCTTCCAAGCGTGGTGGTTACCATACCCCAGGGCCAGTGACAATCCCCAGCAAAGCTTGAGCAGTTACCACCGGTTCCTGTCCTTGCGCATGCACTTGCTCCATGACAGTTGGATTCCCAGGTTTGGTAAAGATCCTCTTGCCCATTGGGAACATGAATCCCATTCCCACTGGTCAAACCAATCCTTCCTTGAGGTTCTTTGTCATTTTATTGCACCCCAACCGCCAATGTCCCTTGTCCCTGTAGTAATTGCATAACCACAACGCAGGCGTATTTGACGGCGGAAGCGGTCCCCCAATGTGAGGAGGCGGATTGGGCGGCCATGAAAACATTTGACTCAGGATGATCTGTAAATCCTTCATCAATTCCGTCATCTTGCTAACCTCTGGGCCCATTGTCAGTGATGTTTCCGGAGCACATTCTTTTTTCAAGGGGCCCGCAACCAGAGCTTGCGTTGGTGCTGCCAGAGTGTGGGAAGCGGACTTGTTTTACCCCATTGGGAAAAACCTCACCATGTCCTCCATCAGTTCCTCCAAGTCCAACTTGCTTTCCATCTCCCAAAAAATGACAAGGATGTCCGGAAGAAGCATGATACTCCCATCCAACAACCTCTTTACCAAGTTGTTGTTGTACAAGTGCTTCTGCACCCGCCTGCGGAGTTGGGGACCAAGTCCTCCCAAAAACGCCCTCTTCATCGCTCCCGTCTGCCTTGATATCACCTTTTTATTTGCCAGGTAGCAATAGATCCAATCAAAAATTGCTACATAATCCCCCAATTGTTTCCGCGTCTGGACTCCGCCATTTGTGCTTGCTTCTGCCGGGGCTTGCTCAAAGTTGCTTTCCAAAAGCCAAGGTTTGCGCCTTCCCCACTGCGCCAAGATTTCCGCCTTCAGTTTTGGCCAATCAAGTTCCTCATACCCTTCCATCTCCTCCACATCCCAAAGCTTCTCTATGTCTGTAATGAAGAGGACAAAGAGCCAAGCCTTATCCAAACCTGTCGCACCTTCTGCATTGGAAATTCCTTTGTATTGCGCAAGGAATTGCTCAATGTCCTCAGTGTTGAACTGGATGTGAGGATATTCCTGCGGCCTGATGCAAACTGGCTTGTGATCAGCGCCATTGTTAGATCAAGGGACACCCTATCCACCCCCTGATTAGGTTGCTTCTGAGAAGCCAGAGGAGGAGGAGGAGGAAGAGGAGTGGGGGTAACTTTAGATGACCCTGCAACGGATAATGGGTGGTACTTGGACATTGTGCTTGTTAGTTTAAGAGACAAGGAACAAAAGATTACTTCCCGGCCAGACCCCCAGATGTGGAATTCAGAAGAGGACTTTTCCTTTTAACAGTTCCCAATTTTGGAAGTTATTGATCCCTTGCGTCTGTAAACCCAGAGTGCAACTGTTCACCCTTCAACTGAGAGATAGAGAAGTGAGAGTGAAGATCCCTCCAAAAACCTATGATGATCCAATGTGATCCTCCGTTATCCAATGCGCCCTCCATCCTGGTTGAGGGCGCGGTTTAAGTAACCTCCCCCTCAACCCTAAGCTAGGTACAACCGCAAGCAAACAAGAATAATTAAATACAACACCTAAGTACAAAACCCTAGCCCAAACCCTATCCTTCCTTCCCATAATCCACATCCCATATCCCATATCCCATACCCCATATCCATACATATTGTCCGCCTGCCATTACGTCCACCTGGTTTTTCCTTTCATGACGCGGCCCTTGTGCTGCGCCCAACTTGGAGCCTCCTGGGCATTTTGGCATTCCCCCAACGCGCCATTCCAGATATCCAAGGTATATCTGCGCAATCCAATCCGTGCCTCTTGCAAAGCAAAATCCATGCAATCCAACCTGTACCACCCCGCGTCTCCAGATGCCAAGCCCAATCTGACTTCTGCTGAGCCTGCGGCAAAGCCACACCCATTGCTGAGCGCGCTTCCACTGCTGAGCGCGCAGCCCATTCCAACTTGTGTCCATAAAAGACCGCCACAACATTTGTATGGATAGTTTAAGATATATTTCAAACTGAGACCAATGGAACTAAGACAGGAAAAAGTAGATCCACCAGTGAACATAATGTGGGAAAGAAAATGAATTGGAAGTGAGAGATCTTACCCAGGATCTTCTCTGAGATGATATATTTTGTTTAAATGAATTTAAAGAAAGGACTGAGAGTGTGAGGAAATTTAAGGAAGAGCTAAAAGAAAATATTGTATAAATAAAGGAACAAGCAAATGGAAGAAGCAGTTGTGTAGGTGGACTTATTCCTCAAATATGATCAAATATCCAATGAGTTTGATTAGGAGAAATGGGTGAGTGGGCAGTTGGAGATAAGTTGGATAAGTATAATTGGAGAATTTTGATTGGGAGGAATGGGCAATTTGGATAAGAATGATTGGAGTTTGGGAGTGGTCAGTTGGAGATGAGTCTGATGAGGATGATTTGAGATTGGATTGTTTGGTAAGGAATAGAATATGTTTATTTAAGATTAGAGAGGATAGCTGGTTAATTTGAGATTGGTTTTAGAGGGTGGTGGAGGAAGGAGATTGGATAGCTGGTTGATATGGGATTGGTTTTAGAGAACAGTTGAAGAAGGAAAACAAGTGGAGCAGGAGAGGATTGAAGAAGAGAAGGAGTGAAGCAAGGGAGGATGGAAGAAGAAGGAGCAGGATTGGAGTGGGGGAGAAGCATTGAAAGGAGCAGGAGGTGAGGAAGGATACCAATGTTTTGAGAGGTAATCTGCAGTGAAGTTCAAAAGGAGGAGTTGGAATGGAGAGGATGATCAGGGAATTGTTTTGGTTTTTGCGGCAAGTTAAGCTTTGGATTTAGAGTTTTTTCACCAAGAGTTGAGACTAAGGAGCGGGGAGAAGTGAACTATAAATGGAAATGGAAAGGAATTGTGGCGTGTAACAATGACATTAATATCCATAATCAACTGTCTAATATAAATTCTTTTATTGGGTCAATTTTATTGTCCCAAGAAAATTAATTGTATAATAATTTCAAGAAAGTGGATGGAAAAATTTTTAATAAAATAAAAAAAATTTAAAGATTACAAGAAGAATCAGCCTCACAGCATAATTTCAACCATATTTTCTTTTTTTTTTTTTAAAAAAAAAAAAATCTTTTTGGAAAAGAAAATTTATCCTCTGGGATTAAGGAAGAAATTGGGCCAGATGACAGTGTAGGGAAAAAAAATTCCAAAATAATCTTGGCCTTAAAAACAAAAAAGCAAAAAAGCTGACTGAAAAAATCTCAAAAAATAATTCAGGTGATAAATAAATCAATTTTTTTTATTGATTTAAAATTGGTTTGCAATAAACTTGAAAAAAGGCTTGCTAATTTATCATAAAATTTGTTTCAATAGGGTTAATTGCAGAGATTTATAGAGGGTCCTCGAAGGCTTTCCTGGTGATGGAGACCAAAAGGAAGAAGATAGGTCTGAAAGATTGGGTTTTGGTGTTAGAAATTACAGGGTGCAGATCAATGAGGAGGATATTGAAAGAAAAAGTGTGTCAGAGCATGTAGGGGGGGTTTCATAGGTGTTGTTCAAGATTTTTTGGTTGGGGAAGGCAGATTTTGATGGTAAATTTGATGGTTGTTGGGGAGGATGTGCCTTTTTGATGTGTTGGTGGTGCTGAAGTTGAGGTGGATGGGTGATGAAGATGATGTGGTGTGGTTGAGGTTTTGTTGCCAGGTGGCAGTTGATGTTAGAATGTGAGTTGAGGGTTGATGTGGGGTGGTGGTGCAGAGGATGGAATTGAGATTTTTGACTGGTGAACTGGATTCAAAGGAATTCATGAGTTGGAGGGTAATCAAAAAAAACAAAAAAGAAGAAACCAAGTGGAAATTCAGTATGGTGTATAAGTTATACTTTTTTTGACCAAGTCTAAAAATAAAAAAATCATGGACCAAATTAAGCTCAAGTGAGAGTTGGAACTATATCCTGCATGAAAAATAGGAAATATAAGACAAGAACTGAATGGCTGAAGTAGGATCAGTAAAATCATCTTGAAATATTCCATCCCATCCATCTTTCATGTTGTTCAATATATTATGAAGAAAAACACAACAGATGATTTAGTTTATTAATATCTTAATTAATCTGGAATTTGGGGCTTTTTCTCAATTTCTCTAGCTTTTTCTACATTTATCTCAAGCTGGGCCATCTCCAATCCGGGACTCCTATAGAATTTTGAATTCAAAATCTTTATTGGAAAAGATGATAGGAAGAATTTAATCTATATTTATGATACATAAAATATTTTGGGCATAAAAGAACTATGTATCCAACAGTTTTATAATCTGAGTTGGCCAGGAGGCCTTGTCTTTTCAGAGTAACTTTGGGTTTCTTGCATAATTTGCATCAAATTTAGAAAATATGAATCATTCAATGAGCCTGGAAGGCAAAAATGGTGGGAAATGAACTTAGATTTTGGAATAATAAACAATTTTCAACGCAACAGAGTATCTAATGTCACAAATGAAATTTTTTTGGCCACCATGCAATGAAATAGAAATGTGAACAAAAGAGTGGATTTTCTTTTTTTCAAATCAAAATATCAGCTGCCATAAATTTTTGTTTTTTGAAAAAAGGATTTTTGTACCAAAAACAAAGCTTATTAAACTTGGAAATCCTTTTGTCTCCATGGAATGAGATACCTCCTTCTTCTGTTGCTTAATTTGCCAGAAAAGGGTTGATTTTTTAACTCCTGGGAAGTGATAGCTATTTAGGTTGGTAAGTGGAATTTTCTATAAAAAATTGAGAAAATAATTTTCAATAAATTGATGGCTGTTTGGTTTCCATTTGAGTCAAAACTACACAGAGAAACTAAAAGTTGGATAGCAGGTTTGCATTGATTATCCTGAGATTAATTCTTGAAGGCATGATTATTTTCAATCATACCAAAAAAAATTATGAAGGATTTCAAAAAATTTTGAAAAATTTGGTCAAGGCTTAATCAAGTTAGTCTATGGATCCTCTGCCATTCATTCATAGGATGGCTCCTCATCTTCATTCTGGGGGAAAAGTATTTTCTTTCCACTCGAGAATCCAAGCATAACCTATTGGATTCCAAATATGAGTCTGAATCACAGTCAAATAGTCACAAAATTTCATTTGCCTTCATTTAATTTTCAATTATGGTCTGTAAATCCCATCTGAGCAGCAACCAAAGTTATTAAAAAATTTTCTAAAGTGTGCATGGTGCCTAGCAAAGAAATTTTTTGGCCAGGCCAAGTTTGAATTGGAAGCAGGCCAAATAGGACTGGTGTTTTGGTGCCAAGCAAAGCTTGTTGCATTGACCTGCATATTGTATGATAGTGCTTGAAAAAAAATCAATTGGTTCAAATTTGGGGGGAGGGAGGCTGGTCAGTTTTTTGCAACCAGCTTTGATTGGAGTCAAGGGGAGCATGGTGAGGTACCAAGTTTTAACCCCCACAAGTCCAACCCAATCAAGCGCCCTGGGCACCAATCCAAGTCCTGTTGGGTGCACACCAAGTCAAACTTGAACAGGCGCCAAGACACACTTTACACACCATATATGTGCAGGGGTTGATTTGTAAGTCCTGAGAGTGAAGATTTTTTTGAGTTATGTATGGTGATTTGGGTGATTTGAAGTGATGGGGTTTATGGACTGATGGAGTGATGACATTGGTTTTAATGGATGATGCTTGTGTATTGGTTTAATGATGTGGAAGGGTGCAGAGGTTTTTTGCATGTTGATGGATGAAGATGTGTAAATGGTCATGGATGAAAATGTGTAAATGGTCATGGATTTGATTTTTGAAACATGCTGTTTCCATGCAAACTGCCATTTTGAAATGCACCATTTAAGGGGTGTGTGTATTTCAGAAACCTCCCATTAAAAATGGTGGTTTTGGTGAAAAAAAATGACAGAATGGCTGACTGCAATATGCCCTAATGATAAATGATAATGAGATTAAAATTAAAGTAATTAAAAATGGTGGTTTTGGTGAAAAAAAATGACAGAATGGCTGACTGCAATATGCCCTAATGATAAATGATAATGAGATTAAAATTAAAGTAATGCAAAAAAAAATATTTTTGAGAATGGTGAGAAGAATTTTAGTATCTTGGTTTTATGGTTTCAGGGTGATTGGAAAAGTGTGGTCATGTGGTGGTCAAGTGGAAGCGCTCCCGTAGTACCCTTCGTAATCAGTATCCAGCAGTGCTCCCGGCTGGGTGCCCCTGCTTGTCGAGTGGACCCCCTATTTTTTTGAACCCAGGGAGGGGCGCCGAAACTTTCGGACCAGTCAATCACGACTTGAAGCTCACTCAAGCTTATTCCACCACATAACCATCCAGCTCAATCTCCTAATCAGATACCAACATTATGCCAATTGACATTCATCGGTCTGCTTACGAAGGTCAGTACGAAGTCGTTTTTGTTGCTCAGTTTAGCCCCCCTGGTTGATATCACCGAAGATTCATGTTTGATTGAACTGACCCCAGGCTGGGATGGATGAACTTGTATAGGTCAAGCCCAATTGGTTGCGGCAGCTTTAGCGGAAGATCCCAACCGAGTTAACGCTCTGGATTCAGATGGAAGAACTCCCTTACACAACTCGAGCTCGAGTGGCAGTCTCTCAGTTGTCAGGGTATGAGCTCTCCTTTCTGCCATTTCCCTGACCCGGGCCTCCACTTTGATATCGAATTCTGCTTCTCTACAGGTCCTCCTCGATCAAACAGAGCCCAAGTGCGACATGGAAATACCGGACTCAATGGGTTGGACAGCTCTGATTATCGCAGGTTGGGCCTTCGTGATGCAAGAAAGAAAAATCTCTTTTACCATGTCAATTGATCCCGACCCTCTTTTCTCTCTCTCTCTCTCCCTCTCCTTTCCTTTCCCTTTTTAATATTTGCTAGCTTCTGCCGGAATCACGGAGGTAGTGTCGGAATTAATTCACGCGGGCGCCAATATCAACGCAGCAAATCATAAGGGTCAGACGGCACTGTGAGAAAATCTGCTTCTCAAAAGACATTACGACGGTTTTCCCGCTCATAATCTATGTAGATTCGTTGCCTTGACATCTGATTCCAATTTCAAAATGTACTTTAGACACTATGCTGCATCCAAAGGGCGATTAGAGGTTGAGTTACTCCCCAACTTACTCGAGCGTGTTCATTTGATCAAGAACCATCCATGACAGCTATGGTGATGTCCCCTATGCTCTTTACCATCAGATTGGGAGGCTATTAATTCAGTATGGCGCGGATGTTAACGCTAAAGATCGGGCCAATCAGCTACCATTGTCAGTTAATTTATTCGGAGTCCCCTCATTCTGAAGGAAAAAGAGCAGACGTTAATTCTTCCACGCACGCATGTATATAAAAAAATCAAACTTGATCTAGGCATCGGGCAGCATCGTCAGGAGCCACGCCGTTTGTAAAATTACTTCTTGAATCTCGCAACCAGAATGGTGGAAGTGGCACGCACTCAGATAGGCCAAGAGCGAAGTTAAACGTAGTTGATAACGCTGGGCATACACCTCTTCACCTTGCATTCGAATCGGGACATGCCGAAACCGCCTGCGTACTGATAGAAGCCGGAGCGGATCGTGAAAGATTGGATGCGGATGGTAGACGGGCCGACCAATTGACTGATGTGCTTGGAGATGTCACTTCCAGAAGAATCCTACAATATGTTGAAAGTCGCTGCGGAAAAGTTGGATAAGTCACGCCTTATTGAATCTCTAGAAACTCGTCTCACTTAAATGATCAACGACGAAAAGATTCCTTCAAATCCTCGCTCTAGCAATCAGGTTTTGTTCTCTTATGCATAAACATCCACTCATCATCTCTGCCAAGCCGGTTTATTCCCGCGTTAACAATCTTGGAAGCTTGGAATTTCCATCAGATTTGTTTTGAAAAATGTTTTTTTGGATTGAAGAGAGTTTTGGATGATGGATCTGAGCTTTATTGAACCCTGAGTAATTTACTGACCCCACCTAATCAAACCTTTCTTCTAGCTCTGCTAGTCCTCAAGCTGTCAGAACGTGGCCTACCTTCTCAAAAAGATACGGATTTATGGCAGTTGTTTGTTTTGTTTGTCTTTGTTTTGCTTGATTTTACTTGTAAACTTAGCTCTTCATTTCAGGACTTAAGTCATTGATTCAGCATAAAAGACATTCTTGGTATCATTGCATTGGCTAAACCAGGTAAAATCAACCAAATTGTGGTAGCAAATGGTAATCAAAAGGTGAGGATGTCAAAAAGAATGCTGTGGGTATCCCCCTATACATAAGTCAAGTTGTGAGTCAATTGCTTGCCAGTTGACAACTTTGGATTCAGAAGATGAAAAGGTGAGCCATTTTGTCCACTCCTACATGGGAATTAATTACAATACAGAACACTTTGAGGAGAAAAATATAAGGGTGGGGAAAAAACTTGCAAAATGTAAAAAATAATCTGAGATTCATGCGAATGTATCTGAATGGAATAAGAATTCACTTGAGAGGTTGAAGGAAAATGCATGTTTTGTTTTAAATTCAGAGCAAGATCTGCAGAATTGCCCCCACCCCCCTTGTGAAATTTTCAAGGGGAAGGTGATCACTAGCTTCAATCCTCAAGCAAAAAGATATAATAGGATTTTCTCCTCTTGGAAAGTTTTTCTCTATTCCCACTTGATTTCAAAAGCAAAGAGTTGATGTTTCATTTCTTTCTTTGAGAGAAAATTCTTCCCAGTCCTTGATGCCAGAAAAGTACCTATAAAATAAAACTTGGGCAGTGTTGTATTTTTTCAAAAAAAAAAAACCCTTCATTCAATTTTTTTTAGGAGAAACATCTCTTTTTCCAAAGAAACCAAAAAATTCCAATGATGGAAATTTTTGTAGAGATTCTAAACCTTGGGAGTAGTTTGAAGTAAACATACAGAAAGAATAACATGATGTAGCAAACCTTCATCTAATTCTCTAAAATTGGAACAGGCCCTAGACAGATAATCTGACTACTCAATTTATTGAGGGAAAGTTTCAAAAATAATTTAGTTTTGTAGCACTCATCAAAACAGGTAACCTACTCAAGCTTTTTTATGAGGGAAAATTTATTCAAGATATCCTGCTGAATAATTTTCTTGAAGGAAATTCAATGAAATAAACAGTGATGTTTTGGACCTGACACTGCCTTTACCTTGCATTATCTGAATTCTCATATCTCATAAT
This sequence comes from Puccinia polysora, assembly GCA_025617555.3. Classification (NCBI taxonomy): domain Eukaryota; kingdom Fungi; phylum Basidiomycota; class Pucciniomycetes; order Pucciniales; family Pucciniaceae; genus Puccinia; species Puccinia polysora. The sequence goes on from CM062620.1 coordinate 5,393,609, forward strand.
GATGTATATTCTCTGTTAAACCTTCATTCTCATGATAATTTTAGTTTTTTGTGTCCAATTTTAATATTTTCATGATCATAACTTGTATACTTATTTATGATATATTCACAACCAACACTCACCTGGGTTTGCTCAGGATCCAATTGAAAACTTGAAATCATGACACCTACCCAAAATCTTGCTAAGTTTTTATTTTTTGAAGCTAGAAACTATACTTTGAAGAAAGGCATGATTCTAGCATGTTTTGCCAAATTCATGCCCATTTTGAAGAAAGGCATGATTTTAGTAAATTTCCCTTACTAAATTTACCCCTTTGGATGTGTTTTCCAACCCCATGAAGGCATTTGAACCTTAAAAAGTTGTACCAATACAAAACGGTGATGATAAATTCACAGCTCCAACCGTGTGGTAGTTGTTTAGGGCCCTACAAGGCCCATTTGAGCCGTGGGAGCCCGTAGACAACTACAAAGGGCCGTTCCAAACACAGGCAACCCCCAGGGGTTGTATAGGCTATCCCCTGGAAACAGCAATTTTGAGCCATGTACCCCCATACATGGCTTGAATCCGCCGTTTTTGGGGGCGCGCAACCCCTGGAAGTTGTGCCAGAATTTTGGGCACCCCCTGGACCACACTTGGGTTCCTTCAACCAAAATTTGGGATCAACATATACTACGTGGGACAGTTGGACCACACATAGCAATACCAAAGCAAAATTAAAGTGGAATCAAAGTGAAATCAAAGTCAAATGAAAAGGAAATCAATTGAAGTATCCTAGATATTAAAGTAAAATTTGACATATCTTTCTGAACTCAAAAGTGAGCAAAGTTTGCAGTTGTTCATTTGAAAGTTGGATTGAATAACAAAGTAGCATTTCAATTTTTTTGAATTATGGGAACAGTGGCAAGCCCTCCTTGTGACATGGCTGCGTTTAAGGACTACATCAATATTGCCGTTAACAAAGCTTTGAAAAAAAGGATTTGGGTAATGAAACATTGGAAGCCCCAATTGCATCCTCATCTAGGGTGAAAATTGAGGAAAAAAATGTTTCACATTTGGATTTGACCTCTGGTTGTGAGTAACATCTTATTTTAATGAGGTCTTTCCCTGATTTAATTTGATAAAAACTAATTGAGGGATTTTAATTATGAAACTATGAAACTATGACACCTATGAAACTATGAAAATAACCATTGAATTTTTACTAGATCCACTTGACCCACCTCCCATGGGAGCCTTTCCTACTAGGGAAGAGGCACAAACTATTTCCAAACATGCATGGATGGTTTAAAGTGAGAAAGGAAATGATTGAAACATTAGAGAAACATAAAGTATGCTACATTAAGATGCTTGGTGGTGCAAAATAGGTAGAAAAGATTCAACAAAGTCTTGATGTTGAAGACATCAATCAAAAGATTCCCTCTTCAAAATGTTTGGCTAAACTAGATATGGGACAAATATTATCAGAAACATATTCCAGACCTATATGTTTCATTTCATTGGAGTCATGTTGTCCTTATACTCCAATGAAAAATGGTGTTACAGATCAATCAGACCCTATTTATATTTCCTTTTTAAACAATAACCACTGGGTTCTATTGGTACTTGAGGGAGAAATGTTTCCAATCCCACCCATTTTAGCAAAACCACATTTCTTGATTTCTGAAAAAGCCTTGGGTTGGGTTGATCATCTCAAAGATCAACTGCAAATGTATTCTAGATTATAGAGATTATAGACTTTGACTTCATTTCATCATTGGTTTTCATATAAATTGTAATTCTAATGCAGCTAATGAGTTCCAGCAATATTAAGGGTTATCACATTTTGAACATCATTATGTTGAGTTTTTTGAGTCAAAATCATTATATTGAGTGTTTTGAATGAGATTTGAATGGTAATTCAGTTAAACTTGTGTTGTGCTGATTCCATCATAAGGAGTATTTTACTCCTTACAATGGGATCAGCTTAACACAAGTTGAACTGGTTTTTTTTTGGTGTTTTTTATTTAGGGATTGTCAATTTACTTGTCTTTTTTTTGGTGTTTTTAGGTTAGGGCTAGTCCATTGTATAGTACCAGTTTTTTTTGTTTTTATTTTTTATTTTGTTTTTTTTTAAACCAAAAAATGAACATTTTTTGATTTTTTGGCTGATTTCTGTTTTTCTGGAAGGTTTATTTAGTTTATGGGTTATGTTATTATCCTTTTATTCTTTTTTTTTTGGCTCACCATGGTCTGGTGGCGTGTGGGATTCCACACAACTACATTCAAGCCATGTGGAGTTCTACATGGCGGCATTTAGTCCTGCAGCATCCCACACAAGCCCGGACTGTGGTGCGTGGGCGGCACGGTTCTTTGAGCCATGTAGCATGCAACACAGCTTGATAGTGGTTGTGTGGCGTGCCAAACAGCTCATTTTGAGTCGTTTCCATGGCTCAATGGGCCGTGAATTTAACATTACCCAATACAAAAAGGTTGCAAGTTTACACAACAAAGGTTTATTACACCTTTTTAAGGTTTCAAGGAGTGCCTGGGGTCCCCAGACAAACCTTTTGAGGATGTTTTAAGACCCCACAACCCCCGTGGGGTCTGTCTGGGGAAGAATTTTTTGGATAATTCAATCATGGACATCAATTTTGTTAATGGGACCTATAAAAATTTGATGGATACAAGTTTTTTGCAAGGAATTCAAATCTGAGGTCAGGTTTGAAAAAAAAATATGCATTACAAGAGAAATAAGAAAAGATAAGAATTACCTGTCTTTACAAAAAATATAATCTGTCCTGTGAAATATAAATAGTTTTTTACCAAACATAAAAAACATAGAAAAATGTTACATATACCTATTTGATGAGGGGAATTCAGCTATTTCCAAATGTTTCAACAAAAATATCATCCATTACAAGACAAATTATCAAGAGGGTAATGTTGAATTCATGGCTACAGAGCTTTGTACATGGCTCAATGGGCCATGTGGCATGCTACACAGCTCGAATGGGCTGTGTGGCATGATAAATGGCTCAAATGGGCTGGCTGTGTGGCATGCTACACGTCCCATTTGAGTTGTACAGAACGCTCAACAACTAAAATCAAGTTGTGTAGCCTCCACTAAATCATAAATAATGAATAATAAATAAAAAATGATAAATAATAAATGATAAATGATAAATGATAAATTATAAATTATAAATAATAAATAATAAAGAGTAAATAATAAATAATAAATAATTAACAATTAATAAAAAATAACAAATAATAAATAATAAATAATGAATAATCAATAATAAATAATAAATAATGGATAATAAATAATAAATAATAAATAATAAACAATAAACAATAAATAATAAGTAATAAATAATAAATAATAAACAATAAACAATAAATAATAAATAATAAATAATAAATAATAAATAATAAATAATAAATAATAAATAATAAATAATAAATAATAAATAATAAATAATAAATAAGAAATAAGAAATAAGAAATAATAAATAATAAATAAGAAATAATAAATAATAAATAATAAATAATAAATAATAAATAATAAATAATAAATAATAAATAATAAATAACAAATAATAAATAATAAATAATAAACAATAAACAATAAATAATAAATAATAAATAATAAATAATAAATAATAAATAATAAATAATAAATAATAAATAATAAATAATAAATAATAAATAATAAATAATAAATAATAAATAATAAATAATAAATAATAAATAATAAATAATAAATATTAAATATTAAATAATAAATAATAAATAATAAATAATAAATAATAAATAATAAATAATAAATAATAAATAATAAATAATAAATAATAAATAATAAATAATAAATAATAAATAATAAATAATAAATAATAAATAATAAATAATAAATAATAAATAATAAATAATAAATAATAAATAATAAATAATAAATAATAAATAATAAATAATAAATAATAAATAATAAATAATAAATAATAAATAATAAATAATAAATAATAAATAATAAATAATAAATCATAAATCATAAATAATAAATCATAAATCATAAATAAAAAATAAAAAATAAAAAATAATAAATAATAAATAATAAATAATAAATAATAAATAATAAATAATAAATAATAAATAATAAATAATAAATAATAAATAATAAATAATAAATAATAAATAATAAATAATAAATAATAAATAATAAATAATAAATAATAAATAATAAATAATAAATAATAAATAATAAATAATAAATAATAAATAATAAATAATAAATAATAAATAATAAATAATAAATAATAAATAATAAATAATAAATAATAAATAATAAATAATAAATAATAAATAATAAATAATAAATAATAAATAATAAATAATAAATAATAAATAATAAATAATAAATAATAAATAATAAATAATAAATAATAAATAATAAATAATAAATAATAAATAATAAATAATAAATAATAAATAATAAATAATAAATAATAAATAATAAATAATAAATAATAAATAATAAATAATAAATAATAAATAATAAATAATAAATAATAAATAATAAATAATAAATAATAAATAATAAATAATAAATAATAAATAATAAATAATAAATAATAAATAATAAATAATAAATAATAAATAATAAATAATAAATAATAAATAATAAATAATAAATAATAAATAATAAATAATAAATAATAAATAATAAATAATAAATAATAAATAATAAATAATAAATAATAAATAATAAATAATAAATAATAAATAATAAATAATAAATAATAAATAATAAATAATAAATAATAAATAATAAATAATAAATAATAAATAATAAATAATAAATAATAAATAATAAATAATAAATAATAAATAATAAATAATAAATAATAAATAATAAATAATAAATAATAAATAATAAATAATAACAAATGAATAATAATTAACCATTAATAATAATAAATAATTGATAATTAATAATTAATAATAATAAATAATAAATAATAATAAATAATAAATAATAATAAATAATAAATAATAAATAATAAATAATAAATAATAAATTAAAAATTATATTAAGTAGTGTACGGTCCCCCACGCGTTGAGGGGCCCTACACAACTCCCACACTCCTGGAGCCGTGTACACGGCTCCCACACAGCTGGAGCCATGAATTTAAAATCACCCTTATCAAAAATATGAGAAACACATTCTTTTGAAGAAAATTTGATATTCTTGGTGGAATGCAATTACCTTGGTACCAAACATAGAAAAAAATGAAAAATGCTGCATATATCTATTTCATGAGGAAAATTCAAATAATTTAAAATATTCAAACAGAAGCTGCATCAATTAAAAAAAATTAAAAAAGTAAATACAAGATATTTCTTTATTTGAAAAAGACTGGACATTTCAAATAGGATTAAATAACTTTTAAAAAACATAAATAGAAATACAAAAATACAATATATACCTGAGGAGAAATAAAAAATGTTGAAATATTCCAATGGAAAATTCATTGATTAACATATTAATAAAAAAAAATCCAAAATTCTCTTCTTCAAGTAAAAGCTGATATTTCTGATGGAATGTGGATATCTTTTTGAAAAATAAAAAAAAACATACTTAAATGACACACACACCTCTCTAATGGAAGTAATTCAAAAATTATTTATAATTAACAAAAAACTTCATCAAGTGCAAGAAGAATTGAAGAGATATCAATAATTGATTTCTTTGAATAAAAATCAAACCTTCTAATAGAATTGAAATACCATTATTCACAAAATAAAATAAAATCTATAAATTTGAAATAAACATATTTAACAGGAAGAATTAAAAGATTTTAAAATTTCTAAACAAACAATCCATCAGGTACAAGAATAATGAAGAAAAGATCCAAAATTTATTTCTTTGGATAAAATTCAATATTTCTGATGGAATGAATGTAGATGCATTTGTATTGAATTTGAAAAATCTTTCAAAAATTGCTCTGGATAGGTTTTTTACAAAGAAAAATTCAAACATTTTGAAAAAACCAAACAAGAAAACTTTCAACTATGAGAAAAATAGAAAATATTTTGTTTTTATTCAAAGGAATCAATTTTTGATATTTATTTGATTATTCTTGCACTTGATGGAGTTTATTTTCTGTCCTTCAATGAAATTTGGATTTCTCTCCTTAAATAGGTGTATTTTTAATTTTAATTTTAATTTTTATTTTTGGTAAATATATATTTACATTCCATCAGAAATATTAAGTTTTATTAAAAGAAATCAAATTTTATTTTAATTTATTTTTGTTATTTTAATCAATAGGGTTTATCAGGGTTAGCAAACCTGCCATTTTTTTAATGGAAGGTTTCAATTAAAAACCATCATTAAAAAAAGGAAAAATCCACTTATCTCACCCCAGGCATGTCAGAGTGACCTGCATTAAATAAGTTTTTTTCCAAATTTAGTATATGAATATCTCTCCCTCTCTCTCCTTTATCATACCTGCTCATCCTCCCTGAATTCACATTAATCCTCACCAGATCATCACCACTCAGATAATTTAAATGTGTGAGGGCCAGGCTACATTCACACCAAAAAAATTAATGAAATCATGCCAATTTTGAAAATGGCATGATTTTAGTAATTGTTTGGCTAAAATAATACACAAAAGGGCTACATTGGTGTGCTTTCCCACCCCAGGAAGCCATTCAGCCTTTTTAAGGTTTAAATGACTTCCTGGGGTGAGATAACACACATTTTAATGGTGTGTTGGGCCCCAAAAAGCCTTCAAGCATCAATTTAAGCCCTGGGGGGCTAAATTTAGGCCAACATACCCTCCATGGGGTCTGTATTGGATAGATATTTTCAATAATTTAACTATGGACACCAATTGAGTAAATTAGTTATAAATTCAGTAAAAATCAATGATTTTCAAAGAATCAAAATCTGACCTCAGATTTCAAAAAAAAACTATTGAATGTAAGGAAAATTATAAGAATTCATTTCATTTACACAAAATGGAATATTTTGCTTGAAATTTCAATAACTTTGTACCAACAATACAAAAGCATGCAAAAATGCTACATATACCTATTTCATTCTCATAATTCAAATATTTTGAAATATTCAACCAAAAATATTATCCAATATATAAATAATTATAAGAAACATGAAAAAAACGATTTTATTGAAGAAGAATGAATATTTCTGATGGAATTTAAATAACTGTTTACAAAACAAAAAAAATGAAAAATCCCACATGCACCAGGGGAATAATGGAGACACATTCTAGAATGTGCCACCCTGTAAAAATGTTTCAACTTGGTTACAACTGAGTTTTAACTCTGTCCTAATTCAGGCAATCTATTCAAATGAATCCCTAATACACTCACAAAAACTTCTGTTGAAATAATCTAAAACCACTTTGAAATCAAATTTTATTTATACTTGGAAGGAGTTTCAATTTTAACTCAAGTTCTCTTTGCAATTACTAATATATTTGCGTGATTTATTGTCAAAAAATCACTTTGATATAGGTTATACCAATATTTTGTAATTTTTCATTTGTGGGAATTCATTATAAAATTTGAATTACTTTCTCAAAAACATTCAAATTCAAATGATTAAATCAATTTTGGGAGAATTTGACTGCCATTAATCTGGAAGTTGAAATTTTGAAAGAAAACCCAGTCAAGCTTGCTCCTTCTTCATTCCAAAAAAAATATTCTATCCTTTTTTCAAAAATTTTGTTTGAACTATCATACTCACAAGGATGGACTGGTATATTCATCAAAAATTTGATAAAAACTCCAGCATTTCAAGAGTATTTACTGAATGCTTTAATATTTGAAAAAGTTTCTATTAAGCTTATTATTTAAAACAAAAAATTATATTGAGAGTGTAATTAGCTATTTTATTCATACTTAAAGAATATCCCTCAAATTTGATAAATTTTTCAGGGCCTTTTTTACCCATGCTTTTGGTTGATAGTGAATAGAATCATCACTATTGTTTCTTATTTTCTGTCATGGTTGGGACTTTAAAGATTGAATTTTTGAATAGAAAATGAAATAATTTCATCATTTAAATCAAAAATAAACAATTTTTTGCAGCTAAAATTCTTAAAGAAGCAAAATTTTTTCAAATTGAAGAAAATAATTTTTTATTGATTAATTTTGTTAGCTTATTATGCAAAGCTGAATCATTAGCTTCATAAACCCAACAACAGGATTTTATTAAAAGAATAAGTGAGTCAGTAAGATAAACCAAATCTATAATGTCTTTCCAATTTTTTTCCCCTTGTGGATATTCCAGTTTGTTGATACCATTGTAGAAAATCAATTTTTGAGGATTTTGAAAGAGTTTATTATGTACCTGTCCCCCTGGTTTCCTGGGGCTCTTTTTGTTTGAGATTTTCATGATGGGTTTTAATCTGTTGTTGGTGTTTTTCATTGATTCCACAGCATCTGCTTTGTACAAAATAAATCTCAAAATATCTTTTACAGGATGTTTCTAGACTAAAGTATTTCTAAATTTTTTAAATAGAATTTTGAATCATTCAAAAATTCAAAAGTTCTGGAAGCTCCCCTTCAAAAAGCTTGGTAAATTTCTTTCCAAATGATGAAATATCTATAAGTTTTTATGAGTGAAATTTGGTTGGTTTAGTATGCACCCATCAATTTTCTTGTAATGATTCTCAACCTTTTTACAGTTAGATATAATTCAGACAAAAAAATTGCAGTTTTTCTCTTGGGAAAGGCGGGACACAGATTTAAGGTATTTAAAATTGTGCAAATTGAGTTGCAGCCTCTTCATGATATAATTATAACCCAGGGTCGATCAAGTTATGCATGTTTAAAATATGGGATTTGATGTTTAATTGTCTGTTTAAAGGATACCAGATATGAATTAATTACACAAAAACTTCAAAATTGAGTAAGAAATTTCCGCAAGGCCTTTGGGAAAGGGTCTGGGGGACACTGTGTGCATTGAGTCTTGGAAAAAAATGGCATGCATATATACAGTTTTGTTTTGCATGATTTAAAAATCTTCTTCAAAATTGCCTTTAATTTTTTTTTCCCACAAATAAACCATACTCCAGTTCAATCAAAATGGTTTGGAAAGACAACCCAAAAATTTCCCAAAAATTTTCATATTGAACAATCCCCCATCTGAAATTTTTTTGGGATATTTTATTCCAAATGAATTCAAATTGTTTTAAAAACTTAACCATTCATTGGTGTTTGATTTTTTCATGTAAAAATTTGTTGTTGATCTGGTTTGGTAGATTCATGCAAAAAATGAATTTCTAAATATCTCCCCCATTTTCAATTAGCATTAATAATAACTAAGATTTTCCTGTATGAAAAAAACTCCAAATAAATTAAATTTTTGGTTTTGGGATGAAATCTTAGTCAAACAGTATTTTTGGTTGGTTTGGTTCAAGCTGGCTCACTGATATGAATATTTTTTTTGTTTTATGAAGACTTAGCACACACAAAACTGGAATTAAAGAGCTCAATGGATTAGTTTATACATTTTTTTAGAGAAAGATGAAAAGAAAATATGGAAGACAAAAAAAAACAGAGAAAGGATCAAATAGGCCCACAACAAAAATCAAAGTGGATTGAGGTTTTACAAGCATTAAACAAGCATTCCACTGGTTGAGAGTCAGCTTGATTTTTTTTGAGTTTTCTGTTGAATTTTTCCTGCTAAAGATCTTGAATCTTGGTGAAATTATTAATAAGTGAGCAAGTTAAAATCAATTTCTGAATATTTCAGCTGGAAGATATTTTTGATAAAAGATAGGTTCCATGAAGAGTTTTGAATAAAAAATCTTCCAAGTCATCTTACTGTCTGAATTAAAGCATTCCACTGATGCCCCCATCTGGTCTTATCAATGCTAAAATTGAGTGATTGGCAAGTAAATCCAAAGAATATGATTAATTCAAAAACCAGTAAAATTCTTTTTGAATGATAGAAGAAATTGAAGGCCTGTTTTTGAGAACAACCTAGATTATCAGTTTTCATAACTATGCTTCATTTTTTATCATCTGCCTTGTAAATAGTTTTGATTGAATTTCTATGAAATTTGAAGAAAATGTCCTCTGTTAAACCTGGGTTTCATGTGGATTGTATCAGATTTAGAACTGAATTTTCTGGTTTTTTTTGGAAAGAGTTACATGTTTTGTATTTTGGAGATATTTTTTTCTTAAGCTCCAGTTACACCGGAGTTATTTCTTTGAGTAACACCAACATTAAAGGCAGTCATATGCTAGCATGTGCCACCATTTTTCAACTTGTAATATAACTGTGATTGTGCCTTGATTCCCCCTGGGTTGTGACAGTTCAATCGCTTAATGAAACTGAAAACATGGCCTACTTCCCCCTTATTTGATCTCTCCCTCTTTATATTTCTTGCATTTGTGCTGCGGTACCTTCTGTATCCTTTGTATTTATAGCTCTTCCCTTGTTTCATTCTTTCTCTTCTATATCTTAATTTTCACTCTGGGATCACTCCCTCAGATTGAATACTTTTGGCAAGCACTTCAAGTTTTAACTTCTTAACCAGTCCAACATCTGCTTGCACAGATTACCAGGAGGAGCAAGGAATAGACTAAGCTAGGTTACCTATCACATTACCAACATCCAATTAATGTTCACTCATACAAAATGCCCTCTCAGCCTCATTTACATCTAAATCATCTCTTTCTGTATGTTCTCTATTTAAAAATCTCCTTATCAAACAGTTTAAGACTCAAACCGGTGCTAGGCTGTGGCATTTCCGTGGAGGGGAAAGGTGATGTTTAGGCTGCCCTCCTGAGTGTTACAAAAATATTTAAATGTAACCAAGATCAAGGTCCAGAACTTTTTAAGTGAATAATTAAGTAGTAAAGGATAAAGTTTAATAATAGTTGGTAGCAATGAAACAGCACTATCTGAGGCAAGATTATGTGGGAGATATTTTAACAAAAGAAGTTAAAGTTTGCTGAAATTTCAAAAGGACAACGCTTTTGTATGTAAAAAACACCCACAAGCTAATAACTCTGGTTTTAAGCAGCAGATTGGGGATGATCAACTCAAACCCCGACCAACCTACAGGTTCTCAATGAACCCGCCCAACTCTCCACAATCAAGCGCTTGAAGGGTACCAGATAACTGAGGGTGGTCGTACAAGAAAAAGCACAATGTTTTTGAGAAGCTCTGAAAGCAAGCAGTAACTGATTTGAACGGGAATAACCTCAACACTTCTCAAGAAACTCAAGAGTAGGCTGGCAGAATGCAACTTTAAAAAAATAAAAGGAGGAATAAAAATCCAGGTTTTAAGCTTAATAAATCCTCTTCAATCAAACCCTACTGGCTCCAGAAAGTTGATCAAGGAAGGATCAAGACCAGTATGGTCAGAGAAAGGGATCAAAGAGCGGTGTAACACACAAAAGAATCCCAACAGACAGAATTGGCTTCAACCAGCAAGGCTATTGGTTGGTGATAAGGATCAGGCCACAGAGGGCAAAGACTTAAAGATAAATGGATCAGGGGGCAATCAAATATATACCCAGGATAATGATGATGATTAATATGATACTTGGGGGGACATATGCACACACTCCCATGGATGATTAGAAAAAACTAGGGGAGAGCCCCTCCTTTTATGATCCATTGGTCCCTGTAGACTATTTACAAGTGATGACACAGATCAAGTGGAAAAAGACAACAATTGAAAAAAAAGTTTTTTCTTTCTTTCTTTCTTTTTCTTTTGATTTGATTTTGATCATGAGAAAACCAACAAAGACAGAGCTGAACAGGAACATAGGGATACCATCTGGGGCCAACAATGGCCGTGGGTGATGGTTAGCAGATGAGAACTGCATGGACTTCCTGTGGTCCGCGGGGCCAGGGGATTTTGGGGGGCGTGGGCCTTGAGGATGAGCAACAGCAACAGCGGTTGCCGTGGTGATTGCATGGGATGAGCCATGACCGGTGAAGAGAGATGAGAGGTGAGATTGGTTGTGGGAACAACCAATTTGGTCAGGTGATGAGGGTTGTTCCCATGATCAATCTTTTGTGGAGGATTGGGAAGCTATGGGCGGACTTGTCATGAGTTAGGCATGATCAATTGGTTGGATGACCGGTGAAGGGAGATGAGATCACTGACCAACCAATCAAGAAAGATTGGACAGAAGTGATGATTGTGGGAGAATGAGAAGGCAATGGTGAGTTTGATGGTTGCTTGGGAAGATGTGATTGTTCATTGCCTTGCTGTAGGCGGTTCAAGCGGGCAATGATGAGGTTGGTGGTGGTTATGATGATGTTCAGATGGGGTGGGGGATGATTCAGAGTTAGAATTGCCATTTCTGTTGATGTTAACGGCAATGCCGGTGCTGGAAAGCATCAATCCAAGCCAAGCCAGTGTGAGAGGTGGACAAGATCAAGCTGAGCAGGTCTTCACCCGCATCATACAGAAAAACAAAGGGTCAAGGCAAGAAGGACAAGGATTGAACGCAAGATCTGGGGAGTTGGAAACCCCAGGGACCCATCCATAAACAACTGGGAGATGGGGAAGCTGGAGGATCTGAAGGCTGAAGGGACCTGATTTGGAAAAAAGGAATTCCATTTTCTTTTTTTTTTTGTTTTTTGATGATGATAAATGATAGCCATAAAAAAATCATATTTTTTTTTTAAATTTTCCACAGTGGTCCTTAGGTTTCCATATTTGGTCACCACATCTCTCTTCAACTTACAGACTGTCCCCATTCTGCATCAGTGTATGATGACATAAATATATATATAAAAGAAGAAATATTATTGGAACCAAAGAATGCCCATTTGATCTTGAGGGTGATTGGAAAAAAATATCTTGATCCATCCAAAGGAAAGTCTCAGAAGTGACAGAGATAAACAAAGGGGGTTTCCCAGGTGCTCACTTATGTGGCATACAGTAGAGTTTTACAATAAAGATGCAGCAGGTGACCCTGGTGGTGCACAATTGGGAGGACTTACTGTTGATCTAAGTTGCCTCCACAACAATGAAATTTCATGACTTGATAAGCAGAGAACCTCCTTGCCATCTGAGTACCATCCAGTTCTTCCAAAACATATGATCCACCTCTGACTTGGCAGACCACCTGATAAGGACCATTCCAGTAATCAGATAAACGCTTTCCCCACTGAGTTTCCACCAATCAATTAGAAGCTAAAACAAGATCACCAGGATTCAAAGGGTCCCTGATCTTCTTTGAATGTTTATCTTCCCAATACTGAACCAAATTTTCTCTGGATTCCATCATCTTCTGATAAGCTTCACTGCAAAAATCCTCACTAATATCCAGTTGCTTAGATTGGGAAACTAATAGATCAGTGGTAGAAGAAACCTGTTCCCAAGAAATACCTAAGAAAGATTTCAGATCCAGATCCAGAGGAAGGAAAGCCCTTTGACCAAAGGACATGTTTTAGGGTGAGTAGCCAGTGTTTTGTTTAGTTGAAATTAAATCAGAGAAAAGGGCCAGAGGAAGAAATTTGCAACAATTCTTCCCACTTTCACAGGCCAGTTTGACAAGAGCAGCCTTCAAAGGAGCATGGCCTCTTTCCACATTGCCTTGGCCTTCAGGATAATAAGGAGTGGTCACTCTATGTTGACCAGGAAGCAATCAGATCATTTTGGCCAATTTGCCACCAAACTCAGAGCCACCATCAGTTGAATAAGATTGGGCCAAAAATGGCGCGTTTTCCAAGTCTCATAGAGACAGGCTGCTACTGATTCAGAACTGAGGTTTCTCAGGAATTTTGCTTCAAACCATCCAGAAAAATCATCTCTAGCCACAATCAGGTACTTAGCTCCACCAGCCTTAATCTGAACCACATCCATAGCAATCCTTCCAAAGACAGTGGAATCCCCAGTTGGATACCGAATTTCAGAAGGGCGCCTAAGATGACCTTTCTGATAGACCTCACAAATCTTGCACCATTAAGAGACAGATTTCTTCAAAGATGGCCACCAGAATTGTTTGGATATTTGTTGATAAGTTTCTGTTTCTCCATGATGACTAAGTCCTTCATGGAGACTTTCCAAGATCAAACCTTGTTTAGCAGTGATAGTGACAACAATAAGAGCACAAGGATTGCCTCTTTTCACAAGACTAGTACCTTTTACAAAGAAGTTGGAGGACTTTCTTTTAAGGGATCAAAAATCTTTACCTGGGAGATCAGGGGGTCTTTGGAGAGTGGAAAGGTAATGCTCTATTTTAAGCCAGAACCTTTGCTGGAAGCCAGAATAATTTTTCAAGGAAAATTTGAAAACAGGTTGAATAAACGGTTCCTCCTTGTTGAAATCCGCTCCAACATCCAATTCTTCATCTTCAACAGGAATTCAAGATGAACCATCAGGAATGGTGAAAGAATTTCCAGGCCTATGAACAATATCAAAAGGGAACAACTGAATAAAAGCCACCCAATGAGTCATTGGAGCATTTGGAAGGCTGGGGGCATTGATCATTTTGATGATGGATTGAGCGTTGACTTGTAACTCAAATTGTTGAACCCAGAGAATAGTTTGAAGCTTCTTCCACATTTTGGCCACACCACAAAGTTCCAGTTTTGGCTGGGAGTACCTAGATTCCACATCTGAAAAGAAAAGAGATTCATACAGAGCAGGACTCTACAAACAATTTTTGTCTTCCTGGGTAAGGACTGTTAAGTTTTCATTCAAATAAAAGAATAAATTACAGCAATGAAGTTAAGAATAAAATAATGAAATCAAGAATGACATGACACAATATGAGTTTACCTAAAAGCAAGACTTGGCAGATAGCCAGCAACAGTAAAATTAAAATAAAGTATAGATGAATAGACGACTCAATCCCTCCTTCAACAATCCTATAGATCCTTACTGTATTTTACAAGATTTTTTAGTAAGGAAGAGTATGAATAGGACATGAAGGAAATAAGGAAACTTTGACCAGATGAGATATACGGAACCGTATTGTTCCAGTTTGACTTGTAGAAGATGAAATTTTTGAAATTTGTAAGCACTTACGCGTGTGCTATGTATGATTTTAATCCAAATGGGATGTACATTAGGGCCTCTGTGGCCCATTGGAAACACACATGGACCATACACGCCTGTGTGGATGTCACAGATTTGGGGAAACAGGCCTCAAAACGCGTGAAACAGGCCTATTGTTACATGGACCCTAACAGGCCCGGTGGGGTATATGGGCAAAAACAGCCAGATGGGCTTGCATGGAGATAATTGGGCCCAAGGTTTACTTTGGACATACTTGGCCAGATGGGCTGGCCCTCCAAAGTATGTTAAATTCACCTTTTGGGCTTGGGGGCGGCCCATTGGGGCCGCTGCCCGTGTTGCAGCCCGTGTTGCAGCCCACTTGGGGCTTCTTTTTTTGCTAACGGCCCGTTTATTGGGACTGGAGGCCCGCGCCAGGCCGTTTTAGGGGGCAGGGGGACTCAAAATGGAGCCCCCCCACCCCAGTCGCGGCTGCCGCAGGGCTGGTGGCCCTGGGTCCTCTCCCTCCCCTTGCTTGCCATTGCAAGGAGGAGGGGGACGGCTGGCTGGATGGAACCATCCAGCAACCTGTTGCAAGGGGAAACTGGTCATGGTGGGGGGGACTTGATCACACCCCCACCAAAAGAGGTGGCTAGGCCGGTCACATCAAGGCAACCGGCGATGGGGGGGAATTGACCACCCCCCCCACCATTGAAGGGGCGCTCTCCCCCCCCCCTTTACTGAGGGGGAGGAGCGATGGGCTGGAGGGGACCTGACCACCCCCCAGCCCACCTAGTATGACAACACCCTGGGGGCATCAACCTCCAGGGCCCCTGGTAGGGGGATTTAACCGCCCCCTCCAGGGATTTGAGAGAAAGAGGGGGGGGGCGGCATTTCTGCTGGTCACCCCCCCCCATGTGTGTCTGAGACCATAACCAGGTGTGTCCTGGGTCCCTCCTGGCCATTTGTATGGCCAGGGGCTGGTTTCATGAGGCAACCAGCCAGCATGAGAGGTAACGGGCCAGTTGTAATAGACAACCGGCCAGGGGTTTTGAACAGCTAAGGGGCTGGTTCAGCCCCATTGAGGTTGAAACACCAGAAATAACCGGAATAGGCTGGTTGTAAGGGTACAGGGATGGTTGCCATGCGGGCTGATATAGCCCAAACCAAGTAACAAGGCCTGTAGATCCTGTAGAGCTCTTTTTGAGCGGAAAATTTGCCTTTTGGCTTGGTGTATAATGGGCTCACAAGAGGCCAATCTTTTGTACTTAAGGAGCTCTTCTCCCTGCTGTTTTTCATCATCCATTCATCATTCAATTGAATTCATCACCAAGATCATCCAACATATTGCCCCATTGTGAGAGCCCATCAGCAATTATTGACAAAAGGTGTCCGGCATTTATTTTGCTTTAAATAATGCTCATTTGCCTAAGATAATTGCTGGCCATAATTATAATACATTATCAGCACCAACATCATCATTACTTCCAAGCCATCTAGACCCTTGTAACTCACTCTGGAAAACCTCAAAAACCTCAAGTTTTCCAAGAAGATGTCTTATATCCCTGATGTTAGCTCCACCAAGATAGTTCTGAACAGTCATAATTATAATTCTTGGGCTGTCCTTATGGATAGTGAGCTGGAAAACATCTCTTGTGGGGAGATATTGGATGCAGATGACACTTTGATAAGTTCAGAAGTGGAGAAAAAGTATTATCATCTCATCCTTAGGCATCTTGATGAGAATCATGTGACATGGGTTGCTGATACTCTTAGGGAAGATGATAGAAGGAGGGGCATCATCCTTTGGAAGTTGCTTAAGTCCAAATATGCTGGTGATTCCTTTCACCATAAGGGTATAGCCTTCAATAAACTATTCAATTTACAATATTCAAATTTTAAGAAGTTTGTTGCAGAGGCTAGGTCCAGCATAGCCAAGTTTAAGTCATCAGGACTTAAAATGGATCCTGAGTGTTTGCCACTCTTAATCCTCCCGAAGCTACCAAAGGAGTTTGATTCTTTAGTAAGAATTATTTCCCAATTGGATACTCTTCCTGGGGAGGAGGATGTGCTGAAGAGGATTGAAAAGGATTATCTTCAGTTCAAGATGAAGGCGGTCTCTGGAAAAGCCCTTGTTTGAAAGACTGGAAAATCTTGCAAGAAGGCAAAAAAGGATTTGTCCAAGTTCTTATGCTATAATTGTCAGAATAAGGGGCATTATGCTAAGGATTGCAAGAAGGCCAAGAAGAGGAAGAAGTCCAAAGAGAATGACAAGGAGGTCAATATCACTACTGAAAACATTGCAATGGTGGCTTTTGATGGTCCCATGGAAATGGTTGTTGAGGAAGAAGGTCCAAACAAGAAGTCCAAAATTGGTGAGGATCCAGAAATGAACTTGATTGATTATGAAGTGAGTACTCTTAAAATCATAGATGAGAACTTATCGGTGACTGATGAGGCTTCTTTCCTATTAGGAGGATTTAAGGAGGATGTTCTTGTTTTTATTGATTCTGGTTGTATAGATCACATTTTCTTTGAACCAAATTTATTTTCAAATCTTAGTGATTATGATGGAGTTGTAAATATTGGTCAGAAAGGCATAAAAATTCAGATTAAAGGATTTGGAAAAGTTATTCTTGCAAATCACTTGGGTTTCAAAATTTCTTTTGAGAAAGTTTACTATGTACCAGAGTTGCCTTATAACCTTGTGTCCCTTGGAGTGTTGTGGAAAAAAGGTTTCCCAATTTGTTATCTTAAAGAAGATAAGTTTGTTATTGATATGAATGGGAGAAATTTTCTTAGTGCACAGGTTTGGAACAAGCTTTTGTGTGCAAGCTTGTTCAAAATATTATCTTTGAGCACTGTTGCTCACAATAGAAGTTTCCATAAGGTAAAGGACAGCAACTGTGAGAGTTGTAAATTAGGGGCTAAGACTAGAAATGTGTTCTCAAAGAGTAGAGATTGAACTGATGTTCCTACAGAGGAATTTTCCATTGATTTGGCAGGGCCATTCACACCGGAGTCCCTTGGTGGGGAAAGATACTTCATCAATTTAGCTGATACTGCAACTAATTATGTTTGGGTTAAACCAATTTGATCAAAGGATCAGGCCACAGAGGAGGTTTCTGTAATCTTCAAAGTCTGGAAACAGAATGGTCTAATGAAAGAGACCAAGAGGGTTATTACTGATGGAGGTGGTGAATTTGTGAGTAGAGAGTTTGAGAGGTTATTGAAAGATTACGGTATCATTCATATAGTAAATAATGCAAGTACTCCACAGAATAATGGAATAGTTGAGAGAATGAATAGGAATTTGCTGGAAAAGGTCACAACTATTATGTCTCAATTTGGTCTACCAAAGTTGTTGTGGGCTGAGTTGATGTGTACAATCTGTCTGTTGCACAAAATTGTAAGTGTTAATGGGAAGAATCCTCATTATCAGTTTTGGAATTTGTACCCCAAAGCATCACACCTAAGAAAAATTGGTTTCTTGGTGTATTATAGTGTCCACCATAATGCAATGGTTGGAAAATTAGACCCTAGAGCTGGAACAGGGGCACTTGTAGGCTATGATTTAATAAGCAAATTGTATAGGATCTATTTTCTAGGGAAAAGAAAGGTTATCTGTAGTAGGGATGTAAAATTCTATGAATGTATCTTCCCACTTAAAAGGAGTGAAGATCACCACAGAAATCTGCATTTCACTTGCTAGCAAGTTCCATCAAAGAGCTTTTGCCCAATGTATGGCCAAGCTCAGGTAAAGCTCCTACCAAGCTCAGGTCAAAATTTATTGACACTCCAATGCACAGTTACTGACTTTGCACAATGCACAGTGACTGTGCACAATGCACAGTGACTTTGCACAATGCACAGTGACTGTGAAAAATGCACAGTGACTGTGCACAATGCACAGTGAATGTGCACAATGCACAGTGACTGCACAATGCACAGTGACTGCACAATGCACAGTGACTGTGCACAATGCACAGTGACTGTGCACAATGCACAGTGACTGTGCACAATGCACAGTGACTGTGCACAATGCACAGTGACTGTGCACAATGCACAGTGACTGTGCACAATGCACAGTGACTGTGCACAATGCACAGTGACTGTTAACAATGCACAGCAACTTTGCACAATTCACAATGCACAGTGACTGCAAACAATGCACAGCAACCATACACAATGCACAGCAACTGTGCACAATGCACAAAAACTGTGCATAATGCACAATGACTGTGCACAACACACAGTTACTGTGCACAATGTACAATGACTGTGCACAATGAAAAATGACTGTGCACAACACACAGTTACTGTGCACAATGCACAATGACTGTGCACAGTTGCTGTGCATTGGGCCCAGTCACTGTGCATTGTGCACAGTCACTCTGCATTGTGCACACTCACTCTGCATTGTGCACAGTCACTGTGAACCAACAACATGTAAGAGAATGAAAATACCTTCAACTAGAGATCGGAAAGAGCTTCAACCAGAGCTTCCTTGATGGCACTTGCTAGCAAGTGCCACTACTTTTTTTGTGGTGGATGTTTTTGTGAATAAGCCACAGAAAGAAATAGAATTAGAAAGTATTTCATCAGCAGAAGATGAGGAACATGTGGTTCCAGAATATGAAGAAATGGCAGACTTTCCACCAGAGGGTTTAGTACCTGCTTCAGGGGAGTCCATTAATTTGGAACCTGATGAGCCTCCACCTCCAGTTAGAAGGAGTGGAAGGGTTAGAGTGCCAGTTGATAGGTACTGGGAATGGAAGTCCCATTATGCTTCCATAGGATATGAGGAAGATACATTTCAGGAGCAGTGTATGCTCAATGAATTCATAGAGTTGAGTTCAGAAATGGTTAGCAGGGTTACCCAAATAGCTTTGGCAAAGCTATGAATTCTGATGTGAGAGCCAACTGGAAGAGTGCTATTTTTTAGGAATTTGATTCTCTGGAGAATAATAGTGTCTTTGAAGTGGTTAAGCGGGATTCTTTCCCAAAAGGAAAGACCATTGTGGGGTCTAGATTGGTGTTAAATAAGAAGTTTGACACAAATTGAGTTTTGAAGAGGTTCAAAGCTAGATGCGTTGCACAGGGATTCAAGCAGAAAGAGGGTATTGATTACCAAGAAACTTTCTCGCCAACTGGAAGGGTGTCCACCTTCAGGTACATCATTGCTCTAGCAGTGGAGTTGGGTGAAGAAATCAGAAAAGCTGATTTTGTAACAGCATACTTGAATGCAAAACTTGGAGAGTAGGAGACTGTTTATACGTCAATTCCTGATGGTTTTTGTGAATGGTTAGTAGAGACTAAACCAGAAACTATGAAGAAAATCTGTGTTAGAAGTTTTCTTTCAGCAGATAAAGGAGAGTATGTCCTCAAGCTGTGTAGATCCTTTTATGGATTGAAGCAAGCAGCTAGGTTGTGGTATAATACCATGAGTGAGAAACTGATACAGATTGGTTTCAAGACGTCTGAGGTCAACCCTTGTCTTTTTGTAAGAAAGGATGCAATTTTTTTTGTATGGGTTGACAAAATTATCATTATTGGAAATGGTAAAGAGAGAGTCATGGAGACACTCAAAAAGGAATTCAAGATAAAAGATCTTGGTCTGGCGCAACAGGTGCTAGGAATGAAAGTCAGTAAGAGCAAGAATGGTATTAAGTTAGACCAGAGCCACTACGTAGCAGCTCTTCTTAAGCATCATGGCTTAGAACATGCAAAGGATTTTGGTACTCCCATGCAGTCAAACATTTGTTTAGAGAAGTCTACAGATGAGGAGTATCTGGATTTTTTTCAATCTGGGAACAACTAAAGGTCAGCTATTGGATTGCTTAATTATTTGGGGCAGTGTACAAGGCCCAATATTTCATTTGAAATTGGTATCTTGTTGCAACACTTAGAGAACCCAAGCATGAGGCATTTGTCAGCTTTTAAGAGAGTTATGAGGTATCTCAAAGGAATGCACAGTCTGGTACTGTTGTTTACAAATTCAGCAAACTTTGATTTGGTTGGTTATTCCAATGCAAGTTGGCCAGATGGTAACACTAGGGAATCAACAAGTGGTTTCATATTCTTCTTAGGTAAGAAACTGGTGTCATGGATGTCCAAGAAGGTATCAGAAATAAGTCTTTCATCAACAGAGGCTGAGTATAGATCTTACTTAGCAGCTTCACAGGAAGCAAAAAAGGTTAAGGAAAGTCTTAGAGGATACACATAAGCGACAAGGGTTGGTGTTGTTGTATTCTGAGAACCAGAGTGCCATTTCATTGGCGCAAAACCAAGTGTTCCATTCAAGAACAAAACATATTGATGTTCACTATAACTACATCTGCAATGCGGTTAACTGCAAGGAGATTGTGTTGAGGTACATGCCTACTGGAGCAATGATTTCAGATATCTTGACTAAGGCTTTAGATAGGAAAAATCATCAAGGCTTTGTGACTAACATGCAAATGTCACACCTTTTGGATTAAGGGGGTGTGTTAAAATATGTAAGAACTTACGGGTGTGCTACGTATGATTGTAATCCAAATGGGATGTACATGAGGGCGTCTGAGGCCCATTGGACACACACATGGTCCATAAGTGCCTGTGTGGATGTCACGTATTTGGGGAAACTGGCCTCAAAATGTGTGAAACAGGCTTATTGGTACACCGGTCCAAACGGGCCCGGTGGGGTATATGGGCAAATACAGCCAGATGGGCTTGCATGGGGATATTGGGCCCAAGGTTTATTTTGGAAATACTTGGCCAGATGGGCTGGCCTTCCAAAGTATGTTAAATTTACCTTTTGGGCTTGGGGGCGGCCCATTGGGGCTGCCGCCCGTGTTGCAGCCAATGTCAGGGCCCACTCAGGGCCGCTGTTTTTGCTTATGGCCCGTTTATGGGGCCCAACGGCCCGCACAGGGCCATTGTAGGGGGAAGGGGGACTCAAAATGGAGCCCCCCCACCCTGGTTGTGGCTGTTGAGCCTATCGCGCCTGCTGAAATGGGTGGTGGCCACAGGGCTGGTGACCCCGCCAATGTCAGGGCCCACTCAGGGCCGCTGTTTATGCTTATGGCCTGTTTATGGGGCCCAACGGCCCACGCAGGGCCATTGTAGGGGGAAGGGGGACTCAAAATGGAGCCCCCCCACCCCGGTTGTGGCTGTTGAGCCCATTGCGCCTGCTGCAATGGGTGGCGGCCACAGGGCTGGTGACCCCGGGTCCTCTCCCTCCCCTTGCTTGCCATTGCAAGGAGGAGGGGGAGGGCTGGCTGGATGGAAAAAGACAGCAACCGGTGTAGAGACTCCTGTGGGATTATGTAAATAATTTAGCAAATAGCTTGCTGGCAGTCCTTGAAGGGGAATTTAGTATTACTTTTACTCCTTTAGAGTGTTAGGAACACTAAGAGTGTTTTTGAATTGCCTGCCCTTCTAGTACTATAGTAAGTCTGCACAATCATTTATTTTAATTAATGGCTGGTTTCTTTGAGACTTAATATAGGTATCAGATCAGACCTTGATTGGTTATTACTTGTTATTGGTAGGGTTGTTGAAGAATGGAACAGATGTATTGGCTTATTGGCTAGTGGTTGATCAGATATGTGTGATCTTAACCAATATCCCAATATTAAAGGGTTCAAGGGTTTTATCAAAGGGGTGGTTCAGGAGAGGACCCAAGGATGGTTTTACCCACAGGGGGCTGGGTAGAGGAAAAAGGTTGGTAGTCCCTTTTTGTTTGTGCTCTCTTTCTTTGAAAGGGTTATTTATTGACTGAAGGGTGGTGCTTCTTTGATTTGGTGCTGAATATTTAGGTCACAGAAGAACCCTTATTCAAAGCACCTAATGGGGTGGTTTCAATGGTTGATGAGGTTATAAAATTGGTCTTTTGATTTCCCCTTTTTTTTGTTACACTGACAGTCTCCTTTTTTTTTATATATCTGGGTAGGACCACAGATGGTGGGGTGGAAAATGGCTGATGAGATGGGGTGATGGTAGTTGGGGATCCAACCTGGATAGGGCAGAGAGGCCCTCCTTAAATAGAAAATCTGGTCCTCAGGGGATGCTCAGGGCTGCCCCCAAGGGTGCCCTGGGGCTTCCCCTGTTACAGTGGGATACAGGTACTTGAGACTTTTTAGCTGGTTGGACAAAAGACACTGAATGAAACTGAGGCGATTCTGCTGGTTGGACAAAAGACACTGCATGAAACTGAGGCAATTCTTCTGTTTGGACAAAAGACACTGCATGAAACTGAGGCAATTCTGCTGGTTGGAAAAAATTTTTACAGGGATTTCATGCATACACAGCCCTGCATAAACTGCTGTGAAGTGCAGATACAATATATTCCTGTGCAGTACTGGTGGTTGGTCTGGTGCTACTTGTTTCTCCCTACATGTGTTGCTGTGCATCTACCGGTGGTTTGTTTGGTGCTTCATGGTCTTGGCTGCTTGCATATATTGCTGGGTAGCCCTGTGGTACTTGTACTGGTGGTTTGTTTGGTATCACATGCCTCTGGCTACATAAATTGCTGTGTGGTGCTGAGGGTTGTTGGTACTGGTGGGTTGTTTGGTTACACATGGTCCAGGCTGCCTGCATGTATATTGCTGGGTAGTTCTGTGATGCCTTGTACTGCTGGTTTTTTGGTTTACACATGGTCCAGACTGCCTGCATATATATTGCTGGGTAGTTCTGTGATGCCTTTTACTGCTGGTTGTTTGGTTTACACATGGTCCAGACTGCCTTCATATATTGCTGGGTAGTCCTGTGGTGCCTTGTAGTGCTGGTTGTTGGTTTACAGATGGTCTTGGTTATGGTTCTGAGTATACAGATGAGGTTATTGGTTGTATGTTTGGTTGAGGTTTTATGGTGAGATGTTACTGGTATGTGTTTAGGGATTCCAAATATAACCATATGGCCTTTCACTAGTTTGTGATACCTGGGTGTGATATGAGCTGTCCTTAATTTATTTTGCCTGTATCTTCTAAACCATGAGAGATAGAGGGGTAGTTTGGCTGGGTGACTATGGGTTATTTTTGGTGTAGAATCCATTTTTAAGGTTACATTTATGATTGGGATTATATTTATACTAGAAAATTGAGTCTGATGGCTATAGATCAGGTTTGGTCTACCACACCGGTCATGGTGGGGGGGGGATTTAATCACCCCCCCACCAAAAGAGGTGGCTAGGCCGGTTGCATCAAGGCAATCGGTGGTGGGGGGGAATCGACCCCCCCAACCATCTAAGGGGCACTCTCTCCCCCCCTTTACCAAGGGGGAGGAGAAACGGGCTCCAGGGGACCTGACCACCCCCCAGCCCACCTAGTATGACAACGCCCTGGGGGCATCAACCTCCAGGGCCCCTGGTAGGGGGATTTGACCGCCCCCTCCAGGGATTTGAGAGAAAGAGGGGGGTGGCATGTCTGCTGGTTACACCCCCCCCCCATGTGTGTCTGAGACCGGACCCAGGTGTGTCTTGGGTCCCTCCTGGCCATTTGTATGGCCAGGGGCTGGTTGCATGAGGCAACCAGCCAGCATGAGAGGTAACAGACTGGTTGTAATAGACAACTGGCCAGGGGTTTTGAACAGCTAAGGGGCTGGTTCAGCCCCATTGAGGTGGAAACACCAGAAATAACTGGAATAGGCTGGTTTTAAGGGTACAGGGACTGATTCCATGCGGGCTGATATAGCCCAAACCAAGTAACAAGGCCTGTAGAGCATGTAGAGCTCTTTTAGAGCGGAAAATTTGCCTTTTGGCTTTTTTTATAATGGGCTCACAAGAGGCCAATCTTTTGTACTTAAGGAGCTCTTCTCCCTTCTGTTTTCCATCATCCATTCATCATTCAATTGAATTCATCACCAATATCATCCAAAGTATTGCCCCATTTTGAGATCCCATCAGCAATTATTGACACCAGGTGTCCATCATTTCTTTTGCTTTAAATACTGCTCATTTGCATAAGCTAATTGCTGGCCATAATTATAATAGAAATTTGAATATTGCTTTTGGATCTTGAGTCTTTGACTGAGGTAGCTAAGCTCCTTCAGAAGGCTGGTGAGGAAACAACTTGAGATTGCATCTGGAACGGTTGATAAAGTTGTGTGGTCTCTGGAATTGGAGTATCTTCACTCTTAGGTTGAAAATAAGTGCTTGCATAGATGATTCAAACTTGATTAGGCCTGATAATTTAACACCCCCCCATAATTATGTTCTTCAGAGGCAGAATTAAAAATTATATCTGAGGCCTTCAAAGATCTGGTTAAGATTGGATTGCTGACAGGTTTTGTAAGAAATTCCCCAAGCATATGTTCAGTTTTGATGCAGGTTAAACAGATCTGTTTGAGCTTGATTTATTGTCTAATAAAGTGATATTTGATTGACATGTGCTTGGTTCTAAATTTAGAATGATTTGCTGTATTTTGAGCTAAATTTATTGCGCTCTGATTGTCTTCAGAAATTTATGTTGGAATTTTAAAAATGATATTGAGAGTTTGTTTATGAATAATTTTTAGCCAAATAATTTCTTTTACCAAGTCAGATAGAGCTTGATATTCAGCTTGTGCAGAAGAGCAGGCTACATTTGATTTTTTCTTTGATTTCCAAGAAATTAAATTTCAATTCCACTTCACAATATAGCCTGAAATTGATCTTCTAGAGATTTCACAGCTACCCCAATCCGCATCAGAATAGCCAATCATTTATTGTGGTTCTTTGTTTTTGTAGATTGTAAGAGAATGATTAAGAGGTCCCTTTAGGTACTGTAAACATGTAGGTAAGCGTTCCAGTGTTTGATTCCTGGATTATTCAGGAATTGGGACAAGGCTCCTACTTTAAATGAAAGTTCAGGTCTTGTCGTGCAGCTCAGATAATTTAGTACTCCAATGACTTCTTGATAATTCATGTCTAGACGGTTGAATTCATGAATTTAATCATTAGTGGCAGCTGTGAGTTTCAAGTTAGGTTTCATGGATGTTTTGAGGGGAGGTAAATGATTGATTCTTGCTCTTTCTAAAATCTGCTTGACATAATGACATTGAGAAAATTTAACTCAGGATTTTGATTGTTTGACTTCCATCCCCAGAAGGAGTTTGGCTGGACCTAGGTCCTTAACATAGAATCTTTATTTCATTTCCTCAAAAAAAATTTCAGGTTTGAGGCTGAATATTGCAATGTCATCTACGTGTATGTAGATGTAGGTTCCTTTCCTCCACAGCAGACAAGGTTCTGCATCACATTTTCTAAAGCCTATGGAAAAGAGATACTTGGTTAGAGTTTCATGCCAAGCCAAAGGTGCTTGTTTCTAACTGTAAAGTGCCTTGTCCAACTTGAGTATTTCTCCTGGACAATCAGTTCCTTCAGGGGAGAAAATTGAGACATCTTCATTGAGCGGAGCAATTAAAAATGCCAATTTAATGTTGATTTGATGAAATTTTAAATTGTGCATTAATGCAAAGGAAATCATCATTCTAAGTGAAGATAGCTTTCCAGTGGGAGGGTAGGTACTGTAATAATTGATCCTTTCCTATTTATTGAAACCTTGATCGCAGAGTCTAGCCTTTCATTCTAGAACATTACATGAAGTTTTCATTCTAGAACATTACCTGAAGTATCTTGCTTAGTTTGGAAAACCCAGGTGCACTTGAAGGGCTTAGAAGTTGGTGATTTCTGAAAAGCTTAAATGGTTTTGAGAAACCAGGACCACCGCCAAATTCATTGCAAGAATGTAATTTGTGAGAATAAGAACAAAGCATTGAAAACAAGAAATACCAACGGTTTTGTGGGCGGATGATACTCTGATTGTAGATGGCAGGTGAGGACTTGGCTTGATCAGAAATGTGGCAGCTAAGATAACCGTGATATGAGTGACAGGATTCAAAGAAGAGAGGGACAAAGAATCCGTACGTCTGAATGGCCTGGAAAGTTAGAAATTGATGAACACAAATGAGAAGTGATAGATGAGAATAAATCTAAATGAAAGGGATGTCAGCAAGTTGATGATGGACATTGGATCACTGATTGCAGGATTGTACCAATTGAGTTTCGTCGAGAGACTTGGTTAGGTGATGCTGATCTGACGGTGGTGATGATTGATCCAACGGCAACGGTGTTGTTGAGAGATGTGCGAGAAGAATGAGATGAGTTGATGAGAGATTAGAAGGGAAAGATGACCGGGTCAAAGCGAGTCAGCCTATCATGTGAGAGGAGAAAGATCAAGCGGGTACTTTAAGTTTGAAGTACAAGCACTGGGCAAGAGCTTGAGTGAGTTTGAGCGGGGAAGGTCTCAGGTGAGTTCCAACACCCCTCCTTGATTCAATGTACATTGGCTTGATTTCCTCAGGAGCTGATATGTGGGACCAGCCTGTCTACGGAGGCCTTGCTGGCAGGTTTGGTAAGAGCATTGGCCACCATCTGTTCAGAGGGGACTAGAAGAACTTCTATCTTGTTGTTGATGAGGTCTTCTCTCAGTCATTTGTTTTTGATGTTGATGAATTTGGTTTTTGAGTTGGTTCCAAATTACTTAACTTTATCATCCAGTCCCTTGTTGTCTATTAAGTGAATGCTGGGAGTCAACGGAAAATTCCAGAGTTTGTCAATCAGATGGTTTATCCACTGAGCCTCGAGTTGGTAGTTGCTGAGGGCGTTAAATTCTGCCTCAGTAGAGGAGAATTTTGCGTTGTGTTGCTTTCTACTAGTCCAGTACAAGGGAGTGCCAAAGAGACTACAGATGAGCCCAGTTTGGGATCTGCGAGTCTCAGTATCATCTCCCCAGGTGGCGTCGCTGTAGCAGATTAGAGCTGGGGAGTTGTTCTTCTTTGAGAGGACGAGTTCAAGATGTTTGGTTCCAGCCAGATATCTCCACACTTGAATGAGTTCATTCCAGTGGGAGATGCCCGGTTTGTTGTTGAATCGTGCAAGGTTGGAGACGGCAAAAGAGATTTCAGGACAAGCAAGAGAAGCGATGTGATTGAGCCTCCCAATATGACTTCTGTAGTTCTTGTTGAGATTGGCAAACTGATTGCTTTCTTCGTCCAAGGCTGGAGTGAGCTGGAGTCCTGGGGTGCAGGGTGTTGAGATGGGATTGAGACTTATGCTCTTCAGCGCCGCCAAACCCTTATTGATGTGCATGGGCGGTGAGAGGCCGATCTTGTTTGGCGCTTGATTCATTTTCATGCCCAGGAGAGTGTTGGGACGATGGCTGGAAGAGTTTGGGAATTTCTTGAGAAACATATTCTCAAAGTCTTGAGAGTTGCCGCACACCAGGAGGTCATCTACGTGAAAGAAAAGTGCAGAATCCTTGGACCTATTGGTGTACAGGCACGGATCTGTATCTGAGGGCATGTAACCAAGACTTACAATCCAATTGCAGAGGTTGCGGTACCAGTTTCTTGGGGCCTGTTTAAGACCGTACAGTGATTTCTTGAGTCTGAGGATTGGAGATTTTCTATTGCAAGCGGGTGGTTGGCGGATGAATACTTCTTTTTCCAGATCGGCGTGGAGGAACACCCCTTTTACGTCAAGTTGAAGAATATAAAGGCCTTTGTCCAGAGATAGGAGCAGTAGGGCACGCAGGGAAGTGGTTTTACCTGTTGGAGCGTAGGTGTTGAAGTAGTTGACACCAAATTGTTGCATGAATCCTTGGACGCAAATTCTAGATTTGTGAGTAGGAGGTTTGCCGTGTGCGTTCTCCTTCAGTCTGAAGACATAGGTGGTGTTCAGGATATTTGATGGTTTGGGACCAAAGTAGTCCTCCCAAACTTCAAGAGCCTTGCAAGTGTTGTTTTCCTTTTTTAGGGAAGTTGCCCATTTGGGTATCTTCAGAGCTTTGGAGACCAACTTTGGAACAGTGAGATTGATGAAGCCATATCAATCTGGTCTTTGAAGAGTTTTTCAATCATGGAGATTTTGGTTGTTGGATGATGGGATGAGATGATCATTGACTTCCTCAGTGCTGTTTGATGATTCATCATTGGACTGGTTTGATTCAAGTTTGATTTCTGGAGTGGAGGAGCTTGTTGGAGAGCCTGGCTGGATCTGTTGGATGTTGGGTTTGGTGTTGACAGGATCCACGTCTGTACGGGACAGTCTGGTATTCTGTGGCAAGTCATCCAATGGAGTGGAGTTGTTTGATGGAACTGAGAAGTCGGGGTTGATAGCTCAGAACTTTACATGTTTGGTCTCAAAAATTGATCCAGATTGGTTCAGGACCCAATAGGAGTTGAGCCTAGGCACATATCCAATCAGGATTGCTGATTTGCCTTTTTCTTTGAATTTAGACAAGGGGTTCTTGTCTTTGAGGTTCAGGTAGGTCAGGTGGGATCCAATTGGCTTTAGGTAGTGAGGTGGAAGAGAACTTCCGTGCATTAGCACCCAGGGAGAGGGCTCACCAGAAACTTTTGGTATTTGGTTCAGGGCTACTGCGCAGGCTTTGATGGTCTCATGCCATAGGATTTGAGGAAGGTTGGTGGATGAGTGAGTTGCTCTTACAGCTTCGGCAAGTGTTTGGTTTGCTCTTTCTGCCCTTCCATTGTGCCGGGGATGGTAGGCTTCCAACAAGATTTGTTTGATCAATTTGGATTCAAAGAAGTTGTTGAGTTTATTGTTGATAAATTCTCCTCCTCCATCTGAGCAGACTTCAGCAGCGAAGTAGCCGCGTTTGTGACATTCATTTGTGAGAATTAAGATGAGAATGTTGGCAGCTTTGCTTTTGAGTTTCAGAGGGAAGGCACCGATGTAGCCTGAGAAATTATCCACAAGAGTAAGCAAGTATTGGTGATGAACTTTTGACTGAGGAGATATTGGTCTGATGATATCAAGGTGGATTTGTTCAAATACTTTGCTGGCAGGGTTGGACGAGGCTGTGAATGAGTTTCTCTTTATCTTTCCCAGGTTGCATCCCATACAGGCAAAGTTGCTTTTTATTTCTTGGCCAAGACATTTTCCCAAAAATTTCTCCATTTGATTGATGCTTGCATGTCCCAAGGTTCTGTGTAGATGGTGAACTTCTCCTATGGTCATTTGCAAGGCAACCAGAGGATCCAGATCATCTATCTTCAGAATTTTGTGAGAGATTTGACTGGAAAGACAGGTTTTGTCTTGACAAACAAGTTGGAACCAAAAGGGATTCTTGGTTTTGTCCACAAGAAGGGAGCTTCCTTTGAGAAGGAATTTGCCAAGCAAAAGGAGATTGATATTAGCATCAGGGACCCAGCAGGCGTTATTCAAGGTAATCTGGTTTGACCCAACAGTCAAGGTCGCAGTTCCTTGGCCTCTGATGAACAGGGTTGATCCAGGCTTTCCAGTTTTGATTTCATCCGTGCATTCGTCCATCAAAATGTCAGAGAAGTGTTGCTTTTCATTGAGCAGGTGAACGGAACATCCAGAGTCAAGCAAAAAGCTGTTAGGTCCCAGGGAGTTTGAGTGTGTGGATCCGCAGAAGAGAGAGAAGAAATGCGCCACTTCCTCTTCAGTTTTCTTTCCCAGCTTTTTTGTCTTAGGATTGGCCGGCATGAGGTGAGGAAATTCAGACCAATTATTCTTCTTGTTTGTAGTTTTGGAATTTTTTGTTGTGAACACTGTTTGTGCATCTGGGGTAATCTCAATTGTAAAGGGAAATTTTGCTTTTCGAGGTGGCTTCCTCTTTGGTGGCTTTGATTTCATTCTTGTGTTGGGTGAGATGATTAAGTAAGTATTCAACCGTGATCATCCCAACTCCGTGCATGATTTTAGATTGCATTGATTTGAGAGACGGGGGAAATTTGAACAAGAACAAATATGCAAGGATGCTGGATGGTAGTTCTATCCCAACCTCCAAGAGTTTGTTGAGATGGACTTGGACTTTTGTGACAAATTTCTCTATGGCGTTCTCTGAGAAAGAAAGGTACAGGAAATTATTGAATATCCGGGCTTGGTTTGCAGATTGAGATGAAGGAAAGTGAGTTCTTTCTGCAATCCATATGGCCTTTGCACTTTCTTCATTCTCAGAGTTGATTATGTTGGAGTGCATAGATGATTCCAGTTGAGAAAGAAGATAAGCCGTGATTTCTTCATTTACGTTGGGGTCCAGTTTATCCAAGGTATCTTTAGATTCCATGATAGGAAGAATTCTCCTGAGCCCGAAAAGATTTTGGAATTTTGACTGCCAGATGGAGTAATTGTCCTTGTTAAGCAATGGGATTGAATAATAGATTCCTTTGAGAGCCATGTTCTTGGAGGAGTCACCCCCGGGTCCTGGGGAAGGTGATGCCATTTTGGTGAGCTTGTTGAGTTTTGGCTTTTAACCATGAAAAGCTTGAATGGTTTTTGAGAAACTAGGACCACTGCCAAATTCATTGCAAGAATGTAAGTTGTGAGAATAAGAACAACGCATTGACAACAAAAAATACCAACGGTTTTGTGGGCAGATGATAATCTGATTGTAGATGGCAGGTGAGGACTTGGCTTGATCAGAAATGTGGCAGCTAAGATAATTGTGATATGAGTGACAGGATTCAAAGAAGAGAGGGACAAAGAATCCGTACGTCTGAATGGCCTGGAAAGTTAGAAATTGATGAACACAAATGAGAAGTGATAGATGAGAATAAATCTAAATGAAAGGGATGTCAGCAAGTTGATGATGGACATTGGATCACTGATTGCAGGATTGTACCAATTGAGTTTCATTGAGAGACTTGGTTAGGTGATCTTGATCCAACGGCAGTGATGCTTGATCCAATGGCAACGGTGTTGTTGAGAGATGTGCAAGAAGAATGAGATGAGTTGATGAGAGATTAGAAGGGAACAATGACCGGGTCAAAGTGAGTCAGTCTATCATGTGAGAGGAGAAAGATCAAGCGGGTACTCCAAGTTTGAAGTACAAGCACTGGGCAAGAGCTCGAGTGAGTTTGAGTGGGGAAGGTCTCAGGTGAGTTCCAACAATTTCTTTCTATGCAACCAGAATTTATACTTGATTAAACTGGAAAGTTCTTTCTTTATTGCTTTCTTCCAATCTTCTTTGTATATGCTGTTCATAGCTTCTTTTTAAGTTGTAGGATTTCTTTTTTTTCTCTAATCTCATTCAACACATCTGTAGGCATACCTCTTTAATTATAATTAAAAATGCTAGTAGTTGAAAATTTAAATTCAGTGCTCATCAATTTGGCAGATTTGTTGATGGTTGATTTACAATATCTGGAGGTATCTCCATGTTTGAGTCTGGATCAACAGAAGTTAGTTGATTAACTTGAGACTTCTTGTTTTCTTTGTTTAGTGAAAAAGGATTGACTGCTTTTTCTGTCTTTATTCCTGGAAAACTAGTCTCAAAAAATTTAACATTTTGACTTGCAATAAATTTCTGGGTGTTTAATTTCACTAGTTTATAGGTTGAGAAGTCATTCAGAAACCCAATGAGGATACATTTCTCACCAGTAGGATTAAGCTTATTATTGCGTCTTTGACTTGGAATTAAGCAATAAGCTTCACATCCAAATGGTCTCAGCATGCAGAAGTTGGGCATGCGTTGAAACCATCTGAAGTAGGGAGTCTCAAAATTTTGAGTAATTGAAGGTAGAATATTGCTCAAATTGCAGACGGTTTGTATAGCTTTGGCCCAGTAGCAGTGAGATAACTTAGATTGGTTGAGAATACATCTAGCCTTTACCAGAAGTATCTGATTTGATCTCTTGGCAAGACCATTGTTTTCTGGCATATAGGCTGAAGAGAATGAATGGTAAATTCCTTGGTCTGAGGTCCAGGCTTGAAAATCAGAGTTTTTGAACTCACCACCATTATTGGATACAATAGCTTTGATTTTAAGTCCATTTTGTTTCTCTGCCCATCTTTGGAATTCTTCCAGATTGTGAAGAGTATCAGATTTAGAGCTCAGGAATTTTACTACTTTAAAGCCAGAAAATTGGTCAATTATGTTCAGGACATAAATAGATCCGCTCAGAGTTTTAACAGGGAGAGGTTCTATCAAGTCTACGTGAATGGTCTCCAATCTTTCTGACACTGGTGTAAATTGACCTTGAAATGATTTCTTCTTCATCTTACTCTCAAGACAGATTTTGCATTTTGTTGTACTGGCCTTAGGGAAGATCCTCTTTAGAAATATCTCTCTTTTATGTCCCAATCTATTGTGCCAGTTTAGTTGTGCTATAGTGGAATACAAATGACTGGGAGCTTTAATTGCTTTGATAGAGACATTGTTGAGTATAAGAAGATGATTGATATTTAAGGCAGAAATAAAAAAGACCTTGTCTATTTTTATCAGTATCTTGTTGTTTGTTTTCTTCATATTCATGTTGTCATTGAAGATTTTTTCTCCAGATATTAAGGTTTGACTGAGATTGGGTACATAGAGGACATTCTTCAAGAGAAGTTGCTCTCCAGCCGTTTTGACAAGGTAGGAGGATCCAATGAGAACAGATTTTAATCAACTTTCCTTGTTTCCAGTCTTGAAAAGAACGTTGACTTTCTTTGTATTAAAAAGGAGTTTGGGATTGCTCACCAAAGGATGAGACGCACCAGTGTCAAATACTGGGGCGTTGGAAAAAAGATAAGTGGAACTGAAACATGCTTTAGCCGTGACTTCTGACAAATCTGATGCATCATTGATTAGTTCTGCTTTATTTGCTCGGGCTCTATTGTTTTCTCTTGTATTAGCTAGTTCAGGATGCAATTGATGACACAGATCTTGTGGATGCCAAGCTTTTGGATTGTGCTGACCATTTTTGCACTTGCAATCAGATTCTGACTTAGGTTTTCTTGTTTTTTTCACCTTTTGCTTTCTTTTCTTTTCAGTATTTTTAAACAATGCCATTGATTCTTCCTTTTCAATCTTGTCTTGAATGTATGGCTTTTTAGAGTCTTACCTCAAATTTTCCAAGTACACCATTGCTTGGAGTTTTGCCAATGTGGCATCAGGATAAGCAACCAGGTGTTCATTCATAATAATGTTGTTGACTACGTTCCAGAGATTCTTTGAGAGGTTAGCAATTATTGAGTAGCAAAGAACATCATTGGGAACCTCAAGTTTTACAATTGCTATTTCATTAAGAATTTTGGTGCATTCTGAGATGTATTCCTTTAGATTTACATTAAACTCATACATCATGAACTTCAACCAAACTTGGCCCTTATTGTTGACCAATTGTGAGGCATAACGTGCCACAATCTTGGTCCATATGGCATGAGGATTTTCCTCATTTTCAGGCGTAATTAATGAATCAAAGGCATCATCTCCTAGATAATTCATTAGGGTGTTGATTGCTTCATTCCTCTTTTTAGTTGCATTTGTGAGTGCTGCGCCAGTAAGGTTGGAGATATCTTGAGGGTGGCAGATGCACACACCAAGGATTACTTTTGCTCAAAGGTGAGCCTTCATTCTCATTGACCATTGTGGGAAGTTGTGATTGTTCAATTTTGGGATATTACGGCTTGATGATTTGTCTTCAGCATTCTCTGCCATCTTTCTTTCTTAATTCAATTTGTTGCTTGTTTTAGTCCTTTTTGTGATTCAACTGTTAATCTGTTAATTTTTCATTCAACTAAAAGAATAAATGTTGGCAATGAAGTTAAGAATAAAAAAATGAAATCAAGATCGACTTGAAACAATATGAGTTTACCTAAAAGAAAGACTTGGCAGATAGCCAGCAACAGTAAAATTAAAATAAAGTATAGATGAATAGACGACTCAATCCCTCCTTCAACAATCCTAGAGTTCCTTACTGTACTGTATGAGATTTTTCAGTAAGGAAGAGTATGAACAGAAAATGAAGGAAATAAGGAAACTTTTACCAGATGAGATACATGGAACCGTATTGTTCCAGTTTGACTCGTAGAAGATGAAATTTGAATATTGGTGTTTGATCTTGAGTCTTTGACTGAGGTAGCTAAGCTCCTTCAGAAGGCTGGTGAGGAAACAACTTGAGATTGCATCTGGAAAGGTTGATAAAGTTGTGTGGTCTCTGGAAGTGGAGTATCTTCACTCTTAGGTTGAAAATAAGTGCATGCGTAGATGATTAAAACTTGATTAGGCCTGATAATTTAACAAGGACAGCCCCAACAGATTGATAACTTGAATCAACAGCCAGCTTGATCTTGCCAGCTCCAGGTCCATAAGTGATCTTCTTCAAGACAATGTATTTCCCAACAATCATTTTGAGCTTCTGAAATGATTGTCCACAAGCTTGGGTCCAAAGCCATTCATCCTCCTTCCTGGTTAAGCAACGCAAGCGAATACAGATTTTGGATGGAGAAGGAATGAAGATCTAAACATAAATGAAAACACCTAAGAAACCTTTTACTTCAGTGGGATCAATTGGAGTGGGCCAAGAGAGGATTTTGTTGACTTTGGATGGGGCCATTCTTCTTCCTTCCTTGCAGAACACATGACCAAAAATCTCCAGAGCAGGGAAAAAGGCAGCCAATTTGGATCCAGAGACAGTGAGACCAGACTCCTTGATTCAAAAAAAATACTTTCCAAAGTGGTTGCATATTCCCAGATACATCAATGGATTCCTGAGTGCCAAGGTAAGAGCTCATTGTTATAGTCAGAAACTGGACCTTTAATTCTTCCATTGTCAATAAAGATACCAGCATGTTCAGGGATTTCATCCTGTAGGATCCAAAAAATCTGTGCCTGATAGACTGCAACCAAATTGGTGGCACCTTGGGGAAAAAAAGTAAGTTGGAATTGACCAAGAGGAGTATCTAAAGTATTGAGGGGACAAGAAATTGGATGTAACGATTGTTTGTCATAGCCACCCATAATATCACCTAGACCATAGCAAGCTCTCCCAGAGAAAGATTTGAAAATTCTTCAGTAGCATAGGGAATACCAGAGTCTTTAATAGTAACCTTATTTAGAGGCTGGAGATCATGAAATATTCTAAGTTTACCATTACTTTTGAGGATACAGAAGACAGGGATGGAATATCTGGAGGTTGTTTGCTTGTATAAACCGGTAAGGACTTGTTTGCAGACCAACTTGATGAACTTTTTGACCTTAGAAGCAGGGATAGGGATCTTTTTCTTTTTCCATGGATCATGTTCTACTACTGGAATGATATAAGGTAGGCCATATGATTCTTTCAACAGACCTGTCTCTTCTTCACAGAAAGCAATATATTTGTCTCTAAGAGCTAAAACATTTTTGATCAAACTTAACTCATCAGGAAGAAGCCATCCATCTGGACCAAAGTTTACCACCTTCAGAGGTTCTTCAGTAACAAAACCACAAGGAACAAAGGGACCAGTGAGAGATTGAGATGAAACACAGTAAGGATCAAAGGATAGAGGAGGGCGCATAAGAGGAGGATTGAGGTTGAAAGGGATAGGTTGGTTGACTGGTTGAACCTTTTTTGCAACTGGCTTATACTTAGTGGCAAAAGAGAGAAAACCTTGCTTCCTCCAAGCATAAACCAGCAAGACCTGACTACAAAAGCTGAGACCAAGTTCCAATATCTTCCAAGTTCAATGTTACGCAATGTCCTTGAAAGGTGCATTTTCCATAAAAGAGGATCCAAAATATGATGCATTGCCCACATGTGTGGCACAGGGTAGGGTTTCAAAAATGAAAATGGTAGGAGCCCCTTCAATATTATTTGGATGAGAAGGAAATGATGAGGAAAAATAAAAATATGCCTCTGAGACAGAAGTTGATCCTTGAGTTGAAGTCTGAGGCTGGTAAGAACTACAACCATTAAGAGGACCAACTAATCCCATAAAAAATGAGAACAAGAGGAAGAAGAGGTGTCCTTCTGTTCCCCTTTCAGAACCAATTTAGGAGGATGACCAGGAAAATCTTGTTCCCAACAACCAGAATCCAAGGATAAAAGGGGGACTTCAATCTTCCTGCCATGAGCATCAGGGAGAATAATTCTCTCCCCAACTTGATCAGAAAACATTAGGGTTGCACCAAAATCCATTAAGAAAGGCCTTCCCAAGATCATAGGCCCATCCAAACAAGTAATCCAGAAATGAAAGGTGCCAAAAATATTTTGTCCAATTCAAACCGGGATGTCCTCAGCAATACCAACTAATTTGCATGACTGATTCCCTAGACCATATACAGCAGGGTTAAAGCTGACCCTTGGACTGAGTTTGAGTTTGCAGGCCATGACATCCCAAATTGAA
The DNA here is from genome assembly GCA_025617555.3 of Puccinia polysora. Classification (NCBI taxonomy): domain Eukaryota; kingdom Fungi; phylum Basidiomycota; class Pucciniomycetes; order Pucciniales; family Pucciniaceae; genus Puccinia; species Puccinia polysora. The sequence continues at coordinate 5,430,692 of CM062620.1, forward strand.
TTGAGCTGGGAACCAGAATCCACCAGAAGAGAAACCATTTTAGCAGAGTCCCCAAGATAGCAGGAGAGAAAACCAAGAGGAAAGGAATACAAGTTGGCATCTGAAGAGGGATCTGTTACACTAGAGTCCTCCATCAAAGTACCAGAAGAAACTTTTAATTTGTCTGGACCAATATACACATGTCAACAAGAAACCCATTTCTTCATCCCTTCAGCCACAGATGGAGAGATTGACAGTAGTTCAGCCACAGAAAGATCAGGAATTGTCAGATCAGAGATTTTCCTTAATACTCATTCCACAGAATTGGGGTGATCCTTGGAAATTTCCCTCTCATATTAAACTTTGGGCTGGGTGGAGGGAGGATGATCAGGTTGAGCAGGCACTGGATCAGGGTCAGAAGGTTGAGTAGTTTGAACAGATTGAACAGGAGGAGGATCAGAGTGGTCCTGGAACCTTTCCATAAGTTTTTCCTTTTCCACTTCCATGTCTTCCACATCAGAGGAAGGGGGCTGAGGTGAGGATCAACGTTTTAAGGGTTTTTGAAGGATTGAAGATGGAACTGGAGGAGAATTTTGAGGTTTGGGTTCCTCATGGCGTTTCCTAGCTGGATCAGACTGATAAGTGCCATAGAAGCTAGAAGAAGTGACAGCTGGAGGATACCAAGGCTGTAGAGTGCCACAGGATGATCAAAAATCCAAGGAGACCAAAGATGCCTTCTTGGGAGTTGGTGGTTGATAAGAGGCCACCACATGATGGATTGGACAAGAAAAATGGAAAGGGATCAAAGCACCATTAGGAAGAAAGAAATTGTTTCCCTTCTGCTCCACCAATTTTTCCTCCTTGTCCTTCTGGAGCTCTGGACATCTCCCAGTACCATGACCTTCCCTATGGAATTAATAGCAGACTAAAGTGGTTTTAGGAACAGAGTTAGAAGGTTTGGAAGTAGCTAAAGAAGAGATTTTCTGATTTATTTTGCTTTCAAAATCCTGAAGTAAATTAGTGATCTCATCTATGGTAGCATTTTCCTTATTGGCCTGGGGATTTGGTTTATTTCTACAATTTGCTTTAAAGTTAACTGAACGTTGAGAACAATGGAAAACAATGAGTGACTTGTAAATAGAAGATATAGAAATACAATCATCAGTAGTTACCAAAGTATGTTGAGACCTAGATGACCGGCAGTATCAGAATCTCAATGTGGAGTTTGGGTGAATGCCAACTAGGGCTTTGATGAGTGCACATTGAAGGACATGACGTGAGCTCAGATCTTGAGCGTAAACAGGTAAAAAGATGGAACATATCATAAAAAGAAAGAAGAAAAGAAATGAATTGGAAAACATGAAGGAACTAGATGGGCAGTACCTCCTCCTGAGTTGCTTCTGGCTTCTCCTGAGATTTGAGTGTCCTGCTGTGGAAGATAGGTGATGCGGTGATGTTGGAAACCAAAGAGGTTGGGTGATGGAGAGGATAGACTGAAGAGGAAGTGGTACAAAAGAAGGGAAAAAATTGAGCAAAAGAGGAGCAGAGACTGGTTCACTTGATGGGAGCCACTGCGCCAAGGACAGGAAGTCCATTCAACACACAAGTCCAGCGCGGACAGTCAGAGCTTGGGCACATGATAGATTTTCCGCGGTTACTGCGCAAGGGAGCTGCAACGCCTGCACAGTGACAGTGTGGGAATTTACCCAACGGTTGATGTTGAAGCCTTCATCCAACACTCCTCCTGGCTTTGGCTTCAACAATTTGTAGTTTATTTTGAGACGTTGTCACTTTGACAGTGCCAAGAGGTTTGGTTAGGATGTTGGCTATCATCTTGGATGAAGTTACTTGCTTTACAAGTAGGAGGGACTTGGATACCAGGTCGCGTAAGTACTGGTATCTCACCTCTATGTTCTTGCAGTTGGCGTTTAATTGAGCTTCCTTGCTGATGAAGTTTGCCCCGGAGTTGTTGTTGTACACGGTTGGAGTAGCTATTTCAATCCCCAGGTCAGTGATGAGAGTGAACATCCACCTCAGTTGTTTAGCACAGTGATTCATGGCAATGAACTTGGCCTCAGTGGTTGACTGTGCTACCACCGATTGCTTTTTTGATACCCAGTGTACCAGGTTGCCGTACAGATTTATTGTAAATCCTGTGGTAGACTTTCTCATGTCAGTGCTATTGGCGTAGTCGGCGTCTGCCCATCCAACAAGCTGCTCTTCCTTTGCGGTGGATTTGTGGTATATGATTCCAGTGTTGGTTGTACCTCAAAGGTACCTGAGGAGGTGCTTGATCAAGTTCCAGTGGTTGACCGTGGGTTTGGTGGTGTACTGTGACAGCACATTGACCGTGTGTAAGATGTTGGGTTGAGTGTGTAGAGCTAAGTGATTCAGCATGCCTATTGCCTTTTCCATGAATTTGACGTTGAATTGTTCTGCACTTTCAGCAGCCACTTTAACCAGATTTGTGGGGGCCCAACTCTTGACTGGATTAGCGTTGTACATGGACAGGTCATCCAAAATTTTTTCACAGTAGTTGCGCTGGTGAACCAGTACTGTGCCTTCCTCCTTCCAGTTGAGAGTGTAGCCTAGATTCTGCAACGGCTTCTCAGTTGATTTGATTTTGTAGGTGGACTGCAGATTAGACAGAAACTTGACAACTTTGCTGCGCAATTTTCCCACAATAAGCCCGTCGTCAACATGAATGTGCAACAACAAGGACTTTGACTTGTTGAGGAATAGAGATTTGTCCGCCCTTGATGGCATCATCCCAAGCTTTCCCAGAGTTTCAGTCAAATGCTTTTTCCAGCACCGCGGGGCTTGCTTGGTTCCGTACAGGGATTTTTTTAGCCTCCATACCCAATCCTCTTTACCTGGAATCTTGAATCCCAAAACCTGAGAGACATGCACAGTTGCGTCTATATTGCCGTACAAGAACTCCGTTTCAACGTTGAATTGGAAAACCAACCAGCGGAATTGAACGGCCAATGGGAGGATCACTTTCATAGATTTTTTTTTACCAACGCTTGAGTACATATCTTAGTAATGTTTCCCCTCCTCCCGATGAGTACCAAAACACACCCACCTGGACTTGCATCTTACCACTTCACCGGATTTGTTCTTTTTCCTCACCAAACGCCACATTCCCCCAATAACCTTGTTGCTGTTGGGTCTTGGCACCAGTGTACCTGTGTTCTTGGACAGGAACCACGCATTCTCCTCAGCCATCGACCCCATCCATTTTGGCCTCTCCTCCGGGTCGCTGAGCACAGCTTTGACGGATACCACTTTGGCAATGTTGGCCAAGTTGTCCTTGGGCTGGGTGACGGCAACAGGAAGCTACTTACCTCTGCGGGATGTTGTGAGGATTGCCGCGGGTTTGATATCCCTTGATATATTTTGGGGGGCTGTGTCGTAGTGAGGTACATATGCATACCCCTTGGTTGCAGCGGGGGGTTGTTGTTGGGCTGGACTGGAGATGGAATCCAAAGTGGGATTCTGCGGTGTGGGAAACTTGGTGGAGGGGACATTAGCGTGGGTAGGTAGACCCAGTGGTTTGGCGGATGACACAGGAGGAGACTGATTTGCCAACTGTTGATTGTAGATGGAGTTTGCTCTTGGACGCTTGCGTTGCACAAGAGGGATGGAAACCAACGGTAAAGTTGCTTGATGCACAGACTTCTGTGAGGACAACGCGTCCGAAGCATAGTGAGGGAGGGTGGACAGAGGTTTCCTCATGGCATCAGGTGAATTGTACTTGAAATTTAATTTGGAAGGATAGAAATACCTACTGAAGGTTATGGTTCCTTTTGACGGGTCCAGAAATATGGCAGCATCAGAGAGGGGTTCATAGCCTACAAACAGTAGTGGATTTGTAGTGGGAGAGAGTTTTGATGAGTAAACCTTGATTTCAAAAGGAAGCAGACGGTGAATGTTCCAAGTTGGTTTGATTGAGCTATTAGCCTGCTGCAGCCTCCCCACCGGTGTGTCCCACTTGAGGGCCTTGCTAGGGAGATGATTTATGAGCATCAAGCAGTACTTAGCTCCCTTGTCCCAGTACAAGATTGGAATGTTTGACTGGGCAAGAATGCATTGGAGTTTAGTGAGCAGCGTTTGATTGAACCGCTTGGCTAATCCATTTGTCTGAGGAGAGTCCGCTGGACCCCTTTCCACGGTGGTACCTCTGCAATAGAGTTCCGTCAGAAAGGTGGCGGAGCTGAACTTGCCCCCACAATCCAAGTGAAACACCGCAGGGAAACAACCAAATCTCTTTCTGATCTCGTTGAAATAAGCCAGGATGTTGGATTCAGACTTGCTTTTGGCGCGCAGAACGTATATCCAATTGAACCTGCTGAAATCGTCAATGAGAAGCAACACGTACCGGAACCCGTGCTTGGAGGGAGGGTTGATCTGCAAGACGTCGGAGTGGATAGTGTGGAATGGAAGAGGGGCGCGTGGAAGAGGGTTTGAGTGTGGAGAGCGCTTCAATTTTCAAGATTGGCACACAGCACAGTTCTTTGCTCTGTGAGTTGCAGGAGAGGATGTGACGCCATGAAGTTTGAGGAATCTATCCAGGTAAGGATTGGATGGGTGCCCCAGGGCTACATGCCAGTCCGTTACCATGGAATTTTTGACAACTGGGTCCCCCAGTAGTATGAAGCTGGGAGGTTTACCAATGTACAGGTTGCCCATCCAACGGAACCTGAAAACAACCAAGTTGGCGGACTTCACTAGGACTATACAATGTTGGTGGACAATTTTTAAACCATGATCTTTGAGTTGTGAAGCGGACACCAGATTTCTTGGACCGTTGGGTGAAAAGTATACTGGGTAGATAGACATTGATCCTAGACTGAGGGTACCCATGTGTGTCACTGTGATTTGTCCTCCATAGGTATTCATTGGTTGTTTGCAGCGTTTGGGATTTGTAAGCAGGTCAAAGTTGCATACAATAGACTTAGTGGCGCCGGAGTTGTAAATAAGTTCCATTGGAGGGGCAGACGGTAAGTTTTCCAAATTTTATACCACCTCCATGTCAATGAAGAAACAAGAATCATCAAGTTCATCCTCCTCCTCCACGTTATCCATGGCCTGAGGAGCGTTGTTGGATTTGTTTCCCTCATCCTTCACCATGTTTGCAGTGTTTGAGGCTTGCATACGTTGAAAGTCCTGAACAATGGAGTTGAGGCGTTGCTCAAACTGAGCAAGGTTGTTGTTTTGAGGGGTTCCCCTCCTCCTTGAGGATCCACGATTTGGCGGTTGTCTGCTTGGGATGGCAGGTTTGGGCATAACATGGCTGGACTGTGCGTTTGATGACAAGGGTGTAAACTGTTGACAACCGGTGGAGGATGATGGGTTTCCTAGAAGGATGAGGAGCTGAGGTACGTGAGTTTTTTGGTCAACAACTGTATGGGGCCTTAGTCATGTAGACTTGCTCTGGATTTTTGCTTTCTCTTTGAGTATCCTCCGCTAGTAGACGGTTGTACACTTTGTCAAAGCAAAAAGGTCAAATGTTGTGACAAGATTGGATGAGAGGGTTGAGAGACTGATCTAGTCAAAAACTCTTGAGAAAGAATATTGCGGCCAACTAGGAGGAGACTCCAATGCGTTCTTCATTATTGGTTGTCTCTTGAGTGTCAAGAGTTTCTCTGAGGGCAAGGTATCTTTCCTGGAATGACAAGGCGTGGTCTTGTATTGATGAGCTGGGTTGGTAGAGTAGATAGACGAGTTGAGAAACTTAGTCTCCTATTAATATCAAGGAGTCCTCACCGCACGCTTGTTTGAGTTTGTTAAACGCCTTGGTGAATTCCTTCCAATGGGGAGTCACATAGCCTTTGAGTTCTTGATCCACCAAGCTGAAGAAAAGATGTACGGCCAGAGCTGTTTTCTGGTAATATCTTTTTGTGTCTGAGTTGTCCCTTATCCATTTTGGGTCAAGGAGTTCTTTGTGACCTTTACTAATGAGCAGGTTTTTGAATTCAGCCTTCCATTTGTACCAGTTATGTTGTGTGAGGAGATGCAACTTGTACTTTGTGGAATAGTTGTCTCCGGAATCGCTCGAGTCAGGGATATGGATATTGACACCACCAGAGTTTCAAGCTGAAGCCATTGTACCTGGGGTTGAGAGACCGTTTTTTTGTTTTTGTTCTACTTGAGTGCCAAGAACTTCCTCTTGCTTCCATGTAAGAAAGGACAATAGTTCTCTATTGCAGCACTACTTGAATGTAGTAACAATAAAGATAACTGAATGTTGAGAACAATGAAAAACAATGAGTGACTTGAAAATAGAAGATATAGAAATATAATTGTCAGTAGTTACCAAAGTATCTCAAGACCTAGATGACTGGCAGTATCAGAATCTCAATGTGGAGTTTGGGCGAATGCAAACTAGGGCTTTGATGAGTGCACATTGAAGGACATGACGTGAGCTGAGATCTTGAGCGTAAACAGGTAAAAATATGGAACATATCATAAAAAGAAAGATGAAAAGAAATGACAAGGAATGAATTGGAAAACATGAAGGAACTAGATGGGCAGTACCTCCTCCAGAGTTGCTTCTGGCTTCCCCTGAGATTCAAGTGTCCTGCTGGGGAAGATAGGTGATGCGGCAATGTTGGCGATTGAAGAGGTTGGGTGATGGAGAGGATAGACTGAAGAGGAAGTGTTACAAAAGAAGGGAAATGATTGAGCAAAAGAGGAGCAGAGACCGGTTCACTCAATGGGAGACACTACACCAAGGATGGGAAGTCCACTTGACACACAAGTCCAGTGTGGACAGTCAGAGCTCGGGCACGTGACAGATGTTCCGCGGTTACCGCTGTGGTGTCAATTTATAGACACGGATTGGGAACTGCGTCGCGGGTGCACGCTCAGCATTGGGGGCAAGCGGGCTCAGAATTAGGGTATGCGGAGTGCTCAGCAGCAGCCGCTGTTTGGCTCCGCACCTGGTGGACGGGTCGGGCTCAGCATCGAATGCGGCGTGGGCGGCAATCCGCCCGGGAGATTGGATTAGGAAGGTAGTGCGCTCGACTAGGTTTGCGGGCGCGCCGTTTTGGATACGTAGGGGCAGAGCAATCCGCGGGCTATGAAGGAATGGTGGAGCGCGCGCGCAAGCGCGCGGATCATGCCCGATATTACCGAACACCCATGAGGGGCGCGGACAAACAGATACGGACAGGCGCGGGGGGCTCCGAGTAGGGCGCGGTGCAAGGACCGCGTCATGAGAAGGACAAACCGGATGGACAGAACGGCGTACGGACGACAGGGGGAGTTTGGTATGGAGGAGTTGGGGAGAGGATGCTAGGGTTTCTGTTTTGGGATTGTTTTCTGTTTCTTTGTCATACTGTCATTTGCACGTGTACTTAGGTTAGGGTTGAGGGGGAGGACTTATCCTCACTCCCAACTCCAGGTTGGAGGAGAGGCATGCAGGGATGCAGAGGAGGAAGAATCACATCACATCATCGGATTGGATCACTCATCTCACCAAGAGATTAAAGGAACTCATACCGGATACACATCCAGGTGGAAAGTTCTTAGGATTGAAGGATTGGCAATTTCTCTCTCTCTCTCTACTTTTCTTTATCTCTTTATCTCCTTATTTCTATTCCTCATTTAAGTGCGACTTTGGACATCCTCATTTCCTTTCTAACGCAGGGAACCGTTAACTTCCGATGCTTTGGACAATTATAGGGGGACAACCTTTATTATTTCCACATCTGGGGGTCTGGCCGGGAAGTAACCTTCTGTTTCTTGTCTTTCAAAGGTAACTGGGGGCAATGTCCTATTCATACCTCCCTACAGTCGCTCCTTCTTCTTCTTCTCCTTCTCCTTCCGTCTTTGGGTCTGCTACTCCAACCCCACTCTTGTCTTCCATCCCTCCTCCTCCCCCTCCCTCCGCTCGACCCAGGATGAGCTACGCCATTCCCCCATTGGTCTCCAGTGACCATGAACCCACTTGTCCAGTTTGCATTAGGCCACGCGACTACCCTCACATCCGATTCAACACTGCGGATGTGGAGAAATTTATCTTGAGATACAAAGGTATTGCAGATGCGGAAGGTGCGTTGGATGCTGATAAGGCCCGGCTTGTCGTCCTGTTCATTATGGAAGAAGAGAAGCTCTGGGATGTGGAGGAAATGGAAGGCTACAAGAATCAAGATTGGCCAAAACTGAAGGCAGAGATTCTAACGCGGTGGGGTAGGCTCAAACCTTGGTTTGGGGAAATAGATTTCAACCGCGTGGCCTCGGAGGGGAGCGCGCACGGAGGAGTCAGAATGTGGGTGGAGCTGGTGGAGTACACCTCAACATTTGATTGGACCTATTGGTACTTGTCAAAGAACAAGGTGGTGGCAGGACAGACGGGGGCCATGAAATGCGCTTTTTTGGGCGGTTTAGGCGCTCAACTCCGGGCAAGGGTGCAACGGCATCTTTACAATCACAACTTGGAAAAATGGTCACTGGACGGGAGCATCGCGCTCCTTCAGGAGTTGGCTGACATTCGCCGGGCTGTGGAGAGTGAGCTTGACTTAGAGGAGCTTATCAAGGACACCGCTAAGTCCTTCCCAGAGGGACCGAAGAAATCGGCCCCCCAGGTTCCTGCTCTGGCGCAATCTCCAGCCCCAGTTCCACCTACTTCCATGCGTGTTCCGGTTCCTCAACCCGCGCCAGCCCCTCCGGTAAGCAAATTGACGGAACTGATGAAGGACCTGAAGATCTGCATGAGCTTTATGGGCCAGCAGCAGCCGCGAGGGCCTCCACCTCACATGGTGGAAGGGTTTTGGCCGCCCGGTACCTTTGTGCCGAGGGGGTGCTCGTACTGCGGGGCAAACGGTCATTGGCAATTGGCGTGCGAGGAGCTTACGAAGGATCTCAGCGCGGGATTGGTTCAAACGGCGGGGATGGGGTACATGTTTCCGACGGGCAAACAGATTCCGATGGAGCCAAGCCAGCTGACCGCAATGCAGCAGGTGCGCACACAGGGTCAGGAGGTGGGAACAACGGCGCAAGCGTCACTGGGCATTGTTACCCGTCACAGATTGTGGCAACCACCTTGGGTGGAAGCTGAGGTAAGCGTAGTGGCAACAGAAGAAAAGGTGGCGGTCTCCGATAAAATGGAGGTGGACGCGAAGGAGCGACCCCTGTTGGCCGTTCCAAAACCGGCCGCGCGCGTGCCTGGAACCGAGGCGCCTGCAGCAAACCCTGTAGGGACAAAGAAAGCGGCGGACATTGTGAAAAGGGTGATGGGTAACAAGACTCCCGTTCCGCTGACCTTGCGGGAACTGGCGGCCGTGTCTCCGGTGGTGGTAGACAAGATGGTTCAGGAGTTGCGGGATTGCGGTCAGGGCCGGGTACCTCAGACGGTGCAGCGGGTTCATGTGGCGCGGAAGGAGGAGGGGCGGGGGGAGTGCGAGTCGAAATTGGTTTTGACTCTGCTCGCTTACGTTCTGATGGTCATAGCGGGAAGGAAGGTGTGGGCTATGGTGGACAGCAGTTCAATGGTGAACCTACTGCCATTGCGGATGGTGGATGATTTGGGGTTGGTTTGGCCGAAATGCGCAATGGGTCTCCGCGCGCTTAACAGAGGGGAGTGTTGTGTGGATGGAGTAGTCGAGGAGGAGGAGGTCAAGGTTGCAAGGGTCCGCAGGCCCCTTTCTTTTCTTTTGGTTGATTGTGGGGATGTGATTTTGGGAAGGCCGTTCATGTTTGGGTTTTGAGCACAAATGTTTTTTGATCCGGAGGCGGGAACAGAGGCATTGACGGTGGAGGATTCGTCCGGGGGAAGGTTTGAGATGACTATCTGCAATCACGGGCAAGGGAAGGGGAGGAGAGTGTTGGAGTATGAGGAGGAACCAGATGCGGAGTTGGTCTGTGACGGGTGACCTTTGGAGGATTTTTTCTAGTCAACCAAGGAGACCGCGCGGAACAAGCTCCAGTTTTGCGTGGGCGGTCAACTAATGAGGAGCAGGGAGGAGGAGGAAGGAAAGTGCAGGGCGCGCACGTTGCAGAAGTAAGTCCCTTTTCTCAGTATGCATTGCCTGAGGGTACTACGCTTGGAAAACCCTATCATTGTGCCACACTCGTGAGCAAAGCCAAAAGCTGCGGTTCCGTTCTGTGCAGGACTTACAGCAAAGGATGCGTGCGGATGATGCGGTGCAACGCGGGCAAGTACAAGCCGGTGTCACGAAACGTCTGACCAAGGAATGAGCCAATGCCCCAGGAACTGAATGAACCGCTTTGACCAATTGCTTGGTCGCGGGACCCTTTGGTCACGCCAATTAAGGCTTTGGGGTGGGTTACTAGTTTGGCGGGGATCACGGAGGAGCGGATTGCAGCTTTCAATTTTGGTCCGACGGGATGGTTGAGTATGGAGGAGCAAGAGTTGCTGATTTCAGTTCTGGTTCTTTGGGAAAGAGCACTCGCGTTTGGACCGGAAGAGCGGGGGCTCCTGAAAAATGATATTGGCGACCCCTATGTCATCCCCACTTTCAATCACGAGCCGTGGAAGATCAAGCTGATTCCAATACCACGGGCGGTCCAGGAGCAGTTTCTGGAGTTGGTGCGGAAGGGGGTGAAGACTGGCCTTTACGAACAGTCAACGTCTAGTTAATCCAGCCCGATCTTTGCAGTGGTTAAGCAGGACAGAAAGTCATTGAGGATTGTTCATGATTGACAGCGGCTCAACTCCTTTACAATCCGGGACGCAGACGGCCCCCTTGAGTTGACGAGTTCCTTGAGTCAATGGCGGGGGCGCGCTTGTTACGGTTTAGTGGATGTGATGGGGGGATACGACCAGCGCAAGTTCAATCCTTGCTGGCGGCCTCTAACGGCATTTGAGACTGGGTTGGGAAGAATGCAGCTGACTCGGCTCCCGCAAGGCGCGACCAATTCCGTGGCTGTGTACCAGGCGCAAATGGCTTAGATCCTGAAGGATGATCTTCCGGAGGGAGTCCAAATCTTCATTGATGACGCAGGCATCAAAGGTCCAAAATCTGATTACGGGGGAGCGGAGCTGGTTGAATTTCCCGGCGTCCAATGTTTTGTGTGGGAATATGCGCAGAAATTGGAACGCATCCTGTTTCGCATCAAGGAGGCAGGACTGACGGTGTTGGGGAAGAAGTTGGCAGTTTGTGTCCCGGCACTCGAAGTTCTTGGCCATGTTGTTGCTTCCAATGGCCGGCGCATTGCAAAGAAAAAGCAGAAAAAGGTCCTCAAATGGCCAACCCCGCGGATGGTGTCGCATATCCTTCAGTTCTTGGGATTATTTAGCTATGTCCGTATGTTCATCAAGAGGTTTGCGGAGGTGGCGAGCCCGCTCCGATCACTAATGCGGAAAGGCATGGAGTGGAAGTGGGGGGAAGAATGCAATTGCGCCTTCCAGAAGCTCAAGGAGATTGTGGGACGTGACATTGTGCTCTGCGATCTTGTTGATAATGAGATGTTGCTGATGTGCCTTCATCCTTCTCACTACACCAGGTTACCACGCCACCGTGTGTGTGTGCTGTGTGTTCTGTTGTATTTTTCTTTTGTGTGTTTTTGTGTGTTTTCTTTTTCTGTGCTACAGCGCTCCTCAGAGAAAGCCATGAGCGCCCTCCACTTAGCGCCCCTGGAGCCATGAGCGCGCTTCACTTATCCACTAGCACCGGCCCAGAACCAGGATGCCTCTCCTCTTGTGCAGTTCCAATACCGTACCACTCGCATCCTGGATTCTGGGCTAGGTAAATCATGTCCTTCAACTTCCTCAATTCCACTTCTCATAACTCATACTCATACTCTCCTGTCTTTCTTATACTCGTCAGACTTGTTATTGTGTTGTTTGTGCTGCTGTCCTATCAGCCTGTGTAGCCTTGAGCCTTTTCTTTTTAGGTGTGGCTCATCTGCCTCCCCATCTGATTGTCTTGTGGCGAAATCTAACCTTTTCTTTTTAGTCTGAACTTAACAGATTTACAGTCCCATTTGCACTCTCTCAACCTAACAAGAAAAGGCTTGTTGCCATGACCAATCAAGAAGATAATCCTAAAATCAACATTCCACTTCTCAGCGAATCCAACTTTCCGAACTGGTTCATTTGTCTGAAGAGCTACCTTAGAAGGAAAGGGCTGCTTGAACTCATTGAGGGTTATAATCCCAGTGATGCAACCGCCCCTACGCAAAAAAGGAAGATTTATGAGGCATGCAACATAATCATCCAGCACCTTGGCGACATTGCTTTTGACGCGGTTGTGAATAGCTCAAATGAAGCCAACCCACGCGCCATTCTGGAAGCCATTCACAAAAGATATGCCTCTCAATTGTCCAACAACCGCGGTTGTCTCTGGCTGAACTTCATACACTACCAGTACAAAGGAGATCTCTTGCAATACATCAACAACTGTTGCAAATTGATGAATGAACTATCTGTTGTCAAGCTGGATGTGCCGCAAGATATTCTCAGCTATACAATCCTGGCCAAACTTCCCATCGCCTTCCACCACATTGTCAACACTCTCCTTCTAAACGACAAACTTCTAACCAACCCAACAGCTGTGCTCAACAAACTCAGAGAAGTCATGCACCTGGAAACATCTCAAAAGGTGGAGACCTCTGAACCTGGAGAAGAAATCTCATCAACTTCTCTGCACAAAACCGCTCTCCAGAAGAAACCAAAAAACAGACACCTGTTCTCTAATGGGAAGCACAACCCACTATCAAGTCACTCTGAAGACAGATGCTGGTTTCTTCACCCAGAGCTACGCCCCAATCGCCACACCTCCAAGGCTGTCTCCCATCTCCACCCGGCCGCATTGCCATCTGATGAAAACACTAACTCGCCCAAAATGGAACCTCCCCAAGCCTACCTCAACGCACAGCTCTACCTCAAAGACTCAAACAACCAAGCATCACCTCTTCCTGTTCTGGATTCAGGAGCTTCACATCACATTGTCAACTCACCTCTCTATCTCTGGGAGTCCACTCCTATAAATATAAACGTGGGCACTAGAGCCAAAGGAACCAGATTGCTGGCCACTGCAATAGGCAAGGTCACCCTCTGCAACCACCTGGGCAAACAGATTGTTCTAGATAACGTAATCCTGGTCCCCACTCTGAACTGCTGCCTCATCTCACTTCCGCGACTCATGACTAAATCAGCCACTATCAAAAAATTAGGGTTCTCAGGATACGAAATAGCTCTGGATCATTTCTCTCTTGTGGGCACTGCCAGGAACCATCTGGTCAAACTCTGCGGTACTAGGTTTAAATTTGTGAAATCTAGAAACTCCTCCAAAGGCTCAGCACTCTTTAAGCACCCTCTAGGCACTCCATGGCACCTTTGGCTGGGGCACCCTCACAATGCTGCCCTCAAGGCCGTCATTCCGGACAGTTCCCCTAGTTCCAACTGCAACATCTGCAAAAGCTGCAAGATGACTTCTACACCGTTCCTTGGCCACTTCAAACCAGCCACTCAATGCCTGGAAGCGATTCATCTAGATCTTGTCGGACCATTCCCAGTTCAGTCTAACGGAGGCTGCAAGTATTTTCTCACCATCGTGGACCAATTCTCAGGCTTCAAATCGGTCTCCTTTCTTCAAGCCAAGGATCAAGCCCCCGCTGCTATCAAAGATTTCATAAACCACTTGGAAAGACTGCTCAAAGCCAAGTTTGCGACCGTCGTGTTGGACAACGGAGGCAAATTTGTGAACGAGGAACTCGGTGGGTATTTTAAGCTTCATGGTATTGATCATCACCTTGCTCCCGCGTACACACCTGAACAGAACGGCCTAGCTGAGAGAGCAAATCTCTCCATTCTAGACAAGGCTTGATGCCTGCTTGTACAAGGCGGCCTTCCTCACTCCTATTGGGCGGAAGCTGTCAAGACAGCAACCGATCTACTCAACGCACTGCCCATCATGTCCAAAAGCCGCAAGATTCCCTACAAAACCTGGTTTCAACAACCATTCAATCACCATTTCCTCAGACCATTCGGCTGCACCACTTATTCACTCATTCCCAAGGTCAGACGTGGTTTCAAACTCTCGCCTAACGGAGAGAAAGGAACACTCCTTGGGTACGTAAACAATTTCTCATCCTATAAGATACTCGATCACCAAACCAAACGGGTGCATTCAAGCGCCAATGTCACCTTCCTTGAGGAAATTTTTGAGCGCAACCACGACAAAGCCACAAAAGGCTGTCCTTCTTCCTTTTCTTCTACTTCCAATCCACTACTACCCACCTCCGGGGAAAGTCTTCCCAACATTACGGCCAAATTGACTCCAGTAACTGGTCAATTGTCTTCCGGGACTGAGGCTGCCTCTGTTCCTGATCACAGTATAATTTCTGAACGGAACATACTCTCAAATTCTCAACGGGAGACAATGGCCAACAACCCTCAACTGAATCTCATGGACACCAAACTCCAAGATCCCAAATCCTTAGATGAGGCTCTTTGCAGTCCTCACAGACACAAATGGATTGCCGCCATGGAGAGGGAGCTCCAAAATCTCTTGTCCTACGAAGTTTGGGAAGAGTGTGAAAGGTCCGACTCTACAAGCCAGCTAAAGTGTATTTGGGTTTTCCGCACCAAGAAGGACAAGGAAAACCGGATCATTGAATTCAAAGCGCGTCTCTGCGTGCAGGGTTTCCACCAAAAGTTTGGCGTTGACTATACCAATGTGTTTGCACCCACGGGCGACAAATCCTCTCTTCGGCTCCTCATCTCGCATGCCGTGCAACAAGGGGACAAGTTCCATCAACTTGACGTCAAGTCAGCTTTCCTGAATGCTCCCTTGAAGGAGACCATCCACGTCTCAACTCCGTCAAACATGCCTGTAACGCCTGGGAAGTCGCTCAAGCTCAAAAAGGCCTTGTACGGCCTAAAGCAGGCTCCCCAAATGTGGTACAACACACTCAGCGCCTGGCTTTCTCAAGAAGGGTTCATCCGGAGCGAGGCCAATCAATGCGTGTTCTGGAAGGATAATACCTACATATACGTACACGTGGACGATATTGCCATCTTCAGCCCGGAACCACAACTCTTTGTCGATGCAATCCGGAACTGTTTCAAAATCAAGGATCTGGGCCCGGCGTCTCTTCTTCTAGGAATGAACGTGAGGCACCACGCAGACTGTTTCCACCTGAGCCAAGAAACCTACATCTCCTCCCTGGTGGAACAATACCGGCTCCCTACACACAAGCAATGCTTGACTCCCTTCAAACCTTTGGGAAAATTTTTTTTTTTTTTATGCTTGACTCCCTTCAAACCTTTTGGAAAATTTCTGCCGGCATCTGAGGGGGAACATCAACTGTTTGTTAAAAGAGGGCTGAATTACAGAAAGCTGGTGGGTGAGCTAACCTACATAAGCTGCAACACCCAACCCAATATTACATTTGCCGTAAACTACCTCACTCAATTCCTGAACGCGCCCGGGATGATCCACTGGCCTGCAGCAACCCTTACTCTCAGTTATTTGCAGTCAACACCTAAGGTGGGACTAACCTTCTCTAGAAAATCATGTCAGACCGGTCTCAGCTCATATGTAGATGCCGACTGGGCCACTTGCCCGACCACCAGAAGATCAATCAGCTGTTTTGTTGTCCTATGGAACGGGAACGTGATTGGCTGGAAATCTCAAAAGCAACCCAGTGTCATGCTGTCCACCACAGAGGCCAAGTACAAAGCGGTGGCTGAAGCTGTGAAGGAAATCCTCTGGTTCAAATCCCTGGCTGAAGAGGTGCTCAGATCAGCAATAAAGGCTCCCATCATTCTCCATGAAGACAACGATGGCTGCGTCAAACTAGCCACCAACTCGGCAAATCATGCGGGTTTTTGGACAAAACACATGGAACTACGGTTCCATTTCCTAAGAGAAGAGGTGGAAAGGGGCACAATAGCCATCAAACGCATAGATTCAAAAGACAACCCCGCGGATTTCCTTACCAAACCGGCCTTGCGAATCTCTCTGCAACAACAGCTCAAGCAAATCAATGTATGTTGTCCCATGCCAGAAGGCTGAAGGCAGGGAGGGTGTTGATAATGAGATGTTGCTGATGTGCCTTCATCCTTCTCACTACGCCAGGTTACCACGCCACCGTGTGTGTGTGCTGTGTGCTCTGTTGTATTTTCCTTTTGTGTGTTTTTGTGTGTTTTCTTTTTCTGTGCTACAGCGCTCCTCAGAGCGAGCCATGAGCGCGCTCCACTTAGCGCCCCTGGAGCCATGAGCGCGCTCCACTTATCCACTAGCACCGGCCCAGAACCAGGATTCCTCTCCTCTTGTGCGGTTCCAATACCGTACCACTCGCATCCTGGATTCTGGGCTAGGTAAATCATGTCCTTCAACTTCCTCAATTCCACTTCTCATAACTCATACTGATACTCTCCTGTCTTTCTTATACTCGTCAGACTTGTTATTTTGTTGTTTGTGCTGCTGTCCTATCAGCCTGTGTAGCCTTGAGCCTTTTCTTTTTAGGTGTGGCTCATCTTCCTCCCCATCTGATTGTCTTGTGGCGAAATCTAACCTTTTCTTTTTAGTCTGAACTTAACAGATCTCGACTACAACGCGGGAGGAATTAGGCTAGCGGTTGATTCCAGCAAATTTGGCGCGGGGGGGGGTTCTCACTCAAGAGGAAAACGGCAAGGATAGGCCGGTACTTTACGAGTTGGTCACCTTCACCCCGACGGAGAGCCGGTACTCCCAGCCAAAGTTGGAGTTGTGCGGGGTCACCAAGATTGTGCGGCGGCTCCAGTATCTTTTGTGGGGGGTCCACTTTGAGCTTTTGGTGGAAGCGGAGGCGCTGGCGCGGATGATCAATTCCCCGGCGTTGCCCAACGCTCCCATGGCCAGGTGGGTGGAGTTTCTCCAACTTTTCTCCTTTGCTGTTGTTCATGTTCCGGGGAAAGCGTTCACTATGCGGGTTGCGTTGTTGCGGTATCTGAGGGACAACCCATTTGAGGACGCGGAACTGCTCAATGTAGAGACCCCGGTTGTCAAGGTAGGGGTTGTGGAGGCAGGCGTTCAGCTGCCGCTCCGGCCGACCGGGCAGTACGCAATCCTTCGTGACTATTTTCCGGACCTTTATTTCCCAATGGAGCTACGGAGAAGGACATGCGATGGGCGAAGCGGCGGGCGGGGAATTTCTACGTACAGGAGGGGCAGCTTGGGCGGCGGAAGGCTCCGGTTCCTCTTGTGGTTACCACTTCAAGGTCAGATCAGGAAGCTATCCTCTGGAGCCTTCACAACAATCTTGGTCATCGAGGGGAGGTCGAGACGCGGAGGCGGGTCAAAGAGCGGTTCTGGTTGCCGGGTGTAGTGCGTGCAGTGCGGGAATGACTGGCGTCCTGTGAAGCCTGTCAACGGCGGAGAACAAGACTGCCCAAGGAAGTCAGAAACCCCACAGGGGAAGACGCCCTCTTTGGTTGAGTCTTGCTTAATGTTGTCCACATCAAGGCCGGTAAGTTTGCCTATCTGCTCGTTGCGTGGGACAACCTGTCCGGTTGGGCGGAAGCGCGTCCGTTTGTCAAGCTCTTGGAGGACAAAGTTGCTCTATTTCTGGAGGAAGACTGGTTTGCGCGGTACGGGTCGCTTCTTCTGGTCACAGTGGACGGGGGGGCTGAGTTTTGTGGCCATTTGGTCGAGTTGGTGAAGAGTTGCGGAGCCAAGTTTGGCCGAGTAACGGAGTACTATCCCAAGGGGGCCAGCATGATCAAACGCGGGCATCAGTCAAGCAAGGACGCCCTGTTCAAGGTGTGCGGGGAGGACGGTAAGCGCTGGCAGGAGACCCTTCCAATGGTTCTGTTTGCCGATTGGATTTTGGTGAAGCGGTCAACAGGCTACTCGCCGTACAAGTTACTTTTTGGGCAGCGCCCCGTGCTTCCAGTGGACATTGAGTTGGAGACGTTCCTGGGGGTTGACTGGTGGAAGGTGAAGAATTCCGCCAAATTGCTTGAGGCTCACGCCAAACAGCTCCTTTGATGGGACGGAATTCTCGCAAAGGCCGCGGACCGGCTGAAGAAGACTTGGACGGCGTTGGTGCACTATTGGGACGAGCGCTGCTTGCATCGCCTCCGGGATCCCTTACGGAAGGGGGATTTGGTGCTCCTGTACAACCAAAGTCTGGAGTCTCAGTGGGGGAAGTTGTTTGCTAACCGGTGGAACGGCCCGTTCCGCGTGTTGTCCAAGTTTGAGGGCGGCAGCTATCAGTTGGAGGAATTAGACGGTACTCCGCTGAAACGGAAGGCGGCGGCTTTGCATGTCAAGCTCTTCTTCGCGCGAGGATCTACCTTGTTCAACGAAACGGCAGAAGGGGGTGAAGGATCTGACGAGGGGAGTTTGGAGCGCGGCAATGGTGTAGGAATGCAATCCGGGGATTTGTCCTTGGGCGGAGAAGGGGAGACCATGCCGTTGCAACGGAGTAGGCGGTTGCAACCAGCTGGGGACAGTGGCCAAGTTGGGGGGGAGGTAGAGGGGGTAGGGGATAAGTTTTGATTTGGTGAGGGGGTGCTCTAGCCGGTTCACAGCCGGAACAACTAGAAACCCCAGAATTTTTGTTTCTCTATGTCCTTTCTTATCTGGATCGTGGGGTCTTTGCTGGCTTGGGGTTTTTGAAGGAAACGCAGGCGCGGCACAAAGCCGGGTCCCTAAATGCGAGGACAAGCCCCGCGGAACCGGGGCGCGAGGGAAATCCCGCCAATGGGGGAAGCGGGACAAAGAGCGATTTGCGGGCGGTCTAGGGGCATTGCGCAAAAAAAAAAAAAAAAAAAAAAAAAAAAAAAAAAAAAAAAAAAAAAGGGTGTTCTTTTCTATTTTTCTTCTCTGTTGGTTTCTTTTTCTTTCTCTCAGGATATCTCAAGGATGGGTGGCTGGTATGGGAATAAGCTTGATTTGGTGAGGGGGTGCTCTAGCCGGTTCATAGCCGGGACAACTAGACATCCCAGAATGTCCGTTCTCCTTCTCTCTCTCTCTCTCTTCCCTTACGGTGGCGCGCGCTGGTGTTTTGGTTGTTGTGTTTGTTACAGGAAGGGTACAGGGAACTGTGTGACAGTTTGTCTGGGGCGGTCCAGGTGCCTCTTTTGGAACTGCTAGTCATTTACGGTTTCTCACAAAGAAAGCGGGCGGGCACGGACTCGATCTCAGACTCACTCTCTCAAAGCGTGGCCGCGCAATTTTTCTCAGAAGGTTAGGACCTCGCGCGGAGACATGTATTTTCTTAATGGAAAAGGGAAGCGCGGTACAAGCAACAAGAAGAGAAGAAGTAGAGGAAAGGAAGAATGGGAAAAGGGGGGGCAATGCGCCTAAGCCATCTTCATGATTTCCTCCATTTCCGCCCTTGAGGACGCCAGTAAAGCCCGGAAAGAAGCCAGGAGTTTGCGCCGGGATTCCAAGGATTGTGCGCCAGGGATCGCGAGGAAATTCCGAAGCATTGTGGTCAACCGTTCCGCGAAAGCCTCAAAGCCATCCGCCAGGAGCGCCATTACAATTGGAATCTCCGGGATCTTGGGAGGGCTGGGGGGAGGAGTGGCCGGTGAATATGGGGCCTCTGTGGAACCAAAAGGGGGGCTTGGTCCAGCTGGAGGTGATGACAGGACGACAATTGGTGACGGAGGCAGAGGGGCGTTGGGGGTCGTAGGCCTCTCATCCAAGTCCGCTGGTGGCGCAGGCGGTGTCGGCGGTTGCGGAGGAGGAGAAGGGCGTACTGGCGCAGCCGCGGGTCTTCCAAAGAGTCTTGGGTCCGGTACTGTTTGGTTCACGCCAACAGCAGCGGCCCAAGCGCGGGTCGCCAAGCGCCATTCCTCTGAGGTTTTGTATTCGCCCCGTTGCGGAGGTCCAGCCCGGCGGAGAGGTGATGCCGAGTTGCGGCTCACTTGCAAAGTGACGGGTGACAGAGCTCGGGGGCGGAGGGATGGAGGTGAACCGGGGGGTGTCCACGAGCCTTCCAAGATTGAGTCGCCGTCTGAAACCACGAACGGGTCTGGACGAGCCCTCTTGCGCGGCCTGGGGCAAGAGCCGGATTGGGGGGGAGCTTGAGGGATGCTGTCGCTAAGCAAGCAGCAACAATGGCCGCAACGGCAAGCTACACAGGCGCGTCGACTGGGGATGATTGAACACGCGTGCCCGTTCCGGGCGCATAACTTGCATGGGAGCATGATGGAAATGGAGAGGAGGGAAGACGGGGAAGGTGGTAGTGGGAGTGGTGGGGGTGGAGTGGAAGTAGCGGAGGTGGTGGTATGGTGAAGCAATGGGAAACTTCTGGGGACAGAACTCAAGTTGGGGGGGGATGTGGTGTCAATTTATAGACACGGATTGGGAACTGCGTTGCTGCTGCGCGCTCAGCATTGGGGGCAAGCGGGCTCAGCATTAGGGTATGCAGAGTGCTCAGAAGCGGCAGCTGCTGGATCAGTAGCTACCGCTGTTTGGCTCTGCACCCGGTGGATGGGTCGGGCTCATCATCAAATGCGGCGTGGGCGGCGATCCACCCCGGAAATTGGATTCGGAAGCTAGTGCGCTTGACTAGGTTTGCAGGCGCGCCGGTTTGGATACGTAGGGGCGGAGCAATCCGTGGGTTATGAAGGAACGGTGGAGCGCGCGCAAGCGCACGGATCATGCCGGATATTACCAAACACCCATGACAGGCGCGGAAAAACGGATACGGACAGGCGCGGTGCAAGGACTGCGTCACAAGAAGGACAAACCGGATGGACAGAATGGCATACGGACAACGGGTGGAGTTTGGTATGGAGGAGGTGGGGAGAGGAGGCTAGGGTTTCTGTTTTGGGATTGTTTTCTGTTTCTTTGTCATACTGTCATTTGCGCGTGTACTTAGGTTAGGGTTGAGGGGGAGGACTTATCCTCACTCCCAACTTCAGGTTGGAGGAGAGGCATGCAGGGATGCAGAGGAGGAAGAATCACATCACATCATCGGATTGGATCACTCATCTCACCAAGAGATTAAAGGAACTCATACCGGATACACATCCAGGTGGAAAGTTCTTAGGATTGAAGGATTGTAAATTTCTCTCTCTCTCTACTTTTCTTTATCTCTTTATCTCCTTATTTCTATTCCTCAATTAAGTGCAACTTTGGACATCCTCATCTCCTTTCAAACGCAGGGAACCGTTAACTTCCGAACCTTGGGACAATTATAGGGGGACAACCTTTATTCTTTCCACACCGCGCAAGGGAGCTGCGACGCCTGCACTGTGAAGGTGTGGGAATTTACCCAACGTTTGATGTCAAAGCCTTCATCCAACAGTTATATGTTCTTATTATGAAGCACTTAGACAAAGAACATATCGCCATTGTCAACAGCAAACTAGGTCCCAATAAAGAAGGCAAAGGAGTCAATCTGTGGGACCTATTCAAAGAGAAGTACGCCGGTAGCAACACTCATCACCAAATTTTGGCACTCGGAGAATTCATTGACCTTGAGTTCAAAGAAACCAAGTAGTTTGTCAAAGCAATCCGTAACGGGATCAGCTCCATCCAGACGTCAGGACTAGACATCAAGGAACAATTAATTGCGTTACTAATTTTAAAGAAGCTACCAAGGGAGTTTGAATTGTTAGTCCAAATTATTATTCAAGGAAAAGAGGCATTAAAGGTGGAGGACGTTATTCACAATATCAAGCAAGATCACTTACAGTTCAAGTTAAAGAAGGCAGAAAAAGTAGCGATGAACGTCAATCAGACCCAAGCCAAGCGGATCGGGAAGTGTTACAACTGTGATATGGTTGGACACTTGGCAAAGGAGTGCCCCAAACCCTGGACCAACTACAAGTACACACCACCTAGAGCAAACGTGGGAGAAACCAAACCTATTAGCATATCCTTTCTTGAAAGGTTGGTACCAATAGAAGAGGAGGAAGGCAAAATTACCTTCTATGATCCAATGGAGATGAAGTTAGAGCCTTTTGCTGATCTTGGCGGACCAGCGGAAGAAGAGCAACAAGTTGCAATGGCAGGTATTGTTAGTGCTCACCAAGCAACTCTACCAAATGAAGCTATCGTCATTGACTCCGGGGCCTCAGATCACATGTTCAATGCCCAAAGAAATTTTGTAAACTTTCAAGAGAATCAGGGAAAAGTGGATATTGGGGAAGTTGGAAGAAGCGTGGATATAGAAGGGAAAGGGGAAATTGTACTTACTACTGACAATAACACCATTACTTTTATGAATGCATACTATGTTCCTGCTTTGCCGTATTGTTTGATCTCAAAGACCGCTTTATGGAACAACGGTGCACAAATAATAAAAACAGAAGGAAAAACTTTTGAGGTCAGAGTAGACAATAGACAAGTGTTTGGCGGAGAAATTAGAAACAGGCTGCCATTCCCAAAATTAGAGAGAAAGAGAAACACGTGTCAACTCAACAGGGAGGAGCATTGTGGGATGGGTCATCCCAGTGGACACCAGGACTGTGAGGCCTGCAGACTAGGAAAGCAGACTCAACAGTTGTTTTCAAAACATTGCAAAAGAACCAGTACCGCAGGCAAGGAACTTTTGGCGGACCTGGTAGGACCAATAACGCTGATCTCCCTTGGAGGATCACAATACTTCCTAACAGTTGTTGATACCGCTAGCCATTATGCATGGGTAAGAATCCTCAAGGTAAAAAGCCAGGCTGAAGAAGAATTACGGGCTGTAGTAAACCAGATTGAGAATCAAATCGGGAAGAAGGTGAAAAGGATCATAACCAATGGGGGGGAATTTGTGAACCAAGACATGAAGAAATGGCTCAACAAAAAGGGGATCAGGCACCTTGTAACCACCAGAAATAAGCCTCAGCACAATGGCACGGCGGATCGAATGAACCGTACCATTATAGAAAAAGCTTGGACCATTAGTATAGATTCAAATCTCCCAAAATTTCTGTGGGCAGAGTTGGTGTCATAAGCCGTATTCTGATATAAACAAAACCAAAAAACTAACCCATACCTACTTATGTGGGCAATGGAAGCTAAGTTATCCAATATTTGACCAATAGGATCTCAGTTGTTTTATAAAATCCACCACTACGAGAAAATTGGAAAGTTAGATCCAAGGTGCAAGAAAGGCATACTTGTTGGATTTGACAAAGAGATGAAATTGTATTGTGTTTGGGACACTGAATGCGGTAGAATTGTTAGATCAAGAGATGTAGTATTTGACACCAGAAGTGCCAATATGGGAGAAATTTTTACAGACAAGCTAGAGGCTGACAATACCCAACCAGCAGGAGGAGATACCGCCAAGGCACAAGACCCAGATAACCAGGTGACTATAAATGAAGGGGGTGAAGATCCAGAAGTGATCATTGATAGTCAACCTGTAGTTATCATTCATAATCGGCCTGTAGAAACCAATAGGCAAGTCATTAATAGCAATCAACCTGTCAAAACTCAGACACAAGAAAAAAGAACCCGAGAAAGCGCAAGGGTAAAGAAACCAGTAAAAAGATATGGGAATTGGAAAACATACTCAACAGCCAAGCAGGAGATCATAAAAGATAACCAAGACAACATTCAATTCAAAGATATGGCCCTGCAGAGCTTTGTGAAAGAGAACGCAGTTGTACCTAACAGTTTTAAAACAGCAGAAAATTCCACCGAATGGCCATTGTGGCAAAAAGCTATATTCGCTGAGCTAGATTCAATAATTGAAAATGGCGTATTTGAGATTGTGCCAAAAGAAAACTGCAATAAGAGTAAAACACTAATCAATACCCAATGGTTCCTAAACAAAAAGTTTGACACGGAAGGCAAACTCAAAAGATATAAGGCTCAATGTGTTTCACAAGGATTTAAGCAAAAGGAGGGAATAGATTATGAGGAAACCTTCTCACCTATGGGAAAATTGAGTACCATGCGGTACATACTTCACAAAGCAACTCAAAGGAATATAAGACCTTGTCAAACTGATTTTGTAACCGCATATCTAAATTCAAAATTGGAAGACAAAGAAGCAGTATACATCAGCTTACCTGAAGGCTTTGTGGAATGGCTAAAAGAAACTAAACAAGAGACGTACACCAAAGAATTAGCCAGGGAACTTATCAACAAACCAGAAGGCTTTGTTATAAAGCTCAAGAAAATTCTCTATGGTTTGAAACAAGCTGCCCGGGGATGGTATACGACGATGACTGACTGTTTCATACAAAACGGATTCCAAATTAGCAAGGCAGATCCATGCCTGCTAATCTCAAATCAGGGCAATCTCGCGTTTGCCTGGGTGGAGGACCTAATATTAATAGGAGAAAGAACAGATGAACTGATAAGCAAACTTGGGAAGGATTTCAAGATAAAAGACTTAGGTATCACGCAGCATATCCTAGGAATGAAGATTGAGTACCTTGCCAACGGGAAAATGTTCATAAATTAAACACATTACATCAGGGATCTGGTCAGCAAATATGGGTTAGAAGATGGGAAGACCGTTGGGACACCTATGCAATCCAATATAAATTTACTAAAATTGACAGAAGAAGAAAGCAATCTGTTTAAAGGAAAAGGACTTGACTATAGATCAGCCATAGGATCACTAAATTACTTATCACAGTGCACCAGACCCAACATAACTTACGCAGTCGGAAAATTATCACAATTTTTAGAGAATCCAAGCAATATTCATTGGAGCGCGTTTAAGAGGGTTCTCTGGTACTTGAAAGGCACACAAGACTGGGGGATTATGTATCAACCCAACGTAGGTCACAAAATAATAGGGTAAACCAATTCAAGCTGGGCTGAGGATGAGAGGAGCCTGTCCACAAGTGGGTATATTTTTCAAAGCGGGGGCGGATTAATTTTGTTGCAAAGTAAAAAACTTGGAGGACCTAGTTCATTGTCCACCAAAGCCAAATATAGATCATACTTGGCTGCGTCAAAAGAAGTGCAATGGATGCAAAAACTAACCTTTGATATACATCAGAACTTTCAGGATAAAACGTTGATCTGGTTGGACAATCAAGGGGCAATACAATTAGCTAAGAACCGCATGTTTCATTCCAGAACAAAGCACATAGGCGTACATTTTAATTTCCCCCAAGATTTGGTGGTAAACAAGGAGATTAGAATAGAATACATACCTACCAAAGACATGATCGCAAATATATTCACCAAGGCGCTTGACCACAAAAAACACACCAAATTTTTGTCAATGATGGGTTTGTTGCCATTGTTGATGATCAAGCCGAGAGCAAGGGGGTGTGTTGAGCAGACAGTGTCTGCTAGCTTGTGTGTACTCTTGACTCAATCAATTAATAACATTACACATAGCATGTCACAAGAGGCAAATGTCACCCACTCAACAGAACTCGATGTAGATGACCCCCAATTACCCAAATAACAGGCAAGAGAGCATGCAGATCATGCGCAAGTGGCATTCAGCCAGCAAAGAAAGCAACTGGAAAAGAAAAGCAAAGCAAAAGCCAACCCAAAGACCAGTAAAGAACTAGCCGTGCTAATAGACGAGAATGCTCTACAGATAGAAGCAAAAGTCAAGGCTGTACTTAGCTGAAATGTACGTAAGAGAAAAGCACGCGCAGCGGACTTAGGAGCAAGAAAGAGACGCCAAGTTACTCTTGGAAAGCACCGGCTTAAGAGAGTTAAATGCATGGAGAAAGCAAGCTTTCTCCAGTTCTTTAATCAAAGAGGGGGACCATGGGGATTATGTCAGGGATTTAACCTCTATTGCTATACCTAGCTGTGGTTAAACCTGCAAAAGAATAAAGACAAACCAATATTTAAATTAGTTTTGACTTATATATTCCAAACAGTAACTTTAAAAGTTTACAGACTCGAATAATACCAAGTTATTATGAGTAAATAGCCACACCTTAAACCTTTATAAAAGGTAAGGGGCCTTAGTCTTAAAGGAATAAGACCAAAAGGAGCTTTGCTTATAAATAAGCTCACACCCTTTAAAGAGTAAAACACAGGGGTTACTTATCCAAGTGAGACCTTCCACTCGAAATTGGTGTTGCCAGATAGGTTATTGATTGAATTTAATACTAAAGTTTATAGCCCCAGTCAATCTTCTTCTTGAGATTAAGATTAATGGGCTTGTTAACTCTTGCTTGTATTCTTGTTCAAATAATAATATATAATGGATGATGAAAGGGCTATAGGGTAAAGACCCTGCTTTTTTAAGGTAACAGGAGCCCTCAGGGGACTCTAGTAATCACCAGGGGAGTGTCAGGCTCTCCTTGGTTTCTTCCTCAAAGGCCCAAGACATCATTACATCATTCCCAATGGGTAATGAAGAACTAGTACCCATTGGGAAGGATTTTCAAGGTAAAGTTTTCATTTTACTTACTAAAAGGTTACTTACTGGGTCTTAAGACTTATAAATCACTCAGATGGACGGTATAGAAGCCTTAGAATTCATCATAATGATTATTTATATTTATTTAATGTAGCTTAATACCTTGGCAAATAGTTCAATTTTAATTATAAGTATGTTAACTCATACTATAAACATAGAGTATGTATACTCTTTGAAATGTTTATTAAAAGGTTTAAATTTTACAGATGAACTCTGAGCCCTATGAGTGGACAAACTCAAGGCTCAGTGAAGTATATTAAAGCATTATTACATCCAAAAGGGGATAGTATTAAATAAGTAATTAATTTATAATTATACTATACCTACAAGGGGTATATACTCTTGGCAGTGCTACTAGAAGGTTCATAGCTTACAATTAAGTTCTAAAGCCTCTGAGTGAACGCTCTCAAGGCTCATTAAGGTGTATTAAGTGTACAGAGGGAGTATTACTTATAATTACATCCCAAAGAGGGATAAGGTAAAAATTATGCAATTTAATTGTACAGAGTAGAGAGTATGGGTTAATATGATTAACATGGCTCCCAACTAAACCCTGAGCCTTCTGAGTGGACGCACTCAAGGCTCAGATTAGTATATTAAGGTATTAATGTATCCCAAAAGGGATAAAATGTAATTAATTTATACAGTATAGAGAGTATGGGTTAATATGATTACTGTAACTCCTTGCAAAGAGAGGAAACACTTTGGGAACTTCTATATCAATAATTTGGACGCATCTGAGTCCTCATAACTTAATTTAAAGTTATATTGGGTCTCCTTCTTGATAATATAAATTATCAAGGTTTTAATTCCATAATCCATACTCATAAAAACATACTTATACAACATTATATAATATTATTAAGATTTAATATATAATTACAAAACTACTCAACATTTTCATTATTGTCTCCATTGTGGTTGAACCAGTGACCTTTGTATCAGATACTGGGAAGTGAGCCTAGTGCTTACCCACTATACCAGCAGGGCATATGAGTTTCCAGACATTTGGACAAGTCTAACTGTCTCATGGCTGACAGATTAGTTCACACCCACCAGTGGGTAGCTAGATTATAAATAGAAATGCATCTAGTGTTCATCTTGGATTGTTGTTTTTCACTCTATTATTCATTATTATCATCTATTATCATATTTGTATATACAAAACATCATCATAACATTTGTCTGGTAGCCTAGCTCAACAGACCAAGTAATCAAAGCAATTCAAAAATTCATAGCATAAATCTTTCACAGGGAGCTTGAACCAATTATCTCTAGTAGTAATCATAGATCCAGATTTAACTAATTCATCCCTAATCCTTTCCTGCACTCCTGGAGAAAAAGACTTGAAAAACCAAACTTGAATTTTGTCAAATGTGTCAATGTGATTTTTTCTGAGGAGGTAAGACTGAACAGGATCCCAAGATTTTCTAAAAGACTGATAATCAGAGGCTGAAGAGACACCACCATTGGAGATCCATTGAGAAACCAGAGCATCCAAGTCCTGTAAGGTAAACCTGGCCACATCTAATTTTCCCCAATAAGCCAACATAGCCTCCTTCAAGAGGCTCCAGTCATGAGTTTTGAATTGATCAAACAATTCAATCACTTCCATAACTTCATCAGAGGAGGTAAAAAATTGTAACTGATAAGCCATATCATGTTCACTTGCACCATGCACTTCAGCAGCCATCTCATAGGAGTCCAAGAATTGTTCAAAATTTGTTCCATTGAAGCCTAAGTTCTTGTTTTGAGGCTTGATCTTGACCATATTTACCCAAACAGAGGAGGAGGGGGTACCAGTAGATTCCATTTTAAATAGGAGAGATCCAAAGAGATCCAAAGAGCGGAATTCCAATGTGGCTCACAGGTGTGGCAAGAGTAGAGTTTCACAAAACAAAGATAACAAGGATCTTGCCCAGATTGTGCACAATTGGGGGGACTTACTTCTTCAATAAGTTGCCTCCATGGATCAGATCTGGATGATAAAAGAAAAAAAAAGAAAAAGGATTGGATTTTGGAGTTGATTCTTCAAGTTTGGGACTGTAAATTCAAAGGCTTCTGGTTCAATCCCAGCCCAGGGGACCAAATGCAAGACTCCCAACTGTCCTAGGACATGGCAGTTTTGTGGATGGGAAAGGTGCTGTTTAGGCTTCCCTCCTGAATTTTAAAAAAATATTTGAATGTAACCAAGATCAAGGTCCAGAACTTTTTAAGTGAAGAATCAAGTAGTAAAGGATGAATTTTGATATTAGTTGGTAGCAATGGAACAGCACTATCTGAGGGAAGATTATGTGGGAGATATTTGAACAAAAGAAGTTAAATTTTGTTTAAATTTCAAAAGGACAAAGCTGTTGTATGTAAACAACACCCACAAGCTAATAACTATAGTTTTCAGCAGAAGATTGGGGATGATCAACTCAAACCCCAACCAACCTCCAGGTTCTCAATGAACCCGCCCAACTCTCCACAATCAAGTGCTTGAAGGGTACCAGATAACTGAGGGTGGCCATACAATAAAAAGGACAATGGTTTTGAGAAGCTCTAAAATCAAAATGTAACTGATTTGAACAGGCATAAACTAAACACTTCTCAAGGAACTCAAGAGTAGGCTGTCAGAATTCAACTTTAAAAAAATAAAAGGAGGAATAAAGCTCCAGGTTTTAAGCTTAATAAAACCTCTTTAATCAAATGTGACTGGCTCTAGAAAGATGATAAAGGAAAGATCAAGACCAGTATGGTCAGAGAAAGGGATCAAATAGTGGTGTAACACACTCAAGAATTCCAACAGACAGAATTCTCTTCAACAAGCAATGCTATTGGTTGGTGATAAGGATCAGGCCACAGAGGGCAAAGACTTAAGGATCAATGGATCAGGGGGAAATCAAAGATATACCCAGGATAATGATGATTATTACTATGATACTGGGGGGGACATACGCACACACTCTCATGGATGATTGGAAAAAAGTAGGGGAGAGCCCCAGGCCTTGAGGATGAGCAACAGCAACAGCGGTTGCCACAATGATTGGATGGGATGAGGGGTGACCGGTGAAGAGAGATGAGAGGTGAGATTGGTTGTGGGAACAACCAATTGGGTCAGGTGATTAGGGTTGTGGGAACAACCAATTGGGTCAGGTGATGGAGGTTGTTCCTGTGATCAATCTTGCACGGAGGATTGGGAAGCTATGGGGGGACTGGTCATGAGGAAGGCGTGATTTATTGGTTGGATAACCAGTGAGGGTAGATGAGAGCACCAAATGACCAATCAAGAAAGATTGGAAGGGGGTGATGATGGTGGGAGAATGAGAAGGAAATGGTGAGTTTGACGGTTGCTTGGGAAGATGTGATTGTTTGTCATCTTGCTGAAGGCAGTGCAAGCAGGGGATGATGAGGTTTGTGGTGGTGATGATGATGTTCAGATGGGGTGATGGATAATCAAGAGTGAGAATTGCCATTTCCCTCAATGTTGAAGGCAATTCCAGTGCCAGAAAGGGTCAATCCAAGTTGAGAGGGTGTGAGAGGTGGACAAGATTGAGCTGAGTGGGTCTTCACCCACACATCTGGCAAACCAAAGGGCCAAGGCTAGAAGGACAAGGATTTAACACAATAACTGGGGAGTTGGACACCCCAGAGACCCATCCCTAAACCGCTGGGAGATGGGGAAGCTGGAGGATCTGAAGGCTGAAGGGACCTGATTTGGAAAAAAGGAATTTTGATTTTTTTTTGATGATGACAAATGATAGCCATAAAAAAATAATAAAATTTTTTTTTAGATTTTCCGCAGTGGTCCTGAGGTGTCCAGATTTTTTCACCACAATGGTACTCTCTATTTCCAATTTATACCCCTAATTGCATGTTTAATAGCAATAGTTTCCTCCTGTTGAGCTCACTTGAAAGGTAATAAATCTCTAAAATTCCACTCAACTCTACATGTCCCTCCAATTTTTATCCCTATTAAGTAGGAAGATTGCAGCTAACAGAAGCATTGAACCTATCAATGAGATTAACAAGGTCATACCCTTTAAATTTAATTTAAATGTACATTGGCTCCCACAATTGAAGGTTTGACCTTGGTCTCAGCCCCTGCCTTTCCTTTTTCCAAGCTGCACTTCAATTCCAGGATTTTTATGGAACCAGGCAAGAGGCTAATGTTTTTCAGCCCCAATATTTAACACACCAATCCAAGCTTCAACTAAAAGGACCCACTTTATATGAAAAATCATCCAATCTACCTACTGAAATCCATCTTAGATTTCCCCAATGGCCCAAAGAAATCCAGTTAAATTTTCATTTCCCTTGGAAAACCCTCCACTAGACCCTCCAAATGCACAGGAAGGGAATTTACTGCTGCCTCTCCAATATTCAGCCCCACCAGCCCCACTGCACAGGTAAAAATTGCATGATCTGAAATCCCATTTCCTGAGGACCCTTAGCCTGGTATCAACTCCATTTTGTCAAACACTCTGCTACCACCCTTCCAACAGCTCCCAAGGGGTATGCATGCTTTTTTAGAATCCAAAATGTAGTTGTGCACTAGGGGATTTGAACCCATGACCTCAACATTCATGACCAATTATTTAACCACTAATTTGAGGGCGCCATTGCAGGATGGGCCATTTTGCCTGTCCACTCAACTAGGGTTTGCTTGGAGTTACCTGTAAAGACCTGATGTGTCATTTGAAAATGCTGTTCAGGCTTTTATTACCAAGACTTAGAATCCTTGCGTTGCAGTCTGCATAAGAGAAGATTTGACTCCAAATTACTTGCCATACTATGACAAGGAACCTAAGGACATCAGCAGAATAATCAACCCATCTTTGATCCTGCAGACAAAAAAATGAATTTTGGGAAAAAAGAAAAACAATGAAATTCTGACATAAATGAGGAAGCCCTGCTGTCACAGGCTGTCTAATTTTTTAAGGAGAAATTCTTGGAACCAATTGAGAGACTTCTGTGGATTTATTCAATGACCAGCAAGCTAAAATTAATTTTTAGCAATTGTATTTGGAAACTCATTCCTGTCACACAAACACCCCACATACTATATGGCGATCTTAGATGATTGTGAGCGCAAAGGAAGAGACTGAGTGCAAGGGCAAGCGCAAGGTAGTGTGAAGAAAATAGTGGAACGCTTAACCTGGAACAGGCTATATGAATTGCAATAATTGAGATGATCAAAATGAAAAATAGCCAGTGACAGGAAACAAGAAAAGCCACAAAGCAAAAAACTCAAATGGCACCTCTACAGGCGGGATTGTGGCCTATAAAAGACTTAGTAGAGTTACAGGCAATGGTTCAACAAATCTAACCGTTCTTCCCAGATAATCTTGATGGTAAAGGAGAGGAAAGAATTGAGTCATTCCTGATTTTTAGTTGAAGGCTCAGTGGGAACCTCCTGCAGTTTCAAGAAGGATGGTGATCAGGATACCGCAGTTGCGTCGTTGTCTGATCCTACCTAGTTGTGTTGATTTCTGGATTAGTTTGTCAAATGTTTGATAAATTTTTCATAGATTGGTTGGTGAGGAGATTGTATTTGGAATGGGTTGATGCCAGGATTGTGGTTGAGTAGGCTGAAGGTTGGGAGGCGACTTGTCCTACAGGTGACAGGCAGGGCAGGGCAACCTTCCTGCAAGAGCCGCAGTTGGGTGCAGGAAAACTGAAGTGCAAGACAAGGAAATGTGTGAGAATAAATAAAAGAATGAATAAAAGATGAAAAGTGAACATTTAAAGTCAGATGCAACTAAGATGTCTGAGGCACAACTATGAGAGCATGGAAACTCCAGAGGTACTACGCAATAATGAGAACTAGGATCAACAGGTAGCAAAGCTAACTGTGAAGTGCAAACTTATGGTTGGGTAACTCAACACACAGTGAAAGGGATGAATTGTTCCAATTGAAAGGAAACTAAAACAAAGCCCAATGTGATGACTGGATTTATCAAAATGCAAGAACGTATGAAATTAACTAACTGAGGAGAAAATCTTCAGGCATGTGGTGTAGCCTTTATTAGGTAATCCAAATTGACTAGATACAACCTGATGGATGGCCAACTATGGTTAAGAGGCAATGAGGCAATGAATGACATGAACAGATTGAGAAATTAAATAACAGTATAGATGTTTCCAAGGTCATAAAGTAGATGCAAGGAAATAGAGTCTGAGCATACAAGGGCATAATGGATGAGATAGCAAGGAGTGACGTGGGAGACAATGCAAATATGAGGATGTAGTTTATGCAGGGTAAGGGACTAGTCCAATTGCAAAATCTATGTTGAATATCTCATTGCCCTCTGTTCTTTATCTTTTGTTCTTTATCTCTTCTTTTTCTTTCTTTATTTTGTTCTTCTTCTTTGCTGCTTCATGTTTTCTTTTCCTTATTATTTGTGTGTTCTTTCTTTTTCTCTGAATGTTTGCTCTTCACCTCCATCCTTCCTCTGTCACCTGGCTGTCACAACATCCTCTCACGCGCACACTCTCAACACAGCAACTTAACCTAAGTTCACTACCCGGTAGGTAGACTGTCCAGGGGGGAATCAGCTCATGGAACAGGATGGAACTCTTCCAAATCTGTAATCAATGAATCCGCTAACTAAAAACACCTCAAACCTGAAATTCTCAAAGCTCTCTATCAATTCCTCTCTTTGGCGTCTTTCTAATTCCTCACTTTCTTTCCTCTCTCTATATCTCTTCTACTCTTTTTCTCTTTGTCACTCAATCTACAACTCAAATACAACTCTCTGGCTTCTTCAAAATCAAGTATGTCTGCCACGGCTGGTTTCTTTCAAGCCTTCAATCTCTCAATCTGATGTTCTATTGTCTTTATATCAGCCCACTCGCTCCTCAACCATCAACTCTTTTTGTCTCTTAGCTTCAAATAATTTCTTTCCTCTATTTCTAGAGTCTATCCGCTTGATGTTGGTCTTACAAGTGTCTTTTTATCTATTTTCAAAATTCTTTCTTCTCTTGTTTCATTCTTTTACTAATGAACTGCCCTGTGCAGCCCTTTTTGGTTATTATCTCTTTGAAATCAACTCCAGAAATTCATCATGGTTAAAAGCCAAAATTCAGCCTGACCGACCTCACCGCAACAAACCATGGAGGAATCAAGCAATAGTGATGGATTTCAACAAATCATCCTCAAGGCAGCTCTTGAGGCAGTACCCGTTCTCACCAACAAGAATTACTCAATTTGGAAGGATAAAATGACTATTCTCTTGGAACTGAAAGGAGTCAAGGAAGCTCTTGAGGACGATACTAAATCTCTCAAGACTACTGACGACATGGAAATCAGGGTCATATTACTCTCCCAAATAGATTCAATTACTCACAATAACGTTGTCAATCCAACCAACATCACCTCCGCAAAACTGCTCTGGCAAACCATCAAGGAATGATTTGCCTCTTCTCAAACCGCTAATTGAGCAAGAGTCTTCAACAAGTTCCTCTATCATCAATTCAAAACCAATTTGATCAATGTGTTCATCACCAAAACCAAGATCTCAATGAAAAAAATGATCAACGTAGGAATTGATCTACCAGACAACATTCTTGCCTATCTCATCCTATTCAAATTCCCTGCTACTCTCCAATCTCTTCTTCAAAAAATCATGCACTCAGACAAAAGTGTTTCAGTCAATCTAGTTCTAAATCATCTCACTCAACTCAATAACAAAACCAGATTGAAAGCCAAAGATTCAAAACCTTCTCTTGATACCGCCCTAGTTGCCTCACAAAGCGTCAAGAAGCCTGTGCCTTGAGAACTCTGCTGCAAGAGAGGTTATCACAATCCTTTATCACCCAATCACACCAAAGACAAATGTTGGCACAAACACAAACATCTTGCTCCTGATTGGTGGAAAGAAGCCCAAGCCAATTGGAGAGCGCAATTCAATTCCAACTCTAAGGGAAAGGAAGTCGCTCACTATCACGCTCTTCTCACCACATGGATCAAAGAAATAAACCCGCAAAATCAAATCATCCTTGACTCTGGAGCTTCCTGTCACATGTTCAATTCCGCTGACTTCTTTATTGATCTCATCAAATGTTCTGGAAATGAGTCCATCAGCACCGGAAAGGAAGGCGCTAAACTCCCTATTAAAGGAAAAGGAACGGTCCAACTCATCTGGAAGGACACCACGTTCACCCTCTCTAACGTTTTCTTTGTTCCCAATTTAATCATCAATCTTATCAGTGCTGGAGAACTCATTGCTTCTAAAGGATGCTCTTTAACCACTGTTGGAAATCATTTTTGAATTTTTTCCAACTCTCATCCTGTCTTTTTGGGCTTCATTCAAGGTAATCTTTTCGTCCTAAACAATCCCCCCAAGGTAGGACTCAATCAAAAACTCTGCTACATCTCTGAAAAAGACTGGAACTCCAACAAGCTCAAGAATCTCCACCTATCCTTTGGACATGATAGTCCATACCAACTCAAAAAACTCCATCCCAATCTTTCTTCCAATCTCATATCAGAATTACAATGCAAAGATTGTCTATTTGCCAAAATCACTAAATGCTCTTTCAAAAACTCCTCTACAACTGCCAACCGACCATTCAAACAACTCCACATTGACCTTGTCGGACCAATCACTCCCTCTTCCAGAAACGGTATGAATTACATTATGACCATTATTGACAATCATTCAGGCTACATCTCTGCAATTCTTCTCCAACATAAGTCAGATGCCGCATTGCAAATAAAAACAATCTTAAACTTTGAAAAACAAAAACAAAACTCCTTTCCTGCCACAATCTGCTCTGACGGAGGCGGAGAGTTTATTTCCTCTGACTTAAAGGACTTCTTCCAGTCAAACTCTATCCAACATCTCATCACTGAACCCTATCATCATGAACACAATGGCAAATTCAAACGAGCTAACAGAACACTAACGGAATCCATTCAAGCTATTCTCCAAAGCTCAAAGTTACCTCTTAACCTCTGGGCCAAAGTAGCCAAATCAGCTTTTCTGGTTCTTAATCAAATTCCCAAGACTCTGCACTCTCCCTCTCCCTATCAAATGTTTTTCAATAAAACTCTTCCTCTCCACTACTTCCATCCAATCGTCTCCCAGGCTGTCTATCTCAATACCAAGGTTGCTTGAGGAAAAAAAATCACTGAGCGTGGACTAGCTGGCATTCCTGTGGGCTACAACCCTCATTTTCTTTCCTACCGCATTCTCTGTCCTGACAATTCCATCATCTCTTCCAAGCATGTTAAAATACGCAAAACTTTTTTTCTTCTCAGATACTCCCATCCTCTCCCAACTCCAAATCCGATTTACCCTCTCATCTCAACTTGGACATTGATCTTCCCCTTTCTTTCTCTTATTCTGAATCTTCCTCTTCTTCCCCTTCTCCCAACAATCCTGTTGACGCCGACAGGAACAATTCCTCTCCCTCACTTTCTTCCAAATCCTCCAATGATCTTCACTCAGACTCCCTCTCTGAGTCCTCCAACGGCCTAGCTGCTCAATTGAACCCAAACTACTCTCTGCGAGATTGTTCTTCCATCAACCCTCCTCAACGATACGGCTATCACCACTACTTTGTGCCCAAGTCTTACAAACAAGCCAAGAAATGCTCCAACTCACTCAATTGAGATGCTTCCATGGACGTGAAACTCAACGGCATTGAATATCTCAAGGTGTGGGACGACTATGAAGGACCTGAACCTGCCGATCCCCTAAATACAACCTGGGTCTATTGTCTTAAGGACAATTGTCATGGCAATCCTCTCATCTACAAAAGCCGGCTCTGCGTTCAGGGATTCCATCAAGTTTATGGATTAGACTATCTCGGCACCTTCTCTCCCACCGGAAAGGAAGCCTCTCTTTGTATTGCTCTTCTCTTTGGGCTTTGTCACTCTCTCCCCATCACTCAACTTGACATTAAAAGTGCTTTCCTCCACGCCCCTCTGTCTGACACTGTTATCATAAAACAACCCAAAGGATCAAAACAAACGGCCAAATATCTCATTCTTAACAAATCTCTGTATGGACTCAAACAGGCCCCTGCCAACTGGTTCAGCACTCTTACCTCCTGGATCTGCAAACAAGGTTTCCACGAATCTATTTCAGATCCATGTCTCTACATTCATCCTTCAACCAACTCGGTTCTGTTCTTTCATGTCGATGACCTTATCCTTGTTGGTACCGGCAATGATTTCTTAACTAACTTCCTCAAACAATTTCCAAACTCTAGCCATCATGAACCCAACACCATATTGGGTATGAAGTTTGAACGACTCAAAAGCTCAACTCTATTATCTCAACCCAAACACATTGAACACGGTCTTGAAGAATTGAAAATGAAGGACTGCAAGCCATCCTTCATCCCTCTTACGGTCAACACCAATCTTTCCCCAGCTTCCGATGAAGAACATCAAGAGTATCTCACCCTCAACATTAATTACCAATCAGCTCTCTTCCTAATGAACTATATAGCTTGTCTGACTTGTCCAGATCTAAGCTTTTCTGTGTACAGCCTTGCTAGATTCTGCAACAAACTCGGAATTCAACACTGGAGAGAGGTTAAAAGATGCTGGAAATACTTAAGTGCGACTAAACATCTCAAAATGTTGCTCTCTATCTGCAATTCCGAAACCCAAACTCAATGTTACAGCAATGCTACTTGGGGGGATGATCTGGAAACCAGAAGATTGCAATCAGGCCACCTATCCTTACTCTTTGGCTCTCTCATTTCCTGGAGAATCTACCGCCAAAGGAATGTCACTCACTCCACCACTGAAGCCAAACTCAATCCTCTTGTAGAATCTTTTCTGGAAGCTATCTGGATGAAGGACCTAGTGTCCAAACTCTGGAAGAAAGACGTGGAACCTAGCAAACATCACATGGACAATAAAGGACTTATCAATCAACTCAAAACGTTTGGCTGTAATTCTAAAACTCGACACATTGACATCAAAACAAAGGCTCTTTGAGAAGAACTGAAACAGGGAAGCTTGATCATAGATCTCATTCCATCTGAGAAAATGAATGCAGATGGACTCACAAAGGCCTTACCACCAACTCTTCTAGTCAATCTCACCGCTCTCATCAATCCAAACTTCTCTCTTGCCTCAAGCCCTACCAGACATGGGGGGTGTTGAATATTTCATTGCCCTCTTTTCTTTATCTTTTGTTCTTTATCTCTTCTTTTTCTTTGTTTATTTTGTTCTTCTTCTTTGCTCCTTCATGTTTTCTTTTCCATACTATTTGTGCGCTCTTTCTTTTTCTCTGAATGTTTTCTCTTCACCTCCATCCTTCCTCTGTCACCTGGCTGTCACAACATCCTCTCACGCGCACACTCTCAACACAGCAACTTAACCTAAGTTCACTACCCAGTAGGTAGACTTTCCAGGGGGGAATCAGCTCAAGGAACAGGAGGGAACTCTTCCAAATCCGTACTCAATGAATCCGCTAACTAAAAACACCTTAAACCTGAAATTCTCAACGCTCTCTATTGATTCCTCTCTTTGGCGTCTTTCTAATTCCTCACTTTCTTTCCTCTCTCTATATCTCTTCTACTCTTTTTCTCTTTGTCACTCGATCTAAAACTCAAATCCAACTCTCTGGCTTCTTCAACATCGAGTATTTCTGCCACGGCTGGTTTCTTTCAAGCCTTCAATCTATCAATCTGATGTTCTATTGTCTTTATATCAGCCCGCTCGCTCCTCAACCATCAACTCTTTTTGTCTCTTAGCTTCAAATAATTTCTTTCCTCTATTTTTAGAGTCTATCCACTTGATGTTGGTCTTACAAGTGTCTTTTTATCTATTTTCAAAATTCTTTCTTCTCTTGTTTCATTCTTTTACTAATGAACTGCCCTGTGCAGCCCTTTTTTGTTATTATCTCTTTGAAATCAACTCCAGAAATTCATCAATCTACAGTTGGTGTGGCTGACTAGCATGGGTGCAAGCTAGCAAGAGTTCTTCAATGGGAATGGGAACCCAAGGGCTATTGATACTGAGGGTGGAAGAGCGGAGCTCCAATGGATGGTTAACTGGAGTAGCGTTAACTGCAAGGTTTGCAAGTAGATGCTGAGTCAGTTGCCAAGAAAGGAAGGTTGTTATGCAAGCCAGAGTTGATAAGCGGAAGGCACCATTGATTTTGTGCGTCTATTTGTGTCACACATATGAACTGAGGTAGATGTTACTGAGGAAAGGATATCTCAAATTGAGGGAGACAACAATCCTTAAGTTTGAAGCGTGACAATTCCCCTGCCCAAGGACAAAAATTTCCTTGGGGGGATGTGTAGATTGTTACAGAAGCAGAAAAAATTTGGTGATGTGTTCCTACAAAATTCCAGGTGGGTATGTTTTGGAAACCATCAAGAGTACCAAAAACACTAAATGGACAAATAATCCTCTGTGGGAAGGGGGAAATTTCTGAATTATCTCCTCTCTATGGTGGTTCAGAACAGGTGGAATGCATTCCAGTTTGATGTTGAAACAGAATTTCTGTGTAGTGAAATTGACAAAGACATGTATGTGTTGCAGGTGGTGGGTCTTGAGGTAAAAGGTAAGGAAGGAAGGGTTTTGAAATTTGAAAATTCTCTATAAGGCACAAAACAAGTGCCAAGTTTTTGGCGGGCCAACTTAATAAAGATGCTAGAAATCATTTAAATTTAATGCTCCATATGGGATGAATCACTCATTTTCAATAACAACCAATCCATAATCCCCCACATACATGTTTACAAAAGACTCCTGGTTGGCTGAAACAGAACACAAATACTCAAATTCTGCAATTATCTGTGTAAGCACTAATTGAGCAAGAGTCAAGATTGTCCCTGCACCATAACCTTGGCTACAATTTAAACCATAAATCAGATGGCTCTCTGCTGCTAGATCAATGAAAATTTGGAAACACATTTTAGAGACTCCTTTTGTATTGGTTGTTAATTCATAAAATGGCTTGATGAAATTCTTTGAAGGGGAATTTAGTATTACTTCTACTAATTTGGAGTAGTATTAAGACTAAAGGTGGTTTTGAATTTCCTTCCCTTCTAGTACTATAATAAGTCTGAAAAATAATTCATTTAAATTAATGGCTGGTTTCTTTGAGACTTAAAATAGGTCTCAGATCAGAACTAGATAAATTATCAATTTTTATTGGTAGTATTTTTGAATAAATGGACCAGATTTATTGGATTATTGGCTATTTCTTGATCAGATATGTGTGATCCTAACCAATATTCCAAGTTCAAAGGGTTTAAGAGCTAATCAAGAGATGGTTCAGGAGAGGAATCAAGGATGGGTTTACCCACAGGGGGCTGGGTAGGGGAATGGTTTGAAGATTATTTTCTTGTTTTCTATTCCTTGTAAGGGTTATTTATTGATTGATGAGTGGTTCCTCTTAGATTTGGTGCTGAATATGAAGGTCACAGAGCAACCCTTATTCAGGCACATCATGGGATGGCTTTCTTGGCCAAAGATGGTTTATAATCTGGTTTCTAATTTCCTGTTTCTTTAAAATTGGCTCACTGATAATATTTATCTGGGTAGGTACCACAGATGATTTTGTTATTTATGGGCGGATGGTGATGGGATTGGTGGATGAGAGTGTGTGGATGAGAGTGAGGGATACAACCTGGATAAGGCAGAGAGGCCCTCCTTAAATAGAAAACTCCTACCCCCATGGGATTCTCAAGGTTGCCCATGAGGCTCTCCCTGTTCTTTTGAGGAGCAGTGAGATACAGTTAAATGAAGAATTTATGCTGGTTGGAAAAAAGGTTTTAAAGTTACAGGAGGTATTTCTTCTGGTTGGAAAAAATTACATGAGGTATTTATTCTGGTTGGAATAAGGTTTTAAAGGGTTTTCATGCATGCACAGCCTTGCATTCAATGCTTTGAAGTGCTGTGATGAACTTTGAATTGTGGGTTTTTTTTGGTTCTGAATGGTCCTGACTGCCTGCATATATTGCTGGGTAGTTCTGTGGTGAGCTTGTACTGGTGGTTTGTTTGGTAATACATGTTCTTGACTGCCTGCATATATTTATGGGTAGTTCTGTGGTTACTTTTAATGGGGGGCTTTTTGGTACTACATGGTCTTAACTGCCTGAATTTATTTCTGGCTATTTCTGTGATGAATTTTACTGATGGGTTGTTTGGTAATACATGGTCCCAGCGGCCTGCATGTATTTCTGGGTAGTTCTGTGGTGACTTTTACTGGCGGGTTGTTTGGTACTTCTTGTAGTATCTTGCTTATGGTGCTGGGTATACAGGTCAGGTGATTTGTTGTATGTTTGATTGAGTTGTTGTGGTGAGATTTTTCTGGTATGCATTTATAAATTTAAAGGCATATTCATATTCCCTTCCACTGGTTGTGATACCTGGGTTGGATATGAGCTGGCCATAATTGATTTTGGATGTATCTTCTGAACCATGAGAGATAGATGGGTAGTTTGGCTGAGTGAAAATAGGTTATTTTTGGTTTAGAATACATTCCTGAGTCTATTTTTAGGATTGGGATTCTATTTATACTATAAAATTTAGTCTGATGGCTACAGGTAAGGTTTTTTATACCACAAATTTCCTCACCAAGTTTTGCATGGATACAGAAAATGTGGTAAAGCCATCTTCCTTGCTCAAGCCACATCATCAAAGTCCCTGCAACCTGGGGTTTTATTCCAAGACCATGCATAAATTCATTGGTATTCTGTTTCACCTCTCAATAAACACCAGAACCAAGATTGCATTCATGGTCAGCATCCTGTCCAGATTTTCCCACTGTCAAATGCAGGCCCAATGGTCACTGGTGAAACACCTCCTTTGCTACCTCAAAGTCACCCCCTTTTTTGAAATCAATATATTTTGAACCCTAATGATGTCCTGCAAGGGTGGACGGATGCCAATGAAGCTACCAAAAGTGTAGAAAGGAAGTCAAA
Source organism: Puccinia polysora (assembly GCA_025617555.3). NCBI lineage: Eukaryota > Fungi > Basidiomycota > Pucciniomycetes > Pucciniales > Pucciniaceae > Puccinia > Puccinia polysora. The sequence goes on from CM062620.1 coordinate 5,471,828, forward strand.
TTTGTGATATAACATCAACCTCTATGGAAATCCAATTTATTTGGAATAAAATAAGCATCCCATGGTATCTCAATCAACCACAAAGGCCAAGTTCATTATGATTAACTCCTGCAAAAAAGATCCAAAGAAGATGTTTTGAATTTCCATTGGCCTTGGGATTAACATCCCCAAACCAACCACCATGAACAAAAATTTATGGTAAAATTTCATCAGCAGGGAGGTGGAAAATAAATACCAAATTGAGACACATTGAAATCCAATACCAGTACATACAAGAACTTGTAGCTAAATCTAAGCTGAAAATTCAAAATTGCCCATCAGATATAATGATGGCAGACATGCTGACCAAGCCCATTGGATATTTCAAATAGATAAAGTCCAGGCAACAACTATACATGGCTGCACCTGGATCAAGGAGGAGTGTTGGTGTGCACACATTAATGTGCAGCAGCACCTGAGGCCCCCTGGGATGTGATTGTTCCATGGCTTGATGACCCTGAAACTCTGGCCTCCTTTCCACTTCTCTCATATATTCCTCTAAATCTGTATTTCATCAATTCTTCAGTCCCTTATGTCTCTTTGGTCTTGATAAATATTCTATTTTACCATTCTTTCTACCCTCTTCATTCACACTCTGGGATCACTCCTTAAACTCAAATACCATTTGCCATCATGTCAATTTTCACCTGCTCAACCAGTCCAAATTCTTCTGGAAAAAATGAACAGAAGGATCAAGGAATAGACCAAGCTGATCTATGTAGAAAAACACCAATATCCAATTCATGCCTACTCATTAAAAAATACCCATTCATTCTCATTTCCATCTAAATCATCTCTTTATGATTTTTCTCTATTTCCAAATCTACTTCTCAAGAGGTGCTTTATATTTCAAATCAATGCACCTGATTGCATTTTTGATAGCAATAGGTTCCTCCTTTTGAGCTCAGTTAAAATTTAACTAATCTCTAATATTCAACTCACCACCACATGTAGTTTGTACCCCCTCCCTAGTTAATCAATTTTCTGTTTACTTATCTCAGAGATACTGTTAATATAAGATTTGTTATCCATCTATCATGTGAATTTATTAAAGAATAGTCTGAATTTCTCATGGTATCAAGAGTCTATTCTTGTTCTTATTTTTGAAAACTCTTAATTACAAGCAACCCTCTGAACAACCACAGGAGACCTCTACAGAATGGCCAACAAAACCAAAAGGGTACAAAAAATTACTATTTCTGATCCAGAAAGCAGTTTTTAAAACAACAAATACATGACTAAAGTAAATTTGGTGAAACCAAACCTTCATAAATGCCACAATTTCAATGTAAAACTCAAAAATCTCCTGATTGGTAAGGGGCACAAATAACTTCTCAAATTTGATTTGATTGAGAAAAAAACGAATAAAAAGACCTCCAAGAAGGAGAAAGTTTATGCAATAAGCATCCTCTATGAATATTTGGAAAGGGATCTCCACTCCAACATGAGATTAATTCCTCCAGAAATTATTTCATTCAAGCATAAATTTCCCTAGCCAGCACCTTTGGCAAAGACTCCATAATTTTAGCCCCAGATATGATGTTTTGACTCATTCAACTTACCTAAAAATGGGTATTGTCAATGTTCAAAAATACCTCAAGTTTCAAGAACCCATATGTCTACCTGAATGAGAACATTTATTTTCAAAAACCCAATAGTTGATGTCTATATTTACCCACTGGGATGGCTGAGGTATTATATTTAATAATTATTTGGATTTACCATTCATTATCCTCCATTTGGCAACCTCTATACAATCAAAAACACCTTTCATTCAAAAATTTTAGTAACCACACATTGATGGAGGACAGCAGAAGAGATTCACACAGCAAAGAGGATGCTTAAAACACCAACCTTAGCTCAAGATGTCAAGTTTCTAACATTTTCCTTGGCCAAAAACCAATGAATCAATGCAAAACAACGGCAAAGACCTCCAAAAAGCCCATTTTCAACCCTGGCACTTGCAATAAAACCAGACCTGTCATGCCCCCCAAGAGACTGATCAGTCCAAACAATCCAGAAGTAAATTTTTAAATCTCTTACCTGGCAAAAAAATTGAATAAAATTCAAACCTAGGTATCCCTCCAAACCATCAAAAATTCCAACTAAGATGGTAAAGAGGTAGCTAAGAACCTTGAAAAGTACTCCTTGGACACAGGGATATCTGGCTTCTTTGTGCAGGAGAACTACTGGATTCTTGCCTCCAGGTCAAAAACTAAATGCTGCAAAGTGTTGATTGAAGTCTTCAAAAGAAAGATAGTTGCAATCAGAGCATGAAGAGAGAAATAGTGAAAGAAGCACATGATGGTGTATCACACCTTTAAAAGAAAGTCTCAGAGCATGGAGACGCAGGAGACTGGAGTTTTGAGTACAAGAATTTCCAGAAAACAAGGAAGAAGAGGACTGCTGAGGTTGATAGATAGTTATGGGTAAGTCAGGGAAACAGGTGGGAACATGAGAGACAGAAAAAGATGGTCTTACCAAGCTCAGATCCCAAGATGCTTGTGGTATGGCTTAGAATTTGTAGAACAGAAGAGGCATCTAGGATCTGAGCCAGTTCCAATTGATAAAGAGGAGTGTGCAGTCACATTTAGAGCATGCGCACCAGGGAGGGGCCCAGTTCAGGAGCACTTCAAACATTATGAATAAAAACAGTATGAATAAAAGGGGCTGGAGAGTGGACAGTAGAGTATGAGAAGTAGGAGATGGAGAAAGAAAGCACATATTGAGCACACATAGGTAATGTTGTGGAAAGAAGATTCAAGGCAATTAGTAGTCATTTTTCAATCATTCAACCCCCTCCCTGGCTGTAATCTTTGTCAAGACAAGGCCTCACCTTGATTTGCTCAAGTTGACGTTTCAGGGTGGCTCTTGACACTGTTTTAGTGAGAAATTCAGCCCAATTTGCCTTGGATTCAATGCTCTTGACCATTATTGCACCCTTCTCAACCTCTTCTTGTAGGAAGTGGAATCTTAGTTCCATGTGTTTAGTTCTGAAACCTGCATGGTTGGCAGAATTACTGGCAAGTTTAATGCAGCCATTGTTTTCTTCATGTACAATTATTGGGCAGTTAATGACCAAGCCCAGTACCACCTCCACCAGCCTTTTAAACTGCATGAATTCCTTGACCACCTACCCTACCACTTTTTCCTTGGACTCCATAGTGGAAAGAGTGAATGTTGGTTGCTTCCTTCACTTCCACCCAATGAAATTTCTGTTCCATAGGACAACAAGGCCACTCATTGACCTCCTGGTGGTTTGAAAAGTTTCCCAGTCTGCATCAACACATGCGCTCAGACCAGATTCCTGAAATTCCTTAGTAAAGGTAATCTCCACATCTGCAGTGAATTGGAGGTAACTGAGCATTCAGATGGCGGCTTCAAAGTGAGATTTTCTGGGTGTGTTTAGGAATTTTGAGAGGTAGTTGAGAGAAAATGTGATATCTGGCCGCATGTTGCCGCTGATGTACTTCAGCTCACCTAAAAGCTTCTGGTAGTTCCAGCTGGTCTTGATAAAGAGTTTGTGCTCTTCATCTGTTGCCAGGGTAAGTTTCCCAAAGGGTTCAAATGGTGTTGAGCACCACTTGTTAGGAGGAATTTGGTATTTTTCAGTAAGTGAGGCAATGTAAGGTTTCTTCCCAAGGTGAAATGAGTTTTCTTTTTGCTTGAAGTTCATCCCTAGGAGATGAGAGGCAGGTCCAAAGTCTTTTATTGTGAAGAGTCTTTGGATTAGTTTAACAAATTGATGCGGGTCACAACTGAAGATGGCTATGTTGTCCATGTGGACATAGAGATATGTTTCATCTTTCCAGAAGAGGCACCAATCAGCCTTGCTCTGGTTGAATCCTTCTTGAATGAGCCAGCCGCCTAGCATGTTGTACCACATTTGCGGGGCCTGTTTCAGCCCATATGGGGCTTTCTTCAGTAGAAGTGTCATTCCTACCAAGACTGGTATATTCAAAGGGGCCTGGACATAGATATTCTCCTTGAGTTGGGCATTGAGAAACACTGACTTGACATCTAGTTTGTGGAAGAGATATCCTTTTTGAGTGGTAAGTGAGATGAGTAGTCATAAGGAAGATTTATGGCCAGTGGGGGCAAGAACGTCAGTGTAGTTTAGGCCAAATTCCTGGTGGAATCCCTGCACACAGAGATGTGCTTTGAACTCAAGGATACAATTGCTTTGATCTTGTTTTTTTTGGAACACCCAGATACACTTGAGGGGTTTTGTATAGTCACTTTGCTCACATTCCTCCCAGACCTTGTATGAGAGTAAGTTTAGGAGCTCCTTTTCAATGGCTGCTATCCACTCAAGCTTGTAGGGACTGCAGAGAGCTTCTTTCAAAGATTTGGGGTCTGACTGTTCCGCGTCTTTCAGGTTGATTTGAGCTTCATGGTCAGCTTCTCTTTCATGTTTGTGTGGTAGGATATTTCTACTGGTTATTGTACTGTAGTTGGGAGTGTGCAAATCTTCAGAGGCCAGAATGACGTTTTCAAAGGTGTTGGTGGTACTTTTTGAGGATGAGATGAAGCTCTTGTTGGGAAAAGTCTGAGGTGGGGAAAATGGCAAAGAAAGGTTTTCCGGAGGTTCTCCTTTAACACAGTCAAAGACATCCTCCAGAAACACTAAATTTGTGCTAAGATGCACACAATTAGTTGCATGGTCTAATATTTTGTAGGACAAGTAATTGTTGGCATACCCAAGAAGAGTAACTTTTGCTCCATTGGCCAGGAGTTTGAAGCTTCTCTTTCCTTTAGGTATGTGTGAGTAGGTTGTGCAGCCAAAGGGCTTATCAATCATACAATGTCAGTTGAAAGGCAATCTGTACCAAAATTCATAGGGAACATTGTGGAATTTGGAGATGACAGGTAGGACATTGAGTAGGTCAGTTGCCATTTGGACAGCCTCAGCTCAGAAGGTAGGAGGTAGCTTGCTTTGTACTAGCAGAAAAAGGGCTTTATCTAGGATTGACCAATTTTTTCTTTCAGCAAGTCCGTTTTGTTCTGGAGTGTAGGCTGGAGCTAGGTGGTGTTGAATACCCTGAAGTTTGAAGTATGCACTGAGTTCCTCATTCACAAATTCTCCTCCGTTTTCCAACACAACATTCACTAGTTTGGTTTTGAGTAATCTTTTGGAGTGATTAATATATTCTTGAATGGCAATGGTTGCCTGGTCTTTGGAGCAAAGGAGTGAGACAGATTTGAAGCCAGAGTATTGGTCAATGATAGTGAGAAAGCACTTGCAGCCGCCATTGGATTGCACAGACAAGGGGCCAACCAGCTCTAGACAAATTTTCTCAAGACAGTGTGAAACTGGGGTGAAGTGCCTGTGATATGGTGTAGCTTTCATTTTGAAACTTTTGCATATCTGATACTTGGAGGTGGGTGAACTCTTGATGAAGAGAATTTTGAGATAAGCATTGTGAGGATGACCCAGGTGGAGGTACCAAGGATCACTTTGTGGTTGTTTCAGGAGGAAGTTTTCTTTGGGTGTAGTTTTGAACTTGGTGCTGCAGAGTTCCACCAAGTGATTATTGGCTGTGCCTACAAACAAAAATTTATCCAGGGAGATTTTTTACACAGAGTGACCAACTCAATTGATGATAGCCAAGTTTTTGGTCAGTTTAGAAAGTGAGATGAGACAGCGGTTGAGAGCTGGAACTAGGAGCACGTTATTGAGATTGACTGCATCTCCCAGGTGGTTCAGAAGTGTGGCCTTGCCAATGGCAGTAGAAGACAGTGAAGAGCCCTTGCTTCCTGTGCCTATTCCCATATTGATTGGCCTAGATTTGGTAAGGTATTCAGGGTAATTAACAATATGATTAGTTTCTCCCAAATCCAGCACTGGGAGGAGGTGTGTTTGAGTGCCAATAGTGTTTAGGTAGAGTTGAGCATTGAGGAAGGCACGAGGTGGGACTTTCTCTGCATCAGCACTGCCTTCTGATTCTTGACTGGCTGCATGAATGTGTGAGTGAGCTTGGAAATTCTGAAAGTTAGGTTGCAATTTGGAGTGAAGAAACCAACAGCAATTTTCAGTGTGAGCAGCACGTGGATTATGTTTGCCCTTGGGACAGAGATTCTCTGACTTTGGCTTCCTTTGGGGTACAGTCTTGAGCAAGGCGACTGAGGAGGCTCCTGGAGGGTCAGTTTGATCTTATTTGTCTTCATTAAAAACATCTTCCAGGTGATTGACTTCCCTGAGTTTGTTGAGTACAGAAGTGGGTTTTTTCAAAATTTTGTTGTTAAGGAGTAGGTTGTCCACTATGTGATGAAAATAGTTTGGAATTTTGGCTAAAATGGTGTAGCTAAGTATGTCTTGAGGTACGTTGAGTTGGATCACTGGAAGTTCATTCATCAGCTTCCGGAATTCATTGATATATTAGGACAGGTTGCCCATGTATTGGTGTTGGATAAAGTTGAGCCAGGGACAACCAGGATTTTTGGAAGACTGCAAGGAATATTTTTCATGGATTGCCTCTAGGATTACCTGTGGATTGGCTTCATTTGAGCTATTTACCACAGCGTCAAAATCCATGTTTTCTAAATGTTTAATGAGGATTTTGCAGGCTTCAAACACCTTTTTTTTCACTGTTGAGTTCACAGTTAGATCTGGGTCATAATCTTGAATGAGCTCAAGAGATCCCCTCCTTCTGAGGTATCTTTTAAGGCGTATAAACCAGTTTTGGAATTTGGTATTGTTAAGAGGTGGGATATTCAGTTTGGGGCTATCTTCCTGATTGGTCATGGCAACAACCTTTCTTTAAGTCTTAAGAGATAATGGGACTGTAAATCTGTTGATTGAAGGCTTTAAAAGAAAGGTAGTTGAAATCAGAGCATGAAGAGACAAAGAGTGAAAGAAGCACATGATGGTGTATCACACCTTTAAAAGAAAGTCTCAGAGCCTGGAGACACAGGATACTGGAGTTTTGAGTACAAGAATTGCCAGAAAAAAAGGAAGAAGAGGACTGCTGAGATTGATAGATAGTTATGAGGAGGTCAAGGAAACAGCTGGGAACATGAGAGATGGAAAAAGATGGTCTTACCAAGCTCAGATCCCAAGATGCTTGTGGTATGGCTTAGAAGTTGTACAAGAGAAGAGGCATCTAGGATCTGAGATGGTTCCAATTTATAAAGAGGAGTTTACAGTCACATTTGGAGCACGCACACCGGGGAGGGGCCTGGTTCAGGAGCACTTCAAAAAGTATGAATAAAAGGGTCTGGACAGTGGACAGTAGAGTATGAGAAGTAGGAGATGGGGAAAGAAAGCACATATGGAGCACACATAGGTAATGTTGTGGAAAGAAGATTAACGGCAATCAGTAGTCATTTTTCAATCATTAAACACAAACTAGCCTAAAATTCAGGGGCATTGCAATCAAATTTGTTCAAGTTTTTACTACTCCAAGAACCTACCCCCATGAACATGGTGTAGGAAAATTGGCCACCACACCTTCCTGGTGTGGGAAAGGATGCCCATTGGCTTGAAAATAGTAAAGAAATTCCTGTTATAATTCCATTGATGCATTTTGGAATCATTTTAGCAAAATTTTTGACAAAATGATGCCTTTTGGCATCATTGGAATCATATTACCAATATTTTTGCATAATTTTGGGCTGTTCATAACAACCCCATCATTATTTCAATTTGAGAAATTAAAACAAATGAATTTGAAGTCATCACCAGGAGGTATGAATTTATGAGCCTTCAAGCAAAAGCAAAATAATTCATTTTACAAAGAAAAATCAATTCTTAATCATAATATTATTTATTTCATGATATAATATTTTATTTTGAAATCATTTTTTTTAATCAAGGAAGTCATGGGTTCATTTCAATCAGAAGTTTTTTTTAGGGTATTGGAAATTCAGATTATTTTTGGTGGTTCCCAGTGGGAGTTTTGAGCATAATGCATAATTTTGGATTGGTGGGGAAATAGCTATGAATATGAAATTGAGTTATATAAATGGGAACCAAAATGAATTTCATTTCAAATGTGAGATATTCAAGCATCATTTACCTTGAAAATCTGTTCCATTTGAAAAATTTCTTTTTTATACAAGTCCTGGGAAATGATCCTTCCTCCCAAAGTATTATTTTTTATCCTTACCAATTGATTTCAATCCAGTGGTACCTGAAATATTTATTAAAAGGATTCTTTTACCATTTTGGTTATATTAAAATACCCAGGATTTAAAATTTATAATTCTTCAAAAATATATGATTCTATAGTAGATTATTTATAAAGCACCCATGTTACAGGGTGGAACACATCATTTAATAAGATTATTTACTTCTAGATATTTAATTCAAGTATTTAACAAGTGAAATAGTATTTTTAACATAGATTTATCCTATAAAGTAATAAATCTAATAATATTCTGGTCAGAAATTGTGTTCCTCACAAGGTCAGGTTTTTTCTAGAGTAAAAAGCTGCTTTTATGCAAACTTCCAACCAAAAAAATGACTCTTGGTGCTGGAAGCCTGAAAAGAATTTCCAAAAAAAACACCATGTGCTTACAACTAACAAAAGAAAAGCCTTGGAAATTGTACAAGGAAGATTTAAATTCAATCAATTAAACACTTATCTGTGTGTCTAAAGCATTTCTCTTGAATTTTCAGGTCACATTTTCAAATTCTATAATTCACAACTAAATTTTGGATTCTAGAATTTGACTTATGGGAAGCCATAGTGGTTAGATTTGATTTTTAACCTGGGATGAAACTTTAAAAGAAGAGAAAATTTCAAATCCCAGTAATTGTGCTGAGCCAATTCAGATTTTTCACATTGAATTCAGGCTGCCTACAGGAATCTTAGAGTCATCAAAATCAATTAAATAATCATTAAATTGTTTGAATCATATTATTTTTGAAAATATATTAATTTTAGTTCTTATGGAGAAGCAAATCTCAGATTAGTTATTCCATAAAACCTTTGAATTCTGGGTTGCAGTAATTCCAATTTTTTGTTTTTTGAACAATTTTTTTTTCAAAAACTATTTCAAACTAATATCAAGTGATCATACACAAAATCTTTATGAACTGATTCTAAAAACTGTTATTAGCTACAACTTACCATTCACAATATTTAAAAATCCTTATTTCCAAAAATACTAGAAGGAAATAGCAAGGTGTCCTTACAAATTGCCACAAAAACACAATGTACAACATTTTACCAGCGGTTTATGCCAGACATGAATTTCAGTTGATCAACAAACTCAAATATCTGAAGAAACAAACTATATCTCTTGATGGTTGGACTGAAAATTCTGAAAACAGTGTGTATGATGCTTTGGCCTTGCAAGGACCTTCAAAAAAGTTTTTCATTGATGTTATTGATCTTCACTGCCATAGACACAACTCCAAAAATATCTTGAAAGCATTGAAAAAGACCCTCAAATCCAAGCAAATTTTTTTCAAGGCAATTTCTGATTTTGTAACAAATTCTCCCCCAGTTATGGTCAAGCTTTGAGAAAATCTAAATGCTGAACATCCACACATTCCAGAAATCTATTGTGCTTTACATGTTTTTATTTGATAGCAAAAAAAGTCCTAAATTATACTATCAGGCAACAAGTCATACAGGGGACAAGACTCTAGTTAACTACTTGAATACCCCTGGATTATTGCATGAGAATCTCTCAGAATGGAGGGTTTAAAATGGTATCAGTTATGGTCTTCATACTCTGTGTGAAAAATTTTGGTACTCAATTTCTAAAGTATGCTTGGAAGCTCAAAAACATGAAGGTGGATTTAAGTTTTGCATGGGAATGATAGAGAACCCAATGGTGAATACTCCATCCACCAGAAAGAGTGTCTTGAAAATCATTGGAAATTTTGACCACTTTCATGCAAATTCTGTTATGGTTCAAATTCCCAAGCCCCTGGTGACTGCAAAGGGCCATTTAGAAAGACATGTGAGTGTCACGCTTTGAGCTTAAGGATTATTTTCCTCCCACTTTGACATATCCTTTTCCTCAGTACCATCTACCTCAGTTCATAAGCTTGACAAAATAGAAGCACAACATCAATGGTGCCTTCTGCTTACCAACTCTGGCTTGCATAATGACCTTCCATCCTCAGCGACTGACTCAGAACCCACTTGCAAACCTTGCAGTCAACTCTACCTCAGTCAAGCATCTGTTTGGGCTCCGCTCCTTCATCCTGGGTATCAATAGCCCTTGGGTTCCCATTCCCGGTCACATGTTTGCACCCACGCTAGTCAAGCCACCTCAACTGTATAGTTTGCAAATGGACTGGTCCCTTACCCTGCATAAACTACACCTTCATATTTGCATTTCCTCTGAAGTCACTCCCTCATGTCTCAACCATTACATTTCAATACATGTGCCCTCTATTGTCTTGCACTTAAGCTAAGACCTTGGAAACGTTCATACTTTTATTTCATTTTGTACTCCGTTGATGTCATTCATTGCCTCATTGCTTGTAACTGTAGTTGACCGTCCATCAGGTTGTATCTAGTCATTTTGGATTACCTTATAAAGGCCACGCCGCTTGCCTGGGGATTTTTTCCTCAGTTAGTTAATTTCATACATTCTTGCATTTGCTAAATCCAGTCATCACATTGCACTTGGGTTTTGTTCCCTTCCATTGGAACATTCATCCCTCTTGCTGTGTGTTAAGTTACTCCACCATAAGTTTTCACTTTGCAGTTAACCCTTTCTACCTTGCACTTGCCCTTGCACTCAGCTTTCCTTTGCGCTCACAATCATCTAAGATTGCCCTATAGTACATGGGGTGGTTATGTGACAGTAAATTAACTAACTCAACTCATCTATTGAAGCTTGACAACCTATAAGAGATTTCTTTTAAAATCTCACATACTTTCTCAACTGGGAAGGCTTCCCTCACCCCTTACAATTATGATATCAATTGGGTAGGGAGATCCAGCGTTTCTTGTGCCAGACAACCTTTAGATCCTCTCCCTTCTTCTAAATATCCATGTTCAAACCTCTTGATGATCCCCTTGCTCCCTCTTGGGAAGAAGTGGGCCCTCTCAAAGAAATAAAAGACTCTTCTGATGAAATCTTGACTTGTTTTAGATTGCCGGCTTGCACTAATGCTCCCAAACCCGGCGCTTGTGCCTTACTCTTGACTCTGATCCAGGCGCTTAACCAAACTGCCTTGCAATCTGGTCTGATTGGTCCTAGGTTTTGTACCCTCGGCATGAAAAAGCCTGATCATTTTACGGGGGAACACCCTCAAAAGCTTACATCCTACCTACAGTCCTGCAAAATCATCTTCTCAAAAAATCCTCACAATTTTCCTACTGATAGACCTGAGTAATGTGTTCATCTTCCTTCCTTGGTGGAAGAGCCTTGCAGTGGTTCAAAACCTACCACAAAGTATTTGATAACACTAGTCCCACTTGTATTCTCAACAATTGGGACAAGTTGGAGCAACAGCTGTTCACCCTGTTTGGCAACTTTAATTAAGTTCAGAATGCTGAATACAAAGTCAATAATCTAGTCATGAAGGAAAATAGTAGAGCTTCCATTTATATTTCCAATTTTTGAACTCTGCAGTCTTGCACCCAATGGAATGAGGCAGACCTCCTATTTCATTTTTCAAAAGGTTTACCGTCACACTTCATCAAACAACTTGCATTTGGGGGACATAAGACAACATCCATTCAGCAGTTAATTGAATGGATGATTGAGCTTGATAATGGTTATCACAACAAGAACCGCTCTTGACAAAACAACCATGGATCATCAACTTTGGCTTTGAAGGGGGACTGTTATAATTATGTCCAGCAAATAGCTTAGGCAAATGAGAAGTATTTAAAGTAAAAGAAATTCTGGACACCTTGTGTCAATAATTGCTTGATGGGCTCTCACAATGGGGAAACAGGTTGGATTATATTGTTGATTAATTTGATTGGATGATGAATGGATGATGGAAAACAGCAGGGAGAAGAGCGCCTTAAGTACAAAAGATTGGCCTCTTGTGAGCCCATGATACAACAAGCCAAAAGGCAAATTTTCCGCCCCAAAAGAGCTCTACAGGCTCTACAGGCCTTTTTACTTGGTTTGGGCTACATCAGCCCACATGGCATCAGTCCCTGTACCCTTATTACCAGCCTATTCCGGTCCATTCTGGTTTTTCCACCTTTATGGGGCTGAACCAGCCCCTTTTGTGTTTAATCCCCTGGCTGGTTGTCCATTAAAACCAGCCCAGTTTCTCTTATTTCCATACTTATGGGCTGGTTGCCTCATGCAGCCAGTCTCTGGCCCCACATATGGGCCAGGTAGGACCCAGGACTCACCTGGGTCCAGTCTCAACCTCACTTGGGGGGGGTGTAACCGGTGGACATGCCGCCCCCCCCTCTTTCTCTCAAATCCCTGGTGGGGGCGGTGAAATCCCCTCACCAGGGGCCCTGGGGGTCAATACCCCCAGGGCATTGTCAGGAATAGTGGGCTGGAGGGTGGTCAGATCCCCTCAGCACGTTGCTCCTCCCCCTTGGTAAAGGCGGGGGGAGAGCGCCCCTCTTGTTTTGTTGGTGGGAGGGTGATCAGATTCCCCCCAACGCTGGTCACTCTCCTTGTGTCAGGCCTTGTCATCCCCTGGGCAAGGGGGTGATGAAATCCCCCCTGCCCTTACCAACCGCCTTGTTGCAGTTGGTTGCTGGCTGGTTCAACCCAGCCAGCCACCCCCTCCCCCTTGCAATGGCAAGTGGCGGGAGCGGGAGGGAGCCAGGACCGCTGGCCCTTGCTTCTGCGGGGGTGGCCCCTGTTTGCAACCGGCCGGGCCTGCGCGGCATTGCACCGTGCGGGATCCCTCGGCAGCCCCAACAGCCCCGTGTGGGCCAAACCAAGGGATACAAGCGGCCCCAAGCCCAAAACCTGAGACAAACACACTTTGGCGGGCCAGCCCGTCTGGCCAAGTATGTCCAAAATAAACCTTGGGCCCAATTATGCCCATACAAGCCCATCTGGCTGTATTTTCCCATATCCCCCACCGGGCCTGTTAGGGCCTGTGTACCAATGAGCCTGTTTCACACGTTTTGAGGCCAGTTTCCGCAAATCAGTGACATCCACACAGGCCCGTATGGTCCGTGTGAGTGTCCAATGGGCCAGAGAGGCCCATATGTGCATCCCATTTGGATTACACTTATACCTAGCACACGCCTAAGTGCATACGTATTTTAACACACCCCCTTAATACAAAAGGGGTGACATTTGCATATTAGTCACAAAGCCTTGATGCTTGTTCCTATCCAAAGCCTTATTCAAGATATCCACAATCATTACTCCAGTGGGCATGTACCTCAACACAATCTCCTTGCAGTTAACTTCATCCCAAATATAGTTATAGTGAACATCAATATTTTTTTTTATTGAATGGAACACTTTGTTTTGCGCCAATGCAATGGCACTATGGTTATCAGAATACAACAATGCAAACCTTTGTGGTTTATGTGTATCCTCTAAGACTTTTCTCATCCATTTTGCTTCCTGTGAAGCTGCTAAGTAAGCTCTATACTCAGCCTCTTTTGATCAGAGACTTATTGCCAACACCTTCTTGGACATCTATGACACCAGATTCTTACCTAAGAAGAATACAAAACCACTGGTTGATTCCCTAGTGTTACCATCTGCCCAACTTGCATTGGAATAACCAACCAAATCAAAGTTTTCTGACTTTTTAAACAACAGTCCCAGACTGTGCGTTCCTTTAAGATACCTCATAACTCTCTTAAATGCTGACCAATGCCTCATGCTTGGCTTCTCTAAGTGTTGCAACAAGACACCAATTGCAAAAGCAATATTGGGCCTTGTACACTGCCCCAAATAATCAAGAAATCCAATAGCTGACCTGTAGTTGTTCCCAGATTGAAAAAACTCCAGATACTCCTCATCTGTAGACCTCTCTAAACAAATGTTTGACTGCGTGGGAGTACCAAACTCCTTTGCATCCTCTAAGCCATAATTCTTAAGAAGAGCTGCCACGTAATGGCTCTGGTCTTAATTAATGCCATTCTTGCTCTTACTGACTTTCATTCCTAGCACCTGTTGCGCCAGACCAAGATCTTTTATCTTGAATTGCTTTTTGAATGTCTCCACAACTCTCTCTTTACAATTTCCAATAATGATAATGTCATTGACCCATACAAACAAAATTGCATCCTTTCTTACAAAAAGACAAGGTTTTGCCTCAGACGCCTTGGAACCAATCTGTATCAGTTTCTCACTCATGGTATTATACCACAATCTAGCTTCTTGCTTCAATCCATAAAGGGATCTACACAGCTTGAGGACATATTCCCCCTTATCTGCTGAAAGAAAACTTCTAACACAGATTTTCTTCATGGTTTCTGGTTTAGTCTCTACTAACTATTCACAAAAACCATCAGGGATTGAAATTTAAACAGTCTCCTCCTCTTCAAGTTTTGCATTCAAGTATGCTGTTACAAAATCAGCTTTTCTGATTTCTTCTCCCAACTCCACTTCCAGAGCAATGATGTACCTGAAGGTGGACAGCCTTCCAGTTGGTGAGAAAGTTTCTTGGTAATTGATACCCTCTCTCTTCTTGAAGCCCTGTGCAACAGATCTAGCTTTGAATCTTTTCAAAACTCCATTTGTGTCAAACTTCTTGTTTAAAACCAATCTAGACCCCACAATGGTCTTTCCTTTTGGAACAGAATCCTGCTTAACCACTTCAAAGACACTATTATTTTCTAGAGAATCAAATTCCTCAAAAATAGCACTCTTCCAGTTGGCTCTCTCATCAGAATTCATAGCTTGGCCAAAGCTATTTGGGTTAACCTTGTTACCCATTTCTGAACTCAACTCCAGGACTTCATTGAGCATACACTGTTCCTGAAATGTATCTTCCTCATATCCTGCGGCAGCATAATGGGACTTCCATTCCCTGTACCTATCAACTGGTACTCTAACCCTACCACTCCTTCTCACTGGAGGTGGAGGCTCATCAGGTTCTGAATTAACGGACTCCCCTGAAGCGGGCACTGAACCCTCTGGTGGCACGTCTGCCATCTCTTCATCTTCTGGAACCACATGTTCCTCAGCCTTCGCTGGTGAAATAGGTGCTAATCCTTTTTCTTTCTGTGACTTATTCACAACAAAATCTTCACGCCTTTTGAGTGGAAAGATACTTTCATCAAATTTTACATCCCTACTATGGATAACCTTTCTTGTCCCTGGACAATAGATCCTATACAATTGACTTATTAAATCATAGCCTACAAGTGCCCCTTTTCTGGCTCTAGGGTCTAATTTTCCAACCATCTCATTATGGTGGACAGTATAATACACCAAGCAACCAATTGTTTATAGGTGTGATGTTTTGGGGTACAAAGTCCAAAAATGATAATGAGGATTCTTCCCATTAACACTTAAAATGTTATGCAACAGACAGACTTTACACATCAACTCAGCCCATGAGAACTTTGGTAGACCAGATTGAGACATAATAGTTCTGACCTTGTCCAGTAAAGTCCTATTCATTCTCTCAACTATTCCATTATTTTGTGGAGTACTTGCAGTAGTGACTATATGAATGATACCATAATCTTTCAATAACCTCTCAAAATTTTTACTCACAAATTCGCAACCTCCATTGGTGATAACCCTCTTGATCTCCTTCATTTGACCATTGCATTTCTAGACTTTGAAGATTACAGAAACCTCCTCTGTGGTCTGATCCTTAGATCAAATTGGTTTAACCCAAACATAATTAGTTGCAGTATCAACTAAATTGATGAATTATCTTGCCCCACCAAGGGACTCCAGTGTGAATGGCCCTGCCAAATCAACGGAAAATTCCTCTCTAGGAACATCAGTGCAATCTCTACTCTTTGAGAACACATTTCTAGTCTTAGCCCCTAAGGTACAACTCTCACAGTTGCTGTCCTTTACCTTATGGCCACTTCTATTGTGAGCAACAGTGCTCAAAACTGAGATTTTGAAAAAGCTTGCACACAAAAGCTTGTTCCGAACCTGTCCACTAAGAACAGTTCTACCATTCATATCTATAAAAAACTTATCTTCTTTAAGATAACAAATCTGGAAACCTTTTTTCCACAACACTCCAAGGGACACAAGGTTATAAGGCAACTCTGGTACATAGAACACTTTCTCAAAAGAAATTTTTAAACCCAAGTGATTTTCAAGAATGAATTTTCCAATAACTTTAATCTGAATTGTTCTGCTTTTCTGACCAATATTTACAACTCCATCATAATCACTAAGATTTAAAAATAAATTTTGTTCAAAGAACATGTGATCTGTACAGCCAGAATCAATCAAAACAAGAACATCCTCCTTCAATCCTCCTAATAGGAAAGAAGCTTTATCAGTCACTGATAAGTTCTCATCTTTGAGGTTAAGATTACTCACTTTGTAATCAATCAAGTCCATTTCTTGATCCTCATGGACTTATCAATTTTGGCCTTGTTGTTGGGACCTTCTTCCCCAGCAACCATTTCCACTGGACCATCAAATGCCACCATTGCAACATTTTTAGTGGTGAGATTGACCTCCTTGTAATTCTCTTTGGACTCCTTCCTCTTCTTGGCCTCCTTGCAATCCTTAGCATAATGCCCCTTATTCTGACAATTATAGCATAAGACCTTGGAAAAATCCTTTTTTGCCTTCTTGCAAGATTTTCCAGTCTTTCCAAAAAGGGCTGTTCCAGAACCCCCCTCCATCTTGAACTGAAGATCATCCTTTTCAATCCTTTTCAGCACATCCTCCTCCCCAGGAAGAGGATCCAATTGAGAAATGATTCTGAAGAAAGAATCAAACTCCTTTGGTAGCTTCTGAAGGATTAAGAGTGAAAAACACTCCGGATCCATGTTAAGTCCTGATGACTTAAACTTGGCTATGCTAGACCTAGCCTCTGCAACAAACTGTTTACAATTTAAAAATATTTCAACTTAAGCAGTTTATTGAAAGCTATACCCTTCTGGTGAACAGAATCACCAGCATACTTGGACTTAAGCAACTTCCAAAGGATGCTGCCCCTCCTTCTCTCATCTTCCCTAAGAGTATTGGCAACCCATGTCACATGATTCTCATCAAGATGCCTAAGAATGAGATGATAAGACTTTTTCTCCACCTCTGAACTGATCAAAGTGTTATCTGCATCCATTATCTCCCCACAACAGATGTTGTCCAGCTTGCTATCCATAAGGACAGTCCAAGCATTATAATTCCGAATCTTCAGAACTATCTTGGTGGAGCTAACATCAGGGATATAGGACATCTTCTTGGAAAACTTGAGGTCTTTGAGGTTCTCCAGAGTAAGGTACAAGGGTCTAGATGGATTGGAAGTAATGATGATGTTGGTACTGATAATGTGTTATAATTATGGCCAGCAATTAGCTTAGGCAAATGAGCAGTATTTAAAGCAAAAGAAATGCTGGACACCTTGTGTCAATAATTGCTCGATGGGCTCTCACAATGGAAAAACACATTGGATGATATCATTGATGAATTCAATTGGATGATGAATGGATGATGGAAAAAATTAGGGAGAAGAGCTCCTTAAGTACAAACGATTTCCCTCTTGTGAGCTCATGATACAACAAGCCAAAAGGCAGATTTTCCGCCCCAAAAGAGCTCTACAGGCTCTACAGGCCTTGTTACTTGGTTTGGGCTACATCGGCCCACATGGAATCAGTCCCTGTACCCTTATTACCAGCCTATTCTGGTCCATTCTGGTGTTTCCACAGTTACGGGGCTGAACCAGCCCCTTTTCTGTTCAATCCCCTGGCTGGCTGTCCGTTAAAACCAGCCCAGTTATATTTATTTCATTACTTATGGGCTGGTTGCCTCATGCAGCCAGTCCCTGGCCCCACATATGGGCCAGGTAGGACCCAGGACTCACCTGTGTCCAGTCTTAAACTCACTTGGGGGGGGTGTAACTGGCAGACATGCTGCCCCCCCTCTTTCTCTCAAATCCCTGGTGGGGGCGGTCAAATGCCCTCACCAGGGGCCCTGGAGGTTGATACCCCCAGGGCATTGTCAGGAATAGTGGGCTGGAGGGTGGTCAGATCCCCTCAGCACGTTGCTCCTCCCCCTTGTTAAAGGCGGGGGGAGAGCACCCCTCTTGATTTTTTGGTGGGAGGGTGATCAGATCCCCCCCACTGCCGGTCGCTCTCCTTGCGGCTGGCCTTGTCATCCCCTGGGCAAGGGGGTGATGAAATCCCCCCTGCCCTGACCAACCGCCTTGTTGCAGTTGGTTGCTGGCTGGTTCAACCCAGCCAGCCACCCCCTCCCCCTTGCAATGGCAAGCAAGGTGAGGGGGAGGGAGCCAGGGCCGCTGGCCCTCGCTCCCGGGGCGATGGCTGCCGTTTGCAACCGGCCAGGCCCGCGCAGCGTTGCACCGCACGGGATCCCTTGGCTGCCGCAACAGCCCCGTGTGGGCCAAACCAAGGGATTCAAGCAACCCAAGCAGGCCACAGCACGGGAAGCAGCTCCAAGCGGGCTGCGACACGGGCGATGGCCCCAATGGGCCGCCCCAAGCCCAAAACCTGAGACAAACACACTTTGGTGGGCCAGCCCGTCTGGCCAAGTATGTCCAAAATAAACCTTGGGCCCAATCATGCCCATAAGAGCTTATCTGGCTGTATTTGCCCATATCCCCCACTGGGCCCATTAGGGCCCATGTACCAATGAGCCTGTTTCACGCGTTTTGAGGCCAGTGTCCCCAAATCAGTGACATCCACACAGGCCTGTATGGTCCGTGTGATTTTCCAATGGGCCAGAGATGCCCATATGTGAATCCCATTTGGATTACACTTTTACTTAGCACACGCATAAGTGCATACGTATTTTAACATGGACAACTCCTCAAAAAAATCTTTGAAGAATCCAAAGCAATCCAGACCAAATCCAAGCTTGCACTCCAACTCAAAAGGAAAGCCCATCACCAAAACTCCAAAGTTTCTGGACAAAGAAACTGGGATGCTCCGGAATGAGGAACAGTTAAGGAGGGAAAAGAATGGGTTATGTATGCATTGTGGAGGTAAAAATGATTTCAATAGTTGTGCAAAGCGGCTAAAAAGTCAAAAAATTAGCTTTTATTTTTCCTGACACTCACAAGGAAGGCTACACATTATCTTAATTACAGCAAGTCAATCTTTGCACTTGCAAGTCACTAGGTGCTCCAAGTTTGAGATTTTTACTTTTCCATTCCAACAACTCCCCTTATCAAGTTTTACTCAATTCTGGTGCCAATGTTTCTTTTATAAGTGAATCTTTTCCCACTTCCAAAAATCTTACGCGTTCCAAGATAGATAGTTTCCCTATCTATTTAGTAAGTAGTGCAACTGAGTTGTCTCATTTGGTTTCCCAAGAGGTAAAATTGACTTTTGAATTTTCTCATTTCCCCAGCTTTGAATGGGATTTATTTGTCTTGGATATTCCTGGAATGGATGATACCATTCTAGGCCATGATTTCCTAGTGCACTGTAATCTGCATGTGAATTGGCAAGAAGGAATAATTAACCTTTGAACCTTGCAACCCCAGGAAACTAACCCTTTGGTCAAACAGGAATTAAACAGCCTACCTGACACTTTCATTGAGTTGGATGAAACTTTTACGCCAGGAGATTTTCAATATCCTGGCATTCATTCCCAAGTTCCCTTATCAGATTTAGGAGTTATCACTTATTTGTCCAACTTACCTCTTCCTTGTTTCTTCAAAGAGAAACAGGCACTAACCAAACAGTGTATTGTGAGCTCCCTAATCCTCTCGCACTATGCAAGGACTTTGAACCCCGTGCTCAAAGATTACAAGATTGAAGATTTAGAAATTTTGTGAGACTTTAACTTCAGTTTATCATGAATTTTCTGACTTCTTTTTAGCTGTAAAGGCAGATAAACTTCCTCCATTCCATTCTTACAATCATAAGATTGAACTTACTGGCCCACCACTGGCACCCAGACCAGTCTACTCTCTCTCAAAGCAGGCATTGACCGCGCTTCAAGAATACATTGCGCAAAATGTATCAAATTAAGGATTTTTTCAACCAAGAAATTCAAAAACCGGTTCACCTGTCTTATTTGTTCCAAAGAAAGATGGCAGACTTTGCCTTTGTGTTGACTATAGGAAACTGAACCAAGTAAACCAGAAGAATGCCTACCCAGTACCGCCTATGTCAAACCTCCTCACTCTCTTCCATGGAGCTGCTTATTCCTCAAAGTTAGACCTTCAAGGCGCCTATAACCTAGTTTGCATTTTGAAAGGTCATGAGTATTTGATGGCAATGAGAACACGTTTTGGCAGTTATGAGTATACCGTCATGCCTTTTGGCCTCTGCAATTCTCCTTCCACTTTTCAAAATTTTGTCAATGACATCTTTTCTGACCTTGTAGAGAAATATCTTGTGGTGTATCTTGAAAATATCCTAGTCTACTCAAAGACTCTTGAGCATCACATTGCACATGTGCAAGAGGTGCTGCAGTGACTTTTCAAGAATTACCTGTTTGCAAAAGCCTCTAAGTTCAAATTTCATACTCCTTCTTTTCAATTTTCAGGTGTCATAGTCTTGCAGCAAGGAATTTTGATGGATCCAGCCAAGAGCTAGCGCATATTGGACTGGCCCACACCTTCCTCTGCTAAATCCCTTCATGTTTTCCTTGGTTTCGGTAATTTTTACAGAAGGTTTATTGAGCATTATTCCAAGATAAACGTAAACCTTACAACCTTCTTCAAAAAGACACTCATTTTGTTTTAACAGAACAAGCTGCTTTGGAGTTTGAATCTCTGAAAAAAGCATTTACCACTGCTCCAATACTTGCTCTTTTTAATGATCTAGCTTGCACTATTGTAGAAACAGATTCAAGGGACTATGCAATTGCAGGAGTAATCTTGCAGTTTTCCTCCTCTTCTTCTCTCTTTCATCCTGTAGCTTTCAAGTCTTGCAAATTGCTCCCTGAAGAGCTCAATAACAAGATTCATGACAAGGAATTTCTTGCAATTGTTTATTGCTTGAAAAAATGGCATTCATACCTTTTGAGGTCTTAACTGATCACAATTCTTTGAAATATTTCATGAGCTCAAAATTCCTTACACGCAGACAGGCACAATGGGCCAAATATCTCTCCAAGTTCAACTTTACAATCAAGTACCGTCCTGGGAAACAAGCGGTAGTCCCTGATGATTTGTCACGTTGAGACAATGTTTACCCAGGAGGGGGGAGCACCTTTGCTGAAAACAACCCTGAAAATGTTAGGACAATGTTCTCAACCCAGTCTGCCAAACTCAGTTCAATCATCACTCACCTTTGTGATCTAGCTTCAAAACTACAACAAGCTCAACTCAACAACCTCAAGTGTAGCAAACTTTGCAAGAATGCAAACTTATTAGATAGTGATTATAGTATTGACAAAAATGATTATTTAGTTTATAAAAATTGTATATTAGTACCAGATAATCCTTGAATTAAGTTAGATGTCTTTGAGTCAAGGCATGATTCTCTGGTTGCTGGTCATTATGGGCAGGATAAAACCTACCAGTTGATTGAACAAGACTTCTATTGGCCTGGTATGACCAATGAAGTAAAAGACTATGTTAATGCATGCTATGATTGAAATTGGAACAAGTCCTCAAAACATCAGAAGTATGGGCTGCTCTAGCCACTTCCAATCCCACCAATTCCTTGGAACTTGCTTTCTATGGATTTCATTTTGCAATTACCTATTTCTAGTGGTTATGATGTTATTTTAGTAGTAGTAGATTGCTTCTCAAAGATGCCTTTATTTCTTTGCAGTAATGTGACAGCCCCTTCTGAAGACTTAGCTAATTTATTTATAGAATATGTATTCTTGATATTCATCTCATTTGTTCTCTGCCAAACCACCACTCTTCCATCTACTCAGTCTTCCAGTCTATACTGCAGTTGTGCCTGTCTTGTGTTGTGTCTTCAGTTTCAGTATCTCTTTACTCTTTTTCTCATTGTCTCAGAATTTGTTGCCAAGCGCTGCAAGTACTGCTCCGGCCGCAACAGGTGTCAGTAACCGTCAGCTGTCACAGATACTTCCACCATTTGGAGACAGCTCAAACAACTCCTCCACTCCTATATTAGCCGCCCTACTTTCAATCCTTGCAGTCTCAACCATCCGCCTTGACCTCCAGCCACAAACGCATCAACTATTGACCTGAACCAGCTTGATTGGTTTACAACTTTGACTTGTTCACCAGATTGCCGTCAGAATCAATATAGGGGTAGGTACCATCCTATCTTTCAGCTCAATCTCCGGATGATCAAACTGATGGGATTTGTCCTGGTTGATAAGTCTCTCTATCTGGAAGGATTGGCATTGCTATTGTCTCTAGTGCTTGAACACTCTACATAGTCCATTCAAGGGCCATCACCCTGCCTGTAGAGGCAATTCTCCTGTTTGTTATTGTTTATTGCTGTTGGATGCTCCTGTACTGGCTGTTTCTTGTTACTTACCATTTCCTGCAAATCTGAACAGCCTGGTCTAGTTTTATCACTCATTCAATTTTTTTCACAGATGCTTGGTCTCCCTGATAACATAATTAGTGATCGTGGATCTTTGTTGGTTTCTAGCTTCTGGACCTTGCTTTTCCAAAATTTGAAGATCACTTGCAATTTATCAACAGCTTACCACCTGGAAACGGATGGGCAAACCAAGCAAGTCAATCAGATCCTCAAACAGTATCTCCAAATTTATGTCTCCTAACAAAAGGAAAACTGGTTGCAATGGCTCCCATTAGCCAAATTTGCCTATAACAACTCCACTCATTCCTCCACCAAACAGTTGCCCTTCCAGACTCTTTATGGTAGAAATCAGACTTTCTCTTCCCTTCACGTAGCACCTTCTCAACCTGCTACCAATTACCTTAATCACATCCAATCCCTTCAAACAGAACTTTGAACAAACCTTGAAGCAGCAAACCAGCGCTACAAGGAATAAGCAGATCAAATTTGCACTTTGGCCCCAACCTTTGCAGTAGGAGATAGTGTATGGCTCAATGCTTGCAATATTTGCAGTACTCACCCAACTTGTAAACTCTCTGAAAGAAAGCTTGTACCCTTCAAAGTAGAATCAATTTTCTCCCCTAAAGCCCTTAAACTCACCTTACCTTCAAAATGGAAAGGTATCCACCCGGTCTCTCACGTGTCTCTCCTAGAGCCAGCTTGAGTCCTATACCCAGGAAAGACTCATCCTCCTCCTGAACCAGTCAGCATCCAAGATCAGTTAGAGTGGGAAGTAAGCCGTATCCTGGATTCCAGGTTACCCAAAGGAAAGCTTCAATACCTTGTCAAATGGACTGGCTTCCAGTCCCACAAAGATCACGCCTTGTGGGAACCAGCCCATCACCTTTGCAACCCTCCTGATTTGGTTTGAGACTTCCATGCAAGTTACCCTTGCAAACCTTGCCAATTGTAGCTCCAATTCCATTCCATTTCTTCCATCCCATTCCACACTTCCATCCCATCCCACATTTCCATCCCATTCCTTCCCATTAATCTCATCCCATTTCCTTATTTAATTTCCTTTCCCTTTCTCAGAACTATCCCCTTTTTCTTTTCACAATTTTATCCCTTCACATTTATTTCAAAATCAGAATCCTATTTTCCTTAAAAAAACAAAAAAATAAAAAAAATAAATAATAAAAATAATAAAAATAATAAAAATAATAAAAATAATAAAAATAATAAAAATAATAAAAATAATAAACATAATAAAAATAATAAAAATAATAAAAATAATAAAAATAATAAAAATAATAAAAATAATAAAAATAATAAAAATAATAAAAATAATAAAAATAATAAAAATAATAAAAATAATAAAAATAATAAAAATAATAAAAATAATAAAAATAATAAAAATAATAAAAATAATAAAAATAATAAAAATAATAAAAATAATAAAAATAATAAAAATAATATATATATAAGATGACAAAATACATTTTTACAAATTATCCTTTATTTCTCTCTCCCCTTCCTCCCAATTCTCATTCAATTCCTCTATCATTGACCTAAATTCTTCCAAATCTTTGTTGTCCACCAAAGAAGACAGCCTTTGCAAGATCATCACTTGCGTCACCAGATTTCTCTCAAAGATGTCCTAGCACTTTGAAGTCCATACTCTCTTTGGTTGGGTATTCCATCCACCTTCCTCCATGAGTTCCTTGTGAGCTCTCTTCCTTTGACCCCTTGAAGAACCTTCCCCAACATTGCCAGTAGATTTCCTTGCATCAGTTTTGATCTGCCCTTTGACTCACACTTGTTTCTCCTCATCTTGGCCCTCTATCTCATCCCTTTCCATTCCATTCCGTTCCTCCACCTCCCACTCTATTCAACTCCTTCCTTCTATCCTGTTTCCTTCCTCTTCATTTTCCTCCCTTTTTTCCGTTTCCGCCTCCCTTTCAGTCATTGTTCCTTCTTCTGTTGCCTCTTTGACTGTCTGTGTTTCCTCAGCTTGCACTTCAATTCACACTTCAAACCCAATTGACCCAGTACATGGCTGCGGCAGCAGAGGTGTATTAGTGGTGTATTGCCAAAATTGTGGCAGTACTACAGCAACAAAGATTATATAAGTTCCATTTCCTTTCTTTTTTTTTACTTATTGTTAGTCTCTAAGCCTCAACTTACCAGGGTTCTGGATACCTAAGAACTCAATCTCCAGCACTGGAAGTATATGGTAGTTGACTTGTGGTGCAGACCTTTGACTTTGCCACTCCCCTCCAGACACTGCTGGGACATCCACAACCAGCTTGCTACTTATAGGGAACGTGCAAGCAACCTTGCACAAACAACATTGTTTGCACTTGCCTTGGATACCTTGCGTGGCGGTACTGGGGATGCATTTCTTGTTTTGTTGAATTCAGTTTTTGCAACGGTGGAATGACAATGACAGCATAATTAATTATAAATCTATTTAAAAGCAAAGAAGCTGTAATGATAATGGGTATACAGTATTTGTAACAACTTTGGAATTGATGGGAAAATTGTCTTAATGCTTGCAGGAGCTTGCATCTTTATGCCTGGGCAACTGTCATGCTTTGATCTTAAGGATTATTGTCCTCCCACTTCAACATATCCTTTTCCTCAGTACCATTGACCTCAGTTCATAAGTGTGACAAAATACAAGCAAAACATCAATGGTGCCTTCTGCTTACCAACTCTGGCTTGCATAATGACCTTTCATCCTTGGCAACTGACTCAGCACCCACTTGAAAACCTTGCAGTCAACTCTACCTCAGTTGACCATCCATTGGGGCTCTGCTCCTTCTCCTTGGGTATCAATAGCCCTTGAGTTCCCATTCCCGGTCACATGCTCTTGCTAGCTTGCACCCACGCTAGTCAAGCCACCTCAACTGTATAGTTTGCAAATGGACTAGTCCCTTACCCTGCATAAACTACATTTTTATATTTGCACTGCCTCTGACATCACTCCCTCATTTCTCAACTGTTACACTTTAATACATTTGCCCTCTATTGTCTTGCACTTACGCTAAGACCTTGGAAACGTTCATACTGTTATTTCATTTTGTACTCTGTTCATGTCATTCATTGCCTCATTGCTTGTAACTGTAGTTGACTGTCCATCAGGTTGTATCTAGTCATTTTGGATTACCTTATAAAGGCTATGCGGCTTGCCTGGGGATTGTTTCCTCAGTTATTTAATTTCATACGTTCTTGCATTTGCTAAATTCAGTCATCACATTGGGCTTGGGTTTGGTTTCCTTCCATCAGAAAATTCATCCCTCTTGCTGTGTGTTAAGTTACTCCACCATAAGTTTGCACTTTGCAGTTAGCCCTTGCTACCTTGCACTTGACCTTGCACTCAACTTTCCTTTGCATTCACAATCATCTAAGATTGCCCTATAGTACGTGGGGTGGTTGTGTGACAATGAGACAGCCTTGGAAGATATTTGGAAAGAGCTTTGTAAGTATAATTCAGCAGCTTTTATCAATTTGTAAGATTTGAGGCCTTCAAGAGCCATTAACTAGATTTCTCTTCTTTGGTTTCTCAAGAAAATATCTACATAATTGCTTTCTTTCTTCATCCATCAAATTTTTGGATTGCCATATCTC
The DNA here is from genome assembly GCA_025617555.3 of Puccinia polysora. Taxonomy (NCBI): domain Eukaryota; kingdom Fungi; phylum Basidiomycota; class Pucciniomycetes; order Pucciniales; family Pucciniaceae; genus Puccinia; species Puccinia polysora. The sequence goes on from CM062620.1 coordinate 5,497,936, forward strand.
AAAAACGCTCACTAGCTGAAATTGGTAAAATGATACATCAACTTCCCAAAAATTGGGATTGCAATAGATCTGAGCATTATCACTTCAAAAATCAATCAATCATTATTACAATGCACAATTCCCTTTCAATTCCTCTCTTGAATATTCTGGCCTACCATCTTTTCCATTGAATTATTGGATGTCTGTTCCTATCTGCCCTGGATCAAGTGCTTTAAAAAAGGTAGTAATACAAGTCTTTCAGATTGTCCCTCATGTAGCTGGTGTTGAGGGTATTTTTTCAATCATGAATTCTATCAAAACAAAAACAATAAATCAAATCAAGACTTCAACTTTGAAAATATTGAGCCAGGTGAAATTACACTTACTGCAAGGTGATTCAGCTTTGAATTCTCAACACTGGGCAAGTAGTTCAAAAAGTCCATCTTCTGAATACAAGAATATGCAAGCGTATGATGCATTCATCACCCCAGATGACTTGGAGACTTTTGAAAATGGAATATTAAATGTCACCACAAGCCTTCCTAACATTTCAAGACAGAATGAATGCCTTCATTGAAACAGTTTTTGATTTCAATCAGTGGGAGAAGGACAACCAGCTCAACTCTGTTGCAATAATTGTTGAAGATGATCCAGATGAGCATAATAAATGGGACCCTATGCAAGCTTGGGCTCCTGTAATCTATGTTTGATTGATTTTCCTATTGTCATGCTTTCTTCATCAAACTCATTGCTTACCTCACTACAATGTCCTTGTCATGTTTTCTTCATGAACATCAATTGTTTTTACAAAATCATCAATCTATGAAATCAAGTACTGCAATTTGGGAGGTACAAATCCTCCGTTCTTAACTTTCCCATAATGATTCCTCTTGCCTAATTGCCTGTGCTCAATTGGACATCACAGACAAAGGTGAGGCTGCTTTCTGTCTGTCTGCCAACTCGTAGGGAAGAAATTTTTCACTTGAAAAAAAAAAAAATGGCGCGCCACTGTCGCCAACTGCAAATGGCGCGCCAGGGAGGGAGGATGGTGGCGCGCCATTCTCCCAATCCTGTCGCCGCCAACCGGAGCGCCAATACCAACTTGATGGCGGATGTCTTGTCCAGGGGCACTGATCTGGCACTCCACTCATCCTTCGGTGCTTCTTTCCTTCCCTTCCTAATTTGGAGCAATCAGAATGTCATTATACATCGCGAGTGTCATGAGTTTTTTCAAACCTTTACTCAGTTACGCTATGAAGGAAACTCGGATCGAGGGACTGCCATTGTTACTGGACCTCGTAGAACAAGGCCGTGACCGGAATCGAGGACTACTGACCAGTTGCGTATCCACTATCTAGGAGTAAAAAGTGATGTCAGCTGCTTACATACATTCCTTCACTCTTCCAACTTATTCACGCTCGATTCGCACCTAACTCTGGCCCATTTGGTTCAATCTGGCTCCTTGATGACCTGGATGACCGCAACGGATTCAAAGTCTCCAATCATATCTCCACGTAGGTAACTTTTGGCTAGATTCCTGACTGATTAGTTTCTCTTAATGCCGAGTATAATTTCCTTACCTTTTTTTCTCACGTAGCTTGGATGATCCTATGTTATGGGGTATGATGCCTTTCAGCACTTACCTCGACACATCCAAAGCCAGATGGACCCTTGGAGCTGCTGATATACTCTTCACTAACCGGTAGGTGTGTTTTTGCTTCAAGTTTGACCTCCTGCGCCCTTTCAAATTTGTTCGCCCTCTTGGTCATGATGGTTTTAACGATAGAAAGGTCGTTTGCAACAATTTTGCTTATCGGTAGCCAATGACTGAAACACCAGTTTGATTGCACCTCTTTTTCATCATGGCCAAGTCATCAAAACAATTCGTGGAGATGGTATCTATCAGCCCGCAATCGATTTGGCAATCGACAAACTGAATAATTTTCAATGGGTAAATGTTTCTCTAACCTTTGCATCCGCCCTTTTTTTTCTGGACGTATGATATATGGATGTACATGCCGACGTAGATGAATGGATGTTGAAGTTGTGACCAATTAATAACAGGTCCATATTTTCCCCGAGGGTAAAGTCAATCAACCCGTTCAAGTTGGCCCAAGATCACATTACGAATTGCTCAGGTTCAAGTGGGGTATTTCACGTTTGGTGTTGGAGACCAAAATGGAACCGATCGTCCTGCCTATTTGGTTACAGGGTAAATTTTGCTCCTCTCTTTTAATCACTTTTTTTTCTCTAATGGTTTGCTTTTGCGAGTACTTGAAGCACTGAAAAATGACACGTGCGATTGTACGCAGGATTTGACAAGGTAATGCCTGACGGCAGGCCTTCGCCCTGGAATTTGCTTCCAAGATTGAACCAAAGTTTATCGATCAAAATTTCAGATCCGATTAATGGGTATCCATCCAAATCCTGTGGAAATAACAAAAATCAAAACAAACCTGTAAACATCAAGCATTTTCGTCGTCAATATCAGGCGCTACTATCGAGTAAAGACCACTCAGCCCAAAATCCTTTCGAAGTATTGAAAGAGCACGAGGAAGCTAAGAGAATAAGGACAGAGTTGGCTAGTTCCCTCCGTTCCGAGTTTTTAGCAGTTCGCCCGTCGCAATGATTCTTGAGGGCAACAGACCTTCATCATTCTTTTTTTTGCTTTTTCGCCAAAATTCTTCTTTGATATTTTACTAGCGTCAACCCATGAATATTTAAAGAACTAAGCAATTCTTAACAACTAAGCAATTCTTAACAACATCGGGAACAATTTAGGCTCAACAACTTGCATTTTCAAATAATAAACCTCACCTCTGTCTGATGCTTAGTTCTTGTCGATTTTCCTCTAACTCTCTTTCCTCCCCATTCTCTATGACTCGCGACATTGTTCCGGATTCGCCACTCTAATTGTCTTTCTTATCTCATGACCATCCTCAATCAGCCGAGCTTCTGAGCAACCAACTCGCTCGAAGCACACAACCAGCCATCTCAGCGGTATCATGAAGATCTTATATTATGACATTGTTTAATGCGCATTTTTCTCCACCTAATCGTTCTCCGTTGTTCTAGTTGCACAAAATCTTGCCCAAATGGTCTCCTGTTTGTGCCCTGTATCTCGGGTGTGTATTCTCTTCGAGGGATTGGTTAGTTTGATTTCTCAGCGTCACGGTATGAAACGTAGCTTTCGAGCTACCCTGACCGTGGAATAAATCCGGGACCCTCCCGGCTACCGTCCATGTCACTAAAACATATTTTCAACCAGCGCATAGTGCCCCTAAATTTGGGAAGGATCTCCGTTACCCGGAACATGTACAGGGGGGGGGGGCAGTAAGTCTTCCCACTGATTGGCCAAAGTCAGTAGTTTGATTTTTAGACACATTTCCAATGGCCAAATTTTCTGGTCCAAAAAAACCATCCATTTATTTTAAATTGTATGATAATTTATTTTAGAATCTGTTCTTTAAGGTGGAATTTGATTGATGAGTAAAAAAATCCAACTATTGTTTTTTGAAAAATGATACAGAAAGGTACAAAATACCCCAAAATAGTTGTTCCAGGAAGAGAAAAAATGTAGCCATTCTTTTGCAGTTAGTGTTATTTTCAATATATTTAATGTTATGGAACAATCACAATAGCACTATAAAAAGGCAAACTAAGTCAAATTTAATTTTTCCATCCACGGGAAAAGCACATTAGATTAATGTGCTTTTTTGTGGGAGGTTGTGATAAATTCACAACCCTACACAACCTGTAAATGACTCATAATGGGATGTGTGGCATGGTTCACAACCCATTTGAGTTGTGTATGGCTTCCCACAGCCAACAGAGCTGTGAACAGCCATTATGGTAGGCCAAACCTCACCTGTAGCCATCAGACTCAATTTTCAAGTATAAATATAATCCAAATCCTAAAAATAACCTTGGAAATGGATTCTATGCCAAAACCAACCTATTATCACCCAGCCAAAGTACCCCTCTATCTATCATGGATTGGAAGATACAGCTCAAATCAACCCTGGCCTACCCACATCCTAATCAGATGTCACAGATCTGTGAAAGACACATGGAAATACCAGAAGGGATTATGTAATCATCCAGCACAGCCTTAACCACAAGTCAGCCAGGCTGGAAACCTATGGAATGTTCCAGCACAGCAGTTTAACTGTGCCACTCAAAAGCCAACCAATCCACAAACCTAGAACCACAAGTCAGCCAGCAACACATTTCACTACCCATCACAGATTTGGTGAAGGTTGGCACACCCTCTGATGTCTATAACTAGAGGACCTCCCTCCAGCAATTTTCCCCCCATCCCCCCAGGCACCCAGCCTGGGGTGGTCACCCCTTATCAAGGATATCAAACCCTTATAAAAGATATTAAACCCTTATAAAGGATCAACCATTACCAAAAATGATCAACCCTTATATTTATTAACAACCCTTGCATCAATCATCATCATCCATCACCACCATCATCAACCATTGCCACATACTTTGACAACTATCCACCACATTACCACATACCTTGACCACCATCCACCATCATCATCAACCATTACCATATACCTTGACCACCATCCAAAATCACCACCATCATCCAAGACCATAAACCTTGACCATCATCATCACCATCCACCACCACCATCATCAACCATTACCAGATACCTTGACCACCATCTGCCACCATCATCATCATCTAATACCATACACATTTACCATAATCATCACCACCCACCACCATCATCATCATCCAACACCATCCACCTTGACCATCATCATCACCATTGACCACCATCATCAACCAATACCACATACCTTGACCATCACCATCACTATCCATTAATCATGATCAACCCTTGTCATCAACATCCATCATCATCATCCACCACCATCATTGATTGTCATCCATCATCAGTTATCAAGTATAGGCTCAGCCATTTCAACCTTATCAATCAACACCTGTAACATCAAAGGAGTATCCATCATTCACCAATAAAAAAAATATAAAATATATAACAGATAAGAAAATATAAAATATTCCTCCCTTAATCAGCGCTGCAGCCTAAGTCACCCCTCTGTTCCACCACTTCTTCCTTATCAAGCTTGAGCATATTGCTCTTCGGTCTGATAGAGACTACTATAGTAGCAACTCTATCGTTAAATCAGCCACAAATATCTTTTCTTTTAGTGTTGTAGGACTTACTATATTACTCAGAAGGGCAGGCAAATTAAAACCACTCTTTTTATTCCCCTATCATATCAATAGTTGTAGTACTAAATTCCCCCCTCAAATTACTTCCAGCCAGCAATTTGCTAGAATTAAAACCAAATCCCAAAGGATTCTCTACACCATTCAAAAATAAGATTGGTTCTGAGCTGTGCCACACAACCCTTTGAAAGTGTGGTGTGCTGTTCACAACTCAAGGGTTGTGAGCAAAAAAAAAAATTAAGTTAATTGAAAATAAATAAAGAAATTAAACAAAACAAAAATGGGGAGGAGGGGGGAAATTGTAGCCATTCTTTTGCATGACTTTTGATTGATATAACACCAAAAAGCTAAGAAGTAGAATTTATGTAGAGCAAATAAAAACTTTTGATTTATTCAGTCAATGGCTTTGCTGCATTTGGATGATTTAGGAGGTAGGCCAATATGAAGTATTGAAAGATATCAAAAGTTTCAAGAATTCTTTAATTCAGCACCTAGTTTTTTTTTAAACTCCTTCTTGAATGTATTTATTTCCTACTGTTAATAATAAAGTGACTGACCAACTCTGTGATTTTGACACATTTTCCCATATTTATCAGGAAGGCAAACTGTTTGAAACTAAAGAGGTATTTTTTTGGTTATGGATCATTGGAACAGACTGGGTCATTAAGGATGGCAGACTGGAGGCAATATATACCTGAATCATTCTTGGGCCATTAGGTCTGTTTTTTGGGAAATTTTAAATTTGAAACACTAAAAAACTCATTCACAACCAAAATTGGGTTGTGTGGTGCATTTAGAGACCACATTTAGTTGCAAACAAACACTCCCAACCCATCTCAGGCGTGAACAGATGCTTGGAACCCACTTCAGTTGTGAACAGCTGCCCACAACCTCCAGTTGGGTTGTGAACAGATGCTCACAACCCATTCCTGCTGTGCAAAAAACAAAAAAAATGAAAAGAAATTAAAAATAAAATAAATTGAAATAAATTAGAATAAATAAATAAAATTAAAATAAATAAAAATTGAACAAATAAAACAAAAACACCAAAAAAAGAAAAATGAATGAAAATAAAATAAATAAAAATAAATGGGCAGCCAAAATAAATTTAAAATTGAACAAACAAAACAAAAAAACCAAAAAAAATTAAAAACATCAAACAAATTAAAAAAAAGACTAAAAGGAAATTCAAAAAATTTGACCACTCTGGGGCCATGAATGCGCAGCTGAATGTGCAGCCCATCTAAGTAGATAATAATTAATGAAAAAGTCAATGGACAATCCCTAAATTAAAAACACCAAAAAATTAAATAAACAATGAAAGAGTCTTTGGAACAGCCCTAAAGTAAAAATGCCAAAAAATACAAGTTCAAATTGACTAGCCCCAAGTAAAAACACCAAAAAATACAAGTTCAACTTGACTAGCTAAAGTAAAAACACCAAAAAAAAATTTCAACTTGTGTGAAGCTAAGCCCATCACAAGAAGTAAAAAAAATCCCTATGATGGGATCAGCACAACAAAAGTTGAACTGAATTACCAATAAAATCCCATTCCAAACACTCAACATAATGATTTTAACTCAAAACACTCAACATAATGATGTTCATAATGATAAACCTTTATATTAATAGAATTATAAGATCAGAATTAGAACCCAAACCCAAATGATGAAATTAAAATGATTTTTATGACTTAGAATAAAACTTAAGTTGATCTTTTAGATCATCAACCCAAAGAGAAGCTTTTCAAAAAGTCAAAGAAGCAGGTTTGGAATTAATGGGCAGGATTGGAATCATTTTTACCTCAAGGAAAAGATTAACCCAGTGATTATTGTTGAAAAAGAAAATGAAGATTGGGTCTGATTAGTCTTTTAAACCCATTTTCATAGAAGTATAAGTACAAAATGAATCCAATCAAATGAAAAATACTGGTCCTCCATAAGTATCTGCTATAATTTGACCCATATCCAACTTTGAAATCCATTTTAAAGTGGGAATATTTTCATTGATGTCATTTACATCAAGTCTTTGCACTAAATTTTAAACATATTTACTGCCACCAAGGATCTTAGAATAGCACTTCTTATTTTTCCTCAATGTTTCAATGAATTCCTTTTGTACTTTAAACTATCCATTCTTATCATACCCAAGTGATTTTGCAATGAATCCAAATGCACAATTCCCATCACCAAACCAATCCCAAACCTTCCCCAAGAACTTGTGTAAGCTCTCATGTGTTGGATTGAGTTACTTCACTTTTGGATCCTACAATAAAAAGTTAATTATCCAAAAGCCTAATCTCATCAAAGAAATTGATACACACCAAAGATAGCTTCTGTTTGACTCCTCCATTTCTTCTTCTTCCTCCTTGGAACAGAATTCCAATTCAAAATGAAGGGAACCTAACAAACTTTAAGCCACTTCCACTGAAATATGAAATTCAGATGAAGAGCCTTCCTTTCACTACAGAACAAATTTTCCCATCAGTTTATTAAACTATCAAAATGAACACTAAAAATAAAAGACTTAACAAATTTGGTCTTTTTGGATCCCTTTTAACCATTTTTTACCTCTTAAGTTTCTTTCTCTGTGTGATTCTTTCAAAAATAAAACAATAGTCAATCTGTCAATCCTATAATTGCTTTCAATCCTATAATTGCTTTCAATCCTATAAGTGCTTTCAATCCTATAATTGGTACCCTTCAAAAAACCCAAAAAAACCTACTTACTTCACTGGAAGGTTCATATTATAACCTCTGCTGAGGATGAACATCAAAGGAACAAAAAACCCTCTTGATGCTAGTACTTCACCTAAAATGTGGGAACACAGAAAGACCATTGTTTTTGAATAGAAATTTGAGCACACCTTGCCATCATGGTTATGCTTTAACTTCTCAAATCGTTTGAAAATGAGTTTAATTGCCTCAATTTAAGATTTGTAATCCAAAGGGAAAAGTTCTTTTGGAAGAACAGTTCCTAACCTTATTTGTGAGTTTTTCATTGAAGCATGAACTGATTGGATTTGGATTTCAAAGGTTCCTTCCAGGTGTTTCCACACATCCAAAATGTTTCCCAAAGATCCCCCAAGTAGTTGTTTGAAATTAGCATGGTCCTCTTCTACCCAAGACATAGTTTTATTTCCAAAGTCTGGTTTGACACAAGTCCACACCATTAAAAACATCTCTTTGATAGGGAAAGGTTTACTCAAGGTCTTTCAAGAAACACTGCATAAAAGTTTCAAAATAAGAATTCCCAGCAGAGATGAACAGAAGAATCAATAAATTGGCCTATTCTGAGTTCTGCATCATTGACTTGTGCCTCCCCTTTGGTTTTAGAGGCCCAATACTTTTCCCACAGAGTCATAAAAAATTTCCATCCTTCATCATTATTAATGAAGCAAATTTTTGAATTTACTTGAATATTTTTACACAAGTACCAGGAGCACAACTTTCTAGATGCCTCAGGGAACCTATGTTCAATAGCACAAATCAGAGCTTTTTCATGGTCTGTCACAAAGACTTTGGGAAGCCTCTTTGGATCATAAGCCAACTCCTTTAATTCATCCAAAGCCCAACTGTAGAACTCATAATTTTATTTTGTCATAAAAACAAAAGAATTTTGAAAGGTTTTCCTTTTGGAAGTCATTCCTACAACATGCAATAGAGGGATGTTGTACGTATTTGTTTTATAAGTACAATCCAAAAAAGCAATATGATGGAATTTTTTGAAAAGTTTTATAGACTCAGGATGAGCCAAGAAAGGGGCCTCTAAGTGACCCTCTTGACCAAATTTCTCCCTGGAAACCCACCGGGATTCCTGGAGCATTTCAAATAGAATTTCCATAACACCTTTCCTATCCACTTCAGCAAGCTTTCACTTAAGCTTAGTGTTATAGATTGTTCTATCATCAATGTATTCTACACCATCAATCTTGCTCAATTTTCTTTTGAGTTGAAATTTATGGAGCCCATCTTTCATTCCTTCTTTAAGTCCTTCCAAGTCTTGACCAGAGATTCTCCTCATTTGAGGGTGCACTGAGGGGTTTTCAGATTGTTGATTAGTGTGTAGGCAATTTCTGATGGAGAGAAACCATGTGGTATCTGCTACTGTCCAACTTTCACGGATAATGAATTCACACCCAACTTTCCTTGTGTGATTTTGCCTTTGATTTTGGTGAGGCATGACCCCTCATATACCCCAAATCTGTCACATGCTAGATCTACGCATGTGTCAGGTAATTTACCTCTATTTCTACAAAGGGCTGTGGTTAAACCTGAAAAAAAAGACAAAAACAATTTTAAAATCAGTGAATTACTTATTAGAACAGTAAAAATGTTAAAAGGCAATAAAACTCAAATAATAAAAGATTATTATGAGTAAAAGGCAACACCTTGATCTCTATAAAGAGATAAGGGAACTGGCTTCAACTGAATAAAGCCTAAAGGAGCTTTGTTTACAAAGTAAACTCACACCCTTTCAAGTAACAATAAATTTTAAAACTCCAAAAAGACTTTCCACACAAACTTGGAGTTGAGGAGTTGATTGTTTGATTATTTTTATAATAAAGTCTAGTGCCCCAGTAAATGTTCTCTTTGAGATTAAGGTGAGTGGGCTTGTTAACACTTGCTGTATACTGGATCAATAATAAATAAAAAATAACTGAGGAAGGGGCTATAGGGTAAAATTCCCCTCTTTTAAGGTAACAGAAGCCATCAGGGGACTCAAGGAACCATCAGGGGAGTGCCAGGCTCTCCCTGGTTTCTTCCTCAAGGGATCAAAAAACCATGACATCATAGCCAATGATTAGTACAGAACTAGTACTCATTGGGTTGGATTTTCAAGGTAGGTTTTTCATTTAAATACTCAAAAGTTTAGTAAATTGGTAATAGCACTTGGAAATAATTCAAATGGAAAGTATAGAAGTTCTAGAACTCCTCAAAATTTTTGCATACCTTCATTTACAAATAGCTTGATCATGTATTTACCTCTTAATTCCAAGTACCTTGGAATATTTTATACATATAGAGTATGTATGCCCTTGGAAATGATTTTATAAGTTTTAAACCTTAAAACTAAGCTATGATCCCTCAGAGTGGAAGCACTCAAGGCTCAGTGGAGTTTATTAAAGTATAATTACAGTGTATCAAAGTATAATAATTTCCCAAAGAGGGATAATATTAAAATGTGTAATTTATCTATACAGAGTAGAGATTATGGATTAATATAATTACCATAACTCACAATGGACTCTTGAAACTCTGTGTAGAAGCACTGAAGGCTCAGAGAAGTATATTAAAGTATTAATACATCCCAAAGGGGGATAAGATTAAATATTTTATTAGTATATACAGAGCAGAGAGTATGAATTAATATAATTACTATAACTCCTTCCCAAAAGGATGAAAGAATTTGGGAACTTCTATATCAATTGTTAGGATGCATCTGATTCCACATAACTTAAATTAAATTTATATTGGATCCCCCATATATTATCAAGGTTTTAATTCCATAATCAATACTCACAAAAACATACTTACAAATTATTGTAAAATATTATCAAAGTTTAATATATAATTACAGAAGTAGTCAACATTTCTGATTCTTGTCTCTATGGTGGATTGAACCAGTGAACTTGTTATCAGATAATGGAGGAGGAGGCCACACCTTGCGCAAGGTGCCAAATTTTCACATGTTTTTTTGCGCTGATGTGCACTTGTTGGGGGATTGTCCAAACACTTGCATGCAAAATGTCACCCCCCAGCCTGTCACTTCAGCTTTGAGCTTGTAAAGTCACCTACCTTGACCAAAAAGGTACTTCCACATTTATTTAAACTATCCAAGGCTTCCACATTGCCATGAGTCACTTCTTTGGCGCTCTCCTTAATCTTTTCCAACCCATCATATCCCTCTGATATGCTCAAATCCTCTCACTTGGCTATCCTCATCCCCAAATTCTATGCAAAATTTCATCCATGCAACTTTGCCAATGTCCCCAGTGTAAATCACACACCTATTTCAATGCCTCAGGCTAAATATGTCAAGGTCTTTTTGTTCATTCAAGAACCCAACAAAAAAATTGGGCAACTCATCATTCAACCAAATCCCACACCACAGAAAGAAATCTCATAGAACATCTTCAAATTGATTTGGATTCTGAAGAAACAGATCTGGGAATTTCTAGCTCAGAAACTTCAGGAAGTGAATATTTTGAGGATCCAACCAAAAGAATTTGTGAGTGCCACATTACTAACCACAGATTTGCCTCATTGAAAACTAATTTGACTGACTTTGTCCACCAATTAATTTATAATCTGTTTCATTGTTCATTGCCTGGCTATTCATTGCTTGTGGTATGAGTCAGGCTAACTTTTTTATGGCCAGGGACTATGTGATTTAACTGCTACAACTAAATTCATGGGAAAATTTGGAATAATTGGATGCAGTTCCTTCAGATATTTGAACAATCACTAAGCAACTTAAACTCAAACCCAACCTCACCATCTATAACTGCTGCACCAAATGTTACTCATTGTATGGGCCTAAATTCACCCCAACTTCATGCACTTATTTACCACTTCCAAATTTGCCACCTTGCAGCCAAGAAATTTCTACCAAATGCAAACTGCCACCCAACCCTTTGATCAAGAAACAAGCTATTTGTGCCCCCATAACACAATTCAAGCTTGATCTTATGTACCATTCTCTACATTTATCACCCAAGATTTCAAGGCCTGGCTTTGTTGGTTTTTATTGCTACCTGAAGTTGAAGATATGATCAATCAATGGTATCAGAAGGTTGCCTCTCAAGCACCACCACTAATTGTCACTGACTTTGAAAAATCGCTTGCTGCAAGGCAATTGTATGCCAATCACTCAACTCAATCCTCCTCAAAAGTTTTACCTTGTCTCAAACTGGCATTCACACTGTTCATCAATTGGTTCAATCCTGTGGGGGACAAGCTGGCTGGTAAGCAGGTTTCTATGGGTGTCATTGCCTTCAACTGTCTCAACCTCCCATCCAACTTGCAATACCAAAGCAAGTAAACCTGTATCCTTGTTATTGTTCCTGCACCCAATCAACCCTACATGACAACCATCAGAAACATCCTAGAGCCTTTGGTTGATGAGCTCATCCAACTCAACTCTCCAACAACCATTGCAAAAACTTGGCATAAAAATGGCCTCTGCATAATAATTTGACTGGCGGCTGTCCTTGGTGATGAATTTGCTACTCACAAGGTTGCTGGGTTTGCAGCGCACTCAGCAAAGCAATTCTGTCCTTGTTGCAACTGAAATCTGAAGGAAAAAAGTTGTATGTGCCTGGGTAAACCAAGGAATCAAAGAAATGTGATCTCTGCTTCTTTGGACTGGAAAGAAAGCTCAAGTTTGACTGTACGGGATCAACTTTTCAAGAAATATGGCATACACTGGTCAGAACTAAATAGATTACCTTACTGGGATCCTGTAAAAGGTGCTGTGCTTGGCATCTTGCATAACTGGTATGAAGGAGTTCTTGCCCACCACTTCAAATGTCAATGGTCATGGATTTTTGAGAAACACCTGCAATCAAACCCCAATGAATCCAGAATTGAAAACGGCAAGTGGACCAATGGATCCAAAGTAAATCATCATCATCTCTCCCTGCCAGGAGGATGTTCATCAAATCATGTTCTTGCAATATTCAAAAAAATTAATGATGTAGTTGTGTCACAAGGTGTCACAAGGGTTACCAGAAAACTTGGAGCTACTAAGAATGGTAAGCTAAAGGCTAGCAAGTGGCGTTCTCTCTTTGGAATTTATTTGCCACTTTCTGTGCCAGATGTTCTCTTGAATAACCCAATTTCCAATCATCAAAGCATGTGGATTGAGAAATTTTTCTCATTGGTAGCATGTACAAAGATCCTTGAAGAAAAATCTGTTTTCCACAAGATCCAACCAACTTACAAAAAAATTATCAAATATATTGCAATACAAGCAAACATCTCTGGCCCAATAGTTCCATTTCCCCCAATCATCACTATGCACTACACTTACCCAAACAGTTGAAGTGGTGGGGTCCACTGAGCAGGATCTTGGAATTTTCTGGCAAAAATTTGAATGGCTAATCACAACGTGTTCCAACAAATGGCTTACTATGTATGTGATTAGAAATATTTTAGTCTTGGGAAATACATAGGTTGCTGATGCTTTCTTTTTGCTCAGATGAAATGCCAAAAACAATTATGACAAAATTTTTTCAAATGCATCAATTGAATGTCAAACACAAATTTCAAGCTGTGCCAGTCATTAGCAACAAACAAATAGAGCTTGCCTTGGACACCAAAACTTATGAAGAGCTTCTCCAATTAATAAAAGGAAAGGCCAACTCGACTCATGATTATTGGCAAGTGCCACATGTCCTAAAACCAAACGTGCTGGGAGTGCATGACAAAGAGTTAAATGAAATGGAGTGCAAGGTTGGAGTTAAGGTAGGAAAGAACAAGCCAAATAATATGGTGAAGTACATGCAAGGATAAGATGTCAAATGGATCTTGGTGGTGCATATTTTGCAGGTTTGGAAGGGAGAGACTGTCCATGAAGATGTCATCATGGTACAGAAGATGGAGAAAGTCACCTCCAATGGTGGAACCAAAAAGTTTGATTTCAGCCTCCTGGATGCCAAGACCCTTGCTATCCTTTAGCTACCAGAGGTGATAGAATCAATAATAAATATATTATTTAATAAATGCAGAAAAAATCCATAAAATATTTGGATTAAGCTTATTGCAAGGTTAAGTGGTTTGGTTATGGTTTATTGTTTTAAATCAATATGAATAAATTGATTATTAAATATTTTTATAGAGGGGCCACAAGTATATTGGGGATCTTTAAAACATCTATTCAGGGATTTCAGTATGAAAACACGTAGTCCTGGTTACTTTGGGCTCTTTAGTTTAAAGGATATTTTACCCAAAGATAATATGTATATAAAATACACGGTGGAGTGGCAGGGCCTTGTAACCAAGCTGCCACGACAGAGAAAGGATAATAAAACTCACTTGTATATTATTTAATCTTTTGGGTATCTGTTTGAGACGTGCACTGATGGGTCAAACCTGTATACTGGGGCTATAAGGTTGTTCAGCAGTTTTAATTGATAAAAAAGAGGTTGAGGATGGATATTATTGATCAGACTTAGCCATAAATCACTTCCTTATCTCTTATAAGTACTTGATTACCTTGGCATGGTGTCTGGATATAAATATAACTGGGCTCTGCCCATAAATATCCTCAAACGAGCTCTTTATTTATAGCTTTTGGAGTCCCAATCTTTTCCTTCTGAGGGGTACAGGGGCTCAAAGGGACGGACACTAAGGCTAGCAGGGTAACCAGGGGTAGCCTGTCACATGTTCTTGGTGCTATAGCATGGGTAGCATCTAATTCCTTGGGTTATAAGAATTATTCTACTTTATAATAGATATTAGGACGTGTGAATAACACTAATCTGTCCCATTTATGAATTATTTAATTAATTATCCTTTGTAAATGTTCCCAGTAATTTAATAATTATTTAAATAAACATTTCTATGGACATCCTGATTTCAGGTGAGTTCTCTTTATGTATTAAATAACTGGAGTAAAGTCATGATATTGATTTTACTCCTTATTTTTGAGTTCCAGTTGATTTACTAAAATAATTACTTAAAAATATAAGTCATGGGAATTCATGTAATATTTTTACATCATTAGTTTTCTTAGTATGTCAAAAAGATATTGATGTCTAGAAATCCTCATAAAAGTATATTAAAGTATTTTAAAATATTTTTAGAAGCTTTCATTGTCTTATTTTCGACATTCTTGGTACTTTGAATTATATTTAATAAAAAATACGTATAAGGGTTATTTAATTATTTTTATATGATATTATGTACTTTTAGACTATCTACTATCCACGGGAACATTTATTACATATGTAGAATGTTCCTGTGTGGGTTGTAGCATGTTTACATTGCACCTAAGCCTCTCAGGCCACCTGTCACTCTGTCAACCCGTAGTCCCGCGGCTGGGTACTTGTCAGAGGCCCAGGGCTGCGTACACCACCTTGACAGAGTGACAGGGCTGTATCTCAGCCGGGCGCGGGTGCATTGGCTGCCGCGGCTAGGTGCGGGAATTGTGACAAAACACATTTCCCTCCATAACTCCTAAAATATACACGACACCTCAATTCTGACTGAATTTTAGGTGTGAAACCTATACGTGACAATATGTGTAAAATATGTAATTGACCAAAAGCTCAATAGTGGAGCCATAGTATTTTGGTCTTTCTTTCCTTATTTATTTAAAAATATAAGGAGTTTGATTTCAAGGGTGGGGTCAGTGAGTGACCCCACCTAATTTTGGGTGGAGAATCCATTTCTGTAATAATATTTATGTTTTTCTTACTCCTTCTTAGGTTCAATTTACTATTATTATTATTATTTTATTTTTGTTACTTTTGCAGCTTGCTTTGCAATAGTAGCAAGCTGAAATTTGAGGACTGGTTTTGTCACATGAAGGTGTCCCATGTCAAGCAGCTACACCAACATGAGTTCATCCCACCTTCACAGGTCCTTGGAGTGGCAGCATATTGTCCCCTCCTAGCCTGGAGCCTGGGATGCACTGAACCATTTCATTTGGTGTGTCCCATGAATGCTTCAAAGTTGCACCTGGTGTGGTTACCAAATCTGGAGACCTTGGGCCAGTGCAGAAAATTTTAGAATTTTTTATGATATTTTAACTATCTTTCATCATCAATTAAATCAAAAAAATAATCTTTCCCGGAATGATTCCCTATTTAGTTTCCAGTTCCCAGCCTTCCCTTCTCCTAGTTGTCTTGGAGGATCTCTCAGGTGTTAAGAGCCCTGTGCCTGGTTTTCAAGTCCCTGTTTCTCCACTCCTCATCCTCCGGTTCCTTTTTCCAAGGGCGCAGGCAAGACCAGCTTGGCTTGGCTTGACCTTTGCTGGCACCGGCATTTTTGTTGAAATCAACAGCAATGGCAATCCTCCTCATCTTCTCTCCCTCATTGGTTGGCCAATAGACCAATTGATTATCCTCATCAGCCACCCAAGGCCTCCTCCTCCTCTGATCATCTCCCCCCTGCCACACCCACCTCAACCATCTCCTCCGGCCGTCCCAGGAATCCACCCCATCATCCATCTTATCACCCGCACTGACTGTTGCTTCCTCAAAATATGACGGGCCTGCCAGTGGTTGCTTACAATTGCTTGCGGCTGTTGGAGTTGTTTCAAGTGCCTGATCCTCTCCTTCCCATCTCTCACCTCCATCCACATCATCCCATGACCAACATCTCCAACAATTGTCCCCAGCTCCTTGCAACCATGTTGGCACTCATCCAACAAACCACAAGCCATCACTTGCCGCTGTTGGAGTTGTTGCAAGCACCTGATCCATCCCTTCCCATGGCCGCCAACAAATCCCACCCAATTGGTTGCACTTCTCACTCCTCTCCCAGCCATCCTATCTCTTGTATGTATCTACGTACGCACAAGATCACCTCTTGACAGGGCTCAATCCAAAGAACTATCTCCACTTGCTCTGCACCTTGACCCCTGTCAATTTACTTGATTTCCATCTCAATCCACCCTATCATTGCCCCTCTATCCAGCTCTCAAACTGGTCCTCCCAATCCTCTGTGCGCAACCAATCACGTGGATGATCCCCATCACCTGCTTGCTCACTTTCACCACTTGTGCCCAAGCGCAAGTTCCTTCCCTCATCCTTTGAGGTCTCCCCTCTTGCACAATCATCTGTGGGCCAGCGGTTGCCCGGGCCCGTCAGCCTTTCCACGCAACTCCTCACCTGCAACTCTTCTGCCCATGCCCATCATTGGCACGGGATGGTTTCTTTCCATCCCGCTCATCCATGAGTTTTCATTATTTTCAGGTTGTTTTTTGTTTCTTTTTTTTCTCATCAGTTTCTTTTGTTTTCTCATCATCAAAAAAAATCCAATTGTTTTTTTTGGCTCTATGTGTTATCACTTGTACATAATCAACAGGGACCCATGGACCATAAAAGGAGGGGCTCTCCCCTACCTTTTCCAATCATCCATGGGAGTGTGTGCATATATCCCTCCTGGTATCATATGCATTCATCATCATTATCCTGGGTATATCTTTGATTTCCCCCTGATCCATTGATCCTTAAGTATTTTCCCCTCTGTGGCCTGATACTTATCACCAACCATATCCTTGCTGGTTGAAGAGAATCCTTTCTGTTGGAATTCTTGAGTGTGTTACACCACACTTTGATCCCTTTCTATGACCATACTGGTCTTGATCCTTCCTTGATCATCTTTCCGGAGCCAATCACATTTTATTCAATAGGTTTTATTAAGTTCAAAACCTAGAGTGTTATACCTCCTTCTATTTTTCAAAGTTGCATTCTGCCAGCCTACTCTTGAGTTCCTGGAAAAGTGTTGAGATTATCCCTGTTCAAATCAGTTACCTTTTGCTTTTAGAGCTTCTCAAAAAATTCTGCTTTGTCTTGTACAGCCACTCTCAGTTATCTGGTACCATTCAAGCACTTGATTGCGGAGAGTTGGGCAGGTTCATTGAGAACCTGGAGGTTGGTTGGGGTTTGAGTTTATCATCCCCAATCTTCTTCTGAAGACCAGAGTTATTAGCTTGTGGGCGTTGTTTACATACAAAAGCTTTGTTCTTTTGAACTTTAAACAAAATTTAACTTCTTTCGTTCAAATATCTCCCAAATAATATTGCCTCAGATAGTGCTGTTCCATCACTACCAAATATTATCAAACTTTATCCCTTACTACTTGATTCCTCACTTGAAAAGTTCTGGACCTTGATCCTGGTTAAATTTAAATATTTTTATAACACTCAGGAGGGCAGCCTAAACAGAAACTTTCCACTCCACAGAACTCCCATTGCCTAGCACTGTTTGGAGCCTTACATTTGGTCTCCTGGGCTGGGATCAAACCAGAAACCTTAGGATTTACAGTCCTAAACTTGAAGAATCAAATCCAAATCCAATACTTTATCCTTTTTTACTTTTTTTATTTTTTTTTATCATCCAGATCTGATCCATGGAGGAAACTTGTTCCAGAAGTAAGTCCTCCCAATTGCGCACCATCTGGGAAACATCCTTGTTGTTTTTTTTTTTGTGAAACTCTACTTTTTCCACACCTGTGAGCCACATTGGAATTCTGATCTTTGGATCTCTTAGGAACTCTGCCCTTAAAAATGGAATCTACTGGTACCTTCTCCTCCTCTTTTTGGGTCAAGATGCTCAAGATCAAGCCTCAAAACAAGAAATTAGGCTTCAATGGAACAAATTTCAAACAATTCTTGGACTCCTATGAGATGGCTGCTGAAGTGGATGGTGCAAGTGAACATGATATGGCTTATCAGTTCAAATTTTTTATCTCCTCTGATGAAGTTTTGAAGTGATTGAATTGTTCAATGGATTTGAAACTCATAACTGGAGGCTCTTGAAGGAGGCTATGTTGGCTTATTGGAGAAAAATAGATGTGGCTTGGTTTACCTTACAGGACTTGGATTCTATGGTTTCTCAATGGATCTCCAATGGTGCTGTCTCTTCAGCCTCTGATTATCAATCTTTTAGAAAATCTTGGGATCCTATTCAGTCTTACCTCCTCAGAAAAAATCACATGGGATGGTGGACAAAATTTGAGTTCAATTTTTCCAGTCTTTTTCTCCAGGAGTGCAGGAAAGGATTAGAGATTAATTAGTTAAATCAGGATCTATGATTACTACTAGAGATAATTGGTTAAAGCTCTCTGCTTTTCTGGTCCTAAAGAGTGCAGTGGATAAAGTAATGAAAGGTCAAACAGCTCTTACTTTTGAACAAACTAGAGTTGCTGAACCAGTAAATGCTCCTTCCTTTAAAGATTCAAATGAAATAATGAACAAGATGGAAGCAAATATTTGACCTAAAACAAATCCCCAGGCCAATAAGGAAACTGATACCATAGATGATACCACAAAATTACTTCAGGTCTTTGAAAGCAAAATAGATCAGAAAATTTCTTCTTTAGCTACTCCTAAACCTTCTAACTCTGTTACTAGAACCACTCTATTCTGCTATTACTGTCATCAAGAAGGCCATGGTACTGGGAGATGTCCTGAAATCCAGAATTACAAGGAGGAAAAATTGGTGGAGCAGAAGGAAAACAATTTCTTTATTCCTAATGGTGCTTTGATCCCTTTTGATTCATCTTGTCCAATGTTTCATGTGGTGGCCTCCTATCAACCACCAACTCCCAAGAAGGCATCTTTGGTCTCCTTGGATTTTTGATCATCCTGTGGCACTCTACAGCCTTGGTATCCTCCAGCTGTCACTTCTTCTAGCTTCTATGGCACTTATCAGTCTGATCCAGCTAGGAAAAGCCATGAGGAACCTAAACCTCAAAATACTCCTCCAGTTCCATATTCAATTCTTCAAAAACCCTTAAAACATTGATCCTCACCTCAGCCCCCTTCCTCTGATGTGGAAGACATGTAAGTGGAAAAGGAAAAATTTATGGAAAGGATCCAGGACCACTCTGATCCTCCTCCTCTTCAATCTTTTCAACCTTCTGATCCTGTTCCAGTACCTGCTCAACCTGATCATCCTCCCTCCACCCAGCCCAAAGTTTGATTCAAGAGGGGCATTTCCAAGGATCACCCCAATGCTGTGGAAGGAGTATTAAGGAAAATATATGATCTAAAAATTCCTGATCTGTCTGAGGCTGAACTACTGTCAATCTCTCCATCTGTGGCTGAAGGGATGAAGAAATGGGTTTCTTGTCAATGGGTGGAGATTGGTCCGGACAAATTAAAAGTTTCTTCTGGTAATTTGATGGATGACCCTGGTGGAACAGGTCCCTCTTCAGATGCCAACTTGTATTCCTGTCCTCTTGGTTTCCTCTCCTGCCATCTTGGGGACTCTTCTAAAACAGTTTCTCTTCTGGTGGATTCTGGTTCCCAGCTCAATTTAATTTGGGATGCCATGACCTTCAAAGTCAAACTCAGCCCAAGGGTCAGCTTTAACTCTGCTGTGTATGGTATAGGGAATCAGTCATGCAAATTATTTGGTATTGGTGAGGATTTCCCTGTTTGAATTGTAAAAAATATTGCCGGCACCTGTCATTTATGGATTACTTGTTTGGATGGGCCTAAGATCATGGGAAGGCCTTTATGGATTTTGGTGCAACCCTGATGTTTTCTGATCAACTGGGGGAGAGAATTCTTCTCCATGATGCTTATGGCAGGAAGATTGAAGTCCCCCTTTGCTCCTTGGATTCTGGTTGTTGGGAAAAAGATTTTCCTGGTCATCCTCCTAAATTGGTTCTGAAAGGGAAACAGAAGGACACCTCTTCTTCCTCTCATTCTCATTTTTTATGGGATGAGTTAGTCCTACTAATGGTTTTAGTTCTTACCAGCCTCAAAAATCAACTCAAGGATCAACTTCTGTCTCAGAGGCATATTTTTCTTTTGCCTCATCATTTCCTTCTCATCCAAATAAGATTAAAAATCAAAAACATGAAAAATCCGAAAATCCTAAAAATATTTCTTCTCTCTTTGGATCTGTTAGATCCCAATCTTGATCCTCTTCTTGGTGGTTTTGGTATGAAGGAGTATGGCCTTAGGTGGAGGCAATTCAGGGTAGAAGTAAGTCCTCCAAATTTTTCACCATCAGGGGCTCCTACTACTGTCATTTTCAAAAACCTAACCTGCGCCACACATGTGAGAGATGTTTCATCTTTTGGATCCTCTTTTATGTAAAAGGCACCTTTCAAGGACGTTACCGCACATCAAACTTGGAAGATGTTGGGACTTGGTCTCAGCTTTTGTAGTCAAGTCTTTCTGGTCAATGCTTGGAGGAAGCAAGGATTTCTCTCTTTTGCCACTAAGTATAAGCCAGTTGCAAAAAAGGTTCAACCAGTCAACCAACCAATGCCTCTCAACCTAAATACTCCTCTTATCCCTCCTCCTCTATATTGTGATCCTTACTTTGGATTATCTCAATCTCTAACTCGTCCCTTTGTTCCTTGTGGTTGTGTCACTGAAGAACGTCTGAAGGTGGTCAACTTGGGTCCAGATTGATGGCTTCTTCCTGATGAGCTAAATTTGATCAAAAATTTTTTAGCTCCTAGAGAAAAATCTACTGCTTTCTGTGAAGAAGAGAGAGGTCTCTTGAAAGAAACCTATGACCTACCTTATATCATTCCAGTAGTAGAACATGAAACCTGGTAAAAGAACAAGATCCCTATCCCTGCTACTAAGGTTGAAGAGTTCATCAAGTTGGTCCGCAAACAAGTTTGTACTGGTTTATAAAAGCAGTCAACTTCCAGCTATTCCAGTCCTGTATTATGTGTCCTCAAAAGTAATGGTAAACTTAGAATAGTTCATGATCTCCAGCCTCTTAATAAGGTTACTATCAAAGAATCTGGTTTCCCCCCTGCTACTGAAGAATTTTTCAATTCTTTCTCTGGGAGAGCTTGCTATGGTCTAGGTGATATTATGGGTGGCTATAACAAAAAGTACTTACATCCAATTTCTTTTCCCCTCACTACTTTCAACAATCCTCTTGGTCACTTCACACCTCCTTGTTTGCCCTAAGGTGCCACCACTTTGGTTGCAGTCTATCAGGCTCAGATGTTTTGGATCCTCCAGGATGAAATCCCTGATCATGCTGGTATCTTTAGTGATAATGGCAGAATTAAAGGTCCAGTTTCTGACTATAACAATGAGAACTTACCTTGGCACTCAGGAATCCAATGATGTATCTGGGAATATGCAACCACTTTGGAAAGGATCTTTTTTTGAATCAAGGAGTCTGGTCTCACTGTCTCTGGATCCAAATTGGCTGCCTGTGTCCCTGCTCTGGAAATTGTTGGTCATGTGTTCTGCAAGGAAGGAAGAAGAATGGCCCCATCCAAAGTCAACAAAATCCTCTTTTGGCCCACTCCAATCAATCCCACTGATGTCAGAGGTTTCTTAGGTGTTGTCATTTATGTTTGGATCTTTATTCCTTCTCTATCCAAAATCTGTATTCCCTTGCGTTGCTTAAACAGGAAGGAAGCTGAATGGGTTTGGACCCAAGCTTGTGAAAAATCATTTCAGAGGATTGAAAAAATTTTCGGGAAAGAAATTGTCTTGAAGAAGATCACTTATGGACCTGGAGCTGGCAAGATCAAGCTGACTGTCAATTTGAGTTATCAATCTGTTGGGTCTGTCCTTACAAAGGAAGACAAAAAATGGTTTTGAAAGTCCTGCTCTGGATGACTCTCTTCTCTTTTCAGATGTGGAATCTAGGTACTCCCAGCCAAAACTGGAACTTTGCAGTTTGGCCCAAATGTTGAAGAAGCTCCAAACTATTCTCTGGGGTCAACCCTTCAAGTTACAAGTTGACACACAATCCATCATCAAAATGATTGATTCCCCCAGCCTTCCTAATGCTCCAATGCCTTGTTGGGTGGCTTTTGTTCAGTTTTTCTCTTTGATATTGCTCATAGGCCTTGAAATTCTCTCACAATGCCTGATGGTTTATCTTGAAGTCCTCTTGGAGATCAAGAATTGGATGTTGGAGTGGATTTTGACAAGGAGGAACCTTTTATTCAACCTGTCTTCAGCTTTTCCTCTAAAAATTATTCTGGCTTCCAGCAAGGGTTGTGGGTAAACTAGAGCAGTACCTTTACACTCACCAAAGACCTCCTGATCTCTCAGGTAAAGATTTTTGATCCCTTAAAAGAAAATCCTCCAACTTCTTTATACAAGGTACTAGGCTTATGAAAAGAGGCAATCCTTGTGCTCTTATTGTTGTCACTATCCCTGCTAAGCAAGATTCAATCTTGGAAAGTCTCCATGAAGGACTTGGTTATTGTGAAGAAATGGAAACTTTTCAACAAATATCCAAACAATTCTGGTGGCCATCTTTAAAGAAATCTGTCTCTCAATGGTGCAAAAGTTGTGAGGTCTGTCAGAAACTTCATCTTAGGTGCCCGTCTGAAATTTGCTGTCCAACTGGGGAGTCCATTGTCTTTGGAAGGATTGCTATGTATGTGGTTCACATCAAGGCTGGTGGAGCTAAGTACCTCATTGTGGCTAGAGATGATTTTTCTGGATGGGTTGAAGCAAAATTCCTTAAGAGCCTCAGTTCTCAATCAGTAGCAGCTTTTCTCTATGAGACTTGGAAAATGCGCTATGGCTTGGCCCAATCTTATTCAACTGATGGTGGCTCTTATTTTGGTGGCAAACGGGCCAAAATGATCTGATTCCTTCCTGGTCAACATAGGGTGACCACTCCTTATTATCCTGAAGGCCAAGGCAAGGTGGAAAGAGGCCATGCTCCTTTGAAGGCTGCTATTGTCAAACTGACCAGTGAAAGTGGGAAGAATTGTTTCAAATTTCTTCCTCTGGTCCTTTTCTCTCATCAAGTTTCAACTAAAAAAACCATTGGCTACTCACCCAATGGAATGTTATTGGTCAAAGGGCTCTCCTTCCTCTGGATCTGGAAATGGAATCTTTCTTAGGTATCTCTTGGGAACAGGTTTCTTCTACCACCAATCTATTAGTTTCCCAATCTAAGCAACGGGAGCAGAGTTAGGATGTTTGCAGTGAAGCTTATCAGAAGATGATGGAATCCAGAGAAAAATTGGTTCAGTATTGGGAATTTAAACATTCAAAGCAGATCAGGACCCTTTTGTCATGCTTTGAGCTTAAGGCATTTTGTCCTCCCACTTTGAAATACTCTTTTCTTCAAGTACCATCTGTTAAATAGATCATCTTCTATTTTCAGTTGTCTCTCTTTTCTATACTCTTTTCTTTTTCTGTTTTTCCAGTTCTTTCTTTCTGTTCCTTTTTCAGTTCTATCTTTTCTTATTTTATCTCTTTTCATTCTTTTTCTTTTTTTTATAAGACACTATCCATGCTCTCAAATCACTTATTTCACAGATCACAGGCGCACGTCTCTCTCTTTCATTCATCTAGAGCGCGCGCCCCTCCCGCTTTTTCATACATGTCACAGATACAATACTCTTAAGAACTCAACTACTTACTCTACCGCTTCTACCATCTTATTTAAAACCTCTTCTCATATACTTCTTAAAAACGCTTCTTCATCATTTCAAATTCTTCTCATCTATCTTCTCATACTCAACCATGCCCTTATTCGCCCAATCATCCATCAACTCAACCAGCTACGAACTCACTATAGATTCTGTCTGGTAAGACTGTCCACCAACTAATTCCATTTTCTGCGATCTCCATTCTCAATGACTCATGTCGAGTATCCTTCTTTTCAAGGTCTTTTCTGCTATTTCTTCAAAATAATCTTTCCATCATTCCCAACCAAGTCTTCATCAATCATTCTCAAGATCTTCAATTACAGAATCTATATCCTTGATGTTGGTTTCTCTTTCCTTTTCCATTTATTCTTCTTTTCTTCTCCTTCTTTATCTTTTACTTTTCTATTGCTGATTTTAGTTGTCTTTTAGCCCTCTTAAAATTCTTCAATTCAGTTTCTATTTATAAGAAATCCAACACCATCTACCTCAGTCCATAAGCCTGAAAAACTAGAAGCACAACATCAATGGTGCCTTTGGCTTATCAACTCTGGCTTGCATAACAACCTTCCATTCTTGGCGACTAACTCAGAATCCACTTGCAAACCTTGAAGTCAATTCTAACTTGGTTTACCATCCATTTGGGTTCTGCCCTTTTCACCCTGGGTATCAATAACCCTTGGGTTCCCATTTCTGGTCACATGCTATTGCTAGTTTTCAATCATGCTAGTCAAGTTATCTCCACTGTATAGTTCCCAAATGGACTAGTCCCTTACCCTGCATAAACTACACCTTCATATTTGCATTGCTTCTGATGTAATTCCCTCATGTATCAACCAATACATCCCAATAAATTTATCCCCTATTGTCTTGCACTTACGCTAAGACCTTGGAAACAGTTCATGCTGTCATTTCATTTTTTACTCTGTCCATTTAATTCATTGCCTCATCGCTCAAAAATGTAGTTGACCATCCATCAGGTTGTATTTAGTCATTTTGGGTTACCTTATGAAGGCTGCTCCATTTGCCCGGGGATTTTCTCCTCAGTTAGTTAATTTCATAAATTCTTTCATTTGCTAAATCCAGTCATCAAATTGGACTTGGATTTGGTTTCCCTCCATTGGAACATTGATCCCTCATGCTGTGTGTTAAGTTACTCCACCATAAGTTTGCACTTTGCAGCTAGCCCTTGCTACCTTGCACTTGCCCTCACACTCAGCTTTCCTTTTGCGCTCATGATCATCTAAGATTTCCCATTCCCGGTCACATGCTTGCACCCACACTAGTCAAGCCACCTCAACTTTATAGTTTTCAAATGAAATAGTCCCTTACCCTGCATAAACTACACCTTTATATTTGCATTTCCTCTGAAGTCACTCCCTCATGTCTCAACCATTACACTTCAATACATGTGCCCTCTATTGTCTTGCACTTACGCTAAAACCTTGAAACTTTCATACTGTTATTTCATTTTGTAATCCATTCATGTCATTCATTGCCTCATTGCTTGTAACTGTATTTGACCGTCCATCAGGTTGTATCTAGTCATACTGGATTACCTTATAAAGGCTACGCCGCTTGCCTGGGGATTGTTTCCTCAGTTAGTTAATTTCATACATTCTTGCTCTTGCTAAATCCAGTCATCAAATTGGACTTGTATTTGGTTTACCTCCATTGGAACATTGATCCTTCTTGCTGTGTGTTAGGTTAATCCACCATAAGTTTGCACTTTGCAGCTAGCCCTTGCTACCTTGCACTTGCCCTTACACTCAGATTTCCTTTTGCGCTCACAATAATCTAAGATTGCCCTATAGTACCTGAGGTGGTTGTGTGACAGTAAATTAACTAATTCAACTCATCTATTGTAGCTTTCCAACCTATAAAGATTTATTTTTAAAATTTCACATACTTGCTCAACTTGGAACACTTCCCTCATGCCTTAAAATGATGATATCCATTGGGTAGGGAGATCCAGCATTTATTGGGCCAGACAACCTTTAGATCCTGTCCCTCTGTCTAAATCTCCTTTGGTTGAACCTCTTGATGATCCCCTTGCTCCCTTGCAGGAGGAAGTGGACCCTCTCAAAGAAATCAGAGACTCTTCCAATCAAAACTCAACTTGTGGTAGATTGCAGGCTTGCACTAATGCCCCCAAACCCAGTGCCTCAACCTTACTCACAACTCTGATCCAGGCACTTAATCAAACTTCCTTGAAATCTGGTCCAAGTGGTCCTAGTTTTTGCACCCCAGGAGTGAAGAAGCCTGATCACTTTACTGGGGAACACCCTCATAAGCTTAGATACTACCTAAAGTCCTCCAAAATCATCTTCTCAAACAATCCTCACAATTTCCCTACTGATAGACTTAGAGTTATGTATGCATCTTCCTTCCTTGATGGAAGAGCCTTGCAGTGGCTCAAACCTTACCTAAAAATATTAGATAACACAAGCGCCACTTGTATTCTCAACAATTGCAACAAGTTCAAGCAACATATTTTCACCCTGTTTGGAAACCCTAATGAATTTTGAAACACCAAATACAAACTAAATTAGTCATGAAGGAAAATAGTAGAGCTTCTGTTAATATTTCCAATTTTCAAACTCTGGAGTCTTGCATCCAATGGAACAAGGCAGCCGTTTTATTTCATTTTTGAAAAGGTTTACTGGCACACCTAATCAAAAAACTTGCAGTTGGGGGACATAAGAAAAACCCCCTTCAACAGTTAATCAACTGGGTAATTGAGCTTGATAATTGTTATCACGACAAGAACCACTCTAAAAAAAACAACCATGGACCTTCAAAATTGACTCCAAAGACAGATGAATCCTTGAAACAATCTTTGAAGAATCCAAAGCAATCCAGACTGAATCCAGCCTTGCACTCCAACCCAAAAGGAAAATCTGTTGCCAAAACTCCAAAGTTTGGGGATAAAGAAAATGGGATGCTCTGGAATGAAAAATGGTTAAGGAGGGAAAGGAATGGGTTATGTATGTAGTGTGGAGGTAAAAATGATGTCAATAGTTGTGCAATGGGGCCAGCGCGTTAAGCAGATAAACAGTCAAACAACTAGCTTGTAGTTTTACTGACACTTTCAAGGAAGGCTACACATTATCTAAATTACAGCAATTCAATCTTTGCACTTGGAAGACAATAGGTGCTCCGATTTCAATATTTGTCCTTTTCCATTCTGACAACTCTCCTTATCAAGTTTTACTCCATTCTGGCGCTAATGTTTCTTTTATAAGTGAATCTTTGGCCACTTCCTTAAACCTTATGCGTTCCAAGATAGATAACCTCCCTATCTATTTAGTAAGTAGTGCAACTGAGCTTTCTCATTAGGTTTCCCAAAAGGCAAAATGGACCTTTGAGATTGAAGATTTGGAAATCATTCAAGAGTCTTTACCTTCTGTTTATCATGAATTTGCTGACTTCTTTTCAGTTGTAAAGGTAGATAAACTTCCTCCATTCCCTTCTTGCAATCATAAGATCAAACTTACCGGCCCACCATGGGCACCCAGACAAGTCTACTCTCTCTTGAAACAGGAATTGACCGCACTTCAAGAATACATTGCATAAAATTTATTGAAAGGGTTTCTTCAACCAAGCAATTTGAACACTGGTTCACCTGTCTTATTTGTTCCAAAGAAAGATGGTGGAATTTGCCTTTGTGTTGGCTATAGGAAACTGAACCAGGTAACCTGGAAGAATGCCTACCCAGTACTGCCTATGTTGCACCTCCTTACTTTATTCCATGGAGCTGCTTATTTCTTGAAGTTAGACCTTTGAGGCACCTATAACCTATCTTGCATTGCAAAAGGCCATGAGTATTTGACCACAATGAGAAAACAGTTTGGCAGTTATGAGTATACCGTCATGCCCTTTGGCCTCTGCAATGCTCCTTCCACTTTTCAACATTTTCTCAATGACATTTTTCCTGACCTTTTAAAGAAATATCTTGTGGTGTATCTTGAAAATATACTAGTCTACTCAAAAACTCTTGAGGATCAAATCACACATGTGTGAGAGGTGCTGCAGCGACTTTGCAACAATGACCTGTTTTCAAAAGCATCTAAGTGCAAATTTCATACTCCTTCTCTTCAATATTTAGGTGTCATAGTCTTTCAGCAAGGAATATTGATGGATCCAGCCAAAAGACAAAGCATATTGGACAGGCCCCCAACTTCCTCTGTTAAATCCCTTCAAGTTTTCCTTGGTTTCAGTAATTCTTACTGGAGGTTTATTGAGCATTATGCCAAGAAAACCGTGAACCTCACTAATCTTCTTAAAAAAGACACTCATTTTGTTTCCACAGAACAAGATGCTTTGGAGTTTGAAGATCTGAAGAAAGCCTTTATGACTGCTCCAATACTTGCTCACTTTAACAATCTAGCTTGCACTATCTTCAAAACAGATGCAAGCCACTATGCAATTGGAGGAGTAATCTTGCAGTTTTCCTCCTCTTCTTCTCTTTTTGATCCCATAGCTTTCGAGTCTCACAAAGTTCTCGCTGCAGAGCTTAATTATGAGATTCATGACAAGGAACTTCTTGCAATTTTTTTTTGCTTGAGAAAATGGCATTCATACCTTTTGAGCCTTATGGAAACTTTTGAGGTCTTAACTGATCACAATTCTTTGAAATATTTCATGAGGTCAAAATTCCTTACATGCAGACAGGCACGTTGGGCCAAATACCTCTCCAAGTTGAAGTTTGGCCGGTCTTAATTGATCACAATTCTTTGAAATATTTCATGAGGTCAAAATTCCTTACATGCAGACAGGCATGTTGGGCCAAATACCTCTACCAGTTCAACTTCCCAATCATGTACCATCCTGGGAAACAAGCGGTAGTCCCTGATGCTTTGTCATGTTGGGACAACATTTACCCAGGAGGGGGGAGAACATTTGCCAACAACAATCCTCAAAACGTTAGGACACTTCTCTCAACCCAGTCTGCCAAACTCAGTTTGATAATCACTCACCTTCAAGATCTGGCTCCCAAACTACAACAAGCTCAAATTGACGAGCTCAAGTGTAGCAAAATTTGCAAGAATGAAAACTTATTAGATAGTGATTATAGTATTGACAAAAATGATTATTTAGTTTAGAAAAATCATATATTAGTACTAGATAATCCTTGCATTAAGTTAGATATCTTTGAGGCAAGGCATGATTCCCCAATTTCTGTTCATTATGGGCAGGATAAAACCTACCAATTGATTACACAAGACTTCTATTGGCCTGGTATGACCAATGAAGTAAAAGACTATGTTAAAGCGTGCTATTATTGCAATCCAAACAAGTCCTTGAAACACCAGAAGTATGGGCTGCTTCAGCCACTTCCAATTCCACCAATTTCTTGGCACTTTCTTTCTATGGATTTCATTTTGCAATCACCCATTTCTAGTGGTTATGATGATATTTTAGTAGTAGTAGATTGCTTCTCAATGATGGCTTTATTTCTTTGCAGTAATGTGATGGCCTCTTCTGAAGACTTAGCTAATTTATCTATAGAATATGTATTCTCAAAAAATGGTCTCCCTGATAATAGAATTAGTGATTGTGGATCTTTGTTTGTCTCTAGCTTCTAAAACTTGCTGTGTCAACATTTGAAGATCACTTGCAATCTATCAAAGGCTTATTACCCAGAAATGGATGGGCAAACCAAGCGGATCAATCAGATCCTCAAACAGTATCTTTGAATGTATGTATCCTACCAAGAGGACAACTGGTCACAATGGCTCGCATTAGTCAAATTTTCCTACAACAACTCCACTCATTCCTCCACCAAAAAGTTGCCCTTCCAGACTCTTTATGGTAGAAACCCCATTTTCTCTTCCCTTCACTTAGCACCTTCTCAACCTGCTACCAATTACCTTAATCACATCCAATCCCTTCAAACCCAACTTTTGACCAACCCCAAAGCAGCAAACCAGCGCTACAAGGAGCAAGCAGATCAACTTTGCACTTTGGCCCCAACCTTTGCAGTAGGAAATGGGGTATGGCTCAATGCTTGCAATATTTGCAGTACTTGCCCAACTTGTAAAATCTCTGAAAGAAATCTTGGCCCCTTCAAAGTCAAATCAACAGTCTCCCCTAACGCCATTAAACTTACCTTACCTGCAAAATGGAAAGGTATCCACCTGTTCTTTCATGTGTCTCTCCTAGAGCCAGCTCAAGTCTTATACCTGGGAAAGACTCATCCCCCTCCTGAACCAGTCCAAGTCCATGATCAGTTAGAGTAGTAAGTAAGCCAAATCCTGAATTCCAGGTTACGCAAAGGAGAGCTTCAATACCTCATCAAATGGACTGGCTTCCAGTCAAATGAAGATTGCACCTCATGGGAACCAGCCCATCACCTTTGCAACTCTTTCTATTTTATTCAAGACTTCCATGCAAGTTACCCTTGCAAACCTTGCCAATCTTAGCTCCCATTCCATTCCATTACTTCCATCCCATTCCACACTTCCATCCCATTCCATCCCATTAATCTCATCCCATGTCCTCATTTCATTTCATTTCACTTTCTCATAACCATCCCGTTTTTTATTTTCAAAACTTTTATCCTTTCACGTTTTATCTTGAAATCAAAATCCTACTTTCCCTAAACAAATATATATATATATATAGCAATAAAATAATAAAATGATAAAAATAAAAATATACATTTCCACAGATTATCCTTTATTTCTCTTTCTTCTTCCTCCCAATTCTAATTCAATTCCTCTACCATTGGCCTAAATTCTTCTAAATCTTTGTCATACACCAAAGAAGACAATCTTTGCAAGATCATCACTTGTTTCATCAGATTTCTCTCAAAGATTTCCTTGCACTTTGCATTACAAAGCCTCTTTGGTCGGGTATTCCATCCATCTTCCTCCATGAGTTCCTTGTGAGCTCTCTTCCTTTTTCCCTTTGAAGAACCTTCTCCAAAATTGCCAGTCAATTGCCTTGAATTGGTTTTGATTTGTCCTTTGAATTGCACTCAGCTCCCCTCATTTTGGCCTTCCATCTGATTTCTTTCCGTTCCACCCCGTTCCTCCACCTCCCATTCCATCCAATCATTCCTTCTATTCTGTTTCCTTCATCCTCATTTTCCTCCCTTTTCTCTGGTTCCACCTCCCCTTCAGCCATTCCTTGTTCCCTTGCCTCTTTGATTATCTGCATTTCCTCGGCTTGCACTTCACTTTGCACCTCACTTTGCACTTCCAACCCAATTGATCCAGTATATGGAGGTGGTGGTGGAGGCGTATTGGTGATGTATTGTTGGAATTGTGGCAGTACTACATCAATGAGGATTATATTAGTTCCATTTCTCTTTTTCTTTATTTTTTACTTATTGTTAGTCTCTAAGCCTTGACTTATCAGGGTTCTGAATACCTAAGAACTCAATCTCAGGCACTGGAGGTATAGTATAATTAACTCACGGCGCAGACCTTTGACTTTGCACCTCCCTTCTGGATGCTGCTGGGACATCTACAACCAGCTTGCTACTTATAGGGAATGTACAAGCAACCTTGCACAAGCAACATTTTTTGCACTTGTCTAAAATACCTTGCATAGCTGTACTAGGGACACATTGCTCATTTTGTCAAATGCAGTTTTTGCAATGCCGGAATGACAATGAAAACATAATTAATTATGAATCTATTTAAAGAAAAGAAGTAATGATTAATGGGTATGCAGTAATTGTAACAACTTTGGAATCAATTGGAAAACTGTCTGAATTCTGTGGAAACAAGAGAGGTGATACCCCCCAAAGTTGTGCTCAAGTTCCGGAAGTTATTGGTCTAAGCATCTGTAAGGAGATTGGATGCAATGAGTTTAAGAATAGAGAGAGTGATGAAAAGATAAATTCCTCCCTTCCAATCCTTCCCATACCATTCCCTGGTGGTCCGGTGATGATGATTCATGATGATCCAACCCAGAGTTGAGAGTGGGGTATTTTTGAGTCCTCCCTCTCAACCCTAAACTAGGTACAACCACAAGCAAAAAGATAGATGAAATATGACCCCAAGTACAGAACCCTAGCTCCACCCTAACCCTACCCCGTACCACCCACCCCGTCTGAAACCCTCCCTTTTGATATCACGTATGTCCAGTTTTTCCTTCTCATGGCGCAGCCCTCTGCCGCCCCCTACTCAGAGCACCCTGGGTTTATCCATCTGCGCGCGCCCGCAGATCCAACAATCCATGGGTTGGCCCGCGCTTATGCCCGCGCAAACCTCCCTGGCGCGTATAACCCCTGATTTCCCCGCCCTTGCCTTCCGGACTAGCCACCCGCAAGCTTGGTTGGGCTGGCTCCATCACTTGGTCTGCATTCCCTGGGTGGGTTGCAGCCCAGCGCCCCCCAGAGTAGGTCCAACCTGCACCTGGTGCCAAGAACTGCAATCCCTGCCACTGAGCCCTCATCCCCTGCTGCTGAGCCTGCAGCAGGAACTGCTGAGACTGCGCGCACCCCAAATGCTGAGCCCAACCTACCCAACTGCTGAGCGCGCAGCCTGTGACACAGCTCCTGTTAGAATTTGAGTTTATATATATGTGACTTTCACTGGAGTTCAAAGTATCATTGATTGGATTGATTTGATTTATATTATTTTTGTTATTGAAGTATTAAAATAATGGCTCAAATATAACTAGGCTGTGTTCTCAGTAGTGATTGTCAGACTTTCCAAGCATAACATTTCACTTACCATGTCACTTAAACTGCTTATGTTAATTTTGCCTTATTCATTTTTTACTCAACCACTTGTTGGCCAATCATGTATTTAATCTATATAAACAATGGTGCTCTCAAGTGGAATTCATCATCTATTCATTCACAAAATCAACCAGAGTGCCCATTTCCTCCTGTCCTGAGATCCGTTACGCTTGACGTTACAAGCTTCATTCACCCATTTCTTTATACTTTTCATTTCTTCAGAGAACAAGCTCTCTTTATTCTTTACAGCTCCCAATCCAAGGTTATAAATACAACACCACAACACTTGCAGGAGCTCGCGTCTTTATACCGGGGAAACTGTCATGCTTTGAGATTAAGGGTCATTGTCCTCCCACTGTGACGTACTCTTTTCTTCAATTAACATCTAAATCAGTCCATAAGCGTGACAAACTAGAACCACAACATCAATTGTGCCTTCTGCTTATCAAATCTGGCTTGAATAACAACCTTCTGTTCTTCGCAACTGACTCAGCAACCACTTGCAAACCTCGCAGTCAACTCTACCTTGTTCAACCATCCATTTGGGTTCCGCCCTTTTCACCCTGGGTATCAATAACCCTTGGGTTCCCATTTTGGGTCACATTCTATTGCTAGTTTGCACTCACACTAGTCAAGCCATCTCAACTGTATATTTTGCAAATGTACTAGTCCCTTACCCTGCATAAGCTACACCTTCATATTTGCATTGCTTCTGATGTCATTCCCTCATGTCTCAACCATTACATCTCAATACATTCCTCCCCTATTGTCTTGCCTTTATGATAAGACCTTGGAAAAAATTCATAGTGTCATTTCATTTTGTACTCTTTCCATGTCATTCATTGCCTCATTACTCAAAACTGTAGTTGACCATCCATCAGGTTGTATCTAGTCATTTTGGTTTACCTTATAAAGGCTACTCCATTTTCCTGGGGATTGTCTCCTCAGTTAGCTAATTTCATACATTCTTGCACTTGCTGAATCCATTCATCACATTGGGCTTGGATTTGGTTTCCCTCCATTGGAACATTCATCCCTCTTGCTGTGTGTTAAGTTACTCCACCATAAGCTTGCAATTTGCAGTTAGAAATTGCTACCTTACACTTGCCCTTGCACTCAGCTTTCCTTTTGCGCTCACAATCATCTAAGATTTCACTATAGTACGTGGGGTGGTTGTGTGACGCCTTTGAATCCCGGTAATTTTGCTTTAGCTTATAGTCAATCCTTGGAAACTCAGTGGGGAACGCCTTTCTTTAATTGCTGGAATGTTCCTTATTGGGTGGTCCACCAAGTCAGAGGTGGATCATATGTTTTGGAAGAACTGGATGGTACTCAGATGGCAAAAAGTTTCTCTGCTGATCAATTCAAGATATTTCATTGTTGTGGAGGCAACTTAGATCAAAAGTAAGCCCTCCCAATTGTGCACCACCAGGCTCATCTGCTGAATCTTTGTTGTAAAACTTCACTTTATGCCACGTACATGAGTACCTTGGATGCCTCCTTTTTTTATCTCCATCACTTCTAGGAATTTTTTTTGGATGGATCAAGATATGCTTTTCCAATCAACCTCAAGATCAAATGGATATTCTTTGGTTCCAAGCAACTTTCTTTCCTTTTTTTATATATTTCATCAAACTCAGATGCAGACTAGGGACAGTCTGTAAGTTGGGAAGAGATGTGGTGACGAAATCTGGAAACCTTGTGCCAGTGCAGAAAATTATAGAATTTTTTATGATTTTTTAACTATCTTTCATCATCAATTAAATCAAAAAAAATCTTTTCTGGAATGATTCCCTATTTAGTTTCCAGTTCCCAGCCTTTCCTTCTTCTAGTTTTCTGGGAGAATCTTTCAGGTGTTTAGACCCCTGTGCCCGGTGTTCAAGTCCCTCTGGCTCCAATCCTCATCCTATGGTTAGTTTTTCCAAGCGCGTGGGCAAGACCGGCTTGGCTTGGCTCAACCTTTGCCCGCACCGGCATTGTTGTTGAAATCAATGGCAACAGCTATCCTCCTCATCTTCTCTCCCTCATTGGTTGGCCAACCAATTAATTGATCAGCCTCATAAGCCACCTAAGGCCTCCTCCTCCTCCAATCATCTCCCCCCTGCCACGCCCACCTCAACCCTCTCCTCTGGCCATCCCAGGAATCCACCCCATCATCCGTCCAATCACCCGCACTGCCTGTCACTTCCTCAAAATATGCTGGGCCTTTAAGTGGTTGCTTACATTTCTTGCTGCCATTGGATTTTTTTCAAGCGCCTGATCCTCTCCTTCCCATCTCTCACCTCCATCCCCATCATTCATTCATCAGTCATCCAATGACCAACATCTCCAAAAATTGTCCCCAGCTCCTTCCAACCGTGCAGACTGCAAGCTGTCACTTGCTGCGGTTGGAGTTGTTGCAAGCACCTCATCCATACCTTCCCATGACTGCCAACCAATCCCTCTTAATTGCTTGGGAGTCTCACCCCTGTCCCGGCTGCCCTATCTCTTGTATGAATCTACATATGTACAAAATCATCTTTTGATAGGGCTTGATCCAAAGAACTATCTCCACTTTCTTGGCACCTCAACCCCCATCAATTGACTTCATTGCCATCTCAAGCCACCCTATTGTCACCCCTTGATCCACCTCTACAACTGGAGCTCCCAATACTCTGCGCGCAACAAATCACACGGACAATCACCATCACCTGCTTGCTCACCCTCGCTGCTTGTGCCCAAGCGTGAGTTCCTTCCCTCATCCATCAAGGTCTTTGCTCTTGCGCAATCATCCGCAGGCTAGTGGTTGCCCAGGCCTGTCAGCCTGTCCGCGTGACTCCTCACCTGCAACTCTCCTGCCAATTCCCATCATTTGGAAGGGCTGGTGTCTTTCCATCCCCGTTCATCCCTGAGTTTTCATTATTTTTAGGTTGTTGTTTGTTTCTTTTTTTTTCTCATAAGTTTTTTTTTTTCTCATGATCAAAAAAAAATTCATTTTTTTTTTGGCTCTATATGTGTTATCACTTGTACATAGTCAACAGGGACCCATGGCCCATAAAACAAGGGGCTCTACCCTACCTTTTCCAATAATCCATGGGAGTGTGTGTGTATTTACCTCCAGGTATCATAGTAATTCATTATCATTATCCTGGGTATATCTTTGATTTCCCCCTGATACATTGATCCTTAAGTCTTTGCCCCTCTGTGGCCTGATCCTTATCACCAACCATAGCCTTTCTGGTTTAAAAGAATTCTGTCTGTTGGAATTCTTGAGTGTGTTAAACCACACTTTGATCCCTTTCTCTGAACATACTGCTCTTGATCCTTCCTTGATAATCTTTCCAGAGCCAATCAGATTTGATTGAAGAGGTTTTATTAAGCTTACAACCTGGAGTGTTATACCTCATTCTATTTTTCAAAGTTGCATTCTGCCATCCTAATCTTGAGGTCCTTGAGAAGTTTTGAGATTATCCCTGTTCAAATCAGTTACCATTTGCTTTTAGAGCTTCTCAAAACATTGTGCTTTGTCTTTTACAGCCACCCCCAGCTATCTGGTACCCTTCAAGTGCTTGATTGCGGATAGTTGAGTGGGTTCATTGAGAACCTGGAGGTTGGTTGGGGTTTGAGTTGATCATCCCCAATCTTCTGCTGAAAACCAGAGTTATCAGCTTGTGGGCATTTTTTACATACAACAGCTTTGTTATTTTGAACTTGGAACAAACTTTAACTTCTTTTGTTCAAGTATCTCCCCCAGAATCTTGCCTCAGATAGTGCTGTTCCATTGCTACCAACTATTATCAAACTTTACCCTTTACTACTTGATTCCTCACTTAGAAAGTTCTGGACCTTGATCCCAGTTACATTTAAATAGTTTTTTTAACACTCAGGAGGGCAGCCTAAACATCACCTCTCCCTTTCACAGAACTTCCACGGCCTAGCACTGTTTGGAGCCTTAAACTGGACCCACGATTTTTGTACCTCTTTTCATTTAAACTCATTTCATTTGTGTAAATTTCTTTCTAAATTGCCATTAAGAAAATTTGATGCAATCAAAATGTACATTTCTTTTTTTCTTTTCATTTTAAATTCATTAGCCACATGGGCATTTCACATGAAAACATAGCCGCTCTTAACAAGAGTTCCAGTCAAATAGTAAAACAAACGTTTATGACACCTCAAAAGCTCCACATAACCCATTTCACTCCCCTTCTGCCCATTTGGAACTGGTCATAACCCCAAAAAATCCCTGTCTGCCATAGACTCATCCTGATCAAGAAAATCTTCCATGTCCACATAACCCTCATCATCATACCAAAAATTATCATTGTCCTCATCATCATCCCCTTCTTCATTGTCTTCACCATTGGTATCTTCTAAGTCAATGCTTTCACTGCACCAACTTTCATCTTCATTTTCATCATCAACTGATTCATGGTCCTCTTCCTTGGGTTTAATTTCATGACTGAGGTCATATGGTGTTGTTTTGGATTCCCATTATTGAGCAGTGAAAAGTTTGTGGGACCCCTTTTTTTGAGGATGCTGAGTTCCTCAGAGAAACTGCAAATGATCAGGTAAGAAAGCGCCATTGTGTACATCACCAATCATAGTCTTTTGAGAAGGAGTAAATTTTTTAAACCAATCTGCATTGTAGAAATTGATTGGAAGGCCTTTAAGTGCCTTTTAAATGTCTGACATTTGTGGAACCTTTGTAAGCCATTTTTGGTGGTGCTGAGAGCGTAAACCTAGGACTTGATTGGCCCTTGCCATTTCCTCATCAAGCCGCCAAAATAAGATGTTTTCTATTTCAGATCAAAAAGGGAGGAATTTTACTATTTACTTCCCAGATTTCTGATGATAATCATCATTTCTGTGAGAATTCAGATTGGAAATCACATTCACATAGCAAGGTGGATACTTTTGATATTTAACAAACTGATACCATACATTGCAAAGCTGAAAAAATGTGTGAGTGAGCATTTGATCACTGATCTAAGGGCATTGAGCAAATATCTTACCCTTTGTCTGGCTTTTTGAATCACTTTTTTATCCTCATTGCAATTGTGCTTTCCAACCTACTTAATTTCCTTCTTGAAACACTGACTCATTAGATAATGGAAAAGTGGTTGAATGCCATTGTCAAAAGACCAATGTTGTTGCAGAAAGCAAGGTTGAAATTCATGTATTCATATGCCCTACCCAAAGCAACTTGATGGAAGGTTTTTATGGCAGATAAGTGTTATAATTATGGCCAGCAATTAGCTTAGGCAAATGAGCAGTATTTAAAGCAAAAGCAATTGTGGAAACCTTGTGTCAATAACTGCTGATGTTCTCTCATAATGGGGCAATACGTTGGATGATACTGGTGATGAATTCAATTGGATGATGAATGGATGATGGAAAACAGCAGGGAGAAGAGCGCCTTAAGTACAAAAGATTGGCCTCTTGTGAGCCCATGATACAACAAGCCAAAAGGCAAATTTTCTTCCCCAAAAGAGCTCTACAGACTCTACAGGCCTTGTTACTTGGTTTGGACTACATCAGCATGCATGGCATCAGTCCCTGTACACTTACACCCAG
The DNA here is from genome assembly GCA_025617555.3 of Puccinia polysora. Classification (NCBI taxonomy): domain Eukaryota; kingdom Fungi; phylum Basidiomycota; class Pucciniomycetes; order Pucciniales; family Pucciniaceae; genus Puccinia; species Puccinia polysora. Next base: position 5,536,448 of record CM062620.1, read on the forward strand.
CCTATTCCGGTCCTTTCTGGTGTTTCCACCGTTATGGGACTGAACCAGCCCCTGTGATTTTCAATCCCTGACCTCACATACTGGCTGGTTGCCTCATGCAACCAGCCACTCGCCATAGAAATGGCCAGGTGGGACCCAGGACACACCTGGGTCTGGTCTCAGACCCACATGGGGGGGGGTGTGACCAGTGGACAGGCTGTCCCCCCCCCTCTTTCTCACAGATCCCTGGAGGGGGCGGTCAAATCCCCCTACCAGGGGCCCTGGGGGTTTATACCCCCAGGGCATTGTCATAGAATGGTGGGCTGGGGGGTGGTAAGATCCCCTCAGCCCAGTCGCTCCTCCCCCTTGGTAAAAGGGGGGGGGGAGAGCGCCCCTTTGCTTTGATGGTGGAGGGGTGGTCAGGTCCCCCCCACGGCTGGTTTCTTTGTCACAACCAGCTACCTTGTCACCGCCCCAACCACCTAGGGCTGGTGGGTGGTGGTCCATTCCCCCCCCACTGCTGGTTGCCTCAATGCAACTGCCCTGGGTGGCAAGATGGTTGCTACCAGCTGCCCCCACCTCCCCCTTGCAATGGCAGGCAAGGGGAGGCAAGGGAGCTGGGGCCATTGGCCCCGGCCCACGCCGCACCAACAGCTGGTCCCCACCCAGCGCGGCGGCCGCAATTGGCTCAACAGCCGCAATGACGGCCCCACACGGGCCTTCGTGCCCCATAGATGGGCCAAAGGCAAAAACAGCGTCCCCAAGCGGGCTGCGACACAGGCAGCAGCCCCAACCGGGCTGCAACATGGGCAGCAGCCCCAAGCCCAAAAACTAAGTAAACCATACTTTGGCAAGCCAGCCCATCTGGCCAAGTATTTCCAAAATAAACCTTGGGCCCAATTATCCCCATACAAGCCAATCTGGATGTATTTGCCCATATACCTCACTGGGCCTGTTAGGGCCCATGTACCAATAGGCCTGTTTCACATGTTTTAAGGCCAGTTTCCCCAAATCCGTGACATCCACACAGGCCAGTTGGGATAGACCACAGTAAGGATTGAGGGATAGAGGAGGACGCATAAGAGGAGGATTGAGGTTGAGAGGCATTGGTTGGTTGACTGGCTGGACCTTCTTTGCAAGTGGTTTGTACTTGGTGGCAAAGGAGAGGAATCCTTGCTTCCTCCAAGCATTGACCAGTGAGACCTGATTAAAAAAACTGAGGCCATATTCCAACATCTTCCAAGTTCAATGTTCTGCTGCATCCTTGAAAGGTGCCTTCTTCATAAAAGAGGATCAAAAAGATAGCACATTGCTCACATGTGTGGCACAGGGTAGAGTTTCAAAAACGACAGTAGTGAAAGCCCTTGGTGGTGCACAATTGGGAGGACTTACTTCTAACCCAAATTGCCTCCACCCAAGACCATACTCCTTCATACCAAAGCCACCAAGAAAATAATCGAGATTGAGATCTAGTTTAGACTCATTGCGGAGATTTGAAACTGGAATATAGGATGAGTGATCAGGCTGAAAAGAAAAAGAAAAAGAAGATACAACAGATCCAGACAGAGAAGAAATATTTTTGGATTTTTTGGATTTTTCATGTGTTTGGGTTTTGATCTTATTTGGATGAGAAGGAAATGATGAGGAAAAAGAAAGATATGCCTCTGAGGTGGGAGTTGGTCCATGAGTTGAAGCCTGAGGCTGAGAAGAACTAAAACTATCAGTAGGGCCAACTATTCTGCTAAAAAATGAGGATGAGAGGAATGAGAGTTTTCTTTCTGCTTTCCTTTCAGGACAGATTTGAGAGAATGACCAGGGAATTCTCTTTCCCAACAACCAGAATCCAGAGAACAAAGAGGAAATTTAATCTTTCTGCCATCAGCATCAGGGAGGAGAATTCTCTCCCCAACTTGATCAGAAAACATCAGGGTAGCACCAAAGTCCATTAATAAAGGCCTTCCCAAGATCATGGGACCATCCAGACGAGTGATCCAGAAGTGACAGGTGCCAACAATATTTTGACCAATTCAAAAAGGAATATACTCAGCAATACCAACCAGCTCACAGGACTGATTCCCAATTCCATAAACTGCAGAGTTGAAACTGACCCTTGGGCTAAGTTTAAGCTTGCAGCCCATGGAGTCCGAAATCAAGTTGAGCTGAGAACCCAAATCCACAAGGAGAGAAACCGTTTTAGTTGAATCACCAAGATAACATGGAAGAAGACCAAGAGGACAGGAATACAGGTTGGTATCTGAAGAGGAATCTGTTCCACCAGAATCCTCCATCAGAGTACCAGAGGAGACCTTTAATTTGTCCGGACCAATCTCCACATGTTGACGAGAAACCCATTTCTTCATCCCTTCAGCCACAGATGGAGAGATTGACAGGAGTTCAGCCACAGATAGATAAGGGAATTTAAGATCAGAAATTTTCTTTAATACTCCTTCCACAGCATTGGGGTAGTCCTTGGAGATGCCCATCTCCAATCAAACTTTGGCTGGGTGGAGGGAGGAAGATCAGGTGAAATAGGTGATGGAAGAGGATCTGAGGGTTGGACAAGTTGAAGAGGGGGAAGATCAGAGTTGTCTTGGAGCCTTTCCATAAGTGGTTCCCTTTCTACTTCCATGTCTTCCACATCAGAGGAAGGAGGCTCAGGTGAAGATTGACGTTTAACGGGTTTTCACAGAATTGAGGATGGAACAGGAGGAGACTTATGAGGTTTTGGTTCCTCATGGCGTTTCCTAGCTGGCTTGGATTGATAGGTGCCAGGGAAGCCGGAAGAAGTGATTGCTGGAGGATAACAAGGTTGCAGAGTTTCACAGGATGATTGAAAATCCACAGAGACCAAGGATGCCTTCTTAGGAGTTGGTGGTTGGTATGAGGCCACCACATGATGGATTGGTCAAGACAAATCAAAAGGGATCAAAGTACCATTAGGAAGGAAGAAATTATTTCCCTTCTGCTCTACTAACTTCTCCTCCTTGTTCTTCTGGAGTTCAGGACATCTACCAGTACCATGGCCTTCCCTATGGCAATAATAACAGACTATAGTAGATTTAGGAACAGAATTAGAAGGTTTATGAGTGGCTAAGGAGGATATTTTCTGATCTATTGTATTCTTAAATTCCTGAAGTAATTTAGTGATCTCATCTATAGTAGTTGTCTCCCGGTGGGTCTGAGGATTGGGTTTAGGCCTGCAATTGGCTTCCATCTTATTCATGATTTTGTTAGATGCTTGAAAGGAGGGGGCAAGGACTGGTTCAGTTATTTTAGGTTTTTCAAAGGTGAGAGCTGTTTGACCTTTCATCACTTTATCCAAAGTATTCCTAAGAACCATTAAAGCAGGGAGCTTGAACCAATTGATTCTTGTTGTGATAATGGATCCAGATTTCACCAATTCATCCTTTATTCTTTCCTGCACTCCTGGAGAGAAAGACTGGAAAAATTGCACTCAAAATTTGTCCAAAGTATCAATGTGATTGTTCCGGATAAGATAGGACTGGATAGGGCCCCAATATTTTCTGAAAGTCTGATAGTCAGAGGCTGAGGAGATACCACCATTGGAGATCCATTGAGAAACCAGGGCATCCAAGTCTTGCAAAGTAAATCTGGCTACATCTATCTTTCCCCAATAGGCCAACATAGCCTCCTTCAGGAGCCTCCAGTTGTGAGTTTCAAATCCCTCAAATGATTTTATAACCTCCATAACTTCATCAGAAGAGATAAAAAATTGTAACTGATAAGCCATATCATATTCACTGGCACCATCAAATTCTGCAGCCATCTCATAGGAGTCCAGGAATCCTTCAACATTGGTCTCATTGAAGCCTAAATTTTTGTTCTGAGGTTTGATTTTGACCATCTTGGCCAGAACAGATAAAGAGGATCCAGCAGATTCCATGTTGAAGGGTTCCTAAGAGATCCAAACAAGCAGAGTTCCAAGGTGGCTCACAAGTGTGGCAAGAGTGGAGTTTCACAAAAAACAACAAGGATCTTGCCCAGATGGTGCACAATTGGGAGGACTTACTTCTGGACCAAGTTGCCTCCACCGATCAGATCTGAAAAAAAAAAAAAGAAAAAGAAAGAAAAGAAAAAAATTGGATTGGATTTTGGAGTTGATTCTTCAAGTTGGGACTGTAAATCCCAAGGTTGCTGGTTTGATCCCGGCCCGGGGGACCAAATGTAAGACATCAAACGGTGCTTGGCCGTGGCAGTTCTGTGGAGGGGAAAGGTGCTGTTTAGGCTGCCCTCCTAAGTGTTACAAAAATATTTAAATGTAACCAAGATCAAGGTCCAGAACCTGGTAAATGAGGAATCAAGGAGTAGAGGATAAAGATGATAATATTTTGGTAGCAATGGATCTGAGACAAGATTATGCAGGGAAAAACTTGAACAAAAGAAGTTAAAGTCCTCTTAGAGTTCAAAGAACAAAAGCTGTTGTATGTAACAATGCCCACAAGCTAATAACTCTGGTTGTCAGCAGAAGATTGGGGATGATCAAATCAAACCCAAGCAACCTCCAGGTCCTCAATGAACCTGCCCAACTCTCACGAATCAAGCGCTTGAAGGGTACCAGATAACTGAGGGTGGCTGTACAAGACAAAGAACAATGTTTAAGAAGCTCCAAAGCAAACAGTAACTGATTTTGAAGCAAGGATAACCTCAACACTTCTCAAGGGACTCAAGAATAGGCTGGCAGAATGCAACTCCAAAGAAAATAAAGGGAGGTATAACACTCCAGGTCTTAAGCTTAATAAGACCTCTTCAATCAATTGTGATTGGCTCCAGAAAGGTGGTCAGGGATCAGGACCAGTATGGTCAGAGAAAGGGATCAAGGAGTGGTATAACACACTCAAAAATTCCAACAGACAGAATTTTTCTTCAACCAGCCAGGCTATTGGTTGGTGATAAGGATCAGGCCACAGAGGGGCAAAGACTTAGGTTCAAAAATGGATCAGGGGGAAATCAAAGATATACCCAGGATAAGGATCAGGATTAAAGTTCATGATGATGGGGGACACAGGCACACACCCCTATGGATCAATTTCTATGATGATGATATGATGATATGATATGATGATATGATATGATGATATCATCCTCCAGAAAAAGCAGGGGAGAGCCCCTCCTTTTATAGACCAGAGGCCTGTAGACTGTTCACAAGAGAGATTTACAAATGGGAGCGGATTTTTTTTTTTTTTTTTTAAGGATCAAGATCATGAGAAAACAAAAGAAAAAAAAAGAAACAAACAGGTAATCGGAGAAAAAGAAATCCAAAGACGGACGCCCCCGGGCAACTGCCGAGGCCGCGGATGACCGCTGGCAGGTGTCCGACGGGCATGGGCCACTGCCGTGGCCGCGGATGACCGCTGGCCAGTGTCCGACGGGAATCAGAAACGTAAGAGACCCGCGCAGGAAACGGACAAGCCGCGGGGGAGACCGGCGAGCTAGAGGTGGAAAGGGTTGCTGCTGATTGGTAAATCAAGGATTGATCTGATGAGTGGGTTGAAGTCCTATTGAGCTATTTGGTTGTAAATGGTATCCGTTTGGTTGCTGCTGGGGTTGAAAGCTGCTAAGAGGTTGAGGCTGGGATTCAAAGCCATTGAGCTGAAATTGTTGGGGTTGAGAGGGATACTTGAATGGTATTTATTGGTGCCATCTTGGCCAAGAAACCAGTGACTTGTCCGGGTAGGGAAACCGGGGCCGCTCCAGGGGCTGAGTGTGGTATGCTCCACAGATTGGGCAAAGCAGAGCAAAAAGATGCATCGGGCCCTTCTGGGACTGGGAGATGAACCAGATAAAGTGCACATGATTTAAACGGATTGTGGAGATACCCATTTTATTGCAGCAAGCCTCAATGGTATAGATCAGAGGAGTGCTAGGGTTACGTTGGAGAGCTTTGAGATTGGGAGCTTTCTGATGATGCTGGGACGATTGAGTTCTTTGTTTCTGCCAGTCATCCCGGAGTCCTTGGAGGCGTTTGAGCGCCGCCTCAGCTTCAGATTGAGTCAGTTGACCAGTGACCATCTGATAGGATAACTGGGCAAGAGTGAGGGATTCCAGAGATTTTCTGAACCAGACACAAGACTGAAAACCTGTGGGTAGATGCCAATCCCAACGTGCAACAAGGAAAGAGAACCCCCCCAGGAGGAAACCAAGGAGTGGCAGGAGGAAGATGATGATGGTTGAGTGAGGTAGGGATGAATGGGAGGGAGATTGAGTGGATGGATGAACAATGATGGATGGTTTTTTTTTTTTTTTTTTTTTTTTTTTTTTTTTTTTGATAATGATACCTATGAAAGATGATAAGGAAAAATTATATAAAATTAAAATCTCTGCACTGGCCAGGGTGTCCAGGTTGGGGCACCACATCGGGCATGCCAGTGAAGCCAAGCTAAAACTCCTTTTTCCAAATTTCAACCTACCGGATTTGTCCAAGTGCAAAACTTGCCAAGTGGGGAAAATGATCTCTACCCCATTCAACAGCCACTTCAAACCGGTCACTTGAGTCCTAGAAACTGTTCACATGGATCTAGTTGGAACATTCTTGATTCCATCATTTGGAGGAAGCAAGTAGTTCCTCACAATTGTTGATCAGTTTTCTTGGTTCAAGTCCATTGCTCTTCTCAAATCCAAAGCAGATACCCTTGATGCCTTCAAAGCCTATGTCAAAATGGCTGAACAACAGCACAATTCCAAAATCATTAATATTCTTACTGATAATGGAAGTGAGTTCATTGGTCAAGATTTCAATCTTTACTGCAAGGATGCTGGGATTAATCATCTCCTTTCACCGCCGTACTCCCCGCAACAAAATGGCCTTGCAGAACAAGCCAATCAATCAAAACTGGAAAAGGCCAGGTTTCTCATGCTTCAAGCCAAACTGACAAGTAGGCTCTGGGGAGAAGCTGTAAACACATCAACCAATCTGCTTAATCTTCTTCTGGTCTCATCTAACAAAAATCTCATCCCTTATGAAATTTGGTACAAGCGTTTTGGTCAACTAGCAGTTTCTGAAACAATTTGATTGCACTTAAATTTTCCTTATCCCGAAACATCTACAAAGATCTAAACTTGCCCAAACTGGCTTTAAGGGTTTTCTCATTGGATTTGCCAATGATTTCTCCAAGTATTGGGTGTTCAATGCTTCAACAAATAAATTTTTCATCTCAGCAAATGTTTTATTTTTGGAAAACAACTTTGCTGGGACTGAACTTTCTCAGTCAGACTTGGATCCACTTCCTGAATTGGAACATTTTCAATCTCTGGATGCCTTCAAGGCAACCAATCAAGATGACAAGTCAATTCAGCCCAAACACTCAAAAATCTCAGACCCTGATCCCATTGATTGCTTGTTAGACTCTTCTAACCTTCCCCTTTCCAATCCTTTGCCTGTAACAAATCACAATAGCACTGATTTTGAGATCGCACCCAGAAACATTCTGGATCACCCTAGAAGACTCAACTCACAGCTCTATCTAGTTGATCAGGATTTTGAAGATCCAAAAACACTAAATCAAGCTCTCAACAGTAAGTACAAGTACAAGTGGATAAATGCAATGGAGAAGGAAGTGGGGAATATCAATAGGGATGAGGTATGGGAGGAAGTAGATGAAGTAGGAAACAACACTAAGATCAAGTGCATATGGTTGTTCAGAACTAAGCGGAACAAACAAAACAAGATTATTGAGTTCAAGGCAAGGCTCTGTGCCCCAGGTTTCAACCAAGTGGAGAGAGTTGACTTTGTCAGCACCTTTGCTCCAACCGGAGATAAGAGCTCTCTGAGACTACTTATCTCCTTTGCCCTAGGCAATAATCTCAAGTTCCATCAACTCAATGTGAAGGTGGCATTTCTTAACTCTCCTCTGGCCAAACAAATTCACATTTTGGCCCCTCAAAAAATAACAGTACAGAAAGGCAAGACTCTGCGCCTCAAGAAAGCCCTGTATGGTTTGAAACAGGCTAAGCTTTTTATGTCACGCTCAGTGACTGGCTTCTCAACTCTGGGTTCAAAAGGTGCAGTAGTGATCACTGTGTGTTCTTCTCCAATGATACCTGGCTCTATATCCACGTCAACAACATTGCAATTTTCAGCAAGCATCCCAAAAAATTTTTCACTCTCATTAGTAGTAGGTTCAAGGTTAAGTATCTTCAAGAATCAAATCTTCTTCTGGGAATAAATATTCATCAAGCTCTGGGATTGGTCAAACTTTCTCAAGAATCTTATATTACCTCCACTGTGGCCAAATACCCTCTGCCAAGATTTAAAGAACATTTGGTTCCATTTGCTCCTTATGCCAAACTGCTTCTTGCCACTGATGAAGAAGCTTTCAAATTCACCAAATTGGGTCTTAACTATAGAAACCTCATTGGTGAGCTCAACTACATTAGTGTCAACACCAGACCCAATATCACTTTCTTGGCCAACTATTTGGCTCAGTTTCTGAATGCTCTGGGTCATGTTCACTACAACGCAGCGCTAAAGGTCCTGAACTACCTGTCACATACTGCCAATAAGGGCATTGAGATCACTGTAAAAGACTCAGAAGCTCCTTTAATGGCCTTTGTGGACTCAGACTGGGTCACTTGTCCCTTGATCAGAGGCTCAATCTCTGGAATAGTCATCACGTGGAATGGGAACTTGATAGTCTGGAAATACAGAAAGAAAGCTACAGTATCTCTCTCAACAACTGAGGCTGAGTATAAATCAGTGGGTGATGGGGTGAAAGAAGTCTTGTGGATGCAGACTTTCCTGCGCAAAGTAGTGGGTGCCAAATTTGACACTCCAACAGTAATTCATGAAGACAATGAAGGTTGCATAAAACTGGCAAAGCAGCACACAAATCAAAAAAGCTTTGGATTGAAGCATCTCGATTTAAGGCATCACTTCATTTGGGAAGAGATAGAGAAAGGTACTATTCAATTAAAAAAGACCGCTTCCAAAGATAACTGTGCTGAATTTCTCACAAAAGCCCTCTCACGAATCCTGATGCTAAACTGCCTAAATTCTCTGCAAGTACAATGAGTTCAAAGCCAGGGAGGGTTTTGAAATTCTGATGAATCTTTGTCTTTGAATCATCCCTTGTATTCTTTTATCCTCTTCTGTGACACTCACCTGCGCGACCGCGTTCCTATTTCCCTCTACGGTGTACATACTGTAAACTTGAATGCAAGCGTTCCTACTTGTACTGCTTGATGGAGGTCCTGTGTTTTCCCTAGGGCTCTCAGGTCCTCCTTGTTGAGTAATTTGATTTTCCTTTTGTTGCTTATTCTATCTGTGTCTCTTTCTTCATCACTAATTAAACAATATGCACAAACCAATCAACCAGAAGCTGACGTCCCTTGACCAATCTCACCATTGACTCAAAGCTTTCACCTATCATCTTGTCGCTTCTGGAGTTCATCAAGATCCTTATTGCTGTTTCAGCTCCTATTGGTCTCTTCACGTCTATCTAGTTGTCTCTTTTGGTTCTTTTAGGTTATTTTTCATTTCTGCTCACATTTTTATCCTGTCTTCCGTGATTTTTCCTCAATCTAATAAATATTCTTTTATCCTTTTTATTCTCAATCTCATCTGCACCTAGCGTTGGTGCTGTTCCAAAAAGAACTGGGTGAGGTTACAAACTAAAGGTGACGTGTGGGATTGGGGGGGGGTGATTTTTCACATGCAAGGGTTTGGAAAAGCCTGCAAAAAGTGCAAGGAAGCACTACAAAACATTTTAAACATTGGCACCTTGCGCAAGGTGCCAGTTCTTAGCCACTATACCAACAAGACATATGAGTTGTCCACAAATTTGGACAACTGTATTTGTCTCATGGCTGAGAGTATTTATCTTTCCTTGACTTGAAATTTTTCAATGTATAGGCATGCATGGCTGCCCATTTTTGAAAATAAATATTTGATTATTTCCTAATAGCAAAGGCTCTCACAGGAGGAGGGTCAAGCATTTCTGGCACCTCTCAGTTACATAATTACACCTCACACAGTTACATTAGTATGGATCAAGCCAAATCCTTCTCATTCAGATGAAATATGAAATGTGACTCACCGCCTTTAGTCAATTCCAGTTTTGAAGAAACATCTTTTTCCTCAATTGTAAGCCTAGATGAGGATGCAATTGGGGCTTCCAATTTATTCTTTTTCATCTCCCTACCCAAGTCCCTAGATTACACCAAAAATTTGTTAAAAATACTTTTAATTAAGTCCTTTAACATAGCCACATTTAGAACAGGAGAGCTTGGGCTTGGCACTGTTCCCATAAAACAAAAAGATTCAAAAGAAATTTAGTATTAAATTCAATTTTTAATCCAACAAACCCAAACATTTGATCACTTTTGGGTTGAGAAAAATAAATTTATCTTACGGGCTTGTGTTGTCTGGGTACATGGTTTGTGACAGGAATTTGTTTTGATTCCCAAGTTTCTTTTTGTGGTCCAATAATAGTCCCACATAGTATGCCACATCCCCAAATTTGGGTTGATGCCACTAAAATGTGGTACAGTGGTGCCTAGGTACCCCAATTCCCCCCTCAAATGGCCAATTTTCCCCAAATGGGCCAGCAAAACAGGGGCAACCCCTGCTCACAACTTGAAATTGGGGGTTTTAAGATCCCGGGGGGAAGCGCAAATTGTGGGAAGCTTTGCTTGCTCCTTTTGGAGTAGTGAGTCCCCGTTCACAACTTAAATGGGTTGAAAAATGATTCACACCTGTTTGAAACACTTGGGTTGCATATTGAACATTGGCCTTTTTATGGGGGGGGTGTTTTTCTGTTTAACCATTGCTTGCATACTGATATTTGTTGGGAATTCCTCAGGGCTGGTTTTCTGATTCAGGTATTTTTTGCTTCTTGGTTGCCAGAAATCTCCACATCTCCTGGGAGCCACCTCATTGTATAATGGCAGTTTTTGGGGAGGGGAAAAGTTGATTCCTTATACTAAAGTAATATAAATTTACTGCCTGTTCTTTTGGATTGTGGGGGAAGATATCTGGAAAATGTTGGGTTGAATGTCCATAAGGATTATTATATTGGTGTTCCACCCCCCCCCCCTTGTCCACAACCCAAATGTGGGGTGAACAAGTAGTTCACAACCCCCAGGGGGTTGCACATGTTGTGAAATTTTTTTTTCATGAATCAAATGGGTTGTGAATGGGATTTATGTGATAATTATGGGCCCATAATTTTAGTCAAAGAGCAGTAATTAAAGCAAAAGAACTACTGAGACAATAATGTCTTATGATTGATCCTTAATATGAGGCTGAGGAAATGGCACACTGTTGAATTTGAATGAATTGGTGAATGAATGGATGGAAAACAACAGGGATAAGAGCTCCTTAAATACAAATGATGGCGCTCATGTGGAGCTCATTTAATGACAAGAAAAAAGCAAAACTTCCTCCCCAAATGGGCTCTGCAGGATCTACAAGCCTTGCTAATTGGTTTGGGCTTACTCAGACCACTTGGCATTAGTCCCTGAACCCTTATGACCAGCCTGTACTGGTTGAGTTTTGTTGAAAAATTGTTGATGGAATTGAGATTGCCAAAAAGAGAGCCAAGACTGAAAACATAAAAATAAAAATAAGAACAGGTTAATCAAGAAAGATTAAAAGAAGAGAATAAACAGAAAGAATAAAAATAAAAAAGAAAGAAAGAAACAAGATTCAAAAATAGAATGAAGTCGTACCACAGTACCAGTGAGGTCAGGTGAGATTCAGAAGTGGGCAAGTTTTAAAAGAGTAAAGTAAAAGTAGTAAGGGCAACTGAAGAAGACACGTCAGAGGTTATCTCCTCTTCATTAATTTAAAAGAAAAGAATGAGTAGGTCAATATCTGAGAACAAAGGAAGAAAAGAAAGAAATAGAAAACAACAAAATATTGGATGAAACTCGAGAGGGAGTCATACCAAATAACCTTTGGACGGATGAGGTAAAGGATTTTTATCAAGTTAGTCAGGTCGAGATCAAAGTTGATGAATGAGTATAGGGTGAGGAGGAGTAGAGATTGAGTTAAGGGGTCGCCAGAGTTGAGTAAGAGGAAGAGGGATGAAGTGAGGAGGTCTTCTCAAAGAGTGACGAGTAATATTGGAAGAAGGGAAATAGGATGAAGAGGGTGATGTGCCGCAGCTGAGAACAATTGGGTGCGGTATTGGTAGCAGGAGATCCGCGCGACATCTGATTGACATGATGAAATGGGCCGGAAGGGTGATACTTCAACACCCCCCATTATTTGGTATGGGGACCTTGAGAAAAAGAAAAGAGGAAATTGTTGAGTGAGGCTCTATTGCATGCTTTGGTGAGGCAGTCGGAAGTCATATCTTCGGATTTGACAAGAGTGACGGAGATGGCTTTGTCGCTAAGTAATTCTCTTAATTTTTTTGCTTTTATGTTAAGGTGTTTGGTTTTTGAGTTGTGTCCAAAATGTTTGATTTTATCAAGGAGCCCCTTATTATTGATCTTGAAGTCTGTTGGTTCTAGTTTTGTTCCCCAAAGTTCTTTGATCAAGTGAGTTGTCCACAAGTTTTCTTGACAGGCATTGGATAGGGCACATAGCTCAGCCTCCGTTGACAAGAGTGTAATGTTTCTTTGGCTTGAACTGCACCACAATAAAAAACAATTTTTCCATATACAGAGATATCCACTTCTGGATCTCCTAGAGTGGTGATTGTCCCCCCAAGTTGAGTCGCTGAAGTATTGGATGTTTCAATCATAATCATTGTTTGGCTCTATTTTGAAGGAAATGTCAATAGAACCCGCAAGATATCTGAATACGTGAAGGACTTCTTTCCAATGATTAATACCCGGATCATTATTGAATTGGGATAAGATCGACACTGCTGGAGAGAGTTCGAATCTAGTCCTGCATGCTAGGAAATTTAGAATTCCAGTGAATGTTCAATAGTTAAGGTTGAGGGCATTGAATTCTGCCTTTTCCTCTTTGTTGGCAGGAGAAAGTTGGACATTCGTAGTAAGTGGAGTGGAGACTGGTCTACAGTTCTTCATATTCAGGAGATCCAGTCCTTTAACAATCAGTTTTTTCTGGTTTAGAGTAATACGATTGTCCAATACAATTATCTCCATTCCGAGGAGAAGATCAGGGTTGTGAGCAGAAGATTTGGGAAAACAAGAAAGAAACAGCTTTTCAAACTCATCAATATTGCCAGCGACCAGAAGATCATCCACATGGAAGAATAAGAAGGTATGTCTGTCTTGGTGAATGAACAGACAGGGGTCAGATTCTGAACTGGAGAAATTAATACTATTGAGCCAGTCGGTCAGAGTATTATACCAATTTTCTGGGGCCTGCTTGAGGCCGTATAAGGATTTCTTCAGCTTTAAAAAGGGGGAGGTGCGACTGGAGAGTTTTGGGGTCTTAATGAAGATTTTTTCTTGAAGGGGAGCATAGAGGAAAGCAGCCTTCACGTTGAACTGTCTCAGAGGAAGTTTTTTGTCCAGACTGAGAGAAAGAAGAGCAAGGAGCGATGGAAATTTACCCGTGGGAGAAAACGTATCAAAGAAATCTACTCCGTAGGTTTGTTGGAATCCTCGTATGCACAGTCGGGCTTTCTTCTTTTCTTCCGACAAGGCTTTTTTAGGTTTAGTTTTCAGAATGAGGGTGGTGTCCAGATAGTTGTCAGGAGTGTTTGGGTAGTCCTCCCAGAAATCTTTGGATTCTATAGATTTGAACTCTTCATCAATAGAATCAGAGTACTCTACTTTTATGTCTGTTTCCTTCTTTAAATAAGAGTATTTTGTGGGCTTGACCTTTTCTGACCAATCACAGAGATGGTACCTGGATGTGGAGTTTGCCGGAGAGGAATCAGATTCCTCCGGTTTCTTGGGTGAGTGATCTTCATCTTGTATCTCAAATGAGACAAAGTTATCAGAGTCAAAAGTTTCTTCGTCTGAGCTGGGGTCAGGATTAGATTTGTAAGTAGAAATGAGCGGAATGGAGTGAGGCTGATCTGAGGTGGGTGGATCTGAGGTAGGATCAGAGTAAGAAGAGATAATAGGATCGTGCCAATGTAGAGAATAGTTGGACTTTTCATCTGCAAAATGTTCTTTAAGATCAATCACTTTGATGTGTTTGGAAGAGATGATCTTTCCTGTAGTCAAAACAAGTCGATAAGAAAGGAGTTCATCATCATACCCAATCAAAGTTGCAGTTATTCCTTTAGGATCTAGTTTTGATCAATGGTGATGTGGGGATTTCAGGACTACAACTTCAGACCCTATGGGATGAAAGAAATTAAGAGGAATGGTTCTATTTTTAAAAAGTTCAAAAGGACTTTTTTTACTTTTATGAGAGGGGGATTGGTTAATTGTTAGAACGCAAGCTTTAAGGACTTCATCCCACAGTTGATTTTTCAAGCCGGAGTCAATAAGAACTGTCCGAAGACATTCCATTATTGTTTGATTAAACCTTTCGGCGAGTCCGTTCTGCTCTGGAGTGTATGGGTTTGAGTGACGGGCTCTGATGAAATTTTTTTTGCAGAATTCCTTCATAGTTTTATTAATAAATTCAGTCCCCCTGTCAGAGTGGAGAATTGAGGGATAGTACCCAAATCTTTTTTGTTCAATTTTGATAGCACTTTGAAGGAAGGAAGGAACAAGATCCTTGGACTTGATCGGAATGGCGGAACAGTATCTGGAAAAACTATCAACGACTGTCAAGATATAACGATGTCCATTCAGAGATGTGGGATGAATTGGCCCCATTATATCAAGATGAAGTTCTTGGAAAGGCTTGTTAGCTCTGGAGTGTTCACTTTTGAAAGATCCTCGCGTGATTTTTCCTAACGCACAACTCTTGCATTCCGAGTCAGGTTTGATGGGAATATTGAGTTTGTTTCTGATTCTGCTGTAGCTCGCGTGGCCAAGAGCTTTATGAATCATTTCGGCGCGAGAGAAGAGAGATGTGGAATGAAAGGGTTTGTCTTTGAGAAGAATAATGAGAATGTTATTTTGATAGAATCCGGAGAATACAGCTTGCTGATTCATTGACACAGTAAATCGATTCTTCTCAAACAGGAAATGATATCCAGCGAGTATTAAACATCTAACAGACAGAAGATTGGTAGAAAGATCAGGAACAAAATAAACATTGTTAATGATGACGGGACCACATTTCCCCATGATCTGAATAGATCCGACTCCTTCAATTGGAAGAGACTTGAGATTTGATCAAGTTTTTACTTGTCCAATTTCTTTGTAGGAGATAGCCACGAAGATGTCAGGATCGGAGACCATGTGAGAGGAACATCCAGAGTCAAACACGATGTGATTTGTGAGAAGAGAGGAGTTATTTGACAAGAAACAACTGACAGATAGGGAGTTTTTATCTTCATATTTCTTTTTGAGGTAGGCGTCTCTGAGTTCTGGATGAAGAGCCCAACAGTTGGCGGGAGAATGAGGGGCGAGGTTGTTGTGTTTTCCTCCCGAACATCTAGGAAGAGGTTCTCATTCTGTGCGAAGGGCTGTCAGTTGAATTTTTCCGTCCTCTTTATTTCTTCTCTCGTTGGCAGAGATTTGTAGGTGATCAAGGACCAGATCAGGGGTGATGGATGAGGAGTGAGTAATTTGTTCTTTAATAACCTTGAAGCTAGGAGGTAATTTATGGAGGAGCATGTATGCTAGAATGTCAGGAGGAAGGTCAATTCCAACCTCGTAAAGCCGTCAAATACATATTTTGGCCAAGGTGATAAAGGAGGGAATATTGCTTATATTGAAGGGTAGATTTTGCAGATCATCAAAGACGCGAGCTCGATTGGACAATTTGGAAGAGGCAAAATGTTTGAGAATGGCCTTCCAGATGAGTTTGGCATTCTTTTCGTTATCAAGGGTGATGATGTTGGCATGGACCGTGGGGTCAAGTTTGGAGATGAGAATCGAGCAAATGTAGATTTCCTCCTTGAAAGAAAGAGAAGAGTCATCTGAAAGAAGAGCCCAAAAAGTCCCCTGAATATCAAGCATATTTTTGATACGATTTTGCCACAGGGAGAAGTTATCCATTGTAAGTGTTGGAATAGCTTCAATGGCTTTTTTTAAGATAGTTTGGAGTAAGGGGTTGTTCGGGTTGAGAGAGGTGTCTTGGCTCATTGTACGAGTGAAGGTTGAGTTTTAGTATTTGAAGGAGGTTAGCGCGGTTCTACTGTTAATTGTGTTGAAAAATTGTTGATGGAATTGAGATTTCCAAAAAGAGAGCCGAGACTGAAAACATAAAAATAAAAATAAGAACAGGTTAATCAAGAAAGATTAAAAGAACAGAATAAACAGAAAGAATAAAAATAAAAAAGAAAGAAAGAAACAAGATTCAAAAATAGAAAGAAGTCGTACCACAGTACCAGTGAGGTCAGGTGAGATTCAGAAGTGGGCAAGTTTTAAAAGAGTAAAGTAAAAGTAGTAAGGGAGACTGAAGAAGACACGTCAGAGGTTATCTCCTCTTCATTAATTTAAAAGAAAAGAATGAGTAGGTCAATATCTGAGAACAAAGGAAAAAAAGAAAGAAATAGAAAAGCAACAAATATTGGATGAAACTCGAGAGGGAGTCATACTGAATAACCTTCGGACGGATGAGGTAAAGGAGTTTGATCAAGTTAGTCAGGTCGAGATCAAAGTTGATGAATGAGTATAGGGTGAGGAGGAGTAGAGATTGATTTAAGGGGTCGCCAGAGTTGAGTAAGAGGAAGAGGGATGAAGTGAGGAGGTCTTCTCAAAGAGTGACAAGTAATATTGGAAGAAGGGAAATAGGATGAAGAGGGTGATGTGCCGCAGCTGAGAACAATTGGGTGCGGTATTGGTAGCAGGAGATCCGCGCGACATCTGATTGACATGATGAAATGGGCTGGAAGGGTGATACTTCAACAAGTTTGGTTTTTCCACCCTTACTGGGCTGAACCAGCCCTTGTTGCTGTTCAGACCCTGGCTTGTTTTCCCTTACAACCAGCCCTGTTACCTATGTCACCTCATTTACCAGGCTGGTTGCTCCATTCAACCAGCCCCTGGCCCTCAGATTGGCCAGGGTGGACCCAGAAACACTCTGGGTCCTGTCAAACTTACAGGGGGGGAGGGTGTAACCAGCGGACATGCTGTCCCCCACCCCTCCTCTCTCAATGCCTGGAGGGAGCGGTCAAATCCCCCCCCCAGGAAGGCCCTGGAGGTTAATACCCCCAGGGCAACAGGAACAGTCAGTGGGCTGGGCGGTGGTCAAGCCCACCCAGCCCCAGGTCACCTCCCCCTTGGTAAGGGGGGGGGAGATGGCCCCAGCGACTCAGTTGTTGCTACACAAGAGGTGGGGGGGTGGTCAAATCCCCTCCCACCTTGCAGTCACCTTGTTGCGGCCGGCCTAATTGGTCCACTCTTGAGGGGGGGTGATCAAATCCCCTCCCACCTTGCCAGTTGCCTTGTTGCGGTGTGGTGCCCCTTCCTGGACACCCTGGCCACCTTAAGACCTAAATCCATAAACTGTTGCGCAAAAGTACCGTCCGGCATCTAAAAAACAATTCCAACTCATCCTCAGGTTCATCCGCATCCTCATCCACGCGCGTTGCGCGTCCCTTGTTGGCATCTTCATCATCACACGTCGCTCATCTATCCGACCGCCGCGTGTCCCAATCTCTTATCCAACTGCCGCGCGTCCCAATCTCTTATCCAACCGCCACGCGTCCCGATCTCTTATCCGACCTTTGCGCGCCCCCATCTCTTGTCCGACCATTGCGCGTCCCAATCTCTTATCCGGCCGTCACATGCCCCAATCTCTTATCCGGCTGTCGCGCACCCCGATCTATTATCCAACCGTTGCGCGTCCCAAATCATCCATGACTTACCGAATCCATCCCGACCGCACCTCCAAGCGTTTTTCCAATCCTTGGATCCGTCAATCTCCCACCTCACTTGATCTATCATTTGCCAATCTCAAGCCTGCCAGGATTTACTCCACTGCCTCAAGCCAATCTCCTATCAGCCCATCCGCGCTCTCACGAACTTCATCCGTCACCTTTCCTGGGACTCTCCCACCCGCTTCTGCCTTTGGACAAGGGGTGGAGAAGTGTTGACTACCGCCCGCGGACATCTGCGGTGGTCCAGTTAATTTTCCTTTCCCACCCCGTCTGCCTTTGTGAGAGGGGTGGGTGATTCCGGTATTGTCGCGCGAGCCCATCCACGGACGGACGCAAGTGACCACATGATTTTCTTTCCTTTTCCGCTCTATTTGTAGAATCCGTTGTACATAGTCTAACAGGGCCTCCTGCCCATAAAAGGAGGGGCTCTCCCCTGCCTTTTGGATCCATCATTGAATGATCAGAGCACAAAATCAGCGCACCCTTGATCCTTGAGTCTCCATACTCAACCCTTGATCCTTGAGCCTCCATACTCAAACCCTTGATCCCTGATCCTTATCACCAACCAATAGCCTGGCTGGTTGAAGAAAAATTCTGTCTGTTGGAATTTTTGAGTGTGTTATACCACTCCTTGATCCCTTTCTCTGACCATACTGGTCCTGATCCCTGATCAACTTTCTGGAGCCAATCACGATTGATTGAAGCGGTCTTATTAAGCTTAAGACCTGGAGTGTTATACCTCCCTTTGTTTTCTTTGGAGTTGCATTCTTCCAGCCTATTCTTGATTCCCTTGAGAATTGTTGAGGTTATCCTTGCTTCAAATCAGTTACTGTTTGCCTTGGAGCTTCTTAAACATTGTTCTTTGTCTTGTACAGCCACCCTCAGTTATCTGGTACACTTCAAGCGCTTGATTGCGGAGAGTTGGGCAGGTTCATTGAGAACCTGGAGGTTGCTTGGGTTTGAGTTGATCATCCCCAATCTTCTGCTGACAACCAGAGTTATTAGCTTGTGGGCGTTGTTTACATACAACAGCTTTTGTTCCTTGAACTCTTAGCAGAATTTAACTTCTTTTTTTCAAGTTTTTCCCTGCATAATCTTGTCTCCAATAGTGCTGTTCCATTGCTACCAAACCATTGTCATCTTTATCCTCAACTCCTTGGTTCCTCATTTACCAGGTTCTGGACCTTGATCTTGGTTACATTTAAATATTTTTGTAACACTCAGGAGGGCAGCCTAAACAGCACCTTTACCCTCCACAGAACTGCCACGGCCTAGCACTGTTTGGAGTCTTACAGCGGCCAGCCTGGCTTTTTGAGGACCAGCCAGCCTCCTCTCCTCTTTGCAACCAAGCAAGGGGAGGGAGGGAGGCAGGAGCCGCCAGCCCCGGGGGCCCCGCACACAAGCGGGTGGGGGGACTCCAAATGGAGCCACCGGCCCCATACAATAGCCCCGTGCGGGCCGTCAGGCCCAAGAATGCAAAAAGCAGCCCCAAGCAGGCCGCAACATGGGCGGTGGCTCCAATGGGCCACCAAGGCCCAAAGCCCACAAAATACATACTTTGGCGGGCTAGAACGTCTGGCCAAGTATGTCCAAAATAAAGCTTGGGCCCAGTTATGCTCAGATAAGCCTGTCTGGCTAAGGTGGCCCAGCCACCCTGGCGGGCCTGTTAAGGCCCATGTCCCAAAGGACCTAGAAAACGTGTTTTGGTGCACAAATTCCCAAACAAAATAACATCCACATAGGCTTACGTGGCCCACATGATTTCCAATGGGCTGTGGAGGCCCATTTGTGCATCCCATTTGGAGTACAGAATAATATGCAAATTACCTGAGTGCATCTGTATTTTAACAATTTCATGCCCATTCACAACCCAGGATTGTGAATTTATCACACAAAGTTTGTGGTTTTGATGAAATTTTTATTAAAAAATCAAGATGTTTATCTGAGAACTGATAAAAGTCAAGAAAACAATATGGGTGATGATAAATTCACAACTCCCAGTCATGTGGGAGTTGTGTATGGCCCTACATGGCCCAATGGATGCATGGGGGCCCATACACTTGTGCAAAGTGTGCATGGGGGCCCATACATGCATCTACATGAATCCATAGTGTTGTTTCAAACAGGCACAACCCCCAGGGGGTTATATACACCCCATAGACAGGATTTTGAGACATTTACCCCTTTACACCGCTGTTTTGATGCATGTTTGGGGGTATACAACCCCCTGGGGATTGCGCCAAAATGTTGGGGACCCCCTGGACCACATTTGGGTTCCATCAACCCACATTTAGGATTAATGTATACTATGTGGGACTGTTGGAAAACACCTAGCCATCCCCAAGTGAAACTAAAGTGAACCTAAAGTTAAATAAAGTAAAACTGCGAAACAAATCATTGAAATTCAAGTGAAAATAAAGTGAAACTGCAAACATCCCACTAAACTTGATCTTTCTCAACTCAAGAGTGAGCAAAATTTGTAGTTGTTTGATTGAAAGTTGGATTGAATACTGAATTACAATTGCATTTTTTTGCATTATTGGAAAAGTGGCAAGCCCTCCTTTTTTTGACATGGCTGTTTTGAAGTAATAAATTTATAGTGCCATGAACAAAGCTGCGGAAAAGAAGGATTTTGGTAATGAAAAATTGGAAGTTTTCACTGCATCCTCATCTAGTCTGACAATTGAGGAACAAAATTTTTCAAAATTGACATTAACTCTGGTGGTGAGTAACATTTTATGTTACTCTTTTCTTTGCCTCATTTAATTTGATGAAATCTGAACTATGAATATGTAACTAAGACTGTGTCAATACAACCATGTAATTATAACAGATCCACTTCACCCACATCCTGTAAGAGCTTTTATTACTAGGGAAGAGGCACAAAAATATTGTCAAAAATGGGCAATGAAGCATGGTTAAGCTTTAACAGTTTTTAACTCAAAGCATGATAAATATGTGGATTTATCCTATGATAGACATGGTTCTTACTCTGGGCAATTGATCACCGAGTGGTCAAGGAAAAATCACACAAGGAAGGTTGGGTGCAAGTTTTTAATAAGTGCAAGTTGCACAAAGTCAGACGCCTTGTTGCAAATCTCCTACAGACATGATCAACATAACCATCAACTATCTCCACACCCCTCAGTGCATCCTCACCTCAGGAAAATCTCTGGGGTGGCCTTAGTGAATTTAAAAGAAAGCATGAAGGATGGGCTCAATAGCATTTAACTGAAAAGAAAATTGAGCAATATTGATGGCGGGGAATATGTTGATGACCAAAAAATCTGTAAAACTAAGCGTGAGGTAGAGCTTGCAGAATTAAAGGGAAAATGTGTTATGGAGGTCCTCTTTGAACAACTTGGTACTTCAGGTTGGTTTCATCAAGCAAAATCCAGTGGAGAGGATCACTTGAAGGCCCTATTCTTGGCCTGCCCCACGTCATTAAAGCTTTGCAAACAATGCCATCATATTTCTATGTTGGATTGTACTTATAAAACAAATAATTAAAACATCCCCCTATTGCATATTGTAGGAATTACTGCCAACTGTAAAAGCTTCAAAAAATCTCTTGTTTTTATAACAAAAGAAACTTTTGAGTTCTAAATTTGGTCTGTAAATTCACTAAAGGATCTGGTTTATGATCCTGAGAGACTTTTCAAAGTCTTTGTGATGGACTGTGAAAAAGCTCTGATTTGTGCTATAAAAAATTTTCCTTGATTCAACAAGACAGTGTTGTCAGTGGCGCTTGTCTAAAAACATACAAGCAAACTGCAAGTGCGCTTTAGAAATTTTCCAATAAAATTAAATAGGTTCAGGCTGCCCTTTGAAAATCTTGAATGAAGATAGGAATATTTATTACCACTGAACTTTTACCATTGGAATACAAGTTGTCTTTAGAGGAAATTCAACTTTTTGTGGAAAAATTAGAGAGTTTAAAGTGGAACCATGATGGGGAAGTGTGCACTAAGTCATGCTCCAAGAATATAGGTTTTCCCTGTTCCCACCAGATGGGTGACCTACTAGCGTCAAGAAGATCAGTTGTGCCTGAGGATTTTCATCCTCAGTGGAGATTGGATTATGAACCTTGCAGTTCTAGTTCTCTAAGTTGGTTTAATGGCATTAATGATTTTTGATAAATCCTTTTTGAATGATGATTCCTACTTTACTAATATTTCATCCTTTTGAATTTTGAAATTTTGATGTTGATGGAATGCTCAACAATTCTCAGTTAGATTAGAAGCTCAGTGCAATGATCTTGGGATATCCTCAACAGGATCATTTTGGGCTGTTGGAGTACTTGATTCAGAAGACTGAAAAATATAAACCAAAGGCAAGGCTTGAAACTAAAGTCTTTCAATTAAGCCAAGGCTTTCCAAAATTTACAGATAACCGGAGATATCCTTCTCAATTTAAACAAATTGAGAAGAAACTTAAGCAGAAAAAGAGAATTAGAAGGGCACAAAATACAAAAAGGCAAAAGATTGTAAGTCTTTTATTTTGAGAAATTATCATTTGTTTGGTTTAATGAACTGATGGGAAAATGATTTCTGCAGTGCAAGTAAGGCTTTTCATCTGGATTTCATATTTCAGTGGAAGAGACCAAAATTTCATTATGTTCCCTTCTTTTGGAATCAGATTAATTTTTGAAGGAGGAAGATGAAGAAATCTGGGAGTAAAACAGAAGCTCATCTTTGGTGAGTTTTTTTCCTTTAATGAGATTAGAATTTTGGCTAACTAATTTTTGATTGTAGGAAGTGGATTAACTCAATCAAATAGCTGAGAGCTTACATAAGTTCTTTGGGGAGGTTTGGGATCCAGTTGGTGACGGAAATTGTGGATTTAAAGTCATTACTAAATCACTTGGGTATGATGAGCATGGATGGTTTGAATTAAAAAAGAAATGCTTGAAACATTGAGGAAGAATATGTTGGATTCAAATCTGCTCTTATGCAGACTGCCACCCAAGGATTCTAATTCTTGGTACTGAAAGACTGAACAGCATTTTCAAACAACACATCAGGTCTTTACAGCTAAACCAAAGAAAACCCTTGTTGAGCGCACAGGAACAATGGCCCATCCGGCATTGGCGCACTTAGATTATTGGTTAAAGCATCACTCATGAATGTTGAGGTAATTGGTTCAAATCCCATAGTGCACAACTACATTTTGGATTCTAACAGAATAATAAGTGCTATTCTAAAATCCTTGGTGGCAGTAAAGACATTGAAAATATATAAAAAACACTTGATTTTACTGACATCAATCAAAAGATTCCATCTTCAAAATGGCTTTCAAAGCTAGATATGGGTCAAATAATAGCAGATACCTATGGAACACCAATATGTTTCATTTCATTGGATTCATGCTGTACTCATACTCCTATTAAAAAGGGTGTAAAAGAAGCATCAGAAACAATGTTCATTTCATTTTTTAATAATAACCATTGGGTCCAGCTTTTACTTAAGGGAGATGTGATTCAAATCCCATCCATAGTTTCCAAACCATGTTACATGATTTCTAAAAAAAGCCTCTTGTTGAGTTGATCACCTCAAAGATCAACTTGAGTTGTATTCTAATTTATAAGCATCATTTTAATCACATCATTTGGTTTTGGGTTCTGACCCTGATCTTGTAACTCAATCAATATAAAGGGTTATCACATCTTGAACATCATTATCATGAGTTTTTTGAGTTAAAATCATTATGATTAGTATTTTGAATGAGATTTTATTGGTAAGTCAGTTCAACTTGTGTTGGGCTCATCCCATAATAAGCAGTTTTTTTACTTCTTGTGATGGGATCAGCTTGACACAAGTTGAACTTGTTTTTTTTGTTTTTTTTTTTTGATTCAGGGATTGTCAATTTACTTGTATTTTTTTTGGTGTTTTTAATTTAGGGCTTCTCAAGTTGGACTTGTATTTTTTTGGTCAAGTTGAACTTTTATTTTCTGGAACTTTTATTTTAGGGCTAGTCAAGTTGAGATTTTATTTTTTGGCACTTATACTTTAGGGCTTCTCCATAGGCTCTTTCATTGTTAATTCAATTTTTTTTCTTGTCTTCATTTTTTTTGTTTTTTTTTTTATTTTTTAACATATTTTTTTTAACCATAAAATCATCATTTTTTGATCTTTTGGTTGATTTGAGTTTTTTTTTTTTGTATTTTTATTTAGTTTATTTTTATTTTATTTTATTTTATTTTATTTTATTTTATTTTATTTTATTTTATTTTATTTTATTTTATTTTATTTTATTTTATTTTATATTTTATATTATCTTTTGGGACCACAACACTTGCAGTTGTATGGAACGGAACACAACTACATTTTAGTCTTGTACAACCCCACACACAACTCAAACGTAGTCCGGTGTTGCGCCACATGACCCAGGGGCGCTTTGTGGGGGCCACACAACTACACTTGAGACGTGTGGAGGCTACACAGATTGAATTTAATGGTTTAGCGTGCCACACAAGTCAAATTAGTTATGAATTTATCATCACCCAAACCAAGTGGATTTTCTCTGGGGTTAACCAGATACCATCTATTTTAAATATTTCAAGAATGAAGGACCAGGAAAATTACAAGAGGATTTCAGGAATGAGATATAATTTTTTATCAAAATTTATTTAATTTGAAAGAAAAAGAACCCAAGGAAGTATTTTATGGATCTCTCCACCAGTCCAATGATGCTTGTGGAGGAGATCCTGCCTCTCTGCAGCTGGAATTCTAGCCAAAATTTGGAAGTTTTCCAGGATTTGGTTTTCCAAAGCCTGGAGATGCCAGTCATGGTTGTCCTCAGAAATTCTGTTGCCACCTTCATCATCATGGCTCAGGATTGCTTGATGTTTTGGAAACTTGAGGTGCAGGAAACAACTGTGCAAGTATTGAAAGTAGAGGGGACCTGAGAATTGAGTCAACAGTTGGAACAAGGCTTCTTGGAAGGCCAGGCTTGGGATTGGTGAGGATGGTGATGGAACCTCCAGAAGGTATATTGGACATGGGAGGGGTCCAAGGAGAATACAAGTAGGAGTTTCTTTAAAAAAATCAATAAGGGAGAAACAGAAATTTGGAGCTGATAAAAATAACCAATTGGGGTGATATGTCCTCTGCAGGCAAAGAAATAAGAAGAGGAGAATCTGATTGTGGAGTTGGTACTGGAGGTGGAGATGGAGGCCAAATAAGAGGGACCACTGGGTGCATAATTGGAGAAGTGGCCATGTGGACAAGGATGCGGGTTGGGTCCCCACCACAAGGAACTTTTCCAAGGCCAACATAGAATTTGTGCCTGTTCCCCAAGCTTGATTGGTGTTCCCCCTCTTGGTGGACATGGCAAAGTCCACCCAGAGCAAGGGAAGAGATAGCCTATTTTTCAAATCAGAAGCTGGGGAAAGGGAGGCAGCAAACTCCGGTTGCAGATTCCAGTCCCCCATCTCAATTTGTTTGTCATTTTTGACAACAAAATCGGACATTTTTCCATTATGGCAGGTTCATTTGTGGTGCAGAATGGACAAGGAGGCGGAAACATTTGAGAGGGTCCAGGGGAGTTGCCCAAAAACAAACGCCTGCCATTGCCAAGACTCCCAGCATTGCAGGTAAGGCAACCATCAGTGCTGGTTCAAATTCTATGTTTTCTTATGCATTAATTACAGGAAAACAGAATGGCAGCGTGGTGCAAGAAATTTTGCAGCACAATATATCCATCACAATCCTTCTCTGCGCTGGAAATTCTTCAAAAATCTTTTGAAATATATTCAAAATCTGCTCCTAAAGCTAAGAAATTACTCTGCAAGTATTCCTAGAAACAACTCTGCAACGATTCTCTGAAAAAAAAACCCTGAATTCCCTTTTATTTTTTTTGTGATATAATTCCACTTGTTCAGAATTTCCTAAATTACTTTTATATAAGATTGCATAATATTTAATAACATAAGATACTCCTTTCTACAATCTTATGCAATAAAATACAACCCAAAAACTGGACAGAACAATTTCTCTATATGTAAAACCCAAAATCAAACGTAGAGGAAAAAAAGGAACATCAACAAATCACTCCCTCTGCACTAACTATTTTTTTATTAAAAGTGGAAGTTATAATTGATTGAAGGGTAATTATTTTGAAGGTATTGGTCAGTGTAGAATAAGATGAAAAGACTTAAAGAATTTATGTATTTGAGGTTAGGTGAGAGCTTGAGGTGAGGAAGAAAGCTTTGAGTAAATCTTACCAGGCAGGAAAAGATGGAAGAAGATAGGCAAGAAAATTCATCAAGGAGAAAAGAAGGAAGTGGATGAAGAGAAGCACACAGAAATTTGAATTAGAGAAAGAAAGGCAAATATAAGAAAAGAAACATGAAGAATGAAATAAGAAGAATGAAGTAAAGAAGCTGTTAGATGAGATGTTGAGCAGGGGGTTGAGTAGTTGAGTGAGTGAGTGGTTTTTGGATCATCATCCCCCAGATTCTACTTGAGTTCTGCAGTATAATTTTATTTGAATGGTTCCCTTTTTTAGAGCTTCCAGAGTTTTTTGAAAAATTTGGTTTTGTTGATTTTGAGGAGGGGATCATCCCATTGTTTCAAAAATAATTAAAAAGTTCAAATTAAAAACCAAGACTTAATAGAATAAATAATCTTTATCTGATGACTGATTTTACACTGTAAAAGGAAAGAACAATTAAAATAAAAAGAAATTTCAAATGTTGAAAATTACTGTGAAAAAAATTGGAAAAATTGCTGAGAATAATCTTTTTTTATTTTTCAGGAAGAGGTCCAGCTATATTCAAAAGGAAAGGGTAATAAATTTTTAATATTTTTCATATATATGTTGATTCAAAATGGTTTAATTTTAATTGAATTTTTTCATTTTCAGATTATTTTTCAAAATCAATGAAATTTCCTGTTTTTTTCATTCCATCCATCAGTGTGAAGACGTACTCCCCCCCCTGTAAATCTTCCACTTTTTTCCGCGTAAGAGTTTGACAGAAAGAGTGTGATGAAAAAGGTGCATCCATGATGTATACTACTAAAATTTTCAATGCAGCCAAAACAAACAAAGCTGAATTTTGAACAAGGGTTTGAACACCATTCTTTTACCTAGTGGACTAGGTTATTACCCCTAAATTTGAGGGATTTGAAATAATATGAGCTGGAGTGGTAATGATAGGGATTTAAGCGCTACTGCACTCAATTGGCATGGCTAGACCTGCAATAATTTGATTAACATAAGTTTTAAATTGAAATATCAAGATTGATACAACTCACCTGAATAATACTGAAGTATTATGGGGATAAAAGCTACAAATTACATCTTAGCAAGAGAAAAGGGGGCCTAGCTCTGAAGATTTGAATCTTTAAGTACACTTTTTAACAATATTGAGCTCACACCCCTATAGGAACAAAGATTTTACAACTTAAAAAAGGAACTTCCACTCATTTTGGAAGTTTGGTTGATTGTGGTTTGCTGGATTTATATTAAAGTTTGGTGCACCAGTCAATCTCCCTCTAACATTGATGTAGGTGATCTGGTTAATTTAAAAATAGGCTGGTTCAGTACAATTATCATAATATAAAAATGATAATAATGAGGGCACCTGCATGAAGAATCCCCACCTCTTATATGTTAATAGAAGTCCCAAAGTGACTCAAGGGATCCTCATCAAAGTACAAGACCCTCTCTGGTTTTTTTTCAAGTGCTGATAACCCCATTGGATAATGCTCAATCAGAAATACAGAGAAAAATACTCATTGGGCTAGATTTACCATGTATGGTTTGACTATTTTACCCAGAAATTAAGTAATTGATACTACGGCTTAATTATAAAGAAGAGGGATGGTTCTTCAGCCTCAAAAACTTTATAAAATTGAATTGCTTTTCTCATGGTCCCAAACCTTTAAATCATAGATTTTTATGTCTGCGTGTCATAACTCCCACATTGACAAATCCTGTATTTCAAAGATGTTACAAGAATTAATATTTTTGACAATTTGAAGCTGAAGCCCTGTAGCTGGGTTTCTCAAAACCGCAAAAAAAATACTTAGTAATTTTTGAAGCATTAAAACACCTTAAAAATTCCATTCAAGAATTAAACGAATTCCAAAAATAAAATTTCTCATTGCACTCTTGGATCCTTTTCTTTGCCCTTTCAATTATTTTATTTTTTTGATTTAAGCTCTTAAAAAGCTAAAAATAAAATCATGAAGCTTTCTAATATTTCTTTGTTATTTTTTGTATGTATTCTTACACCTTGAAAGATTTATTCAAAAAATCAAAACATTCAAAAAAACAAAATTTCCCATTTCATTTTTGGATCCTTTTCCTGGCCTTTCTAATTAATTTTTTCTTTTGTTGATTTAAGATTTCAGAAAGTTAAAAAATGAATGAAAGATTTTTCTAATATTTCTTTGGGATTTTTTGGATGTATTTTACACCTTAAAAAACTCATTCAAAAAATAAAATAAAAAAATCTCATTGCATTTTTGTACCCTTTTCTTTGCCTTTTTAATTAATCATGTTTGGTTATTCAAGGTCTCAGAAAGTTCAAAACAAATTAATATATTTACAATTTTTTTGGGGATTTTTTGGATGTATTCT
This sequence comes from Puccinia polysora, assembly GCA_025617555.3. NCBI lineage: Eukaryota > Fungi > Basidiomycota > Pucciniomycetes > Pucciniales > Pucciniaceae > Puccinia > Puccinia polysora. The sequence goes on from CM062620.1 coordinate 5,564,848, forward strand.
TAGCCTCCAAAAATTGAAATTAACATAAAACCACTTCAAAATAACACATCCATTTAAATGTTTTTTTTTTATATTTGGAATCAAATTTTCTCTCAATTTGATTTAAAAAACTTTAGAAAAGAATCCAAAGATGAAAATAAAAATTATTTTGACTGCTTGTCACATTTTTTACCCCTCAAAATATTTATCACAGTGAAAAAACTTGAAATTAAGGCGGTGGTCCACATTTTTTGTTCTACCTTTGATCATATTTTGATAAATACATTAAAAGAAAGAATATTTTTAAAAATTATTAAAATTATTCAAATATTTTTTTTCTGCTGGATTTTCTTGGAGGAAAAAAACCTCATTACAAAGCTCTAAATTTTTCTGAACAATTGTTTTCAAGGATTTGTAATTTTTGGTCACAAAGCTTTTCCAAATTGGATATAACCTGGGATTTGGCCAATGATCAGGCTTAAACTTGAATGAGACTTTATGTTTGGATTCTTCTAAAAGAATGAAGCAAATAGGAGAAGTTTTGGAATTTGGAGTGGGAGGGGAATTCAGAGGAAGATAAGTGCAAGGGATTGAAGAAGAAAACAGAACAACTGGACACTTTTATGTTTCAGCCAGAATCAAACCATGTCATGGAAATTTAATCAACATATTTAAGAGAGATGGGATAGAAAGGTGGTTCATTTGCCTTCTTGCTTCTTGGAAAGTTTCACCCCAGATTTCATGCATTAATCCTGGGTCCTTTAAAATTGGGTTAGAATCTAGCTCTTTCACCATTTATTTCCTTAATTCAATCCAGTATTTTGAGTTCCTCCCCAAGAAATTTCTGCTGCTCTAAATCCATAGTTTCCATGTCCTATGACATCTTGAACATGGTATATATTTTGAATTGCTGTTGCAGCAGCAATGAAGTCTTTGTATTGGAACTAAAAGAAAAAACCAGAATTTTTTATAAAATGAAATATTTTTTGAGGATACCACTCACTTGTTCAAAAATCCAGAAGAAAAATAAGATAATTTACAGGAAGCCAAGAGGAAAAATTCAAAAACAATCAGAAAAAAATAAAAAATGAGAAATTATCAAATTTACTCACTTTCTCACTGATTTTGGTTGCTGCTGGGGCTAATAAACCCTTTAAAGGAGGATGGCAAGGAGCTTCATGATATTCATTTGCTTTATTTTCTGTCTTGATTATTGGAACAGGATTATATTGAGGATAAGCAACCTGCTTATTTAAAATGGTTCCAGACCTCTGAGAAAACCTTAAATGAAAACACTAATAAAAAATAACATCAAAAAAATCAAAAAGATTAATAGAATATAGAATCTCACCCTCTTAATAAAATCCAAATATTGAAGCTCTTCATCTTTTAATTATTCCTATACATTCAAATATGGAAACTCTTCATATTTGGAAGAATCCTCTTTAATCAGAAAAAAATCCTATGTTAAAAAAATGACAAGGAATCATTAAAAAAATAATTTCATATTTAGAAAAAATGAGTATATATAGGGCATATCAGAGTTAATCAAACCCACCATTTCAAAACCGCCATTAAAAATCAAAAAAACCACTTATTTCAAATCACACATGTCAGATTTACCTGAAAATAAATTGGTTTTTTCAGATAAAATATTTAAAGGCTTTCACCACCTTGACCACACATCAGTCCATGTCGTACACCCTTGTTTTCAAATCTCACCTCCTTCTACCTCTGTCCTCATTAGAAAAAATCTACCTCCAACTTCAGTGGAAAAATCTGATTCATCAATCTAATCACTTTTTCACCCTCAATAATTAATCACTCTCATCAGTTGATCACTCGCATCACTTTATTTCTCTTGTCACTCCATAAATCTCATCACTTTATTGCTTTTGTCACTACATCACTCTCATCACTTTATTGCTCTCATCTCTTCATTTCAATCCTAATTTCTTCATCTCTCATCTCCTTGTCACTTCATCACTGTCATCACTTTATTGCTTGCATCAATGGCTTAATCTGATTGCCTTAAACATCTCATCATTTCATCACTCTCATCAATTTATTGCTCTCATCACTTCCTAACTCTCATTTCTTTATTGCTCTCATTAATTCATCCCTTCTTTCCTCTTAATCTTTTCAAATGGCCCCTCAGCAAATCTCCCCCTGCAATTCCACACAAAAATCTAATTCAAAAAAGAAAAAATCCCCCAACAACTATACAAAAACCAATCTTCCCCCATCAGCTTAAAAATTCTCAAGTCAGCTCAAGAGAGCTGATCACATCATCCTGGTAAAATGGCTCAAAGTTCACTCCAACTATGATGCTTTCTTTAGATCCAAAAATAAAACACAATTTGGCCAACCTCCATCCTCTAAGTTTAATTGTTATCTCATGATGGCCAATCAACTAAAGAATAAAACAAAAGGGTAGGTTGGATCTTTCATCCAAACTGATGAGGGAGAAATTCAGGAAATTTCAAGCAAAGTACAAAAAGTCCCACTCAATTTCAATCTCCACTGGCATTGGTATGACTGACTCCAATCAAGCCAAGGCGATCAACTTGGTGTTTGATAAGTTGGAATCAATTTTTAATTTTTGTATTCAAATGGATGAAATATTTGGAAAGAAGGAAAACATCACCCTCTTAGCTGATTTTGATTCCCACAAATCTGATTCTGTTGATGCCAAGGACTTGGATGTGGATGCTCAGCCTAGCAATGATGATCTTGATGAAACCTTTGAGTGGCCCCAATCTGATGTGGAGGAGGGTATTACAACACAACCAGCTCTGATAATTTCCACATCAGCATTGATCAACCCTTTAAACCCTTGCTTTGATACCTCACTTACATCTTTTGATTGTTCCCTTGCTGGGTTGAAGAACTGGAAGAACTGGAAAAATTGGCCAATGGGAGCCAGATATTCCAGTATTGCCATTGCAATCAACGTCTCCTCATGTAAGGAAAAGATTTCTTTTCTTTTCTGGTTAATACTAACTTATTTAGATTGTAAGAAAACAGGCTCATACTTTTCTTAATGGCCAAAAACTCAAGCCAATGGGGCCTCCCACATCACATTCATATGAGAGTCACAACTTTCCCACACAAACCTCCTCTGGAAAGTAAAATCAAAAGGCCTCCAATTCCATCAACATCAACCCCAATAGCTGGAAAAAGAGTAGAAACACTTCTGATTTATCTGGCTTCAAAGATATCATGGAGAAGCATGATTAAATTAAGTGAATCAATGGAATCTTCTTGCTTTTGAAATCAAGATAATTGATATTCCCCTAAAAAAACAGAGAAATCACAAATTGAATAAAAACAACTTGAATTTGAAAAGAAAAGATGGGATTTTCAACTGGCTATTTATTTTAACAAGCAGAAAGCCAAGAGTTTGGGTCATCAACAAAAAATTGGATGCTGAGTGGAAATTGAAACATTCTGAGCAGGAGTTTCAAAAAGAGGAAAAGGAGAAGGATTTACTGGAAGACCAACTAGATAAGGAGAGGGAAAAACTGGCAATTGAAAAAAAGATAGGTTATTGGTAGCCGTGGAATGTATTTGTGGAAGTAGAAAGTTTGAGGAAATAAAGCAGATCACTCAATTGCTGGGCTTGTAAATCTATTTAATTTGAAAACAATTTTAAAAAATAGAAACAAGAAAATCATTTTTGATTAAAAATATGTTTGAGATTATTTTAAACCCCAAAAATAAACAATTTTTTTTGTTTTTATTTATATTTTTTCCTAGAGTATATTTTTCCACTTTTCAAGTCCTTGCAAGTTTTCCTAGTGGTTTTGTTGATTTGCATAGAAATTGCCATTCTGGTATGGGTGGCAGTGTCCACAGCAGGAAATTTGCAGTGAATTTACTTATTTCCTTCCAAAACCATTTTGAAAATACCTTTTTGTTTGAAATCAATGCCAAAACCCAATTCAGGAAAAAAAATTGTCCATCAGATACTTGATATTCTTCATCATTGTTGATAATTTTTCCATTTTATTTTTTGGTTGGGACCACCAGTAAAAAGGAATAGGAAGATACGTTGCCTTTTTCAATGTGGGGAGAATTGTAGAAGCAATTGGATGTGAAAGAAATACATGGAGAACATTCAAAAAGAGTGAGGAAGGATCCAAATTCCAAAGAATAGAAGGAGGGGATGTGGTTGTCCTTCATTGTTTTATGGTTTGATTCAAATGAAATTCTAGCTAATGTTTGGAAAATTTGGCCTAAAATTTGAGGGACTTTGTCAGACATAAGTTTCCAAAAAAAAACTCTTGATGGGAATATTGAACAGAAGCTTTGTTCAAATATTATAAAAATATTTCAGAAGGGTGCATTGATTTTTGCCATCCAATTGCCCAAATTTTCCCACCCCAAGATCATGAGGTAGAAATGGCATTGGCAAATGTTTTGTATTGGTGAAGGAAATTAGTGACAGAGTTAATTTCATTCTTCTCTTGATCAAAGAGTTTATTCAAAGGGAAAAATTTGATTATTGAAAACAGGCACTCATGATTGGATTTATCATCAAAAAATACTTTTCCAGAGGAAAAGAAATGGAACTTTTTGATCTTCTGTTTGGCCTTTTCAAACTCTTCAGGGGAGGTTTTTTGAGAAATCTTTTTTTTTCATTGGTAATAGCAGGGTCCAAATCCAAAGGTCACAGTTTTTTTCTAGAACACACAAAATTTTTGTTAAACCCTTCTTTGGCCACTTCCAAAGAGATTTTGTAATATCTCATTTGAGTCCTCTACTTTCCACCTCTCTTTATGTTTTTCAAACCATCTCCTTCCATCTTGTTCCCTCCAAGACACCTACTGCACTTGGGGTAAGGATCAAGAAGGGATTTAATTTGTTGTATAAAATTTTGATTGTGGTTTGAGAAGAATGGGAAGTTGCAAAAAGGGGGCAGGTGTCAAAAGAACAAGAAGTCAAACAGGGGGTTCCATTGCATTGAATAAAAAAAATAAACAACAAAAATAAAATTAAAAAAAAAATAAATATCATTGATTATGTTATAATCAAGGTAGATAATCAACAAACATAGAAAAGAAAATAAAAAATAAAGGTCAATTATCCTACCAAAAAAAAAATCTATTCCCATTTATTAAACATCATTCTCATAGAATTAAGAGGAGGAAGAGGGGGATTTTCTAAAGGGGCAGGAGGAGGGTGGAGTTCAGCAAGATTGGTAATCAATTGGTCATCAATCAATGATGAGGAGGGGCAGGGGGTGCTGAGCAAGGAGGGGGGGGATTGTCTAAAGGAGGTGGAGGAGGGGGGAGGTCAGCAATATTGGTAATCAATAAATAGATTAAAAATTTATTGGAAATCAATTTATGATGAGGAAGAGAAGGATAAGGAGGGGAAGGGGGTGCTTACCTTGGGCGGGGTGCCGAGTAAGGAAAAAGCAAGCAGGGGGAGATTGTCTAAAGGAGGATGAGGAGGGTGGGGGTTGGAGGCCAGCAAGATGAATAATTGATCGAGATGAGCTAGGAGGAGAAGGGGGGGGTGCTTACCTGGGGCACAGTGCTGAGAATAGAATTAGCAATTGAGGTGGAGGTGCATGGTGAGGTGGAGGTGGTGGGTGAGGTGGTTTGGTGAGGAGGAGAAAGGAGTGGACTAGTTGGTTTGGTGAGGAGGAGGTAGGAGTTTACCAGTGAGTTAGTGGGTTGAGGTGGGTGTTTTAGGAGTTTTTGTTTTTTTTTTCAAAGTCCACCAAAAAAAAAAAAAAAAAGTCAGCCCAGGATTCCTGGTTGAATAAAAAAAACCAAAATTAATGTGATCTGATTGTTTACATATTTAAAAACTGAATTTTACTCATCAAATTTAGCAAGTGTGAGGGGTAGAATCTGCTATCTCATGACCAAAGATGAGGTAGAAGATGACACAATGCTGAAATGAGGAGGATTGAGAATATCTTCTTCAAATATTTTGTCCCATTCATCTCTGATTTTGGCCAGAAGGCTTTGAAGAATTGCACAACTGATAATCAATTTGATGAGGATCTTCATGTCTTTGGAATTTTGAAGCTGGTTTTGAATTTCCCTTAAGCTGGCCCATCTTGCTTTCAGCCCACCTATTCCATGTTCAATCTAAACGGGTGATTGAGAAAGATGAAAATTGAAAATGTTTTTTTGTAGATAATGTCAGAATCTTAGCCTTTTCCTTTCATTGTGGTTTTATTTCTTTTCTTTTATTTCCTTCCTTTTAGTCTGGAGTCCGCGCCCGCGCGCTTCTCAGTCATCATCTGCTCAGTGCGTGTACTCCATATCTGGATCATGAATTCCTATTTGTAATGCTGGACTGAGAACCTGTGTTTGCCCTTAGGGCTCTCAGGTCCTCTCAGTTGATTCCATCTTTCCTGTCTGCCTTGTTCTCTTCAAGACCTAAATGACTCTCTCATGTTTCTAACTGCCTACCAGAGTCTAGCTCAACCTCTCTTTTGGTTCTTTTAGGTTATTTCCTCTCTCATATCCTGTTTTGTTTCTTATGCTTTTTTTGAACCATTTCTGATAATCAAGTTCTTTTAGCCTGTAAAATTTTCAGATAATTGGAAGAAACATTCTCATAATCTGGGAAAAGATATTTTCTGCTAGCATAAGCTGAATTTTCCAGAAGGTATTGATTTTTTTCAAAGTATTTCTCTGGTTGTTGGGAAATCCACAACCAATTGAAAAAATATGAATTGTGGCAAGAACCTGGAAGGCCAGCATGGAGGGATATTAACTTCTTTTTGTTATCAACAACAAGTTTCAGTGCCACAGAGTATCTATAAAAAAAGATAAAAAATATTTGTTCAGTTTTTTATCAAAGGTGTTATCAAAGGCTTTGGAAAATAAATGAATGGATTGCCTTTTTTTCCAATCAAAATAATGGTTTCCATCTAGCTTGGGCTTTTGACTCAAGGGAATAGTGGTTCCATAAAAAAAAATAATTCAACTGGGAAAGCCTTCAGTCTCCATTATCTGAGATATCTCCTTGTTTTCTTTTTTGGTTTTCCAACAATGGAATGAGCAACAGAAAGATAAGATAGCAATCATGACTCTTTTGGTGTATAACGCAATGGTTTCATACCCAACTGAGAATAGATGCTCTAATTGATGAATTGCTGCTCCATTTACATTTTATCCCAATCTACAAAGAGCAAAAGCCAGTTTGATAGCTGGATTGCATTCAGTATTCTGAGAATTTTTCTTGAAGATGTGGTGTTCTTCAATCATCTCCAAAAGTTTCATGAATGAAGTGAATAAAGTTTGGAACAGTTCCTGAAAGCTTTAGTCTGGGAGGAGATGAAGACTTTTCCTTTCATACATAGGGTTGTGGATATTCTTTCTTCTTGGAACCATGTATTTCTTTTCAAATATAGAATTGAAATCTAACCAAGTTTATTCCAAATCAAAGTCAAATAATAAAAAAAGTTCAGTCAGATTTTTTGTGCTTTCAACTTGATGGCAGGAATTTCAATTTTAAATGTTGAGAAAGATGGTTATGTGATGTGGGGTGATGAGGTGATGATGGGATGTTTGTGATGTGATGGAGATGAAAAACAATGGAGATTTTAATCAATGGAGATGAGACGTGTGTGATGCAAGGGAGATGGGATTGGTATCTATTTTTTGAGGTGGAGGTGTGGATGGGTGCTGTGCATGCAATGGATGGTGGATCAATGATGGTGCATAAATGGTGGATTTTATCTTTGAAATCTGCCATTTCCATGAAAAAAATCATTTTGAAATACACCAGTTAGGGATTATGTGTATTTCAGAAACCTGTCATTAAAAAATGGTGGGTTTGGTCAAAAGAAATGGTGGGCTTCTAATGGATGGTTTGCTAACTCTGATATGCCTTATTAAAAGTAACCTCTTCATCCAATTCCTCCTCCTTCTTTACCTTAAACTTTTCCTTTTTGGCCTTCCAATTTCTCAAAAACTGAATCAATACCAAAAAAATATTGATTATTAAATTTGATATTTTTTTCAAAAAAAGGTTAATGATCTTTGAATTTGCTGTAAATTTTTTTGTTGGCCTTCCTCTCCTCCTGGGGTTTTCTAATTATTCAAAATCACATGGATATCTTTTACTTGAGGAATGAGAGATCTTCTTGAAATTATTAGCTGCTCCTTTGGTTCTTCCTCCCACTTTAGATCTTTGAGTTTGGCTCTTGAATCAGAAAAAGTTTATATTTTCCACTGTAAATCTTTGTTTCAACCAGATAATATTTTTCCTTGGTTTTGAATAATGGAATTCTTCAAATAATTAAGTATGAAATAGATTTTCATTGGTTGTTTTGGATATAACTTCAAGGGTTGGTGATTCTTATGATGAATGAGGGTTAAGATTTAACTGGAGAAATAAAATTATAAATCAATCAGAAGATTATTCATTTGGGCTTGAATAAAAATAAAAATAAAAAACTTACTGGTAATGATGGTTTTACATTCCACTGAGGATGTAAAGCATCAATTTTAAAGATTTCACCCTTTCTTATGGCTAATTGGAATTTTTTAATACATGTTATACCCATATGATAGAAAGGATCACAGTTGATGCAAGAGGTGGAATATTCAGGAACTTGATGAAATGAATTAATTATTTTGAGAAAAAAGTGGCTGATTATTCTGGGGAAATGATCCACACAGTGGGGAAAACCAATGAGTTGCTTGAGCTCTTGCTGAGAGGCTTCAATATCTCTCTCATGGATTTGGATGTTGATGGAATTGTAAATTTTCTGAACTATATTTGAAGAAGAGCCAATAGATGAATTAATGAAACCTTTGATGTGATAGTTTTTTCCCTCTATTATTGATTTAATTTTTTTTCCAAAGTGAAATTGTTGATTGGCCAAGTAGGAAAAAAAATTTTTTTTTGGGACAGTTAACAAGCAGATAGTCTGAGGTGGGGGGATTCAAGAATAGAGAAATTTTTGAAAATATTTCATGATATATCAAGTCATATTTTTAATTATCCAAAAAATTTAATTGTTTCTGGAGAAGCTTTCATTCATCTTCAGATTTGAAGTTCTTCCTGCAAGGTTTTAAATATTCTTGAAAATATGCCCAAGACAAAGAAGATGTTGACAAGAAGGGAAACATTTTTCCATGGAACTAATTAATGCTTGTTCTTTGTCTTTCATTTTCTCAAGTATACTCTATACGATTTCCAAAACACCCATTGGGAATTCCTTTGTACTATGTGCCCAAATTGTTCTTAGTTCAAACCAAGTGCAAATTCCTCTGATAACAATTTTTTCCTTTGGAGGAGGTACCAGGATACCAGTATTCTTCAAGATCATGGATGAATACTAATTTGAAATTTATTCAATCCACAGTGAATTTTCTGCTGCGTCAAAGAATACCTCCTGGACATAAATGGCCTTGGATATGTAGGCATAGTTGTTTTAATCATTGTTTTCAAGCTCCACTGAATCAATATGAAGCAACTGGTCCTGTCCTTCTGAAAAAATATTGCCAGAAATAATATTTTAGAAATTGATATTCCTGCTTATGTCCCTGGTTTCTTTGGTTGAATACAGAACATATGCATATTGCCTTCAAATCTTTGTCAATGAGGGTGCAATGGGAATTGTGGGATCATCCAATGAAAATTCTGCAGGGGGTGATTTTCCAGGGTCTTTGAAATCCAAATCCAGAGCTTTTCAGGCCACAAATGTGACTTCTGAGAAAGAACATTAGGTCACCATGATTGGATTTGGGGAAATTGAATGCATGAAGGGGATGTCTAAATGTCCTTGAAAAAGGATTTATTTTGGACAAGAGAGGTTGAAAAAGTGAGCCTTAAGGCAAAATTGTATAATCTTATTAATTTCTCCAATAGGCTCAATAATGCTATTCAAGGCAGTAAGTACACTAACCCGTGAGCTGCACTTGAGATAATTAGTTGGTAGTAGGTTGATTCAAATGGATGAAGACCTTGCTTCTTTGTCCCAGTAGGATATGGGAATTGAAGATGGAGAAAGGAGGCATTGAATCTATGTCAAGAGGGTTTGATTAAACCTTTCAGCCAAGCCATTTTTCTGGGAAAAATTAGTGGGACCCTGTTAAAACAAAATTATGTGAGAATGTGCAAAATAAAGAAGCTTTTAAAAGCCAAAATCCTGCCCTGTCACAGTTCAATTTTGTTGGAGTGATTATTGATTTATTTCATTGCTTGTTATAAAAGAAACAATTTGTTTTCTGGAGTTATACTTTTTATTCATAATATAGATGCAATTGAAGCAAGAGAATTTTTCGAAAATCACCAAAACATATTGGCACACTTTCTTAAAGGGAGTTTTGATTTGCAGGACATCAAGATGAAGAAAATTAAAGGGTTCCATGGAGGACAGAAGGGGATTTGATTGTGTCACTTGTTTGAGTGCGCATGTCTTGCAGACCTCACAGTTTGAGGATGAGTGAGTGGGATTCTGATTGGTGAAGGCCTGAAGCTGAAGGAACTTCCTCAGATCTTCATGAGAAGGGTGACCAAGCTAAATTTGCAAGTCAGTTTTCTGATTTGGAACCATCAGAGATTAAGAAGATAGAGATTTGAAATACCAAGATTGTGATCTGTAGGTATTTCCAACTCATAGGAATCAAAAGACAATCTTGCTGGCCATTTTAACTAGAACTATTTTCTTGAGGCCATGTTACTCAAGTTTTGTGGCAGACACCAAGTTCCTGGGAACATTTGGAGTGTAATAGACCAGATAAATCAGATTTTCACCAATGTTCAGCTTGCCTACATGAGTGATTTCTACCTTTCTGCCATATGTTTTGAGAATATTTTTAAGAGGGACTTTATCTAGTAGTATTGAGAGGTAATAGACAGTGGACAAGGATTCTCCTGATTTTTAGATAAAATCCTTGTTTAGGTGATGAGAGGCAGTTTCTCTGAAGAGTTCTTCTTCTTGGATGACAAAAAAACTGAATTTGGGATCAGATTTCTTTTTGCCTGCCATGCCCACAACTTCTTCTTCACCTTACTCATTCTCCTCCGCTGCATTCAGAGAAAGATAAGACTGAATCTTTTTGATTTCTTCAGCAAGCAGACTCAATTTTGATTGGAGTTCTGGTTTTGGAGGTTGATGAAGTCTTCTTGTTAGAGAGCTGGTTTGGGATAGGAAGGCTTAGACCTGGAAGAATATGGTTTTTTTTGTATTTTTAATCATTTATTGAAACCAAGTTTATGAGTATCTTGTGGCCTAGACTTTCTCTGAATTGTAAGACTCTTTTAAACTGTCTTCTATTAGGATACAGTTTCTGACTTCTTCAAGGCAAAACAGTAAAATTTGTTATAATTATGGCCAGCAATTAGCTTAGGCAAATGAGCATTATTTAAATCAAAAGAAATGCTGGACACCTTGTGTCAATAATTGCTTGATGGGCTCTCACAAATGGGGAACACGTTGGATGATATTGTTGATGAATTTGATTGGATGATGAATGGATGGATGGAAAACAGCAGGGAGAAGAGCTCCTTAAGTACAAAAGATTGGCCGCTTGTGAGACCATGATACAACAAGCCAAAAGGCAAATTTTCCGCCCAAAAAAAGCTCTACAGGCTCTACAGACCTTGTTACTTGGTTTGGGCTACATCAGCCCACATGGCATCAGTCCCTGTACCCTTACAACCAGCCTATTCCGGTTGTTTCTGGTGTTTCCACCTCAATGGGGCTGACCCAGCCCCTTAGCTGTTCAAAACCCTGGCTGGTTTTTCCGTTAAAACCAGCCCTGTTACTTATCTTAGCACATGTACAGCCCTGGCCCCTCATATGGGCCAGGTGGGACCAAGGACTCACCTGAGTCTGACCAAAAGCTCACCTGGGGGGGTGTAACCGGCCGAAATGCCGTCCCCCCACCTCTTTCCCTCAAATCCCTGGAGGGGGCAGTCAAATCCCCCTACCAGGGGCCCTGGGGGTTGATACCCCCAGGGCTTTGCTACAGTAAGTGGGCTGGGGGGTGGACAGGTCCCCTCAGTCCGTTGCTCCTCCCCCTTGGTAAAGGGGGGGGAGAGTGCCCCTTCCATGGTGGGGGGGGGTGGTCAATCCCCCCCCACCACCGGTTGCCTTGAAGCGACCAGCCTGGCCATCTCCTTTGGTGGGGGGGTGATCAAGTTCCCCCCACCATGACCGGTTGCCCTTTGCAACTGGTTGCTGGCTGGTTGCAACCAGCCAGCCCTCCCACTTCCCCTTGCAATGGCAAGCGAGGGGGGTGGGAGGAGCCGGGACCACCAGCCCCGCAGCAGCCACCCAGCGCATCAGCCGCAATGATGGCCTCGCGCCGACCGTCGGGCCCCATAGATGGGCCGATGGCAAAAACAGCAGCCCCGAGTGGGCGGCAACACGGGCAGCGCCCCCAAGCGGGCCACAACACAGGTGGAATCCCCAACCGGTGTAAGACTCCAAACGGCGCAGGGCATTGGCAGTTCTGTGGAGGGGATAGGTGCTTTTTTAGGCTGCCATCCTGAGTGTTACAAAAATATTTAAATGTAACCAGGATCAAGTGCCAGTAACCTTTGTTAATGAGGAATCGAATGGGATAGGGATAAGTCAATAGCAACAATAGCTGAGGGGGGAAGCAGCACTACCTGAACCAAGATGATGAGGAGAAAGACTTGGAACAAAATAAGTTAAAGTTTGCTCAGAGTCCAATAGAACAAAGCAGTTGTAAGTAATGGCGCCCACACGCTAATCACTCTGGTTGTCAGCAGGTGCTTGGGAGGGATCAACTCAAACCCAATCAAACTCCAGGTTCTCAATGAACCTGCCCAACTCTCTGCAATCAAGCGCTTGAAGGGTACCAGATAACAATGGGTGGCTGCACAAGACAATACAATATGTTTATGGATCACTGAAACAAACAGTAACAATCTTGGACTAAGAGTAACCCAACACTTCTCAAGGATTCAATAATAGTGTGGCAGAATGCAACTTGAATAATTCAAGGGAGGTTTAACACTCCAGGTTTAAGCTTAATAAAACCTCTTAGTCAAACGTGACTGGTCCAGAGAGCCAATCAAATGAATTATCAAGACCAAGTAATGGTCAGAAAAAAGGGATCAAGAGTGGTATAAAACACTCAAGAATTCAATTTAACAAATTCTTCTTCAACCAGAAAGGCTATGGTTGGTGATAAGGAACAGGGCCACAGAAGGGCAGATCAGAATTTCAGACTTGAAAAAAGTCAAGGGTAAGGGATAAGGATCAAGGGATAATCAAAAGATATATCCGGATAAGTGATTAATTTCACAAAGGAAGGAGCTCTTGGATCAGAAGCTCATAATTCTCATTAGTGGGAAGAATTGATGATGGAAAAAAGCAGGGGAGAGCCCCTCCTTTTATAGGCTAGAGAGCCCTGTAACTATTTACAATTGGATAACACAAATGAAAGCGGATTTTGTTTTTTAAAAAAAAAATGATGAGGCTCAAGCTTGGGGAGGCCCAGTTCCCTTCTGCCAATCTTCCAGACTGGGGTGAGAGATTCTCACCCCAGCCTGTTGCTTGCAAACGTCCGTGCGGACGTTTGCACACCTAGTAACAACGCAACACCCCTTCCCATCCAAATAAATGAAAAAAAGGAGGACGGTTGCTGCCAATTGTCCAATCTAGGAGGAGAGGGTGATCCCAATGATGATGGAGGCAATGATGACGGAGTTGGTGAGAACAATGATGATGATGCTCATCATTGCTGGATGGTTTTGATGATGAGCAATGGGGTTGATGTGATCAATGATCCTTGCTCACAAGCGGTGATGGTGGTGATGATGAGGATGCCATGATGGATGAATCAATGATGAGAGGGAAGGATGCGAGCAATGAGGATGAGGAGCAACGTGATGAGGATGAGGATGAGGAGAAATGCGAGCAATGAGGATGACAAGGAGCAACGCAATGAGGATGAGGAGCAACGCGAGGAAGAGGAGGAGCTAGACCACTAGGACAGGAAGGGTTGGAGTGAAGGATCCAAATTTTTTTGAATTCTTTTCCCAAGGTGTCCCAAATGGTTCACCACACCGGGCTGCGACATGAGCGGCGGCCCTAATGGGCTGCCCCAAGCCCAAAGACTAAATAAACCATAGTTTGGCGGGCCAGCCGGTCTGGCCAAGTATGTCCAAAATAAGCCTTGAGCCCAATTATGCCCAAACAAGCCCATCTGGTTGTATTTGCCCATATCCCCCACCGGGCCCGATAGGGCACGTGTACCAATGAGCCTGTTTCACGCGTTTTGAGGCCAGTTTATCCAAATCAGTGACATTCACACAGGTCTGTATGGTCCGTGTGAGTGTCCAATGGGCCAGAGAGGCCCATATGTGCATCCCATTTGGATTACGCTTATATGTAGAACACGCGTAAGTGCATACATATTTTAACACACCCCCTTGATTCAAAAGGGGTGACATCCCCATTTTATTTACAAAGCCTTGATTGTTGTTCCTATCTAAAGCCTTAGTCAAGATATCGGCAATCATTTCTCCAGTGGGCATGTACCTCAACACAATCTCCTTGCAGTTAGCTGCATTGCAAATATAGTTATAGTGAGAATTGATATGTTTTGTTCTTGAATGAAACAATTTGTTTTGCTCCAAAGCAATGGCACTCTGGTTATCAGAATACATCAATGCAAACACTTGTGGTTTATTTGTATCCTCTAAGACGTTTCTCAACCATTTTTCTTCCTGTGAAGCTGCTAAGTAAGCTCTATACTCATCCTCTGTTAATGAGAGACTTATTGCCAACACCTTCTTGGACATTCATGACACCAGATCCTTACCTAAGAAGAATACAAAACCACTGGTTGATTCCCTAGTGTTATCATCTGCCCAACTTTCATTGGAATAACCAACCAAATCAAAGTTTGCTGACTTTTTAAACAAAAGTCCCAGACCGTGCGTTCCTTTAAGATACCTCATAACTCTCTTAAATGCTGAAAAATGCCTCATGCTTGGCTTCTCTAAGTGTTGCAACAAGACACCAATTCCAAAAGCAATATTGTGCCTTGTACACTGCCCCAAATAATTAAGCAATCCAATAGCTGACGTGTAGTTGATCCCAGATGGAACAAAATCCAGATACTCCTCATCTGTAGACTTCTCTAAACAAATGTTTGACTGCATGGGAGTACCAAGGTCCTTTTCATCCTCTAAGCCATATTGCTTAAGAAGAGCTGCCAAGTAATGGCCTTGGTCTAACTTAATACCATTCTTGCTCTTACTGACTTTCATTCCTAGCACCTGTTTGCCAGACCAAGATCTTTTATCTTGAATTTATTTTTGAGTGTCTCCATGGCTCTCTCTTTACCATTTCCAATAATGATAATGTCATTGAACAATAAAAACAAAATTTCATCCTTTCTTACAAAAAGGCAAGGTTTGGCATCAGATGTCTTCAAACCAATCTGTATCAGATTCTCACTCATGGTATTATACCACAATATAGCTGCTTGCTTCAATCCATAAAGGGATCTACACAGCTTGAGGACATATTCCCCTTTATCTGCTGAAAGAAAACTTCTAACACAGATTTTCTTCATGGTTTCTGGTTTAGTATCTACTAACCATTCATGGAAACCATCAGGAATTGACATATAAACAGTCTCCTCCTCTCCAAGTTTTGCATTGAAGTATGCTGTTAAAAAATCAGCTTGTCTGATTTCTTCACCCAACTCCACTGCCTGAGCAATGATGTACCTGAAGGTGGACAGCGTTCCAGTTGGTGAGAAAGTTTCTTGGTAATTGATACCCTCTATCTGCTTGAAGCCCTGTGCAATTCATCTAGCTTTGAATCTTTTCAAAACTCCATTTGTGTCAAACTTCTTGTTTAACACCAATCTAGACCCCACAATGGTCTTTTCTTTTGGAACAGAATCCCACTTAACCACTTCAAAAATACTATTATTTTCTAGAGAATCAAATTCCTCAAAAATAGAACTCTTCCAGTTGGCTCTCTCATCAGAATTCATAGCTTGGCCAAAGCTATTTGGGTTAACCCTGTTACCCATTTCTTAACTCAACTCCAGGACTTCATTGAGCATACACTTTTACTGAAATGTATCTTCCTCATATCCTGCGGCAACATAATGGGAATTCCATTCCCCATACCTATCAACTGGTACTCTAACCCTACCACTCCTTCTTACTGGAGGTGGAGGATCATCTGGTTCCAAATTAATGGACTCCCCTGAGGGGGGTACTGAACCCTCTGGTGGCAGATCTGCCATCTCTTCATCTTCTGGAACCACATTTTCCTCAGGCTTTGCTGATGAAATAGTTGCTAATTCTATTTCTTTCTGTGACTTATTCACAACAACATCTTCACTCCTTTTGAGTGGAAAGGTACTTTCATCAAATTTTACATGCCTACTATGGATAACCTTTCTTGTCCCTGGACAATAGATCCTTTACAATTAACTTATTAAATCATAGCCTAAAAGTACCCCTGCTCTGGCTCTAGGGTCTAATTTTCCAATCATCTCATTATGGTGGACACTATAAAACACCAAGCAACCAATTGTTCTTAGGTGTGATGTTTTGGGGACAACTTCCAAAACTGATAATGAGGACTCTTCCCATTAACACTTACAATGTTATGCAAAAGACAGACTGTACACATGAAATCAGCCCATAAGAACTTTGGTAGACCAGATTGAGACATAATAGTTCTGAACTTTTCCATTAAATTCCTATTCATTCTCTCAACTATTCCATTATTTTGCGTAGTACTTGCAGTATTGACAATATGAATGATACCATAATATTTCAATAAAATCTCAAACTCTTTACTCACAAATTCACCACCTCCATCAGTGATAACCCTCTTGATCTCCTTCATTAGACCATTTCGTTTCCAGACTTTGAAGATTACAGGAACCTCCTCTGTGGTCTGATCCTTAGATCAAATTTTTTTAACCCAAACATAATTAGTTGCAGTATAAACTAAATTGATGAAGTATCTTGCCCCACCAAGGGGCTCTGGTGTGAATGGCCCTGCCAGATCAATGGAAGATTCCTCTCTAGGAACATCAGTGCAATCTCTACTCTTTGAGAACGTATTTCTATTCTTAGCCCCTAAGGTACAACTCTCACAGTTGCTGTCCTTTACCTTATGGCTACTTTTATTGTGAGCAACAGTGCTCAAAGCTGATATTTTGAACAAGCTTGCACACAAAATCTTTTTCCAAACATGTCCACTAAGAACAGTTCTCCCATTCATATCAATAACAAACTTATCTTCTTTAAGATAAAAAATCTGAAAACCTTTTTTCCACAACACTCCAAGGGACACAAGGTTATAAGGCAACTCTGGTACAAAGAAAACTTTCTCAAAAGAAATTTTGAAAACCAAGTGATTTGCAAGGATAACATTTCCAATTCCTTTAATCTGAATTTTTCTGCCTTTCTGACCAATATTTACAACTCCATCATAATCACTAAGATTTGAAAATAAATTTGGTTCAAAGAACATGTGATCTGTACAGCCAGAATCAATCAAAACAAGAACATCCTCCTTCAATCCTCCTAATAGGAAATAATCTTTATCAGTAACTGATAAGTTCTCATGTTTGAGGTTTAGATTACTCACTTTGTAATCAATCAAGTCCATTGCTTGATCCTCATCAATTTTGGCCTTCTTTTTGGGGCCTTCTTCCCCAACAACCATTTCCATTGGACCATCAAATGCCACCATTGCAACGTTTTCAGTAGTCAGATTGACCTCCTTTTGATTCTCTTTGGACTTCTTCCTCTTCTTGGCCTCCTTGCAATCCTTAGCATAATGCCCCTTATTCTGAAAATTATAGCATAAGACCTTGGAAAAATCTTTTTTTGCACTCTTGGAAGATTTTCCAGTCTTTCCAACAAGGGCTGTTCCAGAACCCCCCTTCATCTTGAACTGAAGATCATTCTTTTCAATCCTTTTCAGCACATCCTCCTCCCCAGGAAGAGAATCCAATTGGGAAATAATTTGGACTAAAGAATCAAACTCCTTTGGTAGCTTCTGAAGGATTAAGAGTGACAAACACTCAGGATCCATGTTAATTCCTGATGACTTAAACTTGGCTATGCTAAACCTAGCCTCTGCAACAAACTGTTTACAATTTGAATATTGTAACTTAAACAGTTTATTGAAAGCTATACCCTTCTGGTGAACAGAATCACCAGCATACTTGGACTTGAGCAACTTCCAAAGGATGCTTCCCCTCCTCCTCTCATCTTCCCTAAGATTTTTGGCAACCCATGTCACATGATTCTCATCAAGATGCCTAAGGATGAGATGATAAGACTTTTTCTCCACTTCTGAACTGATCAAAGTGTCATCTGCATCCATTATCTCCCCACAAAAGATGTTTCCAGCTCACTATCCATAAGGACAGCCCAAGCATTATAATTCTGACTGTTCATAAATATCTTGGTGGAGCTAACATCAGGGATATAGGACATCTTCTTGGAAAACTTGAGGTCTTTGAGGCTCTCCAGAGTAAGGTAAAAAGGTCTAGATGGCTTGGAAGTAATGATGATGTTGGTACTGATAATGTGTTATAATTATGGCCAGCAATAAGCTTAGGCAAATGAGCAGTATTTAAAGCAAAATAAATGCTGGAAACCTTGTATCAATAATTGCTTGATGGGCTCTCATAAATGGGGCAACATGTTGGATGATATTTTTGATGAATTTGATTAGATGATGAATGGATGGATGGAAAACCACAGGGAGAAGAGCTCCTTAAGTACAAAAGATTTTCCTCTTGTGAGCCCATGATACAGAAATCCAAAAGGCAAATTTTCCGCCTCAAAAGAGCTCTACAGGCTCTAAAGACCTTGTGACTTGGTTTGGGCTACATCAGCCCACATGGAATCAGTCCCTGTACCCTTACAACCAGCCTATTCCGGTTGTTTCTGGTGTTTCCACCTCAATGGGGCTGACCCAGCCCCTTAGCTGTTCAAAACCCAACTGTTTTGTCCATTACAACCAGACCTGTTACTTATCGTAGCACCTGTACACCCCTGGCCCCTCATATGGGCCAGGTGGGACCCAGGACTCACCTGAGTCCAACCAAAATCTCACCTGGGGGGGTTGTAACCAGCAGAAATGCTTTCCCCGCCCCTCTTCCCCTCAAATCCCTGGAGGGGGCAGTCAAATCCCCCTACCAGGGGCCCTGGGGGTTGATACTCCCAGGGCTTTGCTACGGTAAGTGGG
Source organism: Puccinia polysora (assembly GCA_025617555.3). Taxonomy (NCBI): domain Eukaryota; kingdom Fungi; phylum Basidiomycota; class Pucciniomycetes; order Pucciniales; family Pucciniaceae; genus Puccinia; species Puccinia polysora. The sequence continues at coordinate 5,584,031 of CM062620.1, forward strand.
CTGGGGGGTGGTCAGGTCCCCTCAGTCCGTTGCTCCTCCCCCTTGGTAAAGGGGGGGGAGAGTGCCCCTTCCATGGTGGGGGGGGGGTGGTCAATCCCCCCCCCACCACCGGTTGCCTCAATGCAACCAGCCTGGCCATCTCCTTGGGTGGGGGGGTGATCAAGTTCCCCCCCACCATGACCAGTTGCCCTTTGCAACCAGTCGCTGGCTGGTTACAACCAGCCAGCCCTGCCCCTTCCCCTTGCAATGGAAAGCAAGGTGAGTGGGAGGAGCCAGGACCACCAGCCCTGCGGCTGCTACCCAGCGCGCCAGCCGCAACAACGGCCCCGCGCGGGCTGTCCGGCCCCATAGACGGGCGGATGACAAAAACAGCGGCCCCAAGCGGGCTGCAACAAGGGCAGCGGCCCCAAGCAGGCCTCAATGGGGGAGGCAGCCCCAAACATGCTGCGACGGGGGCGGCAGCCCCAACTGGGCTGCAACACAGGCGGCAGCCCCAACTGGGCTACAACATGGGTGGTGGCCCCAAGCCCAAAGACTAAATAAACCATACTTTGGCAGGCCAGCCCGTCTGGCCAAGTATGTCCAAAATAAACCTTGGGTCCAATTATGCCTTTACAAGCCCATCTGGCTGTATTTGCCCATATCCCCCACCAGGCCCAATGGGGCCCGTGTACCAATGAGCCTGTTTCACGCATTTTGAGGCCAGTTTCCCTAAATCAGCGACATCCACACAGGCCCATATGGTACATGTGAGGGTCCAATCACCATGAAAAAAAAGGCTGCACCTGCCGGCAGGTGTAGCACCTGAAACTTGTTTTGACTTAGTTTTGACTCTGAGAAAACTCTGTTTCTAACTTGAGTTGGAACCTGAGAAAAGTTGTTTGTATCAGTTCTTGAGGATTCCAAGTAATTCTAGTGCATGCATGGAATACAGAAGATTTGGAATTATGGGGAAATTCAATTTTATGTAAAGTGATAGAGGAGTGAAGCAGTGCGGTTTCACACCTGACACATAAAAGTTACTACCTGGGTTGGATAAGTCAATATTTTGATGCTTTTTTTCTTTCTATTTCCTATTAGATCATTACAAGAGGTTTGAGGGTCCTTTTTTTTTGTTACTTTGTGGTTGAAAAAAATTTTATTTTTTGAACGGATTAAATTCAGTTTTTAATATCTTCTTTTTCTTCTTGCGAAATGTAATAAATCTCAATTTGATGTAGGAAATTGAAATGTCACTCTAAATTTTAACTGAAGATTCAAAAATCTACTCAGAAATGTTGGAAATATTTTACCGCATAGATATTGAGTTCAGTTATACATTTCAAATAAATCAATTTGAAATTGAAATAATTGAGGAGTTTCACATTTTATTTTACAAAAAGAATGAATTTACAAAAAGAAAACCATTGCCTTGAATGATTTTATTTCTCTAATGTCTTTTTGCAGAAACTTTGTTTTAAATATTTCTTATAATATTGGAAGCTCAAAAGAATTAATCTAGTGATATTGATTTGTTTTATTTAGCAGGAATTAATTAATAAATAAAAATTTTCTAAAATTTAGAGCTTTTGATATTGTTTTCTGGGTGACAACAGAGGAAATATAGAACTACTTGGAAATAAATTTATTCAAACCAACGTGGGGTTTCAAGTGATTTTGCTAATCTTTCTAGTTTATCCTCTACTGGCTTCATCTCCAAAACCAATTTCTCTGTCCAATTTAATATGGCAAGAAATAGAGGGCAGTAACAATTAGAAGGGAGGGATTCACATGGTTTCATCTGATAATTTGGGACTATTTCATCATAAGTTCTTCCATATTCTACTTTTTTTTTAGCTTGAAGTTCACCTTTCATCTCAGATAAATAGTTGAGAGTGTTGTTATCAAGATTATGAAGAAATTTTGAATAAATTTTGCTTCTCCAATACACTTGGACAGAGTGATATTTCCCCTCATTGTCTTCTTCTGTATCTGAGCAGCATTCCTTACTAGGGAGAAGGCATTTTGCCAAATCCTTTCCCATATGGCGCTCTGCAGTGACCAAGCGGTTTCTGTATATCTTGCAGATTCAAGACCAAAATTTTAGCTAAGAGGATTTAGAAAATGGAGAGAAATCTTAAGCTTACTCTGTGTTTAACTCTAGACCTAGGCTTCTTGTTACGTGTCCTAGGCTTCATGTAGTTATCCTTCTGCCCACGTAGCCAACGTTCCAGTAGGCCAAAGAGTATGTCCTTCTTGCAAAACTCAATATCAAGTGGATAATTTGTAAATGTATCATTGTCCTTAGCATTTAACCAATGTTTTATTATCACTTCTGACAATATTTGGTCCCACTTTGTTGAATTATGATGGTCCCATTGGAAAGTTGGAACATTTATGCCATAGCTTTCTAATTCTTTCTGGCATTGCTCTTTGAACTTTCCAGGAATGCTCTTCTTCCCTCCATAGAGGTTTTCATTGGTTGTTTCCATGTTTAAAAAGTTGTTGTTTGGGTCAATTGTATTGATGCTTTTTGAGTTTAAAACTTGTACTTGATCTTCAGTGGGCGGGGGCGGAACCCTGTCTCCTCAAGATTTCATGTTTAAAATAGTCTTTACATAGTCACATAGGCATAGACTTATGGGGTTATTGGAATTCGGCAAATGTTCTGCTACTTCCTTGTTTAATGTGCGAGTTTTGATGGATTTTGAACTATGAGGAGGTCTATAATCCATGTTATAATATAGGGAAGTCTTCAACTAGCACTTGAAAAGGTTGTGGGGTTGTTTGAAGTGTAGATTTTATGGAGGGAGAGAATTTGCAGGCAATTGAATCTGAAGTTATTGGCTATTGAATATGATGAATTTTGAGAGATTATAAAGGGTTCATGTACAAATTGAATATCTCAAATTGGATATGCATCTACTCTATAATTCATTTCAAGCATGTGAGGCAAATTCTACATTGTGTAATGAAAAAAAAAAATATTGTCAGAAGGAAGAAATGTTTGGGAACTACAACTTGGATTTTGATAAAAATGACCATATTTTTTATTCATGTTTTGCTTTACCATGGATCTTGATTGAGATGATTATTTTTTATCATTTTAAATGATGTCAGGAATAATAATCATTCAGTTCCCTTAACAGGGGAAAAGAATTAATCCAAAAATAGATTGAGACTTATTATTAAGTTTTACAGTTGAAATAATTTTATAGATTTTACAATGAAATTCAAAAGCTTCCTGTTGCGAACCAAGTATTTCCTTGGTAAATTTATTTAAAATCAAGAAGAAACCTATTATTAAAAATAGAATTGTTCTCAAATTACTGGGATGAGCACTTAAGTTGTTGAAAATTTCACCTCCATTTTTTAAATCCATGGTATGATCAAGAGGATCCATTTTACCCAGGTTTAGTATTGAAATTGATGAAATGCTTTTATCATTTTTTACATGGGGAGTCAAATTTCAATTGTGAATTGGTATGAAAATGCTTGAAGAGAAAATGCTTCCTCTAATGCAATTGAGAGGTGCAGTTTTGGTCCAACTTGCAGTAAAATCTGATTGTGAATCTTTTTTGATATCTGCTACAGTTAAAGAAAATATTAAAAGTTTTCTTAATAACTGAATATTTCTGGTTTTGAATGCAAATTTACAAGGATTCATCTGAAATTTTGAGTGCTTAAATTCTCCCTAATTGAAAAGAGGGCCAAGGTAATATTCTTAAATCAAAAATAGTATGAAAACTTCATTTCTTCACCATTTACCACATTTTAAATAAAATGTTTGCAATTGAAAGTAGATAGAATTTAATTTTTTGATAAAAATCATGTTCTTACTTCCTTTAATGAATTGAAACCATTTCATCTTATTTGGTTAAACATGACTTTGGAAGATTAAACTGAAATCTCTTGAGACGTATCAAACCTGAATGCATAAATAAACACAAATCTTACCACCTTTCCACTGGTGTTTACCTTCATGGGTGGTTTGGAGTTCATGAGAGGACAATATTTCACAAAAAAGAGTTCAAGTTCCTTGCAACACACATCAAGCTTTATTTTTCAACTGTTATTTTTTTTTAAGCCAAATATGATTGAATTTATTTACAAAGAGAGCTGCTTATGAAAAATTGGTTCTTTCATTTAAAGTCATAGTGAATTTTTGAAGATTCTTTTGAGATTAAAATCAGGTGATCTCATCCAAAAATACTTTGATTTGATACCTTTGAGGGAGCAAACCCCATTCATTGGAAAAATCCATGGATTTTCATAGGATGAAATAATTAATTTTATAAGGAAACCAATGTACAATAAATCTGATTCGATTTTGCCACATATCAAAAAAATAAATGCATTTGACTTGAAAATTTAAAGATTATCAAAAGGTAAAACACTCCATAGTTGACAAACTTCCATGTATTATTGATTTTTTCATGAAACAAAGATGAGTTTTTCTTTTCTCATTGCATAAAAAGGCTTTTTCTAGCATTGACTTTGAGATAAGGCACTTATTATTCTGTGTTCTCATCAACCCTTGTTTTAAAATTGAAAAGAGGTGGAATTTTCATTAAAGATCAAGTAGAGAATCCAATAATTGTGAAAATTACTGGTAATCATTGATGAGAAACATCTTAAAGTCCATTGGAATTGAACTTCTATTGACCACCAATGGAACAGCTGTAAAAGAAATAGAAATTAATGATAAATCTGATATGATTTTTGAAGCATAAGTACTTACACCTTCCAAGGAATTCACGCCTCTCCATCCAAAGGTGCCAGACATTTGGTATTAATTGTTCTGGAATATTCAATTCTAAGGCTTCCCTGTCAATTATTCTTTGAAGTCTGCAAACCCAAACTCTTTCATTCTGCTCTTCATGCATCCAGATTTCACTTGGTGCCTGAATTTCAGGACATGGCTCAATTTTTTACTTGAGCTCATGATCAATATGTTGGTGTGTTTCTTCCAACCATTCTTTTTGTTCATGGGATAATAGAACCATTTTCTTTGCTTGAGGTTTCAGGGGTATTGGGAGCAATTGGTGGATTTGATATGTGTTTTCTGTGAGGTATGAGTTGGTTTGATAAGTTGGGTACAAATCAATTTTGGTTTGATATTTATAGGAAATGAAAAGGAAGTATACTATTGCATGCCTTCAAATTGAATATTGCATATATAAAAAACCTATGCATAGATTGTATGGAGATCTTCATTGGTGCTTAGCATTATACGCATTAAATACAGTAATTGAAGAGTATTACATACTGTATTACTTTGGTAATGATTTGACGGATTTTAAGAAATTCCTGTGGCATTTTGAAGCAGAAATGTTGAATATTATTGGATCTACAGGTTTGGAGATCATATGGAAATTGGAATGAAGTTTCCTTGTTTGATTCATTTCTTAAGAAAGAATGATTGGTTGATAAATGAAGGTATTGTGAATCACTGATTTTGATAACCAAACAAAAATCACAGCTAAACTTGAAATTAGGAAAGAGAGATATTTGCATGGATCTGGATATATTTATTTATTTGATTAATATTATGCACACTCAAACCAGCCATGATATGATCCCTTGCTTTGTTTTATTTCCTTTAAGAAACCAATAATAATATTGAACAGCAGTTTTTGGAGATATCCAGTAATTTTTAAGCAGGGTGCCATGACTACTTGCTTTGAGTTGCCTTCCATCACCTTTGTATGAGTGTTTGAGAAACACACAGCATCAATGCTTTTGGGGCAAACCAAACATGATATTTTAATATGGAAGGCCCAAAATATTGGATCAATTCAATGTTCCATTGATGGTTTTTTTAATATGCAACATAATGCAATTCATCATTGAGTTGTTGTTGACTCCCATAAAATCACAATATCAAATTAATTTGTAAACAAAAACTCAGCTATTCTTGATTTAAAGAAAAATTTTAAAGACTTTTTCACAATTTTTATGCTTTGCAGCAGATGATGGAAAGAATTATGTAATGAACAAATAATCTCATTATTTTCCAAAAATGTAGCGTTTGGTTAGAAATTAAAGGGCTACACTTATTCTTTTTTCAATTCAAAATCAGCAACTTAAGCAATAAGTTTCAAGGGCAGTACAATCATGAAGCATTAAATCATCCAAAAGAACCATGTTTCCAAGTAAAGAATTTGATTATCCCAAGATCAGAAAAAAAATTGAAAACAAGAATCATCCATTGGGAAAAACTAACAGTCTAATTTTCTAAAAAGTCAACGGAATTAACTGTGGGAAGCTTGGGGTTCTGAGGTAATTTCAACTAAATTAGAAGAGGTAGTTTTTTCAACAGCCCAGACAGTATTAAAGTGGCTACCCATATCATAGTCAGTAACCAGCACAATATCCTCCAGAAGGACCTCAGCCAATTTTTCATAAGAAAATCTTTCAGTAAAAATTCTAATTACATCTCTCCAATTAATTTGTTTATCTTTATCAAATCCCAGATCACTCAAGGCAGTCAGGATATATACCCTTGTGTTACCAAATTGACCCCAGATTGGATCAGGAGATAAGCCAGCCTTCAACTTTGATTCAAGTACCAGACTACCAAACTCAAGAAGCATGCCGGACTTCCACTTGGGCATCACTCTTTGATTTCCAGGACATATCCATATTGCCGCGGGACCAAAAACCAACATGTGTGAAACACATGCTAGAGAATTGATCCCCTATCGATTCTTCTTGTCAGCTGAGTCCTTAGACATAAAATTCTGTCGATTATCTTCCCTTGAATCAAGTATTAAGTTGATCAGCCCAGTGACTAGATAGAAAACGTATTCAAAAACCGTATTCAGACCACCTCTCCCAGCATTGAGCTCAGCCTCCTGCTGGGAACTTGACTTCTTGTGTGGAGCAAAGGTTGAATAATCAATCACAGCTGCTTGAAGGTTGGGAAAGTAGCTTTGTGCTTGCAGCAAAGCTTCATCAGAAGTTCCATCAATCCCTTCCATAGAGAGGAGCACGTTTCTTGAGATTTTATGGGAGACAACTCCTATGATGTCGTTCAATGTGTGCTTCAACTTTGCATAGGCTCCACGTATTGGCTCTCTTGTATAAGTCAGGATTTCAGAGAGGGGATGGACATTGTTCTGGACTGTCTTCCTAGAGTGGGAGAGAGAGTTTGTATTTATGAAGGTGTTTCCAACAAAGACATCATCATCCTTTCCTAGTAAAATCTTTTCTGTTAATTCAAAAAGTGGAAATCAGCTGATTTGCATTATAGTGGAATACAGAATTCTCATGATTTACCATCTCTGCACCGTGTCAAACAAAGTTCCAAAGACTTCAGGATAGTAGATGTCTCTGGAGGGTTCGACATGATTCTTTGACCAAGAAGGTTGAGAGTGTTTGATATTAGGAACTGGGTACTGCTTATCATTTTGCAATAGGTTGATGGGGTTGCAAGGTCCTTTATTTCTTCCCAGTATGACAACCTCAAGAGATCTTCCTTTGTTAAGCCGATGAAAAGTCCTGTGGATTGAAATCAAGTTAGTTTGCGTGATTTTCATTGTATCAGATAATCTTTCAACTGACCTTGTGGATGTGAACCAGCAATTGATGTTGGCCCTGTGTTTTGGGCCTCTGTTGTGCCTTGGCTAGTAGCATCATCCCTAGGCTGGGGCTGCTGATTGACTGGTTGCTGCACAATCCTTGGCCTTGAGTTTCTTTGTGCCACATCCTCAGTGCTTATTCCAGCATCAGAAGCATTCCTTTTTTGAGGAATGGTGGTACAGACATTCTGATCCAGATAAAAATTGTAAATTTGGAAGTTAATATTTGGTTTGATATGAGGGAAAGCATGGAAGAGGGGAAACTGACCTGATCAGGCGATGTTGGAACTAGGGTTGGTGCAGGGGTGGGACTCCTGGGCGATGGTTCAATCACAAATACTTCCTGGGGCTCTTGTTGCACCTCACTTTCGCTGCTAAGATTGGTAATAGAATCAGAGGAGTCAGATGAAGCTTGAGAGCTTGAGGGTGGCCTGTGCAAAGATCTTCTGGCAGCATGCCGAGCAGCTTGGGCTGCAATCCTAGCAGATGCCCTAGTTTCTGGAACAATCACTGGGGCAACATTGGCATCAACTTGTGGTTGCAATGAGGGATTCTCAGGTTCCTCAACAATTGCAGGATGAACCAGAACAATTTCAGTGTCTTGAACGTGGTTTTTGGCTACACCAGTTTCAGCTGGTATTTTGGATTCAACTGAGTACATTGGGACTGTATTAGTTTTTGTTATTGGAATGAATTCCAATGTAAACTTTGGTGTATCAAATTATAAATTCAACTCACTGGTTTGCTGAGCCTGGTCATCCACAAGGGATACAGTGGTCTGGGTAACCGATTTATCCAAAGTAGTTGCTTTCAAACCAGGATTTGAAGGTTCCTGATTTGATAGGGGTACATTTGTATTCACAGGTTCCGTTCGCTCTTCTTCTTTGTCAGTTGAATATTTGACAAGACCAAGAGCTATGGCAGATTGTGACCTCAACTGCTCCACTTTTGCATCATATTTCTTCTGATAGAAATTGTGCATTGCCTGGAGAACTTTCTTATGCGTTTGTTCAACATACTCATCACCCAGGAGGGCATTGAGTTGATTGAGAGTACGTCGTTCTAAGGAATCCATTGATGATTGCAAATCTTTAGTACACCACACAGGACCAAGGACTTGTAAACTCTTACCGGGAAAATCAGCCATTTTTTACTCAAGGTAGGTAGTCAGTTCAAGAATGATTCAAGATTGTTTGGTCAAAATTGTTGGGTATAATGTGGTTGAGACTAGAATGCAGCAGGACTTCTTGGTGAAGGATGAATGGCTTATATACCATACAAACAAACAATAACATGTAAAAGGTGTGTGTAATATGTTGGACAGATGTATCACGTGTGGAATCTACATAGCTTATTTCTGGAGATAGAGTGGTGTATTGGCAAATTTTTGGTCTAAGTGCATAATATGAATATGTGTCTTGTGCTGGGGAGGTGGACGACTTGTCGTAAGTTGTCCACCTCCCCAGACATTTGACATGCGTGAAAGCATGACTGGTTCAAGTCTTGTCGGAACCTTTTGGAGGTGGACGACTTAGCACAAGTCATCCACCTCCCCAAAACCCCATGGGGGGATTTCCAGGAATTTGAAAGATTGTTGACTCCCTGTGGTACAGAGGTTATTTCTCAAGATAGAATTGTGTATCAACAGATTTTCCATCTATGTGCATAATATTGATAGTGGTCTTCTGCTGGGGAGGTGGACGACTTACGACAAGTTGTCCACCTCCCCAGACAATTGACATGCGGGGAAGCATGACTAGTTCAAATCTTTGAGAGATGTTTTGGAGGTGGAAGACTTAGCATAAGTTGTCCATCACTCATTTGATCTTTTATCATTCGATCCAATTTGTACGTCTATTTTACCATGCATGCACACTCTCCATGGACTTTTGGAAAAAATCAAGTTAATTCAAGAGCAACGAGTGATTTTTTCATTTGATACAAATAAATTTTTTACCCATATCTACGTTTTTTTCCATATACTTTAGAAACAATTTTTTTGGGAGAACAACCATAAAGTTTCAGGGAGGCATTTGCTAGCTTTTTTTTTATTTGAAATGAGCAACCAAAATGGGTATGATGTTCTGTTGATTGGAGAATTGGTGGAGGAAAAGTGGTATGATGTGGAAAAACAGATGTTTGCCATAAAATTTCTACAATACCACCAACTTTTGCATAATCCACAATGAATCCAAGGGTGGGGAATGAGAGACCGTGACCTGTTTCTGTGGAGGGCGGCGGGATTGGTGTTCCTGTTGGCTTTTCAATATAAGAGAACAATCCATAAGTATAACCATTGAGGTCATCCTGATCTGTATGAACAACATTTGAAAAGTCATCACAAGTCACAATGACATTGGATGCATGAAGAAATGAGTCTCTTTGATCAGTCCACTCTGGAGATGTCCAGTTTGGAATTTTGAAGTCTTCTGATACTGTTCTGTTCTTGACATGAGCCGTGTTGGAGAGAGCTTTGATTTGATTGAAGACCAATTCATTATGGACTGGAAGCTTACTCCACAAGAGATCATCAAGATCAATTTCTTCTTTGTTTAAATCCCACCTTCTAGCATATATTCCTATTAGGTCATCATTTGTAACATAAATCACTAAGCAAACCCATGATCATCAATTTGTAATTGAGGAACAAATACCTGCAGAATATCTCCGTTCAGTGCCTTGAGGATATCCAATTCCAAACATAGATCCAGTTTTGGTATTAAAATTGGTTTTATTCAGGTTTTGCCAATTGTTTGCCATGATGTAAAGATCTTGGATCATTTCAGAGAACTGACTTGCAAGGAATGTGTATGGTTGTTGAGTAAGAGAATGATACTTAAGGACAACATATGGTTGATATTTTTGATCAGAGACAACATGTAGATTGATTGGTAGGCTCATGTTTGGTACCACTACCTGACAGGGACTGAGGTTTTTCTTCAAAGTAACAAAATAAATTGATTCAGAAGTTGATTCCTTAAATGAATAATCACGTTTTGCTTTATTATGCTTCTTAGAAGCTCTGGATGCAGATGGCTTGGTTTGGATCATATGTGATGCTGGTCCTCTAGGAACAGTTGGGTCTGTTTTTGAATCCTGATGCTGCTTCTGATTCACAAGCTCATCATCACTACGAACGGTGTTTCAGAAACAACACCAGGTTTTCAAGTTTCAAACATGGTAAGAAAATCAAATGGTTAAAGTTAGTCAAATGAGGCGCTATAATGTGTTTATATTCAATGAAATTCATACATTCTAGAGCCTCCAACTGTTTCCAACGATTGCAACTTGTAGTTTCTCTTCAGGGTTATGGATGTGTGAGGATTAGATGTAGTGGAAGCTTTAACATTAGCTTGATCCATTGTTAACCTTAAAAAGTTTGAAAAAGAAATGTTTCATGATTGTACATGGACTTGTTAACCAATGATCTTCACCGGGATAGGAGGATGCAAGGTGTTTGGATGGTGGATGATTCAGCCTACAATCAAGATGGATACAAGAATGACAAGCCAAGGTTCAATGGCAATAAGGACAATGATGAATCTTTCCACGTTTTGTTGCAAGATTTGGCTGTAATGGAAGAAGGCAAACATAAATGGTAAGGAAGAGACAGATTCAAGTCAGTAAATGATCAATCAAACATCAGTTGGAGATGAAAAAAACATGGTAACAATGGACATGAGAGGTTGATGGGTTCTTACTGGGATGATGATGACTGGAAGAGGGTTAAAATGTGATGTAGTGTTGGAGTTGGTTGAATCTGGAGTGGAAGGTTGTTGGTGATTACTGGGGAGGATTGGGGAAATGTTCTAAAGGATGTGGTGCGAGTGGGATAGGTAGAGATAAAGAAACAGAGTTAGCCTCAAAGCAACGCTTTGCAAGCGTTAAAACAAGCCGAATGATCAAAACGAATGAAAAAAAGGAAAGGACTTACCACCTGGAAGGCATTGGGTTCCAATGGGGTCATGGCCAAAAAACAGCCTATGTCGCTCGCTTGAGGGGCCGTTGCTTTGTTGGTTGTTCCTGGGGACAAGCGAGCAATTTTGCAAAGGAAGCGAAGCACTTGCGACGCCCAGGACTTGCCTTGGAATCGGTCCGCCAATTGCGGAGGCTGTGCGCAATACAGCCAGGACCCCGGTCGCGCACAGACCTTTGGAAGGGTCCTGGCAGATGGCCACGTCGGCGACCAAGCTCTGGTGATGAGCTCGGCAGCGAATGGCGCCTTTCGCTGCGGCAGCGAAGGTGCGAACGCGATTTGAGTCGCGTTGGCAGCATCGTCGCAACAAAGGCGTTGGGCCTGCACCGCCAAAAGTTGCAAGGTTTTCCATCAATGTTCAGTTCCATTTGTGGAGCATGGTGGAATGATAATAAGGCTTGTTTGAGGGAAGGGGGTTGGGTCATTATCAATGACCCATTACATACCTAATTTGGCATGACTAGACCATGCAAGAACAATCAATACATACCATGGTTCAATCAAATTTGAACATACATATTATTTGTCTGATGATTAGTCGTAAATTCAGTTTGGTTGAAATTAATGAATCACATTGAAAATGTGAATTGTGATTGGCAATTGCAGTCCACATTAAGAAAATTAAATAATAACTTTTTGAGTATGTCCTTAAGAATATTTGATGCAAATTATGGTATAGTTTCAAGGCATAATAAATGAATGGGGAAATGAGTTTGAGTTTTGAAAATTGAATAGTATCTAGGTAAAATCCTATTGCAATCTCACTTCTGCAAAGGTTCCAAATGATATTTTCACATTTGAATTAGATAAATGATCAAAATAACTATTCCTGTGGCTGAAAGAGTAATGGTCCCATTAATGAATAAGTATTATATTTGGTTGCATACCTTGCCAAATCAATGTGTCAGGGTGATTTTTGTTGCACTTCAATAAAAGTGGATTATAACTTGCAATGGCAAAATCATTTTCCCAATATTTCCTTCACCAATTGCAAACTTACCATCAAAACCTGGGACTGTTTTTCAAAATTTTGAGAATGGAATTTTCAAATATACCTGGAAACCTGAAATATGTTGATCCTCAAAATTGAGACAAAGAGGAACATCAAAATTATGAATGTTGTTGATCTGTGGGAAAATATTGGATCACAAGGATATCCAAAAAAGAAAGAGACATTCCCTGGATTGTGAATGCAAATTGGCCAGGACGTCACTAGATCTAAGCGTGGTGGGGATTCATAAGACCATGATATCATATTTCTTGAAAATAAAATGCTTTAATATTGGGGATCAAACTTTATCTGTCCAGAATTGCTGTTATAGTTTACATTTGGTGAGATATTGTCTTGTTTTCCGCTATTTCATGATGGTGAATTAATCCCATAGATCTGTGGGGGCATGGTGCATTTAGCCTAAGTGCACCATGTCCCTGGGGACCGTGATTTGGTGTTGGGTGTGGCTGACCTGAAACCACATTCAAATTGTGGCCAGCTTTAACCACCTTTGGACTCTTGCTGAAAAACTCCATGTTAAATTATAGAAATGGGACCATTGAAATGGGACAAGGTTAACATAATTTGTTAACAATGAGCAATGTTCATTGCAACATTTGGCAATGACAGAATGGGCATATCTTGTGTCACAGAATATTTGGTGATTGCATTTGGAATCTAAAGACTTGCTTACATGTGAATATTCATCCCATTTAGTATGAAGTTTCCAGCCTTGTGCATAATATCAAAATACACCATGTATAGGGAGGTGGACGACTTAGGCTAAGTCGTCCACCTCCCCAGACTTTAGGAATGGGTAAAGAAACCTCCCCCAAAGGACATCAGGCTGGGGGAGGGTTTAGGGAGGTGGGCGACTTAGCCTAAGTCGTCCACCTCCCCAACCCTTCAGATTGATTTTTGTAAGAGCAAATCCCTTTTTGTAGATATTGTCAAAGTTTTCAAGGTATTGAACAAAGTGAGAAATAACAATGATCACATATACTTATTAATGGTTTCAATGAAAAATTAAATTCCACCTAAAATCAACCAAAACATGGATGTTATGATCTTCCATCAGACTTCACAAAATTTCAAATTGACTTATTTGGAAACTGCTAATAACTTCCAGCTTGAAATCAAAATTTTTAAGGAAGGAGAAGTTTTAAATTCAAATAGTCATTAGGTTCAGCATTCAGAAGAAATGTTGAACCATTACAGAAACAATGCATTTACTTATATTTAAGAAGGGTGCATATTCACTTGTAATAACTATAATAGGATTGAACCTAAACTAGGTCACACTCTTCCAAATGAAAAGTATTCTTCTCATCAAATTTTTTGACAATTTTTCCCAATATCCTAAAGGTGTGAGGTTGCACTAATTAATTCAGCTCGAATGATTTTCATCAATGCCAGTCAAGGATCACAAGATTCTGACAGATGTACATTGAGTTGGAATGGAATACTCAATTTGAGGGAATCAGCCAGTGTATCACCAAACTTTTCAGCCTGGTGTAAATCATCACAATACACCATCTATAGGGAGGTGGACGACTTACAATAAGTCGTCCACCTACCCAGACCATGGGAATGTCCAAAAAACTCCCCATGAGGAAATCATGCAGGGGGGTTGGGGAGGTGGACGACTTAGGCTAAGTCGTCCACCTCCCCAACACTCCAGCACAATTTTCCCAAGAGCAAATCTCTGTTTGTGGACATTGTCAAATTTTTTCAGGTATCAAACCAATTTAGAAATAATCATAATCATGTATACCTGTTCATGGGTTCAATTTTTGAACAACGCCACTCCATCAAATGGCAACCAAAACCCAGGATATTGATATCATCCACTCTGTGAACCAGCCTTCCTCAAAAATCTTCAAATTGCTCATCTCCCTGGAAATTGGATTATAATGATATCTATCTGGAAGAAGCTGAAAGATGTGGACCATACCAAAGCCCTACCATCCCTCTCAAAATTCTCCTTATCCTCTTCAGTCAAGGATTTTTTTCCAAAAAAAAGCCAATCCAAACATGATCAAGGCCTTGTGTTTATTATGGATACCCAAGCTTTTCAGAACCCCCCAGCAATGTTCCTCTTAGCCCAGAGGGAACACCTCAAGTTAAATTGGAAAAATCTAATCTGACTTTGTCCCTCCATTTCTAATTGATCAGAGGTACATTAATATTCTGTGCAGAGGGCTCACCTTTGGTGCAATGTTTGATGCTGTTGATTGGGACATCACTGATGTGTTTCACATCAAGTTCATGCCTCAAAAAAGGATTAATCTAATTGGTTTTTTAGTATAAAATTAATTCTATCATTACAAGTTCATTTAATTCAAAATGTGCATGTTAAAATAATCATATTTTCCACAAACAACCACACAAAGGAATCATCTTTTTAAACAATTTTAATCACCCCCCTTGTAGGCAACTTTATTTTCAAGTTTCCTACTAGTATAAATTCCCTCTTGATGGCTTTCAGGACAAACAAAAGAAAGCTCAAGGACCCAGAATCTTTAAACAACTTCATAAACAAGCTTTTTTTTTTGGTCAAGCCATATGGTTATTTGGTAATTTATTTAGAGTGGTTTAGTCCTTCCACCTTCCTGTAATAAGTTCATCATTTGTAGCAATTAATTTAGAAAAAGATGTAAATTCATTGTATATGCAAGAACTATGAGACTTATTGTCCAAATTTTTATCCATGATTGTTAAAAATGCACATTCATGTACATCTACTTGCATTGATAACTCAGAGTAAATTATAATGCAAGTATTTTTGGACTTGATGACAGTTGAGCCCTGAATGAAGTAACTGGAACATCCCAAGCCCAATTTCTTGAAGAAAGCACAAATTGAGCCAGGAGAATTGAAAGATAATTCATCCCACAACAGGATGAGGGGGAAAAGTGAAGATAATATTGAAACAATGGACATTAAACTGATCTCACATAGATGATTTATGAGACCAGGATTGACATCTCAATGGTGTGGGAATTATTGAAACAAATGTGTGCCTAATTAGATTGATAATGACAATGTGAATATATCAGATGGTTTTTTGTGATCTTTGGGTGGACAAGGCAACTTTTTTTTTTTTTTCTTCAAACAAGAGGTAGCAAACAAGAGTGTTTTGGGGGCAAAAACCCTCTGTTTCAATACCGGTAATTTTTTTTGGAGGAAAAAATGCAGAGAATATGGCTCTGCCAAAAATCATTAACATTATGAATAATTTCAAAATTTGTAAGAATAACCAAAATGTGGTATTAGAATTTTGAATCATTTTAATTAATCAGAAAATATTGTTTATTCTTTGAGTAAGTATCAGAAAACATCCAACCAAATCATGTATGTCTACTCAAGTTTCATTTGATTGTGCTTAATACCAAATTTCTAGGAATTTCAAACACTTTCCTTTTTGATGAAGCATAATTTTTAATGAATATATTTCTTTGAATTAAGAAATAAATGTAACTCTTGTGGGACAATAGTGCAGTTAGCATAAGTGCACCATCCTACCCCAAATTTTGTAATATTGATTGAGGGGTGGGGGGCACTAAGCACTATCTTGCATGCACCAACCTCCATGTGGTTTCTTTAGAAATATTTTCACCAGGACTAGGAAAGAAATACGAAAATTAAAGAAATTAATAAAAAATCCCTTCATGCAATTTCTGGGGGGATGGTGCACTTAAGGCAAGTGCACCATCCTACCAGGAGAAAGCAACGGCCCATTCAAGATCCAAGAAAATGTTTGATGCAACTGATTCTAATCACTGTTATTTTCATTTGGATATATGTGTGCATATTTTCAACAAACAATGTTAAAATCATGTATAATTATCTGCAATTCAACAATTGACTAGCAATAAATATTTCATCTTGTGATCATTTACTAATTTGAAGGAAATCAATAAAAGATATAATGTTTTAGAAAGGCCCTTTTATTTGGAAAAATAGAAAAGAAATTGATTCATGCTAAGGTGAATGATACAGCGGATTCTTGAATTATACACATCCAAGACAAAATTTTCTAGTTGAAAATCATGCATACAGAAAATTTCATAATGCATCAAGGGCTGAGTGATCCTTACGCACCAAAAGGCTTTGACTGATTGATTCAAAAGTCACTGTATGGAGTTACGTGAGTCCTAGGAATATATCAAGTTCTTGACATGATTTTAAGATAATTGAATTGAATTTCTGGATTAAGAGGGCTAAGATAAGACAGAAAAGTATCAGTAGAAATATTCAAGAAAACAAAAGAAGAAAAAGAAGAAGAAAAGAAAAGACCAACATCAAGCGTGAAGCATAATCAATCAATAATGAGAAAGATCTGATAAGAGGACAACAAGAGGAGACATAGGAAGAGAGCTTTTACAAGCAGTCGAATAAGCAGAAGATAAGCGACATCATTCGAGGACAAAGAAAAAGAAGTAGTTGAAGGAGTCTTACCAGACAGAGTTGGAATCAATTGAGAAAAAG
Organism: Puccinia polysora; assembly: GCA_025617555.3. Classification (NCBI taxonomy): domain Eukaryota; kingdom Fungi; phylum Basidiomycota; class Pucciniomycetes; order Pucciniales; family Pucciniaceae; genus Puccinia; species Puccinia polysora. The sequence goes on from CM062620.1 coordinate 5,601,051, forward strand.
ATGTTTTAGGAATGATAGCAGAAGATAAAAAGAAGAAAGAGTAAAAGAAATAATGAAAAGACAAGAATAAAGAAATAGAAAACAAAGAAGTTATAAGAAAGAAGAAGATAATGAAAGCGAGTTGTATTTAATTGATTTGGTTGATTGTTTGAGATGAAGAGATGAGTGAGTAGAAGAGAAAAGAATAAGGATAAAAGAAAAAGAGAAGTAAGAAGGTAGATGACGATAAAGATCACTAGTTGTATTTGGTTGATTCGGTTAGTTGATTTGAAGATGTGTTGATTAGGAAGTTGATCTTCAGAAGTTCGTTCTTCCAGTTGGCTCTGAGATTGAGTTACCGGTTGAGCAGAGTAAGGCAAGTGCGCGGATGGGCGCAGTGACATGAATGTGACATGAAAGGGAAATAGATAGAAGAAGCGGAGGAACAGTCAATTATTCTACAATGATTTGGCCAGAAAGTAAAATATTATTTTTATAACCATCAAAGGCTCTTATCACATATCTTATACACCAATTGACTGAAAATTATAACTTTCTGATTCCTAAAAATCCAAATTCCTAATTTCCAAAGAGAAAATGTAGGAATTTTGGTCTAAGGATAGCAAGGGCATTGGATCTTTCTTGATTTCTATGACAGATTCAATCATTGAGACTGGAAAGTATTTATATAAAATAAACATTGTGTGTTAATCTTATCTTGAGAAATACAAGAAATACAAATCTTTTATGACTTTCTGCAATGATTTTCTTGTAATTTGAAGCCCAGAATCTGGGTAGCTTTATCATGATCCTTCACCTTTGGTTGTTCAAGACTTTTCCCAATATATCAAAGTTTATACAGCTTACCCACATTTTACTCTGATGCATAGAAATTTCACAAATCTGCAATTTTGTAAACTATGAGATAAGGAATTCTGTGGTTAAAGTGCCAATATAACTGTTTGGGAAAATGATTGAAAAATCCGAGGTATTTATTTTATTTCTAGTAATAGGGTAAAACCAATCAGTAAGCAAGAAGTCCCATTGCTTCTTTCCTATAAATCTCCAGAATTCAGCTCATGCATTTTCACTAATTTGAAATTGAAATAAATGCATTTCCTTCCATGGCTGTTTTCAATGGTTTCATATGATCTGAGCATATGTAGTTTTGATCAGTTCTGAAAATGAGGGGAAAATTGAAATTTCTTATGCACAAGAATTTGAACCATTCAGAATCTGGCATGGAAGCTTGATCATTACATTAACTCATCATTCAGATTCCCAAAATCTACCTTCCAAAAAAGGAATCCAGACCAATTTGAATTCCAGTTCTAAAATTGGCTAAGGGTGGTTTCCAGAGTCATCTTTCTGAGTACAATACAATTCAAATCATCCTACAAAACAAAGGCAAGAATATATGAACGTTTTCAAGTTGTTCCTGTCCCATCCATCTTTACTTGAGATAACATTCAGGTTTTAATCTATCCAAATAAATGAAACTGGAAGGGAGTAATTTTGAGTCTATAATACAAAAAAATGAATCTCAATATATTTTAACTGCAGCTATTCTCCAATTGAGTTTTTTTCTTGTTCTTTGATTCTCATTCAAATATTTTTGGTCAATTCCATGGATACGGGAAAGAAAATCTTTTCTGAGCCACATAATTCTCAAGGATGTTTTTTATGGACTTAAATTTTGGAAGTTCAGAACATGAAAATCAATAGTGTTACCTTCATATATATCCTCAGCAATCCAAAAAATTAAATAACTCAAATTTTACTGCATTATACCAGTATTTTTGTGTTCATCATGCATGAATGCAAGAAACAACAACAAAACCTTTTGAGCCAGATGGAAGCCACAGGTTCTCTTTTCCTATTTCATGATGAATTGTGATTAATCATTGAGCTGTGCCCTGTTTAAAGCCTTCCTTCCATCTACCCACATACTTATGTCCATACCCTTTGCCCACTGGGAAGAAAAATTTGGGAACAAAGGGGAATCACAATATATAATACCTCAATTTCTGAAAATTTTCAGATGGTCAAAGAAAGAAATTCTGACTTCCTATTTATCAGTTTGTTGAAAATCAATACAAAACCACCAAATCAGAAAAATTTTAATCTGGTACCAAATTGGAAAATTAGACATGGAACCTGGTAAAAACTATCCCTGCAGTCTATGATCTACCTCACCATGATACAAACCCAAGACTGAATCCTGTTTTACATTTCATATGAAAAAAAGAAAGAAATCTCAGTCAACCCAGAACCATCATATGCTGAGGCATCAAATGTCCCTTTTCCAGATGACAAATTCAACATGGCAGCTGTTGAGGAAGAGGATGAATTTGACAACTCTGCCGCTCCATCCTACTTTATGATTGCACAAAAAATTTCCCAATCCCATCAACACCAGAAGAATAAAAAACGTTTGGCTCAAGAACAATATTCAATATCTCGACATGCACGTAATCTTGGGATCCCCCCATCTTCAAGTGGTATTTCCAAATCCTTACTTGATTGGACAAAAGCAATTATTGGAATGGATTCCAACAACAACAAGCTTCCGAATCCTCCAACTGGTGGCGAACTGGCATCTCTGAAAAATCATATGGCAAGGAAGAAGGCATCCATTAATGATGCTATATCATCAAACACTGGTCAACCAAATCAATACAACTCCAATCCAGAACTACGGGAAAAGGAGCTCAAACTTGTCAAGAAGGATGCGTTGCACCAATTACAACAAAAGATTTCTTCAACCCCTCAACCCTTAGAAACCACTTCCATGAGCCAAATTCACTCTCATGATGAGACATGGATAGCCCATGCCCGTGCCCTAATCCTTAATTCTGGCATTTATAGATGTACCTACCACTGGGAACAGAATCCATCATCTAGCTGGAACTCCTCCCTGACTGCAATAATCATCAGAGCATGGGAGATGTGCCATGAACGTGGGGGCACTGCTTCTTATTCAATAAAAGAAAATGACAACACCCCAGCCAACAGGGTTGCCATAATCAATTGTTGGCTTGTATCAAAGAAGGCTCTTTGGAAGAAGGAAAACAAGGCAGAAGGGGGCTCCAGGAGCAGGAAATCACATTTTTCTGCATCTCAAAGCTTAAACAAGAAGAAAGTGGGCCAAATCAATTATTAGGAATTTTTTCTCTTTGTAAAATAACTAACTGCTCATGATCTTTTCAAATACAGAATACCAAGAAGGAAATCAGGAAGACAACTGCTGTAGAGTTGGAAATGATGAACTCTTTCCCCAAGACTTCTGCTCTGTTTTTGGATAGTGGTTTCATCTCTGATGTTGAGGGTGAAGATGAAGAATTATTCAACTATGCCCATGTTTGGAGGGCTCAAAATATATCCCAAATTTATTACTACCTTGATGAAGCATACATCCAACTAGGCAAAAACCCACGCATCAAGAGGGAAAGAAGATCAAAAATTAGTAGTCTTGCCAAACCCAACAATTCAACAGGAGGTGAGGACCCACCTTCCTTTCCTACCTCAATACCTCAAAATTGGATTAGTGAAGAAGCCCTGCAGGATATAACTCCAGTTGAAAAAAGAGCCTTGAGTTTACTTCCAGAAGTTGATCTCACAGAGGCAGTTTCTTTTCTTAGAACTCAAGTTTCCAAGCCCTCAAGATTAATGGAAACCACCCAAACATCTTGAGAGTATTTAGAAAAGTGTATTGTCTGTATGTCTGCTCTAAACAAAATTGAGGAAAATATTTGGATTAGAAATTAGCCTATTTGATAGTTTTATTCAGTAGTGAATGTGTCTCTGCCAATTCAATCCTTTTATTTTTAACTTGAAACTAGTAATCATATGTATTGGTAGATTAACTTGATCTAGGAGAATAAATGATGTGGGTTCTGCCTAAGTTTCTTGAGTAATAAAAATGAATGCCACATTTAACCACTTGAAATTTCCAAATAAATCAATTTGTAGCAACTTTTCAAATGCAGACAGAAATTAAATTAAGAGTGGGAAAAACCAAAATCCAAGTGTGTACAGCATGACAAATCCCATTGAAAAACTCTGAATACTTGGCATTTGATACACCTTCTTTGGGACAGCTACATAAACATTTTTTGGAATCATAACACCCAAAAAGCATTTTCTCAATGAACTGCTGTCATGTTGAAATAAATCATTGGTTCAACATGCTCAAATATCTTTTTAAGAAGGAAATTTATCCAAAATACATATTGTTTCATGTGAATTCTATAATTTGGAAAACCACACTAACTCTAGGCTTTAGAAATTTCCTCATCAAAAATTGCAAAATTATCATCCTTCAATACCCCAATTTGAATTCAAATCATGGGTTTGTATGAATATAATCAATTTTAAGATGAGATGCAGGATGTTCCATAAAGAGATTTTACTTTGAATTAAGAGTCAAACACTCAAGGACGGCCCATTTATTTTACATGGGCAAACCATGAGCAGTTAATATGGTACATTGATTCAAAATCTTCTCCAAAATAGAAAATATTCCCTTAAAGTCCTTCCCCCTGCTCAGAATATGAATATTCAAAATGGATGCAATAGAAAATTTGTCATTTTTGAATACTTAAACTAACCAGGAGGTATAGGATTGATTTAAAAAATTTTATCAAGATTCATATTCATTTCCCTTTGAATTAATAAATTTCAGACATCCTCTAAGACCTGACTTATCCCAAAATACAACAATTATTAGAGCAATGGCGCACACTACCAGAGTTGGAAACCTTTGGATATGCCAATGTCCCAGATGTTCTCAAAGGACATTTGAACATGGAAGGAATCTATACCATGGTGTTGGGAGGTCTAGAAGAGCACATCAAACTCATATATTGCAATCAAATGATTGTAACAATGTATGTGACTGATTTTCTCATGCATTTATCAATATGAGAAGAATAACTGATAAGGTCTCATGGATTCCCAACTTAAACACAAAAGACAGAAAACATTACCCAATTCACTACCACAATAATTCCAAAAAGGGAACCACTACAAGCAAACATCAGGACTGTGAGTGAAAATCTTCTTCAAAATATATTCCTTCATTTGTACTTGAATTAGTGTACATTTTCTCATTTTTCCTATGAATTTTTACAACAAAGCCATCAATTGAAGATGGCCATGCACAGTCAAACCCTGGAAGAGATTCTCCCTGTCATGAAATACAACAGTCTCCACCAGAAAATATGGAAACTTACAATACATCTGGAATGACACCTCCTCAATTTCTCTATCACACTCCCAGTGCCCTCATCTCATCACTACAAATCCTTCACCAAAGTATTGAGGAAAACATTGTTGATCATGTATGTCAGCAATACATCAAGATGGAGCATGAGAAAATTTGCCTTAACTCAATTATCACTGGCCAGCCCAACTATTCAGGTGAAATACCTAAAAGTCTTGCAACATTGAAAAAAATATTTTCAATTACAAATGATCTAGTTGAAAATGTCTGTTGTGAAAATTGTTACAAACTCTATCCCTTGGATGAAGCACCTGCACCTTCAGAAAACCATTCTAGTGAAGAAAATCAAGAAACCAGGCATCATCCAAAATGCCACAATATTGTTAACTCAATAGCTGGAGAGCCTGTTGCATGTGGATCCAAACTCTGGCATCAAGACAAGAACAAATATAAATTTTATCCTCTGAAGCAGTTTGGACACCAATTGCTCAAGAAGTGGATTGCTAGGCAATTAATGCTCCCCTGGTTTGAAGAATTACTACAGGCACCGCAAACGCATCAAGGCAGTAATCCCACTAAACTTTCTGATATTTGGGATGGAACTATGTGGAAAGAATTCAAGGATCAAAACACTCATATTTATACAGCTGAAGCAGGTAACCTGGTCTTTGGAATTTACATTGATTGGATGAATCCCCATGGAATAAAGACCAGTGGAAAAAGCATCTCTCTTGGTGTAATATTCTTAATATGTTTCAACCTTCCACCCAGTGTCCGCTACAAGCCACACAATCTTTTTGTGTATGGATTCACACCAACACCCAAGGAATGTACTTCATTCCAACTGAACAATCTACTCCAGCCTCTTTTTTGTGAACTACTGGATCTTTGGAAAGGAGTATACTACACAAAAAACCAATCAATACCCTAATGGAAGAGTAATACATGCTGTGATATTGCCTCTGATTGGTGATACACCTGCCTTGCGTAAAATGGGTGGATTTGCTTCGCATTCAGCAACAATCTTCTGCTCCCACTGCAACCTCAAGCTGAATGACATCCGGAATACCAAAAAGGAGACCTGGCCAGTGAAAGATAATCAAGATCACATCAAATGGGCAGAGAATTGGAATAATGCTCAATCATTGAATGACAAAACCAAAATTCTCAAGCTACATGGTGCCCGCTACACAATTTTCCAAACTCTGCCTTACTGGGAACCAACAAATATGACAACAATTGATTCAATGCATACATTTATCTTGTGAATGCTACGGGATTACAGCATTACCTACCTTGGAATAATCCAGGCTGGAAAAATTATTCAAAAATTGGAAAGAAGGCAAACTGCTCACCCAAGAAGTGTAACAATCACTCATGTTAGCAGCCTCAAATCTGGATCCAAACAAAAGTGCACTTTGTCACCAGAAAATTCCCAAAGAGTAACCCAAAAAAGAATTCAAACATTTTTAGATAGTTCTCAAGCACACCTGGAAGATTCTCCTCCCAATCCAATTGAAAAGGTTCAGAATTGGGCAAATAAGCAGCAAGAAGGCCCGTCAAGTATGCAACAAAGAACTTCAGTAGCAATTGTTGTAGTCCAGAAAATCCCAGGGCTTTATCCTCCCAGCTCCTCAAGAAGTTGGGAATATTCTGAATCTCAAGTCCTTCAACCAACTGTTCGCCGGTCTCCAAGGCTTCTTGGGAATACATCAACAAACAGCTCACATGAATCCCTGGCCAAATTCAAGGAGAAAGGAAAGAAAAAATATATCTCACCAGAAAGAAATACATTTAGATCTATTGAAAGTAAATCAGGAAGTCAAAATAAATCTGGGAAGAGCATTCAAAGTTCCATGCAAGAAAGCTCCTACCTCTCTGCTGAAGATCAAAGCAATCCACATCTTGCAGGTTCATTAATAGAAGAAACAAGTATTACATCAAATCAATTGTGCATTACTCCTGATGAACTCAAAAGTCTTCAAGATGGTACCACTTCAATTAAATTTCCTTCTTGGATTACTAGGTTGCCCCGAAACATAGGTTTACCTGCAGCTGGTACTCCTAAGGCTGCTGAATGGTTGGTTTTGTACACCATTCATGTAGTTCTTGTTTTGATCCCAAGGTGGAAGTGGATCACAACCAATGGCTCACGGGAGGAAAATCTTATCTCAACTACCTCCAAACTAGTTGGTATTATCAACTTGGTCATGTCACATCAACTTACAGATGCCCAGTTGGCCCAATTGGATGAATTAATTTTGGCTTACCGGGAGGAATTATTGCTACATTGGGGAACTGAAATTAAACCCAAGCCAACAATTCATTTCTCTCAGCATATGACTAAGATGATCAAGCTCTATGGTCCTCCCTCAATATTTTCATGTTGCTCAGGAGAAAGGCTAAATCACATCTTGACCTTGGTTAAAAAAAATAAAAATACACGTAGGTAACACAGATTTCTCAAAAGTAGATTCTTGATGGCACACTTTGAACTGATTGTTTTTTTAATTTTAAGGTTTCCTTGATAAGTCCCTCTTGAATGGATTCCTTGAAAGGGCCAAACTTCAAGGCTTGGTTGAAAAAATTGGATCCAACTGGAATGTTTTGGGGATCAATTCTGACCAACTCCCAGATCTGGAAAGTCTGTTCTACTCTTCCAAGACAGGTGATGTTTCAAGGGCTAAAAAGGAGATGAATGTTTTGAAAGAAGAAAAGTTAAAAAAATTCATTGAAAATAACTCAACATACAATGTCTTGCCATGGGACCAACTGGAGTGGTTGCCTTTCAAATCAATGCTCTTCCATGGTCATCACATAACACTTCATTGCTACAACAAAATTAATTCTCAGATTTCCTTTTCATCCCCATCAAATCAAGGCCCTTGTGAGATGGTGAAGGTATTTTCCATCTTTCATGAAAAAAACTGTGCACAATATTTCCTCATTGTTGAAACCTTTTCCCCTTTGGAACAAATTGATACTTCAAGAAATCCCTACCTTGGCCTCAAGTATCTCAATGCTCAAATGGTTTATCAAGAAGATGGATCAATATCTGTGATACATCAAGATAACATATTAGGTTTTGTGGCAAGCATGGCTTATGAAGCAAAAAAAGCACAAACTTCCAAGGATGTTTATTGTGTTGTGGCAATTGACTCTTTGGTAAGTTGATATCAAAAATACTAATTTCTGGAGAACTTTCATTATTGATTTTTCTGACTGGTATTTCCTTACAAAACAGGAGGAAATATAAAAAGATACATGCACTCATTTTTTATTGTACTAGATATTGGTAGAAGATGAGATCAGAGGAATTGGTATTGTGTCACATTTCTATCTAAAACACATGTATAAGGTACAGAATTCAAAAATAGGAATGAGATTTAATCTCAGAAAACTGAAGCTTCAATCCTAACAGAAAATTGGAAATCTCTGTTTGCAACACTTATTTGAAATGATCATTATCTAAAAATTTGATTCTTCTCATTTTGAAACTTTTTACTATAGGAAATCGTGGCCCATGATGTACAATTCCAATCATAACCGCTGAAAAGTTGTTCAATCAAAGTATGGTCTTAAAGTTAAATGAAGAATTCTCAATCCTTCCTTAAATGTAATGGATTTCAATTCAATCTATGCATTGCATAAATATTCTGCATGAATCTTCTGAGTTCATCCAGAAATCAATTTGATGTTTGACTCCAAAACCTCAACAAAGTCAAAACAGGTTTCAATCACAAACCCAGGTGCTACACCTGCCGGCAGGTGCTGCCATTTTTTTCATGGTGAATGGGCGGGAGAGGCCCATATGTGCATCCCTTTGGATTACGCTTATACGTAGCACATGCTTAAGTGCATACATATTTTAACAAAATTTTGTATGAGGAATGTACTAAAGAAGCTGTTGAAGTTTCCATGCAAAGAATTTTCAGAAAAAGAACTGCTGCCATGCCAGGTGAGACTGAAAACGTTTCTCCAGTGGGTGTCCATATTTAGTCTCCCTTAGATCTACATACCTTCTTTTGAACTTGAAGTATGTTCCTGAAGGGATGCAGCTGGCTTTTAGATTAATTTAATGAGAAGAAAGAGCATATTGCCAGGTACAACGATCAAGTTTTCTACGCAGGCTTGGTTGAAAGATTGATAGGCTGAATTAAAGTTGCTTTGAGATGGTTTTATTACCGATTTGAGGTCTTTCTCAACTTTCTTTTAAAGACAACTGATGGTGTAAAAGTTCTTCTTCTGGTAGGTCTGGGTCTGCTTGTTTTCTTTGATCCATGTTTGATTGGTAATTTCTTCATGTGCCTTGCCAATCAGGAGATGCTCAAAAAAGGTCTTCCAATTGTGCAAGTTATGGAAATTAAATTTGATAATATTTAATTTGGAAAAATATTCATCTTTAGAGAGTTTGATAGAAGATTCTTGAACGCAAAGGTTGTATTTTTTAATCCCATATCAGCCATTTTATGTTTGAATCCTGTAGTAACCCTGTAGTTTCTTTTTCTTAAGGGCTTCTTCCTAGTGAACAAGTATTGTCTCTTTCTAGCATGAAAATTGATAGAGATATTCTCTATTTCATTCTCATGTATAAAATCAATTATTATATAAATAAGAAAAATTAGAAGCAGAGAGAAAAGCAAGAACAGATGAGAAATTAAATTTTAGAAAAAACTGAGTGGTGATTGAGTTATAAATAAAGGAAAATTACCAATGAAATTAGATGCAGCTCAACAGGCTAAACCTGACTATGGGACTCAACAACAAATGAATTTAAATTGGAGATAGACAAAAAGCCCTTTTGAGAGACAAGGGATGGGAGAAATTTGAGTTTGTGAAAAAAGACAGATAACAGGAAAACTGGAAACAAAAGACTTGGATTCTTACCTCTCCTTGAGCTATTACTAGCTCCTCCCTTGTATTTTGTACCAACGTCTGAGTGATAGTTTGAGCCTTGGGGAGTTGAGTCAAATGGCCTTGTGTTGAGGAAAGTTGGAATTGGTGGCTCTAGAGAGAAACTATGTCTCCTCTTCCTGAGAGGACTAGGTAGAAAATTTCCATTTTGCAATAATTTGGCTGCACCCCCATTCTTCTTCAAGCATTTCTGGCAGGTGGGTCATTCAGCTAGCATTTTTCACAGTAAATTTGCCAAAATTCACAGCAATTTTTCAGAAGGGCTTGATTTCAGCTTGAAAAAAGCTTGGTTAGAAGCTCATCCTGAGTTTGAAATTGGTTTTGAAAGAGCTTCTTGATGGAACTTGCTATCTTGTGCCATCACATATATTTTTGAAATATATATATATATATATATATACTAGTATTTTGCCCCCAAATTTGGGGAATGGATTGAATAAAAAGAAATTAACATGAAAAGATGTGATATTTTTTAAATAAAACTAATAATTTTAATCAAGTGAGAAATTTGGGGAATTTCTTATAAAATTATCATGACATGAAAAATGGTGCAATTATTTCAAAATATAAGAGCATCTGCAATTTTTGTTCATAATTTTTTGATAGCTAAGCCCTTTTTAGCCAAAAAAAAAAACTAGTAAGCAAGGCCCTTTACAGAGAGCATCCTCCAATTACACTCTTCAAAGCATCTTTCCACCTACCTAAAGAGATGTGTCATCCAGCCGTGCACCAAACAACCTCCACTTCACCAAACCTGGATTGTAATCCAGGACCTCATCCAACAATCTACATGATGAAATTTTTATTGAAAAAAAACAACCAACCAAAACCATGATAGTTTGTTTCCTGATTTTTTTTTTCCATTTCTTATGTGTTTGTTGTAGTGGATGGGGTTGCAGATGGAACAAGGTATATGGGAGGGGTAATGGGGATGGGTATTGAAGAGGGATATGTTAAATGGGATGAGAGGGTAGGATATGGTAGATGGGGAGTGGTTGTAAAAATTGGAAGGGGAAGGAAGAATCAAAGGGGCCTAAATACCTGTCTATCCCATGTAAATCCCACCAAAGCTCCTGCTTAGTAAGCTCCATAACTTTTGCTAAATTTTTCAATTTGGGCTTGGATTTATTGAGCTTGCTTTTAAGCAAGGTTATGTTTTTACCATGGTTGGGGACCCCACTTGGTATATTTACCTATTCAGCAAGGTTAACAAGCACAATTTCAGATTCTCTAATCAAGTAAAACAAATTTTATATCATGGAAATCTTGGTATTTTATTTCAGTGATGAATAGAATTTACAGCCTTGTGGTAAACCAATTCAATAGAAAAAAAATTGACATCAAAAAATGTGATATTTTTTGAATAATTTTAATCAAGTGAAGAATATGGAAAATGGATTTAAAAAAAATAAATACATGAACAATTGTGGAATTATCTCAAAACATGATAAATAAAAAAAGTATATATCATAGAAATCTTGGCATGCAATTTCAGTGCTGGGTAGAATTCAATACCTAGTGGTAAAAAATCTTTTAAGTCCCAAATTAAACAATTTTTTTAGGTTTCTGTTCAACCACTAACCATGTTGAAAATCTGGGTAAAAAACTTGAAAATGCAACATATAACTGCCCATGGATAAAAACCTGATCTGGGTAAAAAACTTGAAGATGCAACATATAACTGCCCATGGATAAAAAACTGATCTTGAAGGCAAAGACTAAATTTGGAATTTTTTGTGGCCTTTTGGTTTTTTAGTTATGAGTAGATAAGTTTGGAAGAAATAATGAATTCAAAAATTCTTGTTGGCATAAATATTGATTGTCATCCTTTAGAGAACCATGGCTTGAGTACATATTCATGATATCATATTACTCATTCCCAAGAGTTAAAAGCAGCAGTAATTAATTTATCTTGTATGCTTAGGTATTCTTGCAACCAACAATAACACAATCAATCAGGTAGCAGGTATTGAGATAGTGGTTTTGTAAGTTTGGGAATAAAATATTGACGAATCTTTCTAAAGAATGATCTTAATTTTTTGCAAGATCAACCATATGTTGAAGATTAATTATTCCATTTGAATCTTTTATTAAATTAAGGACATCCCCAACAGCCAGTTAAAAAATGATCATCAGGATTATCCTGATTACATATATTCCAATTGATTGGGAAAACTTGAAAATTATTCCAGCATGCAGAATTCAGCAAACTTGTTTGAGGATATGTACACATTTGAAAAACAGGTAAAATTTTCCTAAAATCACCACCAAGAAAACTTCATTTTACTCAAAAAGGTAAATTAAAATCTATTAGATCTTGAAGTAATCTTTCAAAAAAATCAAGAGCATGTCTATGAGTCAAATTTCCTTCACCTGACCCACCAGGACCACCAATAAATCATTAAGAGGACTAATTAGAATGGCTTGAATTGACTATTATAAAAAATATATGCTCTGTCTATTATTAAGAAGATCAATGTTTTTTAAACCTGATTAATTGGTAGTAGCTTTTCTTTTCTTCTTCAAGATTTCATTTCCTTTTTACTCTTGTAAACTCTACTGCTTGATAAACTTTTGGAAAATCCGGAAAAGCTTCTCCAATTGTTGTTCCATTATTTTGAAATATGATTTGGATTATTTATGTAAATATATCATTTTTGAATATGCTTTCATCTGCAAAAAACAATCAAATTTTCCAACATGAAATTCAAGCAAGAATTCCATGGAGCATTTAATTTGATATTTGAGGTTCTTTCAGTAGAATTTTATATTATTTCAATAGACCCCAATTCACTTCTCTAATAGATCCAAGAAAATCTCATTAAAAAATTTCTCAAATTAGAAGGAGAGTTACAGATCACAAAGGAAATAAAAGTATAATCATAACTTCCAAAACTGGTTTACATAGAATTCAAATAAACATGACCTTTGGCTATGCAAATCAAATTATAAGTTCCTCACAGGTCTAAATTTGAGAAATGAGCAGCTCCATGTAAGAGGTCTGGTATATTAAAAATAGGCAATACCTGATAGGAATTCTTCCAAGCTACCTGATTCAGTTTCCTAAAATCAAAAAAGAGACAAAGGCTATCATTTTTTTTGTTGAGAAAAGAATTACTGGAAAGCTGGTTTTTCACTTTCTTGTCCAAAGAAAGCCTTTCAACACATTTTCTGTAATTTTTTTCTAAATAAATTTCAGTTCTTGCATTGAGATGGATTAAATGGGATGTGGAGCCAGAGGTGGAGCATTAATTTTTATATCATTATCATAAGGATGAGATGAAGGAATTTTATTGGCTTCAAAAGCGGAGAAAAGTTCAGCATAGTCATGTGTCATAAACATTTTTTAATCTGCTTCAACTAAACCAATTTAACCTGTCATCATCCTCACTCTAACCTCAAGCCCAACTTGACCTTTTCCTCTACCTGCCACTGGATAGGATTGCTGCAGATCTTTCAGTCTCCTCCTTTCTCTACTTTTCTCACCCTCACCTTTATTGGATAATCTCTATTTCCATGTACACCTTACCACTTTTCATGTGTTTCAGTCAACCTTCCAAGGCTTTCACTCTCTATATTTTTCAATAATCTCTCACCCTCTTCTGCCATGTACAGATATCTGGGCATGATCCAACTTTCCCACAACTTCCATATCAGTCAGCACTCATTATTCACACCATGGGAAAGCTCATTACTACTGGATAAAAAAATAAATTCTCAAGCCCACTGGACAGTATTACCACCCCCGGGAACTCTCCCTCCTACTGGATCATACCTCAAGGCCTCCTCTTCAATCTTCAAATATACTGGCCTCCGTTCCCTTGCTGGAATAATTCCTTCCAAGGAATTATTACACAATTTTATATTGGTTAGCCCCCTTCCAATTGGTTTCATGTCAGCACAATAAAGGCAACAAGCCTGCTATACTTGTCTCACCTTCCCCTCTGGTGTTACTCTTATAGTATTCAGTTGACCTGCATCCTTCAGAGCATTGATCTTAGATCTCTCCCCTTGCCTCATCAAGTACCCTTGTTCTCATCTTCCTCTTAATCCTTCCTATTGCAAACAATCCTCCTTTATCCTGAATTCTGTGAACATTAGTGCTTGTTCCACCTGCATCTTGCATTCCAAACTCATGTTTAAAAACAAGATAAACAGGGATGAAGGACTCCCAAATTATTTATAAATCTTCAATCTTTTCATCATCTTTGATCACAATGTTCAAGGTACTTGAATGATGAAAGACAATAAGGGAGCTAAAAATACACCTTTTAGTAGTTCGCTGCTTCTCTTTGAAGAAGAAATAAAGAGTTAAGTAGGAAAGGTAAGCCATAACTCCAAGATCTGGAAAGGTTGTTTTCGGACTGGAATTCAGGATATTGCAAATCTCCTTGCGGAAAAGTTTCATCCAACTCAAGGACATTGTCAATTAGGATTTTTAGTTTCTGGTTGACAGAGGAAAAGGTATGTTGGGGATTCAAGGCTTTAAGGTTATTTACTCCTTCTTTCAAATTCACATCAGGTTTCCAATGAACTAGAAAGTTTTTTCCAAGGATGATGTTGTCCATCCCAGGAATTTCAAGGGAAAATAAATCTCATTTGAATCTGGGGATATTTGAAAGGGGAAAAGTCCTTTTTGCCTTATTGCTAAACCAATGAGAAGTCTCACATGAACAAATTACTAGATAGATTGTAAATTTTTCTATTTTGAAATGTGCAAGATTTTTTGATCAAAAAAAAGTCAAGAATTATGAAAGATATTTTAGCACTTGAATCAAGGATTACACTGGAAGGCATTTTTTTGAATGGAAAAGCACAAATCTTGAACTAGGATCATTGCTGGTCTTGCAGTTTTGGAGATTTCCTCCTGGATATTATGATAATTTTTGGTTTTCTTTTCAAGTATAAAAGGAACTAAAAGCTATTTTTTTTTGACATCTTAGCCACTTCAAACACTAACTGTTTAGCACAACTAATAAGATCATTTTTTTTTTCCTCTGAAATTTATACATAACCCTTTGTTGTCCCTCCTTAAAAATTCCTCATTCCAAAGAAACACAGTTTCTTTTACCAGGGATCTTGGTGTTTTGGGGGTTTTGCCCTTGTTGGATCTAGACTTTGATGTCTAATTTGGTTTGAAATTCTTAGGATTGTTTTTATTTTTTCCTCAGAGAGATTTTTTTTTTGATATTGATGCCAATGGTCTATTATTTTTTCTTTGAAAAAAATCATTATTGCAATAGCAATTATCATGCTCAATGTCAGCCTCCTGGATGCCAAGCCCCTTGATATCCTTTAGCTACCAGAGGTGATAGAATAAATAATAAATATAATATTTAATATATGCAGCAAAAATCAGTAAAATATTTGGATTAAGCTTATTGCAAGGTTAATTGGTTTGGTGATTGTTTATTGTTATAAATCAATATGAATAAATTGATTATTAAATATTTTCATAGAGGGGCCACAATTATACTGGGGATCTTTAACACCTCTCTTCAGGGATTTCAGTATGAAAACACATAGTCCTGGTTACTTTGGGCTCTTTAGTTTAAAGGATATTTAACCCAAAGATTATATGTATATAAAATACACGGTAGAGTGGCAGGGCCTTGTAACCAAGCTGCCACAAAAAAGAAAGGATAATAAAACTCACTGGTATATTATTAAATCCTTAGGATATCTGTTTGGGATGTGCACTGATGGGTTTCACCCTGTATACTGGGGTTATAAGGTTGTTCAGCAGTTTAAATTGATATAAAGAGGTTGAGGACCGATATTATTGATCAGACTAAGCCATAAATCACTTACTTACCTCTTATAAGTACTTCATTACCTTGGCATGGTGTCTGGATATAAATATAACTGGTTCTCTGCCCATCAATATCCTCAAAAGAGCTCTTTATTTATAGCTTTTGGAGTCCCAATATTATCCTTCTGAGGGGTACAGGGTCTCAAAGGGACGGACACTAAGGCTAGCAGGGTAATCAGTGGTAGCCTGTCACCTGTTCTTGGTTCTATAGCACGGGTAGCATCTAATTCCTCAGGTTATGGTAATTATTCTAATATATAATTGATATTGGGACGTGTGAATAACACTAATCTGTCCTATTTATGTATTATTTAATTAATTATCCTTAGTAAGTGTTCCCAGTAAGATAATAATTATTTTTTTAATAGACATTTCTACGGAAATCCTGATGTCAGGTGAGTTCTCATTATGTATTAAATAACTTGAGTAAAGTCATTATATTGATTTTACTCCTTATTTTCGAGTTTCAGTTGATTTACTAAAATAATTACTTCAAAATATAAGTCATGGGAATTCATGTAATATTTTTACATCATTAGTTTTCTTAGTATGTCACGAAAATATTGATGTCCAGGAATTCTCATAAAAGTATATTAAAGTATTTTAATATATTTTTAGAAGTTGTCATTGTCTTATTTTCAACATTCTTGTTCCTTTGAATTATATTTAATAAAAAATACGTATAAGAGTTAGTTAAGTATTTTTATATAATATTATGTGCTTTTCAACTATCTACTCTCCACGGGAACATTTATTACATATGTAGAATGTTCCTGTGTGGTTTGTAGCATGTTTGCGTGGTACCTAAGCTTCTCAGGACGCCTGTCACTCTTTCAACCCACAGTCCCATGGCTGCGTACTTGTCAGAGGCCCGGGGCTGCGTACACAACCTTGACGGAGTGACAGGGCTGTATCTCAGCCGCGCGCGGGTGCATTGGCTGCCACGGCCGCGTGCAGGAATTGTTACAAAACACATTTCCATCCGTAACTTCTAAAATATAAACAACACCTCAATTCTGACTGAATTTTAGGTGTGAAACCTATACATGACAATACGTGTGAAATATTTAATTGGCAAAAAAGCTCAATGGTGGTGCTGTGGCAATTTGGTTTTTCTTTCCTTAATTATTTAAAAATGTAAGGAGTTGGATTTCAAGGGTGGGGTCAGGGAGTGACCCTACCTAATTTTGGGTGAAGAATTCATTTCTGTAATAATATTTATGTTTTTCCTACTCCTTCTTAGTTAAATGGTATTATTATTATTTTTATGTTATTTTTGTTACTTTTTCAGCTTGCTCTGCAATAGTAGCAAGCTGACACTCAATCACATGGTCAATGAGATTCTGAAATGTTTTTCTCTTGTGACCTGTACAAGAAAGCTTCTTGGTAAAGCGCTTTTGAAAACTTTTTGTCACACTCCAAGGTTAATTTCCATTTTCTTCTTCTTTTTGAAATATACTTTTCTCAGTCCATAAGGGTGACAGAAATAAAGCACAAAATCAATTTTTCCTTCTGCTTACTACCTCTGGCCTACATAACCACCTTCCAATTGCGTAAAATCATTCTATACTTGCAAATAATTTCATTTAACTCTAATAAGGTTGACCATCCATTGGAGCTTTGCTCTTCTTCATCTGGGTATCATTAAACCTTAGACTTCCTTTCTTGGTCATGCAATAACTAGCTTGCAATCATGCCTAGATATACATATCAACTGTATATTTCTTCCAAAGGACTAGATCCCTTCCCTGAATAAACTACATTCATTAATTTGCATTACCCTCACATTTCATTCCTTGTATGAATCACCCCTTTTGTCCTGTTATCACATTTTCTATTTTCTTTCACCTGCTCTATGGTCTTGGAAAAAACTGTACTGTTTATTTTATTTTCCCATTCTGTTCCTGTCATTCATTTGATCATTGCTCTCCATCTGTAGATGAACATCCATCAGGTTGTATCAAGTCACCACTTTATTACCATATAAATGCCACACCACCTGCCTGAAGATTGTTTCCTCAGTTAGTTGATTTCATACATTGTTGCATGTTGCTAAAGGAAATTCATCATATTGGGCTTTTCCTTGTTTTCCTTCCATTGGAAAATTTCACCCCTCTTGCTGTTTGTTGAGTCATTAAGCCATCAGTTCACAATTCTCAGTTAGCCTTGCTATCTTGAATTCATCCCTTGCACTCAGCCTCTCCCATTTGCGCTCACAATCATCTAAGATTGCCTTGTAGTATGTGGGGTGGCCATGTGACAGTCAATTAACTAATTCAACTCATCTATTGTTCTATAGTAAATTTATTTTACAATTTCACATACTCTCTCAACCATAAATGCTGCCCTCACCCCTTGAAATTATGATATCAATAGGGTAGGGAGATCCAGCCCTCCACAGGCCCAACAACCCTTAGATCCTGTCCTTTCTTCTAAATATCCTTTTTTGGAGCCCTTGACAATTCCCTTGCTCCTCAGAGTCATTCAAAAGCCTTGGTGGACCCTCTCAAGCAACTCAAAGATTAAAATAACTATTCTGATGAAACCTTGACTCACGGTAGGTCATGGGCTTGCGCAAATGATCCCATGTTGAAAACTACAACCCTTTTTTCAGCTCTGATCTAGGCTTTTGATCAAAATGCCTTGCAACCTAGCAAGAGTTGCCCTAGTTTTTGCACTCTGGGAATGGAGCAGCCTGACCACTTTACAGGAGAACATGCCCATAGCATTAGATCTTACTTGCTTTCCTGTACAATCATCTTCTCAAAAAATTGCAATAACTTCCCCTCCAACAGACCTAAGTTCATGTATGTGTATTCCTTCTGGGGGGGCAAAGCCTTGCAGTGGTTTGAACCATACCTTGAACTAATACAAGTCACACTTGTATTCTTGACAATTGGGAAATGTTAAAGCAGCAACTGCTCACCCTGTTTGTCAGCCGCAAAAAAGTGCAAAACACCAAATGAAAACTTAACAGCCTAGTTATGAAGTAGAATAGTAGGTTTTATGTTCATATCTCTCAATTTCAAACCTTGCAGCCTTGAATTCAATGGAACAATGCAGTACTTTCTTTCATTTCCAAAATTTTCTACTTGAACACCTAATCAAGCAGCTTGCAGTTGGCAGACATAAGACAACCTCCCTTCAGCAGCTGATAGATTGGATGATCAAGCTTGATAATGGTTATCAAAACAAAAACCACTCTTGACAGAACCACCATGGATTGTCAGCCTTGGCTCCAAAGGCGGACAAATCTTAAAAGAAAAAATCAAAGAATTGGAAACACTCCAAACCAAATACAAATTCAAACTCCAACCCAAAGGGGAAAGCCGTTTCCAAAACTCCAAAGTTTCTGAACTAAGAAACTGGTATGCTCCAAAATGAGGAATGCAAAAGGAGGGAAATAGATAGTTTATGTATGTATTGTGGAGGGAAAAAAATATTTGAATAGTTGTGCAAAGTGGCTAAGCAGCCAAAAAATTATCTTGAAGTTTTGCTGATACTTGCAAGGAATAATACACATTATCTAAATATCAGCAAGTCAATCTTTGCACTTGCAAGTCACTTAACACTCAAAGATCAAGATTTGTTCTTTTAAATTCCAAGAATACTCTTTGTTGTTTTTTACTTAATTCAGGCGCTAATTTTTCTTTTATAAGTTCATCTTTTTCCACTTCAAAGGATCTAATTTGTTCCAAGATAGATAAATTTCCCGTATTTTTAGTAAGTAGTGCAAACAAGCCATTTCATTTGGCTACCCAGAAGGAAAAATGGACCTTTGCATTCTCCAATTTCCCCAGGTTTAAATGGGACTTATTTTTATCAAATATCCCCAAAATGGAAAATACCATCCTAGGCCACAAATTTCTAGTCTACTGGAATCTGCATGTGAATTGGCAAGAAGGATTCATTAACCTTCAAACCTTGCAGGCCCAGGAAACTAAACCTTCCATAAAATAGGAGTTAAATAATTATTTCTGCCAAGAGATTTGCAATGTCCTGACCCAAAAATTTTCTTCCAGGAGATTTTTTATATTCTGACCTTCATTCCCAAGTTTTCTCTTCAGATTTAGGATTTATTTCTTATTTTTCTGACCTGCCACTTCCTTCTGTCTTTGAATCGAAACAGGCGCCTACTAAAAGGTGTATTTTGAGCTCCCTAATCCTCTTGCATTGTGAAATATGGAAAAAAGAGGTGGATACCCCTGAAAGTTTTCCTCAGTTTGGAAGTTATGGGTGCCAAGAGTCTTTAAGGAGTTGAGAGTGTCTTCAAAAAACAGAGAGATAATGAGAGAATTAGAATGAGTTCCTTTCTCCCTTTCAAACCCAGTGTTCTGATGATCTCTCTCCCCCCCCTAAAAGCCAGAGTTGAGAGCAAGGTTCTCCCCCCCCCTAAAATCCAGAGTTGAGAGTAAGGTTTTTAAGTCCTCCCTCCAAACCCTAACCTAGATACAAGCGCAACTATGGCCAAACAGCTACAAGAAGAAAACTCCACAACAGAAAACCCTAATCCAACCCTATCCCATCCTCCAATGATTGCATACCATTATGTTGTGGTGGAATTTTTTAGACGTGGGTTGGTAACTGGTTGTGGCCTACATGCTCAGCAATGGGCATGATTAGGCTCATACATTTGGGCAGCGTGGCGGCTCAGCAGCGGCTGCTATGTGTGCCGCCAGATCAGCAATTTCAAAATTAGGCAACACTTTGGGCGGTTGCAGACAGGCATGGGGGGCTCTGAGTATGGGGCGGTGCACGCCATGAGAAGGACAAACCGGATGAATTTAATGGCGGGTGAGTGTTGGGGGGAGGAGGAGGAGGATAGGATTGGTTTAGTTTTTCTTTCAATTAGTATTCTTACCATGTTTTCTAGGCCATAGTTTTTCTTGTATCTAGGTTAGGGTTGGGACAAGGGGTATAATACCTTGCTCTCATCTCTGTGTGGGAAATACAACCAGTTGGAAAATTCCCCACCAAAAAATTGGAAGGAAGGAAGGAATTCAGCTCTCTCTCTTTCTTTTCTTTTTCTCTTAAGCTATAAAAGTTGTGCCCTAATCCTTACAGATGCAAGGGACCAATAACTTCCAAATTTCAGGACATGTTTTGGGGTTATTTTCCATGCTTCAAGATCAAGGGTTATTGTCTTTGCCAATTTGACATATCCTTTCCTCATTACCATCTACATCATTCCATAAGTGTGACAAAAATAAATCGCAACCTAAATGGTGCCTTCCCCTTACCAAGTCTGGCTTGCGTAACAACCTTCCAATCTTGGAAACTGAATCAGTATATACTTGCAATCCTTTCAGTTAAATCTACTCCAGTTGACCATCCATTTGAGCTCTTCTCTCCCACCCTGGGTAAAATCAGCCCTTGGACTTCCATTCTTGGTCACACAACCATGCCTAGATAGCCACACCAACTGTATAGTTTGCAAATGGACTATTCCCTTACCCTTCATAAGGTGTATCTTCATATTTGCATTGTCTTGTTAGAATCTAAGTCTTATGCTTGTTTGTTCTTTCTTACAGATGTTTACTTGTGACCCAATCTCTACATATTGTTTTTGGTATCTTTGGATCAGTTGTTGTTATGTGCAATTGTTGGTGCATTGTTTTTCTCAAACTCTTTTCTTCTTTTTGTATTTCCTTGTTTTCTTATTTCCACTTCTCATGGTGAATTACACATTTGGATGCCTTGATTGTGCTATCTCAATCCTCCTACATCTCACATGTCATCAATATCCTCCTGTGTCTGGCGTGGACACTTCAATCTACAAACCACAAATTTCTCTCTTGGTTCCTGAATTCCAACCATTGTGTCAACAGGGAAAACAATCAAGACCAACAACCAATACTCAATACAACTCATCAAATCAACCAACTCTTACTGTTATTCACTTATATATCTCAAGCTATAACTTGATTGTGATCTTCAGGCAGCCAGTTTGACCATTTTAAGAACTGGTTCTCCAACTCATCAATCAATTCAAACTCATAGAATTCTTACGCAAGTCCCTCAAGGCACTCTGTGGAATCTTTTGATGACTTCTGTCTGGCTTGTCTCTACCTACTCTGGCTGATCTCTATCATTTTAATTCAATCATTAGCTCTCTGATCTCAGCAAGATTATTCCTCTGTTGGTTGTTTTCATTTCATTTCTTCATCACATTGTCACAAAGTCTCACACTCATTTTTTGCTTGAAATCAAATCCAGTCTGGTCTTGGTGACCAAACCTATTTCTCTCATGTCTCACATGTCATTCCTTCCGGTCCCATCCATGAAGTTCTTGTACACTCAGATTCTTTGTCTTGCACCAATGCTACAACCTTGGAAAAAACTGTAATTTTATTTCATTTCCCATTCCTTTCTTTTCATTCATTGCCTCACTGCCTCTTAACTGTAGTTGGCCTTCTATCAGGTTGTATATAGTTACCTTTGGATTAACTTATAAAGGCTGTGTTGCCTTCCTGTAGATTTTCTCCTCAGTTAGTTAATTTCATACGTTCTTGCATTTGCTAAATCCAGTCATCACATGGGGCTTGGCTTTAGTTTCCTTCCATCAGAACACTTCCCTCTGTTGAGATATTATCAATGCTTTCATGCATTCTTCAGGACCTCAGTCTCTGCATCCTTGTAGTTGGTTACTCATTCATCATATGTCCTCAAAAAGTGACATTGTCATTGACTTCTACAAGCATATCTTGATCACTTGGAAGCAAGCATCCTTAGTATAGTTGGTAGTACACTTGTCATGCACATGAGAGACCTGGGTTCAATTCCCAGAGGACACATGTTATTTTCACATTCTTACAGGTTATGAGCCCAGCGCTACCTAAGGGCCCATCATGAGTGTGATCTTAGCATGTTGCCTTGCTTCCTTCACCCTACATTCAGCACGGGGGTGTGTTGAGATATGATCAATGCTTTCATGCAGTCTTCAGGACCTCAGTTCCTGCATGCTTGTAGTTGGTTACTCATTCATCATATGTCCTCAAAAAGTGGCATTGTTGTTGACCTCTACAAGCATATCTTGATCACTGGGAAGCAAGCTTCCTTATTATAGTTGGTAGTACACTTGCCATGCACATGAGAGACCTGGGCTCATAACCTGTAATGACAGGGAAAAGGTAATGCAGTCAGTGGGAGTCAAACCCACATCTTCCAATTGCATGCAGGATGCTCTAACCATTGAGCTATAACCGCTTGGTGCAAGGTGTACATCACAACACCCCCCCATACATCAAGCACCCATTTGGCGCGCCCTTTATACCCCATAGTCATGTGTTTTATTCAATTTTATTGCATGATATTCAGTGTGAATCAGGATGCTACATCTGCAGTGCTGGGCTCAGAACCTGTAAGAATGTGAGAATAACATGTGTCCTCTGGGAATTGAACCTAGGTCTCTCATGTGCATGGCAAGTGTACTACCAACTATACTAAGGACGCTTGCTTCCCAGTGATCAAGATATGCTTGTAGAGGTCAATGAAAATATCACTTTGTGAGTGACATATGATGAATGAGTAACCAACTACAAGCATGCAGGTACTGAGGTACTGAAGACTGCATGAAAGCATTGATCATATCTCAACACACCCCGTGCTGAATGTAGGGTGAAGGAAGCAAGGCAACATGCTAAGATCACACTCATGATGGGCGCTTAGGTAGCGCTGGGCTCATAACCTGTAAGAATGTGAAAATAAAATGTGTCCTCTGGGAATTGAACCCAGGTCTCTAATGTGGATGGCAAGTGTACTACCAACTATACTAAGGATGCTTGCTTCCCAGTGATCAAGATATGCTTGTAGAGGTCAATGACAATGTCACTTTTTGAGGACCTATGATGAGTTAGTAACCAACTACAAGCATGCAGGGACTGAGGTCCTGAAGACTTCATGAAAGCATTGATCATATCTCAACACCCTCCTCTTGCTGTTTGTTGAGTTACCAACCACAAGTTCTCAATTTTCAGTTAGCCTTGCTATCTCACATTTTCCCTTTCACTTAGTCCTTCTTTGCACTGAAAAACATCTAAGATTGCCCTATAGTATGTGGGATGGTCTTGTGACAGTTAATTAACCAACTCAACTCCTCTATTGTAGTTTTCCAACCTATATTAGATTCTCTTTTTTTAAATTTCACTTACTTGCTCAACCAGGAACACTTCCCTCAACCCTTATAATGATGATATCTATTGGGTAGGGATATCCAGAGCTCCTTGGGCCTGAAAACCATTAGACCCGTCCCTTCTTCTAAATTTCCTTTGGTTGAAACTCTTGATGATCCCCTTGCTCCTCAACAGGAAGCTCAAATGGACCCTCTCAAATAAATTGAAGATTCAAAAAACTCTTCCAATGAAACCTTGACTTGTGGTAGATAAAGAGTTTGCACTAGTGCTTCCAAGACCAAAGCTTTGGCCTTGCTCTCAACCCTGATCCATTCTCTTAACAAAAATGCCTTTCAATCTGGCCTGAGTGGCCCTAGCTTCCGTACTCTGGGCATCAAGCATTCTGATCATTTTATGGGGGAACACTCCCATAAACTTAGACCCCATTTACAGTCTTGAAACATCCTCATAATTTCCCTACTGATATACGTGGAGTTATCTTTGTGTCTTCCTTCCTCAGTGGAAGATCTATGCAGTGGTTTGAACCATACCTTGAACTATTATCTAATACTAGCCTCACTTGTATTCTCAGCAATTTGGAAAAGTTCAAGCAACAACTCTTCACCCTGTTTGGCAAACCCAATGAAGTCCAAAATGCCAAATACAAAATTATTAACTTAGTCATGATGGAAAATAGTAGATTTCCTGTTTATATCTCAAACTTTCAAAATTTGGAGTATTGCATCCAATAGAACAAGGCGGCTCTTTGAATTCACTTTTGAAAATGTTTACCGGCACACCTAATTGAGCAAATTGCAGTTGGGGGACACAAGACAGCCTCCCTCCAGCAGTTAATTGACCGGGTGATTGAGCTTTATAATGGCTATCACAACAATAACTGCTCTGGTCAAAACAATCATGCATTTTCAACCTTGGCTCCAAATTTAGACAACTCCTAAAAGCAACACTTGAAGAATCTGAAACAATCCAAACCAAATCCAACTTCAAACTCCAACGCAAAAGGGAAGGCCCTTGCAAAAACTCCAAAATTCCTGGACAAGGAAACAAGGATGCTCTCGAAAGAGGAATGGCTAATGAGGGAAAAGAATGGGTTATGTATTTATTGTGGAGGGAAACATGATCTCAATAGTTTTGCAAAGCGGCTAGCGCATGAAGCGGCTAATAAGTCAAAAAATTAGCTTGTATTTTTTCTAATACTTGCAAAGAAAACTACATATTATCTAAATTACATTGAGTAAATCTTTGCAACTGCAAGTCATTTGGTGCTCCTAGTTTGAGATTTGTCCTTGTCCATTCCAAAAACTCTCCTTATTGTGTTTTACTCAGTTCCAGAGCTAATGTTTCTTTTATTAGTGAATATTTTTCCACTTCCAAAAATCTTACGCAATCCAAGATGGATAAGTTTCCCATCTATTTAGTAAGTAGTGCAACCAAGCCATCTCATTGGGTTTCCCCAAGTAAAAATGGAAATTTTCATGTTCCAATTTCCCCAGCTTTGGATGTGATTTATTTGTCTTGGATATCCCCCAAATGGAAAATACCATTCTAGGCCATGATTTTCTAGTTCACTGGAATCTGCATGTGAATTGGCAAGAAGAAGTAATTAAACTTAAACCTCACAACCCCAGGATGATAACCCTTCTCTCAAACAGGAATTAAACAGCCTACCTGAAACTGTCATTGAGTTGGATGAAAACTTTCTTCCAGGAGATTTGCAATATCCTGACCCTCATTCCCAAGTTCCCTCTTCAGATTTAGGAGTAATTGCTTATTTTTCCGACTTACCACTTCCTTGTTTCTTCAAAGGGAAACAGGGGCCAACCAAAAGGTGTATTTGGAGCTCCCTAATCCTCTTGTATTGTGCAAGCACTTGAAATCCGGTGCTCAAAGATGAAAAGATTGAAGATTTAGAAATCATTTGAGAGTTTTTACTTTTGGCTTGTCATGACTTTGCTGAAGTCTTTTCAGCTTTAAAGCCAATAAACTTCCTCCTTCCGGTTCTTATGATCACAGGATTAAACTTACTGGCCCACCTCTGGCACCCGGACCAGTCTACTCTCTCTCAAAGCAAGATTTAACTGCACTTTGAGAATACATTGTGGAAAATGTATCAAAAGGATTTCTTTGAACCAGCAATTCAAATACCAGCTTTCCCATCCTATTTGTCACAAAGAAAGACGGCAGACTTTGCCTTTGAATTGACTAGAGGAAACTGAACCATAAAACCCAGAACAATGCCTACCCAGTACCACCTATGTTGCACCTCCTCACTCTCTTCCATGGAGCTTCTTATTTCTCAAAGTTAGACCTTTGAGGCCCCTATAACCTAATTTTCATTGCAAAAGGTCATGATTATTTGACCACTGTTGAAGTTAAGAAAGCAATACTCTCCTAGTATTCCTTGAGTTCTGGAATCAATGGTCCTAGTGTCTGTAAGGATAAGGATGCTCCAGTAAAGAGAGAGAGAGAGATAGAGATGAATTTCCTTTCCTTTCTGTATCCTTTGCTGTATCCTTCCATCCATCCATCCTTCAATCCATGTATGTATATATGTATATCTATATGATTATCTATGAGTCTTTCCCTCTCTACAATCTGGGGTTGAGAGCGCGGACTTTATAAACATCCTCTCAACCCTATCCTAAGTACAAGTGCAACAACAAATAGAAAAGAAACCCTAGAAACCAGAACCCTTTCCCATACTGCAACCACCCTCAAGCCCACCTACCAGTACACATACCCAGTTTGTCCTTCTCATGACGCGGCCCTCCGCCGCGCCCTACTTGGAGCCCCCCATGTTTTCCGTATCCACCCAATGCGCTGCGCGATTTCCTGCCCCACGGGTTGGCCCGCCCTTGCCCGCGTCCAGCCCGCTACGTTAGCCCCAATTGCCCCGCTCTACCTTCCCTAACTAGCTGCCTGCAAACCTGGTTGGGCCGGCTCCATTCTTGGGTCTCCAATGTCCAAGCAGACCGCAATTAGCACGCCAACAGCGGAATGGTTCCTGATGCAAGACTATATAACAACACCACACTGCAAAGAGAACACAGTCTGGAAGTTATGAGTATACTTTCATGCCTTTCAGCCTCTGCTATGCTCCTTCCACTTTTCAAAATTTTTTCAATGACATTTCTTCTGACCTTGTAGAGAAGTAACTTTTGGTATATCTCAACAATATACTTGTCTACTCAAAAACTCTTCAGGATCACATCACACATATGCAAGAGGTGCTGCAGCAACTTTGAAAGAATAACCTGTTTGAAAAAGCCTATAAGTGCAAGTTTCAGACTTCTTCTTTTCATTTTCTAGGTTTCATAGTCTTGCAGAAAGGACTTTTGATGAATCCAGCCAACAGTCAGTGAATATTGGACTGGCCCGCACCTTCTTCAGTCAAATTGCTTCAATTTTTCCTTGGTTTCAGTAATTTTTAAAGGAGGTTTATTGAGCATTACACCAAGAAAACTGTGAACCTTACTAAACTTCTTCAAAAAGACACTCTTTTTGTTTTTAAAGAGAAAGCTTCTTTGGAATTCAAAGCTCTAAATAAAGCATTTAATACTGCTCCAATACCTGCTCACTTCAATGGGCTAGCTTGCACTATTGTGGAAACAGACGCAAGTGATTATGAAATTGCAGGAGTAATCCTGCAGTTTTCTTCCTCTTCTTCCCTCTTTCATCCCATAGCTTTTTAGTCTTGCAAATTGCTTTCTGCAGGGCTTAATTATGTTAAAAATCTGATGATTATAGTGTCTTTGAATCTCATCTCTTATTTTCTTCTTTTTCTTTCTCATATTTTCTTTTCTTTTATCTTCTCTGTTTCTCCTATAAGCTGTGAGTCAATCACCTACGCGGTTGCGCGTCTATCCTGCTCTATGATACTTTCCCTCTACGGTGTGCACACTCTATATATGAAAGTAATTGTTCCTACTTGTACTGCTTGACAGAGGTCCTGTGTTTGCCCCCAGGGCTCTCAGGTCCTCCTTGTCGAGTAAGTAGTTTTCTTTGGCTTCTTATCTTTTTGTTTCTTTCTTCTTTTCACCGTTAACCAAACCACTGACTCTTCACAATCAACCAATAGTGCTATTGTGAACTCCCTTAACCTTCTCATCTTAACTCAAGGCTGTCACTTGTCTTCCCAGATCACCAAGATCCTTACGGCTGCTTAGCTCCTAATGTCTCTTCATGTCTAGCCGGTGGTCTCTTTTGGTTCTTTTAGGTTATTCTCATTCCTGTTCACTTTGTTATCTTTCCTAAGTGATTTTCTAATTCTAATGAATGTTCTTTTAGCCTTTTCATTCTTCAGATTTACAGTCCCAAGGTGCTCTCTCTGATCAGATCAATAAAGAACCAAAAGAACCTACCATTTCCGACAAAGAAGATAACTCAAAAAGGGGAAATCTCCCTATCCTGAACAAATCCAACTACTTGTCATGGGCTTTACAAATTCGTAGCTACCTACGTAGAAAAGGACTGCTCGAGTTTATAGATGGAGTAGACAACAAGGACCCCATTATTCCCATTACAGCCTGTCAAAAACGAAAGGGCTATGAAGCTGCTGACATCCTGATTCAACACCTTGAATACACTGCCTTTGATGCTGTCATCAACCCAGCCAACCAATTGGATCCTTTAGCCATCTGGGAAGCCATCTCTGAACGTTACGCCTCTCTTTCAACCACAAACAGAGGGCGAATTTGGCTTTCCTTCATTCAATATCAGTTCACAGGAGACCTCACAGCCTACATTCAAGAATGCCATAAACTTATGAATGAAATAGCCACTGTTTGACTTGAAGTGCCTGACAACATTCTCAGCTACACCATACTAGCCAAACTACCTGCCCAATTCTACCACGTGGTCGATTCTATCTTGCTAAACAATGATATCCTCAAATTCCCTACCAAAGTCCTCAATAAACTTCGGGAAATCACTCATCTAGAGTCCACTCAATCATCAAAGGGTCCGACCGCTGAAGAATCCTCATCCTCTACTGCCCTCTACAAAACCTTGGACAATAAATCAAAAAGGTGTCCGAAGCATCCCTGTTCAAAAGGCAAACATAATCCTCTTGCCAAACATCCTGAAAACCGCTGTTGGCTGCTTCATCCTCATCTCAGACCAACTCAAAATTCTCAGGGACAAGCTCATCTCACCGATACTGCCTCCTCAACCCAGTCTACCAATCCTAACCAAGAAGCCTCAGCCTACTTCAGCGCTCAGATTTATCTAAAAACAAAATCTTTGTCCTCAAAAACCCTGCTTCCTGTTCTTGACTTGGGTGCATCGCATCACATTGTCAACAATCCCAAATGGATCTTCAACGCTAGGAAAACTTCAATCAAGATTGGTACTGGGAACGATAGCAATTCTCTCAACGCTGTAGCTATTGGTGAAGCCTCTCTCCTGAACCACAAGGGTGCACGAGTTAAACTGGAAAATGTTCTACTGGTCCCAAAGATCAACCCTTGCCTTATCTCAAGTCAAAGAAAGTGGTCATCAAGAAATTGGGATTCTCAGGGTCCTCCATATCCTTGGACAACTTTGAATTAGTTGGATCTACCTCAAAAAATCTACTCAAACTCTGTGGGGTTTGGTTCAAAAAGGAGAAAGCCGAAGTCCACTATTCAACTTCACCTCTCCTCATTCTCCACAATAAACTAGGACATGTCAGTGACGCTAAGCTCAAAATTCTTTTTCCAAATGCCAACATACCGGATTCGTCCAAGTGCAAAACCTGTCAAGTTGGGAAGATGATCTCTACTCCATTCAATAGTCACTTCAAACCGGTCACTCGTGTTCTTGAAACTGTCCACATGGACTTAGTTGGTCCATTCTTGATTCCTTTGTTTGGGGGTAGCAAGTATTTTCTTACCATTGTTGATTGATTCTCCCAATTCAAATCAGTCGCTCTGCTCAAATCCAAAGCAGACACTTGTGATGCTTTCAAAACCTACTCCAAAATGGCCGAACGTCAACGTAACTCTAAAATCATCAATATACTTACTGATAATGGAGGTGAGTTCATTGGCCAAGAGTTTAAACTATACTGCAAGGATGCTGGGATTAATCACCTCCTTTCACTACCGTACTCCCCACAACAAAATGGCCTAGCAGAACGAGCTAATAGATCAATACTGGAAAAAGCCAGATGTCTCATGCTACAAGCTAAACTGACAAGTCAGCTCTGGGGAGAAGCGTTAAACACTTCCACAAACCTGCTTAATCTCCTTCCGGTCTCTTCAAACCATAATCTTATCCCTTATGAGATTTGGTAAAAACGTTTGGTCAACTACCATTTTCTAAAACCTTTTGGCTGTACTTTGATTGTCCTTATTCCCAAACATCTACAAAGATCAAAAATTGCTCAAACTGGCTTTAAGGGTTTCCTTGTAGGGTTTGCCAACAATTTTTCAACCTACCAAGTGTTCAATGCCTCAACAAACAAAGTTGTTATCTCAGCAAATGTTTGATTCCTGGAAAATGACTTTGCTGGGACCAAGCATGCGCAGACAAACTTGGATCCACTTCCTGAACTAGAATTTGTTCAATCTCCGGATGCCTTCAAGGTTGTCGATCAAGATAACAATCCGATTCAGCAAGATAACAATCCACTTCAGCCCAAACACGCAGAAACCTCAAATCCAGATTCCATCGATCGCTCGTTAAACTCTCCAGACCACTTCCCTTTGGACTCTTTGCCTGCAACAAATCCTAACAGCTCTGAATTTGAGATTTCCCCCAGGAAAATTCTGGATCACCCCAGAAGACTCAACTCGCAGCTCTATCTAGTTGATGCAGACTATGAAGATTCAAAAACCCTAAATAAAGCTCTCAATAGTAAGTACAAATTCAAATGGATAAACGCAATGGAGAAAGAAGTGGGTAATATCAACAGCTATGATGTATGGGAAGAGGTGGATGAAGATGGAAATATCTCTAAGATCAAGTGCATATGGGTGTTCAGAACTAAACGGAACAAAAAAAACAAAATTATTGAGTTCAAAGCAAGGATCTGTGCCCAGGGTTTCAATCAAGTGGAGGGAGTCGACTTCATCAACACGTTTGCACCTACTGGGGATAAGAGCTCTCTAAGGCTACTTATCTCCTTTGCCCTGAGTCAAAATCTCAAGTTCCATCAACTCTATGTCAAAGCTGCATTTCTTAACGCTCTTCTGGTCAAACGAATCCACATTTCAGCTCCTCCAAACGTACCAGTGCAGAAAGGGAAGACTCTGCGCCTCAAGAAAGCCCTCTACAGGTTGAAACAGGCCCCTCAAGCTTGGTATGTCACGCTCAGCGACTGGCTTCTCAAATCCGGTTTTAAAAGGTGCAGCAGCAATCACTGTGTGTTATTCTCCGACGACACCTGGCTCTACATCCATGTTGACAATATAGCAATCTTCAGTAAGAATCCTGAAAAATTCGCCACCCTCATTAGTAGTAGGTTCAAGGTAAAATATCTTCAAGAATCAAAACTTCTCCTTGGAATTAATGTTCATCAAGCCCCTGGATTGGTCAAACTCTCTCAAGAGTCTTACATAAGGTCCACCGCGGCCAACTATCCTCTTCCAAAGTTCAAAGAACATTCAGTTCCATTTGCTCCCTACGGCAAGCTGCTTCCACCTACTGATGAAGAAATTGTCGAATTCGCCAAATCAGGTCTTAATTATAGAAAACTTGTTGGTGAGCTCAATTACATAAGTGTTAACACAAGGCCCAATATAACTTTCTTGGTCAACTATCTGGCTCAATTTCTGAACGCTCCAGGTCTTGTACACTATAATGCGGCACTTAAGGTCTTAAATTACCTGGCACATATTGCCAATAAGGGCATCAAACTCACTGTAAAAGACTCTCCTGCACCGCTAGCTGCCTTTGTGGACTCCGACTGGGCCACTTGTCCTTCAACCCGACACTCAATCTCTGGGATTGTCATCATGTGGAATGGAAACCTAATTGCCTGGAAGTCTAGGAAGCAAGCCACTGTGTCTCTATCAACAACCAAGGCTGAATACAAGTCTGTAGGTGATGAGGTGAAAGAAGTATTATGGATGCAAACTTTCCTGTGCGAAGTAGTGGGTGCCAAATTTGACACACCAACAGTCATTCATGAAGACAACAAAGGCTGCATTAAGCTGGCCATGCAGCACACAAACCAGACAAGCTTCAGATCAAAGCATCTCGACTTAAGACATCACTTCATTCGGGAAGAGATACAAAGAGGTACCATTCAACTGAAGAAGACCTCTTCAAAAGAAAATTGTGCTGATTTTCTCACAAAAGCCCTCTCACGAATCCCAATGCTAACCTGTCTGAACTTCCTGCAAGTATGCTGAATCCAAAGCCAGGGAGGGTTTTAAAAATCTGATGATTATAGTGTCTTTGAATCTCATCTCTTATTTTCTTCTTTTTCTTTCTCATATTTTCTTTTCTTTTATCTTCTCTGTTTCTCCTATCAGCTGTGAGTCAATCACCTATGCGGTTGCGCGTCTATCCTGCTCTATGATACTTTCCCTCTATGGTGTGCACACTCTATATATGAAAGTAATTGTTCCTACTTGTACTGCTTGACAGAGGTCCTGTGCTTGCCCCCAGGGCTCTCAGGTCCTCCTTGTCAAGTAAGTAGTTTTCTTTGGCTTCTTATCTTTTTGTTTCTTTCTTCTTTTCACCATTAACCAAACCACTGACTCTTCACAATCAACCAATAGTGCTATTGTGAACTCCCTTGACCTTCTCATCTTAACTCAAGGCTGTCACTTGTCTTCCCAGATCACCAAGATCCTTACGGCTGCTTAGCTCCTAATGTCTCTTCACGTCTAGCCGGTGGTCTCTTTTGGTTCTTTTAGGTTATTCTCATTCCTGTTCACTTTGTTATCTTTCCTAAGTGATTTTCTCATTCTAATGAATGTTCTTTTAGCCTTTTCATTCTTCAAATTAAACAATTCATGAAAATTAAATCCTTGCAATTGTTTACTGCTTGAAGAAATGGAGTTCATACCTTTTGAGCCTTATGGAACCATTTGAGGTCTTAACTGATCACAATTCTTTGAAATATTTCATGAGGTCAAAAGTCCTTACATGCAGACAGGCACAATGGGCCAAATACCTCTCCAATTTCAACTTTACAATCATTTACCATCCTGGGAAACAAGAGGTAGTCCCTGATGCTTTATCACATTGGGAAGAATTTTACCCAGGAGGGGGAGCACCTTTGAAAATAACAACCCTTAAAAGGTTAGGACACTCTTCTCAACCCAATCTTCCCAAGTCAGTTTTATAATCACTCAACTGCAAGAAATTGCTTCCCAACTTTTACAAGCTCAACTCAACAACCCCAAGTGTATCAAAATTTGCAAGAGTGCAGACCCATTAGATAGTGGTTACAGTATTGATGAAAAGGGTTATTTATTTTACAAAGACTGTATAGTAGTACCAGATAATCCTTGCATTAAGTTAGATATCTTCAAGTCTTGGCATCATTCTCCACTTTCTTGTCAGCATGGGAAGGATAAAACCTACCAACTGATTTCACAAGACTTCTATTGGCCTGGTATGACCAAGGAAGTAAAATGCTACATTAGCGCATGCTATGATTGTAATTGTAACAAGTCCTCAAAACACCAGAAGTACGGGATGCTTCATCCACTGCCAATTCCACCTATTCCTTGGCACTTGCTTTCTATGAATTTAATTTTGCAATTACCTATTTCTAGTGTTTATGATTCTATTTTAGTAGTAGTAGATCACTTCTCAAAGATGGCTTTATTTCTTTGAAGTAATGTGATGTCCTCTTAGGAAAACTTTGCTAATTTATTCATAGAATATGTATTTTTGAAACATGGTCTCCCTTATAACATAATTAGTGATTGTGGATCTTTGTTCTTCTCTATCTTCTGGACCTCACTATGCCAACATTTGAAGATTACTCGCAACTTATCAACAGCTTAAACCCCAGAAAAAGATGGGCAAACCAAAAAAATCAATTGAATTCTCAAACAGTATCTTTGAATTTACATTGCCTATCAACAGGACAACTGGTCCCAATGGCTTCCATTAGCAAAGTTTGCCTAAAACAACTCCACTCATTCTTCCACCAATCAGTTGCCCTTCCAGACTCTTTATGGTAGAAACCCAACTTTCTCTTCTATTCACATAGCACCTTCTCAACCTGCTATCAATTAACTCAATCAAATTCAACCTCTTCAAATGCAACTTTGAACCTACCTTGGAGAAGCAAACCAGCGCTACAAGGAGCAAGCAGACCAACTTTGCACTATGGCTCCAACCTTTGCAGTAGGCAATCAGGAATGGCTTTATGTTTGCAAAATTGGAAGCACTCCCCCAACCCAGAAACTCTCTGAAAGAAAGCTTTGCCCCTTCAAAGTCAAATCATTCATCTCTCCCAACACTTTTGAACTTACCTTACCTGCAAAATGGAAAGTTATCCACCCAGTCTTTCATGTTTCTCTCCTAGAGCCAGTTCAAGCCCTATACCTGGGTAAGACTCATCCCCCTTTGGACATGATCAATTTCCAAGACCATCTATATTTAGAAGTAAGCCGTATTCTGGACTCCAGATTATGCAAAGGAAAAATTTAATACCTTGTTGAATGGACTGGCTTCCAGTCCAATGTAAGACTCCAAATGGTGCTAAACTGGAGGCAGTTCTGTGGAGGGGAAAGTTCCTGTTTAGGCTGCCCTCCTAGGAGTTACAAAAATATTTAAATGTAACCAGAATCAAGGTCCAGAAATTTATGAATGATGAATCAATGGAAGGGATGAGTTTGGAAGTATTTGGTAGCAATGGAAGACAAAACTATTTGAGGCAAGATGGTGCGGGAAAAGGCTTGAAAAAAATAAGTTTAAAGTTTTTTCAGAGTTCAATAGAACAAGGCAGGTGTAAGTAACAAAGCACACAAGCTAATAAATCTGGTTGTCAGCAGAATATTAGGAAAGATCAACTCAATCCCAGCCAACCTCAAGGTTCTCAATGAACCTGCCCAACTCTCCGCAGTCAAGCGCTTGAAGGGAACCAGATAACTGTGGGTGGCTGTACAAAAAAAAGCAATTTGTTCTATGAAGCTCTAGTAGAAAAGCAGTAACACATTCAAACAAGAATGAGCCAACACTTCTCAAGGGACTCAAGAATAGTGTGGTGGAATTCAACTTTGAGGGAATAAAGGGAGGTTCAACACTCCAGGTTTCAAATTCAAAGAAACATCTCAGCCAAATGTGACTGGTTCCAGAAATACAATCAAATGAATGATCAGGACCAAAGCAGTTGCAGAAAGGGATCAACGGAGTGGCTTAACACACTCAAGAATTCAACCCAATGAATTCTTCTTCAACCAGCAAGGCTATTGGTTGATGATAAGGATCAGGTCACAGAGGAAGGATAAAAGGATTGAGTATGGAGGCTCAAAGGATCAAGGGGCAATCCAAAGATATACCCAGGATAAGGATGATGAGATGCTCAGATGAAGGGGATGAAACCCATGGATTTATTGATTCAAAAAATAATGGATGGATGATAGATAGATGATGTGATATATGGGCAAAGGTCAGGGTAGAGCCCCTCCTTTTATAGAAAAAAGCCCTGTATACTATTTACAAGAGATGACTACAAATGAAGCAGAATTTATTTTTTTTTGGTGATAAATAGTATCAGGAGAAACAGGCGGTGAAAAATAGAAAAAATGGCAACAGGAGGCCCATGACATGTAAAAAATAAAAATATGAGGAAGAAAGAAGACCCGCCCGCATCAAGGATGACAATGGGCAGCAAATGATCATCTGCAACTTTGAAAATGCAAGGTTGTGACAGGCAATGGGTGATGGCCAAGGTGCAAAGCAAGTGCTGAAAGGCCCTGCAAGTTGGCAAGCAACCGCAAGAATGATGGGGGGTGATTGCAGTGAGATTGGCTGGGCCAATTGTTTTTGATGGGTGGCAAGGGCCATCCAGATGATGAGGAGAGGATTGGATTGGGAGATTGGCAAGCCAAAGGGGGAGGTTGCAACAGATGGTTGCGGATGATGGCAGTGGAACAATTTGGAGTGATGATGGACAGCTGATAAATGGTTGTTGGCAGCTTTCAATGGCTCAAATGACCTCAAGCAACAGCTTTCAGTCTGTCAGCTGAGAGAACAAGGGGGTTGCTAATGGGTGTGTGCTTTGGCGGCAAGGCCAATTGTTGGCCATGGTTGCTGCTGTCTCAATCCCGTGGAGGTGATGATTGAGATGATGACCAATCGTTGGCTGAATGAAAGGAGGATTGGTGAGTGAGGATGATGAGCAAGGATTTTCACCTGTGCACATGCTTGGCCAAAAATAAAACCGGGATTGGAGCAAAAAAGTAGGGAGTTGAACCAAGGATATGGGGATTGGAATGCCCTGGAGAGGCCTTCCTTGTCTACTAGGACAGGAAGACGTTGGGAGATCAGAGAATAAAAGAGCACCCATAGTTACACAGGGATTTTTTTTTTGTTGGATAAAAGAATGTATAAAAAAAATTAAACAAATTCCCTTTTACATGGTGTCCCAAATTGGTCACCACACCAACAAAGATTGAACCTTGTAGGAACAAGCCCATCACCTTTGCAACTCTCCCAATTTGGTTCAAGACTTCCATGCAAACTACCCTTGCAAACCTTGCCAATCTTGATTCCATCCCATCCAATCCCGTTCCACATTTTTTATTCCATTCCATCCTATCAATCTCATCATCTCTCCCATCTTACCCAATTTCCCCTTTCAGTTTCTTCAAAATTGTTTTGTTTTGAAATCTTTTGAACTTTCATGTTTCTTTATTCCAAGCAAATTCTATTCCTTAAAATAAAAAAATATATATACATAATGATAATAAATAATAGAATAATAGAATAATAGAATAATAAAATAATAAAATAATAAAATAATAAAATAATAAAATAATAAAATAATAAAATAATAAAATAATAAAATAATAAAATAATAAAATAATAAAATAATAAAATAATAAAATAATAAAATAATAAAATAATAAAATAATAAAATAATAAAATAATAAAATAATAAAATAATAAAATAATAAAATAATAAAATAATAAAATAATAAAATAATAAAATAATAAAATAATAAAATAATAAAATAATAAAATAAAATTACATGAAAAATTTTCAGATTTTCCTTTATTTCTTTTTCCGCCTCTTCCCAATTTTTGGTCAAATCCGCTACCATTGACCTAAATTCATCCAAGTCCTTGTCATTTATCAAAATGGATATTCTTTGCAACACTAGTACTTGAGTGACTATATGTTTTTTGAATATTTCTTTGCACTTTGCAGTCCAAGCCCTCTTTGGCCAGGCATTCCATCCACCTTCCTCCAAGAGCTCCTCATATTCTCTCTTCCTTTGGCCTTGCAACAAACCTTCTCCAACATCACCAGTCAATCATCTTTCATCAGATTTCAATTTGTACCACAACTTGCACCTGGCTTTACTTGCCTTGGAATTCCATCCCATCCCCTTCTACTCCATTCACTTCTTCTCCATCTCCTTCAGTCCTGATTCCTCCATCATTTCCTACCCCTACCTCTGTTCTGTTTCCTCCATTCTCTTCAATCTCTATCCTTTTTCTGTTCCAATCTCTCCTTCTACCTGCACCAATTCCTCTCTTGCCTCCTCAATTACAGTTCCAACTTTCTCTTCACCTTTCACCTCAGAATTAATTTGGGTTGCCCTAAATTTGGCCAACAGTGCAATTTACAGTGGTTTTGGTGGGGGTGTCTTGGTGGTTTAACTTCAAAATCTTGGCAATACCATAATGAAAGAAAGTTATATTAGTTTCATTTTTTTATTTGTAGTCAGTCTCTAAAGCCTTAACCTACCTGGGTTTTGGATACCCAAGAACTCAATCTCTGGCCCTTGCAGTATATGATAATTTACTTGTGGTGCAAAACTTTGACTTTGAAATTCACTTGTGGATGCTACTGGGGTATGAACAACTGGCTTGATATTTAAGGGAAAGGTGAAAGAAACTTTAAAAAGGAAGAATTGTTTGAATTTTCCTTGGAGAACTAGCGTGGCAGTACTAGGGACGCATTGCTCATTTTGACAAATGCAGTTTTTGCAACAACAAGATGAAAATGAAGACATATTTAAATTATTGATTTATTTTATAGCAATTAATTATAATAGTAACTAGGGGTATAAAGTAACTCAAACAAATTTTGAATCAATTGGAAAATTATCTGAAAGCTTGCAGGAGCTTGCGTCTTTATACCCAGGCAACTGTCACCCTTCAAGCTTAAGGTTTATTTTCTTTGCCAATTTGACATATCATTTCCTCAGTACCATCTGCCTCAGTCCATAAGCGTGACACAAATAAAGCAGAAACTCAATGGTGCCTTTGGCTTACCAACTCTGGCTTGCATAAGACCTTCCAATCTTGGCAACTGACTCAGTATATACTTGCAAACCTTGCAGTTAACTCTACTACAGTCAACCATCCATTCAAGCTCCACTCTTCCACCCTGGATATCATCAGCCCTCAGACTTCCATTCTTGGTCATGCACTCACACTAGTTTTCACCCATGCCTAGATAGCCACATCAACTTCATAGTTCACAAATGTACTAGTTCCTTACCCTGCATAACTGTATCTTCATATTTGCATTGTCTCACATGTCATTCCTTCCTTTCCCATACATTATGTCCTTGTACGCTCAGATTCTTTGTCTTTCACCTATTCTACAACCTTGGAAACAACTGTACTATTATTTCATTTCCCATTCCGTTCTTTTCATTCATTGCCTCAAAACTTCTTAACTGTAGCTGGCCATCTATCAGCTTGTATCTAGTCACCTTTGGATTACCTTATAAAGGCTGTGTCACCTGCCTTAATATTGTCTCCTCAGTTAGTTAATTTAATATTTTTGTTTATTTTCTAAATCCAGTCATCACATTTGGCTTGGCTTTACTTTCCTTCCATTGTAACACTTCCGTCCTCTTGCTTTTTGTTGAGTCACCAAGCATAAGTTTGCACTTTGCAGTTAGGCTTTCTATCTTGCATTTTCCCTTGCACTCAGTCTTTCTTTGCACTCACAATCATCTAATATTGCCCTAAAGTACGTAGGGTGGTTGTGTGACAGTATTCACCTCTTGTTTCCAAAATTTCCATCCAGTTTTTCATTCTCATAGAACTTTTTGTGCCCTACTTGGAGCCCCCTGTGCTGTGTAACCCACCACACTCAATTTCTGAGCCAACTGCACCTCTGCTGCCAAGCTTTCAGCCACTACTGCTGAGCCACAGCACTCCCAAATTCTGAGACAACCTGTTCTCAATGCTGAATGCACAGTCCTTGACACAGTTTCCAATTCATGGCTATAAAATGCCACCACAGCAAGCACCTCAAACCCCATGCTCAAAAATTACAAGATTGAAGATTTAAAAATCATTTGAGATTCTTGAACTTTGGTCTACCATGACTTTTCTGACACCTTTTCAGCTGCAAAGGCAGAGAATTTACCTCCTTCTGGTTCTTATGATCACAGAATTCAACTCACTTGCTCACCACTGGCACCCGGACCAGTTTACTCTCTCTCAAAGCAAGAATCAAACAGGCTTCAAGAATACATTGCAGAAGATGTATCAAAAGGATTTCTTTGACCAAGCAACTCAAACACCAGCTTGCCCATCCTATTTTTTCTCAATATAGACGGAGGCTTTTGCCTTTGTGTTGACTACAGGAAACTGAAACAGGTAACCCAGAAGAATTTTTACTTAGTACTGCCTATTTTGTGCCACCTTACAGTCTTCCATGGAGCTGCTTATTTCTCAAATTTGGACCTTTGAGGCACCTATAACCTAATTTTTATTTCTAAAATATGTGAGTATTTCACCTCAACCAGAACACAGTTTGGCAGTTATGAGTATACCTTCATGCCTTTTGGCCTCTGAAACATTCCTTCTTATTTTCAAGAATCCATCAATGACATTTTTGATGACCTTGTGTTCTATCTTTATGATATAATTTTCTAATCAAAAACTCTTGAGGACCACATCACACTTGTGCAAGAGGTTCTGCAGCAACGTTGAAAGAAAAAACTGTTTGAAAAAGCCTCCAAGTGCAAATTTTACACTCATTCTCTTCAATTTTTGGGTGTTATAGTTTTGCAATAAGGACTATTGGTGGACCCAGCCAAGAGCCAACACATACTGGACTGGCCCCCACCTTCTTCATCCAAATCCCTTCAAATTTTCCTTGGATTCAGTAGTTTTTACATGATTTTTATTGAGAATTATTCCAATAAAACTGTTGATCTGAATAACCTCCTTCAAAAAGACATTCATCTCATTTTCACAGAAAAAGCTTCTTTGGAGTTTGAAGCTCTGAAAAGGGGTTTACCACTGCTCTGGTACTTGATTGCTTTAAAAAGAATGCTTGCAATATTATGGAAACAGACACAAGCAACTATGCAATTGAAGAATTAATCATGCAGTTTTCTTCTTCTTCCTCTCTGTTTCACCCCATAGCCTTCAATTCTTGCAAAATGCTTTCTGCAGAGCTTAATTAAAAGATTTATGACAAAGAAATTCTTGCAATCTGTTATTTCTTGAAGGAATGGCTTTCATAACTTTT
The DNA here is from genome assembly GCA_025617555.3 of Puccinia polysora. Lineage (NCBI taxonomy): Eukaryota > Fungi > Basidiomycota > Pucciniomycetes > Pucciniales > Pucciniaceae > Puccinia > Puccinia polysora. The sequence goes on from CM062620.1 coordinate 5,641,733, forward strand.
GAGTCTTAACTTATCACAATTCTCTAAAATATTCCATGGGCTCAAAAGTCCTTACAAGCAGACAGGCACGTTGGGCCAAATACCTTGCAAATTTTAACTTTAAAATCATTTACTGCCCCAGGAAACAAGCGTTATTCCCTGATGCTTTATCACAACAGGATGATTTTTACCCAGGGGGGGTAGCACCTTTGCCAATAACAACTCTGAAAAAGTTAGGACACTCTTTTCCAATCAATCTGCCCAACTCAGTTCAATCATCACCCACCTTTGAGACAAAGATTAAAAACTTTGAAAAGCCCAAATCAACAATAACAAGTGTAATAAAATTTGCAAGAATGAAAAACTATCAACTAGTGATTATAGTATTGACAAAAATGGTCATTTAGTTAAGATTGTATAGTAGTACCTGATAATCCTTGAATTAAGTTAAATATCTTTGAGTCTTTGCACAACTCTCTGCTTGCTGGTAATTATTGTCAGGATGAAACGTACCAGTTTATTGCACAAGACCTCTACTGGCCTGATATTTCCAATTAATTAAAAGACTATGTTAACCCTTGCAATTATTGCAATTGTAACAAGTACTTGAAGCACCAGAAGTATGGGCTGCTTCAGCCACTTCCAGTCCCACCTATTCCATGGAACTTGTTGTTGATGTATTTTATTTTTCAATTACCTATTTCTAGTTTTTGTGATGCTATTTTAGTAGTGGTAGATTGCTTCTCAAAGATGGCCTTATTTATTTGCAGTACTGTGACTGCCTCTTTGGAAGACCTAGCTAGTTTATTCATAGAATACTTCTTTTCAAAACTTGGTCTCTCTTATAATATAGTTAGTGATTGTGGATCCTTATTTTTCTATAGATTTTTGAACTCACTTTTCCAGAATTTGAATATCAATTGCAACTTATAAACAGCCAACCACCCAGAAACTGATGGGAAGACTGAGAAATTCAATCAGATTACCAAACATTATCTTCAAATTTATGTCTCCTATAAAAAGCACAGCTGGTGAAAATGGCTTCCACTACCCAAGTTTGCATACAAAAATTCCACTCATTCCTCCACCAAACAGTTTCTATTTCAGATTCTTTATGGAAGAAACCCAAATTTTGATTCAATTCACGTAGCACCTTCTCAACCCACTACCAAATATCTCACCCTAATCCAATCTCTCCAATTGCAACTCCAATCAAACCTGAAAGCAGCAAAAAAGAGCTACAAGTAGAAAGCAGACCAACTTTGCACTATGGAATAAACCTTTGCAGTAGGAGATCAGGTATTTCTTGATGCTTGCAAAATTTTCAGTACGTGCCAAACCCAAAAACTCTCTGAGAAGAAACTTGGACCCTTCAAAGTCAAATAATTCATCTCTCCCAAGGCCTTCAAACTTTCCTTACCTGCAAAATGGAAAGGTATCCACCCGTTCTTTCATTTTTCTCTCCTAGAGCCAGCTTGAGTCCTGCACCTGGGAAAGACTCATCACCCTCCTGAAACGTTCAATTTCCAAGTTCATTTAGAGTAGGAATTAAGCTTTATTCTGGATTTTAGTTCATGCAAAGGAAACCTTCAATACCTTTTTGAATGGACTGGCTTCCAGTAAAACAAAGATTTCACCTTGTGGGAACCCGCCTATCACCTTTGCAACTCTCCCGAATTGCTCCAAGACTTTCGTGCAAATTATCCTTGCAATCCTTGCCAATTTTAACCCCATTCCATTTCATAATCTCATCCCATTCCATCCCATCCCATCCTGTCACTTTTTTTAATTTTATTTCAACCTATCCATACTTGTTTTTCAGTTTCTTTTTTTATGCTTCCTTTTAGACAATTGAGATTTAATTCAAGAACAAACCAGCTGGCTTACAAAGGAAGAGAACACATTAACTGGAGTGAGAAAATGACTGAGACATCATGAGTAGGAACCAAAAGAAAACAGACAGGTCTTTAGAGGCAGTCAGTGCAATAACCTTTGGGCTTTGAGTTCCAGCATTGATTGGGTTGACAAAAATTGAGTAGACTGGTCTGGTGGTCATTGATTTAGTTGAGAGGTCAGGAGTCAGAAGCCTTGGGACGTAGGTGAACTGAATCTTACCAGTTACAAGACTGAGAGGGACAGAGCCCCCAGAAGGTGTGAGATTGATACGTTGAGGTTGATCTTCAGAGGTGTGTATCAATGTTTATTGAGTTGAGTGAACACAAGTGAGAGATGATTAAAAAGGAAACAAGAATAGAAATTAAAATAAAACAAGATTTTAAATGAAAAATGAAAAGAAAATTGAAATGAACAAGATGATTCTAGAGAAGAAAGGAAAAGTAAGACCTCAAGGAAAATTGAGCAGTCCCAATCACCACCCAGCTAGGTCTTCTGATACATCCCTTGAGATTTTGTGCGGGTTTCCATACCAGTGGTCACTGGTGACCCCCAATGGGTATCTGAGATCTTGATGGAGAATCCCTGTTAGGGTGCGCATGGGCTTTGCAGTAGGAGATGAGTGAGTCAAGGATGAGTGAGAGAGAGACGTGAAAGTCAACATGCCCCATAAATGAAAAGAGTCAGTTTGGTCAACTAGGGAGAGCAAAGGAAAGTTGAATCACATTGATTAGCTTTGCCAGTGAGGTTTTGGGAACGGCCTTGATGAGTGGGTTGGCCAGAATTTCATTGGATGATATGAGTTGAATAGAGAGATTGCCAAGCTTGAGTTCTTCCCTGAGTCCTTTCGTTTTGAGATAAATGTGGTGGGCTTTAGCATTAGACCCCAATCTTTTCAGTTTGTCTTGAAGTCCTTTGTTGTCAATGAGATTAGTGGAGCTGGGAACTTCTATTGAGAATAATTTTCCAATTAGGTTTTTTAGCCACTTTCCTTCCAGGAATGAATCCAGGAGGGCATTGAGCTTGGCTTCCATGGTGGAGTAGACAATGTTCCATTTTTTTAAGCTCTCCCACAAAATCAGAGCTCCAAAGGCTAGCCCCAGGTAACCAGATTGAGATTTGTGCATCACTGGGTCCTTGGCCCAGGACGCGTCACTGTAAAAGACCATTGGGTCAGCCTTACTGTTGTACTTGATGGTCAGTTTCAGATCCTTTGTGGCTCTCAGTTACTGCAAGGTTTGCTTGAGCTCCCTCCAGTGAGTGAGGACAGGTTTGTTTTGGAAGCGGGCCAAGCTTTACATGGAAAGGCTGAGGTCAGGTCTGGTTCTGCAGGAAATGTAGTTGAGAAGGCCTATTTTGGATTGGTATTTGATGTTGATCTGTTTGAAGGCCTCAAAATCCTTGTTGGTGGCCGCACTTAGTTGAAGATTTGGGGTGAGTGGAGTGGACACAGTTCTACATTCCTGGAGTCCAAGTTCCTCTATACCATGGTTGATATGCTTGGGTTGACTGAGTTGGATGGAAGGTCCGGACCTTCTGAACTTTATGCCTAGAATTTTGTCTGGGTTGTGGCATTGGGAGTTTTGGAATCTCAGGTTGAACTTGTCTTCAAACCCATTTCTGTTTCCAACAAGGATTAGGTCTTCCATATGGAAGAAGATGAAGGAACCTCTGTCCTCTGATTTATAGAGGCAGGAGTTGCTGTTTGATTTCACAAAGTCCACAGATTTGATCAATTTGGAAAGGGTGTTTTACCAGTTCTTTGGGGATTGTTTCATTCCATAGAGTTTTTTCTTGAGTTTGAGGTATTTTGAAGGTCTGTCAATGCCGGCTGTAGTCTTGATGAACACTTCTTTGCTTATGGGGGCATAGAGAAAGGCAGATCTAATGTTGAACTGCCTAATTGTGAGGTTGTTTTTAAGAGTAATTTGCAGTATAGCACATAGGGAGGCAATCTTTCTAGTAGGGGCAAAGGTTTCCTTGTAAACAAGACCATAGATTTGGTATTACCTGCAAATTCTGATTCTGGACTTGTGAATGAGGGTATCTTTGTGAAAGTTATCTTGGATTTCGAATACCCACGTGGTTTCAAGAGGGTTAGCCAGGTCTGGTCTGTTGTATTCCTCCCAAACTTCCAGGTCCTTGCATTGCTTCAGTTCCTCTCTGATTTCTTCTCTCCTTTTCTCAGCTTCCTTGCAGGGCATTTCTTTCAAGTATGTTTTGGGCTCATTGTAGTGGTGGAAGCCATACTGTTGAGGTGGCTTTAAGTTTGACCTGTTCCTCAGGGTGCAACAGGGTGGACCAGGTGGGTGAGATGTTTCCACCCTGGGAGGTTGCTGCCCTGATTTTGGTTGATTTTCTGGGAGTCCTGGTGTAGTCACAGTCTAAGGGAGCGGTTGGTCGTCCTCCAAGAGATCCCTGACATCATTTTTGGAAGAAGAGTCAACTGATGAGAGTGAGTTTGGTGACCTGTTGCAGTAACTTTCCATATTTCTGATTTGACTGTGGTTGTGATTGGCCAGTCTTGACGCCTTTGGATTTGATTTATCAAAATTCATACCTTTGACCATAAAATTTCAGCTTGGGGGATTGTTTGCTTCTAGTTTCCCAATTGTATTGAGGTCAAAATTCACATGTTTTGAGGGTATTATGCCTCCGTTGGGTCTGAGTATTTGATAGGATCTGAAGTCAGGGTTTTAACCTATCAGCTTGCCTTCAAGGCCTTTTTTATGGAATTTATTCCCCTTGATCCTGTGGTTGTTGAGGTAGACAACCAAGTTTCTGAGTGGTTTGAAGTACAACAAAGGAATTGTGTTCTTGTGCATTAGTTCTCAGGGAAAGCTGTTGTTCCCCTTCCTTGGTATTTGGTTGAGGCTGAAACAGTAAGCTTTCAGGATTTCAGGAAAGTGTTGAATGGGTAACTTGGATGAGCTGACAGTTTATTTCACACTTTCAACAATGGTCCTGTTGGCCCTTTCCACCCTTCTGTTGTGTTCTGGGTGGTGTGGTTCAGAGATCAGTTTTCTGATTGATTTTTCCTTGAAGAATTGAACTAACCTGTTGTTTGTAAATTCCGTCCCTCTGCCAGAACACAATTGTCATGGGAAGTAGCCCAGTTTTTAGTTTTTCCGCTCCAGAAGCGGGATGAGGACTTCTGTGGTTTGATCCTTGCCTTGGAGAGGTATCCCACTCAGGTAGCCAGTGAAGTTTTCCACCACAGTGAGGATAAATCTTTCCTGTTGTAGTGAAAGAGGTTTGAGTGGACCAATTAGGACCAGTTTTATTTTTTCAAATGGCTTGGAGAGTGGAGTCAACTGGACTTTGAATGGAGCCTTGGTCATTTTTCCAAGGGTGCAGTCCCTGCAATAGAAGGCATTGATGTTGTCTTTTTTGATTTTGATGTTGTTGATCTCATGTAGTTGGCTTGGCAAAGCGTGCCCAAGAGAGAGGTGCAGGTCTCTCAGGTTTCCCCCAGGATGGTGGTTCACAGACAGGAAGCAGTGGTTTTGACCTATCCACTTTGGATTTTGAGCTACAAACAGGTTTTCTGATATCAATCCTTGGATGATGATTGACTTTCCATTGAAGATCTGGAACTTGCCCTTCTCCAACAACAAGTGACAGCCTTTTTTTATGATTTTTACTACTATCTGCGGGAATTAAAGGCATCAATTGATAATGATGGTTTGGTTTTTCCAAGTAAGTTTGACTTTGCTGGTCCCTTTGATGGGAAGATTGGCCCTGTTCCTGAAGGTGGATATGCTTTCACCAATGGTTTCATTGAGGGAGAGGAATTATTTCTTTTTGTTGAAGATATGAGCCAAGGCGCGTCTATCAATGAGGATTTTTTGGCTGGATAGAGCCTTAGATTCAATCCATTTTGTGACAAAGGCATGATAGTGAGCCATTTTGTTTTTGGGTTTCTGTTTTTCCTTCCATATGGCTTGGTTTTCTCTCCACCAGTTGAGGGCCTTTTCTGTGTGAAGGTGGAAAAATTCCTTCTCCAATTTGTTCTTATCTTGTTTGGGATTGTTTTATCCTTTGATGCATTGACTGGACTATTGGCTTTTGAATTTTGTCTTGCTTGTGACAAGGGCGGATTCTGTGAGAGTAACAAATTTATCAGAGTTCATGGCTTTGATTTTGTTGTTGAAATGAGTAAGGTGATTTCACAAAAAATCAACATGAATGTTCTTTTCAGAGTGCATCAGTTGTCTTTTGAGATCTTGGAGCAATGTGGGAAACTTGAAGAGGATGAGTTAGGATAGGATGTCTTGTGGTAGGTCTGTTCCTATATTGATCATCTTTTTGATTTCTGTCCTGACCTTGGTGACAAATACCACAATTTTGTCTTCTTGAAAGGTGATTTGAAGGAAATTGTTGAATATTTGGGTCCTTTTAGAAGCTTCAGAAGAAGATTATCTCTCCTTGATGGCAGACCATATGGATTTGGAGGAGTTTGAATTTGCTGCGCTGATAGTGTTTTTTTGTGTGACTGAGTCAACTTTTGAAATGAGGAGCAGCTGAATTTCATCATTTTCTTGCGTGGAGAGCATTGTTGAGTCTGATTTCAAGGCGTGTAGGACTCCTCAAAGCTTGAGTAGCGATTTCATCTTATCCTTCCAAATCTGTAGTTGTCCACCAAGAGAAGGGGAATAGTCTCCAGTGCCGTCTTGAGCATAACCTTCCTGAATCCATTGTTCTTGTGCCTGATTTGAGAGGTTGAAACCATGGCTCTTGCTGGTTTCTTCAGTCAATAGAGGCTTTGGCTTTTAACCATATTAGAGAATTGAGATTGAATTCAAGAACAAACCAGCGGGCTGAAAAAGGAAAAGAACACATGAACTGGAGTGAGAAAAGGACTGAGACATCATCAGTAGGAACCAAAAGTAAGCATACAGGTCTTTAAAGGCATTCAGTGCAATAACCTTTGGGCCTTGATTTCCAGCATTGATTGGGTTGACAACAATTGAGTAGACTGGTCTGGTGGTCATTGATTGAGTTGAGAGGTCAGAAGTCAGAAGCCTTGGGATGTAGGTGAACTGAATCTTACCAGTTACAAGACTGAGAGGGACAGAGTCCCCAGAAGGTGTGAAATTGATACGTTGAGGTTGATCTTCAGAGGTGTGTATTGATGTTGAGTGAGTTGAGTTGATGTTGAGTGAGTTTAGTGAACATGAGTGATAGATGATGAAAAATGAAATGAGAAAAGAAATCAAAAAGAAAACAAGAGTTGGAATGAAAAATAAAACAAAAATTGAAATCAACAAGATGAGTCTAGAGAAGAAAGGAAAAGTAAAGCCTTGAGGAAAATTGAGCAGTCTTGATCACCACCCAGCTAGGTCTTCTGATACGGCCCTTGAGATTGTGTGCAGTTTTCCATACCAGTGGTCACTGGTGACCCCCAATGGGGATCTGAGATCTTGACAGAGAATCCCTGTTGGGGTGCACGTGGGCTTTGCAGTAGGAGATGAGTGAGAGAGAGATGTGAAAGTCAACAATTTCCATAACAATTCTTTTTTTTACAATCAATTATTTCTATTTCTAAAACTAAATTCCTTTATTTTACTTTATGTAAATAAACTTTCTTTTATTTCTCAAAAGCTTATAGGGAAATAATCATAATAGGGCGTATCAGAGTTAGCAAACCCACCATTAGAAAACAGCCATTTTTTTTGACAAAACCCGCCATTTTTAATGGCGGGTTTCTGAAATACACATACCCCCTAACTGGTGTATTTCAAAATTTCGGGTTTCAGACATCAAACCCACCATTTTCATCCATCCACCATCCATTTCATGAAAAAGCCCATACACACCTCAACCTCAGCAAATCCATACCAATCCCATCTCCGTCACATCACACACATCTCATCTCCATTGCTTCACATCTCCATTGCTTCACATCTCCATCCCTTCACCTCTCCATTGGTTCACATCTCTTGCTTCACATCTCCATCTTCACACAAATCACATCATAATCTCATCACCCCACATCACATTGCCATCTTTCTCAACATGTCCAATCAAACTTCCCTGCAGCAAGTTGAAAATGCAAAAAAGCTGACTGAACTTTTGTTACTATTTGACTCCCATTCAGAATCTGATTTTGAATCAAATTTGTTGGCTTTGAATGCTCTATTAAAAAAGCAATGCATGGTTCCAAGAAGAAAAACTCTCCACAACCCTATGTATGAAAGGCAAAAGCTTCATCTCCTCCCCAACTTAAGCTTCCAGAAACTTTTCCAAACTCTATTTCCTTCATTCATGAAACGTTTGGAGATGATTGAAGACCACCACATCTTCCAGAATAATTCTTGGAATCCTCAATTCAATCCAGCTATCCAACTGGCTATTGCTCTTTGTATATTGGGATCAAATGGAAATGGAGCAGCAATTCATCAATTAGAAAATCTATTCTCAGTTTGTTATGGAACCATTGACTCATACACAAAAAGAGTCATGATTGCTATCCTATCTTTCCATTTCTCAGTCCTTTCTAGGCCAAGCAAAGAAGAACATCAGGGGATATCTCAAGCAATGGAGACTGAAGGCTTTCCCAGTTGCATTGGTTTTGTTGATGGAACCACCATCCCCTTGAGTCAAAAACCCAAGCTAGATGGCAACCACTATTTTCATTTGAGAAAGAGGCAATTGATTCATTCTTTTCCAATGACTTTGATAAAAATTTGGATCACACACTGACCAAATATGTTGCATCTCTTTGTTTAGATACTCTGTGGCCCTACAACCTGTTTTCAATAACAACAAAAGTTCATATCCCTCCATGCTGGCCTTCCAGATTCTTGTCATGATTCATATTTTTTCAATTGTATGCAGATTTCCCAACAACCAGAGAGCTACTTTGACCAAGATCAATACCTTCTGGCCAATTTGGCTTATACTAGTGAGAAATATGTAGTCCCAGCATACCAGAATTTTTCAAATGTTTTGTCCAATGATAAAGGAAAAACTAATTTCAACTATCATCTTTCCCAATCATGAGTTTGAATTGAGAATGCCATAGGAACCCTGAAAGGAAGATGGGACAGCTTACAAGAGATGCAAAACCAGCTTCAAAATTCAAAGGACATGAAGATCCTCATCAACTGGATTATCACTTGTGTAATCCTTCACAACCATCTTTCCAACATCAAGGATGAATTGGACAAAATATTTGAAGAAGATATTCCTGATCCTCCTCAACTCATCCCTGTCTCATCTTTTACCTCATCTTTGGCCATGAGAGAGTGGATTCTACCCCTCACACTTGCTCACTTTGATGTGTAGAATTTGGTTTTGAAATAGGTGAAATATCTTTTTTTGGTTTTAGTTTTTCAACCAAGCATCCAAGGCTGACTTGGATCTTTTTTTTTTTTTTGGTGGACTTAGACAAAAACAGAACCAAAACTTCCAAACCACCCACCTCACCCCACCAAACCACTGGTCCACTCTCCTCCTCACCCACCACTGGTCCACTCTCCACCTCACCCTCCACCTCCACCTCACCCATCACCTCCACCTCACCCTCCACCTCCACCTCACCCATTGCCTCCACCTTACCCTCCACCTCCACCTCACCCATTGCCTCCACCTCACCCTCCACCTCCACCTCACCCATTGCCTCCACCTCATCCACCACTCCCCCCCCCCCTTCTAAGCTCCCGCCCCTCCTCCTCATACTCCCCATCATTGGATGCTGATCCAACTCTCCACCCACCTTTATTTCCCCCCCCACCTCCTTGCATCTTTCCTCAGGTAAGCTCCCCACCCCCTCCAGCTCATCACCCTTTCCCCACCCCCCCTCACCCCCTCTCCCTTACTCCCCACTAATGCCCCCCCACCACCCTTGCTTTGGTCCGCCCCACCACCCTCACTCAGCGGCCCACCCCCCCACCTCCCTCCGCCGGCCCAGCCCTTCCCCACCACCCTTGGTTGGCCCCACCTCTCTTGCTTGGTGGCCGCCCCCCCTTGCTTTCTTGGCCAACTGCACCCCCCCCCCCCCCTGCCCTCCTTTGGCAAACAGACGCCCCCCCTCCCCTCCTTTGGCCAACCAACGCCCCCCCTCCCCTCCTTCAGCCAACCCACCCAGCCGACCCAACCACCCCCCTCCATTTGCTGAACAACCCGCCGCCCCCCCCCCTCTCCTTAGCCAGGTGACCAGCCAACTGACCCCCCCTCCTTGGCCACCCAACCGACTGACCCAGGGCCCCACCCCCCTCTTTGGCCGGCCAAATTACCCCCACCCTGCCTTTCTGATTCCCCAAGGTGCGCCCCGTGGCCCCCTTCTCCTTCTCCTCCTTCCGCTCATTGATTGATCAATAAATCTGACTGACCTTTTTTTGGGGGCGGGGGGCTATCATCATTGACAGACCAGTATTTATTTTTCTACTTTTGTTCATCTTCCACAATGATTGAAACATGGCTGATGATGGTTTTTTTTTGATTCCCCGCAATGCAACACCCGTTTTGACCCCCGTTTCTTTCTTTTGAGTTAAAGGTTTAATTTCTTATGACTAAAACCAGAAGACTAAGGGTTAAAACATCAGAGACATTAAGAACAAGTTTAAGGTAAGAAAATAGAAAAGAAAGAAGAAATGAGAGAAGAATACCAACGGTCTGACTATCTTCAGGACAGATGAGAATGGAAGAGCAGATGGAGAACAGATGAGGCACAACAATGCAGAGAGAAGACTACATCCAAGATTCTGAGGGGATCAGACTTTGTCAAACTCGTATGGTCTTGAGGAGGAGACTCTTACCAGGAAACAATTCTAGTGGAGTGAGATCAGATTGAAGTCTTGAGTAGGCTGAGAGTTTGAGTCAAGACAAGTTTGGTGATTGGAGGGTGGAGGTTGAGTTCAAGTGGGTGAGATGGTGTGGATAGAAACAGAATAAAAATAAGAATAAATGGAAACAGGAAAAAAAATAGAAAACAGAATAGAATAATAAATAATGATTTTAAAAAGTCAGGAGGAAGAAAAGATGCCCAAAGACCAGAGAGAGAGAACTTGGCAAGGAGTTGAGAGCCTCTTCCCCCTGGGTGAGGTGAGTTATTTCCCAGAGCGGAGTGTGCACACTTGTCCTCGAGGAGAGCGCGGGCCGCGTGCTTGAGAGTTTGAAGTAGGAGGAAGCTAGTAGGGAATCTATTCTTAGTATTCTTAACACCCCGCGTGACTGGTAAGGCGTCTAATCCAAAAGATCATTTGGAGTGGAGAATACCATCTTCTGGAGGGATTCTAAAGAACTCAGAGACAAGGCCTTTGTGAGTGAGTCTGCGATCATAGTTTGGCTGGGAATGAGGGCAAGGTCAAACTCCTGATTTGCAAAATCCTCTTGCAGTCCTTTTGTTTTTATATCTATGTGTCTTGATTTGGAATGGGACCCAAATTTCTTGATTTTATTGTTGAGTCCCTTATTGTCAATGTATAGTGAAGGTTTCAATTCTGGAGCGTGTGTGATTTTGCCTACAAGATGTTTCACCCATTTGAGTTCCAAGTAGCAGTCAAGTAACGCATTTAATTCAGATTCCGTGGAAGAATAAGTGATATTTTGCTGCCTAGTAGAGTTCCAGATGATTGGGCTTCCGTAGTGGAAGATTATATACCCCGTTTGAGACTTGCAGAAAGTAGGATCATCTCCCCATGTAGAGTTGCTAAAGCTTGAGAGTGCATCTTGATTTGGGTCATATTTAATAGAAAGCTTGAAATTTTGAGTTGTCTTGAGATACTTCCATACCTTTTGAACCTCCCTCCAGTGGTTCATGCCGGGTTTAGCGTTGAATCTAGCCAGGCTCAAGACCGCAAACAAGATGTCTGGCCAAGTATACTGCAATAGATGATTGAGCAGTCCTATAGCCGACCGGTAATTGATATTTAATTGGCAGAACTGAGCGTGATCATTGTCCAAGGCGTTCTTGAGGTGAAGATTTTGAGTTAGTGGGGATTGTACTTCTTTACAAAATAGTAGGCCTAATTCTTTGAGACCACGGGTTATGTGGTTGGGTTGACTTAATAGAATTCTGTCGTCTTTGACCTCCATGAGCATTCCGAGTATGGTGTTGGGCGGATGAAAGGACGAGTTCTTGAATCAATCCAGAAAGTTAGATTTGAAGACATTAGAATGACCCACGTGTATCAGATTGTCTATGTGGAAGTAAATGATCTCCTTTGTTTTGCTGTTAATGTAAAGACATGGGTGACTGGTTGACTCTTGAAAGTCTTTAGATTTGATCCAGGCTGTTAAAGTCTTGTACCAATTCTTGGGGGATTGCTTTAAGCCATATAGCGATTTCTTCAGCTTCAGATACGGAGATTTTTGATTAGATCCTTCAGGAGTTTTTATGATGACAGTTTCATCTAGGGGTGCATGTAAGAATGCACCCTTAACGTCAAATTGAGTAAATTTTATCTTTTCCTTTAAGCCATATAGAAGAGCCAATCAAAGCAAGCCAATCTTCCCAGTTGGTGCCCAAGTTTTTTTATAGTCAACTCCTTGAACTTGATCAAAACCTTGGACGCAAAGTTGGGCTTTGTACTTGACTGGCTCGCCATGGCAGTTCTCCTTAACTTTAAAGACCCACGTAGTATTCAAGATGTTATCGGGTGTTCCGTAATATTCTTCCCATACTTCTTGTAATTCTATAGATTCCAGTTCATCCTCCAAGGCCTTTTTCCATTTCGGCCATTCAGGGCATTTTCGCGCGGCTTTGTAGGAGGGCAGCTCATAGTAATGATGGAAACCGTATTTCAGAGGCTTTCTAATCTTGCGTTTAGGTCTTTGAGATGTGGATTGAACAACAGGTTTGGGAGACATCAATTGAGTTGGAGATGGTGAGCTTATGCGATTGACTTCTTCATGTTCTGATTCTGTATTGGATTTGGTAAGGTTGTTATGAGAGTCTCAAAATTTGTATTGTTTGTCTTTCAAGGAGAAGTTGGATTCCTTCGCTTCTGAGCTTTCTTGGGAGAATATATTGAGGCCCAGTGTCTTGAAGAGGGGAAATTTGGAAAGATGATTCTTGAGGAACTGAGCATGTTTGGTTTCACAAATAGTACCAGATGAGCTTAAAATAAGATAAGAATGGAAAGTGGGATTGAACCCAACTAAGATTCCTTCCAGCCCTTTTTCATCAAACTTTCTCCCTCTTTGCATACAGTTTCTTAGATAGATAACAGATGATCCTAAAGGTTTCAAATAGTTAGCAGGTAGTTCCTTTTTGAACATAAGCTCCCAAGGGGATTGGTTATTACCTTCCCTGGGTATTTGATTCAACATGAAGCAGCAGCTTTGAATTACAATATGCCAGTAATATTTTTGCAATTGCGTCAATGAGAATGTGGCTTGAGCCAATTTGATGATAGTTTGGTTGGCCCGTTTGGCTTGACCGTTGTGTTGAGAGTGGTAGGGCTCGGATGTTAGTAGTTTGATGTGTTTTGAGCTTGCAAAGTTTTTCAACGTCTTGTTGGTAAATTTGGTCCCTTTTTCTGAGAAAATCTCTGTCGGGTAGTAACCCAACCTTTTATACTCAATCCCGAGAACATTGATGATGACTTCCAGGGTTTCCTCTTTTGATAGCAGAGGGAATGCGGCAAGATATCCGGTGAAGTTGTTGATTAGAGTTAAGAAATAGCAATGGCCTTCCTTAGATTGAGGGGTATTGGCCCAATTAGGTCAAGATGGATCCTTTTGAGAGGTTTCAAGGCTAGATTTGATGTGGACAAGAAAGGTGACTTTGTGATCTTGCTCTTAACGCAGTCCTCACATTTGAATCTATCCAATTCTTCCTTTGGGAAGCGGCCTTTCAGGATGGGCTTGAGAGTAGATATTGACGCGTGTCCGTACATCTTATGAAAGTCAGATAGCAAACTCATTTTGGTGAGGGTTGAGTTGGTCGATTGATTCATCAGATTAACATAGAGGTTGTTGCCTGCAATTCAAGGTTTCTCTATAACAAATAAGTTGTCCCGTATCAGACCCTTCAGAACTGTTTTGCTATCTCAAGTGATAGAGAACCAATCTTGCTCTTGATAAAGGCTGCATCCTTTTTCCGCCAGGCGTCCAGGGCTGATCAGATTAACAAATATATCGGGTACATACATACAGTCCTCAAGAGTTATAACGGATTTGTTCCATTCAAGCCAAACCGTACCCATTCCTCGTATTTTGAGATTTGCGTTGAGTTTGCCTGTCTTAATTTCTTCTGGCTTGTCTTGAAGATTAATTGAGGAAAAAATTTTAAGATCATTAAATATATGGATATTCGCGCCGGAATCCAATAGAAGATGTGGAGTATTGTCGGTGTTAATCCAGAGAGTGAGGAGAGAGTGATAATTTATGGTTGGTCCTTTCTTGATTCTGTTCTTCCATTCATTTTGCTGTTTGACCCACCATCCTGGCGCGATTTGAGGATGGAGGTGGAAACAAGAGGATTCTGGATGAGGTGCATTTGGGTCCTGATAGCCTTCCTTACATTGCATTCGGATCTTTTTGTCGTCTTTTTCTGTTCTGCTCTTTGTTGTCAATAGAGTGACGTCCGGAGTGATTTTGACTATTTTTGACTGTGCTTTTTGTTTGTTATTGTATTGAGTTAGGTGTTTGAAAACTACATCTACTTTCAAGGATTTTTCTACGTGCATTATTTGTTGTTTGAGGTTCTCTAGGATAGGGGTAAACTTGAATAATACTAGGTATGCTAAGATATCCTTTGGCAACTCAATCCCAACATCAGCCATACGAGTAAGGGTTTTCCGGGTTTCAGTTATAAATCCTTCTATTTTCTGTTCATTGAAGGGAGCATGGAGGAATTGGTTGAAGATTTGAGCCCTATTTGCCGTTTCTGATGAGGCAAATTTGCGAGTAATTTCCTCCCAGAGAAGCTTAGAATACAAGATATTTGTAGCATTGACCACATTTGCATGAGTGATACTATTGAGCTTGGAAAAGATGATTGCACGTATTTCCTGGTCTTGCTTGATTTGTAGTTGTCCTGATTTTCCAGTTATGACATCTTTAATATCCTTGAGGTTGAAAAGCATCATCATCTTGTCTCTCCAGATAGAATAGTTATTGTTGTTTAGGGGAGGAATGGCATCGACCAAAGCTTTAAGAGCAACTTAATGGAAGTAGTCATTTGCCCCCGCTGGTTCATTCATTTTTGTATAGGTAGAGTTGTCTTTTGGCTTTTAACTGTGTTGAGTTAAAGGTTTAATTTCTTATGACTAAAACCAGCAGACTAAGGGTTAAAACATCTGAGACATGAAGAACAAGTTTAAGGTAAGAAAAATAGAAAAGAAAGAAGAAATGAGAGAAGAATACCAATGGTCTGACTATCTTCAGGACAGATGAGAATGGAAGAGCAGATGGAGAACAGATGAGGCAAAAAGATGCAGAGAGAAGACTACATCCAAGATTCTGAGGGGATCAGACTTTGTCAAACTTGTATGGTCTTGAGGAGGAGACTTTAACCAGGCAACGATTCTAGTGGAGTGAGATCAGATTGAAGTCTTGAGGAGGCTGAGAGTTTGAGTCAAGACAAGTTTGGTGATTGGAGGGTGGAGATTGAGTTCGAGTGGGTGAGATGGTGTGGATAGAAACAGAATAAAAATAAGAATAAATGGAAACATGAAAATAAATAGAAAACAGAATAGAATAAGAAATAATGATTGTAAAAAGTCAGGAGGAAGAAAAGATGCCCAATGACCAGAGAGAGAGAGAACTTGGCAAGGAGTCGAGAGCCTCTTCCCCCCGGGGGAGGTGAGTTATTTCCCAGAGCGGAGTGTGCACACTTGTCCTCAAGGAGAGCGTGCACCGCGTGCTTGAGAGCTTGAAGTAGGAGGAAGCTAGTAGTGAATCTATTCTTAGTATTCTTAACACTTTCCATGCCTGCCCTTTTTCTGCATGATCCATGCTTCTCCAGCCATGCTCCCAATGTTATACAAAAAATCAAATCCCGTCTTGATCCTCACCCCAAGCAAAGCAATTGCATGGGAGGGAAAAAGATGGAAGGACATGTGTTGAAAAACATGAAGAGAGGTGGAAAGCAGAGGGATGACCCTTGCTTCTCCCGTCATTCTCCAAATGTTATAAAACCAATTGAATCCTGTCTTGATCCTCACCCCAAGCAAAGCAGTTGCATGGGAGGTAATAATATGGAAGAAGATGTGTTGAAAAACATCAAGAGAGGTGGAAAGCAAAGGGCTCTTTGGCCAAAGAGGGCCCAAATGAGAGAAAAAAATCTCTTTGGAAGTGGCTGAAGAAGGGTTTTTGGAAAAGATTCTATGGTCTAGAAAAAAACTGCAACCTTTGGATTTGTACCCTGCTCTTGCTGCCAAAAATAAAAAGAACAAACAAAATCCCACCCCTGAAGAGTTTGAATAGGCCAAACAGAAGATTGAAAAGTTCAATTTCTTCACTGGTGGAAAATTTGCCATTCTTGACCAAACCAATTGTCAAGACTCTCTTGTGGCCATAATTGCATTTCTCTGTTTGAATAAACTCTGTGAGGAAGAGAAGAAGGACATCAACTTTGTGACAACTTTCCTTCACCGATCAAAAAAATTTGTCAACACTTTTGGTCCCTCAGGATCTTTGGGTAGGAAGATGTGGGCTATTGGATGGAGAAAATTGATGCATCCTTCTGAACTGTTTGGCCAATATTTGAATAAAAAAGCTATTCAAACTTCCCCTCAAGAGTATGCTTTCCTCAACCTTAGTTTGGAAAAAGTCTCTCAAATACTAGGCCAAATGTTTCAAAACTTAGCCAAACTTGCATTTGATTCCAACCGGGAAACAATGATGGACCACCACATCCCCTCCTTCTCTTCTTTGGAATTTGGATCCCGTCTCACCGCTTTTGACTGTTCACCACATATCACTTTCACCTCTGATGGCTCCTACAACTTTCCCCATATTGGCAAAGGCAACCTCTCAGACTATTTGTTTTACTTTTGGTTCCAACAAAAAAATCAAATGGAAAAATGATTGACAACAAGGATGAATATCAAGTATCTGATGGGCAATTTGCTTTTCCTGACTTAGGTTTTGGTATTGATTTCAAAGAAAAAGTTATTGTAAAAATGGTTTGGGTGTCAAATAAGTACAAACACTGTACTTTTCCTGCTGTGGACACTACCACTCATACAAGGATGGCTATGTCTATGAAAATTAAAAAAACCACCAGGAACACCTGCAGGGACTTAAAAAGTGGGGCAATATACTCTAGAAAAAAAAATGTAAATTAAAATCAAAAAATATTTGTTTATTGGTGGAGTTTCAAATAGTCTCAAACATTTTAGTAATCAAAAATCAATTTTTATTCTTTTTTATTTTTAAAATTTTTAAAGTAAATATATTTACAAGGCAACCAAATATTTTTTTATTTTTGAAATTTTTAAATTAAATATATTTACAAGCCCAGAAATCAAGTGATTTCCTTGATTTCATCCACAGTTCTACTGCTACCAATACATGCCATGGCTATGGATAACCTATCTTTTTTTTCTGTGGCTAGCTTTTCCCTCTCCTTTTGGAGTTGGACTTCCTCTTGATCCTTCTCCTTTTACTCTTTTTAAACTCCAGCTCAGCCTTTTTAATTTGCCACTCATCATCCAAATTTTATTGATGAGCAAAACTCTCAGCTTTTTGCTTTTGACAATCCATAGCCAGTTGAAAATCCCACTTCTCCTTTTCAAACTGAAGTTTTTCAGATTCAATTTGCAATTTCACTGTTTTTCAGAGGGGAATAGGAATGAGCTGGATTTTGAAAGCAAGGAGAATCCAACATGCTTACTTGAATCTTGCTTCTCCATGATCTCCTCAAAGCCAGAAAATCTTGAAGTATTTCTCCTCTTTTGACTGCTATTTTGGTTGATTTTGATTGAATTTGAGGCCTTTTGCTTTCCCTTTGCAGAGGAGGTTTATGTTGGGATGGTGTTGCTCTCATTTGAAGGGGATGCGGGAGGCCCCATTGGCTTGAGGTTTTAGCCAATCAGGAACAGATGAGACTGTTTTTTTACAATCTAAATCATTCAGGATTAACCGGACAGAAGAGAAAAGAACTTGGGTGCTTACTTAAGCAGATGTTGACGGTAGTGGCAATACAGGAATAACATCCTCCTCATTGGCCAAGTTCTCCAGTTATTCCATCCCAGGAAGAGAGAAATAAAAAGAAGGAAGTGAGGGGTCCAAGGTCCTGTTTGACTCATCAATCAATGCTGAATTAGATGCAATTGGAGCTGACTGTGTTGGAATATCTTTGTTGGCATTGGATGGGGGCCACTCCAAGGCAAAGGTCTGATCAGGGTCCTCATTGCTAGGCTGATCATCCACAGCCAAGTCCTCAGCATCAACTTAATCAGATTTTTGGGCATCTGAAGCAGAAAAAGGTTTGATTCTGGCCTTCTTTCCAAAGATTTCATCCATTTGAATATAAATAGGACAAATGGAGTCCAACTTATCAACCACCAAGTTAATTCCTTTGGCTTTGTTGGAGTTGGTGATACCAAAGCCAGTGTAGATTGACATGGAGTGGGCCTTTTTTTACTTGGCCTGAGAATTCTTGAATCAGTCCCTCATCTATTTGGATGACAGATCCAGCCTACCTTTTGTTTTATTCTTGAGTTCATTGGTCATCAGGAGATAACCATTGACCTTGGTGGATGGAGGTTGGCCAACGCGTGTTTTGTTGTTGGATCCAAAGCAAGAATTTTAGTTGGAGGAAATTTTGAGCCAGTTTACCAGGATGATGTGATAAGCTCTCTTGAGCTGACTTGAGCCTTTGGAAGCTGATGGGGGAGGATTATTGGATGTTAAGTTCCTGGGGGATGTTTGCTTTTGTCCATTGGTTTGTTTAGTGGACTTGCAGGGGGAGTATTATGAAGGGGAAATTTGAAAAGAGTAAGAGGGATGAAGGGATGAAGCAATAAAGTGATGAAGCAATAAAGTGGTGAAGCAATGAAGGAATGAAGGGATGTGATGAAAGCGGGGATGAGGGATGAAGCAATAAAGTGATGAAGGGATGTGATGAAAGAGGCAATGAGGGATGAAGCAATAAAGTGATGAAGCAATAAATTGATGAAGCAATAAAGTGATGAAGCAATAAAGTGATGAAGCAATAATGTGATAAAGGGATGTGATGAAAGCGGGGATGAAGCAATGAAGCAATGAGAGGATGGATTTTATGAAAGCAATAAAGTGATGAGAGTGATTAAGCTTTTAAAATACATATGCACTTACGTGTGTGCTACGTATAAGTGTCATCCAAATGGGATGCACATATGGGCCTTTCCGGCCCATTGGACACTCACACGGACAATACAGGCCTGTGTGGATGTCACAAATTGGGGGAAACTGGCCTCAAAATACATGAAACAGGCCTATTGGTACACGGGCCCGGTGAGGTATATGGGAAAATACAGCCAGATGGGCTTGTATGGGCATAATTGGGCCCAATGTTTATTTTGGACATACTTGGCCAGACAGACTGGCCTGCCAAAGTATGTTTTACTTAGTTTTTGGGCTTGGGGCGGCCCATTGGGGCCGCCGCCCGTGTTGCAGCCCGGTTGGGGCTGCCGCCTGTGTCACAGCCTGCTTGAGGCTGCTGTTTTTTCCTTCAGCCCGTCTATGGGGCCCAACGGCCCGCACGGGGCCTTTGTCGCGGCTGTTGAGCCAATTGCGGCCGCGGAGCTGGGTGGCGGCCAGCTGTTGGTGCCACAAGGGCCAGGGCCAATGGCCCCAGCTCCCTTGCCTCCCCTTGCCCGCCATTGCAAGGGGGAGGTGGGGGCAGCTGGTAGCAACCAGCTTGCCACCCAGGCCAGTTGCATTGAGGCAACCGGCGGTGGGGGGGAATTGACCACCCCCCCCACCAGCCCTAGGTGGTTAGGGCAATGACAAGGTAGCTGGTTGCAACAAAGCGACCAGCAGTGGGGGGGACCTGACCACCCCTCCACCATCAAAGCAAAGGGGCGCTCTCCCCCCCCCTTTACCAAGGGGGAGGAGCGACTGGGCTGAGGGGATCTGACCACCCCCCAGCCCACCAGTCTATAACAACGCCCTGGGGGTATCAACCCCCAGGGCCCCTGGTAGGGGGATTTGACTGCCCCCTCCAGGGATCTGTGAGAAAGAGGGGGGGGACAGAATGTCTGCTGGTCACACCCCCCCCCCCATGTGGGTCTGAGACCGGACCCAGGTGTGTCCTGGGTCCCACCTGGCCATTTGTATGGCCAGGGGCTGGTTGCATGAGGAAACCAGCCAGTATGTGAGGTCAGGGATTGAACAGCACAGGGGCTGGTTCAGTCCCATAACGGTGGCAACACCAGAAAGGACCGGAATAGGCTGGGTGTAAGGGTACAGGGACTGATGCCATGCATGCTGATGTAGTCCAAACCAAGTAACAAGGCCTGTAGAGTCTGTAGAGCTATTTTGGGGCCAAAAATTTACCTTTTGGCTTGTTGTATCATGGGCTCACAAGAGGCCAATCTTTTGTACTTAAGGAGCTCTTCTCCCTGCTGTTTTCCATCATCCATTTCATCATCCAATCAAATTAATCACCAATATCATCCAAGTATTTCCCCATTGTGAGAGCCCATCATCAATTATTGACACAAGGTGTCCAGCATTTCTTTTGCTTTAAATACTGCTCATTTTCCTAAGCTAATTGCTGGCCATAATTATAACAGAAGCAAGGTGAGAGTGATGAAGTGATGAGGGGATAAGAGTGATGAAGTGATGAGAGAAATGCAAATCAATTTTTTTGGATGAGGTTGTTGGTAGAATTTTTCCAATGAGGCCAGAGGTTGAAACCAGGGTTTATGATGTGGAATGACATGGTTGAACTTGTGAAAGCCTTTATATAATTTATTTGGAAAAACCCATTTATTTCCAGGTAACTCTGACACGTCTGATCTGAAATAATTGAGGTTTTTTTGATTTTTAATGGCGGATTTGGGTTGGAACCCACCATTAAAAAATGGCAGGTTTGCTTAACTCTGATACGCCCTAAGAAATAAATGAATAAATAAATAAAAAAATAAATAAATAAATAAATAAATAAATAAATAAATAAATAAATAAATAAATAAATAAATAAATAAATAAATAAATAAATAAATAAATAAATAAATAAATAAATAAATAAATAAATAAATAAATAAATAAATAAATAAATAAATAAATAAATAAATAAATAAATAAATAAATAAATAAATAAATAAATAAATAAATAAATAAATAAATAAATAAATAAATAAATAAATAAATAAATAAATAAATAAATAAATAAATAAATAAATAAATAAATAAATAAATAAATAAATAAATAAATAAATAAATAAATAAATAAATAAATAAATAAATAAATAAATAAATAAAGGGCATCATTTTTTTCACGCATACAAGCCTTTATTTCACGCATTTTGACATCACCGCGTGGTTGTGCCCCTTTGGTATTTCACGCAAAAATACTTTATTTCATGCAACATTCAAGGATTCATTTATTATGAATTCTGAATGCGCATACCTGTAGCAGGGGTTCTTAAACCCCTAACCTTAAGCTTTGGAAATTTTTGAGCCATTAGAACCCCTTCAAAAATGCAATCACAAAATGAAAAAATTCCGTAAAAACAAGTTTTTGCATGGGTTTTTGGATAATCATTTTGGCTATTATTATTGTTTTTTTTGGTTTATTTCAGCTGCCATAAATTTTGAAAAAAAATTAAAACAGTCTTATAAGATTTTCTTTCATATTTTTTGGATGTATCCTTTCACCTTAAAAAATTCCTTGAAAAAACACAAAAAAAATAAAAAATCAAATTTCTCTTTGGACATTTGAATCCTTTTATTTTCCTTTTTATTTCATTTTTTTGGGTAATTCAAGCTAAAAAAAAGTTTCAAAACCATTTAAAGAGCTTTAAAATATTTTTTTAGATTTTTTGGATGTATTGTCTTACCTTAAAAAATTCTTTCAAAAAAGCAATAAATTCAAAAAATTTAATTTTCTCATTTGACTTTTGGATCCTTATTCTTGCCATTTTGACTTGTTTTTTTTTGTGTTTCAAGATTTGAGAATTTTGAAAAAACTATTCAAGAGATTTTTAAAAAATTTTCTGGGATTTTTTGATGTCATTTTTGACCTTTAAAAATTCCATCAAAAAACCAAAAAATTAGAAAAATTCACTTTTCTCACTGGATTTTTGAATCCTTATGTTGGCATTTAAATTTTTTTTTTGGGGGTGACTCAAGATTTCAGAATTTTTATGTTGGCATTTAAATTTTTTTTGGGGGTGACTCAAGCTTTCAGAATTTTGAATGTTTAAAAAAAACAGTTCATTAATAATTTTTGAAGATCATCTGCATTCTTGCATACACCTTACAATCTTCATTCAAAAAATAAAAAATAAAGAACAAATATGGATACAAATAGTAAAATTTATTCAAATATGATTGGTTTTATTTTTCTAATTGATGGTCTTGCAGGGAAAAAAACCTCATCACCAAGATCCATATTTCTTTGAAAAACGGTTTTCCAAGATTTGGAATCCTTTGTCACAAAGCTTTTCCAAAGTGGATCTCACCTGGGAGCTGGCCAATGAGCAGACTTTAACTTGAATGAGACTATATCTTTAAATTCTTCTAAAAGAATGAAGCAAATAGGAGAAGTTTTGGAATTTGGAGTGGGAGGGGAATTCAGAGGAAGATAATTGCAAGGCATTAAAGAAGAATACAGAACCACTACACACTTATATGTTTCATCCAGAATGAAACCATGGCATGGAAATATCATCCAAATATTTGTGGGAGTTGGGCCATAAAGGTGGTTCAGTTGCCTTCTTGCTTCTTGGAAAGTTTCACCCCAGATATCACGCAGTAATCTTGTTTCCTTGAAAATTGGGTTTGAATCAAGCTCTTTCAACATTTCTTTCCTGACTTCAATCCATTCTTCTGAGATCCTCCCCAAGCAAATTGCTGCTGCTCTAAAGCCACAGTTCCCATCCCCTATGAAATCTTGAACATAAGAGATATGTGAAATGGCTTTTTGGGGGGAAATGGAATCTTTTTATTGGAACTAAAACCAAAAATCAGAATTTTTCATAACAGAAAATATGGAATAAAGGTAATATTCACTTCTTCAATTGATACTTGGTCAAATATTCCAGAAAAAGAAAAAGATAATGTGCAGGAAACCTAGAGGAAAAACCTAAAATAAATCAGAAAAAATTAAAAAATGAGAAAATACCAAATTTACTCACTTTCTTACTGATTGTTGGTGCTGCTGATACCTTCCCCCCAGGAGGATGGTAAGGAGCATCACCATCTTCATTGGATACCTTTACTCTCTTGATTCTTTTCCCAGTATTTTATTCAGGAGAAGCAACTTGCTTATTCAAAATGGTTCCAGACCGCTGATAAAGGTTTGGATGAAAAAATTAATGAAAAATAATATCCAACAAATTAGCCAAAAATAAAATGAAATGAAAGCTAACCATCTTAATTACATCCACATCTGGCAGCTCTTCATCTCCTGAATCTTCCCCTTCATCCAAATCTGGAACCTCTTCATCTTCTGAATATTCCTCTTCAGTCATAAATTCACTCTATGTTAAAAAAGTCAGAATTAATCATCAAAAAAACAACCCATTGCAGAAAAAATAAGTATAGTTATAAAATTACTTCAAATTTTGGGGTTTTTTTATGGAATTTTTAAAGGTTTAAATGACATCCAAAATCCTGAAAAAAAATCAAAAATCTCTTGAATAATTTCCTTACAGCTCTCAAAGGTTGAAACACCAAAAAAATAATTAAAAATGGCAAACATAAGGATCCAAAAGTCAAATGAGAAAATTGAATTTTTTGAATGTTTTGCTTTATTGAAGGAATTTTTTCAGGTAAAATATTACATCCAAAAAATCTGAAAAAAATATTTGAAAAATCTTTAAATGTTTTCCTAACTTTTTGATAGCTTGAACTACCCAAAAAAATGAAATAAAAAGGAAAATAAAACTATTCAAATGTCCAAAGAAAAATTTGAGTTTTTTTTATTTTTTGTGTTTTTTGAAGGAATTTTTTAAGGTGAAAGCATACGTCCAAAAAATATGAAAAAAAAATGAATAATCCATGAATTTTGGTTGAAATTTATGGCAGCTAAAATAACCAAAAAAAAAAAACAATAAAAATAGCCAAAATGATGATCCAAAACCCATGCAAAAATTGATTTTTATGGAATTTTTCATTTTTTGATTGCATTTTTGAAGGGGTTCTAATGGCTCCAAAATTACCAAAGTTATTGGTTAGGGGTTGAAGAACTCCTTCTTCAGGGCTGTGCAGTCAGAATTCAAAATAAATGAATTCTTGAAAGTTGTGTGAAATAAAGTTTTTTTGCATGAAATACCAAAGGGGCGCAACTGCGCGCTGATGTCAAAATGCGTGAAAGGAAGGGTTGGATGAGTGAGAAAAATAATTCCATAAATATGAAAAATAAATAAATAAATAATAAAAATTAAAATATATATAAAAGACATTATAAATTTTATTTTATTTGTTCTTCCACATTTTCCCAATTTGTATTCAATTCCCTTACTATTGACTTAAACTCTTCAATATCCTCATCATCTATTAACCCAGATATATGTTGAATTTAATGTACTTGTGCAACCAATTCTTAACCAAAGAGCTCCTTGAAACTTGCAGTTTGAGCCCTCTTTGGTTGGGAATTCCATTCATATGCTTCCAGGAGTTCTTTGTGAGCTCTCTTCCTTTTAATTCACAACAAACCCTCTCCAACATCACCATTAAACCACATTTCATCAGTTTTGACCGTTACCACAAATTGCACCTGGGTCCCTCCTATCTTTTCTTTCCATTCCATTTCCCCTTATTCCATCTCCATCCACTCCAGTCCCTCCATTTTTTTCCTCTCTTTCCTTTCCATTTCCCCCCTTGTTTCTATCCCTCCCTTCCCCTCTTTTTTCCTCTGTGATTACCTTGGATTTCATCTCATCTTTCACCTTGGCTTCTGCTTGGTTCATTTCAAACTTGGTTGGGGGTGTTGGTGGTGGTGTATTGGTGGTATATCTTTGAAACCGTAGAAACACTAGAAAAACAACAATTCTATTCATATACTGCAAATTTTTGCATTCAACTCTAATCCAGTCAACCATCCATTTGAGCTTTGCTCTTCTGCCCCTGGGTATCATTAGCCCTTGGACTTCCATTCTTGTTCATGCAATAACTAGCTTGCACTCATGCCTAGATAGCCATATAAACTGTATTGTTCTGCCAAAGGACTATCTCCCTTCCCTGTATAAACTAAATCCATTTATTTGCATTACCCTCAAATTTCATTCCTTCTACATCTCACCCATTGCATCCTGTACTCTCATATTCTATCAGGGCGCATCAGAGTTAGGGAACCCGCCATTTTTTTGGAAGTCTTCAACTCAAATTTTCCATTTTAAACCTGCCATTAAAAAATGAAAAAACCCACTTATTTCACAAGAGGGGTGCCAGAGTTACCCCCAAATAAGTGGGCTTTTTTTGATTAAAGCATATCTGGTTCCCACAACCTCAAAAAAATGGCCGCAAACCAGTCCAACCCTTAAGCCATCAGGCCAAACTCCAATTCATCCTCCACCATGTAGCAGTGCCAGTCCAAATGCCTCCAGCTAGTCTGGCAGGGCCAACCAGTTGTGCCTTTAAAAATGGACCACAAGTATGAACTATGCTCTCAATCAAAAACTTCAATCTCCTCTCAGCATTCTTACTCAAATCATCCTGACCGTGCTTCAACCATCTCTCAACTCTCATCTTGAGCAAAATTTCTGCCTTTCTTGTTGCTGCAGCCTACCCTTGTCATTCTTCAACCAAAGCCACCATGGCAGGTCTTCTATCCTAACAGCAAGGTGGATCCGTCACATTGGTGTGATCCAAGCCTTACAGGAGATGAACATCCCAATTAATATGATTGGTGGCACTTCAATTTAGCCTTGGACCACTCTCACTCAGCCATCCCAGCAACCATGAAACCATAAATGACCCAGGCATCAAAATCTTTTCTTCTTATAATTAACATTTTTTGAGAGGGAGGGGGGGGGAGCAATATTTAAAGTAATATTTAGATCTTGAAGAGTCCAGGCAGGGCGCAGGCATGGTTTTTGAATGAGGCAGATCACCCACATGTGCCAAATTGGTCCTGAGTTACCTGCACTCCTACAAAAGCTCACAATCAATTATGCATCCCTTCCTCTAGCTTGTTCTTTGGCCCATGATTGAGAGGTGACCATCACATCCTCTCTTCCTCAAAGCAGCCTTCCTATCCCATGATCATGATTTTCATCACATGTGTATGTACTGTATGTACCTCCCAATCTCATGACTTGGGTCTGTAGCTAAGGTACCTCACACAATCTACAGGCATTGATCTGACCCTCTCTCTTGTTGGGTCTTATAAACCTCTGCTCCAGAGACTTATTGACTCAAGCATGTTTCAAATCCTATCTCCTAATTCTGGATAAAGGATGGAGAGCCAGCCAATCAATAAATGTTAATTGAATTGGTTCTAATTATTATTGTTTGTTTATTTAGAGTGAGAAAGAAAGACATAATCATGAGGTCAAGAGGGTCAAATAATAAAAAGTAAAGAAATGGATAGATTTGCTTTCAAGAGGAAAAAAGCTGAGCAGAAGAGAGAGGAGACTTTTTGACTGTGAGCAGTCAGGCTGATTTGATCCTAGGCAGAAGTTTTTTTTTGAAAATGAATCAATGGAGGCAGAGAAAGCTGATGATTTCTAGTCTGAATCTTTAATGGCCAAGATTGGGTTTTCATGATACAGGTCTCCTCCAAATCTAACCATCTGTATAGTTCCTGTTTTTGTTTGGTTTTTACAGAAACAGAAGAGATATTTTGTCTATTACCAGCAAGAAGAGGAGGAGGGGGGATTGAGGGATGGATGGACCCTTAACAGTGGATCTATTTGATCATGGCTCAGTATTGCCCTTTGGATGTTGGCCTTGGCTTCTTGTTGAAGATTGATGAGCTTGTTCCACTTCTCTTGGACCAGGAGGGGGGATCAAGGTATGAATGGACCCTTACCAGTGGATCTAGTCAATCACAGAACAGGATTTCCCTTTGTATTTTGGCCTTGGTTGCTCATTGACAATTGATGATCTGGTTCCACTTCTCTTTGAGCCATTCCTTTTCATTTCTCCCCTCATTTCTATCATTGTCCTCCTCCTTTTCAAGATTTTTCTTGTCTTGACTGGGTGACACAGTGATGGAGGATGGATTCCTCATCCTGCATGATCTGAAGCATGTCTTCACAAAACAAGCTCTCTAAACAAACAAAAACCATCACCACCTGGGATGGGTGATAATATTGAATTTAAATTACCAAAGGATTTCCTCTCATCAGATCCCAACTAGGGGGGCGCCCCTTGATGGGTTCTCATGGAAAATAAATCAGAGTGGGCTCTGGCCAATCCTATGGTTTATTTTGGGACTGACCCTAGTAGACCATAAAATATACACCAGTGATGGTTTATTAATACTTGTTCTCTTTGAGGATGATCTCCTACTCAGGTTGGTGGGATGTGGTTTGGTGGTTGGGGTTTTTTTTTTGTGGGTAGCTCCTTGAATTAAGAGTCTGATAGGATTCTGAAAAACAAGTGATGTTATTTTCAAACAACAGAAGCAGGATTTGGAAGAAGATTGAAAAAAAATGTGGATTTGAAATTTAAAGAGATACAAGAGGAGATGGAAATTGATGATGGAAAAAAATGCAAGAGAAAACAATTATAAAGTAAAGAAGGTTTCAAAATCCTATCCATTGAAAAGTGTTGTGGGTCTAATGCTGAACCCTGTGCAATCTTGTTTTCAAGATTTCTGGTATGAGATTTCAGCCTATAGTTTTACTAAGTGTGTTTTGGTGATTTAGATTGTGACAGCTAGTTATTTTGAAAGCTTCTTAATTTTTATTCTCAAGAGTGAAGTAGATTTGAAAGTGCCAAAGCAGTTCAGAGTGACTCACTTCCTTATATAGGCCACAGATTGTGCATGGATTGTGCCAAGGATGAGATTCAGTTGATTATTCCTTGTTCTCCATGAATTTCTCTATTTTCCTGGCCTGGTTTACCAGTCATACCAGCAATCCCAATAGTTGGTTTGGAAAGGATAGTTATGAGTCATACTGGGTAATTTTCAGGTTTGGACTGAATTTATTGATTAGCTTACTCAGCCCTGGTCCTCTGCCAGTATTATCAACTCATCCTAGCCCTCTTGGTAGCAGGAAAGATTGATTTTGGTTTTTCATCTTTACAGAGTCTGGGGTTACAAGCTTCTTCTTGGAAGTATTTGTAAGTTTTTCAAGATGATCCCAGGCCAGTTTGATTATCTGACTGCCCTTGAGCTCCTTCTTGGCATTCAATTCCAATGATTACAACTGCCAAAAATCTTCTTTCTTAGATGAAAAGCTGAAATGTATAGAATTAGACTAGGATGATAGTTTTGATGATGAATTGGATTGATGGATATATTGTTGATGAAACATGGAGGGATGGATGGATGAAGATGCATAAAATGGCGGGTTTGATTTTTGAAATTGGACATTTCTATGAAACCCTCCATTTTGAAATACACCAGTTAGGGGGTATGTGCATTGCAGAAACCCATCATTTTTAATTGTGAGTTTTCTAACTCTGATATTCTCTATTTTTTTGCACCTGCACTATTACCTTGGAAAAAAAATTACTGTTTATTTCATTTTCCCATTCTGTTCCTTTCATTTGTTGAATCATTGCTCTCTAGCTGTAGATGACCATCAATCAGTTTGTATCTAGTCACCATTGGATTACCTTATGAAGGCCACACCACCTGCCTGAAGATTGTCTCCTCAGTTAGTTAAGTTCATACATTGTTGCATCTTTCTCAAGACAAGTCATCACTTTGGGCTTTTCCTTGGTTTCCTTCCAATGGGAAATTTCAACCCTCATGATTTTTGTTGATTCATCAAGCCATTGGTTCACACTTCTAATTTAGCCTTGCTATCTTGCATTTATCCCTTTCACTCAGCCTCTCCCATTTTCACTCACAATCATCTGAGATTTCCCTATAGTATGTGGGGTGGTCATGTGACACCTTCACAGAAATGAAATGAAAATTTGGCCTTGTTCAATTTTAAACAAGACTGCAGAGATATAAAGATTGAAATATCAACAGAAGACCTACTAGTATCCTTCATTTCTAAGTTATTTAAATTTTACTACACATTTTTGAATTTGTTGGAATTTCCAAAGAGGATGAAAAGTTGTGGCTTGTAGTGGTCCCAATTGTTTAGAATTCAGCTTGGAATTTTGTTTTTGGGTGATTTGAGATACATTATGAAGAATTTTGCTGCCCAAACTCCCTTGAATGAAGAGACATACATGAATTTTTTGCAGTTTTTTTGGAATTGATTTGTGCTTTTGGAGAATATAATTTCAAAGGACTGAAAGTAAGATCTAAGTTTATGGGGATGATCCCCTGTGAAGTGATCCAGCTGCTTCATTCCAGGAGTGCAAAAACTCAAGCCTATGCATCCCAAATTCAAATAATTTTGATTTTTAGTTTGATTAAAGTTTTCAGGGTGGTTGGAGCTTTGGGATTGGTGTTAGCATTTCTGAAAGCCATAGATACACCTTGGGTTGGAGAAGCAGCAGAAGAATCTGGGGAATCTGGAAATTTTTTGAGAGGATCCCCTAAGGGTTCAGTGGGATTCCAAAGGGCCAAAGGTTGGTCAAGTGGTTAACCATATGGATAAAAAGAAGAAGGAAATTCATCAAGGGGTTGTCAAGCTTGAGAGCTGTTTGTTCCATCTGCATGATGGACATCATAATTTTCAGGGGTTTTGTGGTGGTCTTCAATAGACATGACCTAGCAATTGAAGCAAGAAGAGAAACAACAGAGGAGTAGAAATTTTTTCAACAATAGAAAATCATAGAAAAATGTTACAGCAAATAATTTTGTGTGATTTTCCAAGTGCGGAGAACTGATATTTAAGAATACAAAAGAAATTTCATACTACTGAATGCAGAAGCTCAGAAATTGTGTGCAGCATCAGGATTTGGTTACCCAAATGTGGAAAAAAAATACAATGGACCTAGTTGGAACTTAAAAGTAAGCAATGGGTGTGGGACCAGTTTGGACATTAAGTTGATGGGACAGTGGTTGTTATGAAGTCAAGGGACTGGAGGGGCAGTGTGTAATTGTAAAGGATTGCGCAAGCAGTTTCCCCAGTGGCAATGTTCAGAAGGCACCAGAGATGTAAGTCCAAGGTGGGTCTACTTTTCTGCAGGAAATTAGTCAAAGGGGGTTTTCAGAATTGAGAGGGAATGGGAATATTTTCCAGGGGATTTCATATAACTGCAGATAGGCATTGGATAGTATATGGGAATAATAATTTTAGGGACTGTAATTTATTTTTGTGTATTTAATATAAAAGGGGAGTTTATTCAAGAGGTTGAGGGTTGGGGGGCATTGAAAATATAGAATGAAAAAAGGGTTTATTACAGGGGAATCATACATATCAAAACATAACCAAAGATTTTGGAGACTTTTTCAAAAAGCCTTTGTTGAACCAATCAGATTTTCTGCAGAGACTTGCTATTTTCCTTCATAATTTCCTTTACAAAGCCTAACCATCCCAAGGACCAGAGCCAAGTACACATAGCAGAGAAGAGACTGTGGAAGGGTTACCCAAATCTTTTGAGCAAAACCATTTCTACTTTCTAAAGTTTTTTCTGCACCACAGAGTGCTAATCATTCCCAGTCAAGCAAGTATGTGTCATTGATAAAGAAAACTATTGAGGAGAGTTTGGAAAAACTGTTTAGAATAGGAGGTTGAGTTAGTTAATTTACTTTCACATTCCTGCCCCATTTACTAAGTATTGGAAAGGCTTTAGGCAATTTTGGAATAAATGAGAAATACCAACACTAAGAGACAGGGCCAGGCTATAATAACACCAAAGCAATTAATAAATTCATGCCAGTTTTTGAAAATGGTGTGATTTAGCTATTTTTTTTGCTAAAGGGATGCCAAAAGGCATCATTAGTATCATTATAGTAATTTCTTTACTATAACATTCCAGTTGGTGTGCTTCCCAAACTCAGGGAGGTGTGCAGCCTTTAAAAGTTTTCATTGGCATGATTTTAGTAATTTTTTACTATAGCCACACCAAGTTGCATGCTTTCCCATCCCAGGAAGCTGTGCAGCCTTTTTAAGGTTTGAAGGAGCATGTGGGGTGAAATAAAACACCATATTATGGTGTGTTGGGCCCAAAAAGGCCTGTATTCATTAATTGAGGCCCTGGAGAGCTAAATTAAGGCCTCCAGACCCCATTTGGGTTCTGGGGTAGAATTATTTGGAGAACTAAAATATTGACCCCCATTGAATAAATATGATATCTAAAAATGCTATAAATATCAATTTATTTAAATTAATTCAAATCTCAACTGAGGTTTGGAAAAAAATTCAACCAATCTAAGAAAAATAATAATAATGATAAAATATCAATTTATTTCAATTAATTCAAATCTCAACTGAGGTTTGGAAAAAAATTCAACCAATCTAAGAAAAATAATAAAAATGATAAAATATCAATTTTTTTAAAAAAAGTGAGATATGGTCTGTAAAGTGTTTCTGGGCACCTGTCCAAGTTCAACTTGGTGTGCATCCAGCCAGACTTGGATGGGCAACCAGATTGATTGATTGGTTTGGGCTTGCAGGGGTAAACACTTGGAACCCAACCAAGATCCCCTTGACATTGATCAAAGCTGGTAGCACCAAAATGACCAGCCACCCTACCAACAACTTTTGATTGGTTTGGGCTTGCAGGGGTAAACACTTTGAACCCAACAAATATCCCCTTGACATTGATCAAGCTGGTAGCACCAAAATGACCAGCCACCCTACCAACAACTTTCAGCCATTGATTTTTATTTTTTTTCTTGTATTTGGAGGTTCAAAGCGCCCAGCTTTGATTGGTGCCAAGATAAACTTGGAAAGGCGCCAGACCAATTTGGCCTGAAGCCAAGTTGACCTTGGCTGGGCACCAATAAATGTTTTCTAGGCGCCAATGTGGCTTTCCTAGGCACCATGCATGCTTTATAAAATTTTCAAAAAACTTGAGTTGGTGCCCAAACATTCTTTACAGACCATATATCAATTATAATATATATACCTTTGTGTAAAACATAAAAAAATACTAAATATACCTATTTCATTCTGGGAGTTATGGTATTTTAAGCTTGTTTGGGCAACCACCCAAATTGCCATTTTTTTTCCAAGGCACACTGGGAACCCCCTACAGCCCCTGTGCCACCCCACAAAGCCCATTTGGCACACAGCCAAGTTTGGGTGGATTGGGAAAAAGCTTGACTTGTCCAACACCCAAGCCAATTGGCCATGCTGTGGTGCCAGAAAGTGTGCTGCTACTTTTATCCACCACAATCTGGCTCCAATAAAGGATTTAATCAAATTATCCTTGTTACAATACCCGCCCCTCTCCAATTATCTTAGAAAAGCTGCCTCCACAAAGATGATAACCACAACCCACAACACTTCAAAGACAAACCCTTAATTCCCTCTTTTATGTTTGTATTATAACTCTGCATCCTTCAGACTGTTCATCAACTAATGCTCAATGAAATAAAAATAAAAGATAAATAAGAACTCCACAATGAGCTCTGCACTTTAATATTCTCTTTCAATACTCAGTGATCATCTGATGATATGATAAGATATGTAAGATGCCCCACAACAGCTAGAAAGAAAAACGCCTTTTATACAAAACCCAAAAATTATCTCCAAAACAAAGTAAAACCAAAGAATTTCTTCCCCCGCACTGCCTTCCCCCATGATTTCTGCAATGATCCCAATCATCATTAGTCATTATCCACTTAGACAATCCATCTGCACGCATTATCTGTGATATTACCTGCAATATCCCAAATCCCTACTAGTTGTTTCCGCCCCAACATGCATTAATAACAAGATATACCCAACAATCTTCCTTAGTGGATCCCATTTGATCCTGCATATTGCATAGAAAAGGGTCCCCCAAAATCTTCCTCAGAGAATCTCCTTTGACCCACATACTGCATAATTAACAATCCCCAACAATCTTCTGTAGTAGATCCCCTTCAAGTGGCATACTGAATCTTTTAATTTTGCGTTCTATTGTCCCAAGAATTACATACCCTTCCGCAACTCCCACCGCATACCCCATAGTCAAACTTTGGATACATAAAAAATGGCTTGCTTCTGCATTTATAAAAATAAAATCCTAAATCCATAGCTGCAGAACTTGGCTGATTATCCTACCACAGATTTTGTTCACCACAAAAGGCAAAAGTCTAGCTCAGCTTTGCTATTGTGCTGTGGGTCCCAGATCCGCCCACCTTCTGAACCTTTGTCTTCCTCCACTGGACTAGGAAATAATCCAAGCTCAGATTCCCTTCCTATTGTGCTGTGGATCTCACACCTGCCCACTTCTGAGCCTTCCAGTCAAATTTCACTGCTGAGCCTACTTGCATTAATTTCTATAAATAACCACCACAACACCCACCAAATCAATGATTGGGGGAATTTTTTTCTGTAAATATTTTTTTCTTTCCTTTGATAAAATTGTAAATATAATTACAAATAATACAAACCTATCATCAAACAACTTTATTCATCACATTTGTTTAGATTTCCAGCACATATATTCTATAATCCATCCCTTCATTGATTTCCTGCAAAATACTTGTCTCATCATCTCTATCCCAAGTTGGGATGAAGCCTGGTTGGTGGGAATAATTACTGAAGAAAGCGGCTAGTAGCGTGCTATCAATTTTTGTCATAGTCACGCATCAGGGTTCAACAAGGGGGAGAAGAGCCAGAGGTAGGGGAGTGAGGGGGGGGTTCCAACAACTTGGCTCAGGCCAATTTGAACATGGCTGTGTGCCAAGATCCACAGCACAAACTGATGCAGAAATCAAGCCTTCTGGGCACTGTGCCAAGCAGAAATTGGAAGTGTCCCCAG
This sequence comes from Puccinia polysora, assembly GCA_025617555.3. Lineage (NCBI taxonomy): Eukaryota > Fungi > Basidiomycota > Pucciniomycetes > Pucciniales > Pucciniaceae > Puccinia > Puccinia polysora. The sequence continues at coordinate 5,675,654 of CM062620.1, forward strand.
ACAAGCTTGGAATACCATAAAATATTTTGAAACATTAAAACAAAAATATAATCCAATACATAAATAACTATAAATAATATGAAAAAAATACTTCTTTGAAGAAAATTCAAGATTTGTGAGCAAATTCCAATGCCTTTGTACCAAGAATAAAAATAAAAATAAAAAACCTGAAAATGTTTATTTTACGAGGAGAATTCAAACATTTTGAAATATTTCAACAAAACTTTCATAGAGTGCCAAAATAAAAACATCAAATTTAAAAAATTGATTATTGCAAAAAATCAATTTTCAATATCTCTTTGATCATTCTTGCACTTGTTGAATTTTTTTTTGTAATTTTGAACAATATTTGAATCCCTCTCATCTAATATTTTTCATTTTAAATTTTAATTTTTTTTTCTTGGTAAAAGATATTTACATTCCATCAAAAAATAATACTTTTTATTTGAAGAAAGCAATTTTTGATTTCATTATTCTTATTATTTCACTCAATGAATCATTTTTTAAAATATTTCAAAATATTTTTTTGCCCCTTGTATTATAGTTATATATATAATTTATTTCATTTTATTTTATTTTCATGTAGAGGTATTTAACTCCCACTGGAAATTTCAATTCCTATTCAAAGAAATAAATTTTTTACATCTGATGTTTATAATTTTGTAATTTATGAAAATTTTGTTAAAATATTTCAACATATTTGAATTCTTCTTGTAAAATAGAAAAATTTAGGTTTTTTTCATTCTTTTTATGCTTGGTACAAAGGTACTTACATTCAATCACAAATCTTGAATTTCCTTCAAAGAAGCATGTTTTTCACATTTTTTATAATTATTTATAATTATTTATGTACTGGATTATATTATTAGGGTGTGTCAGAGTTAGAAAACCTGCCATTTTTTAATGTTAGGGTTCAACCCACATCCACCACTTCAAACCAGTCATTAAAAAATGAAAACCCACTTATTTAACAAGAGGGTTTTCAGAGTCACCCAATAAATGAATGGGTTTTTTCCAATATTGTTTATAAATTCAAGACTCAAACAGGGAACCACATCCCCCTGAACTTTTGCTCCAACATCTCAAATACCCACATTGAATCCAGCCATAAAATAATCCTACCAAATCTCAAGTCAAATTTTCATTTGATTTCAATCTTTGTCTTTGTTCTCTCTTTATCACTAAATAATTTTTAACCATCCCAATTCATCCTCATGGTCCTATTCAAACCACCAATTTCCATTGAAAAAAAAGAAGAAGAAGAAAAACACATCTTCCCACTTTGAATCCCTATTGATTGTCTATTAACTACCACAAAGATGAAGATGATACTTATAACCAATCCTCTTCCACTCACTTGATCTACACTAATCCACCACTACCAGAAGACAACAGCACCAAGCCAATTACTGGATCAGGGCTTTTATTGAGTTTTTGAAATCATGATAGCTTTAATTTTCAACATGACTTTTGACTAAGGTGTTGGCTCCAAAAACTCCAGTTGATTTTGTCAACATCAAACTTGTTCAGCTGTGGAGCCAGGATGTTGATGTGGGTTCTCTGTCTCCAACATGGATTGGGTTGTCAATTCAACAAGTCAAGAGCATTCAAGTGGCTTCAGAAGTCCACTGAATTGATCATCTTGTATTTGAGCCTCAGCCATCAAATAATTTGAATTGTAAGCCTGCTTGGGAGATCCTGATGGGCAACAAGGCCAGTCTTGTTTTTTTCCCTTTTTTCATTTTTTCACTCTGAGGCTATGATCATATTGCAAGTTGGTTTAATTAGAAAATTGGAGATTGATTATATCATGGGTTTATGTGATATTACAGAGCTTTGATTTTGTTAAAAATATGGGAAAGGGACTAAGAAGGATTGGAAACTTGGGGCCAAGTGCTAAAGACCACAGGTGCTCTCTAAAATGTTTGAAATTGGTTCCCTTATCTGATTCCAATTTACTATGAAAGTCATACAGGTGTTTTGAGTTGGAGGGATTACCAATTCCAATGATTTTTCAGTTCTTATTTGAACAAAAAAGCAATAAAAAATTCAAGCAGAATAACACAATATGGTATGTACAAAAATTAATAAAAAAAGAAGAAAAACATTTGAAAAATGAATGAAAAGGGGGGGAAGAAGACTCAATGATCTTTTATTCACCACACGACATTGATCTTTATCCATGAAGGCTTCTGCGGTGATAAAAAATCCTGATCCTCCTCAGCCATTGATTGTAACAATCCATTGAGTTTAAAAGACAAGGGAGAGTTTTGGGATTGGTTTGGATGGTCCATTTCATCAATTGTGGTGAGATTGTGATCCTAATGGGGGAGTTAGTGTAATTTCTCAAAGGGAAAAGATGGCCAAGGAAGGCCGGAGTGCTTGAGAGGTGTGCTTTCATTGAAAATTCTGTGATACAATTCAAGTATTTAATCAAAGGAAGACTCCAAAAGACCATCATCCAAACTTTCATCCACAACTCCTTTCAGAGAATACTGGTGACAATAGAAATCATTTAAATATCAATCATTTCAACAAAAACAATTGTTGCTTGTTGTGGGGGGAAATTTGCATGGTGGCCTCCAGAAGACTTGATGAGGAGGAGAAGGATGCATTACCATTGGGTTCAACTTCAAGCTTTTCATCTGGAATTCTCATTTTTTGAGATTTTTTAGTGAATAATAGGGGTGAAGATATTTCAGACTTGGATTATCAGGAAAGTAACTTAGCCATGGACAATTTCATTTTTCATTTTGGCCAAGATTTTCATTGGTGAAACAGATAGGATGGGAGCTGATGTGACCAATCATGGCAATAAAATGATTATTTTGAGTATTGGTTGAAATATTGGAATTCCCACATGTAAGAGTGAGGATTGAATGAGTGTTGGTCTTGGTTTTTCAAATGTGGTGAAGCCCATGCCTTGTGACATAGCTGGATTTTGGGATTGGTAAATGATGAGGAGTGGGATTATTTGAGTTAGTGATGGTTGGTGATGTTTAGATGTGTGGATGGGGTGTTTTGCATTTGATGGATGGATGATTCATAAATGGAGGTTTTATGGTTGAAAAATGTCATTTTTATGAAAACCACCATTTTGAAATACACCAATTAGGGGGTATTTGTATTTCAGAAACCCGCCATTAAAATGGCTGTTTTCTAATGGCAAGTTTGCTTACTGGTAAACCCTATTTTTTGAATATTTCAAGATATTTCAATTCCCAGCATAAAGTAGGTATATTTCACATTTCTTTATGTGTTTTTTTATGTTTTTAAAAAAGGTATTTATATTCCACTGGATATATCTCACTTTTTGGAGGGAAATTAATGTTTATTATTTTTCTTATTTGTCTTAAATTGGATCAAGATTCTTTTCCAAAACCAAGTTCATATTAGAATTCCTTGAAATAAATTAATATTTATCAAATTTCCCATATAAAATTTACTTAATTGGTGTCCATAGTGGAATTATCCAATATATTCTACACCAGAAAGATCCCACAGGGGGTCTGGTGGCCTTAATTCAGCCCCCCAGGTCCTCAATTAATGTTTACAGGCCTTTAGGAGTCCAATGAACCATCAAATTATGGCTTCTCCAACCCCAGGAACCCCTTTGAAACTTAAAAAGTTCCCATTCCTTCCTGTGATGTGAAAGCACACCATTTTGCGCAATTATAGTAAAGAAATTACTATTATCATACCAATGATACCTTTTGGAATAAAAATAGCTAAAATTACACCAATTCCAAAATTGGTGTGATTTTAGTAATTTTTTGGAATGATTTCAGCCAGCCCTATTCCAAATATCCAAGTTAGAAAGGCTATACTTTAGAGTTTGAACTAGGCTCAAAGTCAAGTGCAAGATGAAAGGGACACTGTTTTGATAAGAAAAATGAGGCAAATCTTGATGTAAAGACTTGGACTCAGCAAGATGCAAGAACATATGAAATTAAATAACTGAGGAAACAAGTGACAGGAATTTTCTTTTCCTTTCAAGGTAATCTTCATTGCAGTGCCAATGACTAGATACAAACTGGTGATGTCCTCTCTAGATATGAAAAGAAAGGATGCAGCAAATTTACAGAAATATGAGGCTAAATGAAATGACAAAATTAAGGTACAAGCAGTTTATGACAGCATGTGAATGTGATTACAATGAAATTCAAGAGATTGAATAACAAATTTAATAAATGTAACAAAACAGAATGAGTCCTGGGCATGGCAAGAGGTGTGATAAATTTCAGAAATTAGTTGGACAGTTGACTATTTAAGGTGCAAAATATTGTTCAAAAGTGACCATAAATGGATTGAATTGTTAGTAAGGCTTGTGTGAGATCCTCAGCTGGCCAGAGATGGGAGTGCAAGGGTGTGATTTAAATTTCAAGATGAATAAAAACTAGTAATAGATGGTACTGAGAATTGCATGAGCTATTGAAAGTTCTTACTAATTAAATGGAGAAAGAAGGTCCCTTGAAAGTTGATATTAGATGCAGATTGAATTTGGTTGTAAAATGCTTTTAGTTTCATGCTTGTTGACTGGGGTAGAATATACCAAGGAGAGGGTATATGTTGATTTTGTGGTAAAAAATAACCCCAGAAATTGGAGCATGACAAAATAACTTACTCAGTTTTTATTTTTTTCATCAAGGTGCATATTCTCAATCTTGAAAGAAAACTAATTTTCTATTTTATTGCTCCTTACTTATTTCATTTAATAAATTCTTCAATTTTCTGCCTTAAAATAATCAAATTAGGCTTGTGCCAGTTTCCTCATTGATCAAAATACTCATCTCAGGCTTGAACCTAACTTAAAAGATCACTTGAAAAATTCAAATCAAGGAACTCAAAATTTGATATTACTTAAAGAAACCTTCTAGTTCTGGGTATCTAATTTTTTCTGGGCTCATCTAATTCAAATTTCATCCCTAAATTGTGTGGTTTGGGCTTGTGAAACTCACTCCTCAACACTTTTAATTGACTATTTTTCCATGCATTTTAAATGCTTGAATTTTTTTCTGCATGTCCCCACCTCCTCTAGAACCATTCCCATCTTGAAAGCCCCATAATGAATGTATCATTGTTTGGAAATGTTTCTTGATTTCTACTAGATTTCTAGGATGTACTATTCCACACAATTTCAAGCACAATTTGGCTAATAAATTTAGTTTTAAAGATGCTACAGACAAAAGCATTAGATCAGAAGTTGAATTTTTCAGCCTTCCTGTTGAGATCTACTCTCAATTATTCTTGCTGGTACACTCCAACCACTCCGCAAATACCCCCGGATATAGACTTTCCCCCTTGTGTTGTCATGGATTCCTGTCCGGGGGGGTCTGCATAGTCTCTCTTTTGTCCTGGGTCTTCAGACTATCTTGACTCTTCTTTTTCTCAATGGTCTTTTCTTTCTTTTTGTCTTCTCTTTTCTTGCCCCAAATATATTACTCTCCTCTCTTCATTCTTCTCTCACTCACTCCCTTTTCTACCTGCTCCATTACCTCTCCACTCTCTCCACCACCTTGCCAATCACCTCAGTCTAACTTGTCTCTCTTGTCAAGGCTTCACTAAGCATCTCTGCCTGGTAAGATGGCTCATATCTCTTCTCAAAAACTTGGACCGACCTGACAAGACCTGTTCAACACCTCATTAGCATCTCCAACCAATCTTCTGTCTCTTGTCTCTAGTCTTGACTCCTTACCTCTTGTCTGCCCATTCTCAAATCCTCTTGTCTCCTTGTTGAAGCTGTTGGTGTTCTATGTTTTATCTTGTCTCTTCTCTTCTTACCGCTTCTGTCTCTGACTCCAAATCCAGTCTTTTGGTTTTTAGCTCTTAATCTCATCTGCGCAATCTTATCACTTCCAAATTTGGAGCTCTTGTGGCTCATTAGTTATTTACAAATCACAAGCTTGGGGCTAAACCCAGAACCATGTCCTTCAGGTTTGGATGATGGTCTATTAATAGCCACCACAGTGAATATGGGCTGAAGACCTCATATGATTTCTTGTCTTGAAATATCCCTTTTCTGTCTTTTTAAATCTGAAATCTTCCAAATGAACCAAATTTTTGTCTTAAATTTCTAACACAAGTTTTGAATTGGTATTTTTTGTTGCAACCTACCATATTTCCAATGAAATATGTCAATTTCAATTCCCCCCCCATTTTTAAATTCATATCTTCAGCTCAAAAGATTTAGTTTTCTGATACATTGGTTATTTGATCATATTTATGATAAATGGTTGATTTTTTTTATTTTGATAGTTATTAGAAGACATCCTTTGTCAAGGGGGCCAAAATAAAAATCTGTGATTTTTAGAAAATCTCAAATTCTCGGTTTAGGAAGGCCAACTCTAAAACTTCATTAATGAGATAACCTTCATATCCACCAAAAAGTTTGAAATAAAATAACAAAGTTTCTGTTATTTCATCTTGTGAATTTTTGTCACATGATCCTAGTGTTTTTTTTTAAAAAAAAAATAAAAAATGAAATACGTTACAATGGTTTGTTTTGAAATGGTAAAACCTGGCTTCAACCCCAAGCCTGAAGCTACACTTGCAAGCTTACTAGTCTGGAGAGCTTAGGTTGAGAGAGCCACTTCAAGAAGCGAAAGACACGCATGCAACTAATTTGTACGATGGCAAAAACAAACAACTTTTTGGTGGTTTTGTTGAGCCCTGGGTCACCTGGGTTTTTTCTCATCATATTTCTCTATCAGTGCTGACAGCTCAAGTAGTCCCAGGGGACAGATGAAAGTGCGGGACAGGTGTGCGGACGCGTTTGCACAGTCGATTCATGCGTCTCCACCACCCGCGCGCTCCAAGTCGTCTGTCTCGGCCGCCTCCTAGTCCAGGACTCAGTTGGCACTGATCTGAGTCATCCTTCCGCCGCGACCACATGCCCCAAGGCCCAACTTGAACACTCCAACGATTGCAACTCTCGTTAGAATTGATTTGAGGCTTGTTACTACGACCTGAATCCACTTTGGTCGCTGAGTGGGTGCGGACATGCACATCACCGAACTCATCCTTGACGGTTTCAAGTATGACAGTTTCAGGTTTTCATTGAGCTTTGCATCTCACCCTTGATCGCTAATCCTGGACTGGCTTTTCAACACAGATCATATCCAGTGCGGTTAGTGTTCGATATCTCCGTCTGGTCGGTCCACATATATCTAAACTGACTGCCTATCGATTCTCGACGATCCAGGACTACTATTACCGGTTTTGACACTTCTTTTAATGCTGTTACTGGTCTCAACGGATCGGGAAAATCCAACATCTTGGACGCCATCTGCTTTGTGCTTGGAATCACTAATCTATCGGCCGTGAGGGCTAATAACTTGCAAGATTTGATTTACAAACGAGGTCAAGCTGGTGTGACTAAAGCCAGCGTGACTGTGGTCTTCGACAATCGAGACAAAACCAAGGCCCCTTTAGGATTCGAACAATATGCCGAAGTGACTGTTACGCGACAGGTAAGATGATCAAGGAATGATTTCTTTTGCTGCACTCGGAACGCCGTTTGTTTTTTCAGTCTCCTGGCATTTTTAGTTTCTAATTTTATCACTTCGTCTTCATGCAGATATTGATGGGGGGCGCAACCAAGTATCTCATCAATGGCCATCGATCAACTCAAAACTCAGTCCAAAACCTGTTTCAATCGGTCCAACTCAACATTAACAATCCTAACTTTTTGATCATGCAAGGTTCATTTTCGTTCAAAAACTTTTCGCCATGAATAGCTCATCCTGATGGTTCGAAATCTCTCCTTAGGCAAGATAACCAAGGTACTGAACATGAAGCCCCAAGAAATTTTGGGAATGATCGAAGAAGCTGCTGGAACAAGCATGTTTGAAGAACGGAAAGAAAAAGCTGTTAAGACCATGGCCAAGAAAGACAAAAAAATGGAAGAGATCCAAGACGTTGAGTATACCTTTTGGAGTATCACGCCACGCCACGCCCTTGCTCATGATCCAGTTTTTTGTTTTGTTTGCCATCTCAGCTTTTGAGAGAAGAAATTGAACCCAAGTTAAATCGCCTTCGCGAAGAAAAACGAACGTACCTTGCTTATCAGCAAAATGAAGCCCAACTCGAAATCTTAACAAGACTATGTGTAGCTTGGGATCATTTCCAGGCTACCAGAAAGTTGCAAGACATTGAGGCCCAGATCAAAGCCAAGGATGATGAAATATTTCAGGTGGAAGAAAATCGGGATCGTCTTAACAAAGAAATTAACACGATCGATGAAGAAACAGTCCGCATTAATCGAAAAATGGAACAAGAATCAAAAAAAGGCGGCAAAGTTGAGAAACTTGAAAATAATCTTAAGGCCCTTTCTACTGATGTTGCTCGCCTTAAAACCCAAGTCGAACTTGGCCAGAAAACCTGTACAGAAGAAAAGTCCAAAGTAAAGGAATTGATAAAAGCTGAAAAGGAACTTTCCGCTGTTCTGGAGGAGAAAAAAGTTCAAGCCACCAAGCTTAAAGCTCAGTTTGTTCAACTCAAATCGGATTTCGACACCTCAACCCTCGAGCTTAAGAAGGCCGAAGAACTGCTGCAAACTTTGGTGACCGGCCTGACAACCGACGATTCGGAGGGTGCAAACGCAGGTGGCTACATGGGACAATTGGCCAATGCCAAGCAAAAAGTAGCTGATCTCGTATCCGAAGCTGAACAAGCTCGCGTCAAGATTGATCACCTGACCAAAGAGTTGAAGGAGAAAGAACCGAAAGCCAAAAAGCTCGAAAAAGACGGTGGGGGTGCCGCCCTTGAACTGCAGAAGGCGAAGGCGGAGATGAAGCAATTAGAGCAAGCGCTCGAAAAGATTGATTGGAATGAAAACGCCGAACAAGACCTGAAGCAACGACGTGATGCGGAAGCTGAGATGGTTTCAAAACTTCAAGCAGATGTCAATCAAATCAAGAGTCGACTGAGTCAACTGGATTTTACTTATTCAGATCCTGTGAAAAATTTTGACCGCTCGAAAGTCAAAGGACTAGTCGCCCAGTTGATCATGGTTGACCCCTCGAATTCGAATCAAGTGACTGCTCTAGAAGTCTGCGCAGGCGGGAGACTGTACAATGTGGTAGTGGAGGATAACGTTACTGCGTCACAACTGTTGGATAATGGTCGCCTGACTCGCAAAGTGACCATGATCCCACTCAATCAGATCCGCGCCTTTGTAGCTTCAGCAAGTCAATTGACTTCCGCCTCCAAAATTTCTAATAATTCAGCAAAGCTGGCGCTTCAACTGATTGGGTACGATGCGGACGTTTCCAAAGCCATGGAATTCGTGTTTGGCAACACTCTCATATGCCCCGACGCCCAGACGGCAAAGCAGGTGACTTTTGACCAAAACGTGCGCATGAAAAGTGTCACGCTCGATGGTGATATTTATGATCCCGCGGGCACTCTATCTGGCGGCTCAAAACCCTCTACATCTGGGATTTTAATCAAGGTGCAAGAACTGAAGAAAGTCGAGAGCCTTTTAAAAGAGCACCAATGTAATTTTGAAAATATTCAAAAAGAGTGGCAGACAGCCAAATCCATGATCACCAAATTTAATCAGACGAAGAAAGACCTAGATCTGAAGTCCCATGAAGTCGTTCTTTTGGAAGAAAGAGTGAAAGAAAGTAATGCTACTCGAGTAGGTTGGCTATTAATCGGTCTTGATGTATTCATCGTTTTGATCTTGTTTGATTTTGGTAGATTATCTCGGAAGTTGCTACCATAAAGAACTCTCTGGCTGAGCTGAATGCATTGGTATCAGAATCCAAGCATAAGAAGAAGGCCGCAGAAGCGGAGTGTAAACGCCTGCAAAAAGAAATGGATGATTTCAAAAATAATCGAGATTCCAAGCTAAAGGAGATCAAAGTCGAGTTGTCACGATCTCATATGATCCTCATATTTAGTCTGACATCCATTTGATTGCAGGGCGATATTAGTCAGAAAAAGTCCAACCTAAGCAAAACCACCAGCACGGTTAACGCAATGCAAAGGGAAGTTCAAGGGGTCGAGATGGAAATTGGTATGTTTTTTCCCAGGGAGAGCGACCAACAGTCGTTGACTTTTTGTGAGGTCATTCAGAGCAATTGGCAAGTGATGTTTCGTCAGCGAAAAAAGAAGTCGAGGATGCGACGCATGCGGTAGAGGTTGCAAAGTCGGAATGCGAAGAGTTGAAAGGCAAGCTGAATCAAGTGCAAGTAGGTAAATTCATTCGTTTTAGAGACTATTGACTGGCATTGATGACCCCTTTGAAACATGTAGGAGGCACATGCCCAAGCTGAGGCGGAATACAAGCAAGAAACTAAACGACTGGACACGTTTCGACGAGAGTTGGCTGACATGGAAAAAGCCAAACAAGCCAAACTGGAAGCTGTTGGTCAAGTTGATTCCACCATCTCAACCCTGCGGCATAAGATCGATTCTTTCACACGTGAGCGCAAAGGTGCTCAAGACGCGATCGACCGAATAGAAACTACTTATGAATGGGTCGTGGGTGTTACAAAGTGAGTTTGTCGGTGCTGATAATAATATTGTCAAGGCATTAACCAGTTACGATACGCACTTTGTCAGGTTGTTCGGTCAATCCGGAGGTGAATTTGATTTTGGGGTACACCGAATGAAGGACAAGAAAACTGAGCTCGAAAGGCTGGAGATTGAACAGCACAAAATGCGAAAGAAAGTGAACCCAAAGGTTTTACATATGATTGACAGGCATGTTTTCACCCGGCCTTTTTCTTTCATCCTCCAATTGAAGTTGTATGAGTTATCTGCTAATGGAAATCTTGGATCTGAACCTCAGTGTTGAAAAACGGGAAAAAGAACTTAGAACTAAGCACTCTACCGTTATCAAGGACAAAGGTAAAATTGAGGAAACAATTGCCAGATTGGATGAGTATAAACTGGAAGCGCTTACTAAGGCATGGACTACCGTAAATGGGTAAGAAATTCTATTTTGGCCTGTTGAGTTACCTGGGAGCATCTAATTCAAGTCTTAAAACACTTTCCTTCTGAAGAGAATTCGGTCATATCTTTGACACGCTTTTACCCGGGAATTGGTGCGAATTGCAACCCGCCGAGGGTATGACCCTTTCACAAGGCTTAGAAGTTCGTGTGCGGCTGGGCTCTACTTGGAAGTCCAGTTTAACGGAACTAAGTGGCGGTCAAAGGTTTGTATACCGAAGAATCAACGCGTGACTCAGAGCGACTATTTTCTCACTTTCCACGATATCCTTCAGGTCTTTAATCGCGCTCTCCTTGATCATGAGTCTATTGAAAACTCATCCTTCTCCGATATACATCCTTGACGGTATGATACCCCATTTAATTCTCTTGCTCCAGGCCTTGGAAGTGACGTGTTTGTTATCTTTCAATTACGTGTTTGACAGAGGTCGATGCTGCGCTAGATCTTCAGCATACCCAAAACTTGGGCTTGCTATTTAAACATCGGTGAGTCGACTCTTTTTCAAATCGTCAGAGCGCTTAGACTTAACGAGCGGACCCAACGTTTTTACATCAGCTTCAAAGGGAGTCAGTTTATCGTAGTTTCCCTCAAAGAAGGGCTTTTTACCAATGCAAACGTGTTGTTCAGGACTCGTTTCAGGTAAGCCGTATTGTGCAATTATGGCCTTCTCTCAGGAAATTGACCCGTACTTCGTGGTGTTAGGGATGGTACCTCGGTCGTTGAAAGAACGGTTTCCAGATCTACATCAAGTTTATATGTCGAGGATAGGGCGAATTCATCAAATCCTTCCAATCACCATCCTAATCGTTCAATTAATAATACCTCGCGAACCGCGCCTCTTCCAGGTTAATCCTATTCATTACGACCCTTCTTCCACGGATCGCTTTCTTCTTTTAGCTCCGAGCCCTCCAAGTCATATTTTTTTGGCAATTGCTCAATATGAATTACTAGTTGCGGCAAAGTAATTGTTGCTTTATTCACAGTCTCTACGAATGGTAGATTTAAGTTCCTTTTCTCTGAGATTAGTCATCTCTTGACCTGTGTCAGCCTCGACGATAAGCTTTATCGGAAAATTTATGGAAGACTCGAATTTGTACCCCATGTTGCCGCACTTGGTTTGTAACAGCTCACATGTAAAAGTATCTGCCATGAGATACCTTGCACAAACTTCAAAACATTTGTCGTTTTCAAATACATATCAGCATCAATCATCATCTTGGAGTTTGGTTTTGCGCGATCTGACAGGGTGATCAAGATTGGTAGATTGGCTTGGTGATGGTGTGAAGATGTGGAGAGATCAAAGGATGCATCATTACTTAGATGACTTTTGAATTAATGGGTAGAATCATTGGATTCAGTGGGTGGGTGATATGGTACTCAAAACCCGTTCTGCAGTCATCAGGCTTGCTTTTGTTTTTTTGTGTAATCAAAATTATAAACCAAAGAATAATAATCTCTTTGAACCAAATTCACCCCTACTCAATCCTTTGAACAATTGTCCAAAGTCAAATCACTCGAGGGTAATCCTCAATTAAAGATAATCCTCAATTAAAGATGTATCATCTACTTCAAAGCTCTTTGCCATGCTCTCATGAAAAATTGCAGTCAAGATAGTTCATCAGAAGTGTTCAAAACATCACTTGATTGAAGGCTTTTACACACTGTATTTTTCACTATTGTGAATATTTATCCAGGTGAGAAACATACCTCCAAACAAGATGGATACTTTCCATGACCAGCATGAATGGATCAAGTTCAAGTACTGTCCTGGGAGTTTCTATTCAAGATAATGATTTAGACTCCCATCAGACTCCCTTGCTCAACAGCCTGGTAATTATATCCTTCAATCGGTCACAAAAATGGTTATTGTCACTGGACAAGATTGTAATAAGCCTTGAGGATACACACCAAGAGAATGAGGAAATGACTCAAGGAAAGGGGAATAGCCTTGGGGAAGCTCAAGGATGATCAAAAGGAATGGAATAAGGAATGCTCAGGTGGTTGGGCTGGGATTGGACCCTGGATCAATCCTGTTGCAGGGAAGTGCAGTGTGGGTTTTGGAAAACTGGTACTTTGGTATCTAGTGGACAAACTGAATCCAAATACAATTAATTCTTAATTGCTGGGGGAATTAGTAATCAAGAACAAAGGATGTGGACTTGATAGCCAAAACAATGAGTGTTGAATGAAAGCGGAAGCATGAAGTGACCAAGGAAGAGCATACAAGTTTAAATGCATGTGAGGATCAGGATACAACATTTGTATATCTTGACAAAATTTTAGAATTAATCCATTGAGAGTGGGGTAGAGCTACAACTAGCCCAAAGAGGAATGGCTGAGCTGTGGGAAATTTATAACTCCTGGAATGACAATCCAAACACCAGTTTAATCCTTGAGGGAAGAGTTACACTAAACTAGTCTCAGTTTGAAGAAAGGGAAATTTACACAACAGAATAAGCCAGGGGAGGGTGGATCTAATTGAAATGCCATAGTGCCTGGTACAGAAAACTTGGGTTGAGCTGGGTGGAAATTCAGAAAAGAGGAGGTGATAGAGCAGTTCTAGGAATTTTTTTTTTTCTAACTGAGGGGATTATCTTCAAAAATTGGAGTCAATGACAGTCTCTCAACAAGGGTGAGTAAAAGCTGTGGATAATTTTGGTACATGAGTTGGTTCATGGTGGGGTTAACCTGATTCTGAGCTGCAACCAGTCACAGTTTCCCAGGTATGAACGAAGGATAAGCTCCTGCAAGTCAGTCCTCCCATCCAACCTACTTCTTTCAATTCATTGTTACTTTTACTATTCATCAGGGAATATCAAAGTTGAAATTTTGAAAAATTCAAATGGCTGATGTTAGACATGCCTTTTTCTTTTGCAGATGGAACCATTGTTGGATCCTTCATTTCAAAAAGGAATTTTTTTTGAAACAATCTCAGGTGTCTTGAAATCAGCTGTTAAAATTTTTGAAATTTCAATGTTGATACGGTCTGGGTGAAACTTTCCAAGTTGTCAACCCTTGCAGTCGGTGTCGACTCAATTAGGACGGAGGACTGACTCAACAACGGTCATGACGTATCATTGGGTAGTTAGAAACCTAGTGATTAACAGGACCAATGTGATCCTACCCAAGCCCTCGTACGAAGAACACCCCTCAAGACATCATCCAAACGAACAACGATCATCGAATCCGATGCTCACGGTCATGGCACAATTGCCCAGGGATGAACCCCGGGACTCAGAGGTTGACGATACCGAATCGGCGGAAGATTATTACAACAATCGAGGGCAAGAGAAAGAAAACAAACAATAGATAACCAAGCTCAAATCGAGAATTCAACAATACCTAGAAGAGTGAAGAATGACGAGAGAAAGCAGGATAAATTGGAGATTAAAGGGATCTAAGGGCTCGTCCTACGATCTTTCACCCCTCAGCCTGCGGGCCAACTGAATATCCTTGGGTTGGATCGTGACACGTTTAGCGTGGATGGCGGCCAAGTTAGTATCTTCGAACAATCTGAGGACAGAAGCGTGATCAGTCGATCGAAGCCGTCGAGCCAGCCAGCGGAGCGGATAAGATACAAGATCACGATCACTTACGCAACCAAGTAGGCCTCCGCCGATTCCTGTAGGGCCATGACGGCAGAAGATTGGAACCTGAGATCGGTCTTGAAATCCTGGGCGATCTCACGAACCAGTCGCTGAAATCTGGATCGTCGATAGTATCGTAGGAATCCTTGGTCAGGATTGATTTGGATCCTGAGGACGGTGTGGGAAATATCCAAGCCAGACGGGCGGCGACTTACGGTAACTTCCTGATCAGGAGTTCGGTGGACTTTTGGTACCGTCGGATCTCTCGAAGGGCAACGGTACCGGGACTGTCGGAGCGGTCCGATTGTAGAACAGGAACACGGTAGCACATACGTCAGCGGTTAGCTCATGACAAATGAGGTGGAGGAGCAGAGAAAGGGCGAAGGGGGTCTTACCGGTATCTGTGGGGTTTCTTGACACCACCGGTCGATGGGGCTGACTTCCGGGCGGCCTTGGCAGCTAGTTGTTTGCGGGGAGCCTTTCCACCGGTTGACTTGCGAGCGGTTTGCTTAGTACGGGCCATCGTTGCTTGTAGTGGGGGGGGGGGGGGGGGGGTTGTTGGTGGGGATAAGGGTTGATGGGGAAGAAGGTGTTCAGTGGAACTGAGTCTTGCTGCCGAATGTTTTCTTGCCGATAAGCTTGACCGGATAGACGCGAGACCAAGCTCTATTTATAATCTTCGCCATCCAGGTCCATCACCACAAGCTTGAGCATCTGTTGGATATCTCTAGCGCGTACTCAACTGGCTCAACTCGGCTGATAGTTGCTCACCGGGACGCGTAGGACGGCAAGCGCTGGAGTTGGAAGCCGCGTCGATTTTCGATCGGAGTGGTGTGTGACATAAGTGCATAGTTTCATACACCGTCACACATATGTATGCACATAGCTACTAATGAGCTGGTGTGTGTAGCCCGTCGGGCAGTGGACACGGGGAGCGGAGAAGCGGAAGATCCTATCTGACCAATAGGAATCCATCGTTCGCTCGACCCTAATCCCTCCCCCGTCCCCCCGACCCAGCCCCCCCCCCGCGTCGGTCGAGCTGTCCACGACACTAGGCTGACATGTTTGCCGGGGGCCGGGCGTTTCGGTCCGTCGGTGGACGCGCGAAGTACCGGTACGGCAGGGAGAGAATGGCGTGGGGAAGTCAGTCTCCCTAGTGCCGAGTCCCGACGCGACGGTCGCGATGGGAATCGAGGGGGAGAATTTCCTGTTGGGTGGAAGCAGCGCGACTGGGGGTTCGTCGTGAGCTCATCCGGCAAGTTCTCCCCAGGATGGATGGCACACCAGCTAACTTGAGCCCAACTTGGCGCTGCTGCTCGGGTATATAACCACCCTCCCTTCCGCCCCCTGCCCGTCTTCCCATCCTCTTCCATAACTCAATCTATCCACACTCACCCTGATCAGCTTCGTCCGATCGCCCCTATCACTTTCAACCTAACCCAATCCCAATCCAAAACTACGAAGCATGTCTGGACGCGGCAAAAGCGGTGGCAAGGGTCTCGGCAAGGGTGGTGCTAAGCGTCAGTCGATCTCCTGCTCTTCACGACCCATCTTCTCTCATGCAGGCGATGGGACTCACCTCCTCTGTTTCTCTCCTCTTTCTTTCGTGTTCCAGGTCACCGTAAGATCTTGCGTGATAACATCCAAGGTATTACCAAACCCGCCATTCGAAGACTCGCTCGACGGGGAGGTGTCAAGCGTATCTCAGGTCTAATCTACGAGGAAACTCGAGGCGTACTCAAGGTGAGTGATTCATTAGTCGTAGCTACCGACTCCATTCCTCCAGTACCGTTGGCATGATTCCTGATCTCGATCGCCCTGCTAGATCTTCCTCGAGAACGTCATTCGGGATTCGGTTACTTACACCGAGCACGCCAAGCGCAAGACAGTCACCTCACTCGATGTCGTCTACGCTCTCAAACGACAGGGTCGCACCCTCTACGGTTTTGGGGCATGAACATCTCTCCCCCTCTTCCGCTTAGTCTCGCTTGAAAACAAATGTTTTACGTCATCCACTCCACTTCTTCTTTTTCATATTTGTGTTTTGTTACCCCCTTCAGTCTTAATCATGTTTCAGGTTCCCATCCAAGTTCTTGTTTGTATTACCTAGATCTTGTTCGTTGGGACGAAATCGATCTCTCTTCCCTCTCACTCGTGCCTTAATCCCCAGTAGCCTTCCCCGTCGGCAATCCCTCTGACGTTCCTACTCGATCCTTGGATGTCTCACAAGCCATCGTTCGTGCACTCCCCATGCATTATGAGTCCTCCCTGTCTATAGACACCCTCCCAGTCTGATTGGTGCACAAAGTGAGTGTATGTTAGAGCGTATCTGAGTCCAGTTTGTTGGCATGGTCGGTCTCCCGCTCTTGCGGTTGGTGAATACCCCCCCGTCTCCCCGTGGGTCCGACATCCTTCTCTGGCCTTTTTCTCTCGTCTCCTTCGTCGATTTCCCCTTCGTCTCCCAACAGCGAGTCCGTACTATTTCCGAGAGACGACTTCTGTCTATCAGTCAAACACTTCATTCTTTTCAAGACCCTTCAACCCCTCACTCAGCTCTTCCCTCAACTCAGGTATATTGCACACTATTCTTTCTATCTGACTCGATAGCTCATCGTCGAACCTCATGCGAACTTCGATCGTCACCCCGACCGTTGTCATCGAAGGAGCACTAGAAGACCCATCTACGCCTTACATCCCTACACTCGTCCTTCTCAGAGCTGGCAGTTTGGTACCCGAAGCTACTCGAAAGTTTGGAACCTATCACGACGTATTCGCCGAATTCTTCAAGAATGGATTCAAACTTAATCACCCATCGTCACTCGAGGACGACCGACCGGTCAAGCTAAGGATTATCAGCTTTAACGTCTTGCCATCGGATTCTGAACCCATCGAATACCCCTCTCCGGAGATCTTGAACTCTTCCGTCGGTCTGCTCATCAGTGGTAGTGGTCAGTTCATCTCCCTCCTTACCAACACCCTCCGAATGAGCTAGATCATCCACCGTTTCTCGCCCGGGCATCTTATCCTCAAACCCGTCTTTGACCGATCTCCGGACGATGTATCATTGATTCAACTTTGATACACGGATACCTATGATCGCATTAGCATCGAACGCATACGATTCACTCGAATGGATAGATCGGTTGGTCGAATTTTCGAAGGATTTGATCGATCATTACGATCATCTACTACTGATCGGAATTTGCTTTGGGCATCAGATTCTATCGCGAGCATTCGGTGCTAAGGTGATCAAGAATCCATTAGGATGGGAGTTGGGTGTTCATCAGTTCCAACTCTCCGGATCTGGTCTTCTCCTATTCGGTCCTCGACCACAACAACAGCAACCTGGGAATGATGATGTCGAACTGGGAAAAGCTTCTCAAACTCGGTCACTCGTCAGTCATCCGCATCCTCTCAGTTTTAAATCATCAAAGGAGTTTTATCTCTTGCCAACCAGCGGCTTGATGTTGATGATTTTGTTGTTTTGTGAAGAACCTGTTTCAAGTTCATCAAGATATCGTCACGAGTTTACCTGAATCAACCCATAACATAGGCTCGAGTTCGAAGTGTGAAATTCAAGGCTGGATCAAGTTCAGAA
The DNA here is from genome assembly GCA_025617555.3 of Puccinia polysora. Classification (NCBI taxonomy): domain Eukaryota; kingdom Fungi; phylum Basidiomycota; class Pucciniomycetes; order Pucciniales; family Pucciniaceae; genus Puccinia; species Puccinia polysora. Next base: position 5,693,799 of record CM062620.1, read on the forward strand.
AGTCTGAATCGATTCCTGCGTTGTCAGCGGCGGGGAGAGAGCACCAGAGGGATGTGGATTTCATGGGTCTTGATTGGAACCAATCTCGAAACCGAATTCACATCCTAACCTTACAAGGTCATCCAGAGTACCATTCCCAAATCCTGATCGATCTATTGAACCATCGTACTCAATCGGCCACCCGATTCGATCTCATCGATCAATCCTCCTATCAGACCGCCCTCGATAGCCTGACTCGCTCTCATAACCCTTCCGATCTTCATCATGGCTCTCTTGTCGCCTCCAGGATGCTCGAGATGTTGAATATCATTTGAGAACATTTTTTTTATTCGGCCTCCTGTTGTACTTCTTCCTCTCCCACCATTGCAACCCTCCCTTATTCACGGCATCACGCGGAATCGTCACTCGGATCGGAGCGAGCAACTTGTACCAACTATTTGACTCTTATCTGCGACACTCTTCAGCCCATCAATCGATGCATGAGCAACACTCTTTCTTCGTTTATTTCGCCCTTGTGTTTCGCTTTGCAGGGAATTATTTTTTGGACGAAAACTGGTGAAATTCGATCTCTACACAATAGAATCCACGGGGACCAAAGCGAAGATATTGCGAGGCAATCATAAAAGAGAGCGGAAGATTTGAAAGAGGAAAGGGTGTTGTGAACGGGATGTGAGAAGTAATGTGGAGACATTCCTTGGTTGGGTGTTTCTGAGGATTTCTGAGGCCTTGGGTTGTGTTGGATACTGCATCATAGTACTGGGTAAGATTGGTCCACTTGGTCTTTCCATCTGTCTGGGGATTGTAGGCCATAGAATAACCTGTCTTTATCTTGAACAAAGACGTGAGAGACTCCCAAAATTTGCTAACAAAGACAGAGCTGTCGTCAGAAATAATCTTCTTGGGAAGACTACAGCCGCCAAAAGAGCTGAGCGAGAGCAGAGGCAGGCTAAGACTACCTAGATGGAGCAAAATGGGAAAGCTTAGGCAACAAATCAATCACCATCACAATACAATCAAATCCCCACAAGCTAGGCAGTTTAGTAAGGTTGCATTTGGCTGCTAGGTGTGGCTGTAACTGTAACTCCCCCTGGCCTGCCAAAATCAAGTTACAGGGAGTTTACAGGGGGGTTACAGTTACAGTTCCAAATTTTGGGTGTTTGGAAACAAACACCTGTAAACATCCCAGTGTAACTTTGACACAGTTACACAGCCACTAAGCAGATTGCTGAGCAAGTGAAAAGCTTTTTAGCTTGCCTTGTAACTTGCTGTAACTTCCACCCCTTTGGTCAAAAATTTGGCTAAGTCCAAGCTTTGGACTATCCACAAACTTCTATCCCAATCATCTCTGTATCCACCATCACCCTTCACCTTCACCCCATCCCCTTCATCTCCCCCTCCACCACCATTGCCACTGCCCCCCTCATCATCCCCCTCCACCACATTTGCCACCATCCCCACCATCCCCTCCCCCCCATGTGTGATTTCTGCCCCCCCCCCTCCATCCATGACCAAGTCTGCCCCCCCCCCTCTCACCATACCTGATTGAGTCAACTCCCCCTCCCCTGCCATTTCACCAACCATCTCAAATCCCCTTGCCACTGCCAATATCCCCAACTTTCCCAACAAATTGGCCTCAGATTCCCCTACCCCTCATCCCTTGGCTGAAAGCCAAAATTCCACTTGCCAAGTTCTCACCCCAAACCCCATCTCAACTTGAAGGTTTGCCAGTTGGTCCAATGCTGATTTCCAAATCTTGATTAAAAACCTTGGAAGGGCAGAAATGACAATTTCCAAGCATGCTTAATGGCTTCAGAGGACAAGCCTGGACAGCAGCTGCTGAAGCTTTGGTCAGATCCAAGCTTCTAAATGGTTCCAAGGCCAAAGATCCAAGCACCTTTTGTAGTTGATACAATTCTGCAAGTGATTTGTGTTGTTTTTTTATGTTCATATTCTGTAACTAACAAATTTAGTTACCTTATTGCTGTCTTACTGTTTTCATTATCTCATGACCCATGTCTTAGGCCCCCTCTGGGGCTCTCTAGTTGTCTCTATCCTACTGCCTTAGGCCCCCTTTGGGGTTCTCTATTTGCCTATAAATACTGGTCCTTCCCTTGGACGGTGAATGAAAATCATCTGATTACAAGACAACTAAACCAGAGTTTCCCTTTCTCCTCTTCAGATCAGTTCCACTTGACTATACAAGTATTTCCCCTTTTCCCTTGGCTCTTTGTAGCCTTATCAATACTTCTCATTTGGCTCTTCAGTAGCCCACCGTATTTCTTCCTTCTCCAAATAACCTTGCATCTCATTTGAAAATTTTCAATTTGGTTCTTATATATATATATTGGATACATTATTAAAATGGGTGATGATAAATTTACAACTCCCAGTTGTGTGGGAGTCATGTAGGGCCCTACACAACCAATTTGAAACATGGGGGCCCATAAACAACTCCAAAGGGTTGTTCCAAACACAAACATTTAGACCCATGTACGGGGGTTGTGTGTGTTTGGAACTGCCCTATGAATAAAGAAAAATAAACATTTCAAAATTTGAAAAAAATAAAAAAAAAAGTGCCCCAAAAAAACATAAAAAAGAAAAAAGAAAAAGATAAATACAATACATCCCTCAAATAAAATACAATACAATGTGATGTTTGAATAAGATACAATCAAATAAAAAAATCAATATGATCTTTGAAGACAGAGGGGGGGGCAGCACACCCGCCAGTTACACCCCCCCCATGTGAGGATGAGACTGGACCCAGGTGAGTCCTGGGTCCCACCAAGTTTTATTTGTTTATTTTAGTTTTCATTCTTTTATTTCTTTTCTTTCATTTTTTTTTTGGCCATTTTTTTTTATTTTATTTTTTGGCCCACAAAGGTTGGTAGGCATGTGGCATGCTACATGACTACATTTGAGCTGTGTAAAACCACACACAACTCAAATTTAGTTGTTTGTGGTGCCACACAGCCCGTTTGAGTTGTGTACACAACTCAAATGGGTTGTGAATTTAACATTACCCTATTAAGATTTTTTTTTTGTGTCACAGTTAAAGAGAAAGTGTTCAGAGGTAAAGTACCTTTTGCATCTATTGGGTACTGGATGGAATAAAGAACTGAAACTAATTCAACTCCCAAAGGCAGTGTGGAATGAACTGGCCTCCAACCCCAAAGGGAACAGCAAGGATATGGAAAGACCAATCTTTTCCCCATTTTGATGATCTTGAAGATCTCCTTGATAGCCAAATGGCCATTGGCAACATGGAAATTTCAATGGCCAAGGATAAACTTGAATCCAACCAGCCAGCTGCTATGGAGTTGAAAAATTATAAATCTTCCAAGTTTGAGACAACTATTGCAGAATGGAGTCCAACTCAATCCCCTCAAACTTTCATCAGGATGTGCCATTGCCAAAGCTTGCAAGGTCCAGCTCATCCACCAGAATTTTTTGGAAAAATTTTGGAATTTGACCTAAGAATATTTCATGGGCTATCTAACCCTTCTACCCTCCTGGAAAACCCATCCTCACAACTCCAGGCAATCACAATCCTAAAAGAACAGGAAAATCACCTCAATATGGAGATTTTCTAAGCAATCCAAATCCTTTGATCTTCAGAAAGCACAAGGATCTATGTCTTGCTCAGACCAGAGCTGCAAGATGCATGGTTTAGAATGGAAATAGAGATGAAATGAAGCAGAATGTTCATAATACTTTCATCCAAAACCTACAACAAAGTGATTTATGTCATTTGTAGTGGATCATTGCAAAATTTTGTTATTCTTTGGTTTTTTTCAACTCTTGGATGTTTTTCATATTGTCTAAACCAAAAAAACTTCATTTAAATTTCTAGCAGGTTCCATAAATAAGCACAGGCCCAATCTACAACCAATCTCAGTTCCACCTCAAGCCATGCTCAGTTCCAGCTTTATCCAAGCTCCAATGCACAGTGACTGTGAACCAAAAAAGTGGTTGGAGCATGAGTGTAGCTTCAAATAGAAATTGGAAAGAGCTTCAACCAGAGATTCCTTTATGGCACTTGCTAGCAAGTGACATTGAATTTATCATGGTGAGCTAGTTATTTTTACTTTTTTTGGTTTTTTTATTTTTTTTTCTTGGGCACTTTATTGTTTTGTTCATCTTGTTTTTCTCTTTATTCTTTTTCTTTTCAAAAGATTTTGAATTGGAAATTCAGGATTTTTTCACTTCCATATCATTGATTTAATTTATTCTTGAATTATTTTCCGGAAAGGGGAGAATAATACATTGAAAAAAAAAAGGAAATTAGGGAAATGTTAACTTCACAGCTCATTGAGCCATGGACACGGTTCAAAAGGGGCATGTGGCATGCCACACAGTCCAATCCAAGCTGTGCACAACCCCCCACGGCTCAAAGAGTTGCGCAGCCAACCCAGCCTGGTCCAACGGCGTGTTGGATTCCACATGCCACCAGACTGTGGTCAGCCAAAAAAAAAAGAGGAATGAAAGGGCACTAAAGTAGCCCATGAATCAAATAAAACTTCCAAAAAACAGGAATCAACCAAAAAATCAAAGAAATCAAAAAGTGTTGATTTTTTGGTTAAAAAAAAAATCAAAAAAATCAAAAAATTAATAAATAAAAAAAAAACTGGGACTATCCAATGGACTGACCCTAAAGTAAAAAGAACCAAAAAAAACACAAGTAACTGGGTTAGCCCTAAACTAAAACCACCAAAAAAAAAGACAAGTAACTTGACAAGCCCTGAAGTAAAAAAACAAAAAAAAAGACAAGTAACTTGACAAGCCCTAAATTAAAAACACTAAAAAAAAAGACAAGTAACATGACCAGTCCTAAAGTAAAAACACCAAAAAAATACAAGTTGCTTGACAAGCCCTAAAGGAAGTTCAACTTGACTAGCCCTTGTTATAATTATGGCTAGCAATTAGCTTAGGCAAATGAGCAGTAATTAAAGCAAAAGAAATGCTGGACACCTTGTGTCAATAATTGCTTGATGGGCTCTCACAATGGGGCAACATGTTGGATGATATTGTTGATGAATTTGATTGGATGATGAATGGATGGATGGAAAACAGCAGGAAGAAGAGCTCCTTAAGTAAACAAGATTGGCCTCTTGTGAGCCCATGATACAACAAGCCAAAAGGCAAATTTTCCGCCCCAAAAGAGCTCTACAGGCTCTACAGGCCTTGTTACTTGGTTTGGGCTACATCAGCCCACATGGCATCAGTCCCTGAACCTTTACAACCAGCCCATTCTGGTCCATTCTGGTGTTTCCACCCTTATGGGGCTTAACCAGCCCCTGTGGTGTTCAATCCCTAGGCCGGTTGTCTGTTACAACCGGTCCTATTGCCTCACACACTGGCTGGTTGCCTCATGCAACCAGCCCCTGGCCATACAAATGGCCAGGTGGGACCCAGGACACACCTGGGTCCGGTCTCAGACTCACATGGGGGGGTGTGACCAGCGGACATGCTGTCCCCCCCCTCTTTCTCTCAGATCCCTGGAGGGGGCGGTCAATTCCCCCTACCAGGGGCCCTGGGGGTTGATATGCCCAGGACGTTGTCAATGGAAGTGGGCTGGGGGGTGGTCAAATTCCCTCAGCCCTGTCGCTCCTCCCCCTTGGTAAAGGGGGGGGGGGGGGGGGGGGGGGGAGAGTGCCCCTGGTCTCTGCTTTGCTTTAATGGTGGAGGGGTGATCAGATCCCCCCCAACACCAGTTGCTCTCCTTGTGGCCAGCCTTGTCATCCTTTGGGAAAGGGGGTGATGAAATACCCCCTGCCCTGACCAACCGCCTTGTTGCGGTTGGTTGCTGGCTGGTTCAACCCAGCCAGCCACCCCCTCCCCCTTGCAATGGCAAGCAAGGGGAGGGGGAGGGAGCCGGGGCCGCTGGATCTTGCTCCTGCAGGGGTAGCCATTGTTTGCAACCGGCCGGGCCTGTGCAGATTTGCACCGCGTGGGATCCCTTGGCCGCAGCAACAGCCCTGCGCGGGCCGTTGGGCCCCACGTGGGCCAAACCAAGGGATACAAGCAGACCCAAGCAGGCCGCAGCACAGGCAGCAGCCCCAAGCGGGCTGCAACAAGGGCGGCAGCCCCAATGGGCCTCCTCAAGCCCAAAACCTGAGACAAACACACTTTGGCAGGCCAGCCCGTCTCGCCAAGTATGTCCAAAATAAAACTTTGGCCCAATTATGCTCATACAAGCCCATCTGGCTGTATTTGCCCATATCCCCCCACTGGGCCCATTAGTGCCCGTGTACCAATGAGGCTGTTTCACGCGTTTTGAGGCCAGTTTCCCCAAATCAGTGACATCCACACAGGCCTGTATGGTCCCTGTGAGTGTCCAATGGGCCAGAAAGGCCCATATGTGCATCCCATTTGGATTAAACTTATACGTAGCACACACGTAAGTGCATACGTACTTTAACACACCCCCTTAATCCATAAAGGGGTGACATCCGCATATTAGTCACAAAGCCTTGATGCTTGTTCCTATCTAAAGCCTTAGTCAAGATATCTGCAATCATTTCTCCAGTGGGCATGTACCTCAACACAATCTCTTTGCAGTTAACTGCATTGCAAATATAGTTATAGTGAACATTGATATGTTTTGTTCTTGAATGGAACAATTGGTTTTGCACCAACGCAATGGCACTCTGGTTATCAGAATACAACAACGCAAACCCTTGTGGTTTATGTGTATCCTCTAAGACTTTTCTCAACCATTTTGCTTCCTGTGAAGCTGCTAAGTATGCTCTATACTCAGCCTCTGTTGATGAAAGACTTATTTCCAACACCTCCTTGGACAGCCATGATACCAGATTCTTACCTAAGAAGAATAAAAAACCACTTGTTGATTCCCTAGTGTTACCATCTGCCCAACTTGCATTGGAATAACCAACCAAATCAAAATTTTCTGACTTTGTAAACAACAGTCCCAGACTGTGCATTCCTTTAAGATACCTCATAAATCTCTTAAAAGCTGACCAATGCCTCATGCTTGGCTTCTCTAAGTTTTGCAACAAGACACCAATTGCAAAAGCAATATTGGGCCTTGTACACTGCCCCAAATAATTAAGCAATCCAATAGCTGACCTGTAGTCATTGCCAGATTGAACAAACTCCAGATACTCCTCATCTTTAGACTTGTCTAAACAAATGTTTGACTGCATGGGAGTAACAAACTCCTTTGCATCCTCTAATCCATATTGCTTAAGAAGAGCTTCCACGTAATGGCTATGGTCTAACTTAATACCATTCTTTCTCTTAATGACTTTCATTCCTAGCACCTGTTGCGCCAGACCAAGATGTTTTATCTTGAATTCATTTTTGAGTGTCTCCATGAATCTCTCTTTACCATTTCCAATAATGATAATGTCATTGACCCATAAAAACAAAATTGCATCCTTTCTTACAAAAAGACAAGGGTCAGCCTCAGATGTCTTGAAACCAATCTATATCAGTTTCTCACTCATGGTATTATACCACAATCTAGCTGCTTGCTTCAATCCATAAAGGGATCTACACAGATTGAGGACATATTCCCCTTTATCTGCTGAAAGAAAACTTCTAACAAATATTTTCTTCATGGTTTCTGGTTTAGTCTCTACTAACCATTCACAAAAACCATCAGGGATTGAAATATAAACAGTCTCCTCCTCTCCAAGTTTTGCATTCAAGTATGCTGTTACAAAATCAGCTTGTCTGTTTTCTTCTCCCAACTCCACTGAAAGAGCAATGATTTATCTGAAGTTGGAAAGCCTTCCAGTTGGTGAGAAAGTTTCTTGGTAATTGATACCCTCTCTCTGCTTGAAGCCCTGTGCAACACATCTAGCTTTGAATATTTTCAAAACTACATTTGTGTCAAACTTCTTGTTTAACACCAATATAGACCCCACAATTTTTTTTCCTTTTGGAACATAATCCCACTTAACCACTTCAAAAACACTATTATTTTCTAGAGAATCAAATTCCTCAAAAATAGCACTCTTCCAGTTGGATCTCTCATCAGAATTCATAGCTTGGCCAAAGCTATTTGGGTTAACCCTGTTACCCATTTCTGAACTCAACTCCAGGACTTCATTGAGCATACACTGTTCCTGAAATGTATCTTCCTCATATCCTGCGGCAGCAAAATGGGACTTCCATTCCCCGTCCCTATCAACTGGTACTCTAACCCTACCACTCCTTCTTACTGGAGGTGGAGGCTCATCAGGTTAAAAATTAATGGACTCCCCTGAAGCGGGCACTGAACCCTCTGGTGGCACATCTGCCATCTCTTCATCTTCTGGAACCACATGTTTCTCAGCCTTTGCTGGTGAAATAGGTGCTAATTCTATTTCTTTCTGTGACTTATTCACAACAACATCTTCACTCCTTTTGAGTGGAAAGGTACTTTCATCAAATTTTACATCCCTAATTTGGATAACCTTTCTTGTCCCTGGACAATAGATCCTATACAATTTACTTATTAAATAATAGCCTACAAGTGCCCCTGTTCTGGATCTAGGGTCTAATTTTCCAACCATCTCATTATGGTGACACTATAATACACCAAGAAACCAATTGTTCTTAGGTGTGATGTTTTGGGGTACAACTTCCAAAACTGATGATGAGGACTCTTCCCATTAACACTTACAATGTTATGCAACAGACAGACTGTACACATGAACTCAGCCCATAAGAACTTTGGTAGGCCAGATTGAGACATAATAGTTCTGAACTTGTCCAGTAAAGTCCTATTCATTCTCTCAACTATTCCATTATTTTGTGGAGTACTTGCAGCAGTGACTATATGAATGATACCATAATCTTTCAATAACCTCTCAAACTCTTTACTCACAAATTCACCACCTCCATCAGTGATAACCCTCTTGATCTCCTTCATTAGACCATTCTGTTTCCAGACTTTGAAGATTACAGAAACCTCCTCTGTGGTCTGATCATTAGATCAAATTGGTTTAACCAAAACATAATTAGTTGCAGTATCAACTAAATTGATGAAGTATCTTGCCCCACCAAGGGACTCCGGCGTGAATGGCCCTGCCAAATCAATGGAAAATTCCTCTCTAGGAACATCAGTGCAATCTCTACTCTTTGAGAACACATTTCTAGTCTTAGCCCCTAAGGTACAACTCTCACAGTTGCTTTCCTTTACCTTATGGCCACTTCTATTGTGAGCAACAGTTCTCAAAGCTGAGATTTTGAACAAGCTTGTACACAAAAGCTTTTTACAAACCTGTCCACTAAGAAAAGTTCTCCCATTCATATCAATAGCAAACTTATCTTCTTTAAGATAACAAATCTGGAAACCTTTTTTCCACAACACTCCAAGGGACACAAGGTTATAAGGAAACTCTGGTACATAGAACACTTTCTCAAAAGAAATTTTGAAACCCAAGTGATTTGCAAGAATAACTTTCCAATTCCTTTAATCTGAATTGTTCTGCCTTTCTGACCAATATTTACAACTCCATCATAATCACTAAGATTTGAAAATAAATTTGGTTCAAAGAACATGTGATCTGTACAGCCAGAATCAATCAAAACAAGAACATCCTCCTTCAATCCTCCTACATAATTCCCCTTATTCTGACAATTATAGCATAAGACCTTGGACAAATCCTTTTTTGCCTTCTTGCGCAATTTTCCAGTCTTTCCAACAAGGGCTGTTCCAGAACCCCCCTTCATCTTGAACTGAAGATCATCCTTTTCAATCATTTTCAGCACATCCTCCTCCCCAGGAAGAGAATCCAATTGAGAAATAATTCTGACTAAAGAATCAAAATCCTTTGGTAGCTTCTGAAGGATTAAGAGTGACAAACAATCAGGATCCATGTTAAGTCCTGATGACTTAAACTTGGCTATGCTAGACTTAGCCTCTGCAACAAACCGTTTACAATTCAAATATTGTAACTTGAACAGTTTATTGAAAGCTATACCCTTCTGGTGAACAGAATCAGCAGCATACTTGGACTTAAGCAACTTCCAAAGTATGCTTCCCCTCCTCCTCTCATCTTCCCTAAGAGTATTGGAAACCCATGTCACATGATTCTCATCAAGATGCCTAAGGATGAGCTGATAAGACTTTTTCTCCACTTCTGAATTGATCAAAATGTCATCTGCATCCATTATCTCCCCACAACAGATGTTGTCCAGCTCACTATCCATAAGGACAGCCCAAGAAATATAATTATGACTGTTCAGAACTATCTTGGTGGAGCTAAAATCAGGGATATAGGAAATCTTCTTGGAAAACTTGAGGTCTTTGAGGTTCTCAAGAGTAAGGTACAAGGGTCTAGATGGCTTGGAAGTAATGATGATTTTGGTACTGATAATGTGTTATAATTATGGCCAGCAATTAGCTTAGGCAAATGAGCATTAATTAAAGCAAAAGAAATGCTGGAAACCTTGTGTCAATAATTGCTTGATGGGCTCTCACAATGGGGCAACACATTGGATGATATTGTTGATGAATTCAATTGGATGATGAATGGATGGATGGAAAACAGCAGGGAGAAAAGCTCCTTAAGTAAACAAGATTGGCCTCTTGTGAGCCCATGATACAACAAGCCAAAAGGCAAATTTTCCGCCCCAAAAGAGCTCTACAGGCTCTACAGGCCTTTTTACTTGGTTTGGGCTACATCAGCCCACATGGCATCAGTCCCTGAACCTTTACAACCAGCCCATTCTGGTCCATTCTGGTGTTTCCACCCTTATGGGGCTGAACCAGCCCCTGTGCTGTTCAATCCCTGGGCAGGTTGTCTGTTACAACCAGTCCTATTGCCTCACACACTGGCTGGTTGCCTCATGCAACCAGCCCCTGGCCATACAAACCCAGGTGGGACCCAGGACACACCTGGGTTTGGTCTCAGACTCACATGGGGGGGGGGGGGGTGTGACCAGCGGACATGCTTTCCCCCCCCTCTTTCTCTCAAATCCCTGGAGGGGGTGGTCCATTCCCCCTACCAGGGGCCCTGGGGGTTGATACCCCCAGGGCTTCATCAATGGAAGTGGGCTGGGGGGTGGTCAAATTCCCTCAGCCCTGTCGCTCCTCCCCCTTGGTAAAGGGGGGGGGGGGGAGAGCGCCCCTGGTCTCTGCTTTGCTTCAATGGTGGAGGGGTGATCAGATCCCCCCACTGCCGGTTGCTCTCCTTGCGGCCAGCCTTGTCATTCTTTGGGCAAGGGGGTGATGAAATCCCCCCTGCCCTGACCGACCACCTTGTTGCAGTTGGTTGCTGGCTGGTTCAACCAAGCCAGCCACCCCCTCCCCCTTGCAATGGCAAGCAAGGGGAGGGGGAGGGAGTCAGGGCTTCTGGTCCTTTCTGCCTTGGCAGTGGACGTCATTTGCAACCGGCAGGGCCCGGGCGGGATCCCTTGGCCACTGCAAAAGCCCTGCGCCAGCCTTTGGTCCCTGCGTTGGCCAAAAAAAGGGATACAAGCGGCCCCGAGTGGGCCGTGGCACAGGCAGAAGCCCCAAGCGGGCTGCAAAATGGGCGGAAACCCCAATGGGCTTCCCCAAGCCCAAAACCTGAGACAAACACACTTTGGCAGGCCAGCCCGTCTGGCCAAGTATGTCCAAATTAAACCTTGGGCCCAATTATGCCCATGGCCCTAAAGTAAAAGGGCCCAAAAATTAAAGAAGTCTTTTGAACAGCCCTAAAGTAAGAGTGCCAAAAAAAATACCAGTCTTTTGACCAGGAAAAAAATACAAGAAGTCATTTGACTAGCCCTAAAGTAAAAGTGCCAAAAGAAATACAAGTCTTTTGACCAGCCCTAAAGTAAAAACACCAACAAAAAAACAATTTCAACTTGTGTTAAGCTGGTCCCATCCCAAGCTTATAATAAGTTAAGCTTGTGATGGAATCAGCCCACCACAAGTTGAACTGATTTACCATTAAACTGTCATTCAAAACACTCAATTTAATGACGTTGACTCAAAACACTCAACATAATGATGTTCAAAATGTGATAACCCTTTATATTAATAGAACTTGTTAGCTGTATTAAAATTACAATTTATATGAAACCCAATGATGAAATGAAGTCAAAGTCTATAATCCCTATAATCTAGAATACATTTGCAGTTGATCTTTGAGATGATCAACCCAACCAGAGGCTTTTTTAGAAATCAAGGAATGTGGTGTGGTGGTTATTTACAGACACAGATGCAAGTAGGCTCACCACTGGACATTCAACTTGGAGCGGCTCAGCTGTGGTTGGAAGTCTGCAGTACAATAGTCTTGGAGAAGCGCGTCAGAGGACTGTCTATTCTGGAGTACATTAGCTGAGGGCTCAGCATTGATGCGGCATGTGCTTTTGCGAGCACAATGACAAGAATGGGCCGGAATTTTTCCTTTTACAGACATTGCATGGTTGAACATAACTTTCCCTCTGTGACAGTGGGTTTACTAATGCAGAAGAAAGTGATCAAAGCTAAGTAGTACGGATTAGGCTGATTATGGGATATGAAATGGGATTGTGGAGTGCTGTGGCAATGAACGCTGAAGTTGAGGAGGCAGCATGCGGATAGTTGGGGATTTGTAGTTATTCCGCATGCAGGATTGGGAGTGATCCTCTAGGGATGATTGACAGGGATCTGTCATTAGTTATGCATTGGCGCAACTCAACTGTTAGGGGAAATTGGCAACAAAATCATTAAATATACTGCAGATCATCAGATTGGGTAAGGATCAGACTTTTGGTAAGGAGGATAAGTGCAAATGCACGGGGGCAGTGGGAAAAGGGGTCTTTCATTAGCAGTTCACATTCCTTTTTTGGAGTATCAAAGGCGGGTCAGTGCGGAATGCACAGAGACAAGAGGGGTCTTTCATTTGCAGCTTGCATTCTTTTGTTGTATATATAAGGAAGCTTTTCTTTTTTTTAGAGGGGGGACCATCATACAATTGGAGGAATATATTTTCATAGGAGAAGAGGAGTTTATAATATAGGAGTTATAGGAGTGTAGGAGTTTACCATCATTGGAAATTATTAACAAATATTGGAGTATTGGAGTTTACCATTATTGAAGTATATCTTCATGGAAAATTATAGTTAGATTCTTTTTTTTGTTTACTTTGAAGTGTAGGAGCCAGTGAGTGTTCTTGGAAATCATATTTAGGGAAATAGTTCAAGTGCAAAGCTTGTCGGGGAGTCCAGCTGGTTTATTTACTATTATTTCATTGCAAGTTAGCTTTAGTGGTTTACAGCTTGGGTGCAGAAGCAGAATTGCAGAGTTAGTATTTAGGGAAATAGTTCAAGTGCAGATCTTGTTGGGGAGTCCAACTTGTTTATTTACTATTAATTCATCGCAAGTTAGCTGTAGTGGTTTCCAGCTTGGGTGCAGAAGCGGAGTTTGGTTAGGAATTGCAGAGGTACAGGAGTGTAACTCAAGGGCTAGTGGGCTTTCCGGAACTTGGAGCAAGATTGTTGTGGAGAATACTATATTGTTGCAGAGAATTTACCAAACACACAATCTCTTTCCACAGCAGTTTTGCTACAATGGGCCGGATTGGAATCATTTCTCCCTCAAGTACTAATAGAACACAGTGGTTATTGTTTACAAAGGAAATGAAAATTGGATCTGATTGATCAGTAACACTATTTTTCATTGGAGTATAATTATCACATGACTCCAATGAAATGAAACATATAGGTCTGGAATATATGTCTGCTATGATTTGACCCATATCTAATTTGGCCAGTAATTTTGAGGAGGGAATCTTTTCATTGATTTCTTCAAAATCAAGTCTTTGTTTAATCTTTTCAACCTCATTTGCACCACCAAGCATCTTCATGTAGCATGCTTTATGTTTCTCTAATGTTTCAATCATTTCCTTCCTATCTTTAAACCAACCATGTTCTTCATTACCAAGAGATTTAGCAACAACTCTAAATCCCCAATTCCCATCCCCAATTGAATCCCAAAACTCACCCAAGAACTTATGAAATTTCTTGGGTATTTGATTGAGGTATTTTATGTTTTGTTCCTATCATGAAAACTAACTTAGTATTAATTTCTTTAATAAGATCAATTAAATGAATACTCACCAAAGATGAGCTTCTGGTTGAGCTTTGCTACATGTTCTCTTCCTCTGAAGAGGATTCTGATTCCAAATTAAGTGATCCCAATTCAATTTCAGTCTCTTCCTCTGAACTATGAAATTCAGATTCAGATTCTGCCAAATTTGACTAACAATTAATCATTAGTTAGTAACTAAGTTCATTAAACCAAAAAGATTAACATATCCCAAAAGAAAAGACTTACAATCTTTTGTCTTTTCTTGTTTGGAGCCCTTCTAGTCCTTTTTTCCCCCTTGAGTTGTTTTTCAACATTCTCAAACCAAGATGTTTCTTGCCGCATATCTGTCAATTTTGGACTGCCCCTACTGGATGGTAAGACTTTAGGTTCAAGCCTTGGCTTAAATCAATATTTTGTGATCTTCTGAATGATATAATTCAATAGGCCGCTTTGCTCATGATATGGAGATTCCAAGATAATTGCATTCAATTTTTCATGTAACTGAGGAATGCTTAGCATTTCATCAACATTGCACTTGGAAAATTCAAAAGGATCAACCATTATTGAATTAGGATTCATTAATCAAAAAGAATTAATCACATGGTGATTTGAACAATCCAACTTAAGCCAACTTAAAAAACTAGAGCTGCAAGGGTCATAGTCCAACCTCCACTGAGGATGAAAATCTTTGGGTACCACAAATCCTCTGAATGCTAGATGGTCACCTATTTGGTGGGAACAGGGAAAACCCATAGTCTTTGAATATGAATCGGTGCACAATTTGACATCATGATCACATTTGAAATCCTTCAATTGTTTCCTAACAAGATGGATTGCCTCTAAAGACAATTTGTAACCCAATGGTAACAGCTCAGGGGGAAGAACTGTCCCTAACTTAATTTGAGAGTTATAAAGTGATGCATGAACTGATTTAATTTGATTTGAAACTGTTCCTTCAAGGCTTTTCCAAACATCCAACAGGCTTCCAAAAGAGTTTGCAAGGAATTGTTTGAGAGTTGCATGGGCCCCTTCAATCCAAGATGTTGTTTTGTTTACAAAATCAGGGTTTATACAAGTCCACACTGTTAAAAACATCTCTTTGATAGGGAAAATGCTATTTTCCATATACTCAAGTAAATCCTCATAGTCTTTCAAGAAACAATATACAAGTCAAAAGGTCAGAACCCAAAACTATGAAGAATAAGAAGCAGTGATTTGGACCTACTCTGAGTTCCGCATCATTGACCTCTGCCTCCTCCTTGGTCTTTGAGGCCCCATACTTTGCCCACAGAGTCATAAAGCTTTTTCATCCTTAAAATTCATTAAAAAAGCACACTTTACAGTTTGCTTGTATGTTTTTAGAAAAGTGCCAAGTGCAACAGTGTCTTGATGACTCAGGGAAACTAGATTCAATAGAAAAAATCAGAGCTTTTTCACAGTCCGTCAAAAAGACTTTTGGAAGTCTCACAGGATCATAAGCAAACTCCTTTAATGTGTTTGCAGACCAACTGTAGAACTCAAATTTTTCTTTTGTTATAAACACAAGATCTTTTGTGAAATTTTTCCAATTGGCTGTCATTCCTACATCATGCAATAGCAGGGTTTTGTACTTATTTGTCTTATAAGTACAATCCAACATAGCAATATGATGAAATCATTTTGAAAGCTTTAATGCCTCAGGATGTGCTACGTACAGGACCTCCAAGTGACCCTCTCCACTGAATTTTGACCAGTGAGTACAACTTGTTTTTTCAAGCTGTTCATAGAGTACCTCCATGACACTTTTACCCTTTAGTTCTGCAAGCGTTACTCTCTGCTTAGTGTTATGGATTTTTTGGTCATCAACATAATTTCTGCAATCAATCTTGTTCAATTTTCTCTTAAGTTTTAAAATATTGATCCCATCTTTCATGCCTTCCTTAAGTAGATCCAAGGGTTGCCCAGAGATTCTCCTCAGTTGAGGATGCACAGAGGGACTTTCAGATGGTTGATGGTTATGTTGGATTTCTTTATAGGAGATTTGCCACAAGGGGGTCTGCCTTTGTGCAACTTGCATGGATTAAAAACTTGCACCCAACCTTCCTTGTGTGAGTTTGTCTAGACCTTTCAGTAAGAAGTTGTCCTGAATAGGAACCATGGAAATCACAGGCCAAATCCACATATTTATTTTTCTTTGAGTTAAAAACCGTTAGAGAGTAACCATGCTTCATAGCCCATTTTTGACAATAGTTTTGGGCCTCTTCCCTAGTAGGAAAAGTTCTCACAGGAGGTGGTTCAAGTGGATCTAGTAAAAATCCATTGGTTAAGTCTTAGTTTCAGTTACATGCACCCACTAGTTTCAATCAAATTATATCCAGCAAAGGCCTCAGTAAAATAAAATGTTACTCACAAACAGAGGTCAAATCCCACTGTGAAACATTTTGTTCCTCAATTGTCACCCTTGATTAAGATGCAATTGGGGCTTCCAATGTTTTGTTAACCAAATCCTTTTTTTATTTTTCCAAAGCTTTGTTGATGGCACTATCAATGTAGAGCTTCCACGCAGACATTTCAGAAGAAGGAGGGCTTGCAACTGTTCACATGCAAAAAAATGCAATGGTATACTTCAGTATTCAATCCAACTTTCAATTGAACAAACAAAGTTTGCTTACTTTCAAGTTGAGAAAGAATTGTTTGCAGGTTTTTTTATGATTTAAATTTTAACTTTACTTTCACTTTGGTTTCAATTTAAAGTCACTTTGGAGTTTCTGGGTGTGGAAAAACAGTCCCACAAAGTATGCGTTGATCCCAAAATTGGGTTGACAGAAGCCAAGTGTGGTCCAGGGGTTGCCCAAAATTCTGGCACAACTTCTGGGGGGTTGTGCACCCCCAAATACGGCAGTTTTGAGCCGTGTACAGGGGTACAAGGCTTGAAATTGCTGTGTTTGGGGGGTAAATGGCCCTAAACAACCTCCCGGGGGTTGCACATGTTTTAAATGGCCCTTTGTAGTTGTCTATGGGCCCCCACTGCTCATTTGAGCCGTGTAGGGCCCTACACAGCTCCCACATGACTGGAGTTGTGAATTTAACATCACCCAGGAAATTATTATTATTTCTCATAGAAGTAAAAAAAAATATGAGAGATATCACAAATAAAAGAAAAAAAATAACATCTGGGCTAAAAATTGTTGAAAAAGTGTTTGAATCAGCAATTTGAGAGAAAATGGTGTACCTTGAAAGTGAGGCCTTCAATCAAACAATAAAAAACAAGAAAAAATCTATCAAATCCCATGCAAAAAAGTTTTTCATTTAAATGGAAAAATGAAATTAGATCATGTGTGAAGAAATGGGGGATTTAAGATCAATTCAGCCATTAAATCTCCAATGAAGCTCAAATTTGGCTATGTTAAAAATTCTTTAGGGAATTGTCATGCCTTGCACTTAGGAATTATTGTCTTCATCACTTTGACATGTCCTCTCCTCAGTACCATCTACCTCAGTCTAAAAGCGTGACACAAATAAATCACAACATCAATGGTGCAACCCGCTACTTCCTCTGGCTTGCGTTGACCTTCCAATCTTGGCGACCAACTCAGTATATACTTGCAAACTTCGCGGTTGACTTCATACCAGTCGGCCATCCATTATGAGATCCAATCTCCTTCCCTGGCCAATCAACAGCCTTGGACTTCCATCTTTGGTCACACACTGTTTGTTAGTTCGCATCTATGTCTAACTAAGCCATAATTACTGTACATTTTGCAATTGGACTAGTCCCTACCCTGCATACACTATTACTTCTCATTTGCATTACCTTCAACATCACTTGCTCCTGTCCCAATTTGTCATACAATTGTACGCTCAGATTCTATTGTCTAGCACTTACGCCATGACCTCAGATATGGTTGTACTACTGTTCATTTCCTATCCTGTTCCTGTCATTCATTGCCTCACCGCTTCAACTGTAGTTAGCTCACCACCAGGTTGTATCTAGTCACTTTGGATTAACTTATAAGGGCTATCCCCTTGCCTGATGATTTTCTCCTCAGTTAGTTAATTTCATACGTTCTCGCATTTTGCTACAACCTGGTTATCACATTGGACTCAGGTTGAGTTTCCTTCCTCGGAACACATTCCATTCCTCTTGCCGTTTGTTGAGTGGCATAACCAAGTTTGCAATTTGCAACTGAGTCTTGCTACTTGCACTTGCCCTTGCACTCAGCATTCCTTTGCACTCACAATCATCTAAGAAGTGCCCTATAGTACGTGGGGTGGTCGTGTGACAGGAATCTTACTTCAATATTCAAAATAGAGGCTGAAACTCTCTCTTTAAAATGATACAACCTCTATTTTGAATTGGAAAATAATTTTTGAGTGGTCAAAAATAAGACAAATTCTCTTTGAGAGTTGAGTACTCAATAGGGCATATCAGAGTTAGCAAACCTGCCATTTTTTTTGACCAAACCCACCATTTTTAATGGCGGGTTTCTGAAATACACATACCCCCTAACTGTTGTATTTCAAAATGGAGGATTTAAAACCTCAAATCCACCATTAAACCTGCCATTTATGCATCATCATCCATTCACCATCCATCACATCTAAAACACCCATCCACATCAGCAAATCCATACCAATCCCATATCCATTACATCCCACACATCTCATCTCTATTGCTTCACATCTCCATCTTCACACAAATCCCATCATCATCTCATCAACCCAAATCAAATCACCATCTTTCTCAACATGTCCAATCAAACTTCCCGGAAGAAAGTTGAAAACAAAAAAGCTGACTGAAATCTTAAACACTGGTCCACTCATTCCTCCTCCTCACCAAACACCCATCACCTCCACCTCACCCACCACCTCCACCTCACCCATCACCTCCACCTCACCCACCACCTCCCCTCCTCCTTTGGTTGGCATCCCTGGTAAGCCCCCCCCTCCTCCTCATCCTACTCCTCTTCCTGCCCCTCATTGGTTGCTGAGACTTTGATCATTCAACCTTTAGGTCCCCCCACACCTCCTTGCTCAATCTGCCAGGTAAGTTCCCAAATTCCGCAAAGAAAGTAACTTTTCCCAGATGTTATTGGGAAACTGGTCACTGAAACTGAGTTTTCCTCTCATCATCCTCCCAAATTCAAGCCAAACCACCATCTGTGGCTATCCAATACCTTGGTTCTCAAGAATCTCAAATGGCCTTACAGGGAAACCTTGATCCTGCAATCTTGCATTCCAATCCCCAGTCAATCAAGAAATACATCCAAATCATGTTCCAAAAAGATTTGGGTGGCTTCCTCCTCCTCCTTGTCCTCTGCCGCCAGCGGCGGCCTCCTCCACCAACAATCAATTGATCAATCACAGGCAGAGGCCTCCTTTTCCTCCTCCTCTGCCACCGCCGGGAATTGATCAATTGCAATTGCAGACTTCTGCTCCTGCTCCTCTCCCAGTGGCCTCCTTGTCCTCTTCTGCCACCGGAGGCCTCCTCCAGCTCCTCCTTTGCCAGCAATCAATCAATTGATTATGGGAAGTGGCCTCCTTTTCCTCCTCCTCTTCCGCCGCCGGCAATCAATTGATTGCAATCACAGCCTCCTCCTCCTGCTCCTCTCCCGCCACCCGCAATCAATTGAGCAATTCATTGATTGCCGCCTCCTTTTCCTCTGCCACTTCCGGAAATTGATTGATTGATTGCCGGTGGTCTCCTCCAGTGATTAATCAATCAATCATGGGAAGCGTCCTTGTTTTCCTCCTCCTCTTCCACATCCAATTGATTGATTGCCGCCGCTGGAAATCAATAAATTGATTGCCGGACGCCTCCTCCAGCTGCTCCTCCTCTGGTGATTGATTGATTGATCACAGGCAGCAGCGGCAGAGGAGGAGGAGGAGGAGGCCGCCGCTGGAAATCAATAAATTGCAATTGTGGCCTCCTCCTCCTGCTCCTCTCTCAACAGTCGCAACTGATCAAGCAATTTATTGATTGCGGCTTACTTGTCCTCTGCCGCTGCCGGAAATCAATTGATTGATTTCCGGAGGCCTCCTCCAAATTTTCCTCTGCTGTGGCTTGCAATTGATTGCTGGCGGCCCCCTCCTCCTCCTCCTCTGCTGCCGCTGGCAGTTGATCTTGGGTGGCAGCCTTCACCACCTTCTCCTCCTCTGCCCCTTCCGGCAATCCATGGATTGATTGCATGTAGCTAGGTAAGGTGTGTTCAAAATTGGGTGAGGTGTGTTCAAAACTGGGTGAGGTGTGTTGAAAAGTGGTGAGGAGTGATGGGAGGAAGTCAAGTGTGGTTTGGGGGGGGGAATTGCTTATTTAATCAGTGCAACTGAACCACAGTTGACTTCACCCAGTCCAAATTCCTGCCCCTTCCCTACTATATGGGTGGACCACACTTGGGTTCTGACAGCCCAAATTCTGGTAACTTGCCTAGTTTTGGCTTGTCAAGCTGCCGCAGCCATCTGGATGTTGTCCAAACAAGAATCCCTTCTTGATCCTCACCCCAAGCGGAGAATTTTCCTGGGAGGGAACAAGATGGGAGGAGATGATTTGACAAGCATACAGAGATGTGGAAAGAATAGGGCTTGAATCCCTCAAAATGTTATACAGAAAATTGAATTCCTTCTTGATCCTCACCCCAAGCAGAGAATTTTCCTGGGAGGGAACAAGAAGGGAGGATATGATTTGACAAAAATACAGAGATGTGGAAAGAATAGCGCTTGCAACCCTCAAAATGTTATACAATGAATTGAATCCCTTCTTGATCCTCATACAAAATTTAGTATGTGGATGGGAGGAGATGAATTGGGAAAAATACAGTGACAGGGACAGAATTGGGATTTTCAGCATTGGTTAAAGCAGAAATGTTTGGATTGATATTTTTTTAATTGCTTCATCATCTGTTTGGATGAAAGAGCCAGCCTACCTTGGTTTTATTTGTTAGTTCATTGGCCATCAGGAGATAAACTTGAAAATTAGAGGAGCTTCTGTTTCATTGTCCAATCCAAAGCAAGTTTCATAGTTGGAGGGAATTTTGAGCCAGTTTACAAGGATGATGTGATTGGATCTCTTGAGCTGACTTGAGCCTTTGGAAGCCAATTAGGGGGGATTGTTGGATGTTGAGTTCCTGGGGGATGTTTTCTTTGGTTGAGTGGAATTGCAGGGGGAGGTTTGCTGAAGGGCCATTCAAAAAGAGTAAGAGGGATGAAGGGATGAAGCAATGTGATGAAAGGAGGGATGAAGCAATGAAGCAATGAAGTGATGAAGCAATGAGAGTTAGGATGTGATGGAAGGAGGGATGAAGTGATGAAGTGATGAAGAAATGAAGCAATGAGAGGATGGATGTGATGAAAGCAATAAAGTGATGACAGTGATGAAGAAAGGTGAGAGGGATGAAGTGATGCTGGGATGAGAGTGATGAAGCAGAAGAGATGAGATTGATGAAGTGATGAGAGGGATAAATCAAATTTCTGGATGAGGATGGAGGTAGAATTTTTCCCAATGAGGTAGGAGGATGAAACCAGGGGTGATGATGTGGAATGACACGTGGTTGAGCTGGTGAAGGCATTTATATACTTTAATTGAAAAACTTACTTATTTCATGTTAACTTTGAAACGTCTGATCTGAAATAAGTGGGTTTTTTGATTTTTAATGGAGGGTTTGAAATTGTGGATTTGGGTTGAAACCCACCATTAAAAAATTGCAGATTTGCTTAACTCTGATACTCAATAATGGATTTTTTTACCAAAAGTATCAAATTTTTTCAAAGATAAAAAAACAGACAAAAACAAGCCATTTATTTTTAAAAATTGACCAAAATAAACTTCATAAGATGATATGGTGTTAATTGGATTTGTTGAAATATTTCATGTGGATTATATTGTTGTTTCTCTCCCAATTTTTATCTCATGTATCCTGCTGATAACTTGGTTAATTTATCAAGGAAAAGAGAATCTCAGATATTCAACTTCCAAGAATTTTTTTTTGTAAATATTGAAAAAATTGGTTTCCTTAGAAAAATTTAACAAAAAGAATATCCAGAAAGATTTCTGGAAAAAGATTTTGAAATGGCAGCAAAAAAACAATCAAAAAATGAAAAATTCCCAATTTATGTGTGTTAACATGTTTCATGCACTGATTAACTGTGCCTTTGTCTATGCCCCCTCATGTTCAAATAGTCAGGCCACATTTGATGGGAAGTTTAATCCCTGAGTTGAGAAGCTTTTGGGTATCCTTGTGAAGTAATGCCAGTGGCATGAAATGTGGATTCCTTTGATGCATATAGGTCATTTTCTTCTGAATTTATCATTTATTGTAAATCCAGTTTATTGGGATCCTCCTCTCTGATTAAGTTGCAGATGAAGGCCACAAATAAACCCCTGACCTGGATCTTTATTGGATACATAAATCCACCCAAAAAGACAGTAAACCTTCTTTGAACACTCCAACATGTCTCTAGGACATTCCTGGTACTTGAATGTCTGAGATTCAACAATTTTTTGTAATATGTTGGCCTGGAAAAGAAAAATGGATTAAAGAAGTGTAACCAATCAATTGATCATTTTTTTATGGTTCAAATAAAATAACTTTATCTGATAAAATTTCATAAAATAGAATTGAAGAAAAAAACAGCCTGAAAAACAAGGATAGGAATTAGGAAAAAACACTCTTTTAATGAGATAGGAAAAAGAATGACAAGGATGAAGATTTGCACCACCAACTGAGGAGTGAGTGAATAATATTGGGTAGGATTTAGGATCTAGGAGAATGAACAGTGAGGTAGGATTGTGGAGTAGCGTAGGACAAAGACAAGACTAAAAAAGAAGGGTCCAAATGAAGAATATGAAGACCCAAAAGGGCTTTTGAGGTTCTGATTCTCACCAGATGAAAGGAGCTTGACATATTGAAAGCTAGTACGTGGCCAACAAGGGTGATTCAGAAGGTCAGGTGTTCAAATGAGAGGTTTTAGATTGTTTTGAGAGGGAATGAGACAGTGACTGAGGATGGAAATTGATGGTTCAGAGCAGGGCAAGGACAGAGAGTGGTGGTAAAGATAGTATGAGGTACAGGTTTTGATAATGGTAGATTGGAGACGAACCGTGAGAAGGGTATTGATCAATGAAGGGTGATTGACACGGGTTGCAGAGATTTTTGTGGGAGTGCGCTGAAGTTCCCATTTCCAAAGAATAATTGAAACCTCAAGCACTTCAGTAAGGAAGAATCCTTGATGAATAAGACAAACAAGCCTCACTCTTGAAACCAGAAATAGAAATTTTGGAAGCTTTGAACCAAGCCATCCTCAAAAAATCCATCAAAAGTATTCCATGATTAAAAATGGATAAACTTTCCCTTTGGAAGGAAAGGATGAACAAATTCTTGGAACTTTAGGGGATCAAAGAAATACTCAACTCCCTGGGTCAAATTATTACTGTTGTCAAAAATGTCAGTATCAGAACCATTCTAATATACAAGATAGACCCCACCATCCAGGAAAACATCATTAGCCATGATAAAAGAGAAGAATCAAAAGCTAATTGAAGCCCAATTGTGAAGTTATTTGCCTCATCTGAAGCATCCAACAGAGCAAGGGTATACAAATAATTTCTTTGTATCAAATTTAACCAAAACCATATTGAGAAGTTCATCACCCTAATCAAGAGATTGATCAATCAACAACACAAAGTGGGCATCTCCATTCCCAAGGAAATTCTAGGATACACCATTCTTGAAAAAGTGCCTCCAAACCTAGAAAAAATAAGCCAGAAGATCACCCACTCAGACAGGCCCATCAATCCAGAGCTGGTACTCAATCAATTTAGAAGGTTATTCAATGAAAGAACAATGATGAGTAAAAAAAAATTGAGACCACCTCACTTCATACCATCAAAACAAGTTCAGTCAGGTGAAAGAAGAAAAAGCACAAACCTCTAGCTCATAAATCAGTCTCAAAATTCTGGAATATTCATTCCCAGCTCACACCAAACAGATCATCAAGTGGAGAAACCCACATCACCGTCAGCTTCCTCCATCACTCTCACTCAATCCTAGAAAAATTACTAATCCTTGATTCCAGTTCCACATCCAACATAAATCTAGACTTCAGCCTTTTTGAAAATCTCTCAACAGAACAACAAGGATCTTTAAAGATGGGATCAAAAACTCAGGTTCTGGAAATCAAAGGAGCTGGCTCTGGATGCTTTAAGAGTGATGATGGGTCTAACTTGTGG
Organism: Puccinia polysora; assembly: GCA_025617555.3. Classification (NCBI taxonomy): domain Eukaryota; kingdom Fungi; phylum Basidiomycota; class Pucciniomycetes; order Pucciniales; family Pucciniaceae; genus Puccinia; species Puccinia polysora. Next base: position 5,718,017 of record CM062620.1, read on the forward strand.
TTGAAAAATGTTCTATATGTTCCTGAATTGTCTGAAAATCTCTTATCTGTTTGTTTTCTGGTCCTGGATTGATAAAATTTTACCTTCAAAACAAACCAATTCTCTGTATCAAAGGACAGAGGATTGATTCTCCAGGGTCACTATCAAAATAAAATTCCATTTTTACCCAGAAGTAAACCAGCAGAAAAATAATTCCTCTCCAATGAAAAATCCTGCAAAAATTCTTGGCAAATGTCAGCTACCATGGAATCAGGAAAATACTTAAAATTCCTATCAAACCAGATTCTATGTGAAAGTCCTGTGCTGTTGAAAAAAAACCAAGGCCTCTTTTAAAAGCAAAAATATCCCAGAATCCGGGCCCTTTGCAGAGCTCAATCTAGACATAATTAGACCCATTAAACCTGCCTAAATTGATGATCACAGGTGAATACTTACTGTGATAGACAGAAACTCCTGATAATGCTCCGGTATCCCTCTTAAATACAAAAGCAAAAAATTCAAAAGGATCTCCCATATCCTGGGTTCAAAAGCCAAGAGATCTGGGTATTATTCAAGAGTTCCGCACTCTGAAAGAGGAGGCAAATTCAAAAACAAAGACTTCAAGGAATATGGTAAAAGGAATCTGATAAAGGCAAGATAATCTGACCCACATACTACTCAAAAAAATGGTCTGGCTCAGAGACAAAACAAAACCATAATTGAGTCACTTAGAACCATTTTACATGACTGATGTATAAACAAGAATTTATGGAACTTTGTTCTCAAGGCCAGAACCCTGACTCTGAATAAAATACCCAGCCACAAGACCAAAAATCACTGTAATCCCTCTTCAAACACAAAAATCTTCCTCTAGAATTCTTCTTTCCCATTGGAAAAACATTCTCCTTCCTGACTATCCACAAGAAATCATTCTCAAAGCTTGGAACCAATGGTGAAACCAGTGTCCTGATAGACTTCAATTAAAATACAAAATCCTGCCACATTCAATCTGACTCCAGAAACGTTTTTAAATCCAAAAAATCAAGTTACTCACTTTAATTCATAGAAAGAACAAGGAAAACCCCTTTTATGTTGAAATTTAAAACATATAACATACCAATACCACTATAATCATCAGAGGCACAGAACATTCCTTGGAGTCAGACAGAAAAAGAGAAGCTTTGTGTGATAAAAGTGAAGACAAACTAAGCAAAGGATCAGTTGAAGACAATGGCAAGAGTGTATCAGAAAGCCAAGAATCAGATAAATACAGCCAGCCAAAAGAAACAAAAAAACCCCGGAAATTCAGCCCAATCCTCCCATATATAAAACAAGAGAAATATCCTAAAAATTCAAGCCTGCCAGGTTCACATACCTCAGCACTCCAAACAAGTTCTCAGAAGCCATCAGAACCATATTGGATTGCATTTAAAGGATGGAGATATGGGAGGATGGAAAAATAATGCAAGACTGCTATCTGAAGACTGTCATGGTAATAAAGACCAAAAATGCCACAGCCTCGTCCCCAGAAAAGAAAAAGACTAGACTTTGCATCCAAGGATTCAATCAAGTTCCAGGCATTAGCTATGATGACACCTTCTCTACAACTGGAAAATTCACCACACTCTTGATGCTCCTTGTTCTACCCATCAACAGAAAGCTTTCCCTCAGACATTTTGATGTGAAGGATCCGTTCTTTCAGGCCCCATTGAAAGAAAGCATCTACATCATAACTCCATCAGGCTGCCAAAGAAGTTCCCCCTTCCTCAAATTGAAAAATTCCCTCTAAAATCTCAAGCAAGCCCCAGAAAATTGGTACAGAACTCTCAAAAATTGACTCAAAGAGATAAAATACCTTCCTTCAAGGTCCAACACCTGCCTTTAAATTCACCAAGAATCCAATTAATTCCATTTCTTTCATGTAGATGAACTCATTGTGGCTTTAAGAACCCAAGAATTTGAAGCCCTTTTCCTTAAATTTTTTTCCAATTACTCTGCTCAAAGTCCAGACACTCTTTGTGAAATGGAATCAAAAATTTCAAGCTCTAATATATAACTCTCCCAAGAGAAACTTAAAATTATGAATTAACCTTCTTGGGCTTTCAAACCTCAAATATTTTCTCACTCCTCTCACCCCCAGAATCCACCTTCTAAAGGAAACTGAAGAAAAAATAGAACACTTCAGACAGCTGAAAACTGATTAAAGAACTTATAATTTCATTCTGAACTATCTTTCTTGCAGAAACCCACAAGATATAGCTCCAGAAGTCTTCATATTATCCCAGTTCAACTAAAATCCTGGAATAAACCACTGGAAAGAAGTTATACACTCCTGGAAATATTTGACTGGGAACACTTTGGATTTTATTTCTCTTTCCCGTTCATAATTCTCTTCTTCCTCTAGACTCAAATACTTTAGTGAAACTAATTGGGCTGATGAACTTGACACAAGAAAATCAAGTAGCTTTTAAATCTTCTTTTTGCTCAATTTCCACATCTATTGGAACAGCTGCAAACAGAAAAACATCACAATGTTTTCCACAGAAGCCATATTCAACTCAATTTCTGAATGCCACCAAGAAAGACTATGGATATATGAGCTGATAAAAAAACTTTGGAACACCTAATCTCTCACTCACATCATCAATTTTGAAAAAAAAGGACTAAAAAACAGATCTGGCACTTTGGATAAAATTCAAAAACCAAATATCTGGATATCAAAATCAAATATCTCACAGATCTCTATGAAAAAAAGAAAATTGAATTCCATTTATTTCCCCCCAAATACATGATTTCAAATGATCTGAACAAGGCCTGAAACTTGAATTCTTTCACTAGACATAATGTTAGGATCTTCACGTCAAGGCATGGGGGGGTGTTGAAGTCTCATTGAGATTAAAAAAAAAGTAGTCAATTTTATGGCAGTTGAATTTGTGCCAATAAATTGAAACCAACTCAGAGTTATCCCAATTGGGATAAAGTGATGTAGTTGCAACTAGTAACCTGCAGAAACAGCTTTAGCTTGGAGTTATCCCAATTTGGATAAATCTGAGTAGTTGTGCGGGACAGGCACTGGCACAGCTACTCCTTAATACACCCACAATGTCAGCTTGCTACTATGTACAGAGCAACCTGTCAATAGCAACACAAAACTATGAAAAATAAGAAAATCTCAATTAAAAAAAGAAGGAGTGAGAAATCCATAAATATTATTAAAGAAATGGATTCCTCACCCAAAATTAGGTAGGGTCACTCAATGACCCCACACTTGAATTCCAAGTCCTTACATTTTTAAAATAATTAAAAAGAAAATTACTAAAAATTACAAAACCAGTATGGCACCTTCTGGCCATTCTAAAATTTTACATGTGTTGTCACGTATAGGGTTTACACCTAAAATTTACTCAGAATGGAGGTGTTGTGTATATTTTATGAGTTACACGCGGAAATCTGTTATGTCACAATTCCCGCGCGCAGCCCCGCATCATTACATATCCCTAAATACTTGTAGTTGCAGATTCCCGCATACTAGAGACCCGCGCGCAGCTAATTCTGCCACGCACGCAGCGGATCCTACCCTGCGCGCATCTGTACTAACTGATCCCCGCATCAGGATCCATTGTGACTAATCTGACAACCAGGTACCGCTCAGAAGAGCTACAACCTAGTTAGAGTTGACTAGAATATGTAAAAAATTGACATATGCATTATTAATAATCTGAAAGGATCAAAACTTAAATAAAATTAATGAAAATTAAGTTTAGAACATTTTTTTAATAATAAATCAAATATCAAGGATTACCACCTAAATCACTGACCCTGATCTTTGAAGACCATGAAACACTACAAGGAGTGTTCATAAAAATTATTACAAATTATCTACGTGATCAGCAGATGATTGAAAATCAGTCAAAATCCACATCTGCCCGCTTTAAAGCAATACCAATAGTACAAATGAAGGATGAGTACAGAATGATCAAATTTACCCCATAACAGATTAACAGATCCTGTGGCTGAAATAGCACAGAAATCCAGCAGATCTAAGGTCAGCTGATTGACAGCACCAAGTGGACGTTCCAATCTTTCCCTGACTGGATTGCAAGCCTCAGCCCACGAGAAGAACCCTCTCTACATACCCTGAGAAACTCAAAAGCACCCCAAAAAGGTATTTATACAGACCTCTTTGGATCCATTATTCCATCATCAGTTTACCAGGAATTATTATTATCAATCAGACACCGTGTCATTGTTGATAAAGTGATTATATGAAGATAAGCAAGTGATTTATGACTTAGTCTGTAGTAGTATTATTTATTCTTATTAACCAATCAACCCTTGAAGTTTAGTCAAGCAATCCACCCCATCTGCTCTGAAACACTTCCAATTATTTCAGGATTCTTGTGGTAAAGTGCTCAGAGTGAGTGTTTCCCTTTCTGTCTTAGCCATTTGTTCTGTTACGCCCGGCCATCAGTGGAATAAGTCCTTTCTAAGGCACCCATCTTCATTCCAAGGTTCTTGAACTGCCTAAGGAGGCCCCTTGAAGAGAGGTTGCTAGTCTGTAAAGATCCCCAGTAGTATGATACTGTGGCCCCTCTTTTATATTATATTGAAAACCATTTATTACCAAACCAATTAAACCTTGCAACTGCTCTTATTATATCATTTATTTGAGCTTCTAAGTGTTTATTTTTGGAATAATAATAATTATTATTATTCCAGTATTTTTATCACTATCTGTAACTAAAGGACTGCAAGGTTCCTGGTATCAGAGAGCTGACACAAAACCTTTTCCTCTGATCCATTCCTCCTCCATACTCCACCAGCTTCATAATAATCTCCATCTCATCCACAAGAGACCACCAAAAGAAACCAAACAAACAATGAAGGAATTAGCCACCCTCAAACCAAAAATTGATTGAAAAGACCAATTTTAGACCATCTTCCAACAAAAAAATGATCAACAAAATTGCTTCCTCCAGACCACCTGATAAGGAAGGAATGTAGAAAATCAATCAAAAACTCAAGACCAGGATTTGAACACCCAATGGGGTAGAAGAAAGACTAACAGGGAATGTCAATGTGAACCCCATCTCAGCTTGGTTTCACACAACAAACACAACATCAGATTAAATAATCATTTCATCCACTTGGTTCATTTATAATCATTGTTCCCTTCCCCATCTCCTGGCTCTGTAGAGACCCTTTGTTCTTCCTCTACTGATCCAGGTGAGCCTTCTTCAATTCCCCTCTTCTTGCTCATCTTCTTGTAGTCTCACACATGGAGAGACCCTATGTTCTTCCTCTACTGAGCCAGGTGAGCCTTCTTCAATTCCCCTCTTCTTGCTCATGTTCTTGTGGTCTCACACATGGAGAGACCCTTTGTTCTTCCTCTAATGAGCCAGAAATTCAGACAAAATCCTAGGCTCTAGAAAGATCATCTCCAGAGAATTGCTTTGATTAGAACCCACTCCCTCTCTATGGCTAGTGAAGAGTCCCTAACCAGACTCTTAAAATTTTTTTTCTTGAACCTTCCTTTCTGAATGCCCACAAGGGCATCTGGAAAACCATTACTTCCATTATTGGATCTGGAAGCTGTTTTGAAAGCTGGTAGGGCTGCTTGACAATGAGAGGCAAAGCTACAAGCCACACTCCAATCCTCAAACTTTGTTGATGATCCCGCTCTCCCCAATATTGCAGATTTACACCTCGTTGATCACTCAGATATGTCCTTGGAGCGTATTCCCTCATCTTTGACAGGCTCAAACACTACAAAAGGATCAAACATGAACTTTGAAAGTACTTGCAAGGGGTCATACAACTCCAACATAAGAGTATTGACCTGGCTATTGCAGATAGGGCTGAGGCAGCGGCGCAGAAGAAAGAAGATAGAGCCAAGGCAGCAGCAATCTGGAAGGCAAATGTTTTGCAGATTTCGGGTTTAGAAGAAGCTCTATTGATGTTTTCCCAGCGGACAGAAGAAGAAACTAAGCCGGCAATCACTTTGAAGGGCAGGATTGATCTACAGCAATTCCGCACCTCAGAAGGCCCCTTACTTATAGAACCTTTCCAAGCGGTTGAGCCTTTCATCAACTGGTTACAAGCCTTACAGCTATTCTTTGCAGCCAAAGGGGTAACTCATGATGGCAATCAGATAAGAATTTTTGCCAGTCTCATCCATGAGACAAATGTGCGGGAATTCTATGAAGCCAATGCCAAACAATGCTTGGGTGAATTGTGGTCCTTCTTGAAAGAACAACTCATTGCATTTGCACTTCCCCCACTCTGGCTAACTTCCCTACGTGCAGACTTCCAAAACATAGAAATGATGCGGAATGAATCTTAAAGAGCTTATATTACTTGCTTGCGGACCCTACAGTGGATGATGAATTTTTACAAACAGGATGCAGTTACTGATTATGAACTAGCGGAATACATGAAGCTGGGAATGATGGTGGATCTTCAAAAAGAAGTAAATAACCACCAACTTCTATGGGACACACCCTTCTTGTTTGCAGAATTTGATATTCAAACAAGCTTGTTATATGATGGTATCACAAAGCAGACCTTGAATAGAAAAAAGACTGCTCCTTCCACAAAACAATCCAACCAACCACAAGCATTCGCTTGCCTGTCCCGCAAGGACAAGATCTGGCGGGTAAAAGCGTATTGCACTCCATGGGTAAATGCCAATATTGCAAGAAATGGTGTGGAAGTGCACCAGGAGCCTTCCCTGGCCCATTGGATAACTCCCTTTTCTCAATCCCAGAGACCTTCAAGAATCCTTCAAAGCCAGTCAATTATATACAACCAACATCTCAGAAGGCATCATCAATGGCAGCAGGCAGATCCACTCAACCCCCAGCGGGACAACCATTTGGACAGGCTGCAACCGTAGCGGGGGTATTGGAAGAAAACGTTTTTCCTTTGTTAGACGTGGTGGCATTGGAGGAATTGGATGAGGAGTTGCAACTTTATAAAGAAGAGGGGTACTTCTCCACTCCTCTTTGACAACAACCTATTATTGTTTTATTTTCCATCAATGACAGCTTCCTCCTTGCCATGATTGAAACAGGATCAAAGGAGGGATTAGAAAATCTCAAATTATCCTCTCAAAAACTGGCGGTAATGACGCGAGTCAATCAGGAGTTAACAGATGGTGATTGTCAACCAATCCTTCTCCCACAAGCTTCCTCAGTCAATCTCAAGGATCACGCTACAAAAGCATTGTTTCAAGATGTGTTGTTGAAGGTTGGACTGGTGGAAGGAAATAATGATATCATTTTGGGAATCCCCTTCCTCTCCCATTTTAAGATGTCAATTTCTGTGGCCAATGCTTCTGTTCACTGCCCAAATCCATTGTGTACCCTAGTTGAATACAGAAAGAGTAATCAATCCTTGATGAAAAAACCTTTGAGGGAGATAGATCCTTGAGTTGCTGCAATGGAAAGGTCACAGAAAGATTGAAAAGTCCAGTTATTAACAGAATTTAAGGATCTTTTCCCTGTCAAAATACCTGCAGTGACTGATTCAGACCTGGAAACCAACACTGAATGGTCCTTCCCTAAAGGTCAACTAATGGACTCGCGTGTGAAACATAAGATTATTCTTACCAAAGCAAATGCAACCTTTCATGAGAGACAATACCCATATCCTCAGAAGTACCTGAGCCCTTGGTGCACTCTCCTCAAAAAATATCTTACAGCAGGCCATATCCAGAATTCAAAGAGTTTTTATGCTTCCCCTAGCATGATCATTCCAAAGAAGGACCCGGCGGCCCTGCCACGGTGGATATCTGATTATTGCAAACTCAACAGCCTGAAATTGAGGGACTGCTCTCCTCTTCCCAAAGTCAATCAATTATTGCAGTTAGCGGCTTCAGGAAAAAGTTTTCAATAATTGACCAAACTAACACATTCTTCCAAACAAGGATGCATGAGGCGGAAATTCCTTTAACTGTGGTGAAGACCCCATGAGGCTTGATGGAGTGGGTAGTTGTGCCCATGGGACTGACCAACGCGCCAGCCACAAATCAAGCCTGCCTCAAGGAAGCCCTTGGGGATGTGATTAATCAGTTTTTTTGTTTATCCTGAAGAAATTGTTGTTTTCTCAAAATACATGGAGGAAAATGAGAGACACCTACAAACAGTTTTGAATAGGCTTTGCACAGCTAATCTGTACTGCAGCCCTAAGGAAACTCATCTCTTTCAACAAGAAATCAAGTTCCTGGGACACCTCATATCAGTGGACAGCATCTGGGCTGATTCAGACAAAAGTTTGGATGTACTGAACTGGACAGCCCCCAAATCTCCTAAAGGAGTCAAGCGGTTCCTAGGTACTGTTCGATGGATGAAAAATTTCATCTTGGGTCTCCAAAAATATGTTGGAACACTGACCCCATTGACTAGTTTAAAGTGAGATGCTAAAAAATTTAAGTGGGGACCAAAAGAAGAAGCCGCCTTTGACAACATCAAATGCTTAATGAATTCCCTGCCATGTCTTAAAAAAATTGATTATGACCTGGACAACCCCTTATGGCTTTTAACCAATGCTAGCCGCTATGGCATAGGGGCAGCTTTATTCCAAGGATAAATGTGGAAAGAGGCTTTCCCCATTGCATACAAGTCACATCTCATGTTGCCAGCAAAACACAATTACCCAGTGCATGAGCAGGAGTTGCTTGTGGTAATTCATGAAATCCAGAAATGGCGCATGCTCTTACTAGGCATGAAGGTAAATGTACTCTTGAATCATCACTCAATAACGCACCTCTTGAAGCAATGGATGCTCAGTCAACAACAGGCCCGGTGGACGGAAGTTCTTGCCGATTTTGACCTCAATTTTGAATACATCAAGGGTTTGGGAAACTTTGTTGCTGATGAACTTTTGCTTCAAGATGCTGATGAACCGACTGCAGTTAGAGAGTCAGATATAGCTGCCGTGGAATCACTAATGGATTTGGGCCTTGGGGTTGACCCCGGGTTGAAGTCTCTCATCATGGATGGTTGTCTCACCAACCCTTTTTGTATTGCGCTGAAAGACTTTCTACCCTTGAGAAAGGACTGTGTGGAAGCCAACGGCATCCTCTTTGTTGAAGGCCATCTAGTAATCTTCTCAATTGCCAACCTGTGTTGGAACATCATGAAGGGGGCCCACAAACCTCTTGGACATTTAGGTTATCTGAAGACAGTGTCAGAAATCTGGAGGGACTTATTTTGGCCTCACCTGGCCTCCAATGTCAAGGATCTTATTGTTAAATGCAACAAATGTCAATGCATTAAGGCCCCAACAACGGCTCCAACTGGGAAGATTTTGACTCCACCTATTCCTCGCCAGCCACTCACAGATATTGTTATTGATTTCATTGGGATGTTTCCTTCTTGGAATCATTAAAACATGATTCTAACCTGTACTTGTAGATTATCTGGGTTTATGCAGGCAATAAACATCCTACAGTTGCACGCAGCTGACAAGACTGTGACTTGTTTCTTTGCTGGATGGATTGCCTTGTTTAGTGCTCCCCAATCAATTCTCAGCAATCATGATAAAAAATGGACCTCCAGATTCTGGAAATCCCTCATGGATAAGCCTTGAATCAATTTCCATATGACTTGGGCTTTCCACCCCCAAGCCAACGGCCACAGAAAACATACTAAAAAAACCATAGGTCAGGTGCTACAGGCCTTTGTAGCAAAACAACAAAGAAAGTGGATTGAATCCCTGCCAGCTGTTGAATTTGCCATCAATTTGGCAACCAATGTTGCAACCGGCCACACCCAATTCAACCTTGTCTTTGGTAGGCAGATTCTCTGGTTTACCTTGTATCATTCATCCTTGAAAGAGCCACCCAAAACATTGGAGGCCTGGCTGCTTGGGCAGAAGCCCAAGATACACTGCGGACCAATGGATTCAAACAAGCATTGCACCACAAAAAACGCACCAGAGATCAACCACCACTGGAGACAGGGGAATGGGCAATGTTGGACTACAGCAACTGGCAAGGAGGCCAGACGGGAGGGGTTGATAAGCTGAAAGAACAGTTTGAAGGGCCATACCACATTTGGTGTGTCTTAAACCATGGCAAAAGCATTGAAATAGAGCTTTGGCCAGGGGATAAGCATCATCCCTCCATGCATGTTTTGAAGGTTAAGCGCTTTTTGGCAGGGGAAAAATTGGGAATATTGGAGGAACCATCAATGTAAGTTTCACCCAATGAGTTTGCGCCTCCAAGAGTATACTTTCAAAACATTAACATGGCCTTGTTGTGAGCATCACAAAATGGAACATCTGCTACCAGGTTCACTTCTCTCAACACGTGGTCCAACTGACTGGAATCCTTTTTGTTGGGTTGGACCAACCCCCCCTTGGATTCTTTTTTGTCTTACTCCTTTTACTTTTCCCCTTCCATCTCTTTTCTGCTGCTTTACCTTTAACTTCTCTTCTCTTCAGCTTTCCTTTTCTTCTTCAAGTTCAATCCTTTTTATAGGAGGGTAGACTGTGAACCCCATCTCAGCTTGGTTTCACACAATAAACACAACATCAGATTACATAATCATTTCATCCCTTTGGTTCATTTATAATCCTTGTTCCCTTCCCCATCTCCTGGCTCTGTAGAGACCCTTTGTTCTTCCTCTACTGAGCCAGGTGAGCCTTCTTCAATTCCCCTCTTCTTGCTCATGTTCTTGTAGTCTCACACATGAAGAGACCCTTTGTTCTTCCTCTAATGAGCCGGAAATTCAGACACAAGCCTAGGTTGTAGAAATATGGTCTTCAGAGCGTTGCTTTGATCTAGAACCCACTCCATCTCTATGGCTAGTGAAGAGTCACTAACCAGACTCTTACAGTAAACTATCCCTTAGGATAAAGAACACTCTGCAAACAGACCCTGACTGCAGTCCTAGAACCTTACAAAATACAGTCAGGATCAATCCTTCTCTCTTCATCTTGTTCCTTGACCTCAATACAATTTTCCCTCTTACTGATTAACACCTCAATTCAATTATCAAACCAATTTCTTCTTCATTCATGTTGAATAAATCTTGTCTAGAGAATATAGTTGCTGGTCCTTGGAAAGAGAAATAAAAAAGAAAATTAAAGATTAAGGGCACACATTTTATCAAAATTCCTCATTTTTTCATTTCAGATAATCCATTTCAAAGGATCAAGACATCCATGAAATATACGTCCTTCAGCTTCATGAATCTTGACACATTCATCCACATTTCTTCATTGACAGTCCCTGGCTTCCAATTGCCAAAAATATCATTCATCCACATTTCCCCTGATAATATTGAAGTGTGCCTGGGGATTGGTGAATTTCTGGTCTGACCGGAGAAGTTTTCATATTCATTTTTTACTTTCTGAAAGCCTTGAATGGCCAGTAAGTTCATCATGGATCTATTGGAATCTTGATTTCGGGAAATTTAATTGGATCCTTCTGCATGAATATCTTCAGTGTTATACAAGGCTGTTGGATTTCTTTTGTTTTTTGATTGGTGGGTAGAAAGTATTGGAATAAAATATAAAAAGGAATTTATTGGTGAATAATAAAATAAAAAACTATAAACTAATGTTTTATCAGAAAAAGTGACTTTTCAGGTATCATTGATAAATTTTTGATGTAGTTTTCTGTGAATGAAAATTATAAATTCCTTTTGTTGTCAGAAAAATCTATATTCAAGGTATTATTGATCAATGATTGATGTAAATTAAATTTTTTTTATTGAAATTACAAGTTGTTTTTTATCAGAAAAAAGGATTTTTAAGGTAATATTGATCAAATTTTCATGTTAATTAAATTTTGTTATGAAGATGATGTGAATTGAATTTTTTTATAAAAAATATAAATGGCTTCCTTATCATTAAAATTAATTTTGATGGTATTATGCATCAATCTTTGATGTAAATTCAATTTTTTTTTACAAAAGTGATGAAAATTAAAATTTGTTACAAAAATCATATTCATGCAAAAAATTGGGTTTTCAGATATTTTGATCAATTTATTTTGTAAAAATATCGTTTTCATAAACAAAAATGATATCCAATTAATAAAAAATAAATTTAACACTCTATTTCTGTCATAAACATAGATTGGTATGTATTTTTCCTCTTGGTGAAGGTGAGCAGGGAGGGAACTTTTAAGAAATGTTCCCCTCTTTCATTCCCTGAGGTCTGAGATTTGGTGGATGGGATTTGCAACCTCCAAGACATATTGGTTGCAAATGACCCCCAGTTTGTAACCTGAATTTCAAGCTTACCTGGCCATGGTGGTTGCCAAGCACCACAATTGTAATAAAAATTTCAAGGGAAAGATTTTCACCTTGATGTTGAAAATTCACAAGGGCTGCTGGTGTGCAAGCAGGACTTGGCACAAGGGGAATCTAATATCAGTAGAATTAGGGACAAGGTCACTGGAGGATGCTAAAAGGAGAAGAGTAAGAGTTAATTGAAGATAAGGTGCTGGATGACACTTGCTGGGATGAATTCCTAGTAAGAAGTAGTAAACTGATTTCTTGGGGAACAATCACAAAGGATGAAGAGGATGCCAGTTTAAATATAAAAGAGCTGGAGCTGCAACAGAGGTACAGTTGGTTGGGGCTAAGAGTAAAAATAATGACAAGGGAGTAGCCAAGGCAGCAGAGAGGGCTAATCAAGTATGCTCCTACATTGGGATAGGCTGCTTCTACATTGGTGTAAGGCTAAAGGTCTGGGCTGTCTAAGCTGATATTTTACAGTTGAAGTATGTACAGTTGGATGTACAGTGTACATGAGGGTCATGAAACTATGTACTACATAGAGAGAGTATAGGATAAAATCTGCAAGAGGATGTAAAAAAGGATTCCCAAAGGATAAAACATGATGAAGTATGGGATAGACAGAGTGAGGAAGGTTAGATGATATGAAGAACTGAGAGAACAAGTATGTGGAAGCTTATTGAGTCTATTTTCATTTTGTATGAGGTTAGAATTTATGTAGATATGTACTGCATGAAGATCCAGATGATATGTAGTTACTGGAGATATACTGATAGAAGTCTCCTGAGACCTGAGGTTGAAGTTCCTTGGTAAGTAGATTAAAACTGAGGATTAGACTGAGTTAGGTGTCAGTATGAAAGTTTAACAGGTTCAGTTTACATCCCCTGGTAGTGTATATTGACAAACATTGTCTTGGATTGTAACCTTGAATTTGAAGTTACAGTTTAAAATCTAGAGAAAATTTTGATTTAAGGCCCCAGAATGTAACTAAAACTTACATTAATTTCAAAGCATTGTAGATTTATCAAAATTTCCAGTATATTGATCAATGTGGGATTTTATAGATTTCAATTCCAGCCAAAATGTCAAAAAAGGGTGAGAAAAACATAATGATAAATATAATGGATTTTTTTATCAATCTAAAATGTGAAAAAATTGATATAAGTATGATGTAGTCATAAGAAAAACAGATCCTAATAAATCCAATTCAAATTGTGTTCCAGGGGTGAGGATATTTGAGATTTGGTCTGGTTTCACCCAGGATACAACCTCCTAGCCTTCACCCTCTGACCTGAATCACAGGAGTGAGAAAAATCTATAACATTCCTATGATTCCAGGCAAGGAAAATGATCTAGTGATATAAAAAAGGGTAAAAGCAATTCATGGGTGACCTGCCAAAGGAGAATTATGAAAAAATTGCATGATATAATTTTGTCTCTCCCTAGGAAAAAAACTACTTTTTATAATGCAAATAAACCACATAGGAAAATTATAATTCCTTGAACTCTGTCACACAAGGCTAAGGGTTATTGTCTTCCCCACTTTGACATATCCTTTTCTTCAGTACCATCTACCTCAGTCCATAAGCATGACAAAAATAGAGCACAAAATAAATAGTGCAGTCTGCTTACCACCTCTGGCTTGCATAAAAACCTTCCAATCTTGGCAACTGACTTAGTATATACTTGCAAATCTTGCAGTAAACTCTATACATGTCAACCATCCATTCAAGCTTTGCTCTTCTACCCTGGGTATCATCAACCCTTGGACTTCCATTCTTGCTCATGCACTCACACTAGTTGGCTCCAATTACTAGAAAGACAAATTAACTGTATAATTTGCAAATGGACTAGTCCCTTATCCTGCATAACCTACACCTTCACCTTTGCATTGTCTTCACATGTCATTCCTTCCTGTCTCATCCATTAATTTCTTTTACACTCATATTCTATTGTCTTCCACCTAAACTATGACCCTGGAAACAACTTTAATGTTATTTCATTTTCCCATTCCATTCCTTTCATTCATTGCCTGACCTCTCTCTATCTGTAGATGGCAATCCATTGGGTTGTATCTACTTATATTTGTATTACCTTATAAAGGCTGTGTTGCCTGCCTGAAGATTGTCTCCTTAGTTAGTTAATTTCATATGTTCTTGCATTTGCTAAATCCAGTAATCAAATTGGACCTGGCTTTAGGTTCTTTCCATTGGAACACCTTCCCCCTCTTGCTGTTTGTTGAACCATCAACTCTTAAGTTTGCACCTTGCAGTTAGCCTTGATACCTCTCACTTGTCCATTGAATTCAGCCTCTCCATTTGCACTCAAAACCATCCAAGATTACCCTATAGCCCTATAGTGTGTGGGGTGTTTGTGTGACAGTAAATTAACTAACTCCTCTTCTATTTTAGTTTGCCAACCTATAATAGATTCTTCTTTACAATGTCACATACTTGCTCAACTGGGAACACTTCCCTCACCCCTTAAAATGATGATATTCATTGGGTAGGGAGATCCAGCGCTTCACAGGTCCAATAACCTTTAGATCCTGTTCCTCCTTCCAAATATTTTTTTTTTGAACCTCTTGACAATTCCCTCACTCCTAAAAGGGATGCTCTGGTGGACCCTCTCAAAGAAATCAAAGGTTCAAAACATTCATCCAATGAAAAATTGATTTGTGGTAGATCAAGGGTTTGCACTAGTCCTCCCAAGAGCAAAGCCTTGACCTTTCTCTTGACCTTAATCCAGGCTCTCAATCAAAACGCCTTGAAATCTTGCCCAAGTGGTCCTAGTTTTGGTTGTGTTAGATCAAATCTGTCCTATAGCCATCAGACTCACTTTTATAGTATAAAAACATCTCAAAACCTCAAATTAACCTCAGAAATGGGTTACAAATCATGAATAACCTATAGTCACTCAGCCAAAGTACCCCTCTATCCCCCATGGATTGGAAGATGCAGCCCAAGAACCCTTCAATTGTGGAAAACTCATACCTAACCAGGTTTCACAGCTCTTTGGAAGGCATGAAGACATAACTTGAAAACCCTCAAGTACATACCAGTAAAATCTTACCCTCAACACCAGGGCCATACACAAACCCTGTCACCTCAGCCAGAATATGGCAATACAGATACAGGAGGCAGTGCAACTAGTTCAGCTCCTGTCACCTCAGCCAGAATGAATTAAAATATACATACAGAAGGCTGTGAAGAGGTATACAGGAACAGGATATGCAGGAGGAAGTGGAACCAGTCTCAACCAGAACCAAAAAAAGAATAAAATACATATAAAAAAAGCTATGCAGAAGTATTACAGTACAGTATAGGCAGGAGGAAGTGAAACCAGTTTTAACAAGAGCCATGTAGTACCAAACAAATCCAAGCACCACACATCAATTTATGTAGTCAGAAGCATGTGATACCAAACAAAACACCTAAAAGTACCACAGGCCTACCCAGAAATACATGCAGGGAGCCAGAACCATGTGGTAACAAACAATCCCAGCAACACACATCAATTTATGTATCCAGAAGCATGCAATACAAAACAACCCACCAGTACAAGGAACACAGGGCTACCCAGAAACATATGCAGGAATTCAAGACCATGAAGCACCAAAAAAACCACCATTAATGCACAGAAATATATGAAGGTAGAAGAAAGTAGCACCAAAAAAACCACCAGTGAATGCACAGCAAAAAATGTAAAAGTATCAAGTAGCACCAAACAACCCACAAGTACTGAAAAGGAGTATATTTTATCTGCACTTCACAGCAGTTTATTAAAGGATGTGCATGCATTAAACCCCTTTAAAAGCTTTTCCCAACAAGCAGAATTGCCTCATGTAACTGTAAAAGCCTTTTCCAACCAGCAGAAATGTCTCATGTAAATGTATCTCACTGTTCCTCACCAGGACAGGGAGAGCCCTCAGGGGAAGCCTTGTGCACCCCCTCAGGTAGGATTTTTTCTATTTAAGGAGGGCCTCTCTGCCCTATCCAAGTTGTATCATCATGCAACCCAGACCAATCACCCAACCCATCTATCTGTGGTACCTTACCAGATAAAATATTATCATTGAACCAGTTATAAAGGAAACAAGAAATCAGAAAACAAGTTATTACCTGTATTGAGACAATTAAAACAACCAGCAGGTGCTTGAATAAGTATTCTTCTTTGACCTAAATATTCAGCACAAGATTAAATAAAAATCACCCATTAATCAATAAATAACCCTTACAAAGAAAGAGAGCACAACAAAAATAAGCTACTAACCTTTTCCACTACCCATCCCCCTGTGCATAAACCCATCCTTGGGCACTCTCCTGAACCATCCCCCTGATAAACCCTTGAACCCTTTCATATTGGGTCACTGGTTAAGATCAAATATATCTGATCAACCTCTAACAAATAATCCAATACATCTGGTACATTCTTCAACAAATCCTACCACTAAACAGTTGATAATTACTCTAGGGCTTATCTGAGACCTAGTTTGAGTCTCAAAGGAACCATCCATTAATTTAAATAAATTATTGTTCAGACTTACTATAGTACTAGAAGGGCAGGCAATTAAAAACCACCTTAGTCTTACCAATACCCTAAAGGATTAGAAGTATACTATGTAAAAGTTTGAGTTAGATGCCCCGGTGAGATGGTTGAAGAAGATGGTATGAAGTTTTTGTAACTTCAAGAGGAACGGATCTAGGGAGTCAAGAGAGGGGCACTCCAGTTCAAAGTAAGACAGAACAGATAGTGAATTCCACTTGATAGGACTGGTGTTTATATGGAGTAAATACACAATAGGCTGACAAGTGGTTGAGTACAAAATGAATAAGGTAAAATTAGCATAAGCAGTTTAAGTGACATGGTAAGTGAAATGCTATGACTAAACAGTCTGATAATCACAATACTACAACACAGCCCAGTTACATTTTACCTGTTGTTTTAGTACTTTTAAAGCTAACAATAATAAGATAAAATCAATCTAATCAATGGTACTCTGAACTCCAGTGAAAGTCACATAAATGAAAACTCAAATTCTAACATACTAAATTCCCCTTCAAGGACTGCCAGAAAGCTATTGCCTACTTTATTTATATAATCCCACAGGAGTTTCTACAACCTACTCCAAACATGAAGAAGCCTGATCACCTTAAAGGAGAAAATTCTCGTGGGCTTAGATCCTACCTAAAGTCCTGCAAAATTATCTTCTCAAACAATCCCAACAATTTCCCTTCCAATAGACATAATATTATGTACGCATCTTCCGTCCCAGGGGGAAGGGCCTTGCAGTGGTTCAAGCCATATCTTAAAATATTATCCAATAATATTCCCAATTGTATTATTAACAATTGGGAAAAGTTTTCTCAACAACTTTTCACCCTGTTTGGCAACCCCAACAAAGTGCAAAACACCAGATAAGCACTTAATAATCTATTTATGAAAGAGAATAGTAGAGTTTCTGTTTATATCTCCCATTTCCAAAATTTGCAGTCTTGCATCCAATGGAAAGAGGCAGCACTCTTATTTCACTTTCAAAAAGGTTTACTGGCATGCCAAATCAAACAGCTCAAAGTTGGAGGACATAAGACAACCTCCCTTCAGCAGCTAATTCACCGGGTAATTGATCTTGATAATAGCTATCACAAAAAGAACCACTCTTGGAAAAAAAACCATGGATTGTCAACCTCAGCTCCAAAGGCAGAAAAATCTTCAAAGAAAAATTTGAAGAATCCAAAACATTCCAGACCAAATACAACCTCAAACTCCAACTCAAAGGGGAAAGCCGTCTCCAAAAATCCAAGGTTCCTGGGCAAGGAAACCAGGATGCTCCAGAAAAAGGAGCTGCAAAGGAGGGAAAAGAAGAGGTTATGTATGTATTTTGGAGGAAAGAATGATGTCAATTTATGTGCAAAGCGGCTAAAAAGTCAAAAAATTAGATGGTAGTTTTTCTAATACTTGCAAGGAAAACTTCACATTATCTAAATTACAGTTAGTCAATCTTTGTACTTGCAAGTCACTTGCTGCTCCAAGTTCAAGATTTTTCCTCTCCCATTCTGTAAACACTCCTTATTGTGTTTTACTAAATTCCAGTGCTAATGTTTCTTTAAAAGCGCATTTGGCTGCGGTGCGTAACTGTAGCTAAAGGTTACAAGTTACAAATCTTCCCATGGGCATATTTATAACTGGAACCTTGGACAATTCCCCAGGGCCCTGCTTCTGAGCATCCTGCCCATTTGTAACTGTAAACTTCAAGAATGGGTGGGAAAGGCAAACATTACAGCTAGTTACAAGTTCAAAACCTTGTAACTTGCCATTTATGTTTTTTTTCAGGGGCAGCATGGGGGTGTAACTTCCGTAGAAGTTACACTTGATGGGTTACAGTGCTTGTAAAAAAGCCAAAATTGTGTAACTGTAATCCCAACCCCCTGTAACTCCCTGTAACTTCAATTTGGCAGGCGGGGGGGAGTTACAGTTACAAAAGCACCTGGCAGCCAAATGGTACTTTCACCCTTCAAGCTTAAGGGTTATTATCTTCTTCACTTTGACATATACTTTCCTCAGTAACATCTTCCTCATTCCATAAGCGTGACAAAAATCAGGCACAAAATCAATGGTGCCTTCTGCTTACCTCCTCTGGCTTGCGTAACAAACTTCCAATCTTGGTGACTGACTCAGTATATACTTGCAAATGTTTCAGTTAACTCTACTCGAGTAAAGCATCCATTTGAGCTTTGCTCTTCCACCCTTGGACTTCCATTCTTGGTCATGCACTCTTACTAGTTGACACCCATGCCTAGATAGCCACACCAACTGTATAGTTTGAACATGGACTAGTCCCTTACACTTCATAAACAAAATCTTCACATTCACATTGTTTCACATGTCATTTGTTCCTTTCTCATCCATTAATTCCTTGTAAAGGCATATTCTATTGTCTTGAACCTATGCTAAAACCCTGGGAAAGACTGTACTGTTATTTGATTTTAACATTCAATTCATGTTATTCATTTCCTCATTGCCTCCTAGCTGTAGCTAGCCATCTATCAGGTGGTATCTAGTGACCTTTGGATTACCTTATGAATTCTGCATTGCCTGCCTGAAAGTTTTCTCCTCAGTTAGTTCATCTCAAATGTTCTCGCATCTTGCTAAATCCAGTCATCAAATTGGTCTTGGCTTTGGTTTCCTTTACATCAGAAAATTTCTCCCCTCTTGCTGTGTGTTGAGTCACCCCATTATAAGTTTACACTTTGAAGTTAGCCTTTCTACCTTGCACTTGCCCTTGCACTCAGTCTCTTTCTTTGCGCTCACAATCATCTAAGATTGCCTTATATTACGTGGGATGTTTGTGTGACAGGTGCCTTATAAGTTCATCTTGTTCCACTTCCAAGAATATTAAGCATTCCAATATAAATAAGTTTGTCCATCTAATTAGTAAGTAGCACAACCAAACCATCTCATTGGTTTTCCCAAAATTCAGAATGGAAATTTTAATTTTCCGATTTCCCAAGCTTCAAATGGGATTTATTTGTCTTGGATATCCCCAGAATGAACAATAAAGTTCTAGGCAATGACTTTCTAGCTTAATGTAATTGGATTTGAATTGGAAAGAAGGAGTAATTAAACTTCAAACCTTGCAAACCCAGGATGATAACCCTTCTATCAAACAGGAATTCAAAAGCCTACCACTACATGCAGAAATTGATATGCCCTGGGGGAAAGATGGGGGGTTGGTTACTTTTTTTATTCAAGAATGGGATGCATCCAGGGAGGGGCTGAGGCTTGGGGGATTCACAGGCACACCTCCCAATGGCTGCTCAGCTTGCTGAGCATTTTTTTTTTTCAAGGAAAGGGAGGCAGAGTTGTTGATTTGCCAAGACATGCTACCAACCCTGCTCAGAGCATCTTGCTCAGCAGAAAATCTATATTTACAACTGTTTTTTAGTGATTATTCTGATTCCTTGTTTATGTATTTTTTTTTTTCATGGGTGTTGCAATCTTCAATACTAAAAAAACCTGATAAGATTTTTCTCAGAACTGTCTGCTCAGCACAGGAAATATGCTTGGAATTATCTGGTTTTCTTTTTCTTTTATCTCTTTCTATCTGGTTATTTATCATCTCTTTTTGTTTATAATCTTCCTTGTTCATTCTTTGGGGGATGATTGAAATTGGGGGAAGTTATTTTGCATACAAATATGCTACTAGTTACACTATGTTACTTTTATTTCATTTTGATTCAACATTTCAATCTTCTCCCAAAGGTTTTTCTTCTTTTTCATTGCTTTTTCATCTCCTCCTCAGCCTTCATTTGTGTGCCCACTTGTTTTTATTTCATCTTTTCTTGCATTTGCCAGTAGGAAAAATTCAATACAAGTCAATTTCAAGACCTTGACTTGTGTTTGGCACATTTTCTTTCATGGGTGTTGCAATCTTCAATACTAAAAAAACCTAATGATATTTTTCTCAGAACTGTCTGCTCAGCACAGGAAATATCCTTGGAATTCTCTAGTTTTCTTTTTCTTTTATCTCCTTCTATGTGGTTATTTATCATCTCTTTTCTTTGTTTATAATTTTCCTTGTTTATTCTTTGAGTGATGATTGATATTGGGGGCAGTTATGTTGCATACAAATTTGCTACTAGGTACACTAGGTTACTTTTATTTCATTTTGATTGCGTATTTCAATTTTTTCTCAGAGGTTTTTCTTCTTTTTGATTGCTTTTTCATCTCCTCCTCAGCCTTCTTTTCTGATACCCACTTCTTTTTATTTCATCTTTTCTTGCATTCTCAGGTAGGAAAAATTCCATACAAGTCAATTTCAAGACCTTGACTTGTGTTTGGTACATTTATTTACCGTTTAATTCAAGGAAAACTTGTGTTTGGCACATTTATTTACAATTAATGCAATTCCAAGAAACCATGTTATATTTACAGAGGTGTTATTCAAAGAAACCAACAATTCTTAAAAACAAAATTTGTAATTAAGAGCGATACCATGTGCTATGTACAACTAAGCACAAATACAGTGTGTAATTTCTCACTGTTTATAGGCTAGCATGAATTCATTTCATGATTGCTTACAAGACTTTGGTGTCTTCATCGGGTTTAGAAGGCGGCAGAGGTCCAAGCACACGAGTGATCGGATACTTTGCTACATTCGACTGTGAGGTAGGATTTGTTTCATGAATTGGATGATCATCTTTCCTTGGCTGGTGCGCCAGCTCTTGTATACAACGGTTTGGAGAGAAGTGTGGTAAAATGGATTTCTTCGTAACTTCGTCCGTACAAGACTCATTGCTAGGAGTAGGGATGGTTGATGTCGGAACTAAGGATGGTAGCATTTTTCACTGGTTATGAGCTCCGGCAATTGTCATCTGTTGAAATATAGTATCCTTACCTGCTTGGGAAACGTTCGCGGCGTTGATTACTACTACATTGGTACCAAGAGTCGCAGGTGAATGTTGATCAGTGGTTACGATTGAATCCCGACGACCGACCGTTTGTTCAGAAATGAGTACCGCGGAAGAGTGGGGCTGGAGGGATTGGCCAGTATGATCATTTGTGGTCAAAGGGCCAGTGGCATTATCGGCGGGATTGATCAGAACCTTTGAAGTTGGCGCAGTCAGAGGTTCAGGCGTTGAAGCCCTGGTTGGAGTCCGACTAGTAGTAAACTTGAATGCCGTGAAGTCGGTAGGTTTCTCGGAAGTCAATGAGACCTGGGCCGAATAGGACTTCAGAGAGGGTTGGGGCAAAGATTCGCTGTTGGATGACATCAGACGAGGATCAATGGGGTTTTGATCTAAAAAGTCTGCCAAGATTTGAGGGGCAGCATTCAAGAGTTTGTTAGCTGATTCGCAGAATGTTTCAGCAACGTTCTCTTGATCTGCGACATTGGCAAAGTGGACTTTTTTGGTGGACAAATTGTTCTTCCTACCAATAGAGAGAACGGTTCGCACGAGCTGCGGATCGGATGTTGCGCTGCATGGCTCATCCGTTGCCAAATTTCCAGAGGCCGGGAGGGTGGGCGGGGTGGGTGGGGAGAAAACTTTGAAGTTATATGCGTCTGTTTTGATGGACTTACTTGCAGAGCGGTAAGAGGCTTGGATAGCATCCACCGAGGGTTGCGACGAGGAAGATTTATCCATCCAAGGAAGACCTACCTGGCTTGGAAATGTCTTTGGAATTGAGAAGGAAAATGTGGTGTTTGTCGGTAGGTTACGTTGTTCAGAAGGCGTGCCAACAGATTCGCTTGAAGGGTTGTGGAGGACTAGGCTTTGATTGGATTTATCAGTGGGCACTGAATTTTGATCCCACGGGTAACTAGGTTTGGGAGGCGGTGGGGGAGTCGGATTCCACGAGTTACTTGGTTTGGGAGGCGGTGGGGGATTCGGATTCCGCGTGTTACCAGAGGGGCCAACTTGAGAATTACTGCCAAAGCTAGTGCGCTTTGGAGGCGGTAAAATTTTTTTTTCACAGGTGTTTCCGGAGGAGCCAACCGCGGTGGCCATGTTAAAGGGTTGCGATGAATTAGCCAGTTGATTTTTTCCTGAGATGGGATTTGTGGAGTGGTTCAAACCAGAATCCACCATAAATGGGTTATTGTGAGTGGGTTGAATGAGCGCTGAGCCGGCGGTTGTTGGTAAGGAAGCACCTGGTACCTGGCCTGTATTTAAATGATGGTGATTGAGCAAACATGAACACATATCGATAAACAATTTCCTTTCCAAACTTACCACAGTGATTCTGGGGTTGGGAAGCCAAGGGATTGTGAGAGGGTTGGAATGCCTTCGATTGGGCGAATGAAGTGGTGCCAAATTGAGGAATTGAGAGCGTTTGGTTTGAAGTTGGTTCCTTTTGACAAGCAATCTGGGAGGTGCCCGGCTGGTTCGGATGTCTTGCGGCCTGGGATCCGGGAAATCCTGGAGCGAATGAGGGCTCGGATTGTGCAGGGACTTGTGGCCAAAACTGCGAATAGTCAAATGGCTTTGGGGGGCCGGAGGCTTGATTTTTCGGGGCATTGTTGCTAAGATAGTCGACTGGCTGGTATGGAGAGACTGTAGCGTGAAAGGGGAGCTGCTTCTCATAGGTGCTAGGATGCCAGTAGGGCTGGGAACTTGGAGGATTCTATGCATCGTTTATGGGACAAGTTAGGGGAGTTCATGTTGAGATTTAAAAACCTTACTCACATATTCAGTAAAGCGCTCAGCTGCTCGGAATCCATCAAGGTTGGTAGGGGCTGCCGGTGAATAACTTGAATACGACGGCGTCCTACTCACCGCTGGGAGGTGCTCCGAATACTGCACGTGCGAGTTCAAGGTAGATTGTGCATGATAGGTGGAAGCTGGGGCCCCTTGAGTTGCAAACCCCCCAGGCGGTTGATTCAGTCCGGAGTGTGGTGAATGGTCGGAATGTGGATGGGCACCGTTTGTTTGCAAGTGCGAAGAACCATGTGGCGAATATGGCGACAGGGGTTGAGTTGTTGGAAAATGTTGGGAAGTCCCGAATACTGGCGGGTGCGCTGAATACAGCGGCTGGGATTTTGGCGCATAACCAAATGTTGGGTGTGGGGCTTGTTGTGGCTGATTCTGGGAAGATGGGGCGTATGGTCCGTAAGATGCGGCTTCAGGCATTGACGAGGGGTTACATTGTTGGTAGGCGGGAGCGATGTTGGGCTGGCCCGTGCGGCGAACAGTGTTGGAATTCACGTTTGACTGCTGGGTGAAGGCTGCAGGAATGTAAGAAGACGAGGGCTGCGGAATCCGGCGCCGAGCGTGGGAAGGACCATGGTGATATTGAGCCTCTGTCTGAGGTGCGCAGAAAGGAATGGTAGCAGGAGTGAAGCGCTGTTGAGGATGCGATGGTAGAAATTATCAGTGAAATCAGGTAGCCAAGAGGGAAGAAAAAGCTGCGACCCACACTGTCTGAAGATTCATCAAAAGGTTGATAATTAACGATACTACGAGCGGCGAATACATGGTCCCCGTGGTTGATGTGACGATAAGTCCTCCCAACACGCCGACGACGAGGCGTCAGATGGACAGTTGGCTCTTTTTGTTTGTTTTCGGGAGACTCGTCATACAGGTATGTGGATAGCGGACAGCGTTTGTTGAGTTCGGATATATTATATCCTTCTTCTGCATGCCGTAAGCTACGGACCTCGAATGCTTGGCTAGCAGGCAGTGGCTTCGCATGCTAGAAATTACGAGATGGAGGTCAGCTCAATTGGGGTGAGAACATCACTGCTATTTATCGTTTCTACTCACTGATTGGTGCGGGAGAGGAGTATCGAATGATGGTGAACGCTTCATTCGGAAACCATTACCATAGCCGTGAGCACGCTTGCAATGAGCGTCATCTTCCGAGTTTTCTGAGCTAGAGACAAGGTCGATTGCCGTTGACTTTTTCATCTACATCAGAGGGAAAAGAAAGTCAACCTGAGGCAGCTGCGAAAAAAAATTGTGGATAGCCTACAGCGGACCTCAACATTGGAATATCTGATGCAAGAAGTGAAATGGATTCTTTTCGGGTCGGTTGATGACGCCGAGGAGAAACTGGTGGCGTTGGTTTGGAGGCTGGATGACTGCCGCGTCGTTGTGTTGTTGAATGTTGACGCAAATGCTCTTCATCCATTGCGTTCCGATAGTACTCTGGGTCATCGTAATCATCACAAGCCAAGTCGGTCGAAGTTGCGGTGCGTCTTACCCGGTCCCGGTCTTTGGTCTTGTGGTGGATATTTTCATAGCGACCGGCAACTGAGGGTGTGACACGTCTATTGTGGCTTGCTATAAGACTTTCGGTGGACTCAGAGGAGGCTTCTGATATCCCAGTAAGTGCGCTTTCTTCACTATCACCTAAACTATTATCGCTATTTTCAGAACTAGATTTGGACACTGGATTGGACCTCGAAGCATCAAGCTTTGAGTATCTTCCCGCTTGCAAAGGAGCAAACGAGACTCGCCGTGCAGCGGGAGGGGCTAGAGGAAGTTGAGAGCGTTGTTTCTTGTGCCTGGAAGAGTCTCGGCTAATAGTGTGCGCTCTGCCTCGTTTAACTTGAGAATTTTGTTCATTTTTGGTAGACGTTTGTTGTGGAGGAGGGGCTCGTTGGGGGGAAGGAGCAGAGCGGGTTGGTTTTTTTAGTGACTGGCGTTCAGACTTGGCTCGGCTAGGTGAAACAGGCGGCATTTTTTTGGGGATATTTTCCGTTGAAGCTCTCAGTGGTGAGCGGCCTCGAGGATGGGAGGATGTTGACGGTGATCGGTCCCGTGGATTTGAGGAATTGGACGGTGATCGGCCTTGAGGAGCTCGGTTCGGAGAGGAAACAGATAATTTGCTGGACACATCCCGGTTTGAGGAGCTTGATGGTGATCGACCTCGAGATGATACTGGATCAGTAGGGACTTTCTGAGATGAGGTTTTTGAGGATCAAGAAGTAGCCTTGAGTTGGGCAACGTAATCTTTTGCAATGTGGCGTATTTCGGAGACTCTCTGTTTTGGGTTTATCACGGCGTGAGGATCAATGCGGTAAATGAAATCAAGAAGCTGAGGTTTATAGACACCTGGTCCGTCGGGATCAAACTCAATGTCGGCATCTGATGATCTTGTGGATCTACTCATGAGGGCTAGCCAATCAAATTGGATTCTGAGCGGGTGGACGGTCTGCAAATGTAACGATATTGATAGTAGGGCTTGTCGCAAAAAATCATCTAGCGAACGAGAGAGGTGGGGGGAAGAAGCATCCGCCACGAACCGATCATAGCTTCGGGAATTTGGGAGGCATTTCGACTCGTGTGCCCACCAGGGCCGGCAAAGGACATCCATGAATACCTGAGAAGAAGTTGGAAATCGGTCAAACGCATAAGTGGTTGGAAAGGATGGAAAGGAATGACGGACCTGGCGAAGTTAGGGCCACTCAGAGGCATGAAGGAATTTGGAAAGGAATAACCGCCGATCGCCTTTGCAAACCGCATTGAAGGCACAGTTTATGGAGTTCTCCCGGTGATCGGTCCATCAGTACCTTCATGAAAAATATATGTACCATGTGTTCATGCAAATACCACAGGTTCCTGAAAATACATACCTATGGCGTAATTACTCCCGGTGGTGCCTGGCTACTCTCGGTGGTGCCTGGCCACTGATGAGATATACTAATTACCGTTAATCTTGCGCAAAATTTCGAAGCTTGGAATTCTACATATTTACTTTGTGGGCTATCCGGCCACTCAAAATGACTTTTCAGACTTTATTTTTACATGATGTGCTCCACGTTTTCAGGTAGATATGTGATCTGGCCAACCAGACCACTGTAATTCCAACTGGGAAGTTTCCGTATGATCTATTTTTGGTTTTGACAAACATGTAAATACGTAGATAAATAAATAATAATTTTCATGAACACACCAGCCGCTGAGGAAGGGGTCCGTACCAAAAAAAAAATGTGTAAGTATTCGTCCGGAAATTCAACTCGACAGTCTTGCGCAAAAATTCAAAGCTTGGAATTCTACATATCAATTTACTTTGGGGGCTATTCGGCCACTCAAAAAGTTTCCGTGTAATCTATTTTTTGCTTTGACAAACATGTATAAATATTTACGTAGATAAATAAATAAATAATAATTTTCAGGAACACACCAGCCGATGAGAAAGGGGTCCGTACCAAAAAAAAAGTGTAAGTATTATGAAGTCCGGAAATTCAACCCAACAGCCTGGCCAACCTGACACTCATCATACTTAATATCTACTAGTAGATATGTAAAAGCACAACCAGATATGATTGTGTGGGTTGCCGCGGGCAAGGTTCAGGTATACTCTACCTGTTTGTTTGTGTGATTCGTTGATTTAACGAACCAACACAATTTTACATCATACTACCGCAAACCTTGCCCTCTTGGAGAACTTGGTCTTGACAGTTCGCCACCATCCTTTCACAATGTTTCCTCCCTTCCTCTCCAACTTGTTCCGGAACCCTCCGATCCTTTATGATTTTTTATTTGGCAGCCTACCGATGAAGCGCAACGAACCGTTAAACCTACGGAAGGCAAAGAAAGTTGTCCTTTGGCGGTGGTACTTGGTCGATTTTTCCGCCATCATGGCTTCCTGGTCTAAGTAGGTCAAACTTCCTGATTGTCTAGAGCTTGGTCCACTTTTTCTGATTGGAAGTTTCATAACCGTTTTTTGCTAATTAGTACTCCCCCTCCGTTATCAAAAAAACACAGCTCATTTTACTCATTATTTTTTTCTTCTACCACGCCCTGTTCAATGCTACCTCATGAAGCGCCGCAAAAGCACCCATGATGACAAGATCTGGGAAGGCGAGTTAACTTTGAGTGCATTTTGCTATAATGTAGTCCCACGTTGACGATTTTAGCTGCGTCAATTTTTGATTACAGATCCGACCCAGCTCAACATTCCCAATCTTCAAAAAGCGTTAACAAAATACGGAGTCGTTTATGATAAAACCGAAAGTCGCGGAGTGTTATTCCGGCGTTACGTCAAGCTTGCTCAAATCGAATCCCCCGAATCTATTGAATTCTGGACCAACCATCAATCATCAAGTGATCCACTGCCAGGTTGGTCCATGAGTTAGCAAGTCGTTTTTTGTAAGGAACCAACTTGGCTCATACTTGGCCTGGGCATTACGGTTGTTTCCTGTAGGTGCCGATAGTCTTTGTGTCACCCACCTGAAAATCCTTCTTGCTCTCCACGAAGTGGACTTTCCCTCGTATGCTCGCCGAGGTCACTTGGAAAAACTCTACCAATCTCTTCGCGCTAAGAATGTCAATCAGATCCTGCCCGCCCCCAAAGTTGTAGACAAAGTGCTACCCACCCATCATAATCACAAGAGAAAAAAAGCAAACCAACAAGGAGCAAGGCGTTTGACTCATGAATTAACCAATCAAAAGCTTCCTTTACAACCGCCCCATCCGGTAGAAAAGTCTGCCGGCAGGACGGTCGACCGGAACCCTTTGCCGAGTGCTGCGGGAAAGAGCGCGCCCCAACCTTCAAACGGAAGACGGTCACAATTCACACCTTATGATCGACAATCCCGGCTGCCAGTGGGAACCGAGGCGATCAAGCGGAAAGTGAATGATTCTTCGAGGAATCGTCAATCACCAAGATTGAAAGAATTTAATGGGAACCAGGATGGTTTGTCACCTCCAACTTCCAGAGTGCTCCGGTAAGTCTATTGTACCTTAGAGTATTCATGCCGGGTGTACAGTACAATGACTCAAGTCCCGTTGACAATACAATCAGCCCAGGAGACCAATCCAATATCCAACTGGCGCCTGGTTCTCCTCTTGTGGTGGCCGAGACAAACAATTCAGAAGTCCCAAACGCTGTATTTCCAGATTACCCTAATAGAGAAGCAGGAGTTGAATCCGATGCGCCATCTCAAGATCTACCCAGTAGCGAGACCGAAGCCCAATCAGATGTCCCGTCTCAAGATCTCGCCGATCACGAGGCCTTTTCCACTTGCGAAAATCATGCCCAATCTAATGTTCCCTCTCAAGATAGCAACGCTGTTCCTCCTAGCTCAAGTGCCCCCCCCTCACAAGAATTCCTCAGCCGCGAGGCGGTGTCTCCTTGCGAATTTTACGCTCCGGTCAACACAATCAACAGCTTAGAGGTGCAATCCAATACCCCCTCTCAAGAAATCACCGACACAAACGGCTCAGAAGTTCGATCAAATCCCCTATCTGACAGTTTCCCTTCGCCTTGCGAAATTCATGCCTTGGCCAACACAAACAACTCAGAAGTTCACACCGATGCCTCCTGTCAACAAAGCTCCAATAGCGAAGCGGCTACCCCCGGGGAAAATTGTTTTGCGACCGAAACAGCGGCCTTAGAATTCCAATCTGCGTCCCGATCCCAAGAGTATCCCAATGGCGAGGTAACATCTCCTGACCTTGCTTCCCAATCACAATCCCAAGAAGATGTCAATAGCGAAGCGGCCTCTCCCGGCGTTCCTTCGCAATCCCAAGAAGATGCCGATAGCGAAGCAGCCTCTCCCGGTGTTCCTTCCCAATCCCAAAACGATTCGGATAGCGAGGCGCCCTCTCCCGGCGTTCCTTCCCAATCCCAAAATGATTCGGATAGCGAGGCGCCCTCTCCCAGCGTTCCTTCCCAATCCCAAAATGATTCGGATAGCGAGGCGGCCTCTACTGGCGCTCCTTTCCAATCCCAAGAAGACGCCAATAGCGAAGCGGCCTCTCCCGGCGTTCCTTCCCAATCCCAAAACGATTCTGGTAGCGAGGCGCCCTCTCCCGGCGTTCCTTGCCAATCCCAAAAAGATTCTGATAGCGAGGCGGCCTCTCCTGCCGTCCCTCCCCAATCTCCAGGAGATGTTGATAGCGAGGCGGCCTCTCCTGGCATTCCCTCCCAATCCCAAGAAGATGCTGATAGCGAGACAGCCTCTCCTGGCGTCCCTCCCCAATCCCAAGAATATGTCAATAGCGATGCGGCCTCTCCTGGCGTTCTGGACGACTCGAATACCTCAGAAATTCAGCCCATCGTCCAATCTCAGGACTACCCTGATAGCGAGTGTGCGTCTTCTTACAGGACCTCGACTACAGAAAATACAGGAAGAACATTAAGAAACGATGCTATCCAAGGATCGTCGTCCAATCATCCGCGCCGATCACCGCGACTAAGAACATCCGGTGACAATCAGAAGAGTTCAACTGCGCAGTTATCCCGGCAACGGATTACTAAGCGCAACCTGGAAGATCCTAATAAGTGGCCAGGTAAGATTTTTTTGTCTCCACTAAGAGAATGGCCGTATTTGACTAATTATTTTTCTCTAAAGACCCCTCCACCCTCTCCCGGTCTGAGATTGAAAAATGTCTGAATGATCACAACGTTGTTTACAGCCATGCGAATCGCACGGCCAGATTGATTGCTCTCTACAACACCTTACGGGCACAACACATTGATACTGCTGATGTAGAGCCACCCTTGAAACGCCGTCGAAGTCCTGGACCAGGCACAAGTAAACCGCCCCCCTCCACTAGGCGCCCGCGCAGACAAAATCAATCCAGAGTTCGCAGAGCAGCCAAACGTCAAGCAGACAATGAAGGCTTTGTTTTTCGCCCCTCGAGATCCGCCAGCATCCCCCCCCCCCATCTCTCCAGCCACGTCTTTACCAAGCCAGACGTCATCATCCAACTTGACACAATCTACCGCTTTGGCCCGTCAAATGTTGATCAATACACGATCGACCAAGCGAAAGTCAAACCTTCCCACCGGTGGCTCTAGGCAAAAGCGCCATAAAAAGAATGGCCAAATTGAAACCCAAACCCCCAGAGCAAGACGAGGAAGGCCTGGCCCAAGAAATCGTCGTTCCAATCGGGCTAGGAAACATATCCGCTCGCCCAGTAATTCCTGTGCAGCGAGTTCTTCCGTTTATGACCTTGGCAGCCATGATAGTGATCATACAAACGATGTAGCTCGTGCAAATGCCCCGCCCTCAAGTTATGACTCCGAAAGCCATGCCGGTGATGCAACTTATGCACCTCAAGCAGACACAGGGTCCTGCAGTTATGAAGAAAACAATTATGGTACCAGCGCCACTTCTGTGCCGGTGGGTTCTTCTAGCATTGATTCAATCCGTCCAGCCCCTTCTCTTCCAAGCCAGGTGTCATCATCCGACTTTGCACCATCTTCGGCTTTGATGTCCAACACATCAATACGTTCACGAGCAACTCGGCAAAAGCGCGACGCAATGGCTGAAGGCTCTAGGCAAAAGCGCCGTAAAAATAATGCGGAAGCCCGGACACAATCCCGCAGGGCCAGCCAAGGGGGGGCGCATGCAAGATGTGATCGATCTCCAAGTGTCAGACTGCGTACCCACTCACCCGACAATTTCTGTCCAACAATTGCTTCCCCTTATGGTATCAATGGTTCCGATGGAAATTCAAGCTATGTTGCTTTGGCGAATCCCCCCCCCTCAAGTTCTGGTGTTGAACGTCATGGCGGTGGTAGAAGTTTTGTCCCTTCCGATTATGGCAGAGATCCAAGTTATGCAACACAAGCTGATCCTGATCACTTAAGATTTGACGGTCAAAGCCATGGCAGGACCGCCACTCCTGCAGCCTCTCTTTTTGGCACTTCAAGGGACAAAGGAAAAAGACGCGCTGACCGTTCTCCCAGCCCGTTGTCTTCAAAACGAACTCGGCGCTCATCACCACAGTCACAGCACCCTTTCAGACGTCATCAGGCAAGAAGGAGGCATGCCCAACAACAGAGCAGAAATAGCCGAAAAAGTTATGTGGTTCGCCCGTCCTATCATGAAGATCCCCAACCCTCGCATCCAGATCCGCACTTCGCAGGAGGCACCCATCCTATGCATCACTCAGTCAACGCTCCAATATCCCCAACAAATTCGATTATGGCTCGCAATCGAAAACGAAGCCAACCGGACTTTTCTTCTCCAAGCCCTGAAACACCAAGACGTCGATTGCGAAGGACTGCGGAAAGTGATTTTAGCACTGAATCTCTGCAGCGTTCTCGCCGGGCAAAATATAGACACAGGGAGAAAAGAGTTCCGGCCAACAGTCTAAATATACCCTCCTTCTATGATGACGTAATAGTCGACCCGGCGATGGCTGCTGATATCAGGGAGCAACCTGTAAGTACGCGACTTCTTTCAAGCGATGTTGAGGGGTGGAGGAACTCGGTCACCCCAGCCGACAGGTTTATCACCTCTCCCGGGCGCTCACGACAACACCAGCATCACTGCTCTGGTCATTCCCACAACACCTGTCGATCTGCCTGCGAGTGTGGTAGTGGTTGCGGCTTCAACACCCAAGTTCTCCACCAGCTTGAGATGATAGCAGCAGGTGTCAACCGTTCGTGGCTCCCTCCAAGTCGCCCTTCACAACAATCGCGGGAGCACTCTCTTTTAGTAAGTTGTGGAAGGTCCGCTGGACGCCGGCCACCGGATTCTAACATCCAAATTAAACCAAACTAATGATTTCCAAATTATTCACCTGCAGGCTCGAGTGCGCAAACACATCAAGACGCTTTTGGGACAGTGCTCAGAAACAAATGTTTTACCACCACCGGCAACTGCGCGCGAGAAAGACCGGTGGAATAGGGAAGTCGTCAATGACGAAGTTTCGGATGATGACGATCTCAGCAGTCCGGATGCTTCTCCTTTGCATCGTGATGTTGATCCTGCTTTTCCCTATGGCATCAGTGGTCCCGGCCACAGAGAAGCTTCTAAGGAGACCCTAGCTATCATGTGGCGTGCTATGCGACGTGCGCGTGTTCGATCATTTCGACCAGATTTTAACCAGGCTGTCCGCCAGCCCGACAACCTGTTTTTATGGGATCTTGCGCATTCGATATTCATCAAGTTGGTCAAAGCAGGAGAATACGACGATATTGATCTTGATACCTGCTCTGAGGAAAAAATTCATCAGGCAATTTTGAGTCACGCTAAGACACTCCGGCGACAGTCAGTAAAACATAACTCTGCTACCTTCATCAAATCTGGAGCTCAAAGTTTAAAGTACGTAATTATAGGTTTCGCGAGGGCGGCTGGGATCCTGAAAGAGTCAACCACAGAGCTGTCGTAAAACGCCGAAGGGCGCGCACCAAACATGTAAGTTATAAGGACTTTCATCTAACTTCCGCGAGGCATCAATGATAACCACTATGGTATTCTCTGTAGCTTTGCGATATTCGAAGCAAATTGGTCATGAAACATCCCGGCCTCACAGCTTTGCTTCCAATTATAACTAAATGTACCAGCGATGCCGAAACGGATAACGAGATGGAAGAATCAAGCAGCGAAGAAGAAAACTCATCCGGAAAACGCTTGATTATACAAGACTTACCCTGGCGCCATCCTCGCGTCACCCGAATTTTTGAAATGATCGATCAAATGATTGATTCAGAGAGGAAATCCGGTTCCAAATCCTATGGTAAATATGTAGTCAACAAACGAGTTCGACCTAATACACCACACGTTAGTTCAAAACCTTGCCCGCCCGGCCTCCCTGCCGATTGCATAAATGGTGATTGGATGAGGTCCCAAAGGTTATCAACAATCAACACTTTGAAGATTCAACCGGGTCCACCATTGCACCCCTTGAAGCAGATCTTGAAGTCTTTCCTCTAAGCTAAAAGAGACTTGAATCCGAGATGTTATCCTCTGCTATTTATAATCTTATTTCATGTGCATAGCCTTATCGTTTTTCCTTTTTTTACCATGTACATAGTCTTGTTCTTTGGCGCCTCTTCGTAAGCCTTGTCAATACACTCAATACATGCCCCATGATTCTGGGCAATCGCCTTTGTGATTTGGCTTTGGCCTAAGTAAAGCAGAGTGAAGTTGTGAGTTTAGAAGCGTCCTTGTGTTCTTGAACCACTCACAGGTGCCATTTTGCTGCCGTGGAAGAAGCATTCCCTTCCTAAGTTTCTCTCCCCTTTGACGCATGGACATAATTCAGAACTGTACTGTTGAGACGGCTCAACTTGTTTCCATGTGTAGGATTTTGCCACTGCCTACTCCCGACTAGAACCCGCTACTTACTAGATGGCCCGCCTTAAGCCCTAAAAAGCTTCTAAATCTTCCGATTTTTAGCTAGTGCAATGTCAATCCTACATTGACATGTCCCAACCCTGGCCCTCCCCACTTTCCACTCTTCTGCCAACACACCAACTCTTTTGTATTTTCGAGATTTTTCCACGAACTGTCCCGTCCTTGCCAGCCAACAAGAATCCCATCCTCTTCTTTTCGTTTCCTCGTAAGAAATCAACTTTGTCCGTCGTTAGTCCTCCAGTAGGGGTGGATCCAGCAGTATCGTGCAATCCAAAACTCGCCACTCGTCATGTCTGAAACCCGCGAAGCTCCCATTGTTTGCCATTGCCAAAGTTTTGGATGCAAGCGACAGCGCTTCCGGGACAGAGGTGGGGTGTGGAAGTCAGGAGCGATTGTTTCTCAGCGCACTCGGGACAACCATACTCTGGCCGATGCACGTATTTCAGCACAACTTGAAGAAGCCGATGGTGTGTATTGCATGTTAATAGCTACAAAAAACTGACAGCTGATCCTTGTCTTCCATTCAAGATTCATCTGACAGCGATCAGGCTGGCCAGCTCTTACCAACGCCTGATTCTGACGAAAGTGACAGCTCAAAAGAAGCTTCGATCAACCAGTCCGAAGTCAGCTCAAGCCTTGATCCTAATCGAATGACTTTGTCTTCTCGGGGACCTAGCCCAGACCCAAACGTCCGCGATAATTCAAACGTCTACGATTGCTCTCGATACCATAGATTTACTCTTAAGCATAAAGACCCAGCCACTCTACACTTGTCACTCCTGGCTGTGATGCTCTCAGTTTTCGATCACACTTCCTTTTCTACCTCGTCGTGGTTTTTGAAAACTGGGAAGGGCCTTCTTGAGCTTGCTTATCGTGGGCTTGGGGAACATAAATATAGGTCCTTGAGTTTTTCACAAAAACAAGCCCTAGAATCTCTTCCCTCAGATATACGGACCGCCATTAAATGGATGCAGATTGATCCTTCCTTAGTCGTAGTCATATGCTGCCCCAGCTGCTTTGCGATGTACCCCAATAACTCCACCGCCCCCAAGTCCTGCATTAATCAGCTATTCCCATGCGAAGAAGATTCCTCAACATCTGAGGCTTCAGATGAGCCCGGAGTAGTTTGTGGAGCCGCTTTGTTTCAATCCGGCAAAAAAGAGCCTCGTCCTATAAAGCCTTATGCGTTTCAAAGCCTCTATGATTGGCTGGCTAGATTATTCTTGCAACCCGGCATTGAAGCTGCGTTGGATTTGACAGCCGCTCTGGCTAGGAAGCCCTTTGATCCTTCTCAGGAAGCTTCTGACATCCAAGAATCAATTACTTGGAAAAAATTTCTTGGGCCCGATGGAACCCAGTATACATCTAAAGCTGAAAACCTTACCTTTGGCGTTTTCATGGATGGTATCAATCCTTATGGGAACCGGCAAGCCGGCAAACACGCCAGCATAACGTTCATAATCTTAATTTGCTATTCTCTCCCATTAGAGCTACAATATAAACCCCAAAATATTTTTGTTGTAGGGATCGCACCTGGCCCAAAGGAGCCATCATTAGAACAAATTAATTGGATTCTAAGGCCTATTGTTGAGCAGCTGAAAATACTTTGGAATCCGGGATTACGACTCTCTAAAACTCACCTCTACCCTAACGGACGTCAAATCTTTTCTGCCATCCTTCCATTTTTTGCGGATTTGCCTGCTCTTCGACGGGGTCTCGGATTCGCAGCACCAACGGCAACTCGGATGTGCTTGTTTTGCCTGTTGAAAAAGTCGGAAATTTCCAATCTTAAGCCGCACACTTGGCCTCCCCGAAACCTTGGTGACCACAAGACTTGGGCCATTCAATCACGAGACGCTAAGAACGATAAAGAACGGAAGAAGATTTTACTCGAGCATGGTGTCAGATATTCTGTAATGCTAGAACTCCCCTATTGGGATATTATTAACTACCATGTCGTCGACTCTATGCATAACCTTCTCTTGGGGCTGCTGAAGTGGCATTGCCAGCGCTTTTGGCTCATGTCCGACGTTGAAGACGAAGCAGAGCCCAAAAGTGTCCCCACTTCTGAATTGATGGACTTGCTAGCTGATGCCACTACCCCAACCCTTGCCACATTTCGCCCCCCAAGCCCAAGTGAATCCGCCACCGATACCACAGAAGGCACCGGCATTCCTTTTCATCAAATGGAATTCGATTCCCGGGATTCAACCGACGAATCTTTTTCTCTCCACCTAGAGGCCGGAGATTGGGGAGGACCTTGGACTTGTCCGAGTGAGGGGAAAGTGATATTTGATCGCAAAGCTCTGTCATTTGTCAACAAGCTCTTGCCAAGAATACAAATCCCAACCTGGATTAAACGTGCGCTGCCTATCTTAGGTAAAGCGTCTTTCGGCCGTCTCAAAGCCGACGAATGGCGAAATTTATTTACGATCCAACTACCACTCATTCTCCCTGTTTACTGGGCATCTGGGGGACCACAGGCCCGCTCACTCTTTCGTAACTTTTCTCACCTGGTTTCATCCGTCAACTTGGCCCTCAAGAGAAAAATGGACGCCGAAACAGTCAGGAAGTATCGACATCACATAATAGAATATCTCAGTAGCTCCCTCGTTCTCTTTCCAGATGTTCCTCTAGCCCCCAATCACCACATGTCCATCCATCTTGCCGATTGCTTGGAAAGGTTTGGACCTTCAAGAGCTTGGTGGTCGTTCTCAATGGAACGCCTGATGGGAAAGATATTAACCGCTTCTCATAACAATCGCCTTGGTATGTTCTTGTTTCATGTTCTTGAAATTCGTCTTACAGATCTGATGTGTTTCCTTTCAAATAATAAGGCCAACTTGAAGTTACCTTTTTGAAAAACTTCTGTCGACTTGCAAATTTGCAAGCATTGCTGTCTACCCCTGAAAAGTTTCCGCCTATCTTAAAACCATTTATTGATCAATTGGGGGCCGTTAATGCTCCAACCCATGCCGAGCCACAAATTGTACCCAAAAGCCAGCAGGCATTTCTTGACTCGAACACCTTAAAAAATTTGATCGTGCGGCTCAACGATCTTTTCCCTTCCTCGAGCGGCGAACGGTGGATTTCCTCCGATGAATGGGTCAAGAAGAGCAAGGCGGAGTCTCAAAAATTTCACTCGGTGACTTCTCGCATTGAAAATATTTCGGGTTGCCTTATCAACGAAATCTTCTTTTCAACCTTTCAAGAGAACCCGAGCAATAGCGTTGTTGTCCTCAAATCTAACTGCACACCTCAATATGGAATTATTCATAAGATATTTCGGCACCATCGAACCTCAGGAAATAAAACAAACTTTATTGACACTTGGCTGGTTATTCAACCACTTGTGCCATGTAATTTTTCTAGTCCATTTAAAGGTTTGCAAAAATTTGACTTGCAGGTGGAGCTGACCGTAAAAAATGAAGCCCGCTATGTAACTCACACAAGCGAGG
The DNA here is from genome assembly GCA_025617555.3 of Puccinia polysora. NCBI lineage: Eukaryota > Fungi > Basidiomycota > Pucciniomycetes > Pucciniales > Pucciniaceae > Puccinia > Puccinia polysora. The sequence continues at coordinate 5,755,249 of CM062620.1, forward strand.
TTCTTGCACACTGCGCATGGATAAAATATGAAGCTTTGGAGATATTGCCTAGTATCAAAATCACATGTTTTGCTTTGGTATTGCTTGCACGTTGAATAGGAATACTACTACATGTTTTGATTATTCTTCAACAGAATTTTTTTTTACAATAAAACAAAAGCTAGTTGCTTCTTCAATGGAAAAAATGAATAAGTTTGAGTAAAAGCAATACAATAACAATGAAAAAATGACTGCATGTTGAAGACTCCATGGCCTCTGATTAAAAATGAGCTTCAAGTAAGATAAATGAGGGGAATTGGCTAAAAATGAGAGATTTTCTAAAGCAGAAGTACAAAAAACAAACAAAAAATTATCAGTTTGTTAAAATGCCACAGTAAATGCTGCAGAGTGCCTTGATTTAATTGTATCACCCAAAAAAGGGCCTGGATAAATGAGCCAGAAAGAATGAAAAATAATAATCCACATCCAGTGTTAGAAGCCAGAGTGCACTTAGAAATGGTCCCTTCACCAATTTATTTTTACAAAGTAACCCAAAAACATTGAACCAATAATTGAGAATTGACCAAAAAATTAAGGGAAATTTTAAATAAAGAGAAAAAAGAAATTCAAGGAAATTTAAATATAAAGAAGGAAAGGGAATGGAAATTTTTGGAAAAGCAGATTGTCAACTTTCTTTGAAGAAAGCATGAATGTTTCCTTGAAATCATCTAGAAAAATAAAATATTAAAAGAAGGATCAAATTTCTGAGAGATCATTCAATGGAAGAGAACCATGACTATTAATGCTCAGTGCTTCCCCCATGCCCACAAAATGCATTAAGTTAAGATTGAAAGAAAATTTGAACCTGAATCCAGTTAAACCAAGTAAAAATAGCAATGAAACTCTCAGAAATTTTAATTAAAAAGACATCAGAATAATCAGAAAAAAACCAGTTAAGAGATAGAAAGACATAAAAGAAAAATAAAACCAGAGAATTCCAAGCATATTTCCTGTGCTGAGCCGACATTCCTGAGAAAACTCTCATCAGGTTTTTTTAGTATTGAAGGTTGCAACACCCATGAAAAAAAATTGACATAACCAGGGAATCAGAATAATCACTAAAAAACAGTTGTAAATATAGATTTTCTGCTGAGCAAGATGCTCTGAGCAGGGTAGTAGCATGAACAATCATTTTTCTTGGCAAATCAACACCACTGTGTCCCTTGCCTTGAAAAAAAAAAAAATGCTCAGCAAGCTGAGCAGCCATTGGAAGGTGTGCCTGTGAATCACCCAAGCCTCAGCCCCTCCCTGGATGCATCATTCTTGAATAAAAAAAGTAACCAACCCCCCATCTTTCCCCCAGGGCATATCAATTTCTGCATGTAGTGTACCTGAAACTTTCATTGAGTTGGATGACAATTTTCCGCCAGGAGATTTTCAATATCCTTAACTTCATTCCCAAGTTCCATCTTCAGACTTAGGAGTTATAGCTTATTTGTCCAACTTACCTCTTCCTTGTTTCTTCAAAGAGAAACAGGCGCCAACCAAACAGTTTATTCTTAGCTCCCTGATCCTCTTGCATTGTGTGAGGACTTTGAACCCTGTGCTCAAATATGACAAGATTGAAGGTTTAAAAAAAACCAAGAGTCTTTAACTTTGGGTTATCATGACTTGGCTGATGTCTTCTCAGCTTTAAAGGCAGATAAACTTCCTCCTTCCGATTCTTACAATCAAAGGATCAAAATTACTGGCCCAACTCTGGCACCCAGACTAGTATAATCTCTCTCAAAGCAAGGATCAACCACACTTCAAGAATACATTGTGGAAAATGTATCAAAAGGATTTCTTTGACCAATGAATTTAAATACCGGCTTGCCTGTCCTATTCAACATGAAAAAAATGGCAGAAACTACCTGCAGGTGTAGCACCTGAATATTGTTTTGGTTTTGTTTTGACTCAGAGAAAACTTTGTTTATAAATTGAGTTTGAACCTGAGAAAAGTTGTTTTTATCAGTTCTTGGGGATTAAAAGTAATCCTAGTGCATGCATAAAATACAGAAGATTTGGAATTATGGGGAAATTCAATTTTACGTAAAGTGATATATAGGAGTGAAGTAGTGGGGTTTCAAAACTGAAACATACAAGTCACTACCTCAATTGGATAAGTTATGATTTTGATGCTTTTTTTCTTTCCATTTGCTATTAGATCATTACAAGAGGTTAGAGGGTCCTTTTTTGTTTTTTTACTTTGTAGTTGAAACAAATTGTATTTTTTGAATGGATTAAATTAAGTTTTGAATATATTCTTTTTCTTCTTGTGAAATGTAATAAATCTTAATTTGATGTAGGAAATTTAAACTTCAATCTAAATTTTAACTGAAGATTCAAAAATATGCTTGGATATGTTGGAAATTTTGTACCACATAGAAATTGGGTTCAATTATATATTTCAAAAAAATCAATTTGACATTGAAATAATTGGGGAGGTTCAAATTTTCTTTTGGAGAATCAATGAATTTACAAAAAGCAAACCGTTGCCTTGAATGATTTTATTTCTCTAATATCTTTTGGCAGAAAATTTTGTTTTAAAATTTTTTTATAATATTTGAAACTAAAAAGAAGTAATCTAGTGCTATTGAATTGTTCTATTTAGGAGGAATTGATTAATAAATAAAAATTTACTAAAATTTAGAGCTTTTTATATTGTTTTCTGGGTGACAACAGAGGAAATATAGAACCACTTGGAAAAAAATTTATTCCAACCAACATGGGTTTCCAAGTGATTTTGCTAATCTTTCTAGTTTATCCTCTATTGGATTCATCTCCAAAAACAATTTCTCTGTAAAATTTAATGTGGCAAGAAATAGAGGGCTGTGAAAATTAAAAGGGAGGGCTTCACATGGTTTCATCTGATAATTTGGGACTATTTCATCATAGGTTCTTCCATATTCTACTTGTTTTTTAGCTTGAAGTTCACCTTTCATCTCAGATAAATATTTGAGAGTTTTTCTATCAAGATTATGAAGAAATTGTGAGTAAATTTTGCTTCTCCAATACACTTGGACAGAGTGATATTTCCCCTCATTGTCTTCTTCTGTATCTGAGCAGCATTCCCCACTAGAGAGAAGACATTTTGCCAAATCCTTTCCCATATGGTGCTCTGCAGTGGCCAAGCAGTTTCTTTGTATCTTGCAGATTCAAGAAAAAAATTTTGGCTAACAGGATTTAGAAAATTGAGAGAAATCTTAAGCTTACTTTGTGTTTAAATCTAGACTTAGGCTTTTTGTTACGTTTCCTAGGATTCATGTGATTATCCTTTTGTCCACGTAGCCAACATCTCAGTAGGCCAAAGAGTATATCCTTCTTGAAAAACTCAATATCAAGTGCATAATTTGTAAATGAATCATTTTCCTTAGCATTTAACCAATGTTTTATTATCACTTCTGAAAATATTTGGTCCTACTTGGTTAAATTATGATGTTACCATTGGAAAGTTTGAACATGTATGCCATAGCTTTCTAATTATTTCTGGAATTGCTCTTTTAAATTTCCAGGAATTCTCTTCTTCCATCAATAGAGGTTTTGATTGGTTTTTTCCAATTTGGAAAAGTTGTTGTTTGGGTCACTTGTATTGATGATTTTTGATTTTAAAACTTGTACTTTATCTTCAGTGGGTGGAGGCAGAACCCTATCTCCTTGAGATTTCATGTTTAAGATAGTCTTTACATAGTCACGTAGGCATAGACTTATGGGGTCATTGTAATTTGGAGAATGTTCTGCTACTTCCTTGTTTAATGTGTGTGTTTTGGTGGATTTTGAACTATGAGGAGGTCTAGAATCCATATTATAATATAGGGAAGTCTTTAAGTAGCGCTTGAAAAGTTTTTGGGGTTATTTGAAGTGTAAATTTTATGGAGGAAAACAATTTGCAGACAATTGAATCTGAAGGTATCAGCTATTGAATATGATGAATTTTGAGAAATTATAAAGGGTTCATTTACAAATTTAATATCTTCAATTGTTGATGAATCTACTCCATAATTGATTTCAAAAATGTGAGCCAAATTCTAAATTGTGCAATGGAAAAAAAATATTTTCAGAAGGAAGAAATATTTTGAAACTACCACTTGGATTTTGATAAAAATGACCACATTTTTCATTCATGTTTTGCTTTACCATGGATCTTGATTGAGATTATGATTTTTTATCATTTTAACTGATTTTGGGAATAATAATCATTCTGTTCCCTTGAAAGGGAAACAGAATTAACTGGAAAATAGATTGAAACTTATCATTAAATTTTAAAGTTGAAATAATTTTAGAGATTTTACAATGAAATTCCAAAGCTTTCTGTTGCAGACCAAGTATTTCCTTGGTACATTTATTTTTTAAAAAAAGGAGAAACCTATCATTAAAAGTAGAATTTTTCTCAAATTACTGGGATGAAAAATTAAGTTGTTTCAAATTTCACCTCCATTTTTAAAATCCACAGTATGATAAAGATGACCAATTTTACCCTGGCTTAGTATTGAAATAAATGAAATTCTTCTATAATTTTTTACATGAAGAGTCAAATTTCAATTGTGAATTGGTATGAAAATGCTTGAAAAAAAATGATTCCTCCAATGAAATTAAGAGGTGAGATTTTGATCCAACTTGCAGTAAAATCTGATTGTGAATCTTTTTTGATATCTGCTACATTTAAAGAAAATATCTAAAGGTTTCTTAGTAACTGAATATTTCTGGTGTTTAATGGAAATTTAAAAGGATTCATCTTAAATTTTGAGTGCTGAAATTCTTCCTAATTTAAAAGAGGGCCAAGGTAATATTTTTTAAAAAGAAAGTGGTATGAAAACTTCATTTCTTGATCATTTAAAAAATTTTATTTAAAATTTTTGAAATTGAAATTAGATAGAATGTAACACCACAGAAAACTCTCTGCCAGCTGTATGCAGGTGGCATTTCTGTATCCCATTGATATCTCAAGGTTATGTGATACTGTATCTTATCATTAGCTTTCAGCAGGTGAAGAAATATTGTGAATAGAGATCAGCATTTGCTGAGCTTCTGGATCATTGTTTCATAATAGATTGTCAAGGGAAAGCTCGATATGAGTAAAGATGTTGCTTCACAAGCAGTCCACATATCATCCACAAATTACTGCAGTTGGCCTTTGGGAATTCCTTCAAAGTGAAATTCCAAAATTCCCAAAGAGGCTGATTGTTTCCATACTGGAATTTCCATTAACTGGTAAAACTGGGTAAGTCCTCTTATTCATTGCACAAAATACAATGCATAAAAATGTATTTAGGATAATACTAACACACTATGCTCATAAAATGTACAAATCTTTCCTTATATAAATGAGCTGTTCATGGCTTTTTTCTGTTGTTTTTTATTCAATAAAATATGATGGTGTAATTTTATTTTTTATACTTCTAATTTTCATCAGGGAAAATACAGAAAGCCCAGCCAAAATTGTTTGCTCAAATTTCCAAAAATGAAGAATATTTGAAATGGAAGATGACCAAAGACCAAAGGGAGTAAAGAAAGGAAAAAGAACAAAAGAAGGAAAAAAAAAGGCAACATCCTCACTTAGACATGTTGATCACCATCCCTGGTCTTCAAAAAAGGGCAGGTTCTTTTGTTTTTTGAGGGAGAATGCTGAGAACAAGTCAAGAGGAAGGCTTCTTCTTGCAATGTAGAAAAGCAAGATTAGGTGAAATGTATAAAAATATAAAAATGCATTGAACTATTCCTGGCCTGAGCAGAAGGGCATCCATTGTGGAAGAAAAAGAAGACATGAAATTGAGTGGGAATTTGGATAGTCACAAAGGTATGCAATCAACAAACTTGGATGTGTTTACTACCAGCCCTGGTTACAGAAAAAAGTGTCACTCAATCACAAATTGATTTATGAAAATAAAGCCATGAGAGGCATGTCTTTACCACAGAAAAAAGGTAAAATTGGGGCATATCAGAGTTAAGAAAACCTGCCATTTTTTAATGGTGGGTTTCAACCCAAATCCACCATTTCAAACCCACCATTAAAAATAAAAAAACCCCACTTATTTCACATGAGACCTGTCAGATTTACCTGATAATAAATGGTGTTTTTCAAATAAAGTATTTAAAGGGTTTCACCACCTCAACCAATCATTTCACATCATCACCCCCTGTTTCAATCTCCATTACTATCCTGTTTTCTTCATCACTCTACTTTAATGATCCCATAGCTTCATCACCCTCATCACATTATTGCTTTCATCAAATCCATCCTCTCATCACTTCATCATTTCATTGATTCCTAACAGTAGAGGCACTCAAGCAAGGAGATTTCTTAATTACTGGCCTGGTAAATATATTTTATTTATTACTTATATAAAACTCTCAAAAATTCAAAAAAATATACAATATAAACCACAAAATCAGCCATATCAGGCCTTCTTTCCCAAAATTCTTTCATCAATTTTTGAAGGACTACAATTTTGGAGTTTTAAAGATACATTTGCTAGTTTTTTATTAATTTGGAATGAGAAGCCAAAGTGAGTATGGGTTGAAGAGATTTTAAAACTAGGAGGAGGAAATGTAGTATGATGATCCAAAAATTGAGTCTTCCAAAGAATTTCAATAATGCCTTCAGCTTTTGCAAAGTCAACAATTCAACCAAGTTTTGGAAAAGATAAACCATTACCCAAATCATTGCAGGGAGGAAGGATAGGCTGTCCCATAGATCTGTTGATGTAAGAAAATATCCCATATGTAAAACCATTTAAATCTTTCTTATCAGTATGGAGCTTGCTTGAGAAATCATCAAATGTCACAAAAACATTGGAAAACATGCTGAATTTTTTCTTGGTTTCCTTCCACTCAGATAAAGACCAGTTTGGGATTAGATATTGATTCAATTTTTTTTTTTGAGCATGGGCTGAAGTACAAAGTGATTGGGTTCTTTCAAAACAAAATTTGTTGCGGGAAAGAAGACACTTCCACAGTTCATCATCCTTTTTTGGTTGTCTCTTCATCCAAACCTGGTTTGCAAGAATAGACCCCTATTTTTTATTTGAAGTCAACGTGAATTCAATTTCACCAATTTTCTGACAAAATATGACATAGAAAATTGGAAAAACCTGCAGAGGCACCTTTATCAGTTCCAGCATGAGTTCCAATGGCATGCATGGAGATAGTCAAGGCTAATTTGTCTGTTTTTCTGAGTGAATGGCGGTTCTTTCCCATCTGATACAAGTCAGAGATGATTGCAAAAAGTATCCATTTGAGGAGTATTTTTGGGGGCTTTCAAGCTGTGGTATTTGAGAATGAATTAGGGCTGAAATTGGTGGTTTGTGACAGCATTGACCAGCATTTCAGGGCTCATTCATGGCAAGAAAACATGATTGGGTGGAAGATTATCCTGGAGGGTCACAAAGTATGCTGGCTCATCACATTCTTGTGCAAAATTTTCTTCTGGCAGGATTTAACTTTTTGTTACTTTTGGATGTAGAAGTAAAATTTGAGTTTTTTTGCTTGTGTCTTTTTCCTACTACAAGAGGTTTTGATCCATGTTGTTTCTCCTTGGCATCAATTGAAACGCCAAGCTCATCAAAACTGCAAACAATGTTTCAGGATGACATGCAGGAATCACAACATGAATGGAAAACCAAAAGAAAAATAATACAGAATCAAAATTTCAATTAGTAATTTTATTTTCAAAGAATGAATGATATTGAGGAATAAAGTTTAAATCCCATACTAATTTTTTCCAGACATACCTTCATTCAATTCCATCAATATTGATATCTAAAATCAACAAATACCCTTTTTCTTTGAAAAAAAAGAAAAAGAAAAAGAAAAAAAAGGCAAATTACCAATGGAGTGGTGGGTGGTGGTGGGTGTTGGTGGTGGTTGTGGTGGGTGGTTGTGGTGGTTGTGGTGGGTGGTGGTGGTGGTGGGTGATGCTAGTTTTTGTGGATGGGTGGTGGTGGGTGGTGCTGGGTTTTGTGGGTGGGTGAGGTGGTTTGCCTGATAGTAGGGCAGGACCTCAAATTGGAGCTGACAGACCCCAAGTGTGGTCCAGGTGACTATGGGGGGGGGGGGGGGGTAGCCTGGAGGACATGCATGCCCCCCACCCTTTTCAAACAACAGGTGGGGAGGGGATTTGAAATCCCACCCACCAAGCTGCTACACCCCCTTGCTGGGGGGGAAACCTTTATTGCTAGGTGGGGGGACCCCAAGTTGTTAGAATTTGAGTTTCATATATTTGACTTTCACTGGATTTTAAATTATTATTTATTGGATCGATTAAATATTATTTTTGTTAACCTTAAAGTACAAAAACAAAAGGCAAAATATAACATGGCTGTGTTATAGTATTGTGATTACCAGACTGTTTAGTCATAGCATTTCACTTACCATGTCACCTAAAATGCTTATGTTGATTTTCCTTTTTCACTTTTTCACTCAACCACTTGTAAGCCTGTTTTTTATTTAGTCTATATAAACCGCCATGCTCTCAAGTGGAATCCAATCATCTATTCAGCCAACAAACCAACTGGAGTGTCCTTTTTCCTCCTGTCCTCAGGTCCGTTACGCTTGAAGTTATAAGCTCCTTTATTTCATTTCTCTTAACATTTCATTTAATCAGAGCCAAAGCTATTTTTATTTCTACATGGTTAAATGTTTATGCTCAACCTGAGCCAACTTTCTTTTATTCAAAATGTTTGCCTTCAATAGTCTCATCTTGAAACCAGTCTTCAACTCTTTTGGCAAGGGGGGGAGATGAGGATGAGCCTTTTCATTGACAATCAAGCTCACCTTGTACACTCACTTTGACAGCAGGCATCAGCCATTGAATTTGATTGAAAAATCCAGCAATACCAGCAAAACTGAGACCCCATATCATCAACCACAGAAGAAGAACTTCTGAGAGCACTCAAAACTTTATTCTCCAATCAAAATCCAATCCAGCAGCATCCCTGTTGAACAACTCAATCAGCATTTCCTCTCTGATCCCAAAGCAGTTAGATCCATTAAGCTCATCCCATCAATTCACTTCAATGCTCTGGAACAACCATCAACATCAATCAATTGATTCTAGTCTAGAATGCTCACTTGAGATCAATTATCATCTCTTCCTTCCCAAACCAGATTGATCCAAACCAGACACCTAACCATAAAGCCATCTTTGCCTTTGATTATACCATCTTTGGATTAAGGTATTGTTGGCGTCTCAACTTGCCAAGAGTATCTCATAAAGGCTGCTGCTGATTGGATTGAGGAGAGGAAAAAGGACTCAAGGGAAAAATTCCAAGACAAACCCAAGGATGAGTGATGAGCCAAAGCTTGGACAATGAAGCAATTGCCTCATCAAACCTAAGTTGACAACCAAAGGAAAAGGCCCGCTTGATCAAGCTTGGAAGCTGCAATACAATATGATGAAGAGATACTCAAAAACACCTATTTGTACCAAGGAACCTTGTACGAGCAGACTATAGAAGGTCTAAACCTAGGCATAAAGGAATCAAAGCAAGAAGCTGATAACAAACAGGATTTGGATATTTAAAGCTACCTAGCAAAGTATGGCATGATAGAATGAGACTGATGATGGAGCCAATGAAAATTGGGTTGAGAAATATCATGAAATTTTATGCCGGATTGGAATGTCAGAAGTCATATGAAAAAAATGAAAAATGTGGGATTGGAAACCACAACCTCAGACTCTTTACATGAGTGATGCTGTTACCAATTGAGGTAAGTGCACTGTTGAGTAAGGAGCGATTGATTCATAGCTATTTGGCTGATCATGCTGGAAGAGGTGTACTTATCCCAGGATTCTATGATGTGGGTGGCACATACCAGTCAATGAACTGCTCATGGAAATTATGTAATCTAACATGGAATTCAAATCACTCAAGTTGATTGAATTCTCAAAAGAGGCAATTGATTGAATTCTCAACAAAGGCAAGTGATTGAAATATTGGTTTGTATTATCAAACCACCAAGATCATTCAATCCTCCACTTGAGCTCATAATAAGTTGGTCAATTACTTCTGATTCCTCAAAGATTTGGATCCAAGTCCATCAATCATTCCAAGATCTAAAAACTATGGGTAATTATTAGCAATCAATGGATCAAAATGCTCTATTGGCCCTGTAAGGCACCAGTATTTAAGGTATGAGAACCTTGTGTCAATCATTGGATGAATAATGAAGAATTGGAAAAATGTAAAAGGGAGTTATGGAGATCCCAGTTCTGGTCTCATCTTAGAAGAGGTGATGTATGTGGGAACCCGGCTATAGGCAACTCTGGCTACAAAGGTAAATGATGAGATGAGTGGACAGACAGGCCTTGAGGGTGACTGATTGAGGTGAGTGGTGGCCACCTGGCTCAGATCTGGGTGTGGGTAAGATGGCACTTTTGATTGCAAAGATGGCATGAGTGAAGTTTGATTTCATTGGAGAAAGAAAAAAAAAATAGCGAGAAGTGTTCAGAGGGTTTGAGAGTTGAGGAGGAGCTAGCTGATTGGAAGAAGAGGGAAAAATGAAAAAAGGAGAGAGTCTAGAATATAAATAGTTGGAATCTCAAACAATCAAGATGATTGACAATCATTAGTTTAATTGGAAAATTGGATCCTGATTTCTGCTACTCACTAGGCATGGAAGATGACACAGTAAATTTGGGAATCTCCATGTGATGGAGGTTGAAAAAGAGCTGGCTTTGGAGTAATTGATTTAATGAAAAGGAGCCAAGATAACATTTGGCTTGTCCCAAATTGAAAGCATCTACTGAAATGAAGTAAATTCAACAAAAGGCGTGGACACAAAAAACAAGGAAAGGATGCAAAATAAGGACAGGGGTCTCTCAATGAAAACAAGGATTGTTGGTTGGTGCCAAATGAGATACCTTTGCAAGTCCTGGTTATGGGATGAAGTAAATGGTAATTTCAGTTTAGGCACAATGTAATAAGACCACCCCACGTACTATAGGGAAATCTTAGATGATTTTGAGCGCAAAAGCAAAGCTGAGTGCAAGGGAAAGTGCAAGGTAGCAAGGGCTAACTGCAAATTGCAAACTTATGGTGGAGTAACTTAACACACAGAAAGAGGGATGAATGTTACAATGGAAGGAAACCAAACCCAAGTCCAATGTGATGACTGGATTTAGCAAATGCAAGAACGTATGAAATTAACTAACTGAGGAGACAATCCCTAGGCAAACAGAGTAGCCTTTGTAAGTTAACCCAAAATGACTAGATACAACCTGATGGATGGTCAACTACAGTTTTTAGCAATGAGGAAATGAATGACATGGGCAGAGTACAAAATGAAATGACAGTACAAATCATTTCCGACGTCTTAGCGTAAGTGCAAGACAATAGGGGACAAATTTATTGGAATGTAACAGTTGAGACATGAGGGAATGATGTCGGAAGCAATGCAAATATGAAAGTGTAGTTTATGCAGGGTAAGGGAATAGTCCGTTTGCAAACTATAGAGTTGAGATGGCTTGACTAGCATGAGTGCAAACTAGCAATAGCATGTGATCAGAAATGGGAACCCAAGGGTTATTGATACCCAGGGTGAAGAGGCCGCAAACAAAATGGATGGTTGACCAAGGTAGAGTTGACTGCAAGGTTTGCAAGTGGATTCTGAGTCAGTCGCCAAGAATGGAAGGTTGTTATGCAAGCCAGAGTTGATAAGCCAAAGGCACCATTGATTTTGTACTTCTAGTTTTTCACGCTTATGAACTGAGGTAGATGGTACTTGAAGAAAAGAGTATGTCAAAGTAGGAGGAAAATAAACCTTAATCTTGAAGCGTGACAGTTTCCCAGGTATAAAGTTGCAAGCTCCTGCAAGCGTTCAGACAGTTTTCCCATTGATTCCAAAGTTGTTAAAATTACTGTATACCCATTAATCATTACTTCTTTGCTTTAAATAGATTCATAATTAATTATGTTGTCATTGTCATTCCACCGTTGCAATAACTACATTCAAAGAAAAAAGAGATGTGTCCCTAGTAAAGCCATGCAAGGTATTTGAGACAAGTGCAAACAATGTCCCTTGCGCAAGGTTGCTTGTAAATTCACTATAAGTAGCAAGCCAGTTGTAGATGTCCCAGCAGTGTGCAGAAGGGAGGCGCAAAGTCAAAGGTCCGCGCCAAAAGTTAATTATCATATACCGCCAGTGCTGGATATCAAGTACTTAGGTATTCAAAACCCTGGTAAGTCAAGGCTTGGAGACTAAAAATAAGTAAAAAAAATAAAGAAAAGAGAAATGGAACTAATATAATCTTTGTTGATGTAGTACTGCCACAATTCTGACTTTATACCACTAACACACCTCCGCCGCAACCGCCATATGCTGGGTCATTTGGGTTGGAAGTGAAAAGTGAGGTGCAAAGTGGAGTGCAAACCGAGGAAACAAAGAAAATAAAAGAGGCAAGGGTAGAAGGAATGGCTGAAGGGGGAGGTGGAACCGGAGCAAAGGGAGGAAAATGAGGAAGAAGGAAACAGAATAGAAGGAAGGAGTGGAATGGAACAGGAGGTTGAGGAAAGGGATGGAACAGGAAGAGATGAGGTGGAAGGCCAAAATGAGGGGAGCCAAGTGAAAGTTGAAGGACCAATCAAAACCAATGCAAGGCAATTGACTGGCAATGTTGGAGAAGGTTCTTCAAAGGGCCAAAGGAAGAGAGCTCACAAGGAACTCATGGAGGAAGGTGGATGGAATACCCAACCAAAGAGGGTTTGGACTGCAAAGTGTGAGGAAATCTTTGAGAGACATCTAGTGAAACAAGTGATGATCTTGCAAAGATTGTCTTTTTTGGTGGATGAAAAAGATTTGGAAGGATTTAGGTTGATGGTAGAGGAATTGAATGAGAATTGGGAGGAAGCAGAAAGAGAAATAAAGGATAATCTGTAGAAATGTATTTTTTAATCTTATATATATTATTTTTATTATTTTATTATTATTGTTTTTTTATTTTGTTTAGGGAAAGTAGGATTTTGATTTTGAGATAAAATGTCAAAAGGATAATTTTTGTTAAAAGAAAAAAAGGGATGGTTATGAGAAAGGGAAAGGAAATGAAATTAGAAACTGGGATGGGATTAATAGGAAGCAATGGAATGGAAGTGTGGAATGGTATGGGAGCTACAATTGGCAAGGTTTACAAGGGTAACTCTCATGGAAGTCTCAAACCAAATTGGGAGAGTTGCAAAGGTGATGGGCTGGTTCCCACAAGGTGCAATTTTCATTGGACTGGAAGCCAGTCTATTAAACAAGGTATTGAATCTTTCCTTTGCGTAACCTGGAATCCAGGATATGGCTTACTTCCCACTCTAGCTGATTATGGACTTGGACCAGTTGAGGAGGGGGATGAGTCTTGCCCGGGTATAGGACTTGAGCTGGCTCTAGGAGAGACACATCAAAGAATGGGTGGATACCTTTCCATTTTGCAGGTAAGGTAAGTTCAAAGGCATTAGGGGAGACTATTGATTCTACTTTGAAGGGGCCAAGCTTTCTTTCAGAAAGTTTAAAAGTTAGGCAAGTACTGCAAATATTGCAAGCATTGAGCCATACCCAATTTCCTACTTCAAAGGTTGGTGCCTAAGCGCAAAGTTGATCTGCTTGTTCCTTGTAGCACTGGTTTTCTGCTTTGAGGTTGGTTCAAAATTGAAATTGAAGGGATTGGATGTGGTTAAGGTAATTGGTAGAAGGTTGCAAAGGTGCTACGTGAAGGGAAGAGCAAAGTGGGATTTCTACCATAAAGAGTCTGGAAGGGCGACTGTTTTGTAGAGAAATGAGTGAAGTTGTTGCAGGCAAATTCAGCTAATGGGAGCCATTGTGAAAAGTTGTCCTGTTTGTAGGAGACGCACATTCAAAGATACTGTTTGAGGATCTGATTTATCCGCTTTTTTGCCCATCCGTTTCCGGGTGGTAAGCCATTGATAGATTGCAAGTGATCTTCAAATGTTGACACAGCATGGTCCAGAAGCTAGAGAAAAACAAAGATCCACGATCAATAATTATGTTATCAGGGAGACCATGTTTCAAGAATACACATTCTATAAATACATTAGATAAGTCTTCAGAAGAGGCTGTCACATTACTACAAAGAAATAAAGCCATCTTTGAGAAGAAATCTACTACTACTAAAATAGCATCATAAAAACTAGAAATAGGTAATTGAAAAATGAAATCCATAGAAAGTGATTGCCAAGCAGAATTGAAAGTAGCTGAAGCAGCCCATACATCCGGTGTTTTGAGGACTTGTTCCAATTGCAATCATAACACGTGTTAACATAGTCTTTTACTTCATTGGTCATACCAGGCCAATAGTAAGCCTCCTGGATGCCAGCATCCTTGCTACCCTTTAGCTACCACATGTGATAGAATAGATAATAAATATATTATTCAATAAATGCAGCAAAAATCTGTAAAAAATTTGGATAAAGCTTATTGCAAGGTTAATTGGTTTGGATATGGTTTATTGTTATAAATCAATATAAATAAATTGATTATTGAATATTTTTATAGAGGGTCCAGAATTATATTGGGGATCTTGAAGACCTCTCTTCAGGGAATTCAGTATGAAAACACATAGGCCTGGTTACTTTGGAGCCTTTAGTTTAAAGGATATTTTGCCCAAAGATAATATGTATATGAAATACCCAGTGGAGTGGCAGGGCTTTGTAACCAAGCTTCCATGACAGAGAAAGGATAATAACACTCACTGGTATATTATTAAATCCTTTGGGTACCTGTTTGGGATGTGCACTGATGGGTTAAACCTGTATACTGGGGTTATAAGGTTGCTCAGCAGTTTAAATTGATAAAAAGGGTGGGGGAAGGTGTGGTGTTGTATTTATAACCTTGGGTCGAGAGCTGCGTTGCGGGCTGTGCGCTTAGCAGTTGGGTAGGTTGGGCTCAGCATTTGGGTGCGCGCAGTCTCAGCAGCAGCCGCTGCGGGCTCAGCAGTAGGGATTGCGGGGCTCAGCACCAGGTGCGGGTCAGGCCTACTCTGAGGGCGCCGGGCGGCGACCTGCCCAGGAAACGCGGACCAAGTGATGGAGCGGGCCTGACCAAGCTTGCGGGTGGCTAGTCCGGAAGGCAATGGCGGGGCAATCAGGGGTTAGGCGCGCGTGGGCCAACCTGCGGACCGCAAGGTCCGCGGACGCGCGCGGGAAGGCAAACTGGGGGGCTCTGAGTAGGGCAGGGCGGAGGGCCGCACCATGAGAAGGAAAAACCAGGTGTACATTGATATTGAGGGGCATGGGTTATGGGGCAAGGGATGGAGGGGTAGGGTTGGGCTAGGGTTCTGTGCTTAGGGGTTGTGTTTCATTGTTCTTTTGCGTTTGTGGTTGTACTTAGGTTAGGGTTGAAGGGGGGGGACCCAAGTCCTCACCCTCAACTCTGGGTTGGGTTATGATCCATCAATCTATCATCATCTATCATCAAGAAGACCACCAAGGAACGGAATAGGAAGGATTGGGGAAGAGGAATACATCTCATTATCTCTTTTTATCTCACCACAATTAAGAACTCATTGCATCCAACCTCCTTACAGACGCCTAGACCAATAACTTCTGGACTTGCGGACAACTTTGGAGCATAACTCTCCTTTGGTTTCCACATCTGGGGGTCTGGCCGGTGTGGTGACCAATCCGGGACACCACGGAAAAAAAAAAAAAAAAAAAAAACGGAAAAAAAAAATATTTTTTTTGGTTGTACCCCTATGGGTACCTTCATTTCCCCCATCTCTCAACTTCTCCCTGTCCTAGCGGTCTAGGACAGGCCTCTTGCCTGTCTCTCCGCTTCGATCCCCCCCTCCTATGTTTAACTCCTACTTGTTGCGCTTGCGGCCCTGACTTTTGGCGACGCGAGCAATTGTCGAACAACCTTTGACGATCCCTTCAATCCTTCCCGATCCTCTCATCCAACCCACGCCGTCGCTTGTTGCGACGGTCGTCAACTATCATCCAATCTATCACTCCTACCATCCACTCATCCCTCCAATCCAACGACGACAACAACAATGACGGACAAGACAACAACCATCAACTCAAACTCACTCACGCCCTCCTCGCCCATGATCTGATCTGACCGACAACCGCAAGCAACCGCTCGCGGCCATCGGAACCTTCACCCCGCTTTCGCCGCCGATCAGGCAACGACAGCCGTTGTCGACACCCGCGACCGCTGTCGCGGGTGTCCATCTGGTTGCCCGCGGTCATTCTCGACGTGGGCAACATTTCTTTTTTTTTTTTTTCCCCTCATGTCATCTTTTTTTATGTTTTCATTTTCCCGCACCTATTTGTAGTATCTCTTGTACATAGTATACAGGGCCTCATGTCTATAAAAGGAGGGGATCTCCCCTGCCTTTTGGCCCAGCATCCTATCAGACCATCATCATCTCATCTCATCTGTTTTCCCCATCATCATAATCAACTTATCCGTGGGCATCCTTCCCCACTTATCTGAGCAACTTATCCGGGTATATCCATGATTGCCCCTTGATCCTTTGAGCCTCTGTACTCAAACTCTGTCCCTTGTGACCTTGATCCTTATCACCAACCAATAGCCTTGCTGGTTGAAGAAGAATTCCTGTCTGAATTCTTGGGTGTGTTATACCACTCTGATCCTTTTTTCCGACCATACTGGTCTTGATCTCTCCTTGATCATCTTTCTGGAGCTAATCACGTTTGATTGAAGAGGTTTTATTAAGCTAAAAACCTGGAGTGTTATACCTCCCTTCTTCTTTAAGGTTGAATTTCGCCACGCTATTCTTGAGTCCCTTGAGAAGTGTTGGTATATTCTTGCTCAAATTCGTTATTGATTTGCTTCTAGAGCTTCATAAAAAAATTGCTTTTCTTTTGTTCAGCCTCCCACAGTTATCTGGTACCCTTCAAGCGCTTGATTGCAGAGAGTTGGGTGGGTTCATTGAGAACCTGGAGGTTGGTTGGGATTGAGTTGATCTTTCCTAATCAGCTGCTGACGACCAGAGGTATTAGCTTGTGGGTGTTGTTACTTACAACTGCCTTTTTCTATTGAACTCTGAACAAACCTTGACTTATTTTTTCAAGTCTTTACCTGCACCATCTTGCCTCAGATAGTGTTGTTTCCATTGCTACCGACAACTCTTATTCTCTTCCCTTACTTTGATTTCTCATCCATAAGGTTCTGGACCTTGATTCCGGTTACATTTAAATATTATTGTAACTCCTAGGAGGGCAGCCTAAACAGCACCTTTCCCCTCCACAGAACTGCCACGGCTTAGCACCGTTTGGAGTCTTACACCGGGAAATAATCTTTTGTCTAGGTCTCTCAAAGCTAAAGGGTGCGATGCTGCCCGCAACTACCCCAGGATCAAATGTTCCACCCTTGTTCCCTCTCTGGCCAGGAGCTGGCGGGCCAACACCTCCACCACCGCCAACAACTCAGTCCGGCGGTTTTGCTCCTCCATGGTTGGAGCCTTTGGAGGCGGCTGAGGTTCCACAACGGGTGTGGCTTAGGCCGCAGAACTTCCCCCATCTCCAATTCAACACCGCGGAAATTGAGCGCTTTCTGGCAAGGTTCGAGGATATTGCAGAATCCGAAAACGCGATGGGTGAGGAAAAGGTCGGCACGGTTGTTCTCTTCATTTCGGACAAGAATACGCTCCGGGACGTGGAGGATATGTCAGGGTACAAGGCTCGCGACTGGAGAAGGCTCCGGGGCGAGATGATGGCAAGGTGGGGGAAGCGCAAGCCCCGCTTTTGGGAGACGGACTTTGAGCGAGCGGCGGGTGAGGCAATTTCCCAAGGTGGGGTGCGGACGCGGAGCAATCTGTCTGAGTACAAGTCCCAGTTTGACCAAATTTATAGTTACCTAGAAAAGAACCAGGTGGTGGCGGGTCAGACGGGGGCCATGAAGCGGGCGTTCCTAGGCAGGCTTGCGCCGAAACTTTGCGGGCGGGTCCAGAATTACCTATTTTAGCATGGGTTGGTAACGCGGTCAGTGGATGGGAGCTTTGCGCTCCTCCCAAGTCTGGGCGTAATCAACCAGGCGGTCAAGAGCGAGATTGACTTGGAAGAGCTTATTGAGGATACGGCCCGGTTGTTTCCGGCAATTTCAAGGAAGCCAATGGCCTCTTCCACCCCTGCCCCAATGCCGGTACCGCTCACGGACCCGCCAGCAATGGAAAGTCCCGTAGCCCCTTTGCAGTCAATGGGAGTACTGGTGAACAAGGTAACAGATATGCTATGGGACTTGCAGATACTTATGAATTGGATGGCGGCCCAGCCAACGGCTCTGCCTCCCGCTTTTTTGTGCAATCTTCTTCCCCATAAAAGAGGGGGCTTTCAGCCCAGTAGCGGACCAACAGGGGGGTTTTTGGTTTGCCTGTGCACATATTGGGGCAATAAAGGTCATTGGAAGTCTGGTTGCGTGGATCTGACCAAGGACATGAACAAGGGGTTGGCTTGCGCGTCTGGGGGGACCTACATATTTGCGTTGGGCAAACCGGTGGACCTGGGGGCCGGTCAGCCACCGCCGGTGGAGCAGGTTAGGGTGAGGGCCCGACCCGCAGGGGCCGCTTGGGTGTCCCTTGGGATTGTCACCAGGCCCAATACGTGGTGGTCACCCCATGTGGAGGCAGAAGTTAGGGCGTTGGCGGAAAACAAGTGGATCATGTTGGAAAAGATGGACGTTGTGGTGTCAATTTATAGACACGGATTGGGAACTGCGTCGCGGCTGCGCGCTCAGCATTGGAGGCAAGCGGGCTCAGAATTAGGGTATGCGGAGTGCTCAGCAGCAGCCGCTGTTTGGCTCCGCACCTGGTGGACGGGTCAGGCTCAGCATTGAATGCAGCGTGGGCGGCGATCCGCCCCGGGGATTGGATTTGGAAGGTAGTGCGCTTGACTAGGTTTGCGGGTGCGCCGGTTTGGATACGTAGGGGCGGAGCAATCCGCAGGCTATGAAGGAACGGATGGAGCGCGCGGATCATTCCAGATATTACCGAACACCCACAACGGGCGCGGACAAACGGATACAGACAGGCGCAGGGGGCTCCAAGTAGGGCGCGGTGCGAGGACCGCGTCATGAGAAGGACAAACCGGATGGACGGAACGGCGTACGGACAACAGGGGGAGTTTGGTATGGAGGAGGTGGGGAGAGGAGGCTAGGGTTTCTGTTTTGGGATTTTTTTCTGTTTCTTTTTCATACTGTCATTTGCGCGTGTACTTAGGTTAGGGTTGCAAGGGAGGACTTATCCTCCCTCCCAACTCTGGGTTGGAGGAGGGGAGGTAGGGAATAGAGGAGGAGAATCAGACCATCACATCATCGGATTGGATCACTCATCTCACCAAGAGATTAAAGGAACTCATACCGGATACACATCCAGGTGGACAGTTCTGAGGATTGAAGGATTGGCAATTTTTCTCTCTCTCTACTTTTCTTTATCTCTTTACCTCCTTATTTCTATTTCTCATTTAAGTGCAACTTTGGACATCCTCATCTCCTTTCAAACGCAGGGAACCGTTAACTTCCAAAACTTGGGACAATTATAGGGGGATAACCTTTATTCTTTCCACATCTGGGGGTCTGGCCGGGAAATAACCTTCCGTTTCTTGTCTTTTGAAGGTAACCGGGCGCGATGTCCTATTCATACCTTCCTACAGTCGCTCCTTCTTCTTCTTCTTCTTCTCCTTCCGTCTCGGGGTCCACTACTCCGACCCCACTCTTGTCTTCCATCCCTCCTCCTCCCCCTCCCTCCGCTCAACCCAGGACAAGCTACGCCATTCCCCCATTGGTGTCCAGTGACCATGAACCCACTCTTCCAGTTTGCATCAGGCCTCGCGACTACCCTCACATCCAATTCAACACCGCGGATGTGGAGCAATTCATCTCAAGATACAAAGGTATTGCAGATGCGGAAGGTGCGTCGGACGCTGATAAGGCACGGCTTGTCGTCCTGTTCATTATGGACGAAGAGAAGCTCCGGGATGTGGAGGAAATGGAAGGCTACAAGAATCAAGATTGGCCAAAACTGAAGGCGGAGATCCTAACGCGGTGGGGTAGGCGCAAACCTCAATTCTGGGAAAGCGATTTTGACCACATGGCCTCGGAGGCAAGCTTGCGCGGAGGAGTCAGAACGCGGGTGGAGCTGGCGGAGTACACCTTGACATTTGATCTGATCTATCAGTACTTGTCAAAGAACAAGGTGGTGGCGGGACAGACGGGGGCCATGAAACATGCGTTTCTGGGCAGTTTAGGTGCTCAAGTCCGGGCAAGGGTGCAGAGGCATCTTTACAATCACAACTTGGTAAAGCGGTCATTGGATGGGAGCATTGCTCTCCTTCCGGAGTTGGCTGTCATTTGCCGGGCTGTGGAGAGTGAGCTTGACTTAGAAGAGCTTATTGAGGACACCGCTAAGTCCTTCCCAGCGGGACCAAAGAAATCTGCCCCCCAGGTTCTGGCTCTGGCACAATTTAAGGCCCCAGTTCCACCTACTTCCACGTGTGTTCCGGTTCTCCAACCCGTGCCCGCCCCTCTGGTAAGCAAATTGACGGAACTGATGAAGGATTTGAAGATCTGCATGAGCCGTATGGGCCAGCAGCAGCCGCGAGGGCCTCCACCTCACATGGTGGAAGGGTTTTGGCCGCCCTGTACCTTTGTGCCGAGGGGGTGCTTGTACTGCGGGGCAAACAGTCATTGGCAATCGGCGTGCAACGAGCTTACAAAGGATCTCAGCGCGGGATTGGTTTGAACGGTGGGGATGGGGTACATGTTTCCGACGGGAAAACAGATTCTGATGGAGCCAAGCCAGCCGACCGCAATGCAGCAGGTGCGCACACGGGGTCAGGAGGTGGGAACGATGGTGCAAGCGTCACTGGGCATTGTTACCGGTCCCAGATCGTGGAAACCACCTTGGGTGGAAGCTGAGGTAAGGGTAGTGGCAACGGAAGAGAAGGTGGAGGTCTCCGATAAAATGGAGGTGGATGCGAAGGAGCAACCCCCGTCGGCCATTCCAAAACCGGCCCCACGCGTGCCCGGAACCAAGGCTCCGGCAGCGAATCCTGTAGGGAAGAAGAAAGCGGCGGACATTGTGCGTAGGGTGACGGGGAACAAGACTCCGGTCCCGGTGACCTTGCGGGAACTGGCAGCCATGTCTCCGGTGGTGGTAGAAGAGATTGGTCAGGCATTGTGGGATTTCAGTCAGGGCCGGGTACCTCATTGGTTCTGGTTCTTTGGGAAAGAGCGCTCGCGTTCGGACCTGAAGAGCGGGGGCTCCTGAAAAGCAATATTGGCAACCCCTATGTCATCCCCACTGTCAATCACAAGCCATGGCAGATCAAGCCGATTGTAATACCGCAGGCAGTCCGGGAGCAGTTTCTGGAGTTGGTTTGGGAAAGGGTGAAGACCGGCCTCTACAAACAGTCAACGTCTAGTTACTCCAGTCCAATCTTTGCGGTAGTTAAGCAGGACGGAAAGTTGTTGAGGATTGTCCATGATCTACAGCGGCTCAACTCTTTTACGATCCGGGACGCAGGACGCCCCCCTCGCATTGACAAGTTCCTTGAGTCAATGGCGGGGCGCGCTTGTTACGGGTTAGTGGATGTGATGGGGGGATACAACCAGCGCGAGTTGGATCCTTGATTGCGGCCTCTAACAGCATTCAAGACTGGGTTGGGAAGGATGCAGCTGACTTGGCTACCGCAGGGCATGACTAATTCCGTGGCGGTGTACCAGGCGCAAATGGCTTGGATCCTGAAAGATGATCTTCCGGAGGGAGTCCAAATCTTCATCAACAACGCAGGTGTCAAAGGTCCGAAATCCAATTACGGGGGAGCGGAGCTGGTTGAAGTTCCCGGCGTCCAAAGTTTTGTGTGGGAATACGCGCGGACGTTGGAACGCATCCTGTTTTGCATTGAAGAGGCAGGCCTGACGGTGTCGGGAAAGAAGTTGGAGGTTTGTGTTCCGGCTCTCAAAGTCCTTGGCCATGTTGTTGCTTCCGACGGCCGGCGCATTGCAGAGAAAAAGCGGAACAAGGTCCTTGAATGGCCGACCCCGCGGACGGTGTTGCATATTCTTCAGTTCTTGGGATTATGTAGCTATGTTTGTATGTTCATTGAGAGGTTTTCAGAGGTGGCAAGTCTGCTCCAATCACTAACGCAGAAAGGTGCAGAGTGGAAGTGGGGGGAAGAATGCAATTGCGCGTTCCAGAAGCTCAACAAGATTGTGGGACGTGACATTGTGCTCTGCAATCTTGACTAAAACGCAGGAGGAATTAGGCTAGCGGTTGATTCCAACAAATTTGGCGCGGGGGGGGGGGTTCTCACTCAAGAGGACAACGGCAAGGATAGGCCGGTGCTTTATAAGTCAGTCACCTTCACTCCAACGGAAAGCTGGTACTCTCAGCCAAAGTTGGAGTTTTGCGGGGTCACCAAGATCGTGCGGCGGCTCCAGTATCTTTTGTGGGGGGTTCACTTTGAGCTTTTGGTGGACGCAGAGGCGCTGGCGCGGATGATCAATTCCCCGGCGTTGCCCAACGCTCTAATGACCAGGGACGACCCGTTTGAGGACGCGGAACTGCTTGACGTAGAGACCCCGGTTGTCAAGGTAGGGTTTGTGGAGGCAGGCGTTCAGCTGCTGCTCCGGCAGACCGGGCGGTACGCAATTCTTCGTGACTACTTGCGGGACCTTTGTTTTCCCAATGGAACTACGGAAAAGGAAATGCAATGGGCAAAGCGGCAAGCGGGGAACTTCTACATACAGGAGGGGCAGCTTTGGCGGCGGAAGACTCCGGTTCCTCTTGTGGTTACCACTTCAAGGGCGGATCAGGAAGCTATCCTCCAGAGCCTTCACAACAATCTTGGTAATTGAGGGGAGGTCGAAACGCGGAGGCAGGTGAAGGAGCGGTTCTGGTGGCCGGGGGTAGTGCGTGCGGTGCAGGAATGGCTGGCGTCCTGCAAAGCCTGTCAACGGCGGAGCGCAAGATTGCCTAAGGAGGTCGGAAACCCCACAGAAGAAGATGTTCTCTTTGGTCAAGTCTTGCTTGATGTCGTCCACATCAAGGCTGGTAAGTTTGCCTATCTGCTCTTCGCGTGGGACAACCTGTCCCGTTGGGCAGAAGCGCGTCCGTTGGTCAAGCTCTTGGCGGACAAAGTTGCTCTATTTCTGGAGGAAGATTGGTTTGCGCGGTACGGGTTGCTTTGTCTGGTTACAGTGGACGGAGGGGCTGAGTTTTGCGGCCGTTTGGTTGAGTTGGTGAGGAGTTGCGGAGCCAAGTTTGGCCGGGTAACGGAGTACTATCCCAAGGGGGCTGGCATGATTGAACGCGGGCATCAACCAATCGAGGAGGCCCTGGTCAAGATGTGCGGGGAAGACGGGAAGCGCTGGCAGGAGACCCTCCCAATGGTTCTGTTTGCGGATTGAATTTTGGTGAAGCAGTCAACAGGCTACTTGCTGTACAAGTTACTTTTTGGGCAGCGCCCCGTGCTTCCGGTGGACATTGAGTTAGAGAAATTCCTGGGGTTTGACTGGTGGAAGGTGAAGACTTCCGCCAAATTGCTTGAGGCTCGCGACAAACAGCTCCTTCAACGGGACAGAATGCTTGCAAAGGCTGCGGACCGGCTAAAGAAGACTTGGACGGCATCGGTGCGCTATTGGGACAAGCGCTGCTTGCATTGTCTCCGGGATCCCTTGCGGAAGGGGGATTTGGTGCTCCTGTACAACCAAAGTCTGGAGTCTCAGTGGGGGAAGTTGTTTGCTAACCGGTGGAACGGCCCGTTCCGCATGTGTCCAAGTTTGAGGGCAGCAGCTATCAGTTGGAGGAATTAGACGGTACTCCGCTGAAACGGAAGGGGGCAGCTTCGCATATCAAGAGCTTCTTCGCTTGAGGATCTACCTTGTTTGACAAGACGGCGGAAGGGGGTGACGGATCTGACAAGGGGAGTGTGGAGCGCGGCAATGGTGTTGGAACGCAATCCAGGGATTTGTCTTTGGGCGGAGAAGCAGAGACCGTGCCATTGCAACGGAGTAGGCGGTTGCGACCAGCTGGGGACAGTGGCCAAGTTGGGGGGGGAGGTAGAGGGGGTAGGGGATAAGTTTTAATTTGGTGAGGGGGTGCTCTAGCCGGTTCACAGCCGGAACAACTAGACACCCCAGAATGTTTGTTTCTCTATGTTTCTTTCTTATCTGGATTGTGGGGTCCTTGCTGGCTTGGGGTTTTTGTAGGAAACGCGGGCGCGGCACAAAGCTGGTTCCGTAAACGCGAGGACAAGTCCCACGGAACCGGGACGCATGGGAAATCCCGCGGATGGGGGAAGCGGGACAAAGAGCAATTTGCGGGCGGTCTACGGGCGTTGCGCAAAAAAAAAAGTGTTCTGTTCTGTTTTTCTTCTCTGTTGGTTTCTTTTTCTGTTTTGATTTCGCTCAGGATATCTCAAGGATGGGTGGTTGGTATGGGAATAAGCTTGATTTGGTGAGGGGGTGCTCTAGCCAGTTCACAGCCGGGACAACTAGACACCCCAGAATGTCCGTTCTCTTATTCTCTCTCTCTCTCTCTCTTCCCTTATGGTGGCGCGCGCTGGTGTTTTGGTTGTTGTTTTTGTTACAGGAAGGGTACAAAGAACTGTGTGGCAGTTTGTCTGGGGCGGTCCAGGTGACTCTTTTGAAACGGCTAGTCACTTACGGTCGCTCACGAAGCAAAGCGCGCGGACGCGGACTCAATCTCAAGCTCACTTTCACAAAGCACGGTTGCGCACTTTTTCTCAGAAGGATAGGACCTTGCGCGGATACGTGTATTTTCTTAATGAAATGGGAAGCGCGGTACAAACAAAAAGAAGAGAAGAAGGAGAGGAAAGGCAGAAGGGGAAAGGGGGGGGCAATGCGCTTAAGCCATCTTCATCATTTCCTCCATTTCCGCCCTTGATGACGCCAGTAAAGCCCGGAAAGATGCCAGGAGCTCGCGGCGGGATTCCAAGGATTGAGCGCCGGGGATTGCGAGGAAGTCCCGAAGCATAATGGTTGACCTTTCCGCAAAAGCCTTTGAAGCCGGCTGCCGGGAGCGGCATTACAATTGGAATTTCGGGGATCTTGGGAGTGCTGGGGGGAGGAGCGGCCGGTGAAGATGGGGCCTCCGGGGAACCAACAGGGGGGCTTGGTCCATCTGGAGGCAATTATGGGATGGCTATGGGTGACGGAGGCGGAGGGACATTGGGGGTCGCAGGCCTCTCATCCAAGGCCACTGGTGGTGCAGGAGGTGTCGGCAGTCGTGGGGGAGGAGGAGGGGGTGCTGGCGCGGCCGCGGGTCTTCCAAAAAGCCTCGGGTCTGGTACCGTTTGGTTCATGCCGACAGCGGCGGCCCAAGCGCGGATTGCCGCGCACCATTCCTCTGAGGTTTTGTATTTGCCCCGTTGTGGAGGTCCGGCCCAGCGGAGAGGTCATGCCAAGTCGGGGCCTACATGCAAGGTGGTGGGTGACGGAGCTTGGGGGCGGCAGGATGGAGGTGAACCAGGGGGTGTCCACGAGCCTTCCGAGATTGACTCGTTGTCCAAAACCACAAATGGGTCCAGACAAGCCCTCTTGCACGGCCTGGGGCGAGAGCTGGATTGGGCGGGAGCTCAGGGAATGCTGTCGCTAAGCAAGCAGCGACAGTGGCCGCGACGGTGTAAGACTCCAAACCATGCTAGGCCGTGGCAGTTCTGCGGAGGGGAAAGGTGCTATTTAGGCTGCCCTCCTGAGTGTTACAAAAATATTTAAATGTAACCAAGATCAAGGTCCAGAACCTGGTAAATGAGGAATCAAGGAGTAGAGGATAAAGATGATAATAGTTCGGTAGCGACGGAACAGCACTATCTGAGACAAGATTATGCAGGGAAAAACTTGAACAAAAGAAGTTAAAGTCTCCTTAGAGTTCAAAGAACAAAAGAAGTTAAAGTCTTCTTAGAGTTCAAAGAACAAAAGCTGTTGTATGTAAACAACGCCCACAAGCTAATAACTCTGGTCTTCAGCAGAAGATTGGGGATGATCAACTCAAACCCAAGCAACCTCCAGGTTCTCAATGAACCTGCCCAACTCTCCGCAATCAAGCGCTTGAAGGGTACCAGATAACTGAGGGTGGCTGTTCAAGACAAAGCACAATGTTTAAGAAGTTTTAAAACAAACAGTAACTGATTTGAAGCAAGGATAACCTCAACACTTCTCAAGGGACTCAAGAGTAGGCTGGCAGAATGCAACTCCAAAGAAGCTAAGGGGAGGTATAAAACTCCAGGTGTTAAGCTTAATAAGACCTCTTCAATCAATTGTGATTGGCTCCAGAAAGGTGATCAGGGATCAGGACCAGTATGGTCAGAGAAAGGGATCAAGGAGTGGTATGACACACTCAAAAATTCCAACAGACAGAATCTTTCTTCAACCAGCAAGGCTATTGGTTGGTGATAAGGATCAGGGATCAAGGGTTGAGTATGGAGGCTCAAGGATCAAGGGTGTGCTGATTTCATGCTGGATCATTTCATGCTCCAATGCTGGATCCAAAAGGCAGGGGAGAGCCCCTCCTTATATGGGCAGGAGGCCCTGTTAGACTATGTACAACGGATTCTACAAATAGAGCGGAAAAAGGGAAGAAAATCATGTGGTCACTCGCGTCCATCCGTGGATGGGCGCACGCAACAATACCAGAGTCACCCACCCCTCATCCAAAGGCGGATGGGGTGGGAAAGAGAAATGAACCAAACCGCCGCGGATGTCCGCAGGCGGTAGTTGGCACTCTTCCCCCCTTGTCCAAAGGCAGAAGCGGGTGGGAGAGCCCCAGGAAAGGTGACGGATGAAGTCCGTGAGAGTGCGGATGGGCCAATAGGAGATTGGCTTGAAAGGGTTGAGTAAATCCTGACAGACTTGGGATTCACAACTGATAGATCAAGTGAGATGGGAGATTTGACGGATCTGAGGATTTGCCAAATGCTTGGGGGTGCGGTAGGGATGGATTTGGTAAATTATGGATGAGCGCCGCGCGAAGGTAGCGATGTGGAGATTGGGACGCGCAACAACAAAGATGAGGACGCGCAATGACGACGGCGGAGATGACAAGCCAAGCGCAACGGCAAGGATGATGAGCAACGCGGATAAAGGACGCGCGACGCGCGCGGATAAAGGAAGCGCAGCGCGCGCGGCGCGGCGCGCGACGCACGCGGATGAAGGAAGCGCAGCGCGCGAGGAGCGACGCGCGACGCGCGCGGATGAAGGACGGTTTGGATGAGCCTGAGGAACAGTTTATGGGTTGAGGTCTTAAGGCGGCCAGGGTGTCCCGGATGGGGCACCACAGCGCGCCTTACCCCCTGATTGCCCCGCCCTTGCCTTCCAGACTAGCCACCCACAAGCTTGGTTGGGCCGGCTCCATCACTTGGTCCGCGTTTCCTGGGCGGGTCGCGGCCCGGCGCCCTCAGAGTAGGCCCGACCTGCACCTGGTGCTGAGCCCCGCAATTCCTACTGCTGAGCCTGCAGCGGCTGCTGCTGAGCCCTCAGCAGGCACTGCTGAGACCGCGCGCACCCAAATGCTGATCCCGGCCTACCCAACTGCTGAGCGCGCAGCCTGCAATGCAGCTCTTGACCCAAGGTTATGAATACAACACCACACCGGACCTCTGACAAGTACGCAGCCGTGGGACTACGGGTTGAAAAAGTGACAGGCAGCCTGAGAAACTTAGGTACCATTTAAACATGCTACAACCCACACAGGAAAATTCTACATATGTAATAAATGTTCCTGTGGATAGTAGATAGTCTAACAGTACATAATATTATATAAAAATACTTAAATAACCCTTATACATATTTTTTATTAAATATAATTCAAAGTACCAAGAATGTCGAAAATAAGACAATGACAACTTCTAAAAAGATATTAAAATACTATAATATACTATTATTAGAATTTCTAGAAATAAATATTTTTGTGACATACTAAGAAAACTAATTATGTTAAAATATTACATCAATTCCCATGACTTATATTTTTAAGTAATTATTTTAGTAAATCAACTGAAACTCGAAAATACGGATTAAAATCAATGTCATGACTTTACTCCAATTATTTAATACATAATGAGAACTCACCTGACATCAGAATTTCCGTAGAAATGTCTATTAAAATAATTCTTAACTTACTGGGAACATTTAATAAGGATAATTAATTAAATAATACATAAATAGGACAGATTAGTGTTATTCAAACGTCCAAATATAAATTATAAAGTAGAATAATTCCCATACCCTGGGGAATTAGAATCTACGCGTGCTACAGCACCAAGAAAAGGTTACAGGCTACCACTGGTTACCCTGCTAGCCTTATTTTCTGTCCCTTTGAGCCCCTGTACCCCTCAGAAGGATAATATTGGGACTCCAAAAGCTATAAATAAAGAGCTCTTTTGAGGATATTGATGGGAAGAGACACAGTTATATTTATATCCAGACTCTGTGCCAAGGTAATCAAGTACTTATAAGAGATAGGTAAGTGATTTATGGCTCAGTCTGATCAATAATATTGGTCCTCAACCTCTTTATATCAATTTAAACTTCTGAACAACCTTATAACCCCAGTATACAGGTTTAACCCATCAGTGCACGTCCCAAGCAGATACCCTAAGTATTTAATAATATACCAGTGAAATTTATTATCCTTTCTCTGTTGTGGCAGCTTGATTAAAAGGCCCTGCCACTCCACTGTGTATTTTATATACATATTATATTTGGGTAAATATCCTTTAAACTAAAGAGCCCAAAGTAACCAGGACTACATGTTTTCATACTCAAATCCCTGAAGAGAGGTGTTAAAGATCCCCAAAATAATTGTGGCACCTCTATAAAAATATTTTATAATAAATTTATCTATATTGATTTATAACAATAAATCATTACCAAACCAATTAACCTTGCAATAAGCTTAATAAAAATATTTTACGGATTTTTGCTGCATTTATTAAATAATATATTTATTATTTATTCTATCACCTCTGGTAGCTAAAGGATAGCAAGGGTCTTGGCATCCAGGAGGCTGAAATAATAGCAGGAAACACTCTACTACCAAAGAAGCCCCTTACATACTAGAAAGAGGATGGATTCCAAAACTTCCCAGCAATACCCTGAACTATAACTTTGCCACCATCTACCCCACATCTCTTGAATTTAAGAAAATGATAGAACTGGAAAATGATCATGCTAAAAAATGTGTAGAAGGAGCAGTTGAATACAACAAACAAAGATGGGAAAAATCACACCAAGAACGGCCTGACTTTAAGATAGGAGATCATATATTGATATCTACTGCCAAATTAAACAATTTAGCAGGGAACAGAAGGCTGAAACCAGCTTTTCTAGGGCCATTTTTTATCAAGAAAATGCACCGCAAGAATGCTGTGGAAGTAGTCTTGATTGAAGAATTGTCCAGAAAGCACTCAGTATTCCCTGTTAGCTTAGTAAAGCACTTTCAACCAAGAGAAGGAAGCAACCTTCCTCCAGTAATAATCCCAATAGAACCTGACCCCATGAAATAAAAATGGAAAGTCAGCAGGATATTGAGAGACAAGAAAGAGAGAGTGCAAGGTAAAGATGTTGGACTCTACTTAGTAAGATAAAAAGTAGAATGTGCAGACAGAGGTGAATGGTTACCAGAGAGTAATGTACCTGTTGGACCAATACATCTCAGAAACTACAGAGCCAGTAAAAGGAACTGAAATACATATGGAATTATTTTCCCAACAACTCCAGATTTTTTTCAGATATGGCCATGTCTTGGAGTGGGGTAATTTCAGCTTGCTACTATTGCAGAGCAAGCTGAAAAAGTGAAAAAATGAAATAAATAAAACAAATAAATTAAATTCTTATTAAAGGAGAAATAATATTAGAAATCTTGTTTCAAATTCTGAATCTACATACAAATTAAGGTAGGGTCACTCACTGACACTTACCTCAAATTCCTACTGCTAGTGGATTTTGTGACAGAATCTAAGAATTCTGTTATTTGGAGGAGTTAAGGGCGGAAATGTGATTTGTCATAATTCCCGCACACAGCCGTGGAAACCAATACATCCGCGCGCAGCTGAGCCGCAGAACTTCCACCTTTTAGGAATAGCCTGAAAGGCTGTCTACGCAGCCCTGGGCATCTTCCAAGTACGCAGCCTCAGGACTGCGGGATGACAGAATGACAGGAGGCTTGAGGAGCCCTGGTACCACGTAAAGGTGCTACAACCTAGACGGGGACATACTAAATATGCAATAAATGTCCCTGTGGATAATAGATAATCTAAAAATACATAGTATCATATAAAATTACTTAAATAACCTTTCTAACTATTTTTTATATAATGTAATAAAAAAACCAAATATTTCAAAAATAAGATAACTACTATTTGCAAAATATCTTAAAATAATTTAAATATAAAATTTTGAAAAACTTTAAGACAATAGTATTTTGGTGACATGCTAAGGAAACTGATTATGTAGAAATATTACATGAGTTTGCCAAAAAATGAACATTTTCCAAAAGAAAAGACTTAAAATCTTTCTTCTTTGCTTATTTGGCACCCTTCCAGTCCTATTTTCCTGCTTGACTTTTTTTTCAACATTCCCAAACCAAGATAGTTCTCCCAGCATATCAGTAAATTTTGGCTGGCTCCTACTTGATTGTAAGAATCTAGGTTCAAGTATTGGCTTCAATCAATATTTTTTGATCTTTTGGATGATATACTTCAATAGGCCACCTTGCTCATGATCTGGAGATTTCAAGATCATTGAATTCAGTTTTTCACGTAACTTAGGGGGCTCAGCATTTTGTCCATGTGACACTTTCAAAATTAAAAAGGATCAGTCATTAATGAATTAGGAATTACTAATCAAAAAACATTAATCACATAGTGATTTGAACAATCCAACTTAAGCCAACTTACAGAACTTGAACTGCAAGGGTCATAGTCCAACCTCCACTGAGGAGGAACATCTTTGGGTACCAAGGATTCTCTGAATTCTAGGTTGTCACCTATTTGGTGGGAACAGGGAAAACCCATAGTCTTGGAGTATGAATTGGTGCAAAATTTTCCATCATGATCACTTTTGAATTGTCAAATTTTTCCCTAATCAGCTGAATTGCCTCTAAAGACAATTTTTATCCCAATGCTAATAGTTCAGGAGGTAGAACTGTCCATAACTTAATTTGAGATTTGTGTAGTGATGCATGAACCAATTAATTTGATTTGAAACTGTTCTGTCAAAGTTTTTCAAAACATCCAAAATGTTTCATAAATAGTTTGCAAGGACTGGTTTGAGAGTGACATGGGCCCCTTCAACCAAGGAGTTTTTTGTTTCCAAAATATGGTTTAATACAAGTCCATTCAATTGCAAACACCTCTTTGATAGGGAAAATGTTATTTTCCATATACTAAAGCACAATCTTATATTTTTTCAAGAAACACTATACAAGTCAAGAGGTCAGAACCCAAAACTAGGAAGAATAAGAAGCAGTGATTTAGACCTACTCCAAGTTCTGCATTATTGACCTTGGCCTCCTCCTTGGTCTTTGAGGCCCAATATTTTTCCCATAAAGTCATAAACTTTTTAATACTTTGATTTCATTAACAAAGCACCCTTTAAAGTTTGCTTGTAATGTTTTTAGACAACTGCTAAGTGCAACATTGTATTGATGACTCTGGGAAACTAGATTAAATTGCACAAATCAGAGCTTTTTCTTGGTCTGTCACAAAGACTTTTGGAATTGTCTCGGATCAGAATCACACTCCTTTAAGGCATTTACAGACTAACTGTAGAACTCAAAAATTTCTTCTGTTATGAAAACAAGAGCTTTTTTGAATGTTTTCCCATTGGCTGTCATTCCAACAACTTGAAATAGCAAGTTTTTTACTTATTTGTTTTATAAGTACAATCCAACATAGAAATATGATGCAATTTTTTGGAAAGCTTTAATGACTCTGGGTGGGCCAAGAATAGGGCCTCCAAGTGACTCTCTCCACTTAATTTTGACCAATGAATCAAACTTTCTTCTTCAAGCTGGTTATAGAGTACGTCAATAACACTTTTCCCCTTCAGTTCTTCCAGTGCTACATTTTGCTTAGTGTTATAGGTTGTTTGGTCATCAAGATAATTGCCACAATCAATTGTTCTCAATTTTCTCTTAAGTTGAAACATATTGAGCCCATCATTCATGCCTTCTATCAGATTTTCTAAGGCTACCCCAGAGTTCTCCTTAGTTGTGGATACACAGAGTGATGTTCTGATGGGTGATGGTTACTTTGAGATTCTTTGTAGGAAAGTTGCCACAAGGGGTCTGCCTTTGTGCAAATTGCATGTATTAAAAACTTGCATCCAACCTTCATTCTGTTATTTTTCTGAGACTGTTTGGTAAAGTGCTGTCCTGAGTAGGAATCATGTCAATCACAGGCCAAATACACAGATTTATCTTTCTTTGAGTTAAAAACTGTCAGAGCATAACCATGAATCATAGCCAATGGTTGAAAATAGTTTTGTGCCTCTTCTCTAGTAGGAAAGGCTTTCAAAGGAGGTGGGTAAAGTCAATCTATTAAACATTCATTGGTTATTGTCATAGTTTCATAGGTTTCATAGCTTCATAGTTCCATACTTTCATAGTTTCATAGTTTGATAGTTTCATTATTACAATTGCTCACTTACTTTTGATCAAATTAAATCAGGGAAAGACCTCAGTAACATAAAATTTTACTCAAAACCAGAGGTCAACTCCAACTTTGCAACAATTTGTTTCTCAATTTTCACCCTAGATGAGGATGCAATTTGGGCTTCCAATGTTTCATTACCCAAATCTTTTCTTTCCAAAGCTTTGTTAATGGAACTTTAAATTTAGTCCTTCAAGGCAGCCATGTCAAAAGGAGTGATTGCCACTTTTCCCATAATGCAAAAAAATATCAATGCTACTTCAGTATTCAATCCAAATCGCAAATGAAAAACTGCAAAGTTTGCTAATTTTTCAGTTCAGAAAGATGTGTCAAATTTTACTTTTATATCTAGGATACTTCAACTGATTTCATTTTGATTTCACTTTGATTTCACTTTTATTTCACTTTAATTTTGCTTTGGTATTGCAAGGTGTGGTTCAACTGTTGCACATACTATACGGTTATCCCAAATGTGTATTGAGGGAACCCAAGTGTGGTCCAGGGGGCGCCCATAATTCTTGCACAACGTCTGGTGGGTTGCGCACTCCCAAAAACGGCTCCTATATGACCCCCTGGGGGTTGCGCATGTTTGGAACAACCCTTTGTAGTCTTCTATGGGCCCCCACAGCTCAAATGGGCCTTGTAGGGCCCTAAACGACTACCACACGGTTGGAGCTGTGTAAACAACTCATTTGGGCCATGTGACATGCTAAACAAATTGATTGAAGTTGTGTAACCACCACAAAAATCAAGTGTAGCTGTGCTGCCCCCATACAAGGGCCTGGGTTGTGTGGCACAACACCCAACTACATTTGAGTAGTGTGGGCCTGTGAAATACTCAAATTTAGACGTGTCCTGTGCCACACGGCTTGAAATTTTGTTCGCCAAAAATGAAAATCAAAATAAAAAAATAAAACAAATAAAAAAATAAAAAAATAAAAAGCTAAAAATTAAATCAATAAAAATACAAAAAAAAAACAGAAATCAACCAAAAGGCCAAAAAAAATTTTGTTTTTTTGGTTAAAAAAATAAAAAAAGAAAATAAATAAAAAATTAAATGAAAATGGGGTGATGTTAAATTCACTGCTCCAAACCTGTGGTAGTAGTTTAGGGCCCTAAAAAACTTAAATGAGCCATGGGGGCCCATAGAAAACTACAAAGGGCCATCTCAAACATGCGCAACACCTAGGGGGTTGTGTAGGAGCTGTTTACCCCCCAAAAACGGCAAATTTGAGCCATTTCCCCCGTAAAAAGCTCAAAACCACCCCCTTTGGGGTGAAAAACCCCCCAGAATGCATTCCAGAATGCTTGGCACCCCCTGGACCACAATTCGTTTCTGTCAACCCAAATTTGGGATCAATGCATACTTTGTGGGACTATTGTTCCATACCTACAGATTCCATAGTGACTTTCAAGTGAAATCAAAGTGAATTTAAAGTGAAACCAATGTGAAAGTAAAGAAAAAATTGAAATAATATAAAATTCTGCAAAAAATTTCTTCTCAACTGAAAGGGAGCAAAATTTGTTTGTTCAATTGAAATTTGGAACAAAAACTGAAGTACACCATTGATTTTTTTTGCATGGGAACAGTGGCAAGCCCTCCTTCTTCTGAAATGGCTTCATGGAAGGTCTACATTGATAGTTTCATCAGCAAAGCATTGAAAAAAGAAAAAAAGAATTTGGGTAATGAACCATTGGAAGCCCCAATTTCATCCTCATCAAGGGTGACAGCTGAGGAAAAAAATTATTCACAAATGGACATGACTGCTGATGGTGAGTAACATTTTATTTTACTGGTCTTTGCCATATTCAATTTTATTGAAACTGATGGGTGCATGTAACCATGAAACTAAAAAACCTAACCATTGAATTGGTGCCAGATCCACCTGACCCACCTCCTGTGAGAGAATTACCAACTAGGAAAGAGGCACAAAACTATTTTCAAACATGGGAAATGAAGCATGGTTACACTTTAACAAGTTTCAACTCCAAGCATGACCAATATGTGGATTTATCCTGTGATAGACATGGTTCCTATTCAGGAAAACTTCTTACCAAACAGTCTAGAAAAACTTACACAAGGAAGGTTGGGTGCAAGTTTTTAATCCACGCAAGTTGCATAAAGGCTGAACCCTTGTGGCAAATCTCCTATAATGAAAAGCAACATAACCATCAACCATCTCAAAATACCTATGTGCATCATCACCTGACGAGAATATTTGGGCAAGCCTTGGATCAACTTAAGGAAGGCATCAAAGATGGTCTCAATACGTTACAACTTAAGAGAAAATTGATTCAGATTGATGGGTGGGATTATGTTGATAACCAAACAATCTGTAACACTAAGCAGAAGGTAAAGCTTGCAGAACTAAAGGGGAAAAGTTATATAGAGGTACTCTATGAACAGCTTGAATAAACAAGTTGGATTCATTGGTCAAATTTCAGTGGAGAGGGTCACTTTGAGGCCCTGTACTTAGCACATCCTGAGACAGTAAAACTTTCAAAAAAATTCCATCATATTGCTATGTTGGATTGTAC
The DNA here is from genome assembly GCA_025617555.3 of Puccinia polysora. Lineage (NCBI taxonomy): Eukaryota > Fungi > Basidiomycota > Pucciniomycetes > Pucciniales > Pucciniaceae > Puccinia > Puccinia polysora. The sequence continues at coordinate 5,790,435 of CM062620.1, forward strand.
TTATAAAAAAAATAAGTACAAGACCCACTATTGCATGTTGTTGAGATCTACTTCACTCTCAATTATCCCTGCCGGCCTCCATCTCCACTCCACAACTACCCCCGGGATTCTTCCCCCCTGTGCTGCCATGAATTCCTGTCCAGGGCGACTGCGGACCCTCTCTTTTTTCTGGGTCCCCAGATCATCCTGACGGGGATAGGAATGATCTTTGCTTCTCTTCTCATCTTCTCTTTTCTTGTTTCAACCATTTCTCTTCCCTCTTCATTCTTTTTCATTCTTTTCCCACTCTCTTCCTCTTCTACCTTCTCCATTGCCTCACTGCTCTGCCACCTTGCCGATTGCCCCATCTCAACTTATCTCTCTTGTCAAAGCTCCCTCAAATATATCTGCCTAGTAAGACAGCTTGCTCCTCTTCTCAAAACTCAGACCGGCCTGACAATAACTTTTTGACACCTCATTAGCGCCTCCTACCAAGCTTCTGACTTTTGTTTCTTGTCTCTAGTCTTGTCTCTTTATCTCACTACCTGCTCATCCTCAAATTGTCTTGTCTCCTTGTCAAAAGCTTTTGGTATTCCAAGTTTTGTCTCTTTTCTTCTTTTCCCACTGCTTCCTTATCTGACTTCAAATCCAGTTTGTTGGTTTTCACTTCTAAGTCTTTCCTGCGCAATATTAACACAGTTAAAAGCCAAAAGCAAGCACCCTGCCAAATCTGAACAAAAAAATGAAAAAACCAACAGGAGCTGCCAAATAATTTCACCAAGTTGCCTTGAAGGCGGCTGTGGACGCCATTCCTCTATTGAAAAAAGAAAACTACTCCATATGGTGCAACAAAGTCCTCATGCTATTTGACCTCAAAGACATTAACAATGCTATTACAAGGAACTCCGGACAATTATCTATGAGAAAGGACCGGGAAATCAGAGCAATTATACTATCCAAACTGGACAGCACAACACACGCAAATGAAGTGAATTCCTCAAACATAGCATCTTCAAAACTACTCTGGGCCAAGATAACCCGCCAATTTTCCTCCTCAAAAACCGCTAATAGGGCCAGGGTGTTCAATCAATTCCTCCATTCTATCTTCAACAATCATTCCATCAAAGGCTTTGTCATGGACACGAGGAGAGCACTCACCCAAATGGCAGACGTTGGAATAGAACTTCCTAGCCACATTCTTGCATATCTAGTACTCTTCAAATTTCCTCCCGCTTTAGAGAATCTCAAACAAAAAATCATGCACGTGGAAAAGAATTTGACCATTGAGGTAGTCTTTAATCATCTCATCCAATAGAACAAAAGTGCAATGCCCAAAAGAAATTGACTAACTCACTCACAGATGTCTCCCTAGTGACCACTAAGAATAAAACTGAGAAGGATGAAAGACAAGTGAAGATTCAATGCCGAGAAGGCTACCACAATCTTAATGCTCCTCATTCAGAGTCATCCTGCTTTCACCTACATCCCCAAATATTCCCTAACTGGTGGATCAAACAGCAGAATGAATGGAAGAACAAGATCAAAAAAACACCCACGATCAACTACCACTCTCTCTCAACCCTTTGGATCAACGCAGACAATAATCCCAATCTCCTCCTAGACTCCGGCGCCAACATCCAGATTTTAAACAACCCCAAGTACTTCTCCAAGATTGAGATGAGAGAAGAGAAGGAGTAAATCAAGAGGGGCAAACTCAAGGCCAATCTCAAAATACATGGGACAGGTACTGTGCGACTTGAATGGAATGACTCAATAGTTACCCTTGAAGACTGTGCGTACTTCCCGGACATTGTTGTCAACCTGATTAGTCCCGGTCAACTCGCCAAAAGAGGATTCAGCCTCACTCAACTTCAAAACAGGTTCTTGATCACCAAAAATGGTCTCACAGTCCTTAAGGGACTCATCCAAGACAACTTGTTTGTGATTGAGAAGCCCAAATCTATTGGCCAAGAGAATAAGGTCTACCATTTAAATCAAAGTTCAAATCTTGAGACAGAAGAAAAACAATCTTTAACGGATATCCATAGGATGTACAGCCATGCTTCCATATCTACTCTCAAGCCTATCCTCAAAGATTCTTTTTCCAAGGAAGAAATTAACAACTTTCAATGTGATGGATGCGTCAAAAGCAAGATTACAAGGTCCCCTTTTTCCGCTACGTCAACCCAATCCAGCAAACCCCTTGAACGTACTCACCTTGATTTAATTGGTCCAATCAGCCCTCAATCAAAGTCTGGACACCAATACATACTCAAGCTAGTAGACAACTTCACCAGATACCTCGCGGCTTTTCCCCTAACATCCAAGGACAAAACTCCGGAGAAAATCATCAACATCCTTGAGGTGGAATTCAAAAGAATAAACTACTATCCATCCAAAATCTATTTGGAAAAAGGGACCAAATTTGCCAATTCAACACTCAAACATTTTTCTCAATCCAAATATATCAAACTTCACACCTCAGAACCATATCACCCACAACACAATGGTTGCGCTGAGAGGGCAAATTGAACGATAATAGAATCAGCTTGGTCTACTTTCTCATCTTTGCAATTACCAAAAAATTACTGGCACGTAGTCACAAGGAGCTGTTGCTTTATGCTTAATCAGATACCCAAGGAAGGTAATGATCAGTCCCCCTGGGAACTAATGTTTAAAAAGAAACTTCCCACTAACTATTTGAGACCTGTAGGCTTCCCTGCAGTCTATCTCACCAATTGCACCCAAAAAGGGAGAAATTTTGACAAGAAGGGAACTGGAGGATTCTTAGTTGGTTCAATCTGGCTTTTCACTCCTATTTGATTCTAAACTCATTTGGTTCTCCCATTGAAACTAAGCATGTCAGATTCCTCAAGAATCACTCAAACAAATTTCCCCTGCTTGAACCAGAGGGACTGGATATTTTCTCTCAAACTTCTCACAATTCAAACGAGTCTGATTTCTCTGGCAAGGACAAACAGTTTGTGCGGAGAGATGCCAGAATGGATGAATCAAAGTCAGACACTGACCAGAACTCATCCGATTCCCTCAAATCTGAATCACACAAATCCAATCCCTCACCACTTCAAGAACTTCTACCCCCTGAACCTGCTGTTAAGGGAGTGCACCAACGTCTGCAACAAGAAATTTGAAAGCCCCAGCTATATGGCTTCCATCATTTTTATGAACCACCCTTGTACAAGGCAGCACAAAGTTCCCAAGAATGGCCTAAGTGGCAGAAGGCCTTTGAAGAAGAGTTAAGCTTGATTGAAGACCAAGCAGTTTGGGAAGAATATTACGGCACTCCCAACAACATCCTAAATACCACCTGGGTATTTAAAATAAAGCAAAACTGTAATGGTGAGCCAGTCAAATACAATGCCCAATTATTTTTACAAGGATTCAATCAGGTACACAGAATCAACTATAACAAGACTTGGGCCCCAATGGGCAAGTTGGGATCTCTATGTATTGCGCTTCTATATGGTCTAAAGGAAAAGATGAAGTTCACTCAATTCAATGTCAAGGGCGCTTTCTTGCATGCTCCACTCAACAAAACAGTTATCATAAAGACTCCAGAAGGCTCTCACCAAAAGTCTCCCTATCTACAATTGAAGAAATCACTATACGGTTTGAAACAGTCTCCCAAAAATTTGTATGAAACACTCAAGACATGGATCAAATTGCAGGGGTTTCACAAGTTGTTGAGTGATCCCTGTCTCTATATCAACTCCAACTCTAAGGATTTTCTCTAGTTCCATGTGGAAAATTTGATCCATGCAGAGAAGAGTGATGAATTTTGATCCAATTTTCTAACTTGTTTCAAGAATTCTTCCTGTCATCCGCCCAATACCATTCTTGGCATGCTCATGGAGGTAGAAAAGGACCAAATCTTCTTAAGCCAACCTAACCACATCAGTCGCAGACTGGAAGAACTGGGACTGACCAAATGCAAAGCGACTCATTCCCCTCTTACACAAAACTTGAACCTTGAGCCTGCTACGGCTGAGGACCACGCGGAATTTTTACAACTAAACATTACTACCGGTCTACTATTGGGCTTCTGAATCATCTGGCTCAATACACTTGACCTGACATAGCGTTTGCGGTTTCCAGCTTAGCCCAATTCAACACCAAGCCTGGCATGACCCATTGGCAGGAAGCTTGCAAGGTGTGGAAATACCTCAAGACTACCAGGGATCTCAAATTTGTCTTAAATTTTGATGCAAACGCTGAATCCATCTCTGCCTATAGCAATCCAACTTTGGGAGATGACCCCACATTCCAAAAATCTCAAATCCGATTCATCATCTTTCACTACAGAAGCGCAGTAGTCTGGAAATCCTTCAGACAGAAGAACATCACTTACTCATCCACCAAGTCTGAGCTAAATGCGCTGCTAGAATGTTTCCTCAAATCAAAGTGGGTGTCTCATCTGATTAGGGAAATCCATCATTTCCACAAACTCAAACCCATTCTACACATTGATAATAAAGGACTTGACGACAAGATCAAGAGGTTTGGATCTCACTCCAAATCCTGGCTTATCAATATCAAAACAAAAGGACTTAGGGAAGATTTCAACAACTCTGAGTTACAGCTCTCCTTAATCTCTACGGACAACATGATAGCCAATCCGCTGACAAAAGCCCTGCCCATCAACTCCTTAAATCTCTTACTCAAATCTGTCTTCAACTTCTGGGACAATGGACACAGCAACTCTTGCCCTTTCACCAGTCAGGAGGGGTGTTGAGATCTACTTCACTCTCAATTAGCCCTGCCGGCCTCCATCTCCACTCCACAACTACCCCCGGGATTCTTCCCCCCTGTGCTGCCATGAATTCCCGTCTGGGGGGACTGCGGACCCTGTCTTTTTTCCGGGTCCCCAGATTATCCTGGAGGGGACAGGAATGATCTTTGCTTCTCTTCTCATCTTCTCTTTTATTGTTTCAACCATTTCTCTTCCTTCTTCTTTCTTTTTCATTCTTTTCCCACTCTCTTCCTCTTCTACCTTCTCCATTGCCTCACCTCTCTGCCACCTTGCCGATTGCCCCATCTCAACTTATCTCTCTTGTCAAAGCTCCCTCAAATATCTCTTCCTGGTAAGAAGGCTTGCTCCTCTTCTCAAAACTCAGACCAGCCTGACAATAACTGTTCAACGCCTCATTAGCGCCTCCTACCAAGCTTATGCCTTTTGTCTCTTATCTCTAGTCTTGTCTCCTTATCTCACTACCTGCTCATCTTTGAATCATCTTGTCTCCTTGTCAAAAGCTGTTGTTATTCCAAGTTTCATATCTTTTCTTCTTTTCTCACCGCTTCCTTATCTGACTTCAAATCCAGTTTGTTGGTTTTTAGTTCTAAGTCTTTCCTGCGCAATATTAACACGTTTTTTGGGAATGACAGCAAATTGGAAAACTTTCACAAAATATCTTGTCTTTATAACAAAATAAATGTTTGAGTTCTACAGTTGGTCTGCAAAAGCATTAAAGGAGTTGGCTTATGATCCTGAGAGACTTCCAAAAGTCTTTATGACAGAACTTGAAAAAGCTCTTCTTAGTGCTATGGAATCTAGTTTCCCTGAGTCATCAAGACAATGTTGCACTCGGAACTTGTCTAAAAACATTCAAGCAAACTGTAAAGTGCACTTTTTTCATGACTTTGAAGGGTGGAAAAGCTTTATGACTCTGTGGGAAAATTATGGGGCCTCAAATACCAAGGAGGAGGCCAAGGTCAATGATGTGGAACTCAGAGTAGGTCCGAAATAACTGCTTCTTATTCTTCCTAATTTTGGGTTCTTACCTTTTGACTTGATTAGTTTTTCTTGAAATAATTTGAGGATGTACTCAAGCATATGGGAAATAAAATTTTCCCTATCAAAGAGACATTGTGGTGTCATTATATAGTCTTGGGTTGGGAACTGCGTTGCAGCCTGCGTGCTCAGCATTTGGTAGGTCAGGCTCAGAAATTGAGATGCACGCATTCTCAGCAGTGGCCGCTGTGGGCTCAGCATCTGCTGCTTCGGGGCTCAGAGTTAGGTGCAGAAGGACAGGCATGCCATTTGCAGGCCGGGCTTGACTAGGGGAGGAGGGCCGGCATCTGCTTGGTTATTGGGCTTAGGAATGGGGCTGGCCTGGCAACATTTGGGGGTGGTTAGTTTGAGTAGTAGGAGCAGGGAAACCGCAGGGTTATTTACGTGGGTGGATGTGCCCAAGGGCGCGCCGGCCCATGGGACTGGGATATTCACAACAGCGCATGAGGCAGATACTGACAAGCAAGGCAAAATTTGAGTAGCGTGCAATGGAGGATGGCCCCATGGGAAGGAAAAACTGGATGTGTGTAATGGCAGGCGGGCTGGAGGGATAGGGTGTTACAAATTAAGGTGGGGCTAGGGTTCTGGGTCTAGGGGTTCTTCTTCAATTTTTTTCAGGTTATTCTTGTATTTGTACCTAGGTTAGGGCTAAGGGGGAGGACATAAAACACCAGCTACCCTAGCACAACTTGGGGATGGGGGAGAACTGTGGTCCCAGGGGAAATTTATCATCATCAGCTCTCTCTTTACTCTCTTTTGAAGGGGCATCCTCAGACCTTACAGACACTGGAACCATTGGCTCTGTAACCAAGGGACAACTAAGTAAGGGTTCACCATTTAATTTTCCACATCTGGGGGTCTGGCTGGGAATTTTATCCATTCTCAGTCTCTCAAAGATAGCGTAGGATGCTACCAACAATGGCTCTGGAATCCAATGTTCCTCCTACCTATCATCTGCACTTGACTCCAGTTTCTGAAAATCAACCTCCTCCACTGCCATCCGCTCAGGTTCCTAGAGCCAGCAGTTTTGCTCCTCCTTTGGAGGGGTCATTGGATATGGTGGTGGATGTTAAAATACATATGCAGTTATGCATGTGCTACGTATAAGTTTAATCCAAATGGGATGCACATATGGGCCTCTCCGGCCCATTGGACACTCACACGGACCATACGGGCCTGTGTGAATTTCACTGATTGGGGGAAACTGGCCTCAAAACACGTGAAACAGGCTCATTGGTACATGGGCCCTAACAGGCTAACAGGCCCAGTGGGGGATATGGGAAAATACAGCCAGATGGGCTTGTATGGGCATAATTGAGCCCAAGGTTTCTTTTGGACATACTTGGCCAGATGGGCTGGCCCACCAAAGTATGTTTTACTTAGTTTTTGGGCTTGGGGCGGCCCTTTGGGGCCGCCACTGTGTTGCAGCCGGCTCAAGGCTGCCGCCCGCGTTTTGGCCCGCTTGGGGCCACCGCCTGTGTTGCCGCCCGCTTGGGGCCGCTTTTTTTGCCTTTGGCCCTTCTATGGGGCCCAATGGCCCGCGCAGGGCCGTCTTTGCGGCTCCTGCGCTGGGTGGCAGCTGCGGGGCTGGAGGTCCTGGCTCCTCCCCCTCCCCTTGCTTGCCATTGCAAGGGGGAGGGGGAGGGCTGACTGGTTGTAACCAGCCAGCAACCAGTTGCAAGGGGCAACCAGTCATGGTGGGGGGGACTTGATCACCCCCCCACCAAAAGAGGTGGACAGGCTGGTTGCATTGAGGCAAATGGCGGTGGGGGGGAATTGACCACCCCCCACCATCAAAGGGGCACTTTCCACCCCCCTTTACCAAGGTGGAGGAGCAATGGGCTGGATGGGACCTGACCACCCCCCAGCCCACTTCGCGTAGCAACGCCCTGGGGTTATCAACCCCCAGGGCCCCTGGTAGGTGGATTTGACCACCCCCTCCAGGGATTTGAGAGAAAGAGGGCGGGCATGTCCACGGGTTACACCCCCCCCAGGTGAGATTCCGGTTGGACTCAAGTGAGTCCTGGGTCCCACCTGGCCCATATGAGGGGCCAGGGCTGTACAAGTTCTAAGATAAGTAACAGGGCTGGTTGTAACGGACAACCAGCCAGGGATTGAACAGCACAGGGGCTGGTTCAGCCCCATTGAGGTGGAAACACCAGAAACAACCAGAATAGGCTGGTTGTAAGGGTACAGGGACTGATGCCTGAAGTTGGAAAATATTTGGCTAATAAAGCCAGTAGATTTCCATCATCAATAAGGAAAGGAGAAGTGAGAAAATGGAAGAGTAGAGAAGGAAATGATAAGGAAGAAAACAACTATGAACCTAATAAAGACAGGTTACAAGTGAGGTCAGAAAAAGAGTAGTATGAGCTGTAGCTGATGAGAGGTGCAGGTCTATTTTGAGGTCCAACGCAGGGCTGACAGAATTGCGGTGGATGGTCAATGAGGAGTCAAAGTTGGAGTGACTGGACTTGAGGTTTGGCTGATCCTAGTATCCTGGGTGTCGGTGGTGCAATCACTTGGTTGCACGAGGAGAAGAGACACCCAGGATCCAGGATCAGTGAGGTAGATAAGTTCAAGCTGGTCACTGGTCTTGAAGTTAGAGTATCCCACTCGAGTGGCTAGTCCAGTTGTGCAAGTGCTGCTGAGTCAAGGGTGAGATTGAGTAGCTAGTAGGCACACCTTCTAAGACTGAGTTAACATAGTAGAAAGGAAAAAAAGCTCATAGAATAAGAATTAGAAAGGATCTGAAAACAAAAACACACAGCACACGGCATTGAAGATCAACAGAAGATTATTAGACAGCTCATTCTCAGCATTATCAGGAATCCAAGATTCCAACATCCTCCCTTGCTGAGAATTTGTTCAGCAAAAGCCTATATTTGATAGAGAGGTGATTAGTTTGAGACTGCTGAGAGGCTTGGTGAGGAAATTGGCCAGATTTGTTTGCAACAACACCTTTTTTATGACAACATTTCCTTTTTCAATTTCTTCTCTGATGTAGTGGAATTGGAGTTCCATATGTTTGGAGTGGAAACCGGAGTGATTTTCCTGATTCAGAGCCAGTTTGATGGCACCCTTGTTATATTTAAATAGAATGGATGATTTTGATCCGCTTTCAGGGAATAATTGATGTATTAGGGAGTTTAGCGACCAGATTTCCTTCACAGAATTGGCCATGGCCTTGTATTCAGCCTCTGTTATAGACAGAGACAACGTTGCTTGGCATCTAGATTTCCATTTGACCAGGTTTCCCATCCATCTGATGGAGATTCCCAAAATCAATCTCCTAGCACTCAGACATGTCGCCCAATTGGCGTTGGCAAATGCATAAAGGCTTTTATTGTCCTGTTTGAGAAATTTCAGCCCCCAGGTGGAGGTATGTTTGAGGTAGTTGAGGGTCTTTAGGCCAGCATTGAAGTGATAGTGGGCCGGCTTATTCAAGAAATGCGCTAGGTAGTTCACGCAGAATGTGATGTCTGGAAGAGTTCAACAGCTTCAATGGTTTAACTCTCCTATGATTTTCCGGTGGTTTTGATTCAATTTCTAAAATTTTTAGTTTTCTTCATCAGATGCAAGTAGCAATTTGCCGCCAGGTTGAAAAGGTGTTGAACGTTTTTTGAAAGCCGGGAGGTCATAGCTGGAAAGTAGATGTTGGATTTAGGTGCCTTGGTAAAGTTTGATACCTGTTGGGGTGACTTCTACATTCATCCCTAGCAGTAGCAAGGCTTGGCCAAGCTCTTTGATGGTGAATCAAGATCCAAGAGCAGTAATAAATTCTTCCCGTCTTCTGCTAAAGATGGCTATGTCATCGACGTGGACATAGAGCCAAGTGTCTTTTTTCCAGAACACGCAATGATCAGCATTGCAACGTTTGAATCCGGTACTAAGGAGACAGTCGGTCAGGGTGGTGTATCATGCAAACGGTGCCTGCTTGGGTCCATAGAGCGCCTTCAGGAGCCTGAGCGTCTTACCAGGAGTGATGTGGATATTTGAAGGCAGTTTGATGTAGATGGTTTCTTTAATTGGTGCATTTAAGGATGCAGATTTGACTTTGACTTGGTGGAATTTTAGGCCTTGAGACGCCGCAAAGGAGATGAGGACCATTAGGGAAGCCTTGTTGCCAGTGGGTGAGAAGGTGTTAAGATAGTTGCGGCCCCATTGTTGATGGAAGCCCTGAGCACAAAGCCTGGCCCTGAACTCAGTGATTCAATTCCCAGAGTCCCTTTTGGTTCTGAAAACCCACACGCAGTTGATGGGCACGGATTCAGCCGTTGGGTCAACTTCTTTCCAGACATCATATGATATGAGGTTGAGTTCCTCTACACACATTGCTTCAATCCACTTTTTGCGATAATTTGAGGCCAGGACTCCTTTGAGATTAGTCAGATCCTTGTATTCTTAGTTGCAGATAAGATAAAGTTGAGTTAAACCAATAGAGGAGTCATAGGGGCAAGGAGCTTGAAGAATGTTGTTGGGAGTTATGCGATCATAAGACAGAGCGGTTGGTGTTGGAGAGCAGCTGGTGGGTGAGATAGAGGAGTCAGAGTTGGAATTATTGGAGGGGGAGGAGGAAGTGTCAGCTTCAGCTTTATCTTTAATGGAAAGAAAAGCAGGTCCGGAGTTGATATCATGAGACATAGAAAGACAAAAGGAAATGGAAGGGAAGATGGCTTTGCAGAAAACAACATTTGCAGATATATATATTTTTAAGGTGACAGGATCTAAGCATCTGTACGACAAAAAGTTGTTTACATACCCCAGAAATGTGCAATTCTTGCTAGTCGGAGCCAGCTTTGATTCGCAAAGATGTTTAGGAATTAGGGAGTAGCCAAGGCATCCAAATGGTTTGAGGAAGTCTAGGTTGAAATCTCTATTGAACCAGAGTTTTTAAGGTGTGTTGTTTGATTGTGTGCAAGACAGCAGAAGGTTGAGGAGATGCGTGGCTGTGTTGACAGCCTAATCCCAGTAGGTAAGTGGCAGTCAACTTTGAGAGAGAAGGAATTGAGCTTTCGGGAGGATGGAGCGGTTTTTTTTCTTTGCCAGGCCATTCTGTTGAGGTGTTTAGGCAGGGGCATAGTTCTGAGCTATACCTCAAGATGAACAGTAGTCCTTAAGTGTGGTTGATGTGAACTCCCCTGCGTTTTCTGAGATTAGGGTTTTCACTTTCTTCATTGTTTGCCTTTTGGCCATGGCAATGAAGTTGATTAGTGCCTTCTCAGCTTTGCTTTTTGACTTGAGGAAAGATATGGCCTTGAATCCGGTGTGTTGATCTGTGATAGATAGAAATTACAAGTTAGTGGAGCAAGATTGAACAGATAGAAGGCCCACTAGGTCAAAATGTAGAGCTTCTAGCAGGTCTTTCACTGCCTTGAAGTGGTGGTTGAATGGAGTGGCCGTACCCTTGCAAGTTTTGCATATTTTGCACAAGGCCTTGGTGTCCTTGTTGGAAAGCTTGAGAATCTTCAAAACAGCCGGATTATGGTGCCCCAGTTGATGATGCAAATCAATTGCTTTGGAGTTGGTTTTTAAGAACACACTGGGGTCCTCCTTGGGTTGCATAAATTTTACTCCGCATGATATGGTCAGTTTGTTGTGATTGCTGCCTATGAAGGAGAATTTGTCCAGAGTTATCTCAATTCCTGAGTACCCGACGTTATCAAACACTGCCTTCTTTGACTTCAGCTGTGTGAGGGATATCAGTGACCAATTTAGAGATGGAATGAGAAGAACATTTTCCAAGACCATTTCCTTTCCATTGTGGTTCTTGATTACAGCACTGCCAACATGAGTGGCTTTGAGACCAGTATTGGGAGCACCAGTGCCAACTTTGACAACTATGCATTTGGGATGGTGGAGGTACTGCAGGTCGTTGAGAATGTGATGGCTTGATCTTGAGTCAAGAAATGGCAGTTGGTTGGATTCTTTGGAGAGGGGATTTGTGAGGTAAGGTTGGGCGTTGAAATGCAGCTTGGCCGCTTCAGGTCCAGGCAGTTGATCCTTGGATTTTTGATCAGATGAATTGAGATGTACGGCTGGCTTGGAGGAACTGTTTTCAGGGCGGAGGTGCGGATGAAGAATTCAGCACTTGCTTTCAGGGTGATTGGATAGTGGATTATGATGACCCTTTGAGACGGGTTTTTGGGCCAAGGACGGAATTTGTATTTGGAGCCTGTTTTGACAAGAGCCGTGGGTTTAGACGCGTTGTGATTGAAATCCTCAGGGTTCTTACTTCGAGAAGTTTTGAGGTGGATGACTTCCCTCAACTTGTTTAAGACATTTGTTGGATTTTGAAGGAGCTCATTGTTAAAGAGTATTGTATTGACGATGTGGTAGAAATTGCTTGGAAGTTTCGCCAGTATTGTGTAGCTTAGGATGTCAGGTGGGACCTCAAGCTTGACAACTGAAAACTCATTCATTGTTTTTTGGCATTCTTGAATATATATAGACAAATCGCCTTTGTATTTTGATTGGATGAAATTGAGCCAGATGCGGCCTTGGTTGTTGGTGGATTTGGAAGCATATTGTTCCAGAAGGCTGTTCCAGATTGCGTGAGGATTACCATTTTTGTCTTTGTTAATGACAGCATTGAAGGCCGTGTCTCCTAGATGTTGGATGATGACATTGGCATCTTCAAACAGCTTCTTCTTCTGAAGTGCATTGAGAGGAGAGGGTGGTGGTTCAAGGACGCAATTAAGAATACCTTTGCGTTGTAAGTACCTTCGAAGTTGGAGACTCCATGAGGGAAATTTCTCATTGGTGAGAAGAGGAATGTTCAATTTGGTTGAGCTTGAGGCTTCTTTGTTGTCCAACATGATTCTCGTGACCTGGCCTGGGACTGTAAATCTGTAGTTGGAAAATATTTGGCTAATAAAGCCAGTAGATTTCAATCATCAATAAGCAAAGGAGAAGTGAGAAAATGGAAGAGCAGAGAAGGAAATGATAAAGAAGAAAACAACTATGAACCTAATAAAGCCAGGTTACAAGTGAGGTCAGACAAAGAGTAGTATGAGCTGTAACTGATGAGAGGTGCAGGTCTATGTTGAGGTCCAACGCAGGGCTGACGGAATCGTGGTGGATGGTCAATAAGGAGTAAAAGTTGGAGTGACTGGACTTGAGGTTTGGCTGATCCTAGTACCCTGGGTGTTGGTGGTGCAATCTCTTGGTTGCACAAGGAGAAGAGACACCCAGGATCCAGGATCAGTGAGGTAGATACGTTCAAGCTCGTCACTGGTCTTGAAGTTGGAGTATCCGCACTTGAGTGGCTAGTCCAGTTGTGCGAGTGCTTCTGAGTCAAGGGTGAGATTGAGTAGCCAGTAGGCGCAGCTTCTAAGACTGAGTTAACATAGTAGAAAGGAAAAAGAGCTCATAGAATAAGAATTAGAAAGAATCTGAAAACAACAACACACAGCAAACAGCATTGAAGATCAACAGAAGATTAGTAGACAGCTCATTCTCAGCATTATCAGGAATCCAAGATTCCAACAATGCCATGTGGGCTGATGTAGCCCAAACCAAGTAACAAGGCCTGTAGAGCCTTTAGAGCTCTTTTGGGGCGGGAAAATTTGCCTTTTGGATTGTTGTATCATGGGCTCACAAGAGGCTAATCTTTTGGACTTAAGGAGCTCTTCTCCCTGCTGTTTTCCATCATCCATTCATGATCAAATCAAATTCATCAACAATATCATCCAACATGTTGGCCTTTCTGTGAGAGCCCATAAAGCAATGATTGACACAAGGTGTCTAGCATTTCTTTTGATTTTAATACTGCTCATTTGCCTAAGCTAAATGCTGGCCATGATTATAACAGTGGAGACCCCTTGTTGCATGTGGCTGAGGCCAAGGGACTTCCCTCATCTTTGGTTTAGTACCTTGGAGGTGGAATGGTTTCTTTCCAGGTTTGAAGGCATCATGGATTTGGAGGAAGCAACGGGCACAGACAAGGTTTTGACTGTTGTTCTCTTCATTAATGAGGAAGAGAAGCTGCAGGACGTGGAAGAAATGGTTGGTTACAAGAGGAAGGATCAGGGGAAGTTGAAAGCAAGATGCTGGTGAGGCCAGGAAAGCGCAAACCCCAGTTCTGGGAAAGCAATTTAGACCAAGCCCTGGAGGAAAAAAGCAAGTGTAGGGGGGGTGCAATTGCGCAAAGGATTGGTGGAGTATATTTTGAAGTTTCAGTGCATCCACGGTTACTTGGCAAAGAACCAGGTCTTTGCAGGCAAGACGGGGGCTATGAAGCGGGCGTTTTTGGGAGGTTTTTCACCTCAGATCCATTCCAGGGTAAAGTGGTACCTGTATAATTACCGCCTGGTTAAGAGGTTTCTGGAGGGGAGAGTTGCAATCATTCCAAATCTCTTGGTTATTTTTCAGGCGGTGGAGAGAAAAATTGACTTAGACAAGCTCATTGCGGACACAGCTTAAACATACCTGGTGGTCTCCAAGAAATTGGTCACAATTTTGGCGCTGGCCCCAAACCAAACCTCAACCGCCCCCCCTCCAATGCCCTCCCATGCTGGACCATCCCAACAAGCTCTGGGACCATTTTTTGGCAAGATGATGGAGATCCTAAAAGACATAAGGATCTTCCTCAACCGGACAGTAGCCCCCATGGCTCCAACAGCCCCAACTGCTCCAATGGTCAACTATAGCTCCGGTGGCTCCTACTCAACTGCGCGCAACATGGCAACATATGGCAGAAGGGTTCCAGCCTCCCAGATGACCCTCTGGGCCGTTTTGGGTTTGCACCTGTACATACTGTGGGGAAAAAGGGCACTGGAAGTCAATATGCAAAAGCCTCACCTGGGATATGAACAAAAGACTGGTTTGCAAATCTGGGATGACATACATATTCCCATTGGGTGAATTGGTGGATTTGACCAGGGACCAGCCGCTGCAAATGGTGCAAGTACCGGAGCAGGCAAAGGCCCAGTCCAAGAATGCTTGGGTGTCGCTTGGAATTTTAACCATGCCCAGGACCTGGGAAGCGCCAAGGGTAGAGGCCAAATTCAGAGCATTGGCCGCAAACAAACGGATTGCAATGGACTTCTATGCCAAGGAGCGGCCAACAGCCCTGAAGTCAACTGTGCGCCTAACGGCAATGGACAGATTTTTAACTAATTCCATGGGGAAGAAGAAGGCCTTGGATATTGTAAAAAGGGTGATGGGAAAAGTCTCACCAATACCTCTGACCCTGTCAGAGTTAGCGGCAGTGTCCCCGGAGGTTGCTGATGAAATGGTCCAAGCATTGAAAGAGTGTGGTAAGAACAAAGTGCTGACAACGGTTCAAGGGTTAAATGTGGCGGAGGAGGAGGTGGATTTCAATCTGTGACGGTCAAAGTTGGTATCAGTCCCGCTGCGTATGTTGCAATGACCATTGTGGGGCGGAAGGTATGGGCAATTTTGGATAGTGGGTCAATGGTCAACTTGCTTCTGCCAAGGTTGGTGGACAAGCTTGGTTTGGTGTGGAGAAAGTGTGCAATGGGTATCCGGGCATTGAAAGGCGGCAAATTCTGCATGGACAGAGTGGTGGAGGCAGAGGAGGTCAAAGTTGCAAAGTTTTGTAAGCCCCTATTGTTTCTCTTGGTAGAATGCGGTGACGTGATTTTGGGTCAACCATTCATGTTTGGGTTCTGACCTCAAATGGCCTTCAAAGCTAAGGAAGGAACAGAGGCTCTGAAATTCAAGGATTCACTTGGCGCGCGGTTTGAGACAACTATCTGCAATAACAGGAGAGGGAAATGGGTTGGTAAACCAGTGGCTGGTAACAACCAGCAGTCCAATGTGGGGGCTGACTGTAAGGGTCACGCCATGGAGGATTTTTCCTAGTTGGCTGCGGTTACCATGCCAAGCAAGCTCCAGATTGGCGCAGGCGGTCAAGGGGTAAGGAGTGAGTGGAGGAGGGCGCGCGTAGGGCGCAGGAGTCAGAAGTAAGCTCCATTCCTCTGTGTGCATTGCTTGAAGGTTCTATGCTTCAAAAACCCTATCATTGTGCCACATTTGTGAGCAAAGGCAAAAGCCCCAGTCTGTTTATTTCTAGGACTTACAACAATGAAGGTCGGGTATGGATGACAAGGTGCAACACTAGCAATTACAAGCCAGTGGCGCGGAAGGTCTGGCTGCGTAACAAGGCAATGCCCCAGGGATTGAAGGTTCCCCGGCATCCAATTGGATGGTCCCAAAACCTGTGGACAACACCCTTGACAAAGTCTGGCTGGGTAAAAATGTCAGCACAGATCACCAACAAACGGATCAATGGGCTTAACTTTGCTCCTGCAGGGTGGCTAAGCCCGGAAAAGAGGGATTTGCTATTGTATGTGTTGGAAATGCAGGAGAAGGCCCTTGCCTTTGGCCCAGGAAAACAAGGGCTTCTGAAAGGCAAAATTGGTGATCCTTACTTCATTCCCATAGTTACGCACAAGCCATGGAAGATCTAGCCAATTCCAATCCCACGGACCATTTGGGAACCTTTCTTGGAGTTGGTGTTCAAGCGCGTAAGGACAGGCCTCTACAAGCAATCCACATTGAGTTACTCTAACCCTATCTTTGCCTTTGTCAAGCAAGATGGGAAGTTTCCAGGGATTGTTCATGATTTACAGCATCTCAACTTGTTCACTATCCGTGACACTGGTTTTCCCCGGCAGGTGGAGGAATTCTTAGATTCAATTGAAGGACGCGCGTGTTACAAATTGGTGGATGTGATGGGAGGATACAATAAGCGGGTACTTCATCCCAACTTGCATCCGCTGACCGCGTTTGAGACTGGGTTGGGGAAGATGCCACTGATGTGGCTGCCGCAAGGGGCAACTAACTTAGCAGCGGTGAACCAAGCTCAGATGATCTGGATACTGCGCAAAAACCTTCCAGAAGGTTTTCAGATCTTCATTGATGATGCTGGTATCAAGGGCCGGAAGATGGACTATGGAGGAGAGGTTCTTGCAGAGGCCCCTTTGGTCCAAGGGTTCATTTGGGAATATGTGGTGACGCTGGAATGGGTCCTTTTCCAGATTGAGGAGTCGGGCCTTACGGTATCAGGGAAGAAACTAGTGGTATATGTTCCGTAACTCAACGTCTTGGGGCATGTAGTGGCTTTGGAAGGGTGGCATATTGCGGAAAAAAAGCAGAATAAGGTTCTTGAATGGCCAACTCCGCAGACGGTGTCACATATCCTCCAGTTCTTGGGGTTGTGAAGTTATGTCCGCATGTTCATCAAGTGGTTTTCAGAGGTGGAAAGCCCCCTAACAGCTTTGACATAAAATGGCGCAAGGTGGGAATGGACTACTGGGTGCAATGGCGCGTTCGCAAAGCTCAAGGAGATAGTGGGGCGCAACATTGTCCTCTGGGAACTCAACTAAGACTCCGGGGGGATACAATTGGCGGTTGACTCTAGCAAGCTTGGCGCCGGAGGCGTCCTGACAAAGGAAGAGGAAAGAAAGGATCAAAAGGTGATTTACGAGTTGGTCACCTTCACTGCAATGGAGAGTTGCTACTCTCAGCCAAAGTTGGAGCTATGTGGTGTCACAAAAATTGTGCAATGGCTTCAAAACCTTGTGTGGGGTGTTCATTTTGAACTCTTGGTCAATTCAGAGGCCCTGGCGCGGATTATCAATTAACCAATGCTTCCAAACGCGCCAATGACCAGATGTGTGGCCTACCTTCAGCTGTTCTCCTTTATTATGGTGCACGTTCTGGGGAAGGCGCTTACAATGCCGGATGCTCTGTTGAAGTACCCTTGGGAGGTCCAGACAAAGGAGCCAAGCCATTGGACGTGGAATCCACGTTTATTTGGGTGGGGGTGGTAGAGGCCAGAGTTAGGTTGCCGCTGTACCAGTCCAGACGCTACGCGGTTTTGTGCCCTTACTTGCAGGACCTCTGGTTTCCCAAAGGCACAATGGATATAACTGTTTGGTGGGCCAAGGTGCGCAGGGTGAACTTCTACCTCCAGGATGGGAAATTGTGGTGGCGTTGTTTCCCCGTACCCCTTGTGGTTGCAAAGTCTAGGAAGGATCAGGAATTGATCCTAAGGTGTCTGCATGATGACTTGGGCCATTGGGGCAAAATTTAGATGCAGGGAAGGGTGAAAAAGCGGTTCTGGTGGCCAGGGGTTGTGCGCTTGGTCTGCAAATGGGTGAAGTCATGCAAGGCCTGTCAACAACAGATTTTGCGGTTGTCCAAAGAGGTTGGTCACCCCATGGGGGAGGATGCGTTTTTTGGATGGGTTTCTCTTGATGTGGTGCACATTAAGGCAAGTGAAGTTTGCGTACTTGTTAGTCGCGCAGGACAACCTGTTGGGGTGGGTTGAGGCGCAGCCGTTGGCGAATTTGTTGGCAGAAAAGGTGGCCCAGTTCCTAGAGGAAGATTGGTTTGCGTGCTATGGTTCCCTTTGTCCAGTTACAGTGGACGGAGGCGTGGAGTTTTGGGGTAACTTGATGACGCTTGTTCAGAGTTGCAGGGCAAGTTTTTGCCGCGTGAAGGAGTAATATCCGTAAGGAGCGGGGATGATCAAGCGGGGACACCAACCCATTGAGGAGGCCCTGGTAAAGATGTGTGGGGAAGACGGCAAGAGATGGCAAGAGGCGCTTCCGGTGGTTTTCTTTGCAAATTGGATCTCTGTGAAGCAATCAATGGGTTACTCACCCTATGAGTTGCTCACTGGGCAGCTGCCTGTCTTTCTTGTGGACATCAAGCTGGAGACTTTCTTGGGAGTTGACTGGTGGAAGGTTAAGACCTCTGCAGATATTATCAAGGCTTGCTCTGAGCAGCTCCTCCGGCGCAAGGAAACATTGGCAAAGACAGAGGAACAACTTTGGAGAACCTGGACGGCGTTGGTGTGACATTGGGACAAGCGCTGTTCCCACCACCTGCGCAACCCATTGCAAAAAGGGGACCTGATGCTACTGTACAATTAAATTCTGGAGTCTCAATGGGGAAGGCTTTTTGCTAATTGGTGGAATGGCCCCTACCGCATGGCCTCTAAGTTTATGGGCAGAAGCTATCAGCTTGAAGAATTGGATGGAACACCTCTTAAGCCAAAGTTTGCGGCTTCACACATGAAGCGCTTTTTTTGAGGCGGATCCACCTCTTTCAAAAAGCTGATGGTAGGGGAAGAGGCAATTTTGGGTAGCAACAGCGCAGCTTTGGAAGAGGTGGGGGACCCGGTCAATTTGGAAGGCTTTGCACCTGAGGAGTCCGCGCCTGACATGCTTCTCCGGCGGAGTAGACAGCTGCAAACCACTGGGGGCATCTGCCAAGCAGGGGGGGCACTAGGAAGGAACGGAAAGCCTGATCTGGTGAGGGGGTGCTCTAGCCAGCTCACAGCCGGAATAACTAGACACCCCAGAATGTTTGTTTTCCTATTTTTTTGGTGGGATTGGTACTGGCTTTGGATTGTAAATTGCAGGAATGCGGGCGTGTTGAAATGCCGGGTCTGCCCACGCAAGGAAAAGCCCCACCAATGGGAGGCGGGACAAAGAGCACTGCAAAGAAAATTCTTTCTTTGCTTTTTGGTCTGAGCTGCTTTATTTTTATCTTTTTCTTTCCCTACGGACAGGTGTGATAGGTCATGGATGGAAATGCGGTCAAAGTAGGTGCGGGAAAAGCTTGATTTGGTAAGGGGGTACTCTAGCCGGTTCACAGATGGGACTACTAGGTACCCCAGAATGTTTTTTTCTCATTGCTTCTCTCTCTCTCTCCAGTTGTGGGCAGGCGCTGGCGGCTTGGTGTTTTTTTTTTTTGTAGTATGGGTACAGGGAACTGTGTTGAAGTTCATCTGGGGCGGTCCAGGTACCTTTGGGAACTCCCAGTCACTTAACAAGTCAAAGCGCACAGGCAGAACTCACAGTTGCGTGATTGTGCGCAAGGCGGATTGAATCTCAGTTCTCTCTTTTCTCACTCACTCGGGGCTCAGGGTTTTTCTCACAATACTTCATAAGAGGAAGAGCGCGCAAAGACATGTATTTCTTTGGGAATCAATAAAGAAGGGCAGGAAAAGAAAGTAAGGAAAAGAGAAGAGGAAAGGGGGGATTGGTCAATCCACCTAAATTAGGACAATAATCTCCACCATTTCCAACTGGGCCCCTTCCACAAGTCCTCAGAAGGCCGCTATGAGTTTGCGCCGGGATTTGGCTCCATGGGCGCCTTGAGCTGAGAGAAACTGCCAGAGAAGGTTTTCCAACTTGCGTGCAAAGTCATTGAAGCGGGCCTCCCTTAGTGCTAGCCCTGTGGGACGTCCAGGATTTTGGGATTAACCGCACAAGGCGGAGCCAGAGTGGGAGCAGGGCTTGATTCAAAGGAGAAAGGAAGAAACAAGGGGGTTCCCGTGGAATCATTTGGGGGGCTTGGTCCGGCCAGAGGCAACAATGAGATCAGGATTGGGGACGGCCGGGGATTGGCTTGTGGAGTTGTAGGCCTCTACGTTGGGTCTGGTGAGCGCCTCTGGTTGGGGTCTGGTGCCGGGAAAGGAGCAGCCCAAGGGACTGAAGGAGGAGTTGGAGGAGGAGCTGGAGGGGGAGTTGCGCCTTGTCTGAGTATCCGCTTGAGGCGCAGGTCCCTTGTGCCTTGATTTACTGGGATGCGGTTGGCCCAGTAACAAAGAGCAACTTGGTAGGCCACAAAGTTTGGGTATTCCTACCTCCAGGGAGGCCCAGCCTGACAAGAAGGCAAAGCCAATTTGCAAGCCTAACTTGGAGGAGGGCGGAAAAGTGGTGAACCCGGCGGAGTCAACAAATCCTCTCAGATTGTGTTGTTTTCAAAACTACAAATGGGTCCCAACAAGCCCTCTTGCGCAGCCTAGGATGGGAGCCAGATTGGGGTGGAGGCATTCCTGCGCTAAGCAAGCAGCAATGGTGGCTGTGACAAAAAGCGGTGCAAGAACAATAGCCTGGGATCAGCAAGCACGTGTACCCATTTTGGGCACAGAAGTTGCACAAAGTCATGGCTATGAGCAAGGGAGGTAGTCCTTGGGTTATGAGGAAGAGCAAGAGCGTTCAAGATAGTTATGGAAAGACCTCTGGGGACAAACCTCAAGTCTGGGGGGGATTTGGTGTCATTATGTAGCCTTGGGTTGGGACCCCCATTGCAGCCTGCGGGCTCAGGATTTGGTAGGTAAGGCTCAGCCATTGGGGTGTGCCTGGTTTCAGCAGTGGCCCCTGCAGGCTCAGCAGCAGCTTCTGCGGGGCTCAGCGGTAGGAACAGCAGGACAGGCACATTGGTTGGGGGCCCGTCTTGACTAGGGGAGGGGGTCGCGACCTGCTTGGTTATTATGGGCTTAGGAATGGAGTCGGTCCAACCACGTTTTTGGGAGTTTAGTTTGAGTAGTAGAAGAAGGGCAACCATGGGGCTATGTATGTGGGCCACTTTGGGGGCAGGCCAACAGGACTGGGATATTCACAACAGCGCATTGGGCCAATACGGACAAGTACGGTGAACTTTGAGTAGCGCACCGCGGAGGGCCACACCACTGGAAGGAAAAACTGGATGTGTGTAATGGCAGGCGGGCTGAAGGGATAGGGAGGTACGGATGAATGTGGGGTTAGGTTTCTGGCTCTAGGGTTTGTTCTTCAATTTTTTTAAGGTTGTTCTTGTATTTTGACCTAGGTTAGGTCTAAGCGGGAGGGCATAAAATGCCAGCTCCCTCAGCACAACCCAGGGGGTGCACCATGGTCTTGGGGGAAAATTTATCAAAATCATCTCTCTCTTTTCTTTCTTTTGAAGGGGCATCCTTAGAACTTACAGACCCTAGAACCATTGGCTCCATAATCAAGGGAAAAATAAGTAAGTGTTAACCACTTAAGTTTCCAAAACGTTTTAAGAATGTGGACTTGTATAAAACCAGATTCTTGAAAAAAACAACATCTTGGGATGACGGGGCCCATGCAACTCTCAAAAAATTCCTTATAAAATCTTTGCAAAACCTGTTGGATGTTTGGAAAAGCCTTGAAGGAACAGTTTCAAATCAAATCAAATTTTTTCATTTCTCACTTTATAACTCTTGAATTAAGTTAGGGACAGTTCTTCCACCTGAACTGTTACCATTGGGTAACAAATTGTCTATAGAGGAAATTCATCTTATTAGGGAACAATTTGATAAATTCCAACGTGATCATGATGGCAAAGTGAGCACCAAGTCATATTCCAAGACTATGGGTTTGACCTGTTCCCAACAAATAGTTGAATATCTAGCAATCAGAGGATCAGTGGTACCCAAAGATGTTCATCCTCAGTGGAGGTTTGACTATGATCTTTGCAGTTATAGTTCTGAAAGGTGGCTTAACTTGCATTTTTCAAATCAATATGTGATTAATGCTTTTTGATTAATGCTTTTTGATTAATGAAACCTAATTCACTAATTGTTGATCCTTTTGAATTTTTCCAGTGCAATGTTGATGAAATGCTTAGCATTCCCCAGTTAGATGAAAAAGTGAATGAAATGATCTTGGAATCTCCAGATCATGAGCAAAGCGGCCTATTGAAGTATATCATTCAGAAGATTAAAAAATATTGATTGAAGCCAAGACTTGAACATAAATTCTTACGATCAAGTAGGGGCAGGCCAAAATCGACAGATAATCAGCAAGAATTATCTTGGTTTGAACATTTTGAAAAAAAACTCAAGGGGGGAAAAAGGAATAGAAGGGCTCTAAACAAGAAAAGACAAAAGTTTTTAATTCTTTTCTTTTGGGATGTGCTCATATTTTTGCTTCATTGAACTTATTTATCAACTAATGATGAATTCTTAGTCAAAGTTGGCAGAATCTGAATCTGAATTTCATAGTTCAGAGGAAGAGACTGAAAGTGAGTTGGGATAACTAAATTTGGAATCAGAATCCTCTTTCAAGGAAGAGAACTTGCAGCAAAGCTCAACCAGAAGCTCATCTTTGGTCAGTATTCATTTAATTGATCTGATTAAAGAAATGAATGCATAGTTAGTTTTCATGATATTAACCAAGCTTTAAATACCTCAATCAAATAAGCAAGAAATTCCATAAGTTCTTGGGTGAGGAGTGGGATCCAATTGGAGATGTGAATGGCGGATTTAGAGTCATTGCTAAATCTCTTGGTTATGAAGAACATGGTTGGTTTAAAGTTAGGAAGGAAATGATTGAAAAATTGGAGAAACAAAAAGCATTCTACATTAAGATTCTTGGTGGTGCAAAGGAGGTTGAAAAAATTAAACAAAGACTTGATGTTGAAGAAATCAATGCAAAGATTCCCTCCTGAAAATGTCTTTCAAAGTTAGATATTGGTCAAATTATAGCTGATAATTATGAAACATCAACATTTTTCATTCCGTTGGATTCATTTTGTACTTTTAATCCTATGAAATTGGGTGTAATAGAAAAATCAGATCCTATTTTCATTTGTTTTGCTAACAATAAACATTAGGTGCAGCTTGTAGTTAAGGGAGATTTAGCTCCAATACCACCCATAGTTTCCAAACACTGTTCCTTGGTTTCTTAAAAACCAGCTTGTTGGGTTGATCATCTCAAAGATCAACTTGAGTTGTATTCCAACTTATAGATTAATTTCATCATTTGGGTTGGGTCTAACATGCTGATATTTTAATTCTATTAATATAAAGGGTTATCAAATTTTGAAAATCATTATGTTGAGTATTTTCAGTTAACATCATCATATTGAGTGTTTTGAATGAGAGTGTAATGGTAAGTCAATTCAACTTGTGTTGGGCTGATTCCATCACAAGCTTAACTTATGTTAAGCTTGGGATGGGATCAGTATAACACAAGTTGAACTTATTTTTTTCTGGTGTTTTTACTTTAGGGCTGGTCAAAAGACTTGTATTTTTTTGGGCATTTTTACTTTAGGGCTGGTCTTAAAAATTCTTTAATGGGTGATGTTAAAGTCATGTCTCCAACCGTGTGGTAGTTGCGTAGGGCCCTACATGTCTTAAATGAGCTGTGGGGGCCCCAAGACAACTACAAAGGGACATTTCAAACTTGCGCCACCCCTGGGGAGTCGTGTAGAATCTGTGTCACCCCCAAACACAGCTCATTTGAGCCGTGTATGCACAACTCCCCGGAAGTTGTGCCAGAACTTTGGGCAACCCTGGACCACACTTGGGTTCTGTCAACCCAAATTTGTGATTAAGGCATACTTTGTGGTTCTGTTGTTCCATACCTAGCAATCCCAAAGAGACATTAAAGTGAAACCCAAGTAAAATTAAAGTGAAAACTCAAATAATAAATCATATAAAAATATGCAAACAATTCTTTCTGGACTCAAAAGTGAGCAAATTTTGTTTGATCAATTGAAAGTTGGATTGAACACAGAAGTGTACCATTGCATATTTTTGCATGGGAACAGTGGCAAGCCCTCCTTCTTCTTACATGGCTGCATGGAAGGTCTACATTAATAGTGCCATAAACAAAGCTTTGGAAAAAGAAAAAAATTATTTGGTTAATGAAACATTGGAAGCCCCAATTGCATCCTCCACAAGGGTGACAATTGAGGAACAAAATGACTCACAAATGGAAATGACTGCTGATGATGAGTAAAATTTTATGTTACTGGTCTTTGCCATATTTAATTTGATTGAAACTCATGGGTGAATGTAAATATGAAACTATGACTTAACCAATGAATGTTTACTAGATCCACTTGACCCACCTCACTTGAGAGATTTTCTTACTTAGGAAGAGGCACAAAACTATTATCAAACATGTACAATGAAGCATGTTTACGCTTTAACAGTTTTCAACTCAAAGCATGACCAATATGTGGATTTAGCCTGTGATGGACATGGTTCCTATTCAGGAAATCTTCTTACATAAAGGTCTAGAAAAACTCACAGAAGGAAGGTTGGGTGCAAGTTTTAAATCCATGCAAGTTTCACAAAGGCAGACCCCTTGTGGAGCCTGTCCTACAAAGAAACCCAAACTAACCATCAACCATCTGAAAATTCCTCCGTGCATCCTCAACTGAGGAGAATCTTGGGGGTGGCCTTAGACAATCTAGTAGAAGGCATGAATGATGGGCTCCATAAATTGAAACTGGAGAGAAAATTTAGCACAGTTGATGGGGGAATTATGTTAATGAAAAAAAAATCTATTACACTAAGCAGAAGGTAACACTTGCAGAACTATAGGGAAAAATTGTTATGGAGGTACTCTATGAACAGCTTGAAGAAACAAGTTGGATTCAACAGTCAAAGTTCAGTGGAGAGGGTCACTTGGAGGCCCTGCACTTAGCACATCCAGATGCAGTAAAGCTTTCAAAACAATTCCATCATATTTCTATGTTGGATTGTACTTATAAATCAAATAAGTACAAAACCCCACTATTACATGTTGTAGGAATTACAGCCAATCGCAAAACATTCACAAAAGATTTTTTTTTAATAACAAAAGAAACTTTTTGAAAATGTACTCAAGTATATGCAAAATAACACTTTCCCTATGAAAGAGACGTTTGTAACAGCGTGGACTTTTATAAACCCTGATTTTGGAAACAAAAAACTTCTTGGGTTGAAGGGCCCCTGCAAATTGTAAACAATTCCTTGCAAAATTTTTGGGAAACCTGTTGTATTTTTGGAAAAGCCTTCAAGGAACAGTTTTCAATCAAATAAAATCAGTTCATGCATCACTTTATTTCTCTTGAATTAACTTAGGGACATTTATTCCACCTGAACTGTTACCATTGGGTTACAAATTGTCTTTAGAGGCAATCCATCTTGTTAGGGAACAATTAAAGAAGTTCAAACGTAATCATTATGGAAAAGTCTGCACCAAGTAATATTTCAAGACTATGGGTTTGACCTGTTCCCAACAAATAGTTGACTGTCTAGGATTCAGAGGATCCATGGTACCCAAAGATGTTCATCCTCAGTGGAGTTTGTACTATGATCCTTGCAGTTCTAGTTCTGTAAGGTGGCTTAACCTGAATTGTTCAAATCACCATGTGATTAATGCTTTTTGATTAATGAATCCTAATTCACTAATGGTTGATTATTTTGAATTTTTCAAGTGGGATGTTGATGAAATGCTAAGCATTACTCAGTTACGTGAAAAAGTCAATGAAATGATCTTGAAATATTCAGATCATGAGCAAAGTGGACTATTGAAGTATATCATTCAGAAGATTACAAAATATTGATCAAAGCAAAGGCTTGAACCTCAAGTCTTACAATTGAGTAGGGGACGGCCAAAATTGACAGATACGCAGCAAGATGCATCTCAGTTTGAGATTGTTGAAAAAAACTCCAGGGGGAAAAAATAACTAGAAGGTCCCAAAACAAGAAAATAAAAAATATTGTAAGTCTTTTCTTTTGGGATATGTTCATTTTTTTGGTTTAATGAACTTAGTTACTAACTAATGATTAATTGTTAGTCAATGTTGGAAGAATATGAATCTGAATTTTGTATTTCAGAGGAAGAGACTGAAAGTGAATTGGGATCACTTAATTTGGAATCAGAATCCTCTTCAGAGGAAGAGAACATGCAGCAAAGCTCAACCAGAAGCTCAACTTTGGTAAGAATTCATTTGATTGATCCAATTAAAGAAATGAATACTAATTTAGTTTTAATTATAGTAACAAAACTTGAAATACCTCAATCAAATACCCGAGAAATTCCATAATTTCTAGGGTGAGGTTTGGGATCTAATTGGAGATGGTAATTTCAGATTTAGAGTCATTTCTAAATCTCTTGGTTATGAAGAACATGGTTGGTTTAAAGTTAGGAAGGAAACAATTGAAAAGTTAGACAAACAATAAGCATGCTACATTAAGATGCTTGGTGGTGCAAAGAAGGTTGAAAAGATTAAACAAAGACTTGATGTTGAAGACATAAATGAAATGATTCCCTCCTCAAAATTGAAGAATGGAATGATTTTATTGCAACAAAGGACCAATAGATGAAGAAGCACAGAGCGTTCTGAAGTTTTAGTTACAAGGAAGGAATGAAGAAATGGAATGTGAAAGTTAGGAAATAGGAAGTAAAGTGTATGAATTGGATTGATAGGAAGCCTCACTGCTGGACAGAGCTGGAGATGAGTGGTGACTTGAGTGATTGAGAGTTGATGATAAGATTGACAAGGGTGAGTTGAGGACAAGGAGATTTGAGGACAATGGGTTGAGTTGGTTGGAATAGGAATGATGAGTTGGTGGAATCAAGGACAATGAGTTGAGGATTGAGGACGAGGAGGACAATGAGTTGAGGATTGAGGACAAGGGGAATGATTGAGAGCGGGAAAGAAATGGATAGAAGAGTCAACGAAGGGGAGCAGGATTGGATGATGATGAATGAGGATTGGATGGATGGTTGATGAGGAGTGGATTGATGGTGGATGAGGAGCCAATCAATGGTGGATGAGGAGCGGATGATCAAGGATGAGGAATTGGAGAAGGGAAGGAGATCCGAGGTTCGAGTAAGTCATTCATCTCTCAACACTCCGCCGTGTCTAGGATTGAGGCTGTGTAGGACAGTAGACGTGAGAAGAGTAACTGATGGCTTGATTGCTGGCTTGGTGAGACAGTCAGCTATCATGCGGCTGGAGGGAATCAGATTGGTTATGAGGTGCCCATTGTCTTTTTGCTCACGCAGCCATCCTATTTGAGTGTTGACATGTTTCAAAGCCCCGTGGTGAGAATTGTGATTGACAATGTTGTGCACGGCCTTATTGTCAATGTTTGCACAGTGAGAGAGTTTGAGGTCGGGATTTAAGTCAAGAAGAAGATTTGTGAGCCAGATTTTTTCTTGAGTGGCAAGGACCAGCGCCTTGAGTTATCCTTCCGTGGATGATAGAGATATGGTTGGTTGTAGTTTGCTATTCCAGGCAAAAGGACAGCCGTAGAGAAGGATTATGAATCCCGTGTGACTCCTGCGAGTGTTAGGATTGTCGGCGCCATCAGAGTTGCTGAAGCACTCAAGGTTGTACTTGAAGGAAGTGGATTTGAGGCGTAGAGCCAGGGATTGTGTGGACTTGAGATAGCGCCACTTGTGCTTCATTTCATTCCAGTGAAGAGTTCCAGGTTTGGAGTTGAATCAAGAGAGGTTGGACACGGCGTAGGAGAGATCAGGGCAAGTACAACTAGCGATGAAATT
The DNA here is from genome assembly GCA_025617555.3 of Puccinia polysora. Lineage (NCBI taxonomy): Eukaryota > Fungi > Basidiomycota > Pucciniomycetes > Pucciniales > Pucciniaceae > Puccinia > Puccinia polysora. The sequence goes on from CM062620.1 coordinate 5,818,281, forward strand.
CAGGTAGCCGGTGGCCGAGCGGAAGTTGATACCCAAGCTGATGAATTCGTCGTGTTCAGAGTCAGAGGCGCCCCTGAGGTTTACATTGGGGGTCATGGGAATTGATATTGGTTTGGCTTTAGAGAGACCTAGTTCGGAAAGAGCAGTTTCAATATGGTTAGGTTGGTGGAGTAGTTTGAAAGATTCATCCTGCACGAGATGATTGCCTAGAATTTTCTTTATAGGTCCCTTGTGAGAGATGTGGAACTCCTTCTTTAAGTTGAGACAAAATTCATTTGACTCGCCAACAATAACAAGATCATTGACATAGACAAAGACTTAGGTGGATGAGGATCTATTGATGAACAGGCAGGGATCAGATATGGAGGTGACAAAGCCTTGTCTTAGGATCCACAACCGAAAGGTGTCCGACCAGCTCTTGGGAGCTTGCTTCAGGCCATAGAGTGCCTTTTTGAGTTGAAGATAGGGAAACTTAGATTGATACCCTTCGGGACACTTAATATAAGTTTCTTCATCCAGGGGAGCGTGGAGGAAGGCGGCTTTGATGTCCATTTGAACAGTTGGAAGTTCATGGTGAAAAGCGTAGACAAGGAGAGTCCGCAGAGTCGTGATGAGTCTGGTTGGAGCAAATTTTTCACCATAATCGATGCATTTGAGTTGTTTGAACCCCTGGACGCAGAGGCAAGATTTGTAAATTACTCTTTCGCCAGAGGGATTGTCCTTCAGCCGGAAGACCCAGGTGGTAGAGAGCGCTCTCTTCCTCAAAGGAAGAGAGTGACATCCCTCCCAAACGTTGAGTCGTTCGATGCCATTTGTTTTGAACTTCATGGACTTTAAACAGTGGGGGCAGTCAGGAGAGGCAAGAACTTCTGGATAGTTTTGAGGAACAGTCCTAGCAAGAAATCCATAGCACGCAGGGGGTTGGAGAGATGATTGATCTCTGAGGGTACGAGATGATGAGTTGGTGAGTTTGCGGGAGATAAGTTCGCCTTTGGACTCTGATGAGGAGGAACTGTCAGAGTTATTAGACGCCTCGACAGCGGTGGAGATGAGATTTGATGAATCAGAATTGGAGGAGGTCCTGGTCCAATTGGGAAGGGAGTTGGACAAGATTGAAGAGGACTGTGGATTGGAAGGAGAAGTGGAAGAGGATGAGGAGATGGAATTGGAAGAATTGAGAATTTCAGTTAGCGTTTTGTTGAGAGAAAGCAAGGGATCAAAGGGAGATTTGTGGGAGTCGGAGGAAGGTAGAAGAGAGAGTTTTTCAAAGATTTTAACGTGTTTGGAGCGAACTAAATTGTTGATGGAGGGACAGAAGAGGCAATAGGATAACAGTTGTAAGTCAAATCCTACCAGTATTCCTTCAATCCCTTTTTCTTCAAATTTGGATAACGGTGGATTACGCTGATTGAGATTAATGGATTTTGATCCGAGGACGCGAATTATGTTGAGATTAGGGGATGACCTTTTCCACAGTTCAAAAGGGGAAGTTTTAGTTTCTGGAAAGGGGATGAGATTGCATAGAGTGCAACAGCCGGATACAATTTTGTCCCAGAGCTCCAAGGGAATGTTCATGTTGAGCATGGTCTTGCAAGTGGCTTTGATGAGGGTCTGATTTGCTTGTTCCGCTATAGGGTTGTGTTGAGGTGTGTAAGGTTCGGATGTAGAATGAAGAATCCCCTTGTTGTTGAAGAAGGAGCTCAGTTTGGAGTTGATGAATTCGCCTCCGTTGTTGGAGTGGAAGTGTTTTAGTTTTTTGGAAAGTTGGTTTGAGTGAAGGCAAATAAATTTGATTATCTCATTGGTTGCTTTGGATTTGAATTTGAGAGGGATGCACTTCTTGAAACAAGAGTGGCTATCAGTTAGGATCATGAAGTACCGATTTCCTGTTCTGGAAATTGGTTGTATAGGTCCACAGAGGTCGGCATGTAATTCATCAAATGGTTTGTTTCTTTGGGGAAAATGGCCTTTGCATGGGGAGCAATGAACTTTTCCCTTAGCACATGAGACGCAGCAGGTGTTGTCCCAGCAAAGTTTGGGAAAGTTGCAAGAGAGAAGTTTGGTGGATTCCGGATGGGGATGGGCAAAGCGTTTGTGGAGAGTTGAAAGAGTTAGAAAAGAGAAGGCCTCGGGAGTTGTGGGATGTGTTGATTCCTCTATGATCAGTAAATTGTCTTGGATTCGACTTTCCAGTACGGTTAGGTTGCCATGAGTGACTTTGAATGAATTTGGAGCAGTTCTTGTCAGCAAGCAGCCACCCATGATTAGTTGACCTAGGGAAATCAGATTGACGGCGATTTTGGGAACGTAGAGCGAGTCAGCAAGGGTGAGACAGGAGTGCAAGGTGATGATGGAGGCGGAGCCTATTCCATTTGATTGTATCAAGGATCCCAACTTTCCGGTTTGAATTTCAGTCTGGTTGTTTTCAAGGGAGTCAAAGAAACAAGAGCTGTTGAACATGCTCTAAGACGCGCCTGATTCAAGGATTACTTGGTCCCTTGACAAGCTGAGGGAGTGAGGCATGGAAAAGCTAAATGCCAGATTTGCAGTGGCCTTGTTGGGAGGATTAGGTTTCTGACCGGAGTTGGAGTTTGCTGGTGGGACATAGTTAGGTCAAAGATGGGGGTAGAGCCAGAAGCAACGGTCTTTGGGATGGTTGGCTTCGGGGTTGTGCCAGTTGGACTTGCAGCGGAGAGTTTGTTGGTGAGAAACTAGGGCTGTCGCCTGAGATCCGGTGGCTACCTTGTGCGTGAATTGATTGAGATGGCGTAGAACAAGATCGCTGTCAATTTTATTCTCTCCTAGCGAGTGGGTTATGGAGGTTTTAAGATGGTCCAGTTGAGGCGGGAATTTGTAGAGAATGAGGTATGCTACTATATCGTTGTCCATTTTTATCCCAATTTTGGCAATTTGGAGCAAGCAGGCTTTGACTTCTGTGATGAATGTCTTGATGTTCTTGGGGTCAAATTGAAGGTTCAGGAAATGGAAGAAAACCCAAGATTGATTAGCCGTTTGCGAAGAGGCAAAGAATTAGTTAATCGACTTCCAGAGAGCTATCCCATTGGTCAAGTGATTCTCCTTAACGCAATTTAAGTAGGTTTGGTTGTCCAGTTTCGCCAGGATGTAACCCACAATCTCGAGATTAACTTCAGCCAGGCATTTGCTTGGTTTGGAGGAGGTCAGCCAGTGGGATATGCCTTTAAGTGAGAAAATGGTGAGAATTTTAGATTGCCAGAGAGAGAAGTTTGAGTCGTTGAGATTAGGAATTGAGTTTGTCAGTGTCTTCAGAAGCGAGGAGGATGAGTCTATTGGTCCTGGGGTAGACATTCTGCTATTTGGCTTTTAACTGTGAAGAATGGAATGATTTGATTGCATCAAAGGACCAATAGATGAAGAAGCACAGAGCGTGCTGAGATTGTAGTTACAAGGAAGGAATGAAGAAATGGAATGTGAAAGTTAGGAAATAGGAAGTAAAGTGTATGAATTGGATTGATAGGAAGCCTCACTGCTGGACAGAGCTGGAGATGAGTGGTGACTTGAGTGATTGAGAATTGATGATAAGATTGACAAGGGTGAGTTGAGGACAAGGAGATTTGAGGACAATGGGTTGAGTTGGTTGGAATAGGAATGATGAGTTGGTGGAATTGAGGACAATGAGTTGAGGATCAAGGACAAGGAGGACGATGAGTTGAGGATTGAGGACAAGGGGAATGATTGAGAGCGGGAAAGAAATGGATAGAAGAGTCAATGAAGGGGAGCAGGATTGGATGATGATGAATGAGGATTGGATGGATGGTTGATGAGGAGTGGATTGATGGTGGATGAGGAGCGGATTGGTGGTGGATGAGGAGCGGATGATCAAGGATGAGGAATTGGAGAAGGGAAGGAGATCCAAGGTTCAAGTAAGTAATTCATCTCTCAACAAAAATGGCTGGCTAAATTAGGAATGGGTCAAATCATAGCAGCCACATATTCCAAACCTATATGTTTCATTTCATTGGAGTCATGTGATACTTTTACTCCAACAAAAAATGGTTTTACTTATCAATCAGATCCAATGTTCATTTCCTTTTTAAACAATAAACACTTGGTTCTATTAGTACTTGAGCAAGAAATTATTCCAATCCACCCCATTGTAGCAGAAACACATTCCTTGACATATAAAAAAGCCTCTGGTTGTGTTGATCATCTCAAATATCAATTTAAATGTATTATAGATTGTAATAGAATTTGACTTCATTTCATCATTGGGTTTCATATAAATTTTAATTCTAATGCAGCTAAAAAGTTCTATTAATATGCAGGGTTATCAAATTTTGAACATCATTATGTTGAGTGTTTTGAGTTAACATAATTATTGAGTGTTTTGAATGAGAGTTTAATGGTAAGTAAGTTCAACTTGTGTTGGGCTGATTCCATCACAAGCTCAACTTATTTTACGCTTGGGAAGGGATCAGGTTAACACAAGTTGAACTTGTTTTTATTTTTGGTGTTTTTACCTTGGGGCTAGTCCAGTTACTTTTTTTTCTTTGGGTCTTTTTACTTTAGGGCTAGTCCATTTGATAGTACTAGTTTTTTTTTATTTTGATTGATTTATTTATTATTGGGTAATTTCAAATTTGTACACAGTTCTTGAGCCATGTACACGGTTCAATGAGCCATGTGGCACCCTACAAGGCTCATTTGATCCATGTGGCAACCTACAGGGCTCATTTGAGCCGTGTGGAATGCTACACGGCCCACTAATCTTGTGGCATACTACAAGGCCCATATGAGCTGTGTGGCATACTACACGGCCCATTTGAGCTGTGTTGCATACTACACGGCTCATGGAATGGCCCATGTGGAATGCTACACGTCCCATTTGAGTTTTGTTGCATGCTAAACAAATTTTTATTTCTTTGATTTCTTTTATTTCTTTGGTTTCTTCAATTTCTTTTATTTATTTCATTTATTTTATTTATTTTATTTCTTTTATTTCCTTTATTTCCTTTATTTCTTTTATTTCTTTTTTTTCTTTTATTTCTTTTATTTGTTTTATTTCTTTTATTTGTTTTATTTCCTTTATTTGTTTTATTTTTTTCATTTATTTTGTTTATTTTTATTTTATTTTTATTTTATTTATTTTGTTTAATTTATAATAAATAATAATAATTCAAAAATCATCAGTTATAAGATATATGGAGTAGTTTATGGTCCCCCACGCGTTGAGGGGCCCTACAAAACTCCCACAGGTTGTGTGGGGCCCTACACGGCTCCCACAGGCCATGTGAGAGCCATTTACAAGGCTCCTACACGACTGAGGTTGTGTACACGGCTCCCACATGGCTGGAGCCATGAATTTAACATTACCCTTTAATTTTTTTTTTAACCAAAAAATGAAAATTCTTTAATTTTTTGGTTTATTTCTTTTTTTGGAAGGTTTCTTTAGTTGAAAGGTTGTGTTAGTACCCTTTAATTCATTTTCCTTTTTTTTTTTCTCACTGCGGTCCGGTGCTGTTTATGATGCCACACAACTACACTTGAGATGTGTACAACTCCACATGGCTTAAATCTAGTCATGTGGAAGTCCACATGGCAGCAGACCGGGCTGGGTGTGCTGCACAACTTGGTGAGCCATGGGGGGTTGTACACGGCCTGAATTGGACCAAGTGGCATGCCACACGGCCCCTTTTAAACCATGTGCACGGCTCAATGAGCCGTGAATTTAGGATTACCCTTCTTTTATTTTTGAGCCCTTTTACTTTAGGGCTAGTCAAGTTGAACTTACTTTAGGGCTTGTTGATTTCCTTGTGTATTTTTTGGTGTTTTTACTTTATGGCTTGTCAAGTTACTTGTCTTTTTTTTTGGTGTTTTTAGTTTAGGGCTAGTCCAGTTACTTGTGTTTTTTGTGGTATTTTTTACTTTAGGGCTAGTCCATAGGATAGTCTCAGTTTTTTTATTGAATTTTTAATTTTTTTGTTTTTTTTAACCAAAAAATGAACATTCTTTGTTTTTGGTTGATTTCTTTTTTTTTGGAAGGTTTATTGAGTTTATGGGTTATGTTACTACCCTTTCATTCCTTTTTTTTGACCCACTGCTGTCCCGTGGCATGTGGAATCCAAAACGCTTGCTGACCAGGATGCGTTGGCTGCCCAACTCTTTGAGCTGTGGGGGGTTATACACGGCTCCAATTGTACCGTGTGGCGTGCCACATGACTCCTTTGGAACCATGTGCACAGCTCAATGAGCTGTGAATTTAACATTTCCCTAAGAATATGTAAAAGGGTGATGATAAATTCACAACTCCCAGTTGTGTGGTAGTTGTGTAGGGTCCTAAATGGCCCAATGGACGCGTGGGGGCCCATAAATGCGTCTCAAACGCACTTGCAGGACAAGACACAAGTCAACATGCGCCCAAGGGGTTTTCTCAAACATGTGGAACCCCCAGGGGGTTGTATACCCCCCTTACGTGGTGTTTTTGGGTCATTTCCCCCTCTCAACCGCTGTTTGCAGCCCTTTCGTGCGGTATACAGTCCCATGGGGGCCTTGCCACAATTTTTGGGTCCCCCTGGACCACATTTGGGTTCCATCAACCCAAATTTGGGATCAGCGCATACTATGTTGGACTTTTGGACCACACCTAGTGATCTCCAAGTGACCCCAAAGTGAATATAAAGTGAGATAGAGTGAATCTGTGAACAAAATCATTGAAACTAAAGGGAAACTGCAAATAAAACATCCCACAAAATTGATCATTCTAAACTTGAAAGTGAGCAAAACCAGGTAGTTTTTCAATTGAATGATGGGTTGAATACTGAATTAGCATTGAATTTTTTTTTCATAACAGGAACAGTTTCAAGACCTCCTTTTTGTAAAATGGCAGCTTTTAAGGACTAAATTTATAGTGCCATGAACAAAGCTGGTGACAAGAATGATTTGGGTAATGAATCTTTGGAAGGCCCAATTTCATCCTCATCTAGGGTGAAAATTCAGGAACAAAATGTTTCACAAATCAACATTACCTGTGTTGGTGAGTGGAATTTTATGTTGCTTGGTCTTTGTCTTATTCACTTTGATTGAAACTGATTTAGTGCATGCCATCAATATAACCATTGAATTGTTTCCAGATCCACTTCACCCACCTCCTGTAAGAGCTTTTCCTACTAGGTTCAAAGGGACAGGTGCTAAGGCTAGCAGGGTAACCAGTGGTAGCCCGTCATGTTTTCTTGGTGCTGTAGTACAGGTAGCAATGAATTCCACAGGTTATGTGAATTGTTCTACTTTTTGATTTATTTTTAGACTTGTGAATAACACTAATCTATCCACATATTTATTATTTAATTAACTATACTTAGTAGATATTATCAGGATGTTAATAATTCTCTTAGTGGAAAGTTCTACAGGTAATCTGATGTCAGGTGTGTTTTCATTATGTATTAGCTGATGGGAGTAAAATCATGATATTGATTTTAATCCTTATTCTCTAAACTCTGTTGATCAACTCAAGATAATTAATTAAAAATATAAGCTATATGAATTCATGTAATATTTCAACATACTCAGTTTCCTTAGTATGTCACGGGAATACTTATGTCTTAAAATTCCCAAAATTATATATTGAAAGTATTTTAAAATATTTTACAAATAGTAGTTATTTTTTTTTTTGAAATATTGGGAATTTTTATTATATTTTATAAAATAAATATGTAGAAAGGTTATTTAAGTATTTTTATATAATTTTATGTATTTTAGATTATCTTCTATCCATTGGGAAGTTTATCACATATGAAGTATTTCCCCATCTAGGTTTTAGCACCTTTACATGGTACATGGGCTTCTCAAGCCGCCTGTCACTCTGTCAGCCTGTAGTCCTGGGTCTGCGTACTTGTCAGATGCCCGGGGCTTCATACATGGCTTGTCAGGGTACGTGGACAGGGTGGCAGTGCTGCTGCTCAGCCGCGTGCAGATTTGTTTGTTTCCACAGCTGCAGTCTGGAATTATGACAAATCAAATTTCCACCCGTAACTCCTCCAAATCACAGAATTCTTGGATTCTTTCACAAAATTCACGGTGAAACCTATATGTGGTGTTTCATTTGAGATATTAAAATGGCCAAAATCCCAATGCTGTGTCTCTTTCTAAATCCTCATCATTTATTTAAAAATATAAGCAGTAGGAATTTGAGTTAAGTGTTGGTGAGTGAACCTACCTTAATTTTTATTTAGATTCAGAATTTGAAATAATGTTTCTAATATCCAGCCTTTAGCCGTAGGATTGAGGGGACCCATTAAGTCTGCATGAATTTGTTCTAGGACTTTTGAGGCAGTTTGTTGGACTTGAGAAAAATTTGACTTTGTAATTTTTGCCTTGTTGCAATTGAGACATTCAAAATCTTTTTTCTCCTCGGATGGGATTGTTATTCAAGTATTTCTCCATTTGACCAAAACTGGTGTGCCCAAGAATTCTGTGAATTTCAAATAGTTTATTTCTGGAGTAGAAAAAGGAGTTTTATTCCTCAGTCTTGTTTATGACAAAGAGATTGTTGAGGATTCTGCCAGAGATGATTTCTTTGCTGCCAAAGTGTACAAAAAAAGTTCAGGGCAAGACAGTTGAATTGAAAGTCAAGTTCTCCCCCTTTTCTACCAGAGCCCCAAGAGATATGAGATTGATGGTTGAATTGGGGACTCACGCAGAGTTTCTGAGATCAATGTTGCAGTGCTCAAAGGGAATTATAGCATTACCAATGCCCTTGATCTTAATGTCAGCATTTTTCTTTCCTGTTTGAATCTTTACTTCTCCATTGGGATCTGATATGGACTGGAAGTGATTCTTGTCAGTTATGATATGGATGGAGCAACCAGACTCTAGTATGAAATTTCTTGGGGTCAACTTCTCTTGACAGGATGAGTTTAGTCCGCAGAATAATGAGAAGTTATGATATTGGGATTTGTCCATGGCTTTCATTTTACCCTTATTACCTTGATAGTGAGTATTGGGTGGTCTAAGATCTGAAAATTCAACCCAACAGCTTTTGGCAGGATTGGTGGTCACGGCAGATTTTCTTTTCCATTTTTGCATCTGGTTCCATTGTATAGCGCTAAATTGAATGGTTTTTTTTTCGCGTTTCTTGAGCACTGATCTTGTTTTTATCTTGGGTAAGGTGGTTTAATACAGTTTCTATCTTCATTTCATTAATTGAGTGAATTATTTGGGTTTTCATGTTCTGCATCAAGGAGGGAAATTTGAATAGAACCCGATAAGAAATAATATTGGAGGGAAGCTTGATTCCAACTTCTGTTAGTTTCTTTAAGAAGGTTTTGATGGTTGTCACAAATGCTTCAATGTTTGACATAATTTTGAGATGAAGAAAACTGTTAAAAACGCGGGCCCTGTTTGCTGATTAGGATGAGGCAAAGTTTGATTGAGTTTCTAGCCAGATAAGTTTGCCTTTGTCTTTGTTGCGGTCATAGATAATTTTGTTATAGGTGTTTGTATTGAGTTTGGCAATTAGGTAGGCCACCATTTCTTGGTTTGTCTCCTTGTCTAGTGTGAGCGACATGTCTGATGAGTTCATTTCATGAAAAATACCCCTGATTTCAAACATTTTCTCCATTTTCTTCCTCCACATGCTGTTGCTTTCTTTTTTCAGCAGTGGTGTGGACTCAATGAGTACCTTCAGAGCTTGAGATTTGAAATTAATGGGGTCTCCCCCTGGTCCTGGAGTTGATGAGGATCTGGTTGTTGGCATTTCTTCTTTCAGCTTTGAACCGTGATAAAATTAGGATTGGTTTGAAAACCAGGACCAGTCTGCATTTTGATGAGAAGGAAATTAGGAAATGAAAAACAGGACACAACATCTCAGAGCAAGGAAACTGATAAATAAACAATACCCATGGGAGTCTTGTTGGAGACAAGTTGAAATCAACCAGCAACAAGTTAACCAAAACTGATCAGAGGAGCGCCTTTGAAAAACTGTGAAATTGGGTAGTTAGAGTCAAAACCAAAGTGTCATGATTTTTGCTTACTTTGTTTGACTGGCTGCAGGTGATCAGGGTTGGCTGAGTGTTGATACCTTTGATGTTTGAGGATGGCATGTTGGTGATTGATAGATCAGAGAATGCAAGATAGTTTTCCAGCATAGCTTAACTCACTCTGGAGTTGGCCACTCCACATCTATAGTATTTGCACTCAGCAAATTTTGGCAGAACAGTCCCTTGAAGTAAAAACAGATGTAGGAAAGAAAACACATTCTAAAACAGATTCAGCACACAATTGGGAGGAATTACTTCTGAGATAAGTTGCCTCCACAGATCAGATATGAGAAAGAGATAAAAACAAGAAGAAGACAAGAAGATTGGATTTTGGATTTTATTCCAAACGTGACTGGTACTGTAAATCCCAAGGTTGTTGTTTTGATCCCAGCCCGGGGGGACCAAATGTAAGACTCCAAAATGTGCTGAGCAGGAGGCATTTCTGTGGAGGGGAAAAAGTTCTTTTTAGGCTTCCCTGCTGAGGGTTACAGAAATATTGAAATGTAACCAGAATCAAGATCCAGAACATTTTAAATAAGGAATCAATGGGAAGGATCAATTTTGATAGTGGTCGGTAGCAATGGAAATAACAATATCTGAGGCAAGAAGGGTTTGGAAAAGTACTTGAACAAAAAAGCTAAAGTTTGCTCAAAGTTCAATAGAAAAAGGCAGTTGTAAGTAAAAATGCCAACAAGCTAATAACTCTGGTTGTCAGCAGAAGAGCAGGAAAGATCAACTCAATTCCAACCAGCCTCCAGGTTCTCAATTAATCTGCCCAAATATTAGCAATCAAGATCTTGAAGGGTACCAGATACCTGTGGGTGGCTTTAAAAAACAAAGCAATTTGTTTTATGAAGCTCTAGAAGCAAAAAAGTAACCAATTCAAACAAGAATAACCAAGCACTTCTTGAGGCACTCAAGAAAAGCGTGGCAGAATATAACTTCAAAAAAATAAACGGAGGTTTAACCCTTCAGGTTTCAACCTTAAAGAAGTCTTTCAGCCAAATTTGACTCGTTCCGGAAATAAAATCAAATGAATGATCAGGACCAAAGCTGTCAGTGAAGGGGATCAATGGAGTGGCTTAACACACTCAAGAATTCAAACCAATGAATTTTTCTTCAACCAGCAAGGATATTGTTTGGTGATAATGATCAGGCCACAGAAGAAGGATCAAAGGATTGAGTATGGAGACTCACAAGAGGCAAATTGAAGCGTTGAATACTGACATGCGACACCCAGTAGTTTTTGTGCAATATGCATAGCTGCATGGGACATGTTGTGCAACAGGTGCAGAGACAGTATCAGATGTTGCAAGCTTTCCCTCAGATTCCAACACCGCTTATTTCATCCTCCAATGATCAGAACTCACTCATCACCCCCCCCATCCTCCCACATCAAGTTTCTAGACATACATTCCAGATCCCCATCAGCATGAACCCTCAAGAATTGGAGGCAATCATCAATCAAGCCCTGTCCTCCCAGGCAGAGGGTGAACGCCAGCAACAAGCCAAGTTGCTTGCTGCTCAAGCTGCCCAGTTCAATTCAGAAGCCGCCCAGTTCAATTCAGATCTGCAGAGCTTAAACATGAAATTGCCAGACTCTCAACTCAACATGATCAGGCATCATCCACCCCAGAGCAATCCAAGGATCACAACTCAAAATAAAGAAAAAAATCAACTCTTGATCATGATATCATCATGACCCCCACACAAACAAGCCGCTCAAAGTCTGAACCACCTCCATCAATCAGTTTGTCAGCTTCCCAGGGAAAATTAAAAGAAACTTCACCATCAAAAGGGAAAATTTCAGTGGCTAAAGTCAAAAGTCCTGAAACTCCACCTTCAGCCCCCAAGCGCCACCCAGCTCAACTCAAGAAGGATGAGGTTCCAAAAGATTTCCAGAGAGTGAAGGTAAGTTACTTCCTAGGCATTGAGTTCTCCCACTCAATGCTGATATTATTATTATTATTTTGAAAAAAGGAAGCTTTGTTTATGCAAATCAAAATGCTTTGGGGACTCTTTCAAAGTAACTCTGTTCCTGCGCAAGTCAATGGTCAACTTCTGAAGGAATTCAACATGCAATTCAGCAATTTTCCACATCTTGAGGCTGCTGTGGAAGATCAAAATGATCCGGATCTGATTTTGCAAGATAGTATTGTTACCCTCCGCCAAGGGAAGAGTGGTTGTTTCAAAATGGGAAGAGGCCTTTCAAACATCAGTGAAATGTCACTTCTGTATGTTCATGGTTTTCAAGCGCAAGTTGGGATTTCAATTTGGGGACCTAACCTTGAAGAGCCCCTAGAATCTTTATTCAACTCAGCTTGTTGCATAATTGCATTGGACACTTTCCATCAACTGGCTGCAAGTGGTGCTTACAACTACATGTTGTTGAATTTGACTTATATAAATAAAATGTCACTGTTAAAATTAGCATATAATCACTTTGTTCACTATGTCATGGAGACCCAATTCAAAAAGGAAATAAAAGAGATTGGGAAGCATCAGAAGGAAAAATCAAAGAAGGTTTCCCAAAAAGGACGTGAACAAGTAAGCTTAATTTTTAGGTGCAATAATTGTTATTAGTTTTTTATGACTGACTTTCTTTGCAGCTGAAAGATAGTAGATTTTCATTTGCTGTGGCTAAAAAATTTCCAAAACAATACCTCCGAATCCTGGAAAACATCTCTGCCCATAGTGATGATGAGTATAGCCCTGAGCATAACTGCTACATTATCAAAACCTTGAAGTATCGGTCCAACAATGCCAAAATGTTCTTCGGTCAATTAGATGTTGAAATGCTCAAATCCAAACAGCTTTCTGGAAAACAGGGACGCAAACAATTCTGAAAACTCCCAAAAACACCTTTATATTCCAATTTCTTGAAAGCTCCAACTAATTTGCCTCTGGACTTCTACAACAAAAAGTTGTTCTAACAACTATCAGATTCAAATAAGCAACTGATTCCCAATATCAATTCAGTTGCATTCCTCCCAGATGCAACCCAGTCCCTGCTACCAAGTATACATGAGGAAGAACGCCTTAGTGACAAGGCTTTCAATGAGCATTATTGCAATGTTTTGTTATACCCATACGGTATGGAATCTATCCCAGAAAGCAATGAAGAAGAAAAGGACAATGGAAGTGATGCCAGTGAATCCTTATCTGAGACAAGTGATATGACCAGAAGCGACAAGGTGGAAGAAAGCCTTTTAAATGAAGATGGAGAGTTTGGAGAGTTTTACAACTCTCAAGAGGATTCTGGAAGTTAATTTGAGGAGGAAGACAAGGACTTGTAGGGAGGTAGACCAGTGGATATGTGAGGTTTTTGTATGATATACTATGACACAGTCCAGAGTAAATCAAAACCATTACATACGTTCTTTTTTTTCTAAATTCTTTTCTCAAATTTTTTCTATCTTCAATTTCCATTTGAATGAAATACATTGCATTTTTTTTTTGTTTCTTTTTTTTAAAAAAATATATATTCTAGTCTTGTGGAGTAATAAAAGCTGAGTATTCCACTGGACGGCACATGATTCCATCTTTGGGAATTCCAAACACATTGTTCTTTAAGGTGCAATCAGCAAAAATAAAATGAATCTGGTTTGTAGAGACTACAACATGGTTGGAATTTACCACTCTTAAGAAAACTTTAAGTAAAGAGAGAATTGAACAGAATATTGATGAATGGCTATCCAATTGATCTGGATAAACATCTTCAATCTTTTTTACAATCATGCAAACATGCTCAATATTTCTGCTTGTTTTCATACAATATATCTTTTGAACCATGCCAAACTGCAACTTACCCCCTTCCTTATATACAATACCACCGTTTGACTTACCAACTGATACACCTCTCTCAATGTCATCAGTACCACACCATTTGTAAGCTCTTAGCTCTTGAGCATAATTGAAAAATACCTCTGAGTTCATTGGATGAGGAATGCTTTGAAAATTTCAAAGTGTAGCATTTTCCCTTTGGAGATGCTTCAATATGATTGTATATCCTTCAATTACCAAGGTTATTTTGTCTTTGTAATCCTTCAAAAGTTCACTTCCCTTCAAACGTGTTGCAGGTCTTTATTTGGCCATCAATTGTTGTTGGCTGAACACTTTCCACATCATTGTCCTGTCCATTTCACCTAAACAATCCTAATCAGTCGCCTGAAAATCACAGTTTATTTTATTTGAATTTTTTTTGAATCAAGCTTACTTGTCTTATTATTTGTTTTTACCTTTTGTAAAAATCCAATGAATCGTTCTCCATTGAATTCTGATACGCTATTCATGGGCCCTCACTGCCTCAGCATTTCCGGAAAATGCAATGCAAAATGATGTTTGGGGCAAAGCTTGATATCTTGGAACAGATTCCTTGATGTTTCTCCATAACGCTTGTAGTACATTTCAAATATTTTTGGATTGTTTAGTGAGAGAGATTTTGCACATAATACGCTTGTGCATTGGCAAAGTGCACCCGCATTGACCAAAATTTGCCCTGAAAATGATTTTGTGCTAATTTTGAGATGATGTTGAACAAAAATTTCAGGTAACACCAGTGGTACAATGTACTGGAACAATGTGTACCACTAATGAGCCTTCCATTTCCCAGCCTTTTTTTTTGGCAACTGGTTTTGGTGGCTTTTCAAGTCAAGAAGGTAAAACAACATCAATTTGTAGTTGAATAAATAATTTCACTTGCTCTCTGGTAAAAGCGCCAGACTGATCTTGACTGATTTTACCATTGGATGAGCCTGATTCAGATGATTCATCTTTGTAATCATCATCATCAACAATTTAAAAATCCTGCAAGAAAATCATTTTTCTTCTATAATTTCCATGGCCACCCAATTCCCAACTGCGTTTCTTCTTTGCATCTTCTAAACGTCCAAAATCAATACACCATTGAAATAAAAAATGATGTTGCAAGACTCCCTCAAGCCAATTATGCATCATTCCAAGTGGATTGTCCAGAACAGGATCTTGGTAATTCAGACAGTGTAATTCAGAATACCTGACACCTGTTGAATCCAACACCTTCTGACGCATGTTTAGTGTTGAATGATTGGGTACTCTTGAGATGATTTCAACGTTTCAAGTTTTGAACGGTGCTGTCCCAGTTCTAGCTTGGAGAGGTCTTCCTTGATACATTTACACCATGAACAGAAGAATCGAGCGCTGTGGGATGCAAAACCAGCTGTTTTATGCACCCCAATAACATCACCAAGGAGGGTAAGGAGCCTCACTTGTACAGTTTGACCATTGGGATAGTGGTGAGTTGAAATAACTTGACCTTTTCCAAATTCCAGAAGTTAATCAACAATTGGCTTGAGGATGTGATTAATTTTGATAATAGAGGGTGCATTGGGACTGGGTGTGATTTGGGCAAGGAAAGTCCAGCAGACTTGGTTCCTCATTGTTGGAGGCAAGTTGAGACAATTCATGCTGATCAGTCCAAGAGACTGATGCTTACCAGCCATTTTATTTCCTTGGGGATTAAAGCAGTCACAGAATAGTGAAAAAGTTAGATTCAAAGTTGAAATATCAGTTGATTCAGTTGGCCATTGGAATTTTTCCAAGTTTGAGTTTGCTGGATTTAAATCACATTTTGATCAGATAATTTACTTATTTTTTATTTCCACAATGCAACTTCATCTTCAATTGAATTGTTCTTTAAAATCCAGCTCAACCATTGATGCAGTGGTTGAGTGACATACATTGACCTTGCAACAGGGAAATTTTGGGAAAGTGTATTTTTGAAGCAACAGGGAAGACATTGGGTTTCTGCTTTTGTTCTTTGGAATTTTTGGAAAATTTGGAAAAGTTGAGTGGCACATGGTTGTGCCCTAGGGTTTTCTTTATATTGAAAATTGTGAGGAACATTGGGAAGATCATAAAGAGCAAAGCAATTTGGGCAACATATGGTTTTTATCAATACCAGCTTGATGTGTAGTTTTTTGCTTATGGTCTTCATGCTTTTGGGAACAGATTGACTTTTGATTGTGCTTTGAGGCTTTTTTTGTGCCTGAGAAACCAACTTTAGGATGAGTTTACACGCTTGCTGAAAGTTTTCTGATGTAACCCCACAAAATAGGTGCACCCAGGCCAAGAAGATGGCTATTTAAATTGGAACTAAATAATGGACTTTCATCAGTTAATGTGTAATATGAAATTCAAAAGTTGATTTGTTTACTCACTATCTAGATTTTCTGTGTTTTTGTATAAAGGAATAGAATCAGACATAGTGCTTGGCACTGGAGATTTGCTATCAGATTGGTGATTTAGGTTGCATTTGTACTGTGATTGATGTTTGTCATTGATTTGGTGTTGGAAATTATTTCTTCAGGATATAAGCTTGCCATTAACAGTTTTTCCTTCATCACTGGTGACAGATAATAGTGAAAACTTTGAGCAGTTACATAACTCAATGATTGTGTACTGATTGATGATAATGATTATCATATGCCGGGAAATTGGATAGACATTCAAGCAGGGAGGACAAATCTTCTGGGTTTAACATAGCTGTAGGCTCTGTATGTAACATCTGCACATTTTGAGAAGGTGTTGCAGGCCAGATTTGGCCTCCCACGCCACAGGAAATGTTGCTTTCCATGAATGCAACTGGGTGTCACAGCAGAAAATGCAACACCTAAATTTGCCTTGTGTCAAGGATCCGGGGGAAATCAAAGATATACCCAGGATAAGGATGCTCAGAAAGGGGAAGAGACCCATGGATTGATTACTTTAGAAAATGATGATGATTTTATTATTGATGATAAGATGGATGGTGATGCTGCAAAAATGCAGGGGAGATCCCCTTGTTTTATGGGCAAGAGACTCTGTTATTTGTCACCACACCGACTGGCCCATGTTAACTGAATTGAAGGAAATTGAGAAAAATTCACATATTGAAGGGACCAGGACTATTCTGAAAAACAGAAATCACATGAGTTGAAGCACAAGGTGAAGACAAAGAAGAAACTGAAGAGTAATCATAATATTGAATAAAATTGAAAAAAATCATACCAGAAAGTTGAAAGTTAGAGCCTAGAGGAGTCGAGTCAAAGCAGGTTGAGGGTGATGGTTGGGTGGTTTACAGCGGTACAGTGAAGTTGAGAGATGAGAGATGATAAAGAAAGAGAATGATAAAATATAAAAGGAGAAAATAATAGAAAGAAGATACAAAAGAGATACAAAAGAAACAGCAAGCTGATTGGAATGAATCAGAGAGAGACAAGCAGAAGAGCAAGTAAATCTGAAGAGCAAGACACAGCTCAGGACTATGATTAGTTGAGAGGAAACAAGGAAAGATTGGGTGAGCAAGGGGTTGCGCGGGCTGATAAACAATGGAACTACTCAGTGGAGTATTTGACACAAGTGGAGGAGAATATTTGACACCCCTTGTGGCTGGTAGGATTTTGAGGTATGGGAAGTGAGGATTGATGACACAGAGGAGCTTGGAGAGTGGAATTTGGGGTAGCACTTTTGTTAGTTTGTCAGCTATCATGTCGTCTGATGGAATGAGTTTTATCTCAAGGTTCTTGCATTTTAGTTCTTCCCAAGTGGCTTTTGTTTTGATGTCAATATGACAGGTTTTGGAGTTACAGCCAAATTTCTTCAACTTGTTGTCCAAACCTTTGTTGTCAATGTGATGTATGCTTGGTTGAGTAGGTCTCTCCCAAATTTCTGATAGCAGTCCTCACATCCAAATGGCCTTGAGGAATGAGTCAACTAGGTGATTGAGTTCAGCCTCAGTGGTGGAGTGAGTAACATTTTGTTGGCTGTAACTGCTCCATGCAATGGGGTTTCCAAACAGAAGGGTCATGTGACTGGATTTAGAATGCCTTGTATTGAGGTCATCATTCCAAGTGGCCTCACTGAAGCATTGAAGTTGGGTCTTGTGATGTTTTACTTCCAGGACTGTAGATAGTCCCTTTGTGGCTTTGAGGTATTTCCAGCAGCATTTTATTTTGCGCCAGTAATTTATCCCGGGCCATTTTCAAAAACAAGCAAGACCTGAGACAGAATAACTATTGTCTGGTCAAGTCAAGCATGCAATTTATTTCATTAAGAAAACGGCTGACATGTAGTTGATGTTCAGTGCCTTAAATTCTTTGTGCTCTTTGCCACTGGCGGTTCAAAGATTGAGGTTAATGGTATGGAGGATGGGTAACAAACGTTAATTTTGAGCTCTTCAAGCCTGTTTTTGATGTGGTTAGGTTGAGAGAGGAAAATATTGTTGCTGATTTTGGATTATTTCTTTCTAAGGATGAGTTTAGGATTGTGAGAAGTTGAGTTTGGAAAACTTTTCAGAAAGTTTTCTTTAAATTTATTTCCAAGACTGACCAGAATGAGATCATCAACATTAAAGAAGATCATGGAATGGCACCAAGGATTCAGATAGAGACATGGGTCAGAGGACAACTGGTGGAACCCTTGGCTAGAGAGCCAGGTGGTGAGAGTGTTGAACCAGTTGAGAGGAGCTTTTTTGAGCCTGTAAAATGATTCCTTGAGTTTCAGATATTTTGACTTCTGCTTTGATTGTTTTGGTGTCTTAATTATGACCAGTTCCTTGAGTTGAGGGGGAAGAAAAGCACTCTTTACGTTGAATTGAGTGATGGGAAGCAAGTGATAGAGATGTAAAGTAGGGAAATCCTGAGTGATGCTGCTTTTTCAGTTGGGGAAAATGTATCTTGATAATCTAGACTGTAAATCTGATTGAATCCTTGCACACATAGTTGACTTTTGTAAACCAGTTGATCTCCATGACAATTGTCCTTGAGGAAGTAGACCAAGTATGTTTTGAGAGGTTTTGCTGGCTCAGGACTGTTATAGTCTTCCCAAACTTCCATCTTTTTGATAACATTCAATTCTGCATCCATTGATAAGTCCCAGTTTTCATATTCCTTACATTTCTTTGCCTACGTGAAAAATTTGGGAACAAAGTAGTGGTGATATACTTAACAATCAGGTGGCTGGAGCATTGATCAATTGCGCAGAATTTGGGAGGGAACCAGTTTGTCAGCAACCTCCTGAGATCCTTGAGACGACTGGTTTTCAGCAGACTCTGCAGCTTCAGATGATGATGAACTGAGATCAGCAGATTGAGAGTTAGCAATGATGACTGGAGAGTTTCTCCAAGTAGGTTCAAATTGTAGAATAGGGAGATCAATGTCAAGAGAAGGGATGGCTGCTGGAGGGTTGTTGTTAATAAGATTTCAGGTGAGAGAATTGATTATTTTGATGTGTTTAGAAGATATAATTTTGTTATCTGGCTTGAGGATTCAATAAGACAAGAGATTGGGATTGAATCCTACAAGCGTGCCTTCTAATCTGAAATTATTGAAGTTATCCCTGCAAGACATCTGTAAGTTTAAGTAAACTACCCTGGAGCCTAAAGGATGAAATTAATCCAAGGGTAGTGTCTTGTTTTTGAAGATTTTGTAAGAGATTTCTCATTAGGGTGTTTTGGTATCTGATTGAGCATGAGGGTAGAAGCCGTGGATACTTCAGCCCAGAGATGGAGGGGTTGTTTGGAAGATGGAAGGATATCTCTGATGGATTTGGCAATGGTTCAATTGGCACGTTGTAAGACTCCAGATGGTACTAGGCCATGGTAGTTCTGTGGAGGGGATAGGTGCTTTTTTAGGCTGCCCTCCTGAGTGTTACAAAAATATTTAAATATAACCAATATCAAAGTCCAGAACCTGGTAAAGGGGGAACCAAATTTAAGAGGATAAAGATTATAGTAGTTGGTAGCTGGGAGACAACACTATCTGAGGCAAGATGATGTTGGGGAAAACTTGAATAGAAGGAGTCAAGAATTGTTCAGAGTTCAACAAGAAAATGCAATTGTGAGTGACAACGCCCACAAGCTAATAGCTCTGGTTGTCAGCAGGAGCTTAGGAAAGATAAACTCAATCCCAAACAACCTCCAGGTCCTCAATGAACCTGCCCAACTCTCCGCAATCAAGTGCTTGAAGGGTATCAGATAACTGTGGGTGGCCGCACAAGACAAAGCTAATTGTTTGAAGAAGCTCTAGAAGAAAAACAATAACTGATTCAAACAAGAATAATCCAACACTTCTCAAGGGACTCAATAGTAGCGTGGCGGAATTCAACCTCAAAAGAGATGAAGGGAGGTTTAACACTCCAGGTTTTAAGCTTAATAAAACCTCTTCAGTCAAACATGACTGGTTACAGAAAGATAATCAAAGGATGATCAGGACCAGTATGGTTGGATAAAGGGATCAGGAGTGGTGTAACACACCCAAGAATTCAATTATTCAAATTCTTCTTCAACCAGCAAAGCTATTGGTTGGTGATAAGGATCAAGGATCAAGGGGTTTGAGTATGGAGGCTCAAGGATCAAGGGGTTTGAGTATGGAGGCTCAAGGATCAAGGGGCAATCATAGATATACCCAAATTTTTTTGTCTCAGATAAAAGGGAATGAAGACCCCACAGATGATGTATTTCAAGAGGATACTGATGATCTTAGGATGTGGTGTGTTTTAGGAAACCATGTGCTCATCTGATTTGATGATCAATGTGCTCCTCATTATATGGGCAGGAGGCCCTGTTAGACTATGTACAAGGGATACTACAAATGGAGCAGAAAAAGAAAGAAAGAATTTTTTTTTTTGATTTTCAAATTTTTTAGGTGATAAGAAAAATTTGATCACGCAGGCCGGTGGAAATCCAGCCTGCCTGACCGGGGTGGGATCCTTCTCATCCCTTCACAATCTTTTGCGTCCGTTTGTGGAGGGGCGCGCGCAACAATACCGGAATCACCCACCCCTTGCCCAAAGGCGGAAGGGGTGGGAAATGAAAATGAACCAGACCGCCCGCGGATGTCTGCAGGCAGTAGACGATGCCTTTCCACCCCCGCACAAAGATGAAAGGGGGGTGGGAGAGTCCCAGGGGGAAGGTGAGGGAGTTGAGGTAGGCATCAAGACCGTCTTGATCTTGATTGGAGTGAGATTGGAAGGCAGGATGATGGCAGGCAGGACTCAACGGCTCAAGGTGATTGTGTAAATCCTGACAGGCTTGAGATTGGCGACTGATAGATTGAGTGAGGTGGGAGATTGATGGATCCAAGGATTGGACAAGCGCTTGGAGGTGCGGTCGGGATGGGTTTGGTAAGGCATGGATGAGCAACACACAACAATGAGGATGAGGACAAGCGACGCGCGACGATGAGGATGAGGATGAGCCACGCGCAGGGACAGTTTTTTTTTTTTTTTTACAATTTTTGAATTCTTTTCCCAAGGTGTCCCAAATGGTTCACCACAACGTTCTACCCTTCCATTATGTTTGTGATGATACAGTTCTGTTACAATGTGTTGAACGGAGTTCTCTTGAAAGAAGGAGCTGAGTTCTTGATTGGTGAATTCTCCCCCACCATCAGTACAAATGGTGGTGGGAAAGCATCCTTGTTTTTGCTTCTCAAATATAAGAATGGATAAAATTTGATGACAGGTGTCAGATTTGGAACAAAGAGGAATAGTGGAGAAATACCCAGAATAGCTTTTGACAATTGTCATGATGTACCTCATCCCCTTGCGGGATTTGGGATTAATTGGTCCCATCAAATCAATATGGAGCTTTACAAGAGGTTTGGAAGCATGGTTTGCTTTAATATTGAAAGGATTTTTTGTGATTTTTGAGAAAACACAGTTGGAGAATTGAAAGTTATCTATTAGGGAATGAGTAATTTCAGGTTTGACATTTTTTAATTGGTACAGACTAGCGTGACCAAGTGATTGATGAAGATAAAGGAGCTTATTTTAATCAAAGGTTTTTTGAGTGAGGTAGCTGATTTTAGAGTTATTTCCAATGGAGTGAGGAAGGTTTAGAGCAAAGAGATTGTCTTGTATGAAAGCTTCAAAAGCAAGAGTTCTTTTGTGGAGAAACTTGAAAGAGTTTCCACAGCCAGAAACCAAACATTGTTTTTCAGAAACTAAAATTCTGGGACTGATGAGATTGATAACAAGATTTGGAACAAAGAGACAGTCAGAGATTCAAATGAGGGAGTTTCTCCAAGCAAGAACCACTTTGCCTTTTCCTTTGATGGGGAGATTGGCTACATCTTTTCCAGTACTGATGTGTTCACCGCTGCATTTTTGCAAATAGGTGAAGTATTGAGTGTATTTGAACATGTGGCACAATGCCCCAGAGTCAAGGATGATATGGTGGTTGGTGTTCACCTTGTTGATTCAAGTGGTCAATAGAGCGTGGTAATGAGCAACTTTGTTGCTTTTGGGTTTCTTCTGAGCTCTCCATTTAGCCTGAGCTTCTTTCCACAATTCTGGAGCCAGGTGCTCATACTTATGACAGCACCTTTCCTTGGAGTGGTCAGTTGCGTTGGGATTGTGATATCCTTGTTGGTATTTTTGAAGTTTGGAGACTGGAGTTTTGGAACTATTGGTTACCAGAGCAGTTTTTCTGACTGGGATCTTGGTGAGTTTTGATTTGGATTCATTATCTAGCTGTGTTAAATGATTCAGAACAAGATCAATTGTAATTTCCTTATCTGAGTGCATAATTTGCCTTCAAAGTGAATGAAGAGAAGGTGGGAATTTGAAAAGAACTAGATAAGCCAACATGTCCAAAGGAAGTTTGATACCAACATTGAGCATTTTCTTGAGTGAAATTTTCATCTTGGTAATGAAAGAGGTGATTTTGTTGGGTTTGAAAAGATGATATAGAAAGTAATTGAATACTTGAGCTCAATTTGCGTTTTGAGATGACGCAAATCTTTCCTTGATTGTTTTCCATAGACCTTTAGCCAAGTTGATGTTGTCAGAGTTAACTACATTGTTTTGCATTATGGTATTGATTTTGCAAAGAATAATGACTCAAGTTTCAAGATTGTCCATGGGGCTAAGAGTTTTGGTGTCATCTTCAAGGATTTGTTTGGTTCCTTTGAGTTCAAGCAGGATGGTGATCTTGTCTTTCCAAATTTAGTAATTTTGGTCTGTCAGATTTGGGAAGGCTTCAAGAGCGGCCTTGAGAATAATTTGTTGGAAGCCGTCCATGTTTTCAGGTCCCTCCATAAGGTCAAGAGATTAGGTTTTCATGCAATTTTGCTTTTAACTGTGTTAACTGAATTGAAGAAAGGAGAGAAAAATTCTCATATTGAAGGGGCCAGGAAAATTCTGACAAACAGAAATCAAATTAGTTGAAGCACAAGGTGAAGCCAAAGAAGAAACTGAACATTAATCATAAGAGTGAAAGAAATTGAAAGAAATCATACCAGAAAGTTGAAAGTGAGATCCTAGAGAAGTGATTTGATTCAAAGAAGGTTAAGGGTGATGTTTGAGTGGTTGACGGCAGTACAGTGAATTTGAGAGATGAGAGACAATAAAGAAAGAGAATGAGAAAAGATAAAAGGAGAAAATAATGGAAAGAAGATAAAAAAGAGATACAAAAGAAACAGCAAGCTGATTGGAATGAATCAGAGAGAGAAAAGCCAAAGAGCAACACAATCTGAAGAGCAAGACACAGCCCAGGACTATGATGAGTTGAGAGGAAACTGGGTAAAATTGGATGAGCGCAGGGGCGCGTGGGCTGATTGCTATGCAAGGGAACTACTCAGTGGAGGATTTGACACAAGTGGAGGAGATGACTTGACAGCCCACTCCTTTTGTCTCCTTCCTTGCAGAAATGGAGGTGAAGGGATGGGGGGAGCAATTGTTGCCCCCCCCACCCAGCTGCCCCAATGACCAGGCAGGGTTGAGGGACTTCAAATTAGTCCCTCTACCCCCTACGCCAGTCATGCGCGGGCCATCTGCCCCAAAGTGAGCTAAAGACAGGTAAATGGGGCCCCAAGCAGGCCGCAACACAGGCAACGGTCCCAACAGGTTGTCGAAGCCCAATATGGAGTAATGACTACTTTGGCAGGCCAACCGCGCTGGCTAAGTAAGTCCAAAATACAAAGGGGGCTCAATTATTGCCCCTGAGGCCCATGTTGTTGGGGTGGGCCATCCACCCCCCAGGCCTGTGAGGGTCCATGTCTCAAATAACTTATTTCATGTGTTTTAAGGCCAGTTTACCCAAATCATTGAAATCCACAAAGGCCCTTGTTGTCTGGGTGATTGTCCACTGGGCCATAGAGCCCCATTTTTGCATCCCATTTGGAATATACTCATGTGTGGCACCAATTTAAGTAATTTTATGAAGATGGGATTTTTAATGTTCATGAACCCTTTAAGGAGTATTTAAATGATTGAAAATAAGTGCACCACTAGGATTGCATGTCCCAGAGTATGAAGTTTTCTTTAGTTCTTTTCATGTGACTAGGTTGAGGCCAGCATGGGATGATTTATTGATCAGTTATTTTTGCACTTTCTTGGTTTAGGGTGGCGTTGACCTTCTTGTTTTCTTGGAAATTAATATGTTTAAGGTCAGTCAAACCATATTTTTATTTGAGCCATCTTGTGTTTATTCTTTATTTATATTTTTTATTTTTATGTTCCAATTAATTCACTGTTCAGCTGTGATGCCATTTTGGCCCTGGTGGTAAATCAGTTTGAATTTTATTTTCCACAAAAGTGAAATCAGACTAACATTTATTTTCAACCAAGGTGAAAACCAGTCAACTTTTATTATTCATCAGGGTGAAATACACAATAAAACCTGAATATTTTTAGGTGAATCACAGAATCCATCATTGTTTTTTCATGGTGCAACATTTGATACTTATTTGAGACAACATTGGGCCCAAAAATGACTTCATTTCACTGGTCAGCCAGAGACCCAAATTTGGCCCTGGTGATAATTTTTAAGGGCTGAAACTGTTTTCCCCTGTAACAAGCACTGCAAAATTTGTTTATCCCATATGTTGGGCAATAACTCCTGCATTTTTACCTTGTCTGCATTTTCAATTACCAAAGTTTACACAGATTGGTTGGGGGTTGAACAGCTGGGTCAAGGTTCTCCATAGATGTGAATAGTCCTTTCTTAATTATGTATTATTAAATTTTTATTTATGATTCTGAATAATTGGTGAGCCACATTACTGGAAAATTTATTCTTGGTTTTAATGAGAAAAATTTCTTTAATAATCAAGAGTCCTCATATTTACATATCTAGGCTCAAGTGGAATTAGGGCTTCTCTGTTGGATTTGGAAACAAAATATTATCTGTTAGGCATGTGAGCAAAGTTATTGATGTTTAAAAAAGAATTTTTTTGAGTAATTTATTGCGCTCAATTGAGATTTTTATAAAAGTCTAATAGACGACCAGAGACTTGAAGCAATAGTAGAATGGAAAGAGCAAGAGATCATTTGATTAAAATTACAAGAAAAACCTGAGTAGGAATGACTTAGACTCTGCTTCATTACATTAAAAAGAGGCTCAATTAGTAAGTACTTTGACTGAGTTACATGTTACAGGTGGAGAGAGGTTAGTTTTTAAAACAGACAGAAATTCTTTGTAATATAGGGATGTAATTTAGTCTGGAAGAGATGCAGATAAAGAAGAGAGATGAAACAGCATTGGAATTATGCAGAGAGCCAGATGGGTAATTACCTCTTTTGGAGCTGTTTCTGAATTTTCATGGATTTTTCAACCTGGGCCAGAGTAATGCTGATGAGCTGAGGCAACAGGGACAACTGACTAGGATGATTTGGTTGAGGAATTTGGATGGGGATAAGGATTGAGAGAGATAGGATTAACACAGGGGACCTTTTTGTCACACAACCACCCCACGTACTATAGGGCAATTCTTAGATGATCGTGAGCGCAAAGGAATGCTGAGTGCGAGGGCAAGTGTGAATAGCAAGACTCAGTTGCAAAGTGCAAACTTAGTTATGCCACTTGACAAACGGCAAGAGGAATGGAATGTGTTCCGAGGAACGGAACTTAACCTGAGTCCAATGTGATAACTAGGTTTTAGCAAAATGCAAGAACGTATGAAATTAACTAACTGAGGAGACAATCATCAGGCAAGGGGCTAGCCCTTATAAGGTAATCCAAAGTGACTAGATACAACCTGGTGGTGAGCTAACTACAGTTGAAGGCGGTGAGGCAATGAATGACAGGAACGGGATAGGAAATAAAGCAGTAGTACAATCATATCCAAGGTCATGGCGTAAGTGCAAGACAATAGAATCTGAGCGTACAAATGTATGATGGATTGGGACAGGAGCAAGTGACGTTGAAGGTAATGCAAATGAGAAGTAATAGTGTATGCAGGGTAAGGACTAGTCCAATTGCAAACTGTACAGTAATGATGGCTTAGTTAGACGTAGATGCGAACTAACAAACAGTGCATGACCAAACATGGAAGTCCGAGGCTGTTGATTGGGAAGGGAAGGAGATTGGATCTCATAATGGATGGCCAACCGGTATGGAGTTAACTGAAAAGTTTGCAAGTATATACTGAGTTTTTTGCCAAGATTGGAAGGTCAACGTGATCCAGAGGAAGTAGCGGATCACACCATTGATGTTGTGCTTTATTTGTGTCACGCTTATAGACTGAAGTAGATGGTACTGAGGAGAGGACATTTCAAAGTGATGAAGACAATGATTCCTAAGTGCAAGGCGTGACAGTTGCCCGGGTATAAAGACGCGAGGTCCTGCAAGCGTTCAGATAAATTTTCCCATTGATTTCAAGTTGTTAATAAATACTGTATACTCTTTACAAATTATTTAATTCATTACTCAATAGACTTATAAATTATATAAAATGTTGTCATTGTCGTCCCACTGTTGCAAAAACTGTATCCATCAAAACAAGCAATGTGTCCCCAGTACTGCTGTCTGAGGCCTTCGAGGCAAGTGCAAGAAATGCCGTCTCCGCAAGGTTGCATGTAATTTCCCTATAAATATTGAGTCAACTGTTGATGGTACCGTGGAGTCATCAAGGGAGATATGGGTTTGTAGGTCCGCGCCAAGGGTTAACTAGAAAATACCACCGTTGCCGGAGATAAAAAACTTGGGTACTTGAGTGCCTGGTGAGTACTAATCGGGACTGACTAATGATAATAAAGGTAGTAACAAAATTTTGGCTTGTCTTGCTAGTGTTGCCCCATTTCCAAAGATACACTACAAACACACCACCGCCACCACCACCTTACTGGGGTCGGCCAACTCAAATTCTGGGGGCCCGGATGAATGGTGAGGTGCAAGACAAAGTTCCTGGTGCCAAACTGGTTGGGGTCATAACCAAGGAAGCAAGGGAGGAGGAAAGGAAAAAAGCGGAAAGAGGATTGGGAGATGGAGGAAAAGAGGGAACGGAGCGGGGAGAGGCTATAACGGAAGAAGTGGGAGAAGGAAATGGAGATGGAAGGGATGGAGTAGATGGAACGGAAGGGATGGAGGGCAGAGGCAAAGCGGATCCATTGCAAGTTGTAGGACTGGTCAAAACTGATGCAAGGAGGCTGACGGGAAACATTGGAGAAGGTTTTTTGGGAGGCCAAAGGAAGAGAGCGTAAAAAGAGCTCTTGGAGGAAGGTGGATGGAATGCTTGGCCAAAGCAAGCTCAAATTGCGAGGTGCAAGGAAATATTTGAGAGGCACATTGTAACAGAAGTGCTGGCTCTCCAAAGCATGTCCGCGCTGATCAATGATGAAGAACTGGATACCTTTTGGTCCATGGTTGCAGAGTTGAATGCGGATTGGGAGGATGCAGAGAAGGAAGTAAAAGAAACTTTGTAACTTATTTTTATAAATATATATTTTCTCTTTTTTTTTTTAAATAAATAAATTTTCTTTTTTTTTTTTGAAAAAGGAATGGAATTTTACTTGCTAGAAATGAGAGGGGCATGAGAGAAAGGAATAACACGGTGAGATGAAGGCATTGACTGATGGAATGATGATGTAGAATGGAATGGGGTTGGATGAGATGGAATGTGGAATGGAATGGGATTGGATGGGATGGAATGTGGAATGGAATGGGATTTGATGGGATGAAATGTGGAATGAAATGGTATTGGATCGGATGGAATCATGATTGTTGAGGTTTGAAAGGGTAGTTTGCATGGAAATCTTGAATCAGATTGGGAGAATTG
Source organism: Puccinia polysora (assembly GCA_025617555.3). NCBI lineage: Eukaryota > Fungi > Basidiomycota > Pucciniomycetes > Pucciniales > Pucciniaceae > Puccinia > Puccinia polysora. Next base: position 5,846,308 of record CM062620.1, read on the forward strand.
CAAAGGTGATGGGCTGGTTCCCGCAAGGTGTGATCTTTGTTGGACTGGAAGCCATACCATTTGACAAGGTATTGAAGTTTTCCTTTGCGTAACCTGGAATCCAGAATACAGCTTACTTCCCACTCTTGATGATCAAGGACAGTGACCGGTTTGGGAGGGGGATGAGTCTTGCCCGGGTCTGGGACTCAAGCTGGCTCTAGGAGAGACACATGAAATACCAGGTGAATACCTTTCCATTTCGCAGGTAAGGTAAGTTTAAAGGCGTTAGGGGAGATGACTGATTCTACTTTAAAGGGGCCAAGCTTTATTTTGGACGGTTTGCAAGTTGGGGGAGTGCTGCAAATGTTGCAAGCATCAAGCCACACTTGATCTCCTACTGCAAATGTTGGAGCCGTAGTGCAAGATTGGTCTGCTTGCTCCTTATAGCAATGGTTTGCTTCTTTGAGGTTGGTTCAAAGTTGCAATTGAAGGGATTGAATTTTTTCAAGGTAATTGGTAGAAGGTTGGGAAGGTGCTACCTGAAGGGAAGAGAAAGTTTGGTTTCTACCATAAAGAGTTTGGAAGGGCAACTGCTTGGTGGAGGAATGAGTGCAGTTGTTGTAGGCAAACTTGGCTAGTGGGAGCCATTGGGACCAGTTGTCTTGTTGATAGGCAACATACATTCAAAGATATTGTTTGAGAATCTGATTAACTTGCTTGGTTTGCCCATCCGTTTCCAGGTGGTAAGCCGTTGATAAATTGCAAGTGATCTTCAAATGTTGGCATAGCAAGGTCCAGAAGCTTGAGACAAACAGAGATCCACAATCACTAACTATATTATCAGGGAGGCCATGTTTTGAAAATACATATTCTATGAACAAGTTAACTAAGTCTTCTGAAGAGGCCTTCACATTACTGCGCAGAAATAAAGCCATTTTTGAAAAGCCATCTACTATTACTAGAATAGCATCATATCCACTAGAAGAAGGTAATTAAGAGATGAAATCCATAGAAAGCGAGTGCCAAGGACGAGGCGGAATTGGAAGTGGCTGGAGCAGCCCATACTTCTGGTGTTTTGAGGACTTGTTACAATTGCAATCATAGCACGCGCTAACATAGTCTTTTACTTCTTTTTTCATACCAGGCCAGGAGAAGTCTTGTGCAATCAATTGGTAGGTTTTATCCTGCCCATGATGACCAGCAAGCGGAGAATCGTGCGGTGACTCAAAGATATCTAACTTAATGGGAGAATTATCTAGTAGTACTATACAATTATCATAGACTAAGAATTTATTATCATCAATACTGTAACTACTATCTAATAAGTTTGCACTCTTGCAAAGTTTGATGCACTTGGGATTGGCGCCTTGAGCTTGTTGGAGTTTGGAAGCCAAATCTTGTAAGTGAGCAATGATCAAACTGAGTTGGGCAGATTGGGTTGAGAAGAGTGTCCTAAAGTTTTCAGGGTTGTTTTTGGCAAAGGTGCTCCCCCCCCCTGGTTAAACGTTGTCCCGACGTGATAAAGTATCAGGGACTACCGCTTGTTTCCCAGGACAGTACGTGATTGTAAAGTGGAACTCGGAGAGGTATTCGGCCCATTGTGCCTGTCTACGTGTGAGGAATTTTCAGCTCATGAAATACCTTAAAGAATTATGATCAGTTAAAACCTCAAAGGATTACCTAAGACTCAAAAGGTATGAACGCCATTTTTTCAAGCAATAAACGATTGTGAGAAGTTCCTTGTCATGAATCTCATAGTTAAGCTCTGAAGCAAGCAACTTTCAAGACTCAAAAGCTAAGTGATGAAAGAGAGATGTGGAAGAAGAAAACTGCAAGATTACTCCTGCAATCACATAGTTGCTTGTGTCTGTTTTGACAATAGTGCAAGCTAGCTCGTTGAAGTGAGCAAGTATTGGAGCAGTGGTGAACGCTTTCTTCAGAGCTTTTAAATCCAAAGCAGCTTGTTTGGTAAAAACAAAAGGAGTGTCTTTTTGAAGAAGGTTAGTAAGATTCACGGTTTGTTTGGCGTAACGCTCAATAAACCTTCTATAGAAATTCCTAAAACCAAGGGAAACTTGAAGAGATTTAACCAAAGAAGGTGGGGGCCAGTCCAATATGCGTTTGCACTTGGCTGGGTCCATCAATAGTCTATGCTGCGAGACTACGACACCTAGAAAATGAAGAGAAGAGGAATGGAACTTGCACTTAGAGGCTTTTGCAAACAGGTCATTCTTGCGAAGTTGCTGTAGCACCTCTCACACATGTGTGATGTGATCTTTGAGGTTCCTTGAGTAGACTAGTATATCATCGAGATATACCACAAGGTATTTACCTACAAGATTGTAGAAAATGTTGTTGACAAAATGTTGAAAAGTGGAAGGAGCGTCACAGAGGCCAAAAGGCATGACGGTATGCTCATAACTGCCGAACCGGGTTCTCATTGCGGTTAAATACTCATGACCTTCCTTAATGCAAATTAGGTTATAGGCACCTCAAAGATCTAACTTTGAGAAATAAGTAGCTCCATGGAAGAGGGTGAGGAGATGTGACATAGGCAGTACTGGATAGGCATTCTTCCAGGTTACCTGGTTCAGTTTCCTGTAGTCAACACAAAGGCAACGTCTGCTGTCCTTTTTTGGAACAAATAGGACAGGTGAGCCTAGTTTGAATTGCTTGGTCGAAGAAATCCTTTTGCTACATCTTCCGCAATGTAGTCTTGAAGCGCAATTGATTCTTGCATTGAGAGAGAGTATACTGGTCCTGGTGCCGGAGGTGGGCCAGTAATTTCAATCTTGTGATTGTAAGGACGGAATGGAGGCAGTTTATCTGCTCTTACAGCTGAGAAGACGTCAGCAAAGTCATGATAAACTGAAGGTAAAGACTCTCGAATTATTTCTAAATCTTCAATCTTGTCATCTTTGAGCACCGGATTTGAGGTGCTCGTATGGTGCAAGAGGATTAGGGAGCTCAAAATACACCGTTTGGTTGGTGTCTGTTTCTCTTAAAAGGAACAGGAAAGAGGTAAGCTGGATAGGTAAGCAATAACTCCTAAATCTGAAAAGGGAATTTGGGAATGAAGGTCAGGATATTGCAAATATCCTAGCGGAAAAGTTTCATCCAACTCAATGACAGTGTCAGGTAGGCTGTTTAATTCCTGATTGACGGAAAGGTTAGCGTTCTGGGGGTGCAAGGTTCAAAGGTTAATTACTCCTTCTTGCCAATTCACATCCGGATTCCAGTAAACTAGAAAATCATGGCCTAGAATGGTATCATCCATTCCGGGTATAGCCAAGACAAATAAATCCCATTCAAAGCTGGGGAAATTGGAGAATTCAAAGGTCCATTTTACCTTTTGGGAAACCCAATAAGATGGTTCAGTGGCACTACTTACTAAATAGATAGGAATTTATCTATCTTGGAAGGCGTAAGATTTTTGGAAGTGGCAAAAGATTCACTGATGAAGGAAACATTAGCGCCGGAGTCAAGTAAGACTTGATAAGGGGTGTTGTTGGAATGGAATAGGATAAATCTTTAACTAGGAGCACCTAGTGACTCGCAAGTGCAAAGATTTACTCGCGGTGATTTAGATAATGTGTAGTTTTCCTTGCAAGTATCAGAAAAACTACAAGCTAATTTTTTGACTGCTTAGCCGCTTCACGCGCTAACCACTTTGCACAGCTGTTGACATCATGTTTCCCTCCACAATACATACACAGCCCACTCTTCTCCCTTTGTAGCCATTCCTTGTTCCCTAGCATCCCCCTTTCTTTGTCCAAGAACTTTGGAGTTTTGGTGACGGTTTTCCCTTTTGAGTTGGAGTTCGAAGTCAGGGTTGGTTTGGATGGTTTTGGGTTCCTCACGTTGTGGTGCTCTTTTATGGACGCGAGTCAGGAAAGGGCTTCAGGCAGCGCGCTCAGCAATGGGAAGGGCCTTGTAGCAGCTAGCTGCACTGCGGGCTCAGCATCAGTCAGGTAGGCCCAGCAGCGGTTGGGTTGGGCTCAGCACCTGGAGACGGGAGACAACGGAATGCGCGGACCAGAAGGCTTGCGCGGATCGGAAAGCTTGCGCAGATTGGAAGGCTTGCACGGATTGGAAGGCTTGCGCGGATTGGAAAGCTTGCGCGGATCGGACAGCTTGCGCGGACCAGGCGGACCGCGTATTGCAAGACGCGCGGATTGGGTCATGCGGGTACGCGGATACCTGGAACAGGTTGTTGGGCGGACGCGCGCGGGCAGGCAAGCCGGGCGTACGTTGATGTTATGGGGCAAGGGATGGAGGGGTAGGATTGGGCTAGGGTTCTGTTCTTAGGGGTTGTATTTCATCATTCTTGCTTACTTGTGGTTGTACTTAGGTTAGGGTTGAGAGGGAGGACTTAAATACTTTGCTCTCAACTCTGGGTTGTAGGAGGGGAGGGAAAAGAGAACACTTCACCGCACTTCACTTTGCTTTACGGACTGGACTGCACTTTAGGATATCACTTTTTATGGCATCGGATTGGATTGGATTGGAAAGGAAGGAATTCATCTTATTATTGCTCCCTCTCTCTCTCCCTCTCTCTCTCTTGAACGGCTGCATCCAATCTCCTTACAGACGCTTTGATCAATAACTTCCGGAACCCCAGGACGACTTCTGGGGTGTTGCCCCGGTAGTTCCCACAACTTTTGGCTTTGAGGAGTTGTCCACCCTTGGAGCCGAGGTGGACGGTCCATGGTTGTTTCGCCAAGAGCAATTCTTGTCGTGATAGCCATTATCAAGCTCAATCACTCAATCAATTATCTGCTGAAGCGAGGTTGTCTTATGACCCCCAACTGCAAGCTGTTCAATTAAGCGTGCCGGTAGACCCTTTTGGAAATGGAATAGAAGAGCGGCCTCATTCCACTGGATGCAAGACTGCAAGGTTCAAAAATGAGAAATATAAACAGAAGCTCTACTGTTTTCCTTCATAACTAGACTATAAAGTTTATATTCAGTGTTTTGAACTTCATTGGGGTTTCCAAAAAGGGTGAAAAGTTGTTGCTTGAACCTGTCCCAGTTGTTGAGAATACACATGGGACTGTTGTTGGACAAAAGTTCAAGGTACCGTTTGAACCACTGCAAGGCTCTACCTCCTAAGAAGGACGAAGCATACATAACCTTATGCCTATTGGAAGGGAAATTGTTGGATTTGTTTGAAAAGATGATTTTACAAGACTGTAGGTAGGATCTAAGCTTATGAGGGTGTTCTCCCGTAAAGTGATTGGGTTGTTTCATTCCCGGAGTGCAAAAGCTAGGAGTACTCGGACTAGATTTCTGGGCACCATGAGTGAGGGCCTGGATCAACGTTGAAAGCAGGGTCAAAGCATCGGGCTTGGGAGCAGTAGTGCAAACCCCTGGTCTACCACGAGTCAAGGTTTCATCGGAAGAATGGTCAGAATCTGCAAATTCCGCAAGAAGGTCCGCCAGAACATCCCATGGAGGAGTCCAAGGATCATTGAGGGGTTCAACGGATGGCGATTTAGAAGAAGGAACGGGATCTAAGGGTTGTTGGGCCCAAGGGACGCTGGTTCTCCCTACCCAATGGATATCATCATTGTAAGGGGCAAGGGAAGCGTTCCCAGTTGAGTGAGTACGCAGCATTGAGAAAAAGAAGTCTACTATAGGTTGGCAAGCTACAATAGATGAGTTGGGTTAGTTAATTTACTGTCACACGACCACCCCACGTACTATAGGGCAATTATTAGATGATTGTGAGCGCGAAGGAATGCTGAGTGCAAGGGCAAGTGCAAATAGCGAGACACAGTTGCAAAGTTCAAACTTAGTTATGCCACTCAACAAACGGCAAGAAGAATGGAATTTGTTCCGAGGAAGGAAACTTAACCTGAGTCTGATGTGATAACTAGGTTGTAGCAAAATACAAGAAAGTATGAAATTAACTAACTGAGGAGACAATCATCAGGAAAGGGGGTAGCCCTTATAAGGTAATCCAAAGTGACTAGATACAACCTGGTGGTGAGCTAACTACAGTTGAAGGCGGTGAGGCAATGAATGACAGGAACGGGATAGGAAATAAAGCAGTAGTACAATCATATCCAAGGTCATGGCGTAAGTGCGAGACAATAGAATCTGAGCCTACAAATGTATGATGGATTGGGACTGGAGTGAGTGACGTTGAAGGTAATGCAAATGAGAAGTAATAGTGTATGCAGGGTAAGGACTAGTCCAATTGCAAACTGTACAGTAATGATGGCTTAGTTAGACGTAGATGCGAACTAACAAACAGTGCATGACCAAACATGGAAGTCCGAGGCTGTTGATTGGGCAGGGAAGGAGATTGGATCTCATAATGGATGGCTGACCGGTATGGAGTTAACTGCAAAGTTTGCAAGTATATACTGAGTTGTTTGCCAAGATTGGAAGGTCAACGCAAGCCAGAGGAAGTCGCGGATCGCACCATTGATGTTGTGCTTTATTTGTGTCACGCTTATAGACTGAAGTAGATGGTACTGAGGAGAGGACATGTTGAAGTGATGAAGACAATAATTCCTAAGTGCGAGGGGTGACACTTTTGAGGAGGGAACCACATCCAGATCTGGCTGAGAGTTGAGTGTATGTTTGGTGGCAAGATCACTTTGGAACACTAAAAGGGGTGTAACATTGGGAGTGGCTACAGTGTGAAAAAAATGTCTCAAAACCCCCCCTGGTGTTCCAAAATTTGGGGGCTGTATTGGGATTCTTTACAGAGTGGGAAGGGCGGAAGGGGGGGTTTATTTATCCCTCAAAACTTTGAGGGAACAAAAAGGTTTTGAGTAGGGAGGGAGTAGGGGGGTTTGTCAGCTTCCTGATGCCAGGAAATTTGCCCTCCGTTAGCTACAGAAAGTGATATTGGTGTTGGAATAATAATTCCATGAAAATTAGGGTAAAATGCTCAAACAATTGATTTAAAAGCAAGTGCATAGCTTGGTTGGTTTGGTTGGATTAAATTTGTTTAAATATATATTTTTCAAGAGGGGCCACATTTTGTGCAAACTGGGGATCTTTATTGGATAACAACCTCTCTTCAAGGGGCTCTTTTGAACTGTGTAAAGACCTTGGTATAATGAGGTCTTAAATGATTGCTCACAAAAGACTAACTCAAGGGGATGGTCGGACTGGCTTTCTTACAGCACTTATGCCTGGGTGCAAGGAGGAGACAACTTACTAGTTTAAGTACTTACTCCAAGATGCTTGCAGAGATTCATGGTTGAAAGGGTCTCAGGACAATTATTGGGGTTATTTGCTGATATTCTTCACAGAATCAATGATGGGGCCAGAATTATTAATAATGCTATCAGACTATAGCCATATATCACTTATTTATCTTGAATAAACACTTGATCATGGATGGCAAGGGGTCTAGATTGATACTTAAAAATTACTGGGTTTTCAATCTCCTAAAAAGGGTTGTTTATATACCTTTTTGGGGTAATAAGACCTTCTCACGGCACGTAGAGAGGTTTAAGCTTGGGTGCTGAGGCTAGCAGGCTGTCCAGGGATATTTTGGCACGGTTTTCTGGTGCTGTCAATCTGCTAGCCTTGTCTATGTCATATTTCTTTGTGAAATAATTTTCAGAAGGTGTTTAAATGTTAATTTGTTATTTTTATGATTCATACACATTTCCTTATTTTGTATTAATTTCTTTTGATTGACATGGGTAGAAGTGGGTATTAGTAGATTCTACGGCATTAGGTTAAATCCTTGTTGTGTTTTGTTGTTCATAAAGATTTGGCAATCTCATTTATGTGACAACCTTCATTATTGTTTCCCACAATTTATTTGCTTTATATTTTGATTTTCATATTTTTTATTCAATATTCTTAGGTTTCAGACATCCTTCTGTCCAGCAGTCAAGTTGTTACATATACATGATGTATGCATGCAGGTTTTAACCTGTTCCTGCGGTACCTGGCTGTCAGGCTTAGTACAATTTTTGTTGAAGCGCGCAGGCTTGACAGCTGCGTGCAGGAATCTGTTTCCTGCGGCCAGTCAGTCATTTTGCATGCAGGCCTTTTGACATGCGCCTACATATTGAGTGTCAGGCGTGGGTACCCTTACTCTATGAATGCTGGGTTGTGCGCGGGAATTTTGACACAACACAAATCCTCCTGTAACTCCTAAAATATACACAACACCTCAATTCTGACTGAATTTTAGGTGTGAAACCTATACATGGCATAATGTGTGAAATGTTAACAAGGCCAAAAGGTGCCATGGTGGTGTTGTGGTCTGTGTTCATTTTGTTTAATAATTATTTAAAAATGTAAGGAGTTAGAGTTCAAGGGTGGGTTCAGTGAGTGAACCTACTCAATTTTGGGTGGGGAACTCATTTCTTTACTAATATTCATGGATTTCTCACTCCTTCTAATTTTATTACTTTATTTCTGTTTTAAATCTGCTTTGACAGGTTGCTCTGTCCAAGTAGCAAGCTGACAGGGTTCATGCCTAGGAAGTTAGAAACAAGCATCAAGGAGGGAGGGAGAAATTTTTGAGATTCTAACTTATCATTTATTTCATTTAAGCAATGATTTATTATATGTATATAAAATCTTATATTAATAATATTTCTGTTGGTTAAATGTGTTAGAGACAAGAAAGTGTGTTTATAGAGATTGGGTGGAAATTAAGAAAGCATGACCCGTTTACTGAGCTCAATAAGTAAAACCTAGTGCCTTGAATGTGCAATTGGGAGGATTGATTTGAAAAAAGCATAACCCTTTGAGATTTAGATTTTTAAAAGAAGAAGAGTCAGAAAAAAACACAATTAATGGAAACTGGACTGAGTGGGGATGTTATGATGTGGAGACCTGGGCTGGATATCATGTTTGTGCTAGTTACATCAGTTTGATCTGGTTTTGGATCCTCTTGGTTTTCTGTATGAGAAATGGTTGAATGGGTTGAGCAACCAGGCTTGAGATGGAGACCCACAATGAGGAGCAACGGATCCCAGTGAAACTTTGACAGTGGTGATAAGAGGTGGAGAGAGGAGGATGGGAGTTGAAATTGGGAGTTGAGGACAGGGAAATGGAGGGTGAGTTTGAATCAAGAGACAAATCAGGTTGGGAAGGATGAATCAGAGGGAAGGGAAGGATGATCAGAGGGGCGTATGGAGAGGGTTTCATGCATTGGTGCATGGCACAGACTCATTGTTGTCTGGAAACGCTGACACAGGGGGCAGGGGGTGCAGCACCACCAGATACTGCTACCAATCTATGGTCATAGCAAGATGATCAACCTTGAGATTAGATATTTGTAGATGATTGCTCTATCTTATTTCACTCATTGGTCCTCTTTCAACCTTTTTCCTTCTTCAGCCAACCTGTTCCCTGTGGCACACTTGACGGTATCACCTGGTGGTATCATTTCATGCGTGAGACTTTCTTTTTCCCCCTATTGCTTGCTTGAGATCTACTCATGCGCTTGCCTAACAAGCTTCCTGCAGAAAAGCAGTCTATTTTCTGGTAAAATATTTAGAAAATGCTATTTTTCTTTGGCTCTGCTTTGGTGCAACACTGCTTCTACTCAAAATTGGCAAACCAGGGAGTGACATTCATGGGACCACTAAGGGCACCATTCACTCAAAGTTTTTACCACCAGCCCTAGTTCAATGTTGTTGTGGTTCTCACTGGGATTGATGCGGAACACCTGTGACAGCTGCACCTGCAGACTTCTCAAATCACATCAACAGCCAATTGACTCAGAGCATCTACCACCTTCTCAAAAATTTTCTTGATAAGTGGACTTTTCAAGGATTTTCCCAATTGGTCAACCATTTTGGGCTTGATAGCACTCAATAGTTGTCCACTGCAAAAAAAAAAAATGCTGTCAAGCCCCACTCTAACATTTCTCCCCCCAGCCCTCTACCTCCATAACTCCACCCTACCATACCCTCCACTTTCAGCTTCATTGCTTCCATTAACAAAACCCACCCATTTGATGTTGCTTGTAATTGTTCTCCTTTTTTTTTTGAAATTAGAATGATGCCAAAGCAATCACTTCTGCCCTTTTTGGGGGCAGTCCCAAGCCTTTTCAAGTGGGGATCTGGGGAATGGATGATGGTGGGAACCGCTTGCCAACTCCTCTGTAACTGTTGCATGGGCCCAATTAATTGCAACAAGGGTGAAAAATGAGTTTTTTACAATTATCCAGCCTTCCGCTCTTCAAAAACTTGTCAAATTTTTCAAGAATTTTTTTGAGAAAAGGGTATATAATCTCATTGAAGCATCTTCAATTGTTGGAAAGCTTGGCTCATTAGGTAGAAAATTACTAGCAAAAAAAGTACCTAGCAATCAAGCTTACTGCACGCATTTCAAAACCATCCACTCCAAAAGGCTGTTCCTGCTAGCTAACAAGCCAAACACACAGTTTTTTTCCACTTCAGTGGCTTGCTAGCTAGATCCCTCTGTTGCCGCAACTCAGTCTTTCAAATAATTTTCAATGAGGGAGGGAGTTGGGGGAGTGTGTTATTGTGGATCTGGGGCTGGGGGGAGTTGGATATTTTCAAAATTCACTGGTCTGTGGCATATTTAGTAAAGTACCAACAAGAAGGGAGAAATTAAGCGTGGTTCTGAACACACCATATATGAGGTCATGATGGTCAGGCCTATATGCCTTCACACAAAGAGAATGCAAGCAGCAAAGACCACACGCATCCAAGCACCATCTGAGACCTGAGACTAGAAATAAGAAACCAGTGACTTAATATTAGGTCCCCCATCACTTCCAATTCATCTTATGGGGACCTGATATTGTAAGCCATTATCTCATTTTTCTTATCACTTATGAAATTGTACCTGTTAAAATACTTATGCACTCACGTGTGTGCTAAGTTGTGCTACATATAGGTGTAATAAAAATGGGATGCACGTATGGACCACTACATCCCATTGGAGAATGACATGGACCATACAGGCCTGTGTGGATGTCATAGACCTGGAGAAAATTGCTTTAAAACATGTGAAATAAGCCTATTGGTATACAGGCCTCAACAGGAATGCTTTTAAAATATGTATGCGCTTAAGCGTGTGCTACGTATAAGCTTAATCCAAATGGGATGCACATATGGTCCTCTCCAGCCCATTGGACACTCACACGGACCATACGGGCCTGTGTGAATGTCACTGATTAGGTGAATCTGGCCTCAAAATGCATGAAACAGGCTCATTGGTACTCGGGCCCTAACAGGCCTGGTGGGGGATATGGGCAAGTACAGCCAGATGGGCTTGTATGGGCGTAATTGAGCCCAAGGTTTATTTTGGACATACTTGGCCAGATGGGCTGGCCTGCCAAAGTATGTTTTTCTTAGTTTTTGGGCTTGGGGAGGCCCATTGGGGCCACCGCCCGTGTCACAGCCCGGTTGGGGCTGCCGCTTGCTTTGCGGCCCGCTTGGGGCCGCTGCCCATGTCCCCGCGCGCTCAGGGCTGCTGGTTTTTCCTTTGGCCCATCTATTGGGCCCAATGGCCCCCGCAGGGCCGTTGTTGCGCTGCCCCGCTGGGTGGCAGCCATGGGGCTGGTGGTCCCGGCTCCTCCACCTCCCCTTGCTTTCCGTTGCAAGGGGGAGGGGGAGGGCTGGCTGGTTGTAACCAGCCAACAACCGGTCATGGTGGGGAGGACTTGATCATCCCCCACCAAAAGAGGTGGCCAGGCCGGTTGCATTGAGGCAACTGGCGGTGGGGGGGAATTGACCACCCCCCCACCATTGAAGGGGCGCTCTCCCCCCCCCTTTACCAAGGGGGAGGAGCGACAGGCTGGAGGGGACCTGACCACCCCCCAGCCCACTTACCGTAGCAACGCCCTGGGGGTATCAACCCCCAGGGCCCCTGGTAGGGGTATTTGACCGCCCCCTCCAGGGATTTGAGAGGAAGAGGGGGGGGTGGCATGTCCCCCCGCTTACACCCCCCCCCCCAGGTGAGGTTTTGGTTGGACTCAGGTGAGTCCTGGGTCCCACCTGGCCCATATGAGGGGCCAGGGCTGTACAAGTGCTAAGATAAGTAATAGGGCTGGTTGTAACGGACAACCAGCCAGGGATTGAACAGCACAGGGGCTGGTTCAGCCCCATTGAGGTGGAAACACCAGAAACAACCAGAATAGGCTGGTTTTAAGGGTACAGGGACTGATGCAATGTGGGCTGATGTAGCCCAAACCAAGTAACAAGGCCTGTAGAGCCTGTAGAGCTCTTTTGGGTCGGAAACTTTGCCTTGTGGCTTTTTGTATCATGGTCCCACAAGAGGCCAATCTTTTTTACTTAAGGAGTTCTTCTCCCTGCTGTTTTCCATAATCCATTCATCATCCAATCAAATTCATCAACAATATCATCCAACGGGTTGCCCCATTTGTGAGAGCCCATCAAGCAATTATTGAAACAAGGTTTCCATCATTTCTTTTGCTTTAAATACTGCCATTTGCCCAAGCTAGTTGCTGGCCATAATTATAACACATTATCAGTACCAACATCATCATTACTTCCAAGCCATCTAGACCCTTGTACCTTACTCTGGAGAACCTCAAAGACCTCAATTTTTCCAAGAGGATGTCCTATATCCCTGATGTTAGCTCCACCAAGGTGTTTCTGAACAGTCAGAATTATAATGCTTGGTCTGTACTTATGGATAGTGAACTGTACAACATCTGTTTTGGGGAGATAATGGATGCAGATGACACTTTGATCAGTTCGGAAGTGGAGAAAAAAGTCTTATCATTTAATCCTTAGGCATCTTGATGAGAATCATGTGACATGGGTTGCTGATACTCTTAGGGAAGATGAGAGGAGGAGGGGCAGAATCCTTTGGAAGTTGCTTAAGTCCAAGTATGCTGGTGACTCTGTTCACCAGAAGGGTATAGCTTTCAATAAACTGTTAAAGCTAAAATATTCAAATTTTAAACAGTTTTTTGCAGAGGCTAGGTCTATCATAGCAAAGTTTAAGTCATCAGGAATTAACATGGATCCTGAGTGTTTGTCACTCTTAATCCTTCAGAAGCTACCAAAGGAGTTTGATTCTTAAGTCAGAATTTTTTCTCCATTTGATCCTCTTCCTGGGGAGGAGGATGTGCTGAAAAGGATTGAAAAGGATGATCTTCAGTTCAAGATGAAGGGGGGTTCTGGAACAGCCCTTGTTGGAAAGACTGGAAAATCTTGCAAGAAGGCAAAAAAGGATTTTCCAAGGTCTAATGCTATAATTGTCAGAATGAGGGGCATTATGCTAAGGATTGCAAGGAGGCCAAGAAGAGGAAGGAGTCCAAAGAGAATGACAAGGAGGTCAATCTCACTATTGAAAACATTGCAATGGTGGTGTTTGATGGTCCAATAGAAATGGTTGTTGGGGAAGAAGGCCAAAATTGTTGAGGATCAAGAAATGGAATTGATTGATTACAAAGTGAGTAATCTTAGCCTCAAAGATGAGAACTTATCAGTGACTGATAAAGCTTCTTTTCTATTAGGAGGATTGAAGGAGGATGTTCTTGTTTTGATTGATTCTGGTTGTACAGATCACATGTTCTTTGAACCGAATTTATTTTCAAATCTTAGCTATTATGATGGAGTTGTAAATATTGGTCAGAAAGGCAAAACAATTCAGATTAAAGGAATTGGAAAATTGTTTCTTGAAAATCACTTGGGTTTCAAAATTTTTTTGAGAAAGTGTTCTATGTACCAGAGTTACCTTATAACCTTGTTTCACTTGGAGTGTTGTGGAAAAAAGGCTTCCAGATTTTTTATCTTAAAGAAGATAAGTTTTTTATTGATATGAATGGGAGAAATGTTATTAGTGGACAGGTTTGGAACAAGCCTTTGTGTGCAAGCATGTTCAAAATCTCAGCTTTGAGCACTTTTGCTCACAATAGAAGTGGCCATAAGGTAAAGCACAGCAACTATGAGAGTTGTACCTTAGGGGCTAAAACAAGAAATGTGTTCTCAAAGATTAGAGATTGCACTGATGTTCCTAGAGAGGAATTTTCCATTCATTTGGCAGGGCCATTCAAACCGGATTCCCTTGTGGGGAAAGATACTTCATCAATTTAGTTGATACTGCAACTAATTATGTTTGGGTTAAACCAATTTGATCTAAGGATCAGACCACAGAGGAGTTTTCTGTAATCTTCAAAGTCTGGAAACAGAGTGGTCTGAGAGATCAAGAGGGCTATCACTGATGGAGGTGGTGAATTTTTGATTAAAGAGTTTGAGAGGTTATTGAAAGATTATGGTATAATTCATATAGTCACTACGGCAAGTACTCCACAAAATAATGGAATAGTTCAGAGAATGAATAGGACTTTACTGGACAAGGTCAGAACTATTATGTCTCAATCTGGTCTACCAAAGTTCTTATGGGCTGAGTTGATGTGTACAGTCAGTCTGTTGCATAACATTGTAAGTGTTAATGGGAAGATTCCTCATTATCAGTTTTGGAAGTTGCACCCCAAAACATCACACCTAGAACAATTGATTGCTTGGTGTATTATAGTGTCCACGATAATGAGATGGTTGGAAAATTAGACCCTAGAGCCAGAACAGGGGCACTTTTAGGCTATGATTTAATTGGTAAATTGTATAGGATCTATTGTCCAAGGACAAGAAAGGTTATCCCTAGTAGGGATGTAAAATTTGATGAAAGTACCTTTCCAATCATAAGGAGTGAAGATGTTGCTGTGAATGAGTCATGGCAATAAATAGAATTAGCACCTATTTCACCAGCAAAGGCTGAGGAACATCTGGTTCCAGAAGATGAAGAGATGGAAGATGTTCCACCAGAGGGTTCAGTTCCCGCTTCAGGGGAGTCTGTTAATTAGGAACCTGATGAGCCTCCACCTCCAGTAAGAAGGAGTGGTAGGGTTAGAGTACCAGTTGATAGGTACGGGGAATGGAAGTCCCTTTATGCTGCCGCAGGATATGAGAAAGATACATTTCAGGAACATTTTATGCTGAATTAGTTCCTGGAGTTAAGCTCAGAAATGGGTAACAGGGTTAACCCAAATAGCTTTGGGCAAGCTATGAATTCGGATGAGAGAGCCAACTAGAAGAGTTCTATTTTTGAGGAATTTCATTCTCTATAAAATAATAGTGTCTTTGAAGTGGTTAAGGGGGATTCTGTTCCAAACGGAAAGACCATTGTGGGGTCTAGATTGGTTTTAAACAAGAAGTATGACACAAATGGAGTTTTGAAAAGATACAAAGCTAGATGCGTTGCACAGGGCTTCAAGCAGAGAGAGGGTATTGATTACCAAGAAAATTTCTCACCAACTGGAAGTCTGTCCACCTTCAGGTAAATCATTTCTCTGGCAGTGGATTTGGGAGAAGAAATCAGACAAGCTGATTTTGTAACAGCATACTTGAATGCAAAACTTGGAGAGGAGGGGACTGTTTATATGTTGATCCTTGATGATTTTTGTGAATGGTTAGTAGAGACTAAACCAGAAACCATGAAGCAAATCTGTGTTAGAAGTTTTCTTTCAGCAGATAAAAGGAAATATGTCCTCAAGCTGTGTAGTCCCCTTATGGATTGAAGCAAGCAGCTAGATTGTGGTATAATACCATGAGTGAGAAACTGATACAGATGGGTTTCAAGACGTCTGACGCGGACCCTTGTCTCTTTGTAAGAAAGGATGCAATTTTGTTTGTATGGGTCAATGAAATTATCATTATTGGAAATGGTAAAGAGAGAGTCATTGAGACACTCAAAAAGGAATTCAAGATAAAAGATCTTGGTCTGGCGCAACAGGTGCTAGGAATGAAAGTCAGTAAGAGAAAGAATGGTATTAAGTTTGGACCAGAGCCATTTTGTGGAAGCTCTTCTTAAGTAATATGGCTTAGGGGATGCAAAGGGGTTTGGTACTCCCATGCAGTCAAACATTTGTTTAGAGAAGTCTACAGATGAGGAGTATCTGGAGTTTGTTAAATTGGGGAACAACTACAGGTCAGATATTGGATTGCCTAATTATTTGGGGCAGTGTACAAGGCCTGATATTGCTTTTTCAATTGGTGTCTTGTCACGACACTTAGAGAAGCCAAGCATGAGGCATTGGTCAGCGTTTAAGAGAGTTATGAGGTATCTTAAAGGAACACACAGTCTGGGACTGTTGTTTACAAAGTCAGCAAACTTTGATTTGGTTGTTTATTCCAATGCATTTTGGGAAGATGGTAACACTAGGGAATCAACAAGTGGTTTCATATTCTTCTTGGGTAAGAATCTGGTGTCATGGATGTCCAAGAAGGTGTTGGCAATAAGTCTTTCATCAACAGAGGCTGATTATAGAGCTTACTTAGCAGCTGCACAGGAAGCAAAATAATTGAGAAAAGTCTTAGAGGAAGCTCATAAACCACAAGGGTTTGCTTTGTTTTATTCTGATAACCAGAGTGCCATTGCGTTGGCGCAAAACCAAGTTTTCCATTCAAGAACAAAAAATATCAATTTTCACTATAACTATATTTGCGATGCAGTTAACTGCAAGGAGAATGTGTTGAGGTACATGCCCACTGGAGCAATGATTGCGGATATCTTGACTAAGGCTTTAGATAGGAACAACCATCAAGGCTTTGTGACTAATATGCGGATGTCACCCCTTTTGGATTAAGGGGGTGTGTTAAAATACGTATGCACTTGCGCGTGTGCTACGTATAAGTGTAAACCAAATGGGATTCACATATGGGCCTCTCTGGCCCATTGGAAAGTCACAGGGACCATACGGGCCCGTGTGGATGTCACTGAATTGGGGAAACTGGCCTCAAAATGCATGAAACAGGCTCATTGGTACAAGGGCCCTAACAGGCCCAGTGGGGGATATGGGAAAGTACAGCCAGATGTGCTTGTATGGGCGTAATTGGGCCCAAGGTTTATTTTGAACATACTTGGCCAGATGGGCTGGCCCACCAAAGTATTTTTTACTTGGTTTTGGGGCTTGGGGCGGCCCATTGGGGCCGCTGCCCGTCTTGAAGCCCAGTTGAGGCTTCCGCCCGGTTCACGGCCCGCTTGGGGCTGCTGCCCATGTTGCGGCCCGCTCCAGGTGGCTGTTTTTGCCTTTGGCCCGTCTATGGGGCCCGACAGCCCGCGCGGAACCGTTGTTGCGGCTGCCACACTGGGTGGGGGCCGCAGGGCTGGTGGTCCCAGCTCCTCCCCCTACCCTTGCTTGCCATTGCAAGGGGGAGGGGAAGGGCTGGCTGGTTGTAACCAGCCAGCAACCGGTTGCAAGGGGAAACTGGTCATGGTGGGGGGGGACTTGATCACCCCCCCCCCCCGCCAAAAGAGGTGGCCAGGCCGGTTGCATTGAGGCAACTGGAGGAAGGGGTGAATTTACCACCCCCCCCACCATTGAAGGGGTGCTCTCCCCCCCCCCTTTACCAAGGGGGAGGAGCAATGGGCTGGAGGGGAACTGACCACCCCCCAGCCCACTTACCATAGCAACAACCTGGCGGTATCAACCCCCAGGGCCCCTGGTAGGGGGATTTGACCGCCCCCTCCAGGGATTTGAGAGAAAGAGGGGGGGCATGTCCACCAGTTACACCCCCCCCAGGTGAGATTCTGGTTGGACTCAGGTGAGTCCTGGGTCCCACCTGGCCCATATGATGGGCCAGGGCTGTACAAGTGCTAAGATAAGTAACAGGGCTGGTTGTAACGGACAACCAGCCAGGGATTGAACAGCACAGGGGCTGGTTCAGCCCCATTGAGGTGGAAACACAAGAAACAACCAGAATTGGCTGGTTGTAAGGGTACAGGGACTGATGCCATGTGGGTTGATGTGGCCCAAACCAAGTAACAAAGCCTTTAGAGCCTGTAGAGCTCTTTTGGGGCGGAAAATTTGCCTTTTGGCTTGTATTATCATGGGCTCACAAGAGGCCAATCTTTTGTACTTAAGGAGCTCTTCTCCCTGCTGTTTTCCATAATCCATTCATCATCCAATCAAATTCATGAACAATATCATCCAACGTGTTGCCCCATTTGTGAGAGCCCATCAAGTTATTATTGGCACAAAGTGTCCAGCATTTCTTTTGCTTAAAATAATTCTCATTTGCCTAAGCTGATTGCTGGCCATAATTATAGCAAATGGATGGTTATATGGGAAAATACAGCCAGAAGGGCATTGATGGGCATCATTGGGCCCAATTTTTATTTTTTACATAATTGGAAAGCCTGGCTGGCCAGCCAAAGTTGTCATTCTATTTATTTGGGCTGGGAAAGCCTGCTGGAGCTTTCATCCCTTTCACAGCCTGCTCCGGGCCTCTTTTTCTTGGGTTTGCCCTGTTTATGGGCCCAAAGGCCCATGCAGGGCCGTCAAATTCGGCCAAGGGACACACTTGGAGTTCATCCACCTCTTTTGATTGTTGCGGCTGCTTGCAAGGGGTTGTGGCGGTGGAGGGGGGGAGGAATACCAATTCCCATATTGCCTCACCTCTATCACTGCAAGGCAGCAAACAAGGTGGCTAGGCCGGTTGCAACAAGGCAACCGGCAGTTGGCGGGATTTGATCACCCTCCAACCAGAAAATGACCAGGCTGGTTGCAACCAGACAACTGGAATTGGGGGAGACCTGAGCAACCTTCCACCAACAAGCAAGGGGCCATCTCCCCCCCCTTTACCAAGGGGGAGGAGCAACAACCCTGGGGGGGACTTGACCACCTGCCCAGGGCATCTTTGTGTTACCAGAAATGAGGGGGGGATCTGACCACCCCCCCCACTGATTTTAGTTGCTGCTGCTGCCTCAACCAATGCGGTTTTGGAAGAAATGGCGGTACCAGACTGCCATGGGGGGAAATTTCATCACCTTCCCACCTTGAATGTGAGCTTAGAGGGGGGGCACACATGTCCATCAGACTTCCACCCCCCCTGGTGTGTGAGTAGCACCAAGCCACCCTGCTTGGAGGGGTTTCTGGTCTAATTGGTGTAATTGACATGCCCACCGGCCCAGGAGGGGCTGGTGGGATACTCTGGGGTTCATGGAGACCACCCCAGCCATAAATAACTAATGAATGGTAGTTAGTAGGGAGCAAAAGGGCCAAGAAACGCCTGTGGTATCATATGGGTACAAGCAGGGGCATTTCTATCAGCTACAGAGGCTGATTGGGGCCAACTGGGCCCCTGAATTGGTATGTAATATGCAAGGATGGTTGTAGAACCATTAGAGCCCTTTGAGGGCGGAATTTATGCCTTTTCTCTAGTTGTAACATGAGTCCACATGAGGGCCAATCTTTTTTACAACAGGGGCCCTTCTCCCTGCTGTTTTGCATGATATCCATTGGAATTCATGCAATTCATTATCCAAAATATTGCTCCATTTTGAGAGCCCATTAGCCTATATAGACACAAGGTGTACAGAATTCCTTTTGCTTTAATTACTTCTCCTCCTGACACTAAGCTAATTGCTGGCCATAATTTTCACAGCATCCACTCTATTTTTATTTTCCATGTTTCATACATTCAGGAGTATTTGATGGAAGTGATCAATCTTAGCCAGCCACTAAGATAGATCAACATTAACATGTTACTAGGTGTTAGTCCATCATGTATACTTTAACATATGAACTAAATAAATTGACATCACTTCAAATTCATCATATGGGAGACCTAATATCTCAGGAGTATTTGCTGGAAGTGATCCATCTTAGACAGCAGCTAAGATAGATCAACATTTATGCTGTGGTGTTGTATTTATAACCTTGGATTGGGAACTGTGTTGGGGCTGCGCGCTCAGCAGTTGGGTAGGTTGGGCTAAGCATTTGGGGTGCGCGCGGTCTCAGCAGTAGAAAGTGTGGAGCTCAGAACCAGGTGCGTGTTGGGCCTACTCCAGGAGGAGCATGCTTGCAACCCACCTTGACAATGCAGACCATGTAATGGAGACAACCCAACTGGGTTTGCGGGCAGCTGGTTTGGAAAGTAGGAGCGGGGAAATAGGGGGGTTATAAATGCCAGGGAGGTCCGCCCAAGCATAGGCGCGGACCAATACATGGATTGTGGGATTTGCAGAAACGTGCAGATGGATAAGGCGGGGGGCTCCAAGTAGGACGCGGCGGAGGGCCGGGCCATGAGCAGGAAAAACTGGATGTATGGAATTGATGGAGGGAAGGTTTTTGGAGGGAATGGATGTTATTGCATTGGGTTGGGAAACAGTTAGGGTTAGGCTAGGATTCTGGTTTTTAGCGTCTCTTTTCTATTTGTTGTTGGGCTGTTATTGTGCTTGTACTTAGGTTAGGGTTGAGAGGGAGGGCTTAAAACCTCACTCTCAACTCCGGGTTGTGGGAAAATCATATATCATAGGAGGGATGATTGGATCACTGGGTAGGATATGGACAGGATTGGAAGGAATTAATTCACCTCATCATTTTACTCTATCTCTTTCCTTCAACCGTCTTATTTCTTCACTCATCAGCACTCAACCTCCTTACAGACGCTGGGACCAATAACTTCCAAACCTGAGGAAAACTTTGGGGATTATCTTTTTCTTGTTTCCACAACGTGTTGTTGGGTATTCATCTTAGATTTTCACATGGTAGCAAGAGACGTAATCCAACATGGCACCTCTTTCAAGATCACCCACTTCAAGCCTGGTACCTACCACCATCCCAGTAGCATCCATCATTCCTAACTTACCTCCACTTTTCACCACTCAACCATACATTAGAAAATCCACCTCATCCACAAATGTGGATCATGAGGAAAGAGAACCAAGGTACATCATAAAGCAGGAGGTAATCAACATGTTATCAAAATTATCCATATCGGTCAAACTAAATGATAATAGCTATGCAAACTGTGCAAATTCAGTCAAAGTTGCACTAGAAGCTATCAAATTTGAACAATATCTGATATAAAACCAACTCATCCCATAAAACCAATCAACCATCAATCATGAAGCCACCAAATGCATAATGTTCTTGTGGATAATAAGCCATATTGACACACAGAATTCCTCCAGACTCAACTCAAAATTACAAACATCCGTCAAAATCACCATATACAATAGCCCAACCAAAATATGGAACACTCTCAAAGAGTTCCATCTCAAATGTTCTACTCACAATATCTTTGATCTCCAAAAACAATTAATACTCCTTAAACAAGATACAGAAACCTCCCTAAGAGATCACCTAGACAAACTCAAGAACATCAAATCACAGATCCTCCAATCTGGAAGAAATGTAGAAAAAAACAGCATAGTATTTCTTTTCCTTGATTCCATTTTCCCAAGACACTCAAGTGACATCAAATCAAACACCAGATTTGTGAAAACAATCACTTATGCGCATGTACATGAGGAATTAATGGAAAATCATCAATTCTCAGGCCTGATCCAAATTACCCTAACCAAAGAGGCCAACTTGAGCAATACTAAAAGGTTAATTTTAAATTTGCAACTCTTTGAGTTTTTTACACAACTCAGATGGTTTGTGTGGCAGGCCACACAATTCAAACAGGCCTTTTGGCACGTTACACAATTCAAACAAGCTGTGTGGCATGCTAAAAAACTGAAATAAAGTTTTATAGCCTCCACACAACTTGACTGCAGTTGTGTAGCCCCCACATGATGGTTCAGTTTTGTGTGGCACCATGCACAACTACATTCAAGTCGTGTGGGGTCTTACATAACTCAAAACTAGTTGTGTTCCATGCCACACAACTAAAAACATTCATAAAAATAATTAAATTCTTTCAAAATCTGTGGGTGTTTGTATACCCCTGTACACAGGTCTAAATGGTTGTGTACGGGGGTACAAAAATCAAAAATTCCAATGACCAGGGGTATATGCCCTCCCAGGGCTTTTGCGTGTTTGGAGATACCCTTTGGAGTAGTTTATGGGCCCCCACGCGTTTATTGGGTCATTTGGGGCCCTAAAAAACTCCCACATGTTTTGGGGGCCCTAAAAAAATCCCACAGTTTGTGTGGGGCCCTACAAAACTCCCACACCACTGGAGTTTTGAATTTATTATCACCCATACAAAAAAAACCAGACCACAATGCACTGAATAAAAATTTCTTGGCCCCAATAATCCTAACCACTGTCATGTAAGGAATGAAAACTCCAGAAGAGCATGGATCAAAAAGAAGATCCAAGGCAGTGAATGGAAAGGTGACATACCTGAACGGTACCCTATGAAAACCCCAATGCAGCAATCAAGCAAAAAATCCAAATTAAGAACTGTTACACTCAGTTTCCCAGACAACATACATCCAATGTTCTTCTATGGAAAAAGTGGAATTTAAGAAAACATAATTTTGTTTGGCACCATGGCCACTCAACATCTTCTTAAGATTCAAGAATAATTTGAAGAAAAGAAATTCACTTATATGGTAGATGGTCTAGAGCTCAAACTTGCCATAGGAGTAGTCACACTGCCAATTTTTTGAACTGGACATGCAGTAATCCAAGGCAAGAATCATCTTCCAATAAGATTTGAAAATTCCCTATTTGTACCTGAATTTTCCAAGAGCCTGATTTCAGGATGTATACTCACCATGAAAAAAATTTTGGCACCTGCCTCCAGGTGTAGCACCTGGGTTTGTGATTGAAACCTGTTTTGACTTTTTTGGGGTTTTGGAGTCAAACATCAAATTGATTTCTGGATGAACTCAGAAAATTCATGCAGAATATTTATGCAATGCATAGATTGAATTGGAATTCATTACATAAAAGGAAGGATTGAGGATTATTCATTTAACTGTAAGACCACACTTTTATTGAACAACTTTTCATAGGTTATGATTTGAATTTTACATCATGGGCCATGATTTCCAATTTTAAAAAGTTCCAAAATGAGAACAATCAAATTTTTAGATAATGATAATTTCAAATAAAAGGTGCAAATAGATATTTCCAATTTGCTGTTAGGATTGATGCTTCAGTTTTCTGAGATTAAATCTAATTTCTATTTTTGAATTCTGTACCTTATACATGTGTTTTAGATATATATGTGACACAATACCAATTCCTCTGATTTCATCTTTAACTAATATCCAGTAAAATAAAAAATTAGTCCATGTGAATTTTTATATTTCCTCCTTTTTTTTAAGGAAATACCAGTCAGAAAAATTGATAATTACAGTTCTTCAGAAATTATTATTTTTGATATCAACTTATCAAAGATTCAATTGCCACAAAACAATAAACATCCTTTGAATTTTGTGCTTTTTTTGCTTGATAAGCCATGCTTGCCACAAAATCTAATATGTTATCTTCATGTATCACAGATATTGATCCACCTTCTTGATAAACCATTTAGGCATTGGGATAATTGAGGCCAAGGTAGGGATTTCTTGAAGTATCAATTTTTTCCAAAGGGGAAAAGGTTTCAACAATGAGGAAATATTTTGCACAGTGTCACATGACCACCCCACGTACTATAGTGCAATCTTAGATGATTGTGAGCGCAAAAGGAGAGCTGAGTGCAAGGGCAAGTGCAAGTGCAAGGTAGCAAGGGCTAACTGCAAGGCGCAAAATTATGGTTGACTAACTTAACACACAGCAAGAGGGATGAATGTTCCAATGGGAGGGAACCAAACCCAAACCTGATGTGATGAATTGATTTGGCAAATGCTAGAACGTATGAAATTAACTAACTGAGGAAACAACCCCCAGGCAAGGGGAGTAGCCTTTATAAGGTAATCCAAAATTACTAGATACAACCTGATGGATGGTCAACCACAGTTTCAAGAAATAAGGAAATGAATGAAAGGAATGGAGTACAAAATGAAATAACAGTATGAATGTTTCCAAGGTCTTAGTGTAAGTGCAAGACAAAAGGGGACAAATGTATTGGAGTGTAACAGTTGAGACATGAGGGAGTGATGTAAGAAGCAATGCAAATATGAAAGTGTAGTTTTTTGCAGGGTAAGGGACTTGTCCATTTGCAAAATATACAGTTGAGGTGGCTTGACTAGCGTGAGTGCAAACTAGCAAGAGCATGTGACCGGAAATGGGAGCCCAAGGCTTATTGATACCCAGGGTGAAAAGGCAGAGCCCAAATGGATGGTCAACAAAGGTAGAGTTGATTGCAAGTTTTTCAAACGGCTGCTGAGTCAGTTGCCAAGAATGGAAGGTTGTTATGCAAACCACAGTTGATAAGCGCAAGGCACCATTGATGTTGTGCTTCTAGTTTGTCACACTTCTGTACTGAGGTAGATGGTACTGAGGAAAGAGTATTTCAAAGTGGGAGGACAATAATACTTAAGCTCAAAGTGTGAAACACAGTTTTTTTCATGAAAGATGGAAAATACCTTCCCCATCTCACAAGGGCCTTGATTTTATGGGGATGAAAAGTAAATCTGAGAATTACTTTTATTGTAGCAATGGGGTGTTGTGTGATGACCATGGAAGAGCATTTATTTTCAAGGCAACCACTCCAATTGGTCCCATGGCAAGACATTGTATGTTGAGTTATTCTCAGTGAATCTTTTTAATTTGTCTTCTTCCAAAACATTCATCTCTTTTTTAGCACTTGAAACATCACCTGTCTTGGAAGAGTAGAACAAAATTTGCAGATCTGGGATTGGGTCAGAATTGATCCTCAAAACATTCCAACTGCATCCAATTTGTTCAACCAAGCCTTGAAGTTTTGCCTTTTCAAGGAGTTCATGCAAGAGGGACTTATCAAGGAAACCTTCAAATTAAAAAAATAATCAGTTCAAAGTGTTCCATCAAGAATCTACTTTTTATAAATCTGTGTTACCTACATGTATTTTTATTTTTTTAACCAAGTTCAAGATGTGATTCAGCCTTTCTCCTGACCAACATGAAAATATTTAGGGAGGACCATAGAGCTTGATCATCTTAGTCACATGCTGAGCAAAATTGATTGTTGGCTTGGGTTTGATTTCAGATCCCCAATAAAGAAAGAATTCCTCCTGGTAAGCCAGAATTAATTCATGCAATTGGCACAGCTGGTTATCTGTAATTTGATGGACATTACCAAGTTGATGATACCAATAATTTTGAAAGTAGTGGAGGTAAGCTTTTGCTCCAGAAAGCTGTTGGCTGAGTTCCAATTCCATCTTGGAATCAAAACAAGAACTACATGAATGGTATGCAAAACCAACCATTCAGCAGCCTTAGCAGTACCAGCAGCAGGAAAACCTATGTTTCTGGAAAACCTAGTAATCAGATGGAAATTTGATTGAATTGGTACCCTCTTAAATACTTCTGAGCTCTTGAGTAGTTAGGGAAAATTGATTTGATGAAAAACATGTCTCTTCTATCAATGAACCCGCGTGATGTGGATTGCTTTGATCTTCAAAAGAGCAGTAGGAGCTTTTCTGAATGGAGCTTTGCTTGCTCTTCCCAGATTCATTTTGGCTTCCTGATTTGCTTCTAATAGATCTACTTGGGTTTGTTCCTGGTTAGGTATCTTTTTTCTTTCCTTTTTCCTTTGATTGAGGCCCAGAATTGCATGAGCCACTTGTTGATTCATTCTCAAGAAGCCTTGGAGAACATCTTAAAGTTGGTTGAAGGAGTTCAGAAGCAGAATTTCCGCAACTTCTTGAGGAGCTGGGAGGATGGAGCCCTGGGATTATCTGCACTAGAACAATTGATACAGAATTTCTATGATGCATATTTGATGAGCCTTCTTGCTGCTTATTTGCCCAATTTTTAACCTTTTCAATTGGATTGGGAGCAATATCTGGGTTTTTTGAGGAGCTATCTAAATTTTTTTGAAATCTCCTCCTGGTGACTCTTTGGGTATTTTCTTGTGACAAATAGCGCTTTCTTTTGGATGCAGATTTGAGGCTGCTGACTTGAATAATTGATACACTTCTTGGGCCAGTGTTTTTCCTTCTTTCCAAATTTTGAAAACTTTGGCCAGCAGTGATTATTCCAAGGTAGTTGATGCTGTAATCCTGTAGCATTCCCAAGATAAAGGTATGCATTGGATCAATTGTTGTCATGTTTGTTGGTTCCCAGTACGGTAGAGTTTTGAAAATTTTGTAATGGGCACCATGTAGCTTGAGAATGTTGGTTTTCTCATTGAATGATTGAGTATTATTCCAATTCTCTGCCCATTTGATGTGATCTTGATTATTTTTTACTTGCCAACTCTCCTTTTTGGTGTTCCGGATATCATTAAGCTTGAGTTTACAGTGGGAACAGAAGATTGTGGCTGAGTGGGATGCAAATCCACCCATTTTACTTAAGGCAGGTGTACTACCAATCAGTTCTAATATGACAGCACGTTTTACTCTTCCTTATGGATATTTGTTGGTTTCTGTGAAGAATACTCCTTTCCAAAGATCCATTATCTCAGATAAAAGAGGCTTGAGTAGATTTTTCAAATTGGATGAGGTGCATTCCTTGGGTGTTGGTGTGAAGCCATAGACAAAAATATTTTGTGGCTTGTAACACACACTAGGTGGAAGATTGAAACATATTAAGAATATTACTCCAAGACAGCTGCTTCTACCACTGGTCTTTATTCCATGGGGATTAATCCAATCAATGTAAATTTCAGAGACCAGATTACCTGCTTCAGCTGTATAAATATGATTGTTTTCATCCTTGAATTCTTTCAACATATCTCCATCCCAAATATCAGAAAGTTTAGTAGGATTACTGCCTTGATGCTGTTGCCGTTCCAGGAGTAATTCTTCAAAACAAGGGAGCATTAATTTCCTAGCAATCCACTTCTTGAGCAATTGGTGTCCAAACTGCTTCAGAGGATAAAATTTGGATTTTTTCTTGTCTGGATTCCAGAGTTTGGATCCACATGCAACAGGCTCTCCAGCTATTGAATTAACAATATTATGGCATGTTGGATAATTCCTGTGTTGTTGACTTTCTTCACCAGTTTGGATTTCTGACAAAGAAAGTACTTCATTCAAAGGATAAAGTTGGTAACAATATTCACAACAGACATTTTCAACAAGATCATTTGTAATTGAATTTTTTTTTCAATGTTGCAAGACTTTTGGGTATTTCTACTGAATAGTTGGGTTGGCCACTGAAAATTGAGTTCATGCGTATTTTCTGATGCTCCATCTTGATATATTTCTGACATGCATGGTCACCAATGTTTTCCTCAATACTTTGGTGAAGGATTTGGAGTGATGCAATCAGGGCGCTTGGAGTTTAATAGAGAAATTGAAGAGGTTTCATCCCAGATGTATTGCAAATTTCCATATTTGCTGTTGGGGAGAATTGTTGTATTTCACCATAGAAAGGATCTCTTTCAGGGTTGGCTGTCCATTGGAATCTTCAATGGATGAATTTAATGTGAATAATGATGAGATAAATAAGAAAATGCACCCCAATTGAAGTATGAATCAAGAAATGTACTTTTGTGCAAGATGTTCACTTACAGCCCTGATGTTTGCTTGTAGTGGTTCCCTGGTGGATTGGAAAATGGTTGGTTTCTTTGGGGTTATGTTTTTCAACAATAGATATTCATCAGTGACCTTTTAACTATTGATAAAATGCAGGAAAAATTCAGTCCATTTGTAGAATTGTTTGATTGCATTATATGGGTATGGTGTGCTTTTATGGACATTCCAACACCATTTTATAGATTCCTTCCATGTTCAAAAGTCCTTCGAGAACATTTTGGACATTGGAATATCCAAATGTTACCAACTCTGTTAGTGTTCTCCATAGTTTTGATTGATTTGTATGTTGTGGTCATTCATATTTCTGGAGGTTGTCTGAGATTTATTATTTCAAAGGGAAATATCAATCAATCTAAACAGAGTTTTTGATTTGATCTTATACCTCCTGGTGAGCTTAAGTATCCAAAAAAAAGGCTTCTATTTTGAATATTCATATTATCTTTAATGGGCAAGGCATTTTACAGTAGATTTTGTATTTTTAAAAAGGTTTCAAACCAATAGATTGTATCAACTGCTCATGGTTAGACCACCTAAAATACTTAGCAAATCCCAAGGTGTTTGGATTCAAATGCAAGTTTGATTTCCTTGATGGAACATGGCATATTTTTTTTTAAAACTAATTATTTTATTACAAAGCCATGATTTGAAATCAAATTTTGGTAATACAAAATGTTAATGATGCACCATTTGACAAAGAAAATCCCAACGCCTAGAGTTAGTAGGTTTTTCTCAAATGACACAATTCACATCTAGGAATGTGTATTTTATATCTACTTCTTTCATAAAAAGGTATTTGGGAATTTTTAACATGTGGATTATCTCAAAATGACAGCTGCAAAGTGAAAAAAATGCATTTAGGATGTTGTGATTGAAAAAAGAATTTCATGTAGCTTTCCAAAAGGTTGTTCATCAAATATAACTTACTCAAAATTTTTCAATGAGATTGTGTATTCTTTGCACATGTGGATGTTGGTTTTTTCCACTCTTACTTTAATTTCTGTTTGGATGTAACAACTTTTTAGAGATTTATTTATTTAAAAATTTCAATATTTTTACAGTGTAACCTACATTGCTAACCTCTTCAGGTCAGGGTGACCCCACATCATTGGATTTAGTAAATTCAGTAAATCTAGCTTTAAATATAATTACAAGTTTCTGGTTGACAAAAAAAGAATTTCATGGAAATAAAAATACATGTAGTACTGAATAAAAATTTCACCAAAGCCAATGTTGCATCCAAAAATACTCCTCCATATTTTTTAAAGTACTGATATAAAAATTAAACTATTTGGAATATTTTCACAATGTTTGTGGGGTTTCCTTTAACCTAGAGGGCTTGGAAACTTGGGTTCTCATATATGAAACTGCCTCTGTGAGATCAACTTCTGGAAGTAAAACCAAGGCTCTTTTTTCAACTGGAGTTATATCCTCAAGGGCTTCCTCACTTAACCAGTTTTGAGGTCTTGAAGTAGGAAGTTTTGTTGGGTGATCACCTCTTGGTGAATTATTTGGTTTAGCAAGTTGACTAATTTTCAATTGTCTATCCCTCTTGATGTGAAGGTTTTTGGCCAGTTGAATGTATGCTTCATCCAGGTAGTGATATATTTGGGAGGCATGTTGAGCCCTCCAAACATTTTCATGATTGAATAATTTCTCATCTTCACCCTCAAAATCAGATATTAATTCACTGTCCATGATAGGAGCAGAAGTTTTTGGGAACATGTCCATCCTTTCCAGCTCAACTGCCGTGGTCTTTTGAATTTCATTCTTTTTATTCTGTATTTCAGAACATCATAAGCATTTATTCATTGATAATGAAGAGAAAATAAGAAAAGATCAATTTGACACACTTTCTTCTTGTTGAGACTTTGAGATGCAGAAACATTAAATTTTCTGCTGCTGGAGGCTCCTTCTTCCTTTTGCTCCTTCTTCCAAATAGCATTCTTTGAGACAAGCCAACAATTGATTATGGCACCTGTTGGGAGGGGTGTTGTCATTCTCATTTATTGAATAGGAAGCAGTCCCCCCGCGTTTGTGGCACACCTCCCATTTTCTGATGATTATTGCAGTGAGAATCAAATTCCACCAAGGTTTTGGATTCTGTTCCCAGTGATAGGTGCATCTGGGAATACCAGAATTTTGGATCAAGGCCCGGGCATGGGCTATCCATGTCTCATCATGAGACTGAATTTGACCCAAAGCAGTGATTTTGAGGGATCAAGATCTTGAAGTAATATTTTGTTTTAATTGGCGCAAGGCATCCTTCTTCACAAGTTTCAGCTCCTTTTCTTGAATTTTTTAATTGGAGCTGTACTGGTTTGGCTCTCCAGTGCTTGATGCTATGCTATGGCATCATTAATGGATGCCTTCTTCTTTGCCATGTAATTTTTGAGGGATGCTAGTTCAGAACCAGTTGGTGGATTAGGAATCTTGTTGTTGGAATCCATTCCAAGAAGTGATTTTGTCCAATCAAGTAAGGGCCTGGAAATACCACTTGAAGAAGCAGGGATGCCACGATTTTGTGCATGAAGAGAGATAGAATATTGTTCTTGGGCCAAATTTTTTTTCTTTGTTTGGTGTTAGTGGGATTGAGAGAGTTTTTGTGCAATCATGAAGTAGGATGGGGCAGCAGAGTATTCAAAATCTTCATCTTCCTCAACACCAGGAATATTGACTTGGTCATCTGGAAGGGGGACTCTTGATGGCTCGAGGGTTGAGGATTTTGTGTTAGCTGGGGTTTTGGCATTTCAGTAACATAAAATAAACACCATGATTTAGCAATGGGTTTGTATTATTGTTATGGAGATATTATACTGGGTTGATCAGTTCTTACTGTGTTCCATGTCTAATTTGCCAACTTAGTAACCATATGACAATGTTCCTGATTTTGTGATCTTGTATCAATTTTTCACAAACTGATAAATAGGAAGTCAGATTTCCTTTTAATGACCTTCTGAAAATTTTCAGAAATGAAGATATTATATATTATGATTCCCCTTTGTTCTCAAATTTTTCCTCCAAGTGGGCAAAGGTTATGCACATAAGTATACTTGGAGATTTGAATAGAATATTCTTCAAAAAGGGAAGAGCTCAATGAGAAATAAATTCATGATTGACATAGAAAAGAGACTCTGGGGCTACCATCTGCCCCAAAGAGCATGATGATTTTTTTGTGGCACTTATGCAGGATTGATAAAAATAAACAGGGATCATACAGATAAAAATGAGTTATTTCTTCTTGGGACTTCATCAGATAATAGATATGAAGAGCTTCCTATTCATCTCAATATTCTAATTATCCCAAAAAATTTCCACAGAAATCATTCTTGACCATTATGTGTTTCCAAAAAATTCCTCATTCTTATATTTATGGGATTGACCAATAATTATTGAATGAGAAAATGAGCTCAAGAATTCCAGAAACCATGAGGAAGAGCTGGAGTGGAAATATATCAAGATCCAATTCTCCATATTACGGACTTCAAACTACTCCTTGCCAATCCTATTGATTTGGTTGAAGTGCTAATTGAATAATTTATCAAGTAGAGTTGAATAATAATGGCGCCGGTCCAATAGCTTGTTGCATTGCTGTGTTTTTATTATAAGGTAGTTAAAATCTCCAATTACTCAAAGTGCAATGCTGGGTACCACACAGATGCAGGTTTACTGCATGGATGGATATTCAGTGGTAATTGATTGTTGAGAGTTCAATTTTGGAAACTGAATAATAGAGAAATATGATGAATCAGGTGTCATATTTTTCATGGTGCTAATTCTTGGATATGAGGATTATAATTTTCCCCTTTCCTGATTTATTTTGACTAAATATCCACATATCATATTAGATAAATAATAAAGGGCAAGAAGAACAATGCATGGTTTTCAATTTCATTCTTTTTAGAATGGTGTTATATGAATTCTTGCTAATTCTTGTAAAGAAGGTAAAGTGCTTTTTAATTACTGGCTGTTCATACACCAGAAATAAGGATAAATGATATAACTAAAAATTGTAAATCATGATTTCAAAAGAATATATGAGAATCCAACATGACTGGATCACTTAGCTCAGAAAAATAAAGAAAATTTTAACAGGGGTGCATAATATAATGGAGAGATGAAATTAGACAGGATTCACCTGGTTTATTTTTTGTAATAGGCATGTGTGTATCACCAAAGTGTGTGCTTTACCACACAAAAAAAATATGAGTCATGAGCAGGGAGCTGGATGACTTATGATAAGTTTTCCACCACTCCATGGCCATGGGTATGCAGGGATGAGATGTCAAGGGAGAATCATATGGGAAAGCCGGGGAGGTGGACAACTTGTGCTAATTTTTCCACCTCCCTGCAACCACATGGGATCATGAATTTGAATATGCCAAATGACCAATGATTGCTGGAAAGTAGGTGACTTAGCATAAGTTGTCCACCTCCCCAGCCTCTTCACAAGGAATTCCCATGTCATGTGATTCCTGTTTGCATACAAGTCCAGGGAGGTGGACAACTTATCATAAGTTGTCCACCTCCCTTGACATTAAATGTACATGTACTAGGAAGTAAAGCCACAAATAATTTGAGCCACAAATAATTTGATTGGAAGGTGGAAAACTTAGCATAAGTAAACCATCAATCCAAAAACATCCCATCCTACATTCTAACTATTACAAATTTTGTACAACTCATGCACACTTTGACATTTTTTCATGAAACAAATGGTAAGCATTTCAGCACCAAAAGGTGATATTTCAATTACATAAATTGAAGGACATGTTTAACCATATTTGGCTTTTTCCCATTAACTCAAGTTACAATTTCACCAGGAGAAAAATTTTGGAGTTTGAGAGAGGCATTAGCTATCATTTTTTGGGGGGGAATGAGCAAATAAAATTAGTAGGTTCTTCCGTTGTTTGAATAGCCACTGTAGGAAAAGTAGTTTTATTTGGAAAACAAGATCACCCTGATTGAAAAATTTGGGCTCCCAAGTACTGTTAGATCTGCAATTGTGGGGTGGTTCCTCCTGGTGAGGTGGTGCACTTAGCCCAAGTGGACCACCTTACCAGGAAAAACTGAAGAACATTGTTGGTTAACTGCTTTAAATGATGAATGCATTTTTAAGTACTGGTCATTGAATATCTGAAAATCTGTCTTGAAATTTTGTGCATTCAAATGGTTTCACCCTGTTCCCTTCCTGCCTCTATCAACATATCAGAATTGGTGGTTTGGTAAGGCACGTAGTCTAACAGTGACATTCTCTGAAAATAGTTATAACTCATTTTCAAACTACAAGATAAGAGTTCTTTTCCATTCATGCTTGTAGTTTGACAATTATTTCCTTTTCCATTCATGCTTGAGAAAAAATTAAATTGTGAAGAGTTGACCTTTCAATAAATTTTTATTGAGCAGCATTGAAACTGAATTTCTTGTGCAAGAAATACACAATATTTTCTTGATTGTTTTCAGAAAATGAGCATTTTTTTGGAAAAAATCCAATGATTTCAAATACTAATTCCACTTTCCCAAAAAATATTTTTTTATCCAGTCTCTAATTATATGTAAAACCTTTCAACTTGGTAAATTTTTTCCAATTGGTCATGCTCCAGAACATTTGTGGGTCTCTAAAATTTAAAGGGCCTTACAAAGGATGTATTGTACTGTCATTTGACAAAGACTCAAAAACAAGGGTTGTCCCCCCAAAGCTTTGAATGAATCATTAGTCATAATCAATCACTCCATCTCAATTGAATTAGCCAAAAATCATTGCAATTCAATCCCATGCCATTGGGGTCTCAATTGTTGTCCAAGAACACATCTCTGGTAATGAGGCCACTCTCTGTTACCCAAATTATTTCTTCCAGTAATCCTTATACCTTTTTGGTAATTTCTTTTATTTTCTTCTGTGTCACTTGTTTCCTGGTTTGAAAAATTGGGTTTTAGAACTTCAAGTGATTATTCTGGAGGCTCAACTTGATTCAACTCTACAAACCCTTGCGGAATATCATATCTTGAGTTAGAAAACTAAATGGATGTAAATGTGTGTGAAAATGAAACATTAATACAAATTTGAAATTTAATCAAGTATCATCATCCTTCAATCTTCAATAAACTTGCTGGTTTGGG
Organism: Puccinia polysora; assembly: GCA_025617555.3. Lineage (NCBI taxonomy): Eukaryota > Fungi > Basidiomycota > Pucciniomycetes > Pucciniales > Pucciniaceae > Puccinia > Puccinia polysora. Next base: position 5,879,707 of record CM062620.1, read on the forward strand.
GGAAAGAATTGCCCTGAAACCATAAAATCAATACAGAATGTGGGAAAAACCATCTCCAGTACTCCTGAGAACAGTTGGATCACCTTTTGGTCCCCCAAACATCTTTGTTAGGCTTTTTCATGAATTTTTTCAGATATTCTAGGCTCTTTTGCTTTCATTGGACGGTCACAGAAGCCATCAAGGGGAAATTTGGACTGCTCAAAACCCTCCAAATAAATATAAATCAGCATGGCATATTCAAATGGTTCCAAAAAACAATAGATTTGCATCTTTTTGTGGTTTTAAAAATTTTTAAGTGGGCATGAGGGGTTCCAAGGAAATCAAATGATTATGAATTAATGCATTTTCTGAAAAAATAAATAACACAGGTTTTGTATGAAATATGAATACTTTTTGCGCCCAAAATTGTCAGTCACGTTCCAATCAAGAGCTCAAAACATCCAACAAGTGTTTTATTCATGGCATACAGAACTATTGTACCTCTCAAATGGTGCAAGAGCAGTGGCTGAATCTGAATTTTTTTTGAGACTCTGCAAGTGCCTGCAAAGTATTTTCTACTTCTCAAGTTGTTGATTTTTCAAAGTGGTTATTACTCACTTAGTTTAAAATTATAAATAGGTTAACTTGATCTGGCTTGGAGTGATTTTTTTGTTTCAATCCATTATCAACTAATATGCATGAGGAGATATTTTGTGTTGTGGTGAGAGACAGTCCAGTTTTTCATTCTCATCAGCTTTGAGAAAAGTAATATTACTTTAATCAAGTTCTCTAGAAAATTCAGAGAATACCAACCAGGGGTGAAGCTGAAGGATGAGGGTGATTAAAAAGTCCATGGTTTTTTTGGAGTTGTTGAAGATTCAGTAGTTTGAAAAATAAATGAAGGAAATCATTGGTTTTCAAAATACAGATTCACACATATAATTGTTTCCTCAGAGACCCAGACAGAATAAACCAAAAGATAATTGATATCCATATAATTAAGTGGATGGTGGCAAAGGGAGGTGGAAAACTTAGCCTAAGTTGTCCACCTTGCTATGAAAATTTCCTAATTTGCCCACATTAGCTGGATCTTAGTCCATAGTGTTGGGAAGTGGAAAACTTGGCATAACCAGTCCACCATTTTTGTTTCAGGAAAAAACATGCTGTTACTGAAATTCCCATGCTGGAAAATATCTTTCATCCAAGAAGATGAATCACAACATGGCAATATGGAAAACAAATTTGGTAGAGGAACAGGTTTTTCCAATCCTTTCATGTCCCTGACAGTATTTTCTTCACCTTGTTAAATCATTGAACTCAGCCTCAAAAAAATGATGGTAGGATCAAGGCTCCAAGAATTAATCATGGTGAAAAATATTTTCCAGTGGGAAGACAGTGAAATATTTCTGGCTCAGGCCAATATCTGAGGAATGATTGGTCATGCTGGCTTATAGATTATACATTGTGAGAGTTCATTGTGACATACATGTGAAAAAACTCTACATTCATGAATGGTAAATATTTCTTGAGAGAAAATTGATTTTGTGTCACAGTGGCAGTTGTGGTTGATTCAAGAAGAAATCAATACATTAGAAAGTGACACAGAAAAATTGATAGTTTTCAGCCTGCAGAATCACAGGTAAGCACATTTTGTGCAACACTCAGACATAATGTAAGAAGATAAAATCAATTTTTCAATGATAAAGGGTGAGGTGGCGCAGGGAGGTGGACAACTTAGCCTAAGTGGTCCAACCCCTTCAAAATTATCCAATTGGCCACAAATAGTTGGCTCTTCATCATTGGTATGGGGAGGTGGACAACTTAGCATAACTTGCCCACCATGTTTCTTTCACAAAATAGTTGTTACTGAAATTCCCATATTGGCAAATACCTTTCATCCAAAAAGATAAATAACATGGAAATATATCAAATAAATTTGGTAGAGGTAAATGATTTGGTGGTTCTTGCATGGCCCTGAAAATATTTCATTCATCTTGCTCATTGGTTGAAGAAACTTCCCATAATTCAAAATATTCCATATTTCTCATGTCCCCAAGTTCCAAGATATTTTGGTAATTGTTGATGAATTACATCCACCAGGTCACAGTGGGAATTGACCATGTCAATACTTAAGAAAAAGGTTTTCCAGCATGAGGGCAAGGAGGCTCAAGACTGGCCACCATGTCAGGTAGGTTTGTGTTGACCCACAACCACCACCAACTGGTTGTCTGAAGGGACATGGTGCACTTAGCCTAACTGCACCATGTCCCTTCAGGTTTATGGGCATAAATCACTAGCATTCAATAGTAGAGTTTCTCCAGTTTTTCAATGAATATAAACCATAACACGCATTTTGAATACCCAGATGTTTATCCTCAAGAGCAATTGAATGAATTCTAAAGTAATTTGACATTGTTGCTCCACACATTGCAACCCCACCTTGATCAATAGACCTATTTCCCAAATTTAATGGTAAAATGAGCAATGCCATTACTCTTTATGAATCCTGTAATCAGGCAGATGCAAAGGAATCCAAAACTATGAAAAATTTCATGTATTTTTGGTTAGATTACATAATTGCCATGAGCAGTTCATTGACTGGTATGTCCCACCCACATCATAGAATGATGGGATAAGTACACCTCTTCTGGGTTGATCAGCCAAATATTTATGAATAAACTGCTCCTTACTCAACAGTGCACTTAGCTCAATTGGTAAGAGCATCACTCATATAAAGAGTCTGAGGCTTTGGGTTTGAATCCCACAGTGTTCATTTGTTTTTGTATGACTTCTGATATGGTAGCAAGAGTTATACAGTCACAAAGACTGCAGCCTAACAGCTGTCAAAAATAACAATCCGTCTTTATCAATGAAATCAAATGGTTGAGTCCCTGCTCAAAGCACAGAGGGGTGTTAGATTACATAATTGCAATGAGAAATTCATTGACTGGTATGTGCCACCCACATCATAGAATTTTGGGATAAGTACACCTCTTCTGGGGTGAACAGCCAAATAGCTATGAATCAACTGCTCCTTACTCAACAGTGCACTTAGCTCAATTGGTAAGAGCATCAATTATATAAAGAGTCTGAGGTTGTGGGTTTTAATCCCACAGTGTTCATTTTTTTCATATGACTTCTGAATTTTTTTATTCTGAACATTTAGAGTAAAAAATATAAGGATACAGCTTTTATTGACATATTCAAATTATCAAATTTTGGAAACTAGTTCCAGTTATTCATTTGGAGTTTCAAAACAGTGAAAGAACCCTTGAAAAACTTTTTCTCTTGAAAAAATTATTTCAAAAACACCTTTTCTATAGTGAAACAAAAATCATTATTATGAATCAATTTTCACAGGAATGCACCTAAATGAAAAACTTATTGCTTACTGTCACCATTATTTTGAGACAAACAGGAAATCTTGGTTTCATCAGATATCTCCTTCAAAGTTTGAAGTATCATTTTAAAGCTTTTCAGAAGTGGAATTGACAAGGGGTGATATATAGAAACCTTCACTTATCAAACATGAAAGCCATTACTTGACTCCTTGTCTATATTTGGGAATTCTACAAAATTAGTATCAAATTATCACAAAGCAATTCTCAAAATATCTCATTCAAATTCAAAAATATCCTCTGGATCTTTCCATCTCACATTGGGCAGATTAATACCTCTTAAATTCACGCATACTTCTCATTGTGAAATTCATGCTCACTTCTCATGCATGACCTATCCTCCCTTGTGGCTTGAATCATAGCCACATTGAAAAGAAAACACATGGCATGGTATATCCATGCCATGTGTTTTTATTCTCAAGGACCCACCTCCCTCTCATGGGTTTTGGCCTTTCCATATGGCCAAAACCCATGGGCACTTTCCCTGAGCTCTCATTGGAAATGGCCCTGATGGGCTTGAAGAGCTCCAGGCCCTGGAGGAGCCCTCATTGGGCCTGGAGCTCCTGGGGCAATGCCCCGGTCGCTCGCTTTCCTCCTGGGAAACGCGAGGACCCAAAATCGCGTCAATTTTCGACAGGTTCGCTGAACGCGACCCTGTGGCGTTCTGCCAGGTTGCCAGGGCCCTGGGAGACATCTGTGCGCGTCAATCGGCCCTGGCAACCCGACCCGTTGCTTGCGTTTGCCAGCAACGGTCAGCCCATTTGCGTTCGCTAGGCAAGCAAACCCGAGCGAGGCCACTGACGCGGCCTCGCGCTTGTTCAGCAAGCCTTGCTTGTAAATTTGCAAGCGAATTTGGGGCGAGCGCTTGCAAATCGACGGGTTCTTTCTTTGCCCCTGCAAACAAGCATCCAAGCGCAACCGTTCCAGCATCCCCAAACTGTCCCAGACGGTCCATCCAGGAAAGTTTCCATTCAATTTTCAATGGTTTGAACATCTAAACACATATACTAATTCCTTTTGTGCTCTACTGGAATCTCAAACCTTTCAATAATCTCTCACTATTCCAATCATCAAACTGTCCTCCAATCAACCTGATCATAAAAAAGAAACACTCCATTCAAATCCTGCCATTAACCATTGACTGCAAGGCATCTCTTCCACCACTGACTCATCATCACTGTATTTCAAGGGTAAGAACTCATGCACCTATTTCAATCTCTTCAATACTTCATCTTCATCAATTGAACACTGACTTCACTCTTTTTCTTCCTCACCATTCTTTTTTCTTCTTCTTGAAAGATGCAACCAGCGAGTGAGGACGAGTGGGGCTCAAATAGTGGGACCAAAGGAGACGAGGGAGATGGACAGTACCTGAAAGATGCAACCAGCGAGTGAGGACGAGTGGGGCTCAAATAGTGGGACCAAAGGAGACAAGGGAGATGGACAGTACCTGAACGAGGTACGAGAAATAAGAGACGAGAAAGCGACGAATGAGTGAGTTGATTTCAGGAAGCAAGCATGAGAGGGAAATTACAGACAAGAATCGAGACACAAGAGAAGTGAAACAAGGAATGAAAGATAAAGGGCAAACCTGAAAGATGCAACCAGCGAGTGAGGACGAGTGGGGCTCAAATAGTGGGACCAAAGGAGACGAGGGAGATGGACAGTACCTGAACGAGGTACGAGAAATAAGAGACGAGAAAGCGATGAATGAGTGAGGAGAGCAGAAAGAGGGACGGTACAACTGTTCTTTAAGTACAAGCTCTTTAAGACCTAACTGGGTGATAGACAAGGTTTGAATACACATAGTTAGGTTTCTCTACACTTGGACGTCCCCTTCAGATCTACTGGTCGTCCAATTGATCTGAGTGTTGGGTGTCGCGAGTCGCGGTCAGATTCCAACACCCCCCCGTGCTTGCTAATCTGAATGAAGTCCCAGGACGCCGGTGTCTTTCAAGAATTTTGAGTGGAGATGTGGAGGTAGGATTTTGGTCATCCCGTCCGCAAGGTTGTCGGTGGATGGAGTGTAATATAAGGCGAAGTTGTTGTTGACAATGTGATGTCTGATCCATTGGAGTCGGACATCGATATGGCGTGTTTGATGTTGGTAAACGGGATTTTCCAGAAGAGCTATGGCTCCCTGGTTGTCGCAAAAAAGGGAAGGGGAACTGAATGGATGTTGAAAAACTTTGGCCAGAATGGACAGAAGTTGAGAGGCCCAAAGGAGATCCTGTCCTGACTCGGAGCAGGATCTATGTTCTGCTTCGGTGGTGGACAGGGCTATGACAGATTGCTTAGAGCACCGCCAGATGACCGGACCGTTTAGAAAGACGGAGCTGCCAGTGAACAAGCAACGGTCATTACTTGATGCATGATCAGCATCGCAGTACGCCTTTAGTTTGAAGGAGGTTGACAAGTCGCCACCCAAGGAGATACCCAAGGATTTGGTGCGTTTGAGATAGCGAAGGAGATGAAGGAACTGCCGTTGATGGGTGATGGTGTGGTTGTTGAGAAACTGGGAAAGGTAGCTCCAGGTGAACGCAAGGTCCGGCCTGGTGCATTGGACAAGATAATTAAGGAGGCCCACCCCTCGTCGGTAGCTGAATGAGGAGTCTACTGGTTTGTCCGATATGGGGACCTTGGCAGGTTGTTGAGGAAGAGGGGTGGAGGCTGGTTTACAGTCGGTCATACCAAACTCGGAGAGCATGTTCGCGATGTATTGGTCCTGATGTAATTGAATCGTGTGACTCTTGCGATCTCTGGTGACCCTCATTCCCAGTACCCACTTGCATTCCCCTAAATCTTCCATCTCAAATTTTGATTTAATGTTTTCCTTGAATTTCATCACATCTTGTAGTCTTCCACCGATGACAAGGTCGTCTACATGAACATACACAAGGCAAAGTTTAGTGGGATCGGAGTGAATGAAGAGACACGGATCGACAACGGATGATTTGAAATTTAAGGAGGAGAAGAAGGTGGACAGAGCCGAGTACCAACATTGCGGGCTTTGCTTGAGGCCGTAGAGTGATTTGGTGAGTCTGAGACCATATCCGGGGGGAATGGAGATTTCAAATTCTTCGGGACATTTAATAAAGATTTCTTCTTCTGGTTTCCCATTCAGAAAGGCGCATTTAACGTCCATCTGATGGAGTTCAAGGTCGAAGGAGGCAACCAGGCTGAGTAGGATGCGAAGAGAGGATAGGCGACCCGTGGGAGCAAAAGTCTTATTGTAGTCGATGCCTTCAACTTGACGGAATCCCCTTGCGCAGAGTCGGGCCTTCCGTTTTACAAACAGACCGTCAGAATTAAATTTGGTTTTTAGGACCCATGTGGTGTCGAGCTCCTTGATGTGAGCTGGCTTGGGAACGACTTCCCACACCTGATGCCGGACACAATTATCCTTTTCAACGTTGATAGCGTCCTTCCAGTCCGGCCAATCAGGGGACCTTTTAGCTTCAGACACGGTCCTTGGGTCGTAATGTGCGGAGGGCTCGGAAATGATGACATGCGCTTGGTTACGTCTTCTGGCAGGGAGGATCCGATCTTCTGAAATGTCAGATCCAACCTCCTTGGGAGCGGAGTCGTACCAGGGAACGTAGCAGTGATGCTTAGAGGCTGGGGGCTGAGAGATGGGACCGAGGTTTGAGGAAGAGTCATTGGCAGGAGATTGAGGAGGGTTGGTGCCCTCTTCCACAGCCGGCAGGTTGGCTGGATTTTGGCATTCGGTCAACTCGATTGGAGTCATGTTGGGAAGTGTAGGAGATGGAGCGACTGGCAGATCGTCCATTGGAAAAATGAGGAGTTTGGGGAGATCATGATTTTGGGGAAGGTCTTTACAGGGAAAGGTATCGAGACATATCTTGACATGGTGTGACCAGAGGATTTTATCTGATTTGGGCATCCAGATCTTGAATGAACGGTGGTGGGAGTTGAAACCTATTAGAACACCTTCTTCACCAGATGGATCAAACTTGGAATTTCTCCATTTCTTTTCAGTGTAGACTATGGCTTTGCTTCCAAAAGGAGCCAGATGATCTAGCTGAGGATGTCTACCGGTCCATTTTTCAAAAGGAGTGGAGAAGTTTAAGGCGGAGTGGGGAGTGCGGTTTTCTAAGAAAACAGCTGTTGATACTGCATCTCCCCAGAAGGTCAGAGGGGTCCCACTGGTGTGAAGCAGGGTCCTGGTCTTCTCAATGGTAGTTCTATTCCCCCGTTAGGAGAAAGGATTTTGCTGAGGGGTGTATGGAGCAGTGGTGATGTGGAGAATTCCTTTGTTGTTGAAGAGGGTACTGAACCTTTCATTGACAAATTCACCCCCATTGTCCGACACTACTGTTTTAACTTTGCGGTTTGAGAAGCATTCAGCTTCATTGAGAAAGGAGATGAAACAATTGTACACATTGGACTTACTCCTAATTGGATAGATGAACGCATAACGACTATAGCCATCCACTATCTTCAGGAAGTAACGGTTTCCTCCCTTGGACATGGGAGAAATAGGACCACAGAGATCCATGTGGATACATTCAAGACAGGAGGATGGAGTAGGAAAATGACCGGTAAAAGGGGTTCGAGTCATTTTAGAAGCCAGACACTCGGAACAGTCGATAGGAGTGTTAGGGAGATTGGGAAATAACTTTCGGAGGTATTTGTCATTTGGATGACCAAGCGAGCAATGAAGATCAAGGGGGGATTTGGCTGTAAGAGCTCTGGGGTGCGAGATGTTAAGAGCAAGAATGTTGTCGGAGAAATTACCAGTCATTAGTTGATGACCGTCCTTGATACACTCGAAACCGTTGCTGGTTGGTCTGATGGAGTATCCAGATTGGAGGTAAGGTGTCATGGAGATCAAAGAATTGGATAGGTCAGGAACTAGCTGTGCATGCGGGATTTCAAGAATTCCCGAAGCCAGAGGGATAATGGCTTTGCCGTGTCCCACAATTTTGAGAGGAGTGCCATTGGCCATATAGAGGGTTGAGCTGGAGGGTTGGAATGTAACAAAGTACCCTCGGTGCTTGAGATAGTGACCGGAGGCCCCGCTGTCTAGGATGATTAAGTCAGGGTTGACGTTGTTCGAACTGAGATTCGCTTTTCCAGGTTGAGTCTTATTTTGGATTCGACTGAGAGCAGCCTGATGGTAGGCAATGGCTAGCTCTGGATGCAGTTGGTGGCATTGATCAGGGGTATGTAGGGTATTTGGATTGTGTACCCCATTTTCGCAAACGTTTTGTCGTTTTTGATTTTTGTTCAGGGATGGATTGGATGAGGGTTGGCGTGATACGTTGAACGCAGAGGCTTGAGTCACTTTGGTGGATTCAGATTGTCGCTGTATTTCAAGTTCAAGGTCGGACAGGAATGTGTCCATTGGGATTTTGGCTTGTTTCCCTTTGTATTGGGCAAATTGCAAGGATCGCATGACAGCAAAAGAGGAAGGGAGTCGTTTGAGGATAATGATTGCCCAAAGAGTTTCTATAGTGGAGGTGTCCAGGTTGTTGAAAGACACTTCCAAGAGCAGTCGAAAAGTCTCGCGGAACTTATTGATGGAGTCTTGTAGGTCACCATCGGAAAAAGGGATGTCGTATAGTCGATCCATAAGGTTGACCACGTTCTCAAGAGACTTGGTGGCGTAGTGGTCACAGATAGCGTCCCAGAGTTCTTTAGGCTTGTACTTAGTTGGATCCCTGACAAAACGAGTGAAGTTTTGTTGGTCCAAGTGCAAGTGGATAAAGGTGGTGGCTTGCTTCTTCTTTAGTTTAATCTCTGGAGTGACTTCATCGGGACATTCAAGAACAACAGTGTCCAGGTCCTTGTATCCAAGTGCTGTCATGACGTTGTTTCGCCAGCTGGAGAAGTTTCCGGGTCCGGAGAGCTTTTCACATAGGATACCGCGGGAGTCATGGGAGTCGGTCATGATGTTGGGAAATGAATGAGTTGAATGTTGGGATTTGGATCCTAGGAGATGGTTCTGAACAGTATTCCCCAATGATGCAGTAGAGTAGGTGGGAGAGGAAGGGAAGCCACTGGAGGAAGTGGGTGGAGGTGAGTTTGTTGAAGATGGGGAGAAAGGGAGATTGGCCACGGTTTCTGATGTCCTTGAATCTACACTACGCTCCTTGTCCTATTGGCCACACGGCTGGTATTTTACTGGGCTCATAACCTGAAAGATGCAACCAGCGAGTGAGGACGAGTGGGGCTCAAATAGTGGGACCAAAGGAGACGAGGGAGATGGACAGTACCTGAAAGATGCAACCAGCGAGTGAGGACGAGTGGGGCTCAAATAGTGGGACCAAAGGAGACAAGGGAGATGGACAGTACCTGAACGAGGTACGAGAAATAAGAGACGAGAAAGCGACAAATGAGTGAGTTGATTTCAGGAAGCAAGCATGAGAGGGAAATTACAGACAAGAATCAAGACACAAGAGAAGTGAAACAAGGAATGAAAGATAAAGGGCAAACCTGAAAGATGCAACCAGCGAGTGAGGACGAGTGGGGCTCAAATAGTGGGACCAAAGGAGACGAGGGAGATGGACAGTACCTGAACGAGGTACGAGAAATAAGAGACGAGAAAGCGACGAATGAGTGAGGAGAGCAGAAAGAGGGACGGTACAACTGTTCTTTAAGTACAAGCTCTTTAAGACCTAACTGGGTGATAGACAAGGTTTGAATACACATAGTTAGGTTTCTCTACACTTGGACGTCCCCTTCAGATCTACTGGTCGTCCGATTGATCTGAGTGTTGGGTGTCGCGAGTCGCGGTCAGATTCCAACACTTCTTCCAATCATAGCTTCTGTCATCACCAAATCAACTCAACCTTGTTCATCTGATATCACCATAGACAACATCCATTTGTGTATTCATCTTTACAATAAGCAGCAATGAAGACATCAAGCTATCATCCACTGATCCTTGATTCATTCCTGCTTGTCCTTGAATGCCTTTTCAAACCATGAATCACATCATCATCATCATGTTTGAAAGTAAACCCCATGGATCAAGTCAACTCCAATGCATCCACCACACCTCCAGCCCACCTGTTGCCATTGAAAACCAATAATGAGGATTTGTCTTTGCAATTGGTTAAACTTAGCAACTTTTATGTATTTCAATAATCATCAAGCGTTTCATATTATTGACTTTAACATTTTGCTTTTATCTCAATCCTTGTCACTTGTATTCCTGTTGGTGCTTTTGAACAATGTTAGTAGTGAGGATGAGCCCTTGAATCAAAAGCATGATCAGGAATCAAGCCAAGATTGTTCTGTTCTTGTCAACCACCACAACCCTCAATGATGTCCATCCCATCCTCATCCAGAGAACACAAAAAGCATTGTAAAGCTGAGCGTTATTATTGCAAGAAGGAGTGTATATCTGAGTCAATCTACTTCATCACCCTGAAGAAGGGTCTAAGTCCATGCCAAGTGGTAGTACCACATGTAGGACGTCCAATAAATGTACAAGTGGTTTGCAACAGAAAGTAAAAACCCTATGTAGTGGTCAAATATCATTCATTGCAGCAACAAACATACACATTTCTGGCAACTGAATTTTGTGAGATGGTACAAGATCTTTATATGATGGAAAACAATTGACAGAACCTGAACAAAACCAATAGAAACACAAAGACTGGATCCATGATTGGTATAGGCTTTTGGCAGGGAACTGACCAAGGATATTCTGCAGGTAATTTGGAATCAATACAAACTTGCTAATCATGTCTTTTTTCACTGATTGCCATCAAAATATATTTCAAAATAGGAATATATGCAGGGAGAAAGGATATGAACCCAGAAAAAATAGCAAATGATGATCTTTTGTGGTCTAAGCTTCCAGTCCATAACCAAATGATTTTCAATAGAATCCAAGGTTTATCCAAGACTGCTCATGCAAAGAACAAGGAAGTATCAGAAGAGTTTGAAATTCCAAACTGGACATTGTAAGAATGTGAAAATAACATGTGTCCTCTGGGAATTGAACCCAGGTCTCTCATGTGCATGGCAAGTGTACTACCAACTATACTAAGGACGCTTGCTTCCCAGTGATCAAGATATGCTTGTAGAGGTCAATGACAATGTCACTTTGTGAGGACATATGATGAATGAGTAACCAACTACAAGCATGCAGGGACTGAGGTCCTGAAGACTGCATGAAATCATAGATCATATCTCAACACACCCCCGTGCTGAATGTAGGGTGAAGGAAGCAAGGCAGCTTCCCAGTGATCAAGATATGCTTGTAGAGGTCAATGACAATGTCACTTTGTGAGGACATATGATGAATGAGTAACCAACTACAAGCATGCAGGGACTGAGGTCCTGAAGACTGCATGAAAGCATAGATCATATCTCAACAGACATCTCCAGAGTGGAATGACCAAAGGGATTCTTTTCTTCATGCTTCTAACATCATTGTCACTTGTTATGAATTTTCAAATGTTCCTCATACAGATCAGGATGAATTGAATGGTTATACTTATTGCTTGTTCTCTTATATTGAAAAACCTACTGGAACCTCAATCCCTCCTCCCTTCAAAGAAACAGGCCATGGTCTCTCCTTCCCAACTCTTGGTTTCATAATTAATTATGCAAAAGCTGGGGGAATTATAGAAATTTTATGGAAGACTTCTGTTTTTCTTCATCAAACTACTTTTCCTCAACCCAGCCTTCAAAAAACTGAAAATAATACTCATTTTGGTTACTCCTTCCAAATTATAAAAAAAACTAGCAGAGGCTTCTTTTAAACTTCAAAATTTTTCTCCTTCTAAAATTGTAACTAGAGTTAATGGAAATAAAGCCAGATATGGTTAAACATGTGCTTCAATCTAAATAATTCAAACATCACCTCTTTGTGCCAAAATGCTTACCAGTTATTTAATGAAATGATGTCAAAGTGTGCATGATTTGTAAAACATTTGTACTTGTTGAAATGTAAGATGGGATGACTTTGGATTGATGGACAACTTAGGCTAAGTTGTCCACCTTCCCATTGGATTAGATTTAGCTTTACTGCATATTACATGTATAGGTAGTGTCAAGGGAGGTGGACAACTTATGATAAGGCATCCAAATCCCTGGAATTATTTGCATGAGGGAATTACATTACATGGGAAATCCTTTTGGGGAGGCTGGGGAGGTGGAAAACTTATGCTATGTTGTCAACTGTCCCAGAAATCATTGATCATTTGGAATATTCACAATCAATCTACCACATGGTTGAAGGGAAGTGGACAACTTAGCACAACTTTTCCACCTCCCCAGCCAATTCACAAAGTTTTCCCGTGCCACATGTTACATTTCCAGGGAGGTGGACATCTTATCATAATTTGTCCACCTCCCTTCAAATGAAATACATAAATATGTAATATGCAGGGAAGTGGATAATTTGGTGATACTGCAGGCTATTTGCACAAATTAACTATGTAGATTGTACTCAATGAGAAACTGTCATTCATCTTACACACACATGTAATATGTGACTAGATTTTCAGGGTATATAAGCCATGGCTTATTCAACCAGAGGTCTTGCTTCATTCTGATCTTAACTGAATTTTAACCCTCAGATTTAAACAGCATCATCTCAAGCCTCTTCACATTGAAAACTACCTTGATTGTACCATGGCTTATTTCCCTGGTAAGTTTTTGGATTGCCTATTTTCCACCTTGTATAATACTTATTTGAGCTGACATGATCAATTTTTAGAATGATTTTCTCTTAATCAATTCAATGCACTCCTTTGTGAGGACTATGTGGAAAGATCCCATAAAAAAGTATTGCAGTCAATGCTTTATTTTTATCAGAAAACATACAACGCAAAGGTGGAACATCTGAGGTTGCAAACCTCCATAGATCTTGGTTTGCTTCAGGCTTCAACTGAAGAACAACAAAAGCTAACAATAGCTGATATTTCAAATGTACAATCAACTCACAAGGAACCATCAGTGGATGATGAAACAGCAACCAATCCAGATTGGCCTGCCCCCCAGCTTACATTGGTTCCAGGAGAGCACCTGGCCAACCAACCCAGTGAGTAGAAAGAATCATTTGATGCAACAAAGTTTTGATCAAAAATTATCCAAATATTCAAAGCTGATACATTCCCATATTTCCAGGTGAACCTGAAATATTCACTGCATCTGTGCCTTTGGAGGATCCAGTTCACAAAGCCAGGGTTTTTGCCCTTGATTCTTCCACTTTCCAGGCCCCTGACAATACCCCAGTTCTGAACCCTGAAACCCCAGCTGAAAATCTCCAGATTGCTCCAAAAAGCAGGGCATCTTCCTGGCTGGCTGCCCAAGTTCATTGGCAAGCAGCTAGAAAATCAAAATCAAGGGTGCCCTCTAGCTCTCAAGCATCATCTGAATCCTCTGATCCTAACACAGAATTCACTTTCTCAAGTGATGCACAACCAGAGCAACCAGAAATCTTGATTATTGAACCATCACCCAGGAGTCCCACACCTGCACCCACCATAGTCCCAACATCCCCTGAGACAGTATTTTTACTATTTTGAATGCTATGCTCAATAATCAACCCAAAATTGACTTCTAAATTAATCTTCCCTTTCTGAATCAGAAGGCCCCATTTTTAATACCGCAAAAGCGGAATGCATCTAATGCCGGAATCATCACTAGCAATTTGGAACAGAGAACTTCAAGGCCAAGGATTGAGGACCCTTCATTGACCAAGTCATCTCAGCCTAAAGGCCATGCTAGTTGCCAAACTGAAACCCAGGCCCAAACCATTGAACCAACATCAAATCCTGGCTAAAATCGGCCAGGTCAGTGGAATAATTTTGTGATGGAATGAAAATCATGGCAGCTAATTGAATTGCATTGCATAGAAGGTTTTTTTGGCTTGACTAAGGAAGAACTTTTGAGGTTATCATTTTGGGAAGAATTAAAGGACAATGCAACCCCTTCAACTTATACCAAAATTATCTGCACTACCCAGTTCTTAATTAAGGCCAAAAGATCCTGTCAACCCCCCCCCCCCAAATCATCAACAATCTTGAAAATTGTTGGACCTCTGTTTGAAACAGTGCAAAGATGGTAAATTTTCATGATTTTGTCTTCCACTCCTATGAAAATAAACTGATTCTCACTTTTTGAATTATCAGAAAACATCTTGCTTGGAAAAGATGATGATGCTTTTGTTGGAAGCACCTTCATCAAAACAAACTCCCTCTCTTGCTCCAGGAAGACAGTCCAGCTCAATATGCATCCCCTCTCTGAGATCCTAACTTATACCAGGGAGCCAATACATGGGACATACATGAAACTGAAGCACACCTTGAATGACATCATAGGTGTAGTCTCACACAAAATCTCCAGAAATGTGCTTCTCTCAATGGACAGTATTGAAAGGACTTCAGATGAGGCTTTAATCAAAGCACAAACCTACTTTGCCAACCTGCAAGCAGCTGTAATTGATGATTCCACCTTTTCTCAACACAAGAGGTTGGGTGTTAACCAGGATTCTGAGATGAATGCTGGAAGAGGCGGCTTAATACTGTTTTTGAATATGTGGTCTCTCTAGTCAATGGGCTTGTCAACTTACGGCTTGATGAAAAAGAAGATCATTGACAGCCTTTTATTTCAAAGGACTGGGCAGAAAAGAAGAACCAATGGGGGACCAATTCTCAGCATGTGTTTCACACATGTTAGTTTTTGGTCCTGCTTCTATATGGGTATGTCCAGGAAATCAACGAGTGAGGCCAAAGTGGAAGTCTGGAATGCTCCTTGAATTTGGAAGTCTTGTTCTTGAGTCAAAGTTGAAAGATGTCTTACCTTTTGAGCCACTCTTGGGTCAACTTGGTAACACAAGGGCATATATTCTCACTGCCTTGAGTGATATGGGTTTTAGTAAGGATCAAAAAATCAATGGGAGAGATGTAATTAGCATTTCTACTGAAAGATTTTCTTATGAAAAATTGGCTGAGGTCCTTCTGGAGGATATTGTACTGGTTACTGACTATGATCTGGGTAGCTCTTCAATATTTTCTGGGCTTTTGAAAAAACTACCTCTTCTAACTTAGTTGAAGTTACCCCAGAACCCCTACCTCTTCTAACTTAGTTGAAGTTACCCCA
This sequence comes from Puccinia polysora, assembly GCA_025617555.3. Taxonomy (NCBI): domain Eukaryota; kingdom Fungi; phylum Basidiomycota; class Pucciniomycetes; order Pucciniales; family Pucciniaceae; genus Puccinia; species Puccinia polysora. The sequence goes on from CM062620.1 coordinate 5,895,171, forward strand.
GAACCCCAAGCTTCCCATAGTTAATTCTGGTGACTTTTTAGGGAATTAGACTATTAGTTTTTCTGGATGGATATTTCTTGATTTCAATTTTTTTTCTGATCTTGGGATAATCAAATGTTTGACTAGAAAGCATGGTTATTTTGGATTATTGAATGCTCCATGATCATACTGCCCATGAAATTTATTGACTAAGTTGCTGATTTGGAATTGAACAAAGATTGAGTGTAGCCTTTAACTTTAAACCAAACCCTACATTTTTGGACAATGATGAGATTCTTTTCCAATTCCATAATTTTTTATATCATGTGCTGCAAAGCATAACAATTATGAAGAAATCATGAAAAAAAATTAAATCAAGAATAGCTGAGTTCTTTTTAAGAAATTAATTTGATATTGTGATTTCATGGGAGTCAAGGACCACTGAAAGAAGAATTACATTATTTTTCATATTAAAAACACTGCAAACTTAACATTGAAATGATCCAATATTTTGGGCCTTCCATATGAAAATATCATGTTTTTCTTTCCTCAACAGCATGGATGCTGTGTTTTTCTGAAACACTCATACAAAGGTCATGGGATGCAACTCAAAGCAAGTAGGCATTGCACCCTGCTTAAAAATTACTGGATATCTCCAAAAACTGCTGTTCAAGATTATTATTGGTTCTTCAGAGGAATTAAAAGAAAGCCAGGGATCATATCATGGCTGTTTTTAGTGTACATAATATTAATAAAATAAATAAAAAATCCAAATCAATGCAAATATCTCTCTTTCCTAAATTTTAGTTTAGCTGTGATTTGTGTTTGGTTATCAACATCAGTGATTCACAATACCTTCATTTATCAAAAAATCACTCATTTCTTAAGAAATAAATAAACCAAGGAAACTTCATTCCAATTTTTATATCATCTCCAAACCCATGGATCCAATAATATTCAAGATTTCTTCTTCAAAATGCCACAGGTATTTCTTAAAATATGTCAAATCATTCCCAAAGTAATACAGTATGTAACACTCTTCAATTATTTTATTTAATGCATATAATTCTAAGCAACCATTAAAATCTCCATAAAATTTATGCATAGTTTTTTTATATATGCAATATTCAATTTGAAGTCATTCAATAGTATACTTCCTTTTCATTTCCTATAAATATCAACCTAAAAGTGAGTTGTAACCCACTTATGAAACCAATTCATACCTCACATAAAACACATATCCAATCCACCAATTGCTCCTAATACCCCTCAAACATCAAGCAAAGAAAATGGTTCTATTATCCCATGATAAAAAATAATGTTTGGAAGAAAAACACCAACATATTCATCATGATATCAAGGAAAAAATTAAGCCATGTCCTGAAATTTGGGCACTATGTGAAATCTGGATTCTTGAAGGGCAGAATGAAAGACTTTTGGTTTTCAGAATTCAAAGAATGATTGACAGTGAGGCCTTAGAATTTCATATTCCAGAACAATGAATACAAAATGTCTGGGACCTTTGGATGGAGAGGCGTGAATTCCTTGGAAGGTGTAAGTACTTATGCTTCAAAAATCATATCAGATTTAACATTAATTTCTATTTCTTTTACAGCTGTTCCATTGGTAATTAATAGAAGTTCAATTCCAATGGATTTTTAGATGTTTGTCATCAATGATTACCAGTAATTTTCACAATTATTGGTTTCTCTACTTGATCTTTCACGAAAATTCACCTCTTTTCAATTATAACACAAGGGTTGATGAGAACAGAGAAGAATAAGTGCCTTATCTCAAAGTCAATGCTAGAAAAGGCCTTTTTATGCAATGAGGAAAGAAAACCCCAGCTTTGTTTCATGAAAAATCAATAATAAATTGAAGTTTATCCACTATGGAGTGTCCAACCTTGTGATAATCTTTAAATTTTCAAGTCCAATAAATGTTTCAATATGTGGCAAAATCAAATCATATTTTTGTCCATTGGTTTCCTTATAAAATGAAATATTTTATCCCAAGAAAATAAATTGATTTTTCCAATGAATGGGGTTTGCTAACTCAAAGGTATCAAATCAAAGTATTTTCTGATGAGATCACCTGATTTTAATCTCAAAAGAAGCTTGAAAAATTGACTATGAATTCAAATAAAAGAACCAATTTTTAATAAGAAGCTCTCTTTGTGAATAAATTCAATCATATTTTGCTTAAAACAAAAATTAAACTTGAAAAATAAAGCCTGATGAGTCTTGCCAGTAACTTAAAAACTTTTTGTGAAATATTTTCCTCTCATGAACTCCAACCAACCCATGAAGGTAAACAAAAGTGGAAGGGTGGTAAGATTGGCTTTTATTTATTAAGTCAGTTTTATATATGTCTCAAGAAATTTCAGTTGAATCTTCCAAATTTATGATTTTCCAAATAAAATGAAATGGTTTTAATACATGAAAGGAATTAAGACAATGATTTTAATCAAAAAATTACATTCTATCTAATTCCAAGTGCAAAAACTTGATCTAAAATGTGGTGAATGACCCAGGTATGACTTTTTCATACCATTTTTTTTTGAGAATATTACTTTGGCCCTCTTTTCAATTAGGAAGAATTTCAGCAATCAAAATTTCAGATGAATCCTTGTAAATTTCCATTTAACACCAGAAATATTCAGTTACTAAGAAAAACTTCAATATTTTGTTTACCCAGAGCAGATATCAAAACAGATTCACAATCAGATTTTACTGCAATTTGGATCAAAATTGCACCTCTTAATTGCATTAGAGGAATAATTTTTTTTCAAGCATTTTCATACCAATTCACTATTGAAATTTGACTCTACATGTAAATAATTATATGAGCATTTCATTGATTTCAATACTAAACCTCAGGAAAATTGATCATCTTGATCATACTGTGGATTTAAAAAATGGAGGTGAAATTTGAAACAACTTAAATGCTCATCCCAGTAATTTGAGAAAAATTTTATTTTTAATGATAGGTTTCTTCGTTATCTTAAATAAATCTACCAAGGAAATACTTGGTTTGCAACAGCAAGCTTTTGAATTTCATTGTAAAATCTCTAAAATTACTACAACTGCAAAATTCAATGATAAGTTTGAATCTATCTTCTTCATTAATTCTTTTGCCCTGTCAATGGAACAGAATGATTATTATTCTCCAAATCATTTAAAATGATAAAAAATCATCATCTAAACCAATATCTGTGGTAAAGCCAAACATGAATAAAAAATGTGGTCATTTTTATCAAAATCCAAGTGGTAGTTCCCAAACATTTCTTCCTTCTGAAAATATTTTTTTTCATTGCAAAATGTAGAATTTGGCTCACATATTGGAAATGAATTATGGAGTAGATGCATAACCAATTTGAGATATTTAATTTGTAGATGAACCCTTTATAGTCTCTCAAAACTCATCATATTCAATGTGTCAGGGATATAACCTCTACTGTTAAACTGGGCCGTGGTTATACCTGAAAAAAGAAGTCAAAAACCAATTTTGAAGTCAGTTTCTGACTCAAAAAATTCAAACAAAAGCTGAAAAGCTCGCAGAATAGAACAATAACAAGGTACTGTGAGGAAAAAGCCACACCTTGAACCTTTATAGAAGGTAAGGGGCCTGGCTCCAAATGAATGAAGCTCAAAGGAGGTTTGCTTATAAATAACCTCACACCCTTTATGTTAGTAACACACAAGGGTCACTACTCCAATAAGGACCTTCCACTCAAAATTGAAGTTTTCAATAAGATTTTTAGTTGAATGTAATACTAAGGGTGATAGCCCCAGTCAATCCCTTCTTGGGACTAAGTTTGGTTTGCTTGTTAACTCTTTCTGTATTCTTTCACAAATAAATAATCATGTATAACTGGTGGGGAAGGGGCTATAGAGTGAAGGCCCTCCTCTTTTAAGTTAACAAGAGTCCTCAGGGGTCTCAAGGAATCATCAGGGGAGAGCTAGCCTCTCCCTGATTTCGTCCTCAAGGGCTCAGAACCCCATCACATCTAGCCCAATGAGAAATAGGGTACTAGTACTCATTGGGGGGAATTTTCAATGTAAAAGGGTTCTATTTGCGTACCCCAAAAGTTATATACTCTACAACTAAGCTCAGGTCCCTCTGAGTGGACGATCTCAAGGCTCAGGAGAGTTTATCAAAGTATAATCACATCTGCAAGGGGGATGGTATTAAGATTATGTGATTGGTTTATACAGAGTGGAGAGTAAAGCTCAAATTAATTACTATAGCTTGTACCCAATGGAAGGGAACCTTTTGGGAAGTTCTTTATAAATATTTGGGACGCATCTCAGTCCTCATAACTTAATTCAAATTTATATTGGATCCCCATCTTGATAATATACATTATCAAGGTTTTAATTCCATAATAAATAATCATAAAATCATACTTATAAAATAATATAAATATTATAAAAAATTAATATATAATTCTAAAACTCCTGATAATTAATCATTCTTGTCTCCATGCTGGTTTGAACCAGTGAACTTGGTGTCAGATAATGGAATTTGAGGTTAGTAATTAACCACTATACCAGCAAGACATATGAGTTGTGCAGTCATTTGGACACATCTAATTGTCTTATGGCTGACACAATGGCTGATAACGTCAGATTCAATTGTCTGAAAGTTCCTTCCCTCCACAAAATTTACACTTCAAAAAACCCCAAAACTTTTTCAAACACTAATTGAAGACTTCTCTATATCATAATATGGATTCTAGATCTCTTCATAGTTGAATATCCATCAAAACCTGCACATTAAACAAGGAAGTAGCAGAACATTTGCCAAATTTGAATGACCCCATAATTCTATGCTTACGTGACTATGTCAAGACTATTTTAAACATGAAATCTCAAGGAATAGAAAAGGTTCCTCCCCCACACACTGAAGATCAAATACAAGTTTTAAACTCAAAAGCATCAATGCAATTGACCCAAAAAACAACTTTTTCAAAATGGAAACAACCAATGAAAACCTATATGGAGAGAAGAATAGCATTCCTAGAAAGTTCAAAGAGCAATGCCAGAAAGAATTAGAAAGCTATGGCATACATGTTCCAACTTTCCAACAGGACCATCATAATTCAAAAAAGTGGGACCAAATATTGTCAGAAGTGATAATGAAAAATTGGTTAAATGCTAAGGACAATGATTCATTTTTACATTATCTACTTGATATTGAGTTTTTCAAGAAGGACATAATCTTTTGCCTACTGGAACATTGGCTAGGTGGGCAGAGAGATAATTACATGAAGCCTAGGACACATGAAAAGCAGCCTAGGTCTAGAGTTAAACACAGAGTAAGCTTAAAATTGCTCTCCATTTTCTAAATCCTGTTAACTGAAATTTTGGTCTTCAATCTGCAAGATATACAGAAACCGCTTGGCCACTGAAGAGCACCATATTGGAAAGAATTTGGAAAAACACCTTCTTCCTAGTGTGGGATGCTGCTCAGATACAGAAGAGGAAAATGAGGGCAAATATCACTCTGTAAAAGTTTATTGGAGAAGGAAATTTTATTCACAATTTCTTCATAATCTTGATAACAACACTCTCAACTATTTATCTGAGATGAAAGGTGAACTTCAAGCTAAATAAAAAGTAGAATATGGAAGAAATTATGATGAAATAGTCCCATATTATCAGTTGAAACCATGTGAATCCCTCCCATTGTAAGACTCCAAACGGTGCTAGGCCGTGGCAGTTCTGTGGAGGGGAAAGGTGCTGTTTAGGCTGCCCTCCTGAGTGTTGCAAAAATATTTAAATGTAACCAAGATCAAAGTCCAGAACCTGGTAAACAAGGGACCAAAAGTAAGAGGATAAAGAAGATAGTAGTTGGTAGCTGGGGAGACAACACTATCTGAGACATGATGGTGCTGGGGAAAACTTGAATAGAAGAAGTCAAGGTTTGTTCAGAGTTAAACAAGACAAGGCAATTGTAAGTGACAACACCAACAAGCTAATAGCTCTGGTTGTCAGCAGAAGCTTAGGAAAGATCAACTCAATCCCAAACAACCTCCAGGTTCTCAATGAACCTGCCCAACTCTCTGCAATTAAGCGCTTGAAGGGTACCAGATAACTGTGGGTGGCCGCACACAACAAAGCTAATGGTTCAAAGAAGCTCCAGAAGCAAAAAAATAACTGATTCAAACAAGAATAACCAAACACTTCTCAAGGGACTCAAGAGTAGCGTGGCGGAATTCAACTTTGAAAGAAATGAAGGGAGGTTTAACACTCCAGGTTTTAAACTTAATAAAACCTCTTCAGTCAAATGTGACTGGGTCCAGAGAGATAATCAAAGGATGATCAGGACCAGTATGGTCAGATAAAGGGATCAGGAGTGGTGTAACACACTCAAGAATTCAATCAGTCAAATTCTTCTTCAACCAGCAAAGCTATTGGTTGGTGATAAGGATCAGGGATCAAGGGTTTGAGTATGGAGGCTCAAGGGTCAAGGGGCAATCATAGATATACCCAAATTTTTTAGTCTCAGATAAAGGGGAATGAGACCCCATGGATGATTTATTTCAAGAGGATACTGATGGTGTTGATCTCTGTTAGGATAGGATCTGATGATGATGCCCTCTCCTTATATGGGAAGGAGGCCCTGTTAGACTATGTAAAACAGATTCTACAAATAGAGCGGAAAAAGAAAGATTTTTTTTTTTTGATTTTCAGGTGATCAGAAAAATTTGATCACGCAGGCCGGTGGAAATCCGGCCTGCCTGACCGGGGTGGGATCCTTTTCATCCCTTAACCTCTCCTACGTCCGTCCGTGGACGGGCGCGTGCAACAATAACAGAATCACCCACCCCTCACCCAAAGGCGGAAGGGGGTGGGAAAGGAAATGGACCAGACCGCCCGCGGATGTCCGCGAGCGGTGGACAGCACTTTCCACCCCCACCCAAAGATGGAAGGGGGTGGGAGAGTCCCAGATGATAATGAGCAATGGATCAACGGATGGGAAGGTTGATGATCAATGGCTTGGTGAAAATGTTGGAGGTCAAGGGGGATCAATGGCAGTGATTGGGAAGGGGATGATAGTTGAGTCATGAGGATGGATGAGAAGGATTGGTGGCGTCTGGAGCACTGAGGTAGGCTGGTGGGGTTAGATTGGATTCAATGTCTTCATCACCGTTTTCATCTTTGTTGTCAGCTTCAAGCAGTGGAGCAGGCTTGAGTTTGACCCAACCGACTATCTGCGTCAACCGTCTGGCGTTGTAGGGTCTACGGATAAACAGTAAATCTGACATCCGCTTATCTTGATCTTGTTCCGTAGAATAATAAATGTCAGCATTGGTCTTTGATTAGAGACGAGGTGAGACCAGTGGGCTGGTGAGTTGATTGACCAAATTGGATGGATCAACACTCTTGGGATGAGACTTGGTTGTTGATTCCCAGAGGTGAGGCAACTGACTGGGAGTTGGACTGCTGAGGATTGGATTGGCGGTCTCACTGAAGTCTGAGGATACCACGGTGTTGGTAGTAGCAATGGAAATGATGGATTGACCTTGTTGAGCACAGGTTTGATTAAAACTTAGGCTGAGGTTTAAGATCAAATTGGGTGGACTGGCAAAGCTGAGTGCATTGTTGGCAAACATGAAGGTGTGGTGAACCATTTGGGACACCTTGGGAAAAGAATTCAAAAAAATTTCCAAAAAAAAAAAAAAAAAAAAACTGTCCTAGTCGCTTCGCTTCTCCTCATCCTCATCCCCGCGCGTTGCTCATCCTCATCCCCGCGCGTTGCTCATCCTCATCCTTGCGCGTCGCTCATCCTCATCCTCATCCTTGCGCGTCGCTGATCCACATCCCCATCCTCGCGCGTTGCTCATCCTCATCCTCATCCTTACGCGTCGCTCATCCTCATCCTTGCGCGTCGCTCATCCTCATCCTCATTGTCGCGCTTCGCTCATCCTCAACCTCATCATCCTCCCTCATTGACCCAAGATCATCTTGTCAACTGGTAGAACTAGAGACAACCACCAATCATCACCTCAGGGCTCATCCTAGTACTAGTCCCAGCTCTCACGATAGTCATCACTCCAACAGTTCCTATGCCTTCATCAGCCATCAACCTCAACTCAATCATACCATCATCCAATCCATCACCCTTCCTGGGACTCTCCCACCCCCTTCCATCTCTGGGTGGGGGTGGAGAGTGTTGACTACCGCCCGTGGACACCTGCGGGCGGTCTGATCCATTTTCCTTTCCCACCCCTTCCCCCTTTGGGCAAGGGGTGGGTGATTCCGGTATTGTCGCGCGCGCCCCTCAACGGATGGACGCAAAATATGGTGAAGGGATGAGAAGGATCCCACCCCAGTCAGGCAGGCTGTATTTCCACTGGCCTGCGTGATCAAATTTTTCTGATCACCTAAAAATCTGAAAATCAAAAAAAAAAAAATTATTTCTTTTTTTTCCACTCCATTTGTAGTATCCCTTGTACATAGTCTAACAAGGCCTCCTGCCCATATAAGGAGGGGCTCTCCCCTGCCTTTTGGGGGGGAATCAGCACATTGGACATCACATCAGATCAGCACATGGTATCCTAACACAAATCACATCCTAAGATCATCAGTATCCTCTTGAAATACATCATCCGTGGGGTCTTCATTCCCCTTTATCTGAGACAAAAAAAAATTGGGTATATCTATGATTGCCCCTTGATCCTTGAGCCTCCATACTCAAACCCCTTGATCCTTGATCCTTATCACCAACCAATAGTTTTGCTTGTTGAAGAAGAATTTGACTAATTGAATTCTTGAGTGTGTTACACCACTCCTGATCCTTTTATCCGAACATACTGGTCCTGATCATCCTTTGATTACCTTCCTGTAACCAGTCACGTTTGACTGAAGAGGTTTTATTAAGCTTAAAACCTGGAGTTTTAAAACTCCCTTCATCTCTTTTGAAGTTGAATTTGGGCACGCTACTCTTGAGTACCTTGAGAATTGTTTGGGTATTCATGTTTGAATCAGTTATTGTTTTTCTTCTAGAGCTTCTTCAAGCAATTAGATTTGTCTTGTGCAGACACCCACAGTTATCTGGTACCATTCAAGCGCTTGATTGCGGAGAGTTGTGCAGGTTCATTGAGAACCTGGAGGTTGTTTGGGATTGAGTTGATCTTTCCTAAGCTCCTGCTGACAACCAGAGCTATTAGCTTGTGGGCGTGGTCACTCACCATTGCATTGTCTTGTTGAACTCTGAAAAATTTTTGACTCCTTCTATTCAAGCTTTCCCTGACATCATCTTGCCTCAGATAGTGTTGTCTCCCAGCTACCAACTACTATAATCTTTATCCTCTTACATTTGGGTCCCCCTTTACCAGGTTCTGGACTTTGATCTTGGTTACATTTAAATATTTTTGTAACACTCAGGAGGGCAGCCTAAACAGCACCTTTCCCCTCCACAGAACTGCCACGTCCTAGCACCATCTGGAGTCTTACAACGGCCAAGACGCGGCGACAGTGAGTTCTGATGGTTGTCCCAGTAGGGTTTTGAGAGATTTTTGTCTTTCTGTCGCTGGGTTCTTCCTGGGTTGAATGGTGTGATGGATGGGAGAGGTTGTTTGGATCCTTGTCACTATCTTTGGGATTCAAGCCTCCCCCAGGGATGAGACTAGCACAACCTTTGGTGAGCGCAAGAGCATGAGCACCGGTATGGACGTTTTGTTGGTGGCAATTGATACTTGCTGGGCAGGCAAACCAGCTGGAGATGTTGAGGTGGTAGGCTGAGGAGGAGCTGAGACCAATGGCAAGGGATGATGGGAGGTGGGGATCAACTTCCTGCCGGAGACTCTCATCCCAGCACCAAGCCCAGCGCCCTTGGGGCCAACAATTGTTTTGCTGTAGCGCAGGGCAGTAATGTAGGGATGGGGAGGTTGAGTACCGTCAGCATGCCACCTGCAAATTTTTATGGGAGTCTGATTGCTTGAGTTGGTGTGGATGGTTGGATACTCTTGGGCCAAGAGGGTCTTGGCCCGCGCGTTTGGCCAAAAGGAAGGGGGGAGCAAAGAGAGAAGGGATCGAACATGCTACCTAGATGGTGAGGACAAGAGAGGCCTGTCCTAGACCAATGGGACAGAGGGATGTTTGACAGGACAAGGAAATTGGAGAAGTGATAATGAAAAAGAAATTCCTATTTTTTTTTTGCAGATAAATGAAACCTAAATAAAAGAATCATAGAAAAAAACATTTGAATTTTTCCGCATCTGGTCAAGGGTGTCCAGATTTGGTTACCACATCTCTCCCCAACTTAAAGACTGTCCCTAGTCTGCATCTGAGCTTGATGTAATAAAAAAAGAAAGGAAAGATGATCAAACACAAGAAATGGCCATTTGATCTTGAGGGTGATTAAAAAGAATATCTTGATCCATCCAAAAAAAAAACCTAGAGTTGACTGCAATAAAATGAAGAAGGCTTCCCAGGTGCTCACATATGTGGCATAAAGTAGAGTTTCACAACAAAACACAGCAGATGACCCTGGTGGTGCACTATTGGAAGGACTTACTTCTGATCAAAGTTGCCTCCACTGAAGCCCATATTCTTCCATACCAAAGCCACTGAAAATAGGATTGAGATTGGGATCTAGTTTAGACTCATTTGGGGAGATTCAAACCAGAACTGAGAGAAGGTTGATTAGGAATAAGAGTACAAGGAAAAGAAGAAACAACAGATGACAAAGAAATATTTTTGAATTTTTCCATTGTGATTTGTTTTTGACATTTGATATTTTTGAGATCAGAAGAAAACGTTGAAAAGAAAGAGAAATAAGCCTCTGGGATGAAAGTTGACTCTTGAGTTGAAGTTTAAGGCTGAAAAGAACTAAAACTATTAGTGGGATCAACTACTCCCATAAACAATGGGAGGGACTGGAATTATACTTCTGTTTAGGAAAATGACCAGGGAAATCTCTTTCCCAGAAGCCAGAATCCAAAGAACAAAGAGGAACCTCAATTTTTCTACCATCAGAATCAGGGAGGAAGATTTTCTCCCCAACTTGATTGGAAAAAATCAGAGTTGCTCCAAAATTGATTAGGAAAGGTTGTGTCACGCTTCGCACTTAAGGATTATTGTCTTCACCACTTTGACATTTCCCTTCCTCAGTACCATCTACCTCAGTCTAAAAGCATGACACAAATAAAAGCACAACATCAATGGTGCAATCCGCTATTTCCTCTGGCTTGCGCTGACCTTCCAATCTTGGCGACCAACTCAGTATATACTTGCAAACTTTGCAGTTAACTCCATACCGGTTGACCATCCATTATGAGATCCAATCTCCTTCCCTGGCCAATCAACAGCCTTGGACTTCCATATTCGGTCATGCATTGTTTGTTAGTTTGCATCTACGTCTAACCAAGCCATCACTACTGTATAGTTTGCAATTGGACTAGTCCCTACCCTGCATACACTATTACCTCTCATTTGCATTACCTTCAACGTCACTTGCTCCTATCCCAATTCCTCATGCAATTGTACACTCAGATTCTATTTTCTTGCACTTACGCTAAGACCTTGGATCTATACCACTGCTTCATTTCCTATTCCGTTCCTGTCATTCATTGCCTCACCGCTTCACCTGTAGTTAGCTCATCACCAGGTTGTATCTAGTCACTTTGGATTACCTTATAAGGGCTATCCCCTTGCCTGATGATTGTCTCCTCAGTTAGTTAATTTCATATGTTCTTGCATTTTGCTGCAACCTAGTTATCACATCGGACTCAGGTTGAGTTTCCTTCTTTGGAACACCTTCCATTCATCTCGCCAATTGTTGAGTGGCATAATCAAGTTTGCACTTTGCAACTGGGTCTTGCTATTTGCACTTTCCCTCGCACTTGGTATTCCTTTGCGCTCACAATCATCTAAGAATTGCCCTATAGTACATGGGGTGGTCGTGTGACAGTAAATTAACTAACTCAACTCATCTATTGTAGAATTCCAACCTATAATAGACTTCTTCTTTCTCAATGTCACGTACTTGCTCAACCGGGAACGCTTCCCTCTCCCCTTACAATGATGATATCCATTGGGTAGGGAGAACCAGCGCTCCTTGGGCCCAAAAATCCTTAGACCCAGTTCCTCCTTCCAAATCGCCATCTATGGAACCTCTCAATGATCCTTGGGCTCCTCCACGGGATGCTCCGACGGACCCTCTTGCCAAATTTGCAGACTCCAACCATTCTTCCAATGAAACCTTGACTCATGGTAGACCAGGGGTTTGCACTACTGCTCTCAAGCCCGATGCTCCGACCCTGCTTTTGACATTGATCCAGGCCCTCACTCATGGTGCCCAGCAATCTAGTCCAAGCACTCCTAGTTTTCGGACTCCGGGCATGAAACAACCTGATCACTTTACAGGAGAACACCCTCATAAGCTTAGATCCTACCTACAGTCTTGTAAAATCATCTTTTCAAACGACTCCAACAATTTCCCTTCCGATAGACATAAATTTTTGTATGCTTTGTCCTTCTTAGGAGGTAGAGCCTTGCAGTGTTTCGAACCGTACCTCAAACTTTTGTCCAAAGACAGCCCCACTTGTATTCTCAACAACTGGGACAAGTTAGAGCAACAATTGTTCACCCTCTTTGGCGATCCCCATGAAGTTTGAAACGCCAAATACAAACTTAATAGTTTAGTTATGAAGGAGAATAGTAGAGCTTCCGTTTATATTTCTCATTTTCAAACCTTGCAGTCTTGCATCCAGTGGAACAAGGCAGCTCTTCTATTCCATTTCCAAAAGGGTTTACTGGCACGCTTAATTGAACAGCTTGCAGTTGTGGGTCATAAGTCAACCTTGCTTCAGCAGCTAATTGATCAAGTGATTGAGCTTGATAATGGCTATCATGACAAGAATCGCTCTTGGCAAACCAACCATGGACCATCCACCTTGGCTCCGAATTTGGGCGAATCCTTGAAGCAAAAAACGAGGATCCCAAAACCATCCAAACCAACCCCAACTTTGAACTCCAACTCGCAAGGGAAAGCCGTTGCCAAAACTCCAAAGTTCTTGGACAAGGAAACCGGGATGCTTCAAAGTGAGGAACGGCTGCAAAGGGAAAAGAATGGGCTGTGTATGTATTTTGGAGGTAAACATGATGTCAACAGCTGTGCAAAGCAGTTAGCACGTGAAGCGGCTAAGCAGTCAAAAAATTAGCTTGTAGTTTTTCTGATACTAGCAAGGAAAACTACACATTATCTAAATCACCGCGAGTAAATCTTTGCACTTGCGAGTCACTAGGTGCTCCAAGTTTGAGATTTATCCTATTCCATTCCAACAACACTCCTTATCAAGTATTACTTGATTCCGGCGCTAATGTTTCCTTCATCAGTGAATCTTTCGCCACTTCAAAAAATCTTAAACTTTCCGAGATAGATAAATTTCCCATCTATCTAGTAAGTAGTGCGACTGAACCATCTTATTGGGTTTCCCAAAAGGCAAAATGGACCTTTGCATTTTCCGATTTCCCCAGCTTTGAATGAGATTTATTTGTCTTGGCTATACCCAGAATGGATGATACCATTCTAGGCCATGATTTCCTAGTTTACTGGAATCCGGATGTGAATTGGCAAGAAGGAGTAATTAACCTTTGAACCTCGCACCCCTGGAACGCTAAATCTTCAAAAAGACACTCCTTTTATCTTTACCAAGCAAGCTGCTTTGGAGTTTGAAGCTCTGAAGAAAGCGTTCACCACTGCTCCAATACTCGCTCACTTCAACGACCCAGCTTGCACTATTGTCGAAACAGACGCAAGCAACTATGCGATCGCAGGAGTCATCTCGCAGTTTTCTTCTTCCACTTCTCTCTTTCACCCCGTAGCTTTTGAGTCTCGCAAGTTGCTTGCTGCAGAGCTTAACTATGAGATTCATGACAAGGAACTTCTTGCAATTGTTTTTTGCTTGAAGAAATGGCGTTCATACCTTTTGAATCTTATGGAATCCTTTGAGGTTTTAACTTATCATAATTCTTTGAAGTATTTCATGAGTTCAAAAGTCCTCACACGTAGACAGGCATGTTGGGCGGAATACCTCTCCAAGTTCAACTTTACAATCACGTACTGTCCTGGGAAACAAGCGGTAGTTCCTGATGCTTTATCACGTTGGGACAACGTTTACCCAGGGGGGGAGCACCTTCGCCAAAAACAAACCTGAAAACGTTAGGACACTCTTCTCAACCCAATCTGCCCAACTCAGTTCAATCATTGCTTGCTTACGAGATTTGGCTTCCAAACTCCGACAGGCTCAACGCGACAAACACAAGTGCATCAAACTTTGCAAAAGTGCAAACTTATTAGATAGTAGTTACAGTATGGATGATAATGACTTTTTAGTTTATGATAATTGTATAGTAGTACCAGATAATTCTTGCATTAAGTTAGATATCTTCAAGTCACGGCATGATTCCCCGCTTGCTGGTCATTATGGGCAGGATAAAACCTACCAATTGATCGCACGAGACTTCCACTGGCCTGGTATGACAAAAGAAGTAAAAGACTATGTTAGCGCGTGCTATGATTGCAATCGTAACAAGTCCTTGAAACAGCGGAAGTATGGGCTGCTCCAGCCACTGCCAATTCCGCCTTGTCCTTGGCACTTGCTGTCTATGGATTTCAACTCTCAATTACCTTCTTCTAGTGGATATGATGCTATTCTAGTAATAGTAGATTGCTTCTCAAAGATGGCTTTATTTTTATGCAGTAATGTGACGGCCTCTTCAGAAGACTTGGCTAACTTGTTCATAGAATATGTATCTTCAAAACATGGCCTCCCTGATAATATAGTTAGTTATTGTGGATCTCTGTTTGTCTCAAGCTTCTGGACCTTGCTATGCCAACATTTGAAGATCACTCGCAATTTATCAACGGCTTACCACCCGAGAACGGATGGGCAAACCAAGCGAGTTAATTAGATCCTCAAACAATATCTTTGAATGTATGTCGCCTATCAACAAGACGACTGGTCGCAATGGCTCCCACTAGCAGAATTTGCCTACAACAACTCCACTCATTCCTCCACCAAACAGTCGCCCTTCCAAACTCTTTATGGTAGAAACCCAACTTTCTCTTCCCTTCACGTAGCACCTTCTCAACCTGCTACCAATTACCTTGAAAAAATTCAATCCCTTCAATTGCAACTTTGAACCAACCTTGAAGAAGAAAACCAGCGCTATAAGGAGCAAGCAGACCGATCTCGCACTTTGGCTCCAACCTTTGCAGTAGGAGATCAAGTATGGCTTGATGCTTGCAAAATTCGCAGTACTTGCCCAACTCGCAAACTCTCCAAAAGAAAGCTTGGCCCCTTTACAGTAGAATCAGTCATCTCCTCTAATGTTTTTAAACTTACTTTACCTGCAAAATGGCAAGGTATCCACCCGGTCTTTCATGTGTCTCTCCTAGAGCCAGCTTGAGTCCTATACCTGGGCAAGACTCATCCCCCTCCTGAACCAGTCACTGTCCTCAATCATCAAGAGTGGGAAGTAAGCCGTATTCTGGATTCCAGGTTACGCAAAGGAAAACTTCAATACCTTGTCAAATGGTCTGGCTTCCAGTCCAACAAAGATCGCACCTCGTGGGAACCAGCCCATCACCTTCAAAATTCACCCAATCTGATTCAAGAATTAAATGCAAGCTACCCTTGCAAACCTTGGCAATCATGATTCTTTCCCATCCAATCCCATCCAATTCCATTCCATCCCATTCCACATTTCATCCCATCCAATCCCATTTCATTCCATTCCACATTTATCTTACTCAATCACATTCCATTCCATAGTCCATCCCATTAAAAACCATTTTATTTTACCATCATTTCATCAATAAATTCCTCCATCTCACTGTGTTATTCTTTTCTCATTTTCCCTTCATTTACACTTATTATTTTTAAAAAATAATAATAATAATAATAATTCTATTTTTTAATACAAAAAAAAAATATATATATACATTAAATTACAAAGTTTCTTTTATTTCTTTTTCCGCATCCTCCCAATTTGCCGTCAATTCCGCAACCATGGACCAAAAGGTATCAAGGTCTTCATTGTTGATCAATGCAGACATTCTTTGAAGTACCAGCACCTCCGTTACGATGTGCCTCTCGAAAATCTCCTCGCATCTCGCAACCGGAGCTTGCTTTGGCCGAGCATTCCATCCACCTTCCTCCAAGAGCTCTTCATGCGCTCTCTTCCTTTGGCCACCCAACGTGCCTTCTCCGATATTGTCCGTCAGGCGCCTCGCATCCGTTTCAACCGGAAATACGATTCGCACCGGATCTGCTTTGCCTTGGCCCTCCATCCCTTCTGTCCCAGTCAATTCCTCCCTTCCATCTCCTTCATTTCCTTCTTCTAATTCACCCGCTTCCTCTTTGTTCTCTCCACTTCTGTTTCCTCCATTTTCCTCTTCTCTTTCCGCTTTGTTTTCTTCTCCCTCCCTTGCCTCCTTGGTGATAACTCCTACCGGTTCTGCACCGGATACCTCGCCTTGCACCTCGGCATTCATCTGGGTCCCCGGGTTTCCAGTTGGCGGTCCCCATTAAGGTGGTAGTAGTGGTAGTGTGTTGGTAGTATATCTTCAAAAACAAGGCAACACTAGCAAACAAGCAAAAAAATAGTTATTATTTCAAGATCATTAGTTAGTCCTGATTAGTACTCACCAGGCACTCCAGTCCCCAAGTATTTGATCTCCGGCAATGGTGGTATCTCGTAATTGACCCTTGGCGCGGACCTACGACTTTGCATCTCCCTTGATGATTCCAAAGGACCCTTGACAGTCGACTTGACATTTATAGGGAAGTTGCACGCCACCTTGCGAAGGCAACATTTCTCGCATTTGCCTCGGAGACCTTGGACGGCAGTACTGGGAATAAATTGCTTGTTACGGCGAATACAGTTTTCGCAACGGCAGGATGACAAAGACAACATTCTTATAAAATTTATAAAATCTATTGGGTAATGAATTAAGTAACGTATAAAGGGTATACAGTAATAATTAACAACTTGAAATTGATGGGAAAATTTAACTGAACGCTTGCAGGAGCTCGCGTCTTTATACCCGGGCAACTGTCAAGCTTTGCACTTAAGGATTATTGTCTTCACCACTTTGACATGTCCTCTCCTCAGTACCATCTACCTCAGTCTAAAAGCGTGACACAAATAAAAGCACAACATCAATGGTGCAATCCGCTATTTCCTCTGGCTCACGCTGACCTTCCAATCTTGGCGACCAACTCAGTATATACTTGCAAACTTTGTAGTTAACTCCATACCGGTCGACCATCCATTATGAGATCCAATCTCCTTCCCTGGCCAATCAACAGCCTCGGACTTCCATCTTTGGTCATGCATTGTTTGTTAGTTTGCATCTACGTCTAACCAAGACATCACTACTGTATAGTTCGCAATTGGACTAGTCCCTACCCTGCATACACTATTACCTCTCATTTGCATTACCTTCAACGTCACTTGCTCCTATCCCAATTTGTCATGCAATTGTACACTCAGATTCTATTGTCTCGCACTTACACTAAGACATTGGATCTATACCACTGCTTCATTTCCTATTCCTTTCCTGTAATTCATTGCCTCACTGCTTCACCTGTAGTTAGCTCATCACCAGGTTGTATCTAGTCACTTCGGATTACCTTATAAGGGCTATCCCCTTGCCTGATGATTGTCTCCTCAGTTAGTTAATTTCATACGTTCTTGCATTTTGCTGCAACCTAGTTATCACATTGGACTCAGGTTGAGTTTCCTTCTTTGGAACAACTTCCATTCATCTTGCCAATTGTTGAGTGGCATAACCAAGTTTGCACTTTGCAACTGGGTCTCGCTATTTGCACTTGCCCTTACACTTGGTATTCCTTTGCGCTCAAAATCATCCAAGAATTGCCCTATAGTATGTGGGGTGGTCGTGTGACAGGCTTACCCAAGATCAAAGGTCCATCCAAGCGTGTGATCCAGAAATGAAAAGTTCCCACAATGTTTTGTCCGATTGGGACTGGAACATCTTCAAAAATTCTAACCAATTTGCAAGACTGGTTCCCTATTCCATAAACTGGGGAGGTGAAGCTGACCCTAGGGCTGAGTTTAAGTTTGCAGGCCATAGCATCCAAGATAAAGTTGAGCTGAGAGCCAGAGTTGACAAGGAGCAAGACTGTTTTAGCTGATTCACCAAGATGGCAGGGAAGAAAACCAGGAGGACATGAGTAAAGAATAGACTCAGAAGAGGGATCCGTTCCAGCAGAATCCTCTATCAAAGTTCCAGAGGAGACCTTGAGTTCCTCAGGACCAATTTCCACAAGTCAACAAGAAACCCATTTCTTGATTCCTTCAGCAACAGATGGAGAGATTGACAGGAGTTCAGCCACAGATAGATCAGGAATTTTAAGATCAGAAATTTTATTTAATACCCCTTCCACAGCATTGAGGTGATCTTTAGGAATTTCCCTCTCAAACCAAACTTTGGGCTGGGTGAAGGGAGGAAGATCGAGTGAAGCAGGAACAGGCTCAGGGGATTGAGGAGGTTTAATAGATGAGGGATGAGGATCAGGGTGATCTTGACACCTTTCCATGAGTGGTTCTTTTTTCACCTCCATTTCTTCTACATCAGAAGAGGGCTCAGGTGGGGATCATCGTTTGGGTGGTTTTTGGAGGATTGAGGTTGGCAAGGAAGGATATTTATGAGGTTTGGGCTCCTCATGTTCCTTCCTAGCTGGATTGGATTGGTAAGTACCAACCAGAGAGGAGGAGGAAATAGCTGGGGGATACCAGGGTAGAAGAGTAGCACAAGAAGATTAGAAATCCACAGAAGCCAAGGATGCCTTCATAGGAGGAGGTGGCTGGTAAGAGGCCACCACATGACGAATAGGGCAAGATGAATCAAAGGTGATTAGGGCACCATTAGGAAGAAAAAACTTATTCCCTTTTTGCTCTACCAATTTCTTGCCTTTTTCCTTCTGGAGTTCAAGACATTGACCGGTTCCATGGCCTTCCCTGTGGCAATAATAGCAGACTATAGCATTTTTAGGGACAGCACTAGAATTTTTAGGAACAGCCAGAGAGGAAATCTTTTGATACATTTTGTTTTCAAAGGCTTTGAGAAGTTTAGTGGTCTTGTCCATTGTAGCAGTTTCTTGGTTGGGCTGAGGGTTCTTGGGCCTGCAATCAAATTCCATTTTATTCACAATCTTGTTTGACTCTTTGAAAGAGGGGGCATGGACT
This sequence comes from Puccinia polysora, assembly GCA_025617555.3. Lineage (NCBI taxonomy): Eukaryota > Fungi > Basidiomycota > Pucciniomycetes > Pucciniales > Pucciniaceae > Puccinia > Puccinia polysora. The sequence continues at coordinate 5,914,382 of CM062620.1, forward strand.
TTTTCAGCGGTTTTAGACTTTTCAAAAGTGAGGGCTGTTTGACCTTTCATGACTTTACCCACCGCTCCTCTAAGGATAAGGGAACCAGGGAGCTTGAATCAATTATCCCTGGTAGTGATCATGGATCCAGACTCAACCAGTTTGTCCTTGATCCTGTCCTGCACTCCAAGAGAAAAAGATTGGAAAAATCTGACTTGAATTTTGTCCACTGTGTTGATGTGATTGTTTTGGACAAGGTAGGATTTGATGGGATCCCAAGATTTCCTAAAGGACTGATAATCAGAAGCTGAAGCCACACCCCCATTGGAGATCCACTAGGAGACAAGGTTATATAAATCCTGCAAAGTAAATTGTGCTACATCTATTTTTCCCCAATAGGCCAACATTGCTCCCTGCAGCAGGGCCCAGTTATGCCATTCAAAACCTTCAAACGACTCAATGATTTCCATAACTTTTTCAGAGGAGATAAAAAATTGTAACTGGTAGGCCATATTGAATTCGCTAGCCCCGTCTACCAAAGCAGCCATCTTGTACAAGTCCAAGAAGCGTTCCACATTTGTCTTGTTAAATCCTAATTTCTGGTTCTGGGGCTTGATCTTAACCATCTTAGGACAAGTAGAAGGGTTGCTAGTAGATTCCAGTTTGACAAAGTTTCTTCTAGATCAAGTTTCCTCCACGGATCTGAAGAAAAAAAAAAGAAAGAGATTGGATTTAGAAGTTGATGATTGATGAGACTGTAAATCCCAAGGTTCTGGGTTCAATCCGGCCCGGGGGACCAAATGTAAGACTCCAAATGGTGCTAGGCCGTGGCAGTTCTGTAGAGGTGAAAGGTGCTGTTTAGGCTGCCCTTCTGAGTGTTACAAAAATATTTAAATGTAACCAAGATCAAAGTCCAGAACCTGGTAAAAAAGGGAGTAAACAAGGGACTAAAAGTAAGAGGATAAAGATGATAGTAGTCAGTAGCTGGGGAGAAAACACTATCTGAGACAAGATGTTGCCGGGGAAAACTTGAATAGAAGAAGTCAAGGTTTGTTCAGATTTCCACAAGCCAAGGCAATTGTAAGTGACAACACCCACAAGCTAATAGCTCTGGTCGTCACCAGAAGCTTAGGAAAGATTAACTCAATCCCACACAACCTCCAGGTTCTCAATGAGTCTGCCCAACTCTTTGCAATCAAGCGCTTGAAGGGTACCAGATAACTGTGGGTGGCGGCACAAGATAAAGCTAATGGTTTGAAGAAGCTCCAGAAGCAAAACAATAACTGATTCAAACAAGAATAACCCAACACTTCTCAAGGGACTCAAGAGTAGCCTGGCAGAATTCAACTTTGAAAGAAATGAAGGGAGGTTTAACACTCCAGGTTTTAAACTTAATAAAACCTCTTCAGTCAAATGTGACTGGGTCCAGAGAGATAATCAAAGGATGATGAGGACCAGTATGGTTGGATAAAGGGATCAGGAGTGGTGTAACACACTCAAGAATTCAATCAGTCAAATTCTTCTTCAACCAGCAAAGCTATTGGTTGATGATAAGGATCAGGAATCAAGGGTTTGAGTATGGAGGCTCAAGGATCAAGGGGCAATCATAGATATACCCAAATTTCTTAGTCTCAGATAAATTGGAATGAGACCCCACAGATGATGTATTTCAAGAGGATACTGATGGTTTTGATCTCTGTTAGGATAGGATCTGATGATGATGCCCTCTCCTTATATGGGCAGGAGGCCCTGTTAGACTATGTGCAATGGATTCTACAAATGGAGCAGAAAAAGAAAGAATTTTTTTTTGATTTTCAGGTGATCAGAAAAATTTGATCACCCAGGCCGGTGAAAATCCAGCCTGCCTGACCGGGGTGGGATCCTTCTCATCCCTTCACCTCTCCTGCCTCCGTCCGTGGACGGGCGCGCGCGACAATACTGGAATCACCCACCCCTCACCCAAAGGCGGAAGGGGGTGGGAAAGGAAATGGACCAGACCGCCCGCGGATGTCCACGGGCGGTGAACAAAGCTTTCCACCCAGACCCAAAGATGGAAGGGGGTGGGAGAGTCCCAGATGATAATGAGAAATGGATTGATGGATGGGAAGGTTGATAATTGATCGCTTGGTGACAACGTTGGAGGTTGAGGGGGATCAATGGCGGTAATTGGGAAGGGGATGATAGTTGAGTGTTGAGGATGGATGAGAAGGATTGGTGGCGGCTGGAGCACTGAGGTAGGCTGGTGGGGTTAGATTGGATTCAATGTCTTCATCACTGTTTTCATCTTTGTTGTCAGCTTCAAGCAGTGGAGCAGGCTTGAGTTCAACCCAACCGTTGATCTGGGTTGACCGTCTGGCATTGTAGGGTCTACAGATAAACAGTAAATCTGGCATGGGCTTATCTGGATCTTTTCCCTTAGAATAATAAATGTCAGCATTGGTCTTTGATTTGAGACAAGGTGGGATCAGTGGGCTGGTGAGTTGATTGACAAAATCGGATGGATCAACCCTCTTGGGATGAGACTTGGTCGTCAATTCCCCATGGTGAGGCAACCAACTGGGAGTTGGACTGCTGAGAATTGGATTGGTGGTCTCACTAAAGTCTGAGGATACCACGATGTTGGTAGTAGCAATGGAAATGATGGATTGACCTTGTTGAGAAAGGGTTTGATTAGGACTTAGGCTGAGGTTTAAGATCAAACAGGGTGGATTGGCAAAGCTGAGTGTGTTGTTGGAAAATGTGACGGCTGAGACTCTGTGGTGACCAAATCTGGACACCCTGGACCAGATGCAGAAAATTCAAAAAATTTTTTACAATTCTTTTATTTAGGTGTTATTCAAAAAAAAAAAAGAAAATTGGAATTTCTTTTTCAGTATCACTTCTCCAACTTCCTCATCCTGTCAAAAATCCCTCTGTCCCATTGGTCTAGGACAGGCCTTCTTGGCCTCACCATCTAGGCATTGCATTCAATCCCTTCTATTATTGTTCCCCCCTTCTTTTTGGCCAAACTCGCAGGCCAAGACCCGCTTGGCCCGAGATATCCTAGCATCCTACATCAGAGCACAGGGTATCATCATCATTTTCTCCTTGCAATACATCATCCGTGGGTTTTTTATTCCCCTTTATCTGAGACAAAAATTTGGGCATATCTATGATTGCCCCTTGATCCTTGAGCCTCCATACTCAAACCCTTGATCCTTGATCCTTATCACCAACCAATAGCTTTGCTGGTTGAAGGAGAAAGTTGACTGATTGAATTCTTGAGTTTGTAACACCACTTCTGATCCCTTTATCCAACCATACTGGTCCTTATCATCCTTTGATTACCTTCCTGGAACCAGTCACATTTGACTGAAGAGGTTTTATTAAGCTTAAAACCTGGAGTGTTAAACCTCCCTTCATCTCTTTTTAAGTTGAATTCCGCCACACTACTCTTGAGTACCCTGAGAAGTGTTGGGTTATTCTTGTTTGAATCATTTATTGTTTTGCTTCTAGAGCTTCTTCAAACAATTAGCTTTGTCTTGTGCAGCCACCCACAGTTATCTGGTACCCTTCAAGCGCTTGATTGCGGAGAGTTGGGAAGGTTCATTGAGAACCTGGAGGTTGTTTGGGATTGATTTGATCTTTCCTAAGCTTCTGCTGACAACCAGAGCTATTAGATTGTGGGCCTTGCTACTTACAATTGCCTTGTCTTGTTGAACTCTGAAAAAACATTGACTTGTTCTATTCAAGTTTTCTCGGGCACCATCTTGCCTCAGATAGAATTGTTTCCCAGCTACCAACCACTATAATCTTTATCCTTTTACATTTGGTCCCCCGTTTACCAGATACTGGACTTTGATCTTGGTTACATTTAAATATTTTTGTAACACTCAGGAGGGCAGCATAAAACAGCACCTTTCCCCTCTGCAGAACTGCCACGGCCTAGCACCGTTTAGAGTCTTACATTTGGTCCCCTGGGCTGGGATTGAAGCAGAAACCTTGGGATTTACAGTCCCAACATCAATCGTCAACTTTTTAATCTGATCTCTTTCTTTTTTTTCTGTCATCATCTAGATCCGTGGAGGCAACTTGTTCTAGAAGTAAGTCCTCTCAATTGTGCACCACCTGGGCAAGATACTGGTTGTTTTTTGAGAAACCCTACTCTTGCCACATTTGTGAGCCACTTTGGAAATCTGTTCCTTGGATCTTTTAGGAAACTTTGTCAAATTGGAATCCACCAGCAACTCTTCTACTCGTCCTAAGATGGTTAATGTCAAGCCCCAGAACAAGAACTTAGGATTCAACGGGACAAACGTGGAACGCTTCTTGGACTTGTATTTATCTCCTCCAATGAAGTTATGGAAATCATCAAGTTTTTTGAAGGTTTGGAATGGCATAACTGGACCTTGCTGCGGGGAGCAATGTTGGCTTATTGGGTAAAAATAGATGTAGCACGATTTACTTTGCAGGATCTAGATAAACTTGTCTCCCAGTGGATCTCCAATGGTGGTGTGGCTTCAGCTTCTGATTATCAGGCTTTTAGAAAATCTTGGGATCCCATCCAATCCTACCTTGTTCAAAACAATCACATTGACACAGTGGAAAAAATTTGAGTCCAATTTTTCCAATCTTTCTCTCTTGGAGTGCAAGAAAGGATCAAGGACAAACTTGTCAAGTCTGGATCCATGATCACTACCAGGGATAATCAATTCAAGTTCCCTGGTTTCCTTATCCTCAAGGGAGTGGTGGATAAAGTCATGAAAGGTCAAACAGCCCTCACTTTTGAAAAGTCTAAGACCGCTGAACAAGTCCATGCCCCCTCTTTCAAAGAGTCAAACAAGATCGTGAATAAAATGGAATCTGATTGCAGGCCCAAGAACCCTCAGCCCAACCAAGAAACTGCTACAATGGACAAGACCACTAAACTTCTCAAAGCCTTTGAAAACAAAATGTATCAAAAGATTTCCTCTCTTGCTGTTCCTAAAAATTCTAGTGCTGTTCCTAAAAATGCTATAGTCTACTATTATTGCCACTGGGAAGGCCATGGAACCGGTCAATGTCTCAAACTCCAGAAGGAAAAAGACAAGAAATTGGTAGAGCAAAAAGGGAATAACTTTTTACTTCCTAATGGTGCCCTAATCCCCTTCAATTTGTCTTGCCCAATTTTTCATGTGGTGGCCTCTTACCAGCCACCCCCTCCTATGAAGACATCTTTGGGGTCTGTGGATTTCCGATCTTCTTGTGGTACTCTTCAACCCTGGGATCCCCCAGCTATTTCCTCCTCCTCTCTGGTTGGTACTTACCAATCCAATCCAGCTAGGAAGCAACATGAGGAGCCCAAACCTCATTAAACTCCTTCCTTGCCAACCTCAATCCTCCAAAAACCACCCAAACAATGATCCTCACCTGAGCCCTCTTCTGATGTAGAAGGCATGGAGGTGGAAAAAGAACCACTCATTGAAAGGTTTCTAGATCACCCTGATGCTCATCCCTCATCTATTAAACCTCCTCAATCCCCTGATCCTGTTCCTGCTTCACCGGATGTTCCTCCCCCCACCCAGCCCAAAGTTTGGTTTGAGAGGGGAATTTCCAAAGATCACCCCAATTCTGTGGAAGGGGTATTAAATAAAATTTCTGATCTTAAAATTCCTGATCTATCTGTGGCTGAACTCCTATCAATCTCTCCATCTGTTGCTGAAGGAATGAAGAAATGGGTTTTGCGTTGACGTGTGGTAATTGGTCCTGAGGAACTCAAGGTCTCCGCTGGAACTTTGATAGAGGATTCTGGTGAAACAGATCCCTCTTCTGAGTCTAGTCTTTACTCATGTCCTCTTGGTTTTCTTCCCTTCCATCTTGGTGAATCAGCTAAAACAGTCTTGCTCCTTGTCGACTCTGGCTCTCAGCTCAACTTGATCTTGGATTCTATGGCCTGCAAACTGAAACTCAGCCCTAGGGTCAGTTTCACCTCTTCAGTTTATGGAATAGGGAATAAGTCTTTCAAATTGGTTGGAATTGTTGAAGATGTTCCTGTTAGAGTTTGAGTTTTCATTTATGTGACTTTCACTGTTGTTCAGAGTACCATTGATTGGATTGATTTGATCTTATTATTGTTAACCTTCAAGTACTAAAACAAAAGGTAAAATGTAACTGGGATGTGTTGTAGTATTGTGATTATCAGACTCTTTAGTCATAGCATTTTACTTACCATGTCACTTAAACTGCTTATGCTAATTTTACCTTATTCATTTTTTACTCAACCAGTTTTCAGCCTATAGTGTATTTAGTCTATATAAACACCAGTGCTCTCAAGTAGAATTCAACATCTGTTCATCCACGACATCAACTGGAGTGTCCTTTTCCTCCTGTCCTCAGGTCCGTTACGCTTGACATTACAAGCCTCTTTCATTCTTTTCTCATTCAACTTTTACTTCATCAGAGCTGCAGCTTTCTTTATTTTTTACACGGTTAAAAGCCTATGCTCAACCTGAGCCAACCATCTTTCATTCCAACTGGTCGCCTTCAAAAGTCTCATCCAGAAATTGTTCTTTGACTCTTTTGGCAAGGGGGTGAGATGAGATGAGGATGAGCCTTGTCATTGACTATCAAGCTCATCTGATCCAACCAATTTGACAACAAACACTAGGACACCATTTAGTTGGAGGACCAAGGAGGAAGGAGTCAACCAATACCAATACATCCATCCTCAATCACCTGATCCAAAACCCCAAACCTAAACGTCCTTGAAGCCACAGCTGGATTCAACGTTCGATTTAATCCAAGATTGAGAGCGTAGGATCCAAGGATCATCATCATTTGATATTGATTGCTCCCTATCACATGTTGAAAAAACTCAGGTTCTGGCCCGCAATCAATCCTAGTGCGACAAATCAGCAGCTATCTCGCCTATCAATCAGTCATCATAATCAAAACTCGACTGGCCTCAGTTCTCAACCTCAATCCGCACTTGATAATCGCTTGATTCATCTCAAAAAATGGAATCGAAGAAAGAGTGAAACCCTGGATGAAATCCCAACCAACGTCAGTCTAGCTGGTGGAGAGGAAACCAAGGTTGGTTGGATTAAGATTGACTAGAATCACACTTCCCAAGACAGCCGCAGCTTCAGCCCGCCTATTGGCAGTCATGAATGAACTCAAGATCCCTTCTATACTGAATTATTTGCCAAAACCATTGATCATGCCAACTCAAGAGAACGTGGAGAGTTATGAGCGATTGATACAGGCTACCCATCAGTTAATCAATCTGAAGATAATTGCTGATTGAGTTGAATCTGATTGGAAGGCTCACCACAAGAAAAAAGAAGCCTCAATGAATGCCCACTCTAGCTCTCAAACACCCTAGCAATCACAATGTACAAGCAATTTGGGTATTTGGTTTATCAGCAAGGTCAAAATTACTACACCGGAAGTGGAGTTGGTCATCAGTTGCAAGAAGAAGATGCTTTTGACATGAGGAGAGATTTATCAATTGACAAAGACAAACAAAGCATTTGGGAAAACGGAAGAGAGTTCTTGGTCAATCATCCGTCATTTTGAAAGCACCCTATGGAGTTTGCCGGCTGCGTTCACACTTTACCTAAACCTTATTTTCTTCATCAATCATCCATCAATTTTCACAACCATTCCAGTACTCAACTCCAAAAATCAAACATCTCAATTTTATCAAATCCACACAATTAAACCCAACCTTGAACAAATTCAATGCATCTTACAAGTAATTCACCATTTGAACAGAAGAATTTTCCAGCAAATAGTATAAATCATTAAGATAGCAGTTAGAATCAGAAATGCCCCAGGAAGTTTACCAGTCATTCAGCTCATCTTATTAATCAGTCACTAACCTGTATGTAGAATTACTCCAACAGTTAGTAGAAAATTATGTTAATTGAAGAAAAAGAGTTAGATTCCTTTTTAGGACAGTAACTTCCTCCAGTGCAAGTCAAGCGGTGTGTTAGAGTTTGAGTTTTCATTTATGTGACTTTCACTGGAGTTCAGAGTACCATTGATTGGATAGATTTTATCTTATTATTTTTAACCTTCAAGTACTAAAACAACAGGTAAAATGTAACTGGGCTGTGTTGTAGTATTGTGATTATCAGACTCTTTAGTCATAGCATTTCACTTACCATGTAACTTAAACTGCTTATGCTAATTTTACCTTATTCATTTTGTACTCAACCACTTGTAAGCCTATAGTGTATTTAGTCTATATAAACACCAGTGCTCTCAAGTGGAATTCAACATCTGTTCATCCACAACATCAACTGGAGTGTCCTTTTCCTACTGTCCTCAGGTCCATTACACTTGACGTTACAAGCCTCTTTCATTCTTTTCTCATTCAACTTTTACTTCATCAGAGCTGCAGCTTTCTTTATTTTTTACAGTTCCAGTCCGGATTGGCCAAAATTTTCTTGGAACTTGTCATTTCTGGATCACACGCTTGGATGGACCTATGATCTTGGGTCAACCTTTCTTAATTGACTTTTGAGAAACCCTGACTTTTTCCAATCAAGTTGGGGAGAGAATCCTCCTCCCCAATTCACATGGAAGAAAAATTGAGGTTCCTCTTTGTTTGTTGGATTCTGGTTGCTGGGAAAGAGATTTCCCCGTTCATTTTCCTAAAAAAAAGGATAATTCCAGTTCTTCTCATTTTTTATGGGAGTAGTTGATCCTACTAATAGTTGTAGTTGTTTTCAGCCTCAAACTCCTACTCAAGGGTCAACTCTCATCCCCAAGGCCTATTTCTCTTTCTTTTCAACAATTTCCTCTGATCTCAAAAATATCAAAAATCAAAAACAAAACAAAATGGAAAAATCAAAAAAATATTTCTTATTCATCTGTTTTTTCTTCTTTTCCTTGTACTCTTATTCCTAATCAACCTTCTTTCAGTTCCAATTCAAATATCCGCAATGAGTCTAAACTAGATCCCAATCTTGATCCTATTTTTGGTGGCTTTTGTAAGGAAGAATATGGGCTTCAGTGGAGGAAAATTGGGGTAGAAGTAAGTCCTCCCAATTGTGCACCACCGGGGTATCCTACTACCATCATTTTCAAAACTCTACCTTGTGCCACACATGTGAGCAATGCATTATCCCCCAGGACTTCTTTTATGGAAAAGGCACCTTTTGAAAATGTTGCGGAACATCAAACTTGGAAGGCATTAGAAATTGGTCTCAATCCCCGTAGTCAGATCTCTCTGGTCAACTCTTGGCAAAAACAAGAACTGCTCTCTTTTGCCTCCAAATATAAACCAGTTGCCAGGAAAATCCAACCAGTCAACCAACCAATGCCTCTCAATCTCAATCTCCCTCTTAGGCGTCCTCCTCTATCCCTCAATCCTTACTGTGGTTTAACTCAATCTCTTGCTGGTCCATTCATCCCCTCTGGCCGGGTCACTGAAGAATGTCTGAGAGTAGTCAACTTTGGATAAGATGGATGGATTCTACCTGATGATTTGTATTTGATCAAAAATGTCTTGGATCTTAAGGAAAAAGCTATTGCTTTCTGTGAAGAAGAGAGAGGTCTCTTGAAGGAGTCCTATGGTCTGCCTTAGATCATTCCTGTAGTAGAACATGATCCCTGACAAAAGAAAAACATCCTGATCCCTGACAAAAGAAAAACATCCTGATCCCTGCTGCCAAAGTCAAAGAGTTCATCAAGTTGGTCCAGGAACAAGTCCAAACAGGTTTATATGAACAGTCAACTTCTTGCCATTCAAGTCCTGTTTTCTGTGTCCTTAAAAGTAACGGTAAACTTAGAATAGTTCATGATCTCCAGCCACCAAATAAGGTTACTATTAAAGACTCTTGTATTCCCCCTGCTACTGAAGAGTTTGTTGAATCTTTCTCAGGGAGATCTTGCTATGGTCTAGGTGACATTATGGGTGGCTATGACAAATGGTCCTTAAATCTGATTTCTTGCCCTCTCACCACATTTGATACTCCTCTAGGTTGCTTCCAGCTTACTCGATTTCCTCAAGGCGCCACCAACTCAGCTGCGGTCTATCGGGCTCAGATGGTTTGGATCCTCCAGGATGAAATCCCCAATCATGCTGGTATCTTTATTGAAAATGGCAGAATTAAAGGACAAGTTTCTGAATATAAAAATGAGATTTTACCCTGGCATTCAGGAATCCATTGATTTATCTGGGAATGTGCAACCACTTTGGAAGGGGTCCTGTTCCAAATCAAATAATCTGGCCTCACTGTCTCTGGATCCAAATTGGCTGCCTGTGTCCCTGCTCTGGAAATTGTTGGTCATGTGGTCTGCAAGGAAGGAAGAAGGATGGCTCCATCCAAGATCAACAAAATCCTCTCTTGGCCTACTCCCATCAACCCAACTGAAGTCAGGGGTTTTCTAGGTGTTGTCACTTATGTTTGAATTTTCATCCCATCTCTATCCAAAATCTGTGCTCCCCTACGTTGCCTGACCAGAAAAGTTACTGAGTGGATCTGGACCCAAGAGTGTGAACATTCTTTCCAGCGGCTTAAAATGACGGTTGGCAAAGACATAGTCTTGAGGAAGATTGCTTACGGACCAGGAGCTGGCAAGATCAAATTGGCTGTTGATTCCAGTTATCAATCTGTTGGGGCTGTCCTCACCCAGGAAGATGCAAATGGTAGGGACCATCCCGCTCTCTACAAATCCCTTTTATTTTCAGATGTAGAATCCAGGTACTCCCAACCATAACTGGAACTCTGTGGCGTGGCTCAAATGTTGAAGAAACTCCAAAATGTCCTCTGGGGCCAAACTTTGAGTTACAAGTTGACACACGATCCATTGTTGAAATGATCAATGCCCCCAGCCTCCCAAATGCTCCTATGACCCATTGGGTGGCCTTTATCCAGCTTTTCTCTTTTGATATTGTTCATAGGCCTGGCAAATCCTTCACCATTCCCAATGGTTTATCTTGACACCCCCTTGGAGACAAAGGATTGGAGGTTGGAGTGGACTTTGATGAGGAGGAGCCTTTAATTTGTCCTGTCTTCACCTGTTTCTCTCAAAATTACTCTGGCTTCCAACAAGGATTCTGGCTAAAATTAGAGCAGTACCTTTTGTCTCTCCAAAGGCCCCCTGATCTCTCTGCTAAAGATTTTAGATTGCTCAAGAGGAAGTCTTCCAACTTCTTTGTCCAGGGTACTGGGCTTATGAAAAGAGGCAATTCTTGTGCTCTAATAGTTTTCACAATCCCCTCCAAGCAAGATTCAATCCTTGAAAGTCTCCATGAAGGCCTTGGGCATTGTGGGGAAACCAAGACCTATTGGCGTATATCCAAACAATTCTGGTGGCCATCTTTGAAGAAATAAGTCTCTCAATGGTGCAAGAGTTGCAAATTAAGTCAGAAACGTGATCTTAGGTGCCCAGCTAAAATTTGTTATCCCACTGGAGAGTCCACTGTGTTTGGAAGGATTGCTATGGATGTGGTTCACATTAAGGCTGGTGGAGCTAAGTACCTCATTGTGGCTAGAGACAATTTTTCTGGATGGGTTGAAGCAAAATTCCTTAAGAACCTCAGCCCTGAGTCAGTAGCAGCTTTCCTTTACAAGACTTGGACAATTCCTTATGGCTTGGCTGAATCCTATTCAACCAATGGTGGCTCTGAGTTTGGTGGAAAACTGGCCAAAATGATCCAATCACTTCCTGTTCAACATAGGGTGACCACTCCTTATTATCCTGAAGGAAAGGCATGGTGGAAAGAGGCCATGCCGCTTTGAAGGCTTCTCTTGTCAAGATGTCTGGTGAAAGTAGAAAGAATTGTTGCAAATTTCTTCCTCTGGTCCTCTTCTCCAATCAAATTTCAACAAAGCAAACCACTGGCTACTCACCTCACAAAATTATCTATGGACAAAGGGCTTTCCTTCCTCTTGATCTGGAAACAGAATCTTTCTTAGGTATTTCTTGGGAAAAGGTTTCTTCCACCACTGATCTATTGGGTGCCAGATCCAAGCAACTGGAGCAAAGTGAAGATGTTTGTGACAAAGCTTATCAGAAAATGATGGAGTAAAGGGAAAAATCAGTACAGTATTGGGAGGATAAGCATTCCAATCGAGTCAGAGACCCCTTGAATCCTGGTGATCTAGTTTTAGCTTACAACCAATCCTTGGAAACTCAGTGGGGAAAGCTTTTTTCCAATTGCTGGAATGGTCCTTATTGAGTGGTCCGTCAAGTCAGAGGTGGATCATATCTTTTGGAGGAACTGGATGGTACTCAGATGGCCAGAAGGTTCTCTGCTGATAAGATCAAGAAATTTCATTGTTGTAGAGGCAACTTGGATCAGAAGTAAGTCCTCCCAATTGTGCAGCGCCAGGGTCATCTGCTGCGTTTTTTTTGTGAAACTCTACTGTATGCCACAAACGTAAGTGTCACACAACCACCCAAAGTACTATAGGGAAATTCTTAGATGATCGTGAGCGCAAAGGAATGCCAAGTGCAAGGGAAAGTGCAAATAACAATACCCAGTTGCGTAGTGCAAACTTGGTTATTGCCACTCAACAAATGGTGAGAGGAATGGAATGTGTTCCGAAGAAGGAAACCCAACCTGAGTCGGATGTGATAACTAGGTTGTAGCAGAATGCAAGAACGTATGAAATTAACTAACTGAGGAGACAATCATCAGGCAAGGGGATAGCCCTTATAAGGTAATTCAAAGTGACTAGATACAACCTGGTGATGAGCTAACTACAGTTGAAGCGGTGAGGAAATGAATGACAGGAATGGGATAGGAAATGAAGCAGTGGTATAGATCCAAGGTCTTAGCGTAAGTTCAAGACAATAGAATCTGAGCGTACAATTGCATGACGATTTGGGATAGGAGCAAGTGATGTTGAAGGTAATGCAAATAAGAGGTAATAGTGTATGCAGGGTAGGGACTAGTCCAATTGTGAACTATACAGTAGTGATGGCTTAGTTAGACGTAGATGCGAACTAACAAACAATGCATGACCAAAGATGGAAGTCCGAGGCTGTTGATTGGCCAGGGAAGGAGATTGGATCTCATAATGGATGGCCAACCGGTATGGAGTTAACCGCAAAGTTTGCAAGTATATACTGAGTTGGTTTCCAAGATTGGAAGGTCAGCGCAAGCCAGAGGAAATAGCGGATTGCACCATTGATGTTGTGCTTTTATTTGTGTCACGCTTTTAGACTGAGGTAGATGGTACTGAGGAGAGGACATGTTGAAGTGGTGAAGACAATAATCCTTAAGTGCAAAGCGTGACAGTTGCCCAGGTATAAAGACCCAAGCTCCTGCGAGCGTTCAGGTAAATTTTTCCATTGATTTCAAGTCTTTAATCATTACTGTATACCCTTATACATTATTTAATTTATTACCCAATAGATTTATAATTTTTATAAAAATGTCGTCATTGTTGTCCTGCCGTTGCCAAAACTGTATTTGCCGCAACAAGCAATGTATTCCTAGTACTGCCATCCGAAGCCTTTGAGGCAAGTGCAAACAATGTTGCCTTTGCAAAGTGGCATGCAATTTCCCTATAAATGTTGAATTGACTGTCAAGGATCCTTCAGAATCATCGAGGGAGATGCGAAGTTGTAGGTCCGCGCCAAGGGTTAATTACAAGATACCACCGTTGCCGGAGATCAAATACTTGGGCACTCGAGTTCCTGGTGAGTACTAATCTAGACTGACTAATGAACATGAAATAGTAACTAATTGTTTGCTTGTTCCGCTAGTGTTGCCCCGTTTCCAAAGATATACTACCAACACACCACCACCACCACCACCTTACTGGGGAACACCGACTGAACTCCTGGGGGCCCATATGAATGCTGAGGTGCAAGGCGAAGTGTCCGATGCGGAACCGGTAAGAGTTATAACCAAGGGAGCAAGGGAGGAGGAAGAAAACGAAGCAGAAAGAGAAGCGGGAAATGGAGGAAACAGAAGTGGAGAAAACAAAAATGGAGCGGGTGAATTAGAAGAAGGGAATGAAGGAGATGGAAGGGATGAAGTGGATGGGACGGAAGGAATGGAGGGCCAAGGCAAAAGGGATCCGGTGCGAGTCGTAGGGCCAATCAAAACGGATGCGAGGCGCCTGACGGACAATATTGGAGAAGGCACGTTGGGTGGCCAAAGGAAGAGAGTGTATGAAGAGCTCTTGGAGGAATGCGGATGGAATGCTCGGCCAAAGCGAGCTCTGGTTGCAAGGTGCAAGGAGATCTTCAAGAGGCACATTGTAACGGAAGTGCTGGTTCTCCGAAGAATGTCCGCATTGATCAACAATGAAGACCTGGATACTTTTTGATCCATGGTTGCGGAATTGAAGGCAAATTGGGAAGATGCGGAGAAAGAAATAAAAGAAACTTTGTAATTAAAAATATATATTTTCTTTTTTTTCATTATTATAAATAGAAATTTTTTTTTTTTTAATGAAAAGGAATGAAGTTTTTTATTTAGTAGAAATGAAAGGAAAATGAGAAAAAGAATAACACAGGAGGAATTAACTGATGGGATGATGGTGTAAAATAACATTGGTTTGGATGAGATGGAATATGAGATGAAATGGGATTGAGTAAGATAAAATGTGGAATGGAATGAAATGGGATTGGATGGGATGAAATGTGGAGTGGAATGGAATGGGATTGGATGGGATGAAATGGAATGGGATTGGATGGGAAAGAATCATGATTTTTGAGGTTTGCAAGGGTAGCTTGCATGGAAGTCTCAAATCAGATTGGGTGAATTGAAAAGGTGATGGACTGGTTCCCACAAGGTGCAATCTTTGTTGGACTGGAAGCCAGACCATTCAACGAGGTATTGAAGTTTTCCTTTGCATAACCTGGAATCCAGAATACGGCTTACTTCCCACTCTTGATGATTGAGGACAGTGACCAGTTCAGGTGGGGGATGAGTCTTGCCTGGGTATAAGACTCCAGCTGGCTCTAGGAAAGACACATGAAAGAACGGGTGGATACCTTGCCATTTTGCAGGTAAAGTAAGTTTAAGGGCGTTAGGGGAGATGGCTGATTCTACTTTAAAGGGGCCAAGCTTTCTTTTGAAGAGTTTGCCAGTTGGGCAAGTGCTGCAAATGTTGCAAGCATTGAGCCATACTTGATCTCCTACTGCAAAGGTTGGAGCCAAAGTGCGAGATTGGTCTGCTTGCTCCTTTTAGCGCTGGTTTGCTTCTTCGAGGTTGGTTTGAAGTTGCAATTGAAGGGATTGAATTTGTTCAAGGTAATTGGTAGCAGGTTGAGAAGGTGCTACGTGAAGGGAAGAGAAAGTTGGGTTTCTACCATAAAGAGTTTGGAAGGGCGACTGTTTGGTGGAGGAATGAGTGGAGTTGTTGTAGGCAAATTTGGCTAGTGGGAGCCATTGCAACCAGTTGTCTTGTTGATAGGCGACATACATTCAAAGATCTTGTTTTAGAATCTGATTAACTCGCTTGGTTTGCCCATCTTTTTCCGGGTGGTAAGCCATTGATAAATTGCGAGTGATCTTCAAATGTTGGCATAGCAAGGTCCAGAAGCTTGAGACAAACAGAGATCCACAATCACTAACTATATTATCAGGGAGGCCATGTTTCAAAAATACATATTCTATGAACAAGTTAGCTAAGTCTTCTGAAGAGGCCGTCACATTACTGCGTAAAAATAAAGCCATCTTTGAGAAGCAATCTACTATTACTAGAATAGAATCATATCCACTAGAAGAAGGTAATTGAGAGATGAAATCCATAGACAGCAAGTGCCAAGGACAAGGCGGAATTTGAAGTGGCTGGAGCAGCCCATACTTCTGGTTTTTCAAGGACTTTTTACGATTGCAATCATAGCACGCGCTAACATAGACTTTTACTTCTTTGGTCATACCAGGCCAGTAGAAGTCTTGTGCAATCAATTGGTAGGTTTTATCCTGCCCATGATGACCAGCAAGCGGAGAATTTTGCCATGACTTGAAGATATCTAACTTAATGCAAGAATTATCTGGTACTATTATACGATTATCATAGACTAAAAAGTCATTATCATCAATACTGTAACTACTATCTAATAAGTTCGCACTTTTGCAAAGTTTGATGCACTTGGGGTCGTTGTGTTGAGCTTTTTGGAGTTTGGAAGCCAAATCTTGTAAGCAAGCGATGATCAAACTGAGTTGGGAAGATTGGGTTCAGAAGAGTGTCCTAACTTTTTCAGGGTTGTTTTTGGCAAAGGTGCTCCCCCCCCCTGGGTAAACGTTGTCCCAACGTGATAAAGCATCAGGAACTACTGCTTGTTTCCCAGGATGGTACGTGATTGTAAAGTGGAACTCGGAGAGGTATTTGGCCCATCGTGCCTGTCTACGTGTGAGGAATTTTGAGCTCATGAAATACTTCAAAGAATTATGATCAGTTAAAACCTCAAAGGATTCCCTAAGACTCAAAAGGTATGAACGCCATTTTTTCAAGCAATAAATGATTTTGAGAAGTTCCTTGTCATGAATCTCATAGTTAAGCTCTGAAGCAAGCAACTTGCAAGACTCAAAAGCTACGTGATGAAAGAGAGAAGTGGAAGAAGAAAACTGCGAGATTACTCCTGCAATCACATAGTCGCTTGCGTCTGTTTTGACAATAGTGCAAGCTAGCTTGTTGAAGTGAGCAAGTATTGGAGCAGTGGTGAACGCTTTCTTCAGAGCTTCGAAATCCAAAGCAGCTTGTTTGGTAAAAACAAAAGGAGTGTCTTTTTGAAGAAGGTTAGTTAGATTTACGGTTTGTTTGGCGTAACGCGCAATAAACCTTCTATAGAAATTCCTAAAACCAAGGAAAACTTGAAGAGATTTAACCAAAGAAGGTGGGGGCCAGTCCAATATGCGTTTGCACTTGGCTGGGTTCATCAATAGCCTATGCTGCGAGACTACGACACCTAGAAAATGAAGAGAAGAGGAATGGAACTTGCACTTAGAGGCTTTTGCAAACAGGTCATTCTTGCGAAGTTGCTGTAGCACCTCTCACACATGTGTGATGTGATCTTTGAGGTTCCTTGAGTAGACAAGTATATCATCGAGATATACCACAAGGTATTTACCTACAAGATTGTAGAAAATGTTGTTGACAAAATGTTGAAAAGTGGAAGGAGCGTCACAGAGGCCAAAAGGCATGACGGTATACTCATAACTGCCAAACCAGGTTCTCATTGCAGTTAAATACTCATGACCTTCCTTAATGCAAATTAGGTTATAGGCACCTCGAAGATCTAACTTTGAGAAATAAGTAGCTCCATGGAAGAGGGTGAGGAGATGTGACATAGGCAGTACTGGATAGGCATTCTTCCGGGTTACCTGGTTCAGTTTCCTGTTGTCAACACAAAGGCAAAGTCCGCCGTCATTTTTTGGAACAAATAGGACAGGTGAGCCGGTGTTTGAATTGCTTGGTCAAAGAAATCCTTTTGCTACATCTTCCGCAATGTAGTCTTGAAGCGCAATTGATTCTTGCGTTGAGAGAGAGTATACTGGTCCTGGTGCCGGAGGTGGGCCAGTAATTTCAATCTTGTGATTGTAAGGACGGAATGGAGGCAGTTTATCTGCTCTTACAGCTGAGAATACGTCAGCAAAGTCATGATAAACTGAAGGTAAAGACTCTCGAATGATTTCTAAATATTCAATCTTGTCATCTTTGAGCACCGGATTTGAGGTGCTTGCATGGTGCAAGAGGATTAAGGAGCTCAAAATACACCGTTTGGTTGGTGTCTGTTTCTCTTCAAAGGAACAGGAAAGAGGTAAGCTGGATAGGTAAGCAATAACTCCTAAATCTGAAGAGGGAATTTGGGAATGAAGGTCAGGATATTGCAAATATCCCAGCGGAAAAGTTTCATCCAACTCAATGACAGTGTCAGGTAGGCTGTTTAATTCCTGATTGACGGAAAGGTTAGCGCTCTGGGGGTGCAAGGTTCAAAGGTTAATTACTCCTTCTTGCCAATTCACATCCGGATTCCAGTAAACTAGGAAATCATGGCCTAGAATGGTATCATCCATTCCGGGTATAGCCAAGAAAAATAAATCCCATTCAAAGCTGGGGAAATTGGAAAATGCAAAGTTCCATTTTGCCTTTTGGGAAACCCAATAAGACGGTTCAGTTGCACTACTTACTAGATAGATGGGAAATTTATCTATCTCGGAACTTTTAAGATTTTTTGAAGTGGCAAAAGATTCACTGATGAAGGAAACATTAGCGCCGGAATCAATTAATACTTGATAAGGAGTGTTGTTGGAATGGAATAGGATAAATCTTGAGCTTGGAGCACCTAGTGACTCGCAAGTGCAAAGATTTACTCGGGGTGATTTAGTTAATGTGTAGTTTTCCTTGCAAGTATCAGAAAAACTACAAGCTAATTTTTTGACTGCTTAGCCGCTTCACGCGCTAACCGCTTCGCACAGCTGTTGACATCATGTTTACCTCCACAATACATACACAGCCCGTTCTTTTCCCTTTGCAGCTGTTCCTTGCTTCGAAGCATCTCGGTTTCTTTGTCCAAAAACTTCGGAGTTTTGTCAACGGCTTTCCCTTTTGAGTTGGAGTTCAAAGTTGGGGTTGGTTTGGATAATTTTGGGTTCCTCGTGTTTTGCTTTGAGGAGTTGTCCACCCTTGGAGCCGAGGTGGACGGTCCATGGTTGTTTTGCAAAGAGCAATTCTTGTCATGATAGCCATTATCAAGCTCAATCACTCAATTGATTAGCTGCTGAAGCAAGGTTGTCTTATGACCCCCAACTGCGAGCTGTTCAATTAAGCGTGCCGGTAGACCCTTTCGGAAATGGAATAGAAGAGCGGACTTGTTCCACTGGATGCAAGACTGCAAGGTTTGAAAATGATAAATATAAAGGGAAGCTCTTCTATTCTCCTTCATAACTAAACTATTAAGTTTGTATTTGGCGTTTCAAACTTCATTGGGATTGCAAAACAGGGTGAACAGTTGTTGCTCAAACCTGTCCCAGTTGTTGAGAATACAAGTGGGACTGTCATTGGACAAAAGTTTGAGGTACGGTTTGAACCACTGCAAGGCTCTACATCCTAAGAAGGACGAAGCATACATAACTTTATGTCTATCAGAAGGGAAATTGTTGGATTCGTTTGAAAAGATGATTTTACAAGAATGCAGTTAGTATCTAAGCTTATGAGGGTGTTCTCCTGTAAAGTGATTGGTTTGTTTCATGCCCAGAGTGCGAAAGCTAGGAGTGCTTGGACTAGATTGCTGGGCACCATGAGTGAGGGCCTGGATCAATGTTGAAAGCAGGGTTGGAGCATTGGGCTTGGGAGCAGTAGTGCGAACCCCTGGTCTACCACAAGTCAAGGTTTCATTGGAAGAATGGTTGGAGTCTGCAAATTCCGCGAGAGGGTCCTTCGGAGCATCCTGTGGAGGAGCCCAAGGATCATCGAGAGGTTCCACAGATGGCAATTTAGAAGGAGGAACTGGATCTAAGGGTTGTTGGGCCCGAGGAGCGCTAGTTCTCCCTACCCAATGGATCTCATCATTGTAAGAAGCAAGGTAAGCGTTCCCGGTTGAGCAAGTACGTGAATTAGAAAAAGAAGAAGTCTACTATAGGTTGGCAGGCTACAATAGATGAGTTGAGTTAGTTAATTTCCTGTCACAAAACCACCCTACGTACTATAGGGCAATTCTTAGATGATTGTGAGCGCAAAGGAATGCCAAGTGCAAGGGCAAGTGCGAATAGCAAGACTCAGTTGCAAAGTGCAAACTTGGTTAATGCCACTCAACAAACAGTGAGAGGAATGGAATGTTTTCCGAAGAAGGAAACCCAACCTGAGTCCAATGTGATATCTAGGTTTTAGAAGAATGCAAGAACATATGAAATTAACTAACTGAGGAGACAATCATCAGGCAAGGGGATAGCCCTTATAAGGTAATCCAAAGTGACTAGATACAACCTGGTGATGAGCTAACTACAGTTGAAGCGGTGAGGAAATGAATGACAGGAACGGGATAGGAAATGAAGCAGTGGTATAGATCCGAGGTCTTAGCGTAAGTGCAAGAAAATAGAATCTGAGCATACAATTGCATGAAGATTTGGGATAGGAGTGAGTGACATTGAATGTAATGCAAATAAGAGGTAATAGTGTATGCAGGGTAGGGACTAGTCCAATTGCAAACTATACAGTAGTGATGGCTTAGTTAGATGTAGATGCAAACTAACAAACAATGCATGACCAAAGATGGAAGTCCGAGGCTATTGATTGGCCAGGGAAGGAGATTGGATCTCATGATGGATGGCCAACCGGTATGGATTTAACCGCGAAGTTTGCAAGTATATACTGAGTTGGTTGCCAAGATTGGAAGGTCAGCGCAAGCCAGAGGAAATAGCGGATCACACCATTGATTTTGTGCTTTTATTTGTGTCACACTTTTAGACTGAGGTAGATGGTACTGAGGAGAGGACATGTCAAAGTGGTGAAGACAATAATCCTTAAGTGCAAAGCGTGACAGTAAGCACCTGGGACACCTTCTTCATTTTATTGCAGTCAACTCTAGAAGATCTTCTTTGGATGGATCAAGATATTCTTTTCAATCACCCTCAAGATCAAATGGCCATTTCTTGTGTTTGATCATCTTTCCTTTCTCTTTTTTATGACATCAAGCTCAGATGCAGACTAGGGACAATCTGTAAGTTGAGGAGAGATGTGGTGATCAAAGCTGGAAAACCTGGACCAGATGCGGAAAATTCAAAAAAAATTTCCCAATTCTTTTATTTAGGTGTTATTCAAAAAAAAAAAGCCAGAATTTCTTTTTCAGTATCACTTCTCCAACTTCCTCATCCTGTCAAACATCCCTCTGTCCCATTGGTCTAGGACAGGCCTTCCCGGCCTCACCATCTAGGCATTGCATTCAATCCCTTCTTTATTTTTCCCCCCTTCCTTTTAGCCAAACGCGCAGGCCAACACCGGCTCGGCCCGAGATATCCCAGCATCCTACTCCAGAGCACAGGGTATCATCATCATTTTCTCCTTGCAATAAATCATCCGTGGGGTTTTTATTCTCCTTTATCTGAGACAAAAATTTGGGTATATCTATTATTTCCCCTTGATCCTTGAGCCTCCATACTCAAACCCTGAATCCTTGATCCTTATCACCAACCAATAGCTTTGCTGTTTGAAGAAGAATTCAACTGATTGAATTCTTGAGTGTGTTACACCACTCCTGGTCCCTTTATCCAACCATACTGGTCCTGATCATCCTTTGATTACCTTTCTGGAACCAGTCACGTTTGACTGAAGAGGTTTTATTAAGCTTAAAACCTGGAGTTTTAAACCTCCCTTCATCTCTTTTGAAGTTGAATTCCGCCACGCTACTCTTGAGTCCCCTGAGAAGTGTTTGTTTATTCTTGTTTGAATCAGTTATTGTTTTGCTTCTAGAGCTTCTTCAAACAATTAGCTTTGTCTTGTGCAGCCACCCACAGTTATCTGGTACCCTTCAAGCGCTTGATTGCGGAGAGTTGGGCAGGTTCATTGAGAACCTGGAGGTTGTTTGGGATTGAGTTGATCTTTCCTAAGCTTCTGCTGAAAACCAGAGCTATTAGCTTGTGGGCCTTGCTACTTAAAATTGCCTTTTCTTGTTGAACTCTGAGCAAACCTTGACTTCTTCTATTCAAGTTTTCCCCAGCACCATCTTGCCTCAGATAGCATTGTTTCCCAGCTACCAACCACTATAATCTTTATCCTCGACCAATGGCAAGGGACGACGGGAGGTGCGGATTGACTTCCTGCCACAGACTCTCATCCCAGCACCAAGCCCAGCGCCCTTGGGGCCAACAATTGTTTTGCTGTAGCGCAGGGCATTATGGGAGGGATGGGGAGGTTGAGTACCGTTGGCACGCCTCCTCCAAGTTCTTATGGGAGTCTGATTGCTTGAGTTGGTGTGGATGGTTGGATACTCTCGGGCTGAAGGGTCTTGGCCTGCGCGTTTGGCCAAAAGGAAGGGGGGAGCAAAGAGAGAAGGGATCAAACGTGCTACCTAGATGGTGAGGCCAAGAGAGGCCTGTCCTAGACCAATGGGACAGAGGGATGTTTGACAGGACGAGGAAATTGGAGAATTGATACTGAAAAAGAAATTTGGATTTTTTTTTTTTGCAGATAAATGACACCTAAATAAAAGAATCATAGAAAAAAAATTTTGAATGTTTCCGCATCTGGTCCAGGGTGTCCAGATTTGGTTACCACACCATCTAATTGTTACTGCCCTCTATTTCTTGCCACATTAAATTGGAAAGAGAAATTCATTTTGGAGATGAAGCCAGTAAAGGATAAATTAGAAAGATTTGCAAAATCCCTTGAAACCCCAGGTTGGTTTGAGTAAATTTATTTCCAATAAGTTTGATATTTCATATTTTGTCACCCAGAAAAGAAAATAAAAGGCTCTAAATTTCAAAACATTTTTATTTATTAACTGCTTCCTGCTAAATAAAACAGTTCAATATAACTAGATTTCTTCTTTTGAGCTTTCAATATTATAAGAAATGTTTAAAGCAAAGTTTCTGCCAAAAGATATTATAGAAATCAACTCATTCAAGGAAATGGTTTGCTTTTTGTAAATTCATTCATTTTTTAAAACAAAATGTGAACCTCCCCAATTATTTCCATGTCAAATTGATTTATTTTAAATATATAATTGAACTCAATTTCTATGTGGTACAATATTTACAACAGGTCTGAGCAGATTTTTGAATCTTCAGTTAAAATTTAGATTTAAATTTAAATTTCTTACATCAAATTAAGATTTATTACATTTCACAAGAAGAAGAAGATATTAAAAACAGAATTTAATCCTTTCAAAAGATACAATTTTTTCAACCACAAAGTAAAAAAATAAAAAAAAGGACCCTCAAACCTCTTGTAATGATCTAATAGGAAATAGAAAGAAAAAAAGCATCACAATCTTGAATTATACAATCCAGGGAGTTACTTGTATTTGTCAGGTGTTAAACCCTACTTCTTCACTCCTCTATATCACATTACATAAAATTAAATTTCCCCATAATTCCAAATCTTCTGTATTCCATGCATGTACTAGAATTACTTGGAATCCTCAAGAACTGATACAAACAACTTTTCTCAGGTTCCAACTCAAGTTAGAAACAGAGTTTTCACAGAGTCAAAGCAAAACCAAAACAAGATTCAGGTGCTACACTGGCTGGCAGGTGCCACCATTTTTTTCATGGTGACTTCTGCAGGACCAGATCAACATCCGCACCAAGGGTCCAATGGTTAAACTGAAGAATCAAGATAATGTTATCCTGAAGGGAAAATTCAATAATAACTTAACAGAATTCAACACTACTCTCAAAGTGATCCACCAATCTCTCACTGTCACATCCCAAGAAAACCATCAGCTGAACTGATTCATTTTAGTTTTGCTCATACCAACTATGAACTACTAAATTGGATGGCAAGCTCACAACACCCCAGCCATGAAAAAGCTCCCAAAATGAATTGCAACACATGCATCAAAGCCAAAGAAAAACAACAGTCTCACAATCAGGAGATAGGTAGAAGCTTAAAGCCCTTGAAGAATGTTCATGTAGAATTGAGTTGGAGAATCTGTGCACCATCCAAATACACATATTATGCCCTCTTTACCAATGCTTTCTCTACATATAGAATATGCTATACTCTTCTATCTAAGTCCACACACATTTAGATCATTTATTAGTAAATCTGAGCAAAAAACTGGTCAAAAAGTCATTAACCTGACCATAGATGGAGGTTCCAAATTCTATAAATCTGAGGTGAAAGCCTATCTCAACCAACTAGGAATTACCAACAGAACTACAGACCCCTATACACCTGAGCAGAATGGAGTTTCCAAACAACACAACTGGACCATAGTAGAACAAGCACACTCACTTATGATCCATAGTGGCACTCCTTTGCTATACTTGTGGGAAGCAGTAAGGACTGCTATTCTCCTCACAAATAGAATATTCACAAGTGCCACCATTGAAAAAGACCATACACCATATGAAATATGGCATGGCTATCAACCATCCTTACACCACATCAGGATATTTGGATTTAGATTCCATTATCTAATCTGAAAAGCCCTTTGAGAAAATCAATTTTCAGCATTAATAAAAGAAAAAATCCTCCTTTGGTTCACTGAAGAAAATTAGAACTATATTGTTCTCAACCCTGCCACATCTCAAACAAAGTTAGAATGTGATGCCATCTTTGACAAAGGCTCCTTCCTATTCAAAAACCAACCTCACCCTCAAACACATAATGATAAAAACACATTCCCATCATTTGTTACTGATCCTGATTCTCCTGACTCTACCAGCCACCCTACTCCAACGCAAAATAATGTACCACCCACTACCCCCAAAATTATGCTTAATCTGGGACCTTTGCCTGTTCCTCACAACACCCCCTCACACTATCCTCCTCAGGTACCTTAAATGAAAATAGAAAAACTCCAATCAAATCACCTACCTAAATTTCAGATAAGAGACTCTGCAAGATTACCCAAATCTACTACTCCAACCTTGTTGAACTCATCCACAACCTTCATGCCTTTTCACACTTGACAAAAACCTCAACAACCAACATACCCAATCCACTCTCCTTTTTCAATGCCAAAAATCAGGAAGATTCCCCTGAATGGATTAAATCATTCAAAAGGGAAATCACCTTGATGAAAGACAGAAACATATGCTTATTATTAAAAAGACAAACCCAAAAAAATTTCATCAAAGGAAAGTGGCTATTTAAGACAAAACAAAACACCCAGGGAATATTTTTAAAACAAAAATCAAGGTATGTTGCTGAGGGATGCTCTCAGATTGAGGGTGCAAATTATCATGATAAATTCTCACCTACTGGGAAACCAACGTCCCTCTGGCTGCCCATTGCAATTGAATCCCACAAAAACTGGGAGATACATCAAACAGAAGCAGTAATGGCATTCCTGAATGCACCAATAGATGAAGAGGTATACTGAGAAAAACTGGATGGTTTTAAGGAAGGCAATGTAAGAATGTGAAAATAACATGTGTCCTCTGGGAATTGAACCCAGGTCTCTCATGTGCATGGAAATTGTACTACAAACTATACTAAGGACACTTTCTTCCATGTGATCAAGATATGCTTGTAGAGGTCAATGACAATGTCACTTTGTAAGGACATATGATGAATGAGTAACCAACTACAAGCATGCAGGGACTGAGGTCCTGAAGACTGCATGAAAGCATAGATCATATCTCAACACACCCCCATGCTGAATGTAGGGTGAAGGAAGCAAGGCAACATGCTAAGATCACACTCATGATGGGCGCTTAGGTAGCGCTGGGCTCATAACCTGTAAGAATGTGAAAATAACATGTGTCCTCTGGCAATTGAACCCAGGTCTCTCATGTGCATGGCAAGTGTACTACCAACTATACTAAGGACGCTTGCTTCCAAGTGATCAAGATATGCTTGTAGAGGTCAATGACAATGTCAATTTGTGAGGACATATGATGAATGAGTAACCAACTACAAGCATGCAGGGACTGAGGTCCTGAAGACTGCATGAAAGCATAGATCATATCTCAACAGGCAACAATATGGCATGGCGGTTAAACAAGGCCATCTATGGCCTGAAACAATCCCCTAGAATGTGGAATGGAAGTGTCAATACCTTCCTACAAGAAATAGGGTTCTCCAAATCTCCATGTGACAAATGCTTAATATCCAACAAAAAAATGGGAAATATGCACTCTTGTATGTACATGTTGATGATATGGTGATAACAGAGAAAAATATACAAAAATACAAATCCAAAATTGTTCTCAAGTGGGAAATGTAAGACTTATGAAAAGCCAAGAGGATTTTAGGAATACAAGTGCAACAAATGGCTAATGGATAAACTCTAAAACAGGTAATAAATGCTTTTAACCATACCAACACAAGAGAAGCAACCACTCTGCTACCTACCAGCCGAAAATTGATGCCTTTGAGCAAGGTAGACCATAACACCTTCACTAAATTGGACCTTCCTTATAGAAGTGGGGTGTGGTCACTCTTATACTTAGCTCAATGTACATTCCCTGATCTATCTCAAGCCATTGGGGTGCTGGCACAATACATGGATAAACCCAACTTATCTCACTGAAAGGCATTTTACCATGTACTACAATATCTCAAAGGCACAATTGAATTTCAAATAGAATATTCCACTTGATCCAATCTCCTCAAGGCAAATCAAAGCTACAAAATTCCATTTGGTCATTCAGACACCAATTGGGATGGAGAAAAGGAGACCCGTAAGTCTACCACAGGATACATCTTCACCATAATGAATGGCCCAATCAACTGAAGATCCAAACTAAAACAAACTGTGTCCCTATCCTCCACCAAAGCTGAATACAAGTCAACCACTAAAGCCAGTCAAGAAGCCATCTGGCTTATCAAATCTTTGAATTTCTTAAATCATCCATGTGACATTCCCATTTAATTAAATTGTGAAAACCTAAGTGTGATTCACGTAACCTCAAAGGCCATCTTCCATGCAAGAACAAAACAAATTGAAATACAACAGCACCGGATTAAAGAACTGGTGAAATAAGGAAAGGTCAAAATAAAACACTGCCCAAAGGAAGACATGTTAGCCAACATACTTACCAAACCACTAAACAAAAACACTTCAAACAAAGTACAAAGCAAGACTGGTATCAAAAAGCTAAAGTACCTGTCTTTTTGAGGGGGGCTTTCAAAATGAACTGGCCTGTGCCATATACAGTAACATGCAAACAAGCAGGGAGAAAGTAAGTCTGAGTCTGAGAGCACCATATATGAGGTCATAATGGTCAGACCCATATGACAATACACAAAGAGGATGCAAACAGCAAAGACTGCATGCATCCAAGCACCACCTGAGAACTGAGACTATAAATAAGCAACCAGTGACTTGATATTAAGTCCCCCATCACTTCCAATTCATGTTACGGGGGCGTGATATTATAAGCCATTCTCTCTTTTTTCTTATGAAATGTGAGAGTTTACCCACCATATTGTTATTCTCTATCTTTCATACAGTCAGGAGTATTTTCTGGAAGTGATCCATCTTAGCAAGCCGCTAGGATAGATCAACATTTACGTTTTGTGAGGTATTCATCTTAAATTTTCACAGATATTGGCGCAGGGGATATCAAAGTTGGGATGGTGGAAGGGATCTACACATGAGGGTGGAAGGGTATGGCGGGGTACCGGCGTATTGGATATGAAAGAGATGTCAAGGGGGGGAGCTAGCTACCTTGCTAAAATCTGGTAAATTTGAGGAAATTGGACCAGGAATATGGAGCCGGCTTGCTAGCAAGCCCTTATTTTTGCATGATTGTTAAAATTGCTTGGAAAGCATAGCTAAGGAGCTGGTTTAACAAGAAAATTGCGGACGCTCTCATTAGTCAACAGTGTTATCATCCTGCGCAGCACATGATACGCTCCCTCTGCAGAACAACCGCTGGGTTGCTTGTGTGAGAATTCAATTAGTTGGTAGATTTCAGAGTCTTATGAAAAGTTATTTTATGGAAGAAATATAGCAGGAACTTGTGTTGATAAGCTGTATTTGTTTTTGAATGCGGATTTGTATCATGCAGTGTCTTAGGATATGAAAATGGCTTACGTACTGAATAATTTCTCAATACAAGTACCCTTTTATACAAGAGTTACAATAGCAGCCTCCTCCTCATCTTTCATCCTTTGACCCCGCCATTTGCCTTGCCAGCCAGGAATGTTGCTTGGTTTTGAGCAACCGCCTGTTGTACTGGTTTTCCTACACCGCTGATTCCGCTGTGGTCAGGTCTATGCCATGGCCTGGTCTGATCTTTGGCCTGGTTATATGTATCTCAGTGGCTCAAGGGACTTGTTGGTCCGTCAAGGCATGGTTTATTCAGAAGATTGACCACTTACCCAGCAGAACTGACTTCTTTTAGGAGCATATGGCTTGGCTGTTGAGGGATGTACCAAGGCAAAGAGCCCCTTTATCTGACATCCCCCTGTGCCATGTGCGTCCCTTATTGTATTTTTAATGATGCCAAACAAATCTTGAATCATGGTGCAGCCCACTGGTTTTTTGAGAAAATTGGCCGCATTCTCCTTTGACGGGACAAGTTTCAGGTAAACTATCTTCCAAATGACCAGTTCCTGAATAAAGTGGAACCTAATTTCAATGTGCTTACTGCGGAAGCTATTTGAGCTGGATTGGTTGATAGCTAGCTCAAAGGTTCCTTTGTTGTTGATCAGGATTGTTATTGGAATAGGGTTGATTTTTGTGAGCTCAATGATCAGACTTGACAGCCAAATGGCCTCCTTACCCACGCCACTTAACGCCATGTATTTGGCTTCCCTGGTTGACAATGACACCATTTTTTGATGGTAGAATTGCCAAGAGATAATTTTTCTGCCTAATACTGAAATTACTCCGGTGCGGGAGCATCAACTTGCAAGAAAATTGGCCCAATCAGCATTGGCATAGATGCAGACACTACATTTCTCATACTTGGAGAATCTCAAGCCCTGGGAAAAGGTACCTTTCAAGTACCAAAAGACCTGTATGGCTGCTTTTTAGTGGGAGTCCCCGGGTTTTTTGACTAACCAAGAAAGCTGACTTACAGCTATGGCAATATTGGGTCTTGTTAACACACATAAGTAATTAAGCAAGCCAATGATTTTTCTATGATCTGTCCCTCTTTTGGAGAATGCAAGGGCGTCTTCTTCAGATGTGCTCTTTAGGGTGGATGCTGGCAACATTGGAGTCTTTGTGGATGGTAAATGGCTCATCCCAAACTCCTCAAGTTTTCTGACTGCATAGTGTTGCTGGTCTATATTAATTCCTTGGGGTTTTACTTATATTTTCATTCCAAGGAGAAAGCTGACTTTGCCCAAGTATTTTATCTCAAACTTGTCTTCGATTTGTGACCTGAACTCAGATGGGTCATTTCTAATTGTTACAAGGTTGTGCACATGAGAAAATATCCAGGTACTGTTGCCTGCTGGGTCTATCTTAAAGAACACGCAGGGGTCCGATTTAAACACTGTGAAGCCCAACAAGCTCATGAATGCGCTTAGCCTTTTGTACCATGCAAGGGCCGACTGTTTCAGTCCATAGATGGATTTCCAAAGTTCAAGGAAAATTCCCTCTCCATCCCTGTAGCCTGGCGAGGGAAGCAAAGCAACGGTCTCATCAAGCTTGCATGTAAGGAAAGCGCTAGGTACGTCAAGCTGGTGGATGTGCAGGTTGTATTTGGAAGCAAGAGCAAAAAGGAAACACAAGGATGACAGCATTCCATTTGTTGCCTACGTGTTCTCAAAATTAATACCAAACTTTTTTTGGAATCCCTGCACGCATACTTGTGCCTTGTTCTCGGTGATTTCTTTGTTGCTTCCTAGCTTTGTTCTGTATGCTCAAGTTGAAGGGATTGGGTTGCCCCCTGCCTCCCTTGTTCTTTCAACCCATACTTTGTGTTGCTTCATGTTCTTGATTTCCTTCTTCTCTGCTTTGATCCATTTGTTGCTGTAATGGGACCTGAGAGCCACTACTTGGTTTCTTGGGTCATTCTGTATTGCCTTGGTCCTATTCTGGGGGTAGTTTCTGATGGTGGTTTTGTTGGAATTTCTCACTTGACTGCCTCCATGCTACTCTCTTACTGTTTCTTTGTTTCTTTTCGTCTTACCCTGTTTCTTCTTTTATTTATTTTCTTTGTTCTCTCATTTCCTTTTAATCCTTCTTTCCATCCGCCTACTCCTCACAATTCTCGACCTCAAGCGCGCGCTGTTACTCGTGACCCTCATGTGACTGTTCTACTTGCACGTAACACTCCCCTCTTGGATCTCTCCAGACAATCACCGTTGACTTCTCAGCTGGACCACGACCTCCTGGACAACCGACCCTGAACCACCCCTCTCATGATCATCTCCCTGTCCACCACTCTCGACCTAAATCCTCAACTCTCAGGCGCTCCTTCCTCACTCAGCCTGCTTATTCCTACTCTTTCTAAACATTCTGCTTCTGCTCTCTTCACACTTGTGCTCAAACCTTTCCTGCCTTTCTCAATCTTCAAATCTCTCTCCATACTCTTTCACCTGAACACGCGGTCACTGAGTCTCTTAGGTATTTTCAATCACTTCATGTTCTCCATTCATTTCACGCTCTTTTCCTACTTGTGTTATGTTCATGGTTCCTTTATCCTCCACATGCTGAAATGAACTTCTCTTAGTTTCATTCTCTTAATTCTTCAGATTTACAGTCCCATTAAACCAACCTCTCTTCACGTCACTAAGAGAATCAGCGATCTCAATCATGTCCGATTCGGAAGAGGATCAGAAAACTCGAGGCATTCCCAGACTCAACGAATCCAATTACATTCAATGGTCAATTCGCATTCAGTCTTATCTCAGAAAGAAGAAACTTCTCTCGTACTGTACCGACCCTCCTCCTGATAACCTTACTCCAACTCAAACCCAGAGGATAAATGACGCCGCCAATCTAATTCTCCAACATCTGGGAACCATCGCCTTCGACTCTATAGTCACCCCATCCAACTCAGCCAACCCACACGAGCTTTGGAAGGCCGTACTTAACCGCTTCGGAAGCCAATCCGCTAATAACAAAGGAAGAGTATGGGTCAGATTCATGCGACTCGAGTATCCTGGAGACCTAGATAATTACCTCACCGAATGCAAGAAGATCGCCAATGAACTTGCCGTTGTAAACCTTAGCATTCCCGACGACACCATGAGCTACTCGATCCTAGCTAAACTTCCACCCGAGCTCTGGCACGTAGTGGATACCATCCTTCTGAACGACAACATCACTTCCAACCCATCCCTAGTTCTCAACAAACTACACGAGATCGTCCATCTTGAACAGTCCAGAAAAAACACAACATCCTCCATGCCATCCTCTGGAACTGCCCTATTCAAGGCTCCCGGTGTACCAAAAACCTCCCAACTCTCTCGCAATCGCTCTGGACCCTCACTTCCCGAGCATCCCTGTAGACCAGGTTATCACAATCCTCTCGCTAATCACCCAGAAAACCGATGCTTCCGTCTCTATCCGCACCTACGAGACCAATTCTACAACAAAAAACCTCAAGTTAACCTCCAACAAACCTCCGAGGCTGTCTCAGCTCTGACTCCGTCAAACCCCCCCTCCGGAGAACCATCCACCCACTTTCTGGCCGAACTCTATCTCACCGCATTGGATAACCGCAAAAACATAGTCCTGGACTCCGGAGCGTCCCACCACATCATCAACGACCCAAATTACCTCTATGATCTTAAGCCCGTCAATATCTCAGTAGGCACTGGAAATCCAGACCAAGGTTTGAAAGCAGAAGGCATCGGAAAGGCCGTTCTCACTCTAAATGATGGATCTGAAACAGTCCTCGACGATGTCCTGCTCATTCCCTCCATCTCCAGGTGCCTTCTGTCACTCCCTAAACTTCTGCGTTCGGGCGTAATTATTCGTCGTGTCGGATTCAGTGGATTCTCAGCCTCATTCCAAAATTCCTCTCTAACCCTCATCGGAACGATGTCCAATAATCTCCTGGAGGTTACAAATGCCTCAATATCTCCACAAAAACCCTCCACTCCAGAATGTCTGATCACCCACTCTGAGACCAACTTGTCTCTTTGGCACTTACGTCTGGGACACCCCAGCTATCAATACCAGGCACGACTGTTTCCTAACTCTCCTCCCTGCTCCAACTGCGATGTGTGTCTCAGATGCAAGATGACTCGATTACCCTTCCTCAGCAGTTTCTCTCCTGTATCCCGACCTCTCGAAACACTACACCTGGACTTAGTCGGTCCGATTGCAACGCCTTCCCAGAAAGGAACTCGGTATTTCCTATCCGTCACCAATCAATTTTCCTCCTATAAACTAGTGAAATTTCTCAGGTCAAAGGACGAGACCTTTGACTCCTTCAAAGACCTGGTAACCGAGGCGGAAAATCAACTCCAAGTAACGCTCAAGAGAATCATCTCGGATAACGGTTCGGAGTTCCAAAATAAGAATTTCCAAAACTTCTGTCACGAAAGAGGTATCACACACAACTTCTCTCCTCCGTACACCCCTCAAAACAATGGCATCTCCGAGAGAAGCAATCGCACTCTGATCGATAAAGCGCGCTGTCTCCTCGTGCAATCCAAACTTCCACTCAGCTACTGGCCCGAAGCAGTCAAAACTGCCTGCGATCTCACTAACTGCCTCCCTTGCAGATCAAACGGCTTCGACACTCCCTTCAAGATATGGAACAAGAAAGATTTTGACTATTCCCGACTCAGACCTTTCGGTTGCCTTGGTTACTATCTTATTCCGGAATCCTTCCAAACCTCAAAGTTCAGCGAGAGGGGCCTACCCTGTCTTCTACTGGGATACCTGAACAATTTCTCCACATTCAAAGTCCTCGACATCTCCTCCAAGAAAGTGTACTCTATGAAACACGTTCGTTTTGTTGAACACTCCTTCCCCGGTCTTGATTCCTCCTCTTCTTCCTTCTCTCCCTCTGATTCTTTTTTTTCGTCACTCCCCTCTACATCGCCTGCTCTCTCTCCTATTTCTACCACTGCTGCTGCTCCTGCCTCTCCCGAGCCCATCCCTGCTAACACTCCGTCTGTAACTCACTCCCCTACATCCACTATCCCTAAGACCCAACGCATTCTTAAAGAAGTAGACCCGGCAAACATCATACATCACAGCCGTCGTCCAGTTGTCTTCCTGACACTACCAATTGAGTCACCACCAGATATAACTCCTCAATACCATGTCTTCCACACCTCCCTTGAACGAATCCCGACCTCCTATGGAGAAGCTCTCCGATCTCCTGATTTCCTCAAATGGATGGAGGCGATCAACAAGGAATTCAAGAACATGGACAACCATCAAGTCTGGATCATGGTCGACACTCCCAAGGGGGTAAAACCTCTTGATTGCACGTGGGTATTCAAAGTAAAGAAAAATGAAAAAAATCAAGATGTGGAATATAAGGCTCGTCTATGCGTGCAAGGATTTCGGCAGATTGAGGGAGTAAATTTCCGTTCTACCTATGCCCCAACGGGGCGTCTTAACTCTCTTCGGCTGCTTATCTCCTTTGCAGTGCAAAACAACCTACTATTTCACCAAGTCGACATCAAATCTGCCTTCCTAAATGCTCCGCTTGAAGATCTTATCTATATCAACCCTCCTTCTGGACTCCGATTACCCGAAGGGAAATGTCTCCACCTGAAAAAGGCTCTCTACGGCCTGAAGCAGGCTCCTCAAGCTTGGCATGCCACTCTCTCAGCTTGGCTCTTGTCCGTTGGGTTCAGGCGTTGCGCGGCCGAGCCGTGCGTATTCTGGTCCGCCGACACCTGGCTCTTTGTGCACGTGGATGACATAGCTGTCTTTAGCAAAAACCCCAAGACTTTCATTGATCTTCTCTCCCGTCGATTCCCTTGCAAAGACCTGGGAGAGGCCAAATTACTTTTGGGAATGAAGGTATCCGTCACCCCTACCTGCGTCTCTCTTGACCAAAGCCACTATATCGAGCAATGCCTGAAGGAATTCGACCTATGCGACGATCATCCGTCTAAAACCCCTCTTAACCCTAAGTCGACTCTAGTTCCAGCCTCAATATCTGACATTGATGCCTTCAAGGCCTTGAACATCAACTTTCGCTCGGTCGTGGGGGCGCTAAACTTCATCAGCTGCACTACGCGCCCTGATATCACGTTCGCCGTCAGCTCCCTGTCTCAATTTCTCGAAAATCCCGGTCTCAAGCACTATGAAGCCGCAAAGCAAGTGTTTCGGTACTTAAAAGGCACCGTTGGGTACGCTCTTACCTTCCACAAGTCCTCATCGCCATTATCCCCAATCGTCGCATACGCCGACGCAGACTGGGCTAAACTTCATCAGCTGCACTACGCGCCCTGATATCACGTTCGCAGTCAGCTCCCTGTCTCAATTTCTCGAAAATCCCGGTCTCAAGCACTATGAAGCCGCAAAGCAAGTGTTTCGGTACTTAAAAGGCACCGTTGGGTACGCTCTTACCTTCCACAAGTCCTCATTGCCATTATCCCCAATCGTCGCATACGCCGACGCAGACTGGGCAAATTGTCCTTTCTCTCGCCGTTCATACTCCGGAAACTGCGTATTCTGGAATTCTCACCTCATCTCCTGGCGCTCGAAAAAGCAACCAACTGTCTCGCTCTCAACCACGGAAGCCGAGTATAAATCCCTATCGGATGTCACCAAGGAAATCACATGGTTGCGAACTCTCCTCGCCAACTTCTTTGGTCAAGAAAACTCGACCTCCATTCTGCTCAACGACAACAAGGGGGCTATTGAATTGGCCAACAACGAACTGAATCACTCTGGCTTCCGAACCAAACACATGGATCTGAGGCTCCACTTCATACGAGAAGCCATAGCTGCTGGCACCATCGCCCTGCGGTTCACTCCCTCACTGAGTATGATAGCTGATTTCCTCACTAAAGCTGTCGGTCGTACCGCCATCACTCGATCTCGCAAAGCTGTCAACCTTCTCTGCTCTCAATCTGACGCTTAAGAGCAAGTGGGGCTGTTGGAATTTCTCACTTGACTGCCTCCATGCTACTCTCTTACTGTTTCTTTGTTTCTTTTCGTCTTACCCTGTTTCTTCTTTTATTTATTTTCTTTGTTCTCTCATTTCCTTTTAATCCTTCTTTCCATCCGCCTACTCCTCACAATTCTCGACCTCAAGCGCGCGCTGTTACTCGTGACCCTCATGTGACTGTTCTACTTGCACGTAACACTCCCCTCTTGGATCTCTCCAGACAATCACCGTCGACTTCTCAGCTGGACCACGACCTCCTGGACAACCGACCCTGAACCACCCCTCTCATGATCATCTCCCTGTCCACCACTCTCGACCTAAATCCTCAACTCTCAGGCGCTCCTTCCTCACTCAGCCTGCTTATTCCTACTCTTTCTAAACATTCTGCTTCTGCTCTCTTCACACTTGTGCTCGAACCTTTCCTTCCTTTCTCAATCTTCAAATCTCTCTCCATACTCTTTCACCTGAACACGCGGTCACTGAGTCTCTTAGGTATTTTCAATCACTTCATGTTCTCCATTCATTTCACGCTCTTTTCCTACTTGTGTTATGTTCATGATTCCTTTATCCTCCACATGCTGAAATGAACTTCTCTTAGTTTCATTCTCTTAATTCTTCAGGTTTCCAAAATGTTGCCGCAGATTAATTTTGGGTGTTGTGGAGGTTGGAGGATGAGCCTTTGTTTGGTAGGGTGCTCATGAGGGTTGCTTTCATCATTGCTACTATCAGATTCATCAGAGGGAAAATGGCCTTCTGGGTAAGATTGTGTTGGACAGCCATCACCCATGTGGTGGTGGTTCAATTCCTCCTGCTCTTCAATGAATTGGAGAAGAGGATTACCTAAACTTATTACCTTGTTTGTCTCTGCACTATCAACCCTTAGGTTGGGATTGATGGCAATGCAATGCAGGAATATATTCTCATTGAAGCAGACATGCTGGCTCTCAATGATTTTAGAATCATTGGTGCAAAGTATCCGGTAAGCTGTGAAATCATTTCTGTACCCAAGCATGATTCCCTCCCAGGAAACCAGAAAGAAATTTGAAAGGAAAAGAGGAGATGGTATAACCAACCAGGCCTTACATCCAAACACCCTTAGGAAATGGATTCTAGAAGCTTTCTCTGTAAGGAGTTCAATTGGAGAATTTTTTTATTTACTGAGAGAAGGGAGTAGATTGGCAGTATGCATGGCTGTCATGGCCACCTCACCCCACCATTTTTTGGCCAAATTTGATCCAATCATCAAACATCAAGTCATGTTTATGATGGTTTTGTTGGCTCTCTCAGGGAGTCCATCATGCTGTGGTGTGTATGGGGGTGACACATTGTGTTGGATGCCACTGTGAGAGAAGTTGGTTTGGAACTTGTTGTTAACAAAATCCCCTCCTCCATCCAATACCACTTTCTTGACCTTGCGCCTGGTCTGCCTTTCCATAAGCTGTTGAAATTCAAAGAACTTGTTGAAGGCCTTGCTTTTGATTTTAAGGAGGGCTATATGAATTTAACCACTGTGTTAATCCACAAGCATGATGAAATATCAAGACCTGCTGTTGGTTGTGGGAGCAAGAGGACTGCATAAGTCAGTTTGGATCACTTCCAAGGGGCTGATGTCTTGACAAAGCTGCCTTGAAATGGCAGCTTGCTAATTTTTCCTTTCATACATGTGTTGCATGAATGGGTGGCTGATATATTTTTCCCAATGATGGCTTTTACTCTTTGTGTACTGGCGTGACCAAACCAAATATGCCATAGAATGGACACATCTATTGAATGGGCAACATGGGCGGTAGCTGAATGGCAACCTAAGTGGGTGATATAGACTTCTCAACTCAAGGTAAACAGGCCATTAGTGATGTTAAATGGTATTGACACGTCATTCATTTTGACGCTCATCTGCTTGTTGCTAGCTTTGATGGTGCCGCCACTATTAACAAATTGTCCCATAGAGATAAGATTTTGAGTCAGAAAGGGTACATATAGAGCCCCTTTCAAAGATATGTTTTTATTTCCTCCTAGTCCAAGTCTTAGCGTACCGCAATGCATGCCAACCATGGATGCCTATTGTTTTCCGGTGGCTATTGGTATGTTGCAGGCTTCAACATCCCATAAGTATTTCAAATCTTTCACCATATGGTGACTTGCCCCGGAATCTAGGATGATGGTGTTTTTGCCAATGTTTTTGTTGGATAATAGCACTCTGACCGTGCTTGCGGATGCCTTGTTTTTGCAATCAGAATCCATCCTGTTTCTTGGACCTGGTTTTTGTTCCTGCCTTGTACAAGATTGGTTTGAGCTCAAGTGGGAGGTGCTCTGATGGGCCTCAACTCCAGATGGAGTTCCCAGCACTCTTCCTTGCTGTGTGGGCAAGCAGGATTATGCTTGCCGTTCTTGCATCCTGAAGGGGATTGTTTGCAAGGTTTTGATTGTGAATAGAAGGTGTTAGCTGACTGGTCAGAAGAAGATTTATGAACTGGTTTGTCATTGTTGCAGATGGACCTAAGGCGGTCAATTAGGAATTCTACGCAGGTAGTGGAATTGGAGATATAAAGGGATTCTACTAGGCCTGGCCTTTTCCTTGCAAGTTGAGCCAGAATTGTGCCACAGATTGATTTGCCAGTCTGCTTGAACCCAATGGCACTAAACTGCTTTAAACAGCTTTCAACTTGATCAAGGTATCCCGCCAAGTCATTGTGGAAGGTGATGGCGTTCCGCCTGGTGATCACTTTGGTGGTTGTGTATGGCGTGGATATTGCGTATTTGCTATCAATCCTTTTCCATATTTCATAAGAGCTGCAACTGTTTGCATCTGTGGCGACTGTGTTGTAGGTTCTCTCACCCAACCTCTGTATAATTATCCATGCCACGTTGTTTAGCTGCTCCTTGTTTTTGTTGCTGGGGCTATCTCCTGGGTCATTCTGTTGAAATACATGCTCGACGGGATGATGAGGAGATGGAAAGATGGGAGGGAGTTATGCCGGAGATGGATACAGTCTGATTTAAGGGGTCCAGAAGGGACCAGATTCAATAGGGCTTTGGTAAGTGGGCCCGGATAAAAAGGGGTGAAATCTTATGATTTTTCATTGAAGGATCAGAAAGTAAAGAATATTTTTAGAAAACTAGAGAACCACAAATGGGTCTTTGAATTAGGAAGAATATTCAATAAGGTGAGACAGGATAAAATGGTTGAGGATAGGAAGTTTAACATTGTTGAGTGACTGAGGGAAACTGAGATTGTTATTGATCAAAGAGGGCTGTGCCAGTATAGTTATCAGTGTAAGAATATTTGAAGATAGAAATGAAAGAAAATGAAGAAAGAAAAGAAACAGAACAAACATCGAGCAAGGAACAGCTGTGGCTTGAGACTTGAGAAGATGAGTTTATGGAAGAGACACGATGAGAAGATTTAGAGGAATGATTAGGAAGACTTGATAAGAGTAGAACAGCGGAGAGTCAGAATCATTGTGTGTTGAGAGTTGGTGGTGTACGAAAGTCTTACCAGTCAGTTCATGATAGATAGCAGAGTTGACGAGCCCAGTAGTCGAGATAAAAACAAGCAAAGAAAAGATATAAAAAGAATAGAGAAAGAGAAGAAAAGAAATGGAGAAAGAGATTGATTTGATGAGGTGATGTTGACGGTCAAGATGCTGAGTTTGATGTGTTGAGTTCGCAATTAGATGAGAGTTGTTGTGATTGAGATAGTAGTTTGTTGTAAGTCATGTGGCCCCCCCTCCCACTATTACTCGTGGAAGAGTGATTCTTGAATGAGACCGATGTGGTGTCATTATATAGCCTCGGGTCAGGGACTGCGTCGCGGCCTGCCCGCTCAGCATCTGGTAGGTTAGGCTCAGCAGTGGGGGTGCGCCGGTCCTCAGCAGTAGCCGCTGCAGGTTCAGAAGTAGCCGCTGCGGGGTTAGCAGTGGGCCCGGCGGGATCAAGCACGCGACTGCGGGCCGGGCCTGACTAAGGTAGGCGGGCCGCGACCCGCTTGGATGTCTGACTCAAGGATGGAGCTGGGCTGAACAGCTTCTCAGAACGGCTAGTCGGGGGGGAAAAAGCGGGGCGACAGCGGGGCTATATGCGTGGGCAGCCGCGCGCAAGCGCGGGCCGGCCACGGGACGGGAAATCCATGACGGCGCGTCGGGTGGATGCGCGCAAGCGCGGCGAACTTTGGGTATCGCGCGGCGGAGGGCCGCGCCACAAAAAGACAAACCGGATGCGCGTAATGGCAGGCGAGCTGGCGGGGGTAGGGTATGGGTATGGGTTGGGGGATGGGTTAGGGTTCTGGGTCTAGGGTTCCTTCTTCATGGTTGCCAGTCTGTCTTTGTGCTTGTACTTAGGTTAGGGCTGAGGAGAGGGTGATATAATACCCCTTCCCTCAGTACGGGTGAAAGGGGGGGATTATTGGATTATCTCTCTATCTCTCTCTCTCTCTCTTTCTCGGAGAAAAGGAAAGGAAGCATTCTCAGTCTTACAGACGCTAGAACCATCAATCCCGTAGCTAGGTAAAACTTTTGAGGGACGTCCTCTTTAGTTTCCACACCGAATACCCCCGGGGATTGGGGAGTTGCGCGTGAAAGATGAGGATGAGTTAATACAGTATCAGAGTCCGCGCCAGGTTGAGTGTAGCTGAGAGGAGCGGCGCACAGGAAGAGCAATTGTTCATTTAACACCCCCCGTGACTTGTAAGACTGGAGTTCGAGTCAAGAAGGATGGATCAATTAATTGAAGAAGAGAAGAAAGAGAGGAAAGAGGGAGAGCTTTTGTGAGACCGTCGGCCTTCATGTCCAAAGCGGGTATGATTTTGATAATTAAATTCCCAAGGTGGAGTTCTTTGCGGAGAGCCTTGGTCTTGATATCAATATGGGGAGTTTTGGAATTACACCCAAACTTTTTGAGTTTATCATCCAGGCCTTTGTTATCTATGAAATGGACACTGGGTGAAACTTTCTTCTTCCACAGTTCAGCCACCAAGTGTCGCATCCAAATGTTTTCGAGGAATGAGTCCGCTAATGGATTTAATTCGGCCTCCGTCGTAGAATGAGTCACATTGCGCTGTCTGTAGCTACTCCAAGATATGAGAGAGTTGAAAAGAAGGGAAAGGTGTCCGAATTGGGAGCGCCTTGTTTCCAAGTCATCGCTCCAAGTTGCATCGCTGTAAGATTCAATTTGAGTGTTTGAGTTGTTTATTTGAAGAGTGAGTTTCAGATTTTTCGTGGCGTGTAAGTATTTCCAGCATCTCTTGACTTCTCTCCAGTGACTGATGCCTGGCCTTTCACAGAATTGAGCAAGACTGGAGACGGCAAAGCTTAGATCAGGACGAGTAAGACAAGCGATGTAATTGATAAGAAAAAGAGCAGATCAATAGTTAATGTTGAGTGACTTGAATTCTTCATGCTCTTCATCGGACGCCGGCAAAAGATTGAGATTAGCTGAGAGTGGAATGGAAGAGGGTTTAAAGTCTGTCATCTTTAGTTCCTCCAGTCCATGTTCGATATGTTTTGGTTGAGATAAGAGTATTTTGTTGTCAATGCGTTCGTATTTCATGCCCAGGATAGTGTTTGGCTTGTGATGACTGGAATTTGGGAATCTTTTTAAGAATTCATTTTGATGGGATAACGGATAATTTCTTTATGGCAAAAAACTAATAACAAAGAAAAGATTAAAAAAATATGTCAAAGGAATG
Source organism: Puccinia polysora (assembly GCA_025617555.3). Lineage (NCBI taxonomy): Eukaryota > Fungi > Basidiomycota > Pucciniomycetes > Pucciniales > Pucciniaceae > Puccinia > Puccinia polysora. The sequence continues at coordinate 5,954,584 of CM062620.1, forward strand.
ATTGAGTTATAAAGAGAAGTTCCTGGATCTCTTCGTCTTTCACACTCACCACCAGAACAGAGCCAGAGATTAGATTATAGACCCAGAAAGAACAATAAGAAAATGGTATGTATGAGAAAGATTGCAAGATAAAAGTCGTAGGTGACAGAATGATATGATCCAGTCTTCCCCTTGAGAAACGCGTCGGAAAGGAAGTAAAGTGAGTATATAGGACCAGAGAAACAAAATGGACAGAGATGATAGGAAACAAAGAACAGAAAGAGAAGAGGAATGAGGGTGTTCAAGCAGTTAATCATACCAAACTGAATACTGGAGGAGGTTAAGGTACTTTGGTAGGCGGAGTGGCAGTTGAAGTTGAGAGAGTTTGTCGGCCGGGGTAATGAGTTTGAATGTGAGGTCGAGAGAGGTAATGAGAAGGGACGGCGAGAAGAGAAGCGTAGAGTCGGGAGAGAGAGGTGGAGGATGAGTACGATGGGTCATTTGAGGAAGGAAGAGTGAGATGATGATGATGGTGGCAAGAGATTCCTGTGACAGTTTGTCGCAGGGAGGCATGTTGCGTGAAGCTCCGTGACTACAACAGGTACACAGATGAAAACTCAACACATTTTGAAAGTTGTTTCCGAGGCCAACGAGAATAAGATTGTCAACATGAAAGAAGAGAACCAAATTTGAATCTGGATGGATGTACAAGCAAGGATCGGATATTGATTCATGAAATCCCTGCTCTCAAATCCAGGAGGTTAAAGTATGAAACCAGTTGGCTGGAGCTTGTTTCAAGCCATAGAGGGACTTTCATAGAATGAGGAATTCCGACTTTCTTTTTGATCCTTTGGGTCTTCTAATTATAACTTTGTCGGTCAACGGAGCGTGAAGAAAGGCACTTTTTACATCAAATTGAGTGATTGGATGAGAGTGAAAGAGCCCGAATAATAAGGCTATGCGTAAGGAGGCAGCTTTGCCGGTTGGAGAGAAGGTATCTTGATAATCCAATCCGTAAATCTGATTGAATCCTTGAACGCAAAGTTGGCTTTTATAGATGAGTGGGTCTCCATGGCAGTTGTCCTTGAGACAATACACCCAAGTAGTGTTGAGAGGATTAGTCGGTTCAGGACCATCGTAATCTTCCCACACCTTGAGAGTTTCAATCCCATTGAGTTCAGCGTCCATAGAGGTTTCCCAGTTGAGAGAGTCGGCACATTTTCTTGCTTGTTCAAAAGTCTTTGGTACGTAATAATGATGGTATCCGTATTGTTGAGGAGGATTTAGAGTAGATCAATCTCAAAGGGAGTAACTTGGAACGAGAAGGCGTGTCAGATCTTCAGAGGTCTCAGATTCCGAGTCAATTGGATTGATGTTTTGAGCATTCGCAAGAGACGTAGAAGAAGAAGAGACAGGGGAAGTTACAACGTTGGAGGAAGAAGGGCTTTTGGTTAATTCGATTGGTTCACTTGTGATGGCAGTTGAGGAAGAGCTGTTTGGGACAGGCAGCGGCAAGTCATCATTGAAATGGATTTGAAGAGAGTTTTCTACTGGTGGAGAATCAGGGACTTCTTGAGACAAGATTTCATTCTTGAGTACCTTGACGTGCTTGGAGGAAATAATAGAGTTATCAGGTTTGATTATTTGGTAGGACAGAAAATTGGGGTTATAACCCACAAGGGTACCTGGAAGCCCACGTTCCTTAAACTTTTCACCCCAATTGATTTTTTTATTGAGATATACTATCTTTGACCCAATAGGGTGGAAATAGCTAATGGGGAGAGTTTTACCAATGAACAATTGATAAGGAGAAGGAGCGTTAGGACTTTTTGGGATGTGATTCAAGACAAGACAAGCTGACTTGGCAACTTCAGCCCAAAGATTGAGAGGTAGTTTGGAGCTTCAAAGAATAGACCTGATTGATTCAGTGAGAGTTCGGTTGGCTCTCTCAACCTTTCCATTGTGTTCGTGGTGATATGGTTCTGAAATCAAGTGTTGAATAGAGTTAGTTTTGAAATAGTCTTTAAGTTCAGTTGAGGAAAATTCCCCGCCTCCGTCGGTGCAAACAGTTCCGGGAAAGCAATTTCGCTTTTGATTTTCATGATTTAAGATAATCTTGAGTTGTTGACAGGCGTCTGATTTGTGTTGAAGAGGGATTGCTGAAATGTATCCTGAGAAATTATCCACAATTGACATGATATAGTTCATATTGTTTTGAGATGAGGGTGTTATTGGGCCAATCAAGTCAATATGAAGTTGTTCAAAAGGCTTGGAGGAGGCAGTTGAAGTGTTTTTAAAGGGAGATTTGGAGATCTTAGAGAATACGCAATCTTTACATTGGAAGTCAGAGATAGATTTGGAGGACAGTGACGGAAACAGGTTTTTGAGGCAGTGTGGACTCGCGTGTCCAAAGGTTTGATGGAGCAGGTTGATTTCATTTGAATTCGCATTCTTGAGTGCAATGTGGCAAAATTTGCGATTATTGCCCACATGAGAAGGAGGATTAAGAATGAACAAATTCTCTTGAATGAATCCGGAGAATGCCAGTTGTGAGTTGGAGGAGAGAAAGAACTGATTTCTGGAAGAGACGAGTTTGCAGTTTTTCTTTGTGATTAGTTCGCCGGGACTGATGAGATTCACTACGAGATCAGGAACAAAGAAGCAATTAGAGAGAGAAATGACAGAATTTTTCCAAGAAAGTTTGACGATTCCTTTTCCTTTGATTGGAAGTTTCGCGCCTTCTTTTCCTGTGTTAATGACATCTTTTCCGGACAGATCTTCTATCTGACAAAAGAAATCAGGGGAATTGAACATGTGGCACGATGCACCGGAGTCAATAATGATTCGGTTCTGAGGATTGACTTCATTGATCCAAGTGGAAAGAAGGGCCATATAGTGAGCTACCTCTTTGGTTTTTGAATTTGAGTTTAGAGAAGCTCTCCACCGGGCTTGTGACTCTTTCCACCACTCGGGAGCTAAGTGTTTGTGAAGATGCCAGCATTTTTCAACAGGGTGATCTGGAGATAATGGGTTGTGAAAGCCTCTCTTGCATCGTTGCTTGGAGGGTACAGGTTTCTTAGGAGCTCAAGAAGATATGAGGGCAGTGTTGCTGATTTTGGATTCCTTGGATTTGACTCTTGTTTCATTGTTGAGTTGGATAAGGTGATTTAGAACAAGATCCATCGTGACTGTCTTGTCCGAATGCATGATTTGTTGTCGAAGAGAATGTAGTTGAGGAGGAAATTTGAACAGAATGAGGTAGGACAAAATATCGTTGGGAAGATTGATTCCTACATCAATCATTTTCTTAAGTGAGATTTTTGTTTCCGTAATGAAGAGATTAATCGCATCAGGTTTGAATTGATGATAGAGAAACTCGTTGAAAACACGTGCTCGATTAGAGGTTTGAGAAGAGGCAAATCGTTCCTTTATAGTGTGCCAAAGAAGACGGGCAGATGATATGTTTGAAGGATTGACAACATTATTATGAGTTACGGAATCAATTTGAGAAAGTAAAATCACACGGGTTTCCATATCTTCGACAGCGCTAAGAGTTTTAGAGTCATCTTCGAGTGCTTCCTTGATTCCTTTAAGCTCGAGTAACATGGTCATCTTGTCCTTCCAAATGGAGTAATTTTCGTCAGTTAGTATTGGAACAGCTTCCAAAGCAGCCTTGAGAATTATTTGGCGAAAGCCATCGTTGCTAGATCCCTCCATTGCTCGGTCGAATTTGTCGGAATGGCTTTGGCTTTTAACCGTGTTGAGTGACTGAGGGAAACTGAGATTGTTATTGATCAAAGAGGGCTGTGCCAGTATAGTTATCAGTGTAAGAATATTTGAAGATAGAAATGAAAGAAAATGAAGAAAGAAAAGAAACAGAACAAACATCGAGCAAGGAACAGCTGTGGCTTGAGACTTGAGAAGATGAGTTGATGGAAGAGACACAATGAGAAGAATGGAAGAGACACAATGAGAAGATTTAGAGGAATGATTAGGAAGACTTGATAAGAGTAGAACAGCGGAGAGTCAGAATCATTGTGTGTTGAGAGTTGGTGGTGTACAAAAGTCTTACCAGTCAGTTCATGATAGATAGCAGAGTTGATGAGCCCAGTAGTCAAGATAAAAACAAGCAAAGAAATGATATAAAAAGAATAGAGAAAGAAAAGAAAATAAATGGAGAAAGAGATTGATTTGATGAGGTGATGATATAAAAAGAATAGAGAAAGAAAAGAAAAGAAATGGAGAAAGAGATTGATTTGATGAGGTGATGTTGATGGTCAAGATGCTGAGTTTGATGTGTTGAGTTCGTGATTAGATGAGAGTTGTCGTGATTGAGATAGTAGTTTGTTGTAAGTCATGTGGCCCCCCCTCCCACTATTACTCGTGGAAGAGTGAGTCTTGAATGAGACCGAATACCCCCGGGGATCGGGGAGTTGCGCGTGAAAGATGAGGATGAGTTAATACAGTATCAGAGTCCGCGCCAGGTTGAGTGTAGCTGCCAGGTTGAGTGTAGCTGAGAGGAGCGGCGCACAGGAAGAGCAATTGTTCATTTAACAAACATGAGTTTCACAGAGGCTGAGAGTAATGACATTTGAGTATCAAGAGCTTGTGAAATAAATAGGATAAGGTGGCCAGTAGACTACAAGTACCAGACATACAATAATAATGTGGCCTGGATAACTACAAGTATCAGGACATATAATCGTGGTTGAGACAGCTAAAAGTATCTCAAGCAAACATAAGATATATATAAAGCGGTCAGAACAAGCTAAATGTTCCAAACATACATTTTAATAAAACTAAATATAAATGCACTGAGAGAGGGAGGTGAGCGGACATGATGATGAGGTCCAAAACTCAACACAGTCAAGGTAACGTCCATTAGTCTTTTGTGCCTTAAGAACACTATAATCTTTCGTCGCCAGGTTGGCAAGTTGCTGGCTCCTGTCAAAGGAGGAATGCATGAAATTTTGTGTTTTCCAGAGCTGTTTGACATGGTGTATGAAAACTGGTGCGCCAATTTTGACTGTTAATCTGTGAGAATTCAATTGGTTGGTAGATTTCAGAGTCTTATGAAAAGTTATTTTATGGAAGAAATATAGCAGGAACTTGTGTTGATAAGCTGGATTGGTTTTAAATTGCGGATTTGTATCATGCAGTGTCCTAGGATATGATGATGGCTTCGGTACTGAATAATTGCTAAATACAAGTGCCCTTTTATACAAAAGTTACAATAGATCTTTCATCCTTTGACCCCGCCATTGCCTTGCCAGCCAGGCATGTTGCTTGGTTGTGAGCAACCGCCTGTTGTACTGATTGTCCTACACCGCTGATTCCGCCGTGGTCAGGTCTATGCCATGGCCTGGTCTGATCTGTGGCGTGGTTAGATGTATCCTCCTCATCTTTCATACTTTGACCCTGCCATTTGCCTTGCCAGCTAGGCATGTTGCTTGGTTTTGAGCAACCGCCTGTTGTACTGGTTTTCCTACACCGCTGATTCCGCCGTGGTCAGGTGGTTTATGCCATGGCCTGGTCTGATCTGTGGCGTGGTTATATGTATCTCAATGCCTCGGTAATTGCTCTAGGGACTTGTTGGTCCGTCGAGGCACGGTTTATTCAGAAGAGTGTCCACTTACCCAGCAGAACTGACTTCTCTTAGGAGCATACGGCTCGGCTGTCGAGGGACGTACCAAGGCAAAGAGCCCCTTGCTCTGACAGCTCGTGGATTTTTCACATGCTCACGGTCTTTTATCTTGTACAGCTACTCGAAAAAAAGTAATTCGAGAGGCACAATAGGCGTTGTAGGGCATGAAGACGTCAAGAATAATGCGCTCTGAGAGCTCAATATGTTCATTAGGAATTACGTGTTATGATTGTCTTTGATCGAACTATTCGAGGGAGCTGGCAACATGTAAACAACGATTTCTATTTACAAAATGGTTGAGTACAAGCGATTGTTTAGGGCAGCGGGGAGATCAGCAAGCGGCTAAGGAACAAAAGCCCAGCTTTATTTGAAACTCTGCTGGAGGGGGTTGAAGAGAGAAGGGTTCATTCCCACAAGAGAGGAGGGGATCAAGCTATTCAACGAGCTCGATGAAGTGCTGCTCATGTATGTGGAGGCCATCGATTGAAGGGAGCTTGAAGCCGAGCTTAATGCTGCAGAAAAACGCAACCGGTGATTTCTTAGGTGACAAACTACGAGCGGGCTACAGGATGAAGGGGAACGTACGAGATAGGATAGCGCCGAGGCCGCTCCCGAACTGGCCCTGAGCAGCTTGGATCATTCGCTGGTACATCGAGAAGAACTGGGACATGGATTGAGTGAATGAACCCTGGTAGAAAAAGCCGTAAGTATCATCTCTCATGATGCAAGGCAAGAGTTACAAGCATGACGTACGGCTCCGAAGCACTGGGCACAGCCTGCGGCGTTTGAGAACATTGACGACATTTGTTGGGCAAGGTAGGACATTTGGCTTTGCATGTAGGATTGGGTGATCGAACCGGCAGTCATCTGATTGATGAGCGAAGACATGTATTGGCTCATTTGGGAGATTTGAGATTGGATGGATTGGTAGCTAGCTTGGTAGCTAGACTGGGAAGCTTGGTAAGCAGATGACATTGAGTTTGCTAGCCCGCCGCCAAGACCGAGACCACCAAGGCCACCTCCTAATGATCCTAATGAGGGGTCACCACCGAAGCCGCCGTATTGCATGGATTGTTGGGACATGGCCTGCTGTTGGGCGGCATATTGCTGGGCGGCAAAGGAGTTGCCACCAAGACCAGCACCTCCCAGGCCGCCGTATTGCGAGGCTTGTTGAGCCAGAGCCTGTTGTTGGGCGGCGTATTGCTGGGCGGCAAAAGAATTACCACCAAAGCCAGCACCTCCCAGGCCGCCGTATTGCGAGGCTTGTTGGGCGATGGCCTGCTGTTGAGCGGCGTACTGCTGAGCGGCGTATTGCTGGGCCGCAAAGGAACTGCCACCGAGACCAGCGCCTCCGAAACCACCGCCGAGCCCACCAAGCTGTTGCTGGATCATCTGTTGTTGATATGCCTGCTGGGCGGCGTAGGAGCTACTTGCACTGTTCAACATCCCGGGGCCGCCGAACGCGCCGCCGGGAACGAGGGAGCTGGTCGATTGACTGCTGGCTTGCTCGGCTTGCTGACTCGAGCTTGATTGCGATGAAGCAATTTGACGAGCTTTGAGTCTGTGGGGAAAGATGGAAGGGCAATCAGCTCGTGACTGCGGATAGCTGCAAAATAATAGCAACACACTCACTCGACCGGCTTAGTGGAAGCGGCTACAAAAATAATGGAAACTATGGCGTAAGATCGCTTGTCGCTTGATGGGAGATGCAACTGAGTGAAAACTACTTACAGGCAGCCAAGAAGCAAGCGGCGTAAACAATAGATTTCATGACGATAGTTTTGGAGAGTGGTAGAAAGGGTGGGGGGATAAAGCTAGAAGTATTGGTTGTTTCGTTGGACTTGAAATGAGCGACTCTAGTTTGAAGATGTAATTAGTACCTTGGCGACCACGATGGAGGAGTGAGGGGATTGCCCGGGTCATCGTAGAGATCATGTCTTTATAGTGGGTGGTGCTGGGCTGCAGACCACTGGAATAGCACAATTAGAACCTGGGTCCACCATCATATGGCGGCTCTCACCATCAAAGGGCGGCTCTTAGACTTGACATGGGAATAGAATCGTTTAAATCAAATCACTGTCAGCTTGAAGCTCTCTTACGCCCTGCTACAACCCTTCTGCATGAAAATATGCTCACGTCTCAGGCTGTCTAATTTTGGTGAAACATACCGATCAATCACGAAACCGAATGCGATCAGCAGCTAGTCCACGTCCGTGCTTGCCCGTGTCTCACGCTGAGGTCGTCAAGCGAATCAGCAGGCAAAGAAACAAACAGCTCTTCTTGTGATCATCAGGGTCCAGCGGATTGGGGGCCGCAACCATGTTACCGCTGCTGCTTTTTACCAGTGTAACATAGCCCCAGAAGTTGGGGAGCATGCCCGTTTGCCCGGTGTAAAACTCCGACAGAAAGGCAAGGCCTGCATTCTCGACGTCGGGAATTGAACTGTTTTGATGGGGCACGGGGGCGAACGACGCCGGATTTCAACAGGGGGTCTAGAAGGCCATTTGTTTACTAGAATTAGAGCATCTCCAATTGTCTCGGTAAACCCACTCGTTAGCTAAGTTTACCGAGGAATTTTTACAATCATGCAAAAATAGGAGCTTGCTTGTTCAAGCTCCATAAGTCTGGTCCATTTTCCATGAAGTTACCAGAATTTAGCAAGCTTGCTAGCTCCCCCCTTTGACATCTCCATATCCTATACCCCGCCAACCTGCCATATATCATTTCAATGCCCTTTGATACCACCTCCCACCATCATTGCAGCTCCAATATCCCCCCCTATTTTGTTTTTTTTTTAAAAAAAAAGGTGCTATTGATTTGACATGTTGCACTATGATCTGAGAGTGAGGAAATAGGTTATCTAGATACAAGTTTAACTGTCATGAGTGTATATGTGGTGTGGGTTAATTGTTGACTTTGATGAGTTTACACCACAAAAAAATTGATGAAGTGCTGCCAAGGAAGCTCTGGTTGAAGCCTTCTCCAACCTCTAGTTGGAGGTATGTTCATGCTCTAAGGGCATCTACCACTGTCTCAATAAGTCAGCTCAATAAGCAGACTTATCAAGGATTTACGCAACTGGGCCACCATGGTGGGCTTGATACAGCTCAATAGTTGTCCACTGGAGAGAATCCTTGACAAGGGAAATCCTGTAAAGCCCTGGTCTAACTTTTCTCCCCCCAGCCCTCCCCCTCCATAACTCCAACCTACCATACCCCCCCTTTCAACTTCATTGCTTTGATTGACACCCCCTCCCATTTGATGTTTCTCAGAATCATTCTCATTTTTTTTTTGAAATTAAAATGACACCAAAGCAATCACTTTTGCCCTGTGGGGGGTGCTCCCAACCCTTATTGATTGGGGATCTGTGGAAGGGACAATGGCGGGACCCGCTTGCCAACCACTTGATGGCTGTTGCGCAGGCCAAATTTATTGCAACAAGTGTGAAAAATCAGGTTTTGACAGTTATCCATCCTTGTGTGCCTCAACAACTTGTCAAAGTTGTCAAGGATTTGGATGAGACAAGGGTAGATGCTCTAACAAGTTGTTGGTTCACAGTGACTGTGCATTGGAGCTTGGATAAATCTTGACCTGAGCTTGGTCATAATTTGGGCATGAGCTCCTTGATGGCACATGCTAGTGAGTGACATGCAGATTTCTGTGGTGTATATAGTCTGATTTTTTTAGAATAAGTCTTATGTTTTTAGAATTTAGATGGTTTTTGGACCATGTTTGAAATCCACTCTGATTTGGCTAACGGTTATAGAAATTGAATACTCCATCCACCACAGAAATCTGCATTTCACTTGCTAGCAAGTGCCATCAAAGAGCTCTTGCCCAATCTATGGCCAAGCTCAGGTCAAGCTCCTACCAAGCTCAGGTCAAGATTTATCAATGCTCCAATGCACAGTCACTGACTGTGCACAATGTGAAGTGACTGTGAAAGAATGCACAGTGACTGTGAAGAATGAATAGTGACTGTGAACAATGCACAGGAACTGTGCACAATGCACAGCAACTGTGCACAATGCACAGCAACTGTGCACAATGCACAGCAACTGTGCACAATATTTATCCAAGCTCCAATGCACAATGCACAGTGACTGTGCATAATAATTATCCAAGCTCCAATGCACTGTTGCTATGTATTGTGAACAGTTGCTGTGCATTGTGCACAGTTGCTATGCATTGTGCACAGTTTCTGTGCATTGTGCACAGTTGCTGTTTATTGTGCAAAGTTGCTGTGCATTGTGCACAGGTGCTGGGCATGGTGCACAGTTGCTGTGCATGGTGCACAATCTTTGTGCATTGTGCACAGTTTTTGTGCATTGTGCACAGTTGCTGTCCATTGTGGACAGTTTCTGTGCATTGTGCACATTTTCTGTGCCTTGTGCACAGTTGCTGTGCATTGTGAACAGTTGCTTTGCATTGTGCACAGTTGTTTTGTATTGTGCACAGTTGCTTTGTAGTGTGCACAGTTGCTGTGTATTGTGCACAGTTGCTTTGTAGTGTGCACAGTTGCTGTGTATTGCGCACAGTTGCTGTGCATTGTGGAAAGTTTCTGTGAATTGTGAACAGTTGCTGTGCATTGTGAACAGTTTCTGTGCATTGTGAAGAATTTCTGTGCATTGTGCAGAGTCACTTTGCATTTTGAACAGTCTCTTTGCATTTTTAACAGTTGCTGTTCATTCTGCACGGTGCATTGTGCACAGTCACTGTGCGTTGTGCACACTCACTGTGCATTGTTCACAGTCACTATGCATTGTGCACACTCACTGTGCATTGTGCACACTCCCTATGCATTGTGCACACTGTGGAAAGAATAAAGGTTATCCCCCTATAATTGTCCCAAGGTTCGGAAGTTAACGGTTCCCTGCGTTTGAAAGGAGATGAGGATGTCCAAAGTTGCACTTAAATGAGAAATAGAAATAAAGAGATAAAGAGATAAAGAAAAGTAGAGAGAGAAATCGCCAATCCTTCAATCCTAAGAACTTTCCACCTGGATGTGTATCCGGTATGAGTTCCCTTAATCTCCTGGTGAGATGAGTGATTCAATCTGATGATGTGATTCTTCCTCCTCCGCTTCTCTATCCATCCTCCCTCTCCTCCAACCCGGAGTTGAGAGTGAGGATAAGTCCTCCTTCTCAACCATAACCTAAGTACAGGCGCAAATAACAGTATGACAACAAAACAGAAAGCAATCTCAAAACAGAAACCCTAGCCTCCTCTCCCCACCTCCTCCGTACCAAACTCCCCCGTTGTCCGTACGCCGTTCCGTTCATCCGGTTTGTCCTTCTCATGACGCGGTTCTCGCACCGCGCCCTACTTGGAGCCCCCCGCGCCTGTCCGTTGTGGAAACTTTAGAGGTTATCCCTCACAAAGTTGCCGCAGGTTCAGGAGTTCTTGGGTCTAAGCGTCTGTAAGGATTAGATACCAAGCGTAAAGAGAAGTTTTAGAGAGCCCAAAGAGGAGAAAAGGGGAGAAGAGGGGAGGGATTCTGTTTTCCTAAGTCCGCTCCTTTTTCCGCTCCCCCGCCTCCTGATGATACAATGGTAAGATGCCCCCCCTACAACCCGGAGTTGAGGGGAAAGGTATTTGAGCCCTCCCCCCCAACCCTAACCTAAGTACAAGCACATGAACAACCCGACAACAATGAAGAAGGAAACCCTAGGCCCAAAACCCTATCCCATATCCTAACCTATACCCTGTCCGTATCCTATTCCGCTTGCTCGCCTGCCATTACACGCATCCGGTTTGTCCCCCGCGGCGCGGCCCTCCACCGCGCGCTTCTCGAAGTTCATTGCAATTGCCCGTATCCGCCCGACGCGCCGTCGTGAATTTCCTAGTCCCGTAGCCGGCCCGCACTTGCGCGTGGCCGTCCACGTATATAGCCCCGCGATTGCTCCGCCCTTTCCTTCCCTAACTAACCGCCCGAGAACCTGATCGGCCCGGCTCCATCACTGGGTTGGACACCCAAGCGGGTCGCAGCCCGCCTCCCCTAGTCAGACCCGGCCCGCAGCTGCGTGCTTCGCCCTGCTGCGCCTTCTGCTGAGCCTGCAGCGGCCACTACTGAGAACAAGCGCACCCCAACTGCTGAGCCCGACCTACCAGATGCTGAGCGCGCAGGCCACGACGCAGTTCCCAATCCGAGGCTATATAATGACACCACACCGTATCTGTTCGTCCGCGCCGTTGTGGGTGTTTGGTAATATCCGGCATGATCCGCGCGCTTGCGCGCGCGCTTCATACGTTCCTTCAAAGCCCGCGGATTGCTCCGCCCCTACGTATCCAAACCGGTGCGCCCGCAAACCTAGCCAAGCGCACTACCTTCCAAATCCGATCTCCGGGGTGGATTGCCGCCCACGCCGCATTCAATGCTGAGCCCAACCCATCCACCAGGTGCAGAGCCAAACAGCAGCTGCTGCTGATCCAGCAGCTGCCGCTGCTGAGAACTCCGCATACCCTAATGCTGAGCCCGCTTGCCCCCAATGCTGAGCGCGCAGCCGCGACGCAGTTCCCAATCTGTGTCTATAAATTGACACCACAACACTCACTGTGCATTGTGCACAGTAACTCTGAATTTTGCACAGTCACTGTGCATGGTGCATTGTGCACAGTTGCTGTGCATTCTGCACAGTCAGTCTCCATTGTGCACAGTCAATCTGAATTGTGCAGAGTTGGTGTGCATTGTGCATTGTGCACAGTTGCAGTGAATTGTACATTGTGCATTGTGCACAGTTGCTGTGCATTGTGCATTGTGCACAGTTGCTGTGCATTGTGAATTGTGCATTGTGCATTGTGCACAGCTGCTGTGCATTGTGCATTGTGCATTGTGCATTGTGCACAGTTGCTGTGCATTGTGCATTTTTCACTGTTGCTGTGCATTGTGCATTGTGCACATTTGCTGAGCAGTGTACATTTTGCACAGTCACTCTGCATTTTGCACAGCCACTGTGAACCAAAAAAATGTTTGAGAATGAAAATGCATTCAACTAGAGATTAGACAGAGCTTCCTTGATAGCACTTGCTAGCAAGTGCCATCAACTTTTCACCCTTCTGATGGAGATTTAACACCCTTCCTGAATGGATGATGGAGTTTTAAAACCCCTCCAGCATGGATGATGGAGGGTTAAAACCCCTCCAGCATGGATGATGGTGGGGGTTAAAACCCCTGCAGAATGGATGATGAAGGGTTAAAACCCCTCCAGAATGGATTATGTAGGCTTAAACACCTCCAGAATGGATTATGGAGGGCTAAAACACCTTCAGAATGGATTAGGAATGGTTAAAAGTCACTGTGCACCATGCAAAAGGACTGTGCACAATGCGCAGCAACTGTGCACAATGCACAAAAACTGTGCACAATGCACAAAAACTGTGCACAATGCACAACAACTGTGCACAATGCACAACAACTGTGCACAATGCACAACAACTGTGCAAAATGCACAACAACTGGGCACAATGCAGAGTAACATTGAATTGTACACAGTAACTGTGCATTGTGCCCACTCATTGTGGATTTTGCACAGTTGCTGTGCATTTTTCCAAGTTGTTGTGCATTTTTCCAAGTTTTTGTGAATTTTGCACAGTTGTTGCGCATTGTGTGTGGTGCACAGTTGCTTTGCATTTTGAACAGTTGCTTTGCATTGTGAACCGTTGCTGTGCATTTTGCATAGTCACTTTGCATTGTGAACAGTCCCTTTGCATTTTGCGCAGTTGCTGTGCATTTTGCACTGTTTCTGTGCATTGTGCACAGTTGCAGTGCATTGTGCACAGTTTTTATGCATTGTTCTCAGTTGCTGTGCATGGTGCAAAGTTGCTGTCCATTGTGCACAGTTTCTGTCCATTGTGTACAGTTGCTGTGCATTGTGCACAGTTGCTTTGCATTGTGCACAGTTGCTGTGCATGGTGAAAAGTTGCTGTCCATTGTGCACAGTTTCTGTCCATTATGCACAGTTGCTGTGTATTGTGGACAGTTGCTGTGCATTATGGAAAGTTGCTCTGAATTGTGCACAGTTGGTTTGCATTACGCAAAGTTGCTTTGAATTGTGCATGGTCCCTCTGCATTGCTTGCAGTCACTCTGCATTGTGCACACTCACTCTTCATTGTGCACAGTCACTCTGCATTGTCCACAGTCACTGTGAATCAAAATCATTTTTAAAAATGATAATACCTTTAACTAGAGAATGAAAATAGCTTCAACCAGAGCTTCCTTGATGGCACTTGCTAGCAAGTGCCACTACTTTTTTTGTGGTGATCCATGCGCTAAAGGGCCATGGGTTTCAAAATATGAAAGGGGTGGTTGTTGTGGTGGTTATTTTTAGACACATACACAACTAGGATCAGCAGTTAAAATTACTAGAAGGCTCAGCAGTAGGCAGTTGGGGAATCTGCAGTCCAAAAGGTTTTAAAAGTAAAGTCCATCTAATTGCCTACTCCAAGAGAGGAAAATCTTTGGCTCAGCAGTTTTGTGGGTGCAAGTTCCCCAGAACAATAGCAAAGATGAGCTGGGGTTTTGCCTTTTTTGCTGGGAAATAGCTGTAGTTTTTTCTTTTGCAGATAAATAGCTGTAGTCTTGCATTTTCCAGAACAATAATTGTGTTTGATAACTAGCTCCCTCTGCAATTATGGATTTTGCAGTAAGAAACAGGGAAGCAACTTATTGGAACTATGGAGTATTAATCCAAGAAATGAATATGTTGTATGCATTGAGATTGCAGAAGGTATGCAATTGTTGGGATATCAAGGGGGATCTGCTAAAGGCGGTTGAGGGAGATCTGTCTTTGGCACTGCATTGGGGAAAATCAACTTCTAGGGTCATTGGAGATTAAAATAAGTATAACCATATCTAATGTATGCAGACGGATCAGCTTGGAAAATCAGGGCTGATAGTAAACCAGGTCATTGCCAAACACATTTGGGAGGAAGTGCAGGGGAATTCATTCTTTATTTTCTTCTGTTCTTTGGAGTTGAATTTTGGCTTTTATATAAAAGGGGAGATGTGTCTTTAGCTGGGGATTATTATGGTATCATATTGGCATGTCTGGTGCTTATCTTATTGTATCATTGGAGAAAATGAGGGAGTTTTTTTTTGAAAAAAAGTGGTATCTTATTCTTGGAGTGACTTTACATCTGCCAAGTCTTAAAATAAATTTTTTCTTAGGAGTAAATTGGAGTCATAGTAGATGAATAGCTCAGTGCAGAGCTTTTTGGGGAGTCTGTGTTTGTTTATTAGTGTTATTTAATTGCTTTTTGGTCAAAGGAAGAGTATAGAACATACAGAGGCAGATTGAGTGTGATATTTGGTGCAGAGCAGGTATTGGAACTCAAGGGACTATAAAAGTATATAGTACTTTAGCAGAGTTTTTGCAGAAATTTAATGTAGCACAAAATTTATTTCTAAAGTGTGGCTGGCCAAGGTAGAAAGGGTAGTGGCCAGGGGGTGGGTCTCCTGCAATTTGAGCACCAGAACTGCATAACCACTGCTGGGTAGGTATTGAGCTTCCATGTGATGGTTACTGCAGGCCATCAAGGCCCAATTTTCCCAGCTTCATGTCAAGATTGAAAAACAAATGGCAAGATGGTCTCAGCTTGCAACCTTCTACATGGAACACAAATGGGTGTTTTGGGTTGCTAGCTACCTACTTCTGGATTTCACAATTGAAAAACATGGGAAATAAAATTCTTGTTTCATATTTTTTGAGCTAGCAAGTTGCTACCTGACAAGCCAAGCTCTTCAAGAATTGGAGTTCCTTTTACCAGAAGTATTGCCCAAAATTTGTGAAGGGGCATTTTCCCAGTGTGAGAGAATCTACCTTTGTCTTGATAAGTTGGCTTGATGAGAAGACATATCAAGGATTTTTACAATCAAGCCAACATTGTTTTCTTGATAGGGCTTAATAGATGTTGAATGGACAAAATCCTCACCCAGCAAAATTCTGTCAAGCCCCACTCTAATATTTTTTCTCCCTGCTGTCCCACAACACATCTCCACCCTACCATACCCCCCCTTTCAAAATGCATCACTTCCATTGACAAACCCCCACCCATTTTAAATTCACCATGAAAAAAATGGCGGCACCACCTTGCAGGTGGAGCTCCAGGGATGGTGAGGGAAAAATTTTTTGACTTTGTTAAGTTTTTGGATTAAAACATCATATTGATTACTGGATGGTGTCAGAATATTGCTGCAACATGTTTATTTGATGCATGGATTGAATTGAAAATTTTTACATAACAGGAAGAATTGGAATTCTATGTATTCATTTTAAATGCTGTATTCTTTTGGAACTGTTAAAAAATTTGGTTCAGAGCTGTTTTTCATGAATTTTTTTTATTGGTGTCAAGCTTCAAAACAACATGATAAAAATTTGATTTAATAGAAGGAAATTTAATATTTATTTGCCAACTAACTTAAGTTTTTTTTATTTCCCCTTGAAAAATAAATTTAATTGCAGTGAGACATATTGATCTGATTTTCAAAAAATAAAAATTCAGAAAATTATCTTAAAAATGTCAAAAATCATGGGCTGGATGCCCTCAGAGCCATTATCTACATGTGAAAGCAAATCAATTCTATGAAGAATGATTCTACATTTATCAAAGTCAGTCATACTCATTTGTTTTTTTTTTATTTGATTTGATTTGATTTTTTTTTGAATTGAGCTTTTCATCAATACATGAGAATTTGGTTAATTTTTATAATTTTGATTTTGATTTTGATTTTATATTTCTATATTTTTAATTGATCCCCTTTTTTTTTCTTGTCTCTTGATTTTTTTTATTGTTTTTGATTTTTTTTAATATTTTTGATTTTGATCTTTTTTTGGATTCTGGCCATCATTTTTTTCATAGCACTTATGCTTAAATACAGAGATATTACACATGCCCCTTATTTTTTGCATACAAAGGGACTTCCTTGAAAACACAGGCATTTTAAGGAGATTTATATTTAAAATTTATATCACTGCAGCCTTTTAGATTGGTATGCAAAGCCCCTATAAAAAATCTATCAGAATTTCCAAAGTATTTGATGACCTTCAAAAATCCAACAAAAATTCAAGAAAATAAAAAAAAAGTCCCTATAAATTTTTGGAACTTTTCCTTTTCCTTCTCATTTGATTTGTTTTGGTTCTTGAAAGACTCAAAAATTTTGATAATCAATTCAAAAGCATTAATTTCTTTTTTTGGATTTTTTGGATGTATTATTGGCTTTCTAAGATTGGATCCAATGTAAAAGGGATTCATATATCACATCCTTTTCAATATTTTTTTTGAAATCAGAAATGAAATTTTTATTTCTTATTTTTTAAGGTATTTAAAATACCTTTTTGATTTCAACAAATATTTTACCCCATGAGATGTTTTTCAATGTGAAAATAACTGCAAGGAAAAGGGGTGGTAAAAGGGGTGTTAAAAGGGGTGTAGATTATGAAATCTTGTTTTTGTTACATTCAGAAGGGCTTGGAACTAGGGGACTCTAATCTCAGTAGATTTGAGGATAAGGTCACAGGGGAATGCTACAAGGAGCAGAGTAAGATTTAATTGAAGATAAGGTGCTGGATGACACTTTCTGGGATGAATTCCTAGTAAGAAGTAGTAAACTGAGTTCTTGGGGAAGAATCATGAAGGAGGAGGAGGTGTCAAGTTTAAATATAAAAGAGCTGGAAATACAAAAGAGGTACAGTTGGTGAGGGCTCAGACTACATATGTAATGGCAAGGGAGTAGTCAAAGTAACCAACAGGGCTGATCAGGTATGGTACTGCATTGGGATAGGCTGCTTCTACATTGGGGTAAGGCTACATGTCTGGGCTGTCTAAGTCAGGAGTTTAAATT
The DNA here is from genome assembly GCA_025617555.3 of Puccinia polysora. Lineage (NCBI taxonomy): Eukaryota > Fungi > Basidiomycota > Pucciniomycetes > Pucciniales > Pucciniaceae > Puccinia > Puccinia polysora. Next base: position 5,972,047 of record CM062620.1, read on the forward strand.
TGAAGGATGTCAGTGTACATGAAGTTCATGAAACTACGTACTAAGTAGAGAGAGTATAGGATACAATCTGCAATAGGATGTACATAAGTATTCCCAAAGGATAAACCATGATGAAGTATGGGTTAGACAGAGTGAATGAGGTTAGATGATATGCATACCTGGAAGATTAATTATGTGCAAGCCTATGGATTCTATTTGCATGTGGTATGAGGCTAGACTATATGTAGATACGTACTTCATGAAGATCAAGAGGATATGTAGTTACTGGAGATATATTGATATAAGTCTCCTGAGCCCTGAGGTTGAAGTTCCTTGGCAAGTCAAATAGGACTGAGGGTTAGACTGAGCTTAGTTGTCAGTATGACAGTACCCCCTGGTAAAAAGGAGGGCATCTACCAATGACCATACAAAAAGCATTTTGAAGAGGCCATCTAGTCTTGTTCCCTTTGGCTATGTCTGTACTAAGATTTCCTTCTCCATATCCACAACCATCACCACCATCCATTCACTACCCTCAATATCTTCACATACCAGATTTCACACACCAACCTAAACAAAGGAAAAGACTAAAAACTACTACCCAGTTCAGAAATACTAACTAAGTTGTGAAAGATGCATCAAAATGGACAGGATCTGCACCACTATTCTTGAGCATATTCAACTAAATCTGAAAGTTGTTTACAGTATGGTAGGGCTTGTGAGATGGACAAACAGGGTAGAAAAGCCATGGGACCAACCTTGTGGGTTCAGGAGTAAATTCAACCATATGGTGTTAAGTAGGCCCCAGACAATGATTCCATGATGTTGACATGTTCTTAAAGGTTAACTGCAGAGTCAGGTGAGTGTGTTTGATGGTTTTTCAGAGCTCAGGGTTCTGATAGTTGTTTTTTTTAGTTTTATTGATGCAGAAAAGGTTGAAGAAAACCCAGGCCAAGTGGGACAACTTGTTTCAAACCAGTTGATTGGCGCTAGATGGTATTTTGATGTTATAATTATGGCCAGCAATTAGCTTAGGGAAACAAGCAGTATTTCAAGCAAGAGAAATGCTGGACACCTTGTTTCAATAATTGCTTGATGGGCTCTCACAATGGTGCAATACTTTGGATGATACTGTTGATGAATTCAATTGGATGATGAATGGATTATGGAAAACAGCAGGGAGAAGAGCTCCTTAAGTACAAAAGATTGGCCTCTTGTGAGCCCATGACACAAAAAGCCAAAAGGAAAATTTTCCTCCCAAAAAGAGCTCTACAGGCTCTACAGACCTTGTTACATGGTTTGGACTACATCAGCCCGCATGGCGTCAGTCCCTGAACCCTTACACCCAGCCTATTCTGGTTATTTCTGGTTTTTCCACCTCAATGGGGCTGAACCAGCCCCTTAGCAGCTCAAAAAAACCCTGGCTTGTTGTCCGTTAGAACCAGCCCAGTTACTCTTATTTCCTTACTTACAGGCTGGTTGCCTCATGCAGCCAGCCCCTGGCCCAACATATGGGCCAGGTGGGACCCAGGACTCACCTGGGTCTGGTCTCAACCTCACTTGGGGGGGGGGGGGGTGTGTAACCGGCGGACATGCCCCCCCCTCTCTCTCTCAAAACCCTGGTGAAGGTGGTCAAATCCCCTCACCAGGGGCTCTGGGGGTCGATACCCCCAGGGCGTTGTCAAGAATAGTGAGCTGGGGGTGGTCAGATCCCCTCAGCCTTTTGCTTCTCCCCCTTGGTAAAGGGGGGGGGGGGGGGAGAGCGCCCCTCTTGTCTCGCTTTGCTGATGGGAGGGTGATCAGATCCCCCCCACCCCCAGTTGCTCTCTCTGCGGCCGGCATTGTCATCCACTGGGAAAGGGGGTGATGAAATCCCCCCTGCCCTGACCAACCGCCTTGTTGCAGCCGGTTGCTGGCTGGTTCAACCCAGCCAGCCACCCCCTCCCCCTTGCAATGGCAAGCAAGGGGAGGTGGAGGGAGCCAGGGCTGCTGGCCCTTGCTCCCGCGGTGGTGGCCACCGTTTGCAACCTGCCGGGCCTGCGCAGGATCCCTCGGCTGCCGCGACAGCCCCACACGGGGGCCAAACCAAGGGATACAAGGGGCCCCAATGGGCTGCAACATGGGCGGTAGCCCAAATTGGCCGCCCCAAGCCCATAATCTGAGACAAACACACTTTGGCGGGCCAGCCTGTCCAGCCATGTATGTCCAAGATAAACCTTGGGCCCAATTATGCCCATACAAGCCCATCTGGCTGTATTTGCCCATATCCCCCACCCGGCTTGTTAGGGCCCTTGTACCAATAGGCCTGTTTCACGCATTTTGAGGCCAGTTTCCCCAAATCCGTGACATCCACACAGGCCCGTATGGTCTGTGTGTGTGTTGAATGGGCCGCAGAGGCCCACATGTGCATCCCATTTGGATTACACTTATACGTAGCACACGCGTAAGTGCATAGGTATTTTAACACACCCCCTCAATCCAAAAGGGGTGACATGCGCATATTAGTCACAAAGCCTTGATACTTGTTCCTGTCTAAATCCTTAGTCAAGATATCTGCAATCATTGCTCCTTGGGCATGTACATCAACACAATCTACTTGCAGTTAACTGCATTGCAAATATAGTTATAGTGAACATTGATATGTTTTGTTCTTGAATGGAACACTTGGTTTTGCGCCAACGCAATGGCACTCTGGTTAAAAGAATACAACAATGCAAACCCTTGTGGCTTATGTGTATCCTCTAAGACTTTTCTCAACCATTTTGCTTCCTGTGAAGCTGCTAAGTAAGGTCTATACTCAGCCTCTGTTGATGAAAGACTTATTGCCGACACCTTTTTGGACATCCATGAAACCAGATTCTTACCCAAGAAGAATAAAAAACCACTTTTTGATTCCCTAGTGCTACCATCTGCCCAAATTGCATTGGAATAACCAACAAAATCAAAGTTTGCTGACTTTGTAAACAACAGTCCCAGACTGTGTGTTCCTTTAAGATACCTCATAACTCTCTTAAACGCTGACCAATGCCTCATGCTTGGCTTCTCTAAGTGTTTTGACAAGACACCAATTGCAAAGCAATATCAGGCCTTGTAAAATGCCCCAAATAATTAAGCCATCCAATAGCTGACCTGTAGTTGTTCCCAGATTGAACAAACTCCAGATACTCCTCATCTGTAGAATTCTCCAAACAAATGTGTGACTGCATGGGAGTACCAAACTCCTTTGCATCCTCTAAGTCATATTGCTTGAGAAGAGCTACCACGTAATGGATCTGGCCCAACTTAATACCATTCTTGCTCTTACTGATTTTCATTCCTAGCACCTGTTGCGCCAGACCAAGATGTTTTATCTTGAATTCCTTTTTGAGTGTCTCCATGACTCTCTCTTTACCATTTCCAATAATGATAATTTAATCAACCCATACAAACAAAATTGCATCCTTTCTTACAAAAAGACAAGGGTCAGCCTCAGACATCTTGAAAACCATCTGTATCAGTTTCTCACTCATGGTATTATACCACAATCTAGCTGCTTGCTCCAATCCATAAAGTGATCTACACAGCTTGAGGACATATTCCCCTTTATTTGCTGAAAGAAAACTTCTAACACAGATTTTCTTCATGGTTTCTGGTTTAGTCTCTACTAAACATTCAAAAAAACCATCAGGGATTGACATATAAACAGTCTCCTCCTCTCCAAGTTTTCCATTCAAGTATGGTGTTACAAAATCAGCTTTTCTGATTTCTTCTCCCAACTCCACTGCCAGAGAAATGATTTACCTGAAGGTGGACAGCCTTCCAGTTGGTGAGAAAGTTTCTTGGTAATCAATGCCCTCTTTCTGCTTGTGGCCCTGTGCAACGCATCTAGCTTTGAATCTTTTCAAAACTCCATTTGTGTCAAACTTCTTGTTTAACACCAATCTAGACCCCTCAATGGCCTTTCATTTTGGAACAGAATCCCGCTTAACAACTTCAAAGACACTATTAATTTCTAGAGAATCAAATCCCTCAAAAATAGCACTCTTCCAGTTGGCTCTCTCATCAGAATTCATAGCTTGGCCAAAGCTATTTGGGTTAACCCTGTTACCCATTTCTGAACTCAACTCCAGGACTTCATTGAGCATAAACTGTTCCTGAAATGTATCTTCCTCATATCCTGCGGCAGCATAATGGGACTTCCATTCCCCATACCTATCAACTGGTAATCTAACCCTACCACTCCTTCTTACTGGAGGTGGAGGCTCATCAGGTTCCAAATTAATGGCCTCCCCTGAAGCGGACACTGAACCCTCTGGTGGCATGCCTGCCATCTATTCATCTTCTGGAACCACATGTTCCTCAGCCTTTTCTGGTGAAATAGGTGCTAATTTTATTTCTTGCTGTGACTTATTCACAACAACATCTTTAATCCTTTTGAATGGAAAGGTAATTTCATCAAATTTTACATCCCTACTACGGATAACCTTTGTTGTCCCTGGAAAATTGATCCTATAGAATTTAATTATTAAATCATAGCCTACAAGTGCCCCTCTTCCGGCTTTAGGGTCTAATTTTCCAACCATCTCATTATGGTGGACACTATGATACACCAAGAAACCAATTTATTTAGGTGTGATGTTTTGGGGTACAACTTCCAAAACTGATAATGAGGACTCTTTGCATTGAAACTTACAATGTTATGCAACAGACAGACTGTACACATCAACTCAGCCCATAAGAAATTTGGTAGACCAGATTGAGACGTAATATTTCTGACCTTGTCCAGTAAATTCCTATTCATTCTCTCAACTATTCCATTATTTTGTGGAGTACTTGCATTAGTGACTATATGAATGATACCATAATATTTCAATAAACCCTCAAACTCTTTACTCACAAATTCACCACCTCCATTGGTGATAACCCTCTTGATCTCCTTCATTAGACCATTCTGCTTCCAGAATTTGAAGATTACAGAAATCTGTGGTCTGATCCTTAGATTGAATTGGTTTAACCCATACAAAATTAGTTGCAGTGTCAACTAAATTGATGAAGTATCTTCCCCCACCAAGGGACTCTGGTGTGAATGGCCCTGCCAAATCAATGGAAAATTCCTCTCTAGGAACATCAGTGCGATCTCTACTCTTTGAGAACACATTTCTAGTCTTAGCCCCTAAGTTACAACTCTCACAGTTGCTGTCCTTTACCTTATGGCCACTTCTATTGTGAGCAACAGTACTAAAAGCTGAGATTTTGAACAAGCTTGCACAAAAAAGCTTGTTCCAAACCTGTCCACTAAGAACAGTTCTCCCATTCATATCAATAACAAACTTATATTCCTTAAGATAAAAAATCTGGAAACCTTTTATCCACAACACTCCAAGGGACACAAGGTGATAAGGCAACTCTGGTACATAGAACACTTTCTCAAAAGAAATTTTAAAACCCCAGTGATTTTCAAGAATAACTTTTCCAATTCCTTTAATCCAAATGGTTCTGCCTTTCTGACCAATATTTACAACTCCATCATAATCACTAAGATTTGAAAATAAATTGGGTTCAAAAAACATATGATCTGTACACTCAGAATCAATCAAAACAAGAACATCCTCATTCAATCCTCCTAATAGGAAAGAAGCTTTATGAGTTACTGATCAGTTCTCATCTTTGAGGTTAAAATTACTCACATTGTAATCAATCAAGTCCATTTCTTGATAGTCATCAATTTTTGCCTTCTTGTTGGGACCGTATTCCCCAACAACCATTTCCATTGGACCATCAAATGCCACCATTGCAATGTTTTCAGTAGTGAGATTTACCCCCTTGTCATTCTCTTTGGACTCCTTCCTCTTCTTGGCCTCCTTGCAATACTTAGCATAATGCCCCTTATTCTGACAATTATAGCATAAGACCTTGAAAAAATACTTTTTTGCCTTCTTGCAAGATTTTTCAGTCTTTCAAACAAGGGCTGTTTCAGAAACCCCCTTCATCTTGAACTGAAGATCATCCTTTTCAATCCTTTTCAGCACATCCTTCTCCCCGGGAAGAGGATCCAATTGAGAAAAAATTCTGACTAAAGAATCAAACTCCTTTGGTAGCTTCTGAATGATTAAGAGTTACAAACACTCAGGATCCATGTTAATTCCTGATGACTTAAACTTGGCTATGCTAAACCTAGCCTCTGCAACAAACTGTTTACAATTCAAATATTGCAACTTGAAAAGTTTATTGAAAGCTATAACCTTCTGGTGAACAGAATCACCAGCATACTTGGACTTAAGCAACTTCCAAAGGATGCTTTCCCTCCTTCTCTCATCTTCCCTAAGAGTATTGGCAACCCATGTCACATGATTATCATCAACATGCCTAAGCATGAGATGATACAACGTTTTCTCCACTTCTGAACTGATAAAAGTGTCATATGCATCCATTATCTCCCCACAACAGATGTTGTCCAGCTCACTATCCATAAGGACAGCCCAATAATTATAATTCTGACTGTTCAAAACTATCTTGGTGGAGCTAACATCAGGGATATAGGACATCTTCTTGGAAAACTTCAGGTCTTTGAGGTTCTCCAGAGTAAGGTACAAGGGTCTAGATGGCTTGGAAGTAATGATGATGTTGGTACTGATAATGTGTTATAATCATGGCCAGAAATTAGCTTAGTAAAATGAGCAGTATTTAAAGCAAAAGAAATGCTGGACATCTTGTTTCAATAATTGCTTGATGGGCTCTCACAATGGGGCAATACGTTGGATGATATTGTTGATGAATTCAATTGGATGATGGATGGATTATGGAAAACAGCAGGGAGAAGAGCTCCTTAAGGACAAAAGATTGGCCTCTTGTGTGCCCATGATACAACAATCCAAAAGGAAAATTTTCCGCCCCAAAAGAGCTCTACAGGCTCCACAGACCTTGTTGCTTGGTTTGGACTACATCAGCCCGCATGGCGTCAGTCCCTGAACCCTTACAACCAGCCTATTCTGGTTATTTCTGGTTTTTCCACCTCAATGGGGCTGAACCAGCCCCTTAGCAGCTCAAAAAAACCCTGGCTTGTTGTCCGTTAGAACCAGCCCAGTTACTCTTATTTCCTTACTTACAGGCTGGTTGCCTCATGCAGCCAGCCCCTGGCCGCACATATTGGCCAGGTGGGACCCAGGACTCACCTGGGTCCGGTCTCAACCTCACTTGGTGGGGATGTAACCGGCGGACATACCGCCCCCCCTTTCTGTCAAATCCCTGGTGGGGGCGGTCAAATCCCCTCACCAGGGGCCCTGGGGGTTGATACCCCCAGGGTGTTGTCAAGAATAGTGGGCCGGGGGTGGTCAGATCCCCTCAGTCCTTTGCTCCTCCCCCTTGATAAAGGGGGGGGGGGGGGGGGGGGGGAGAGCGCCCCTCTTGTCTTGCTTTGCTGGTGGGAGGGTGATGGGATCTCCCCCACCGCCGGTTTCTCTTTCTGCGGCCAGCATTGTCATCCACTGGGCAAGGGGGTGATGAAATCCCCCTGCCCTGACCAACCGCCTCATTGCAGCCGGTTGCTGGCTGGTTCAACCCAGCCAGCCACCCCCTCCCCCTTGCAATGGCAAGCGAGGGGAGGGGGACGGAGACAGGGCTGCTGGCCCTCGCTCCTGCGGCAGTGGCCACCGTTTGCAACCAGCCATGCCCGCGCGGCGTCGCACTGCACGGGATCCCTTGGCTGCCGCAACAGCCCCGCTCGGGCTGTTGGGCCCTGCATGGGCCAAACCAAGGGATACAAGTGGCCCCAAGCGGGCCGCCTCACGGGCTGCAACACGGGCGGCGGCCCCAATGGGCCACCCCAAGCCCAAAATCTGAGACAAACACACTTTGCCGGGCCAGCCTGTCTGACCAAGTATGTCTAAAATAAAACTTGGGCCCAATTATGACCATACAAGCCCATCTGGCTGTATTTGCCCATATCCCCCACCCGGCCTGTTAGGGCCTGTGTACCAATAGGCCTTTTCCATGCATTTTGAGGCCAGTTTCTACAAATATGTGACATCAACACCGGCCCATATGGTCCGTGCGTGTGTCCAATAGGCCGCAGAGGCCCACATGCGCATCCCATTTGGATTAAACTTATAAATAGCACACGCGTCAGTGAATACATATTTTAACAGTTCAGATTAAGCAACAAAGAGCAGGGCAAGGTGTTTATTAGATGGGGGACTTGTCATCTGGATTCAGATGATGAATTAAATGAAGTGATGGCAAAAAGGAAATTTAGGAATATGTATTCTGTCAAACCTGTCAAAGGAAGCCTTCAAACCATCAAAACTATTGGTTGAACCATTGAAGGAGGTTTTCAATGCTTCAGAGACAATGGTTGAATTAGTAAAAATGATGTTTTAAGTATGAAGTTGGCTCCGCAAGTTGTCAAGAATCAACAAGGATCCATAAAAACAAAAAAGGGTTGAATTTCAAAGCTTTGAACTGGACCATCAAAGCACCAAAGAATTAAAGTCACTGTAAAAGCATCAAAGAGGACTTGGACGCAGAAGTTATTCTTGAGCTGGAACGTAGCAATGTCCAAGAGGAAAAAGAAAGAGAAAATAATAAGGAATTGGAAGTAGGAAAGTGAAAATAAAGGCACCAAGAGGTATTAATTTTCAAAGAAGGGGGAAGATCAGATGACTCCTTAGAACTGGAGGATCTTTGGAAGAAAATGAAGCATTTAAAGGTGAAGATGAAGGTTATTTAAGAAAGAAGAAATAAGAAGAAAGGAATTTGAAGAGTAATAGGAGAAGAGGGTATATTTGATAGAAGGAATCCTTCAGAGGCATGGTATGAAGAGGTGGGAAATGGAGAAAGGAGAAAGGTTATTGGAACTGATGGAAGCTAGTGTTATGGGAAATAGGCTTAGAGACGATTCAATTTTGAATGAAGAGCAGGTGAATCAATCTTTAGAGGTTCATAGTAAAAATTTCAAATCTTCAAATTCTAACTTACAGGAAGGATTTAAAAAAGGGTGGGGTTGGGAGATTATAAAAGAAAAGTTTTCAATCTTAGAGGCTAGAAGGAAGAGGAGTCTAAAGATAAAAAAAAACTATCAGATATTTTAACTCTAGCTTATTTGAGTTTTAAATTGGTTACTTCTGTGTGAGGGCCTAACTCTTATGAATCTAGAAAGTTGGAACTAGTGAATAATTTGATTTCTAGAATAAAAGAGTTGGAAAAACTGATTTTTGAAACTATTTAGGAGATTTTTTATTTTTATCTTTTTCTGAAATATATATATAAATGTTTTGATACTATGAAGAATAATTTTAATAAAATTATAGAGAAAGCTATATATATATATATTTTAATATGATTATTATATATATTTTGTTTCATTTTTTAAAAAAGGTGTTTCTGTATATTTTTTCAATAGTTTTTTTATTTAACAGATAAGAACCAAGGAAGAAAAAATTAATTCAATATATATATGCTTTTTTTGAAAGAAGTTTTTTATATTTTAAGGATTTTTTGTTTTTGAAGGATAGAGCGTGTGTAAGTTATGAAGTAAGGCAGGGCAGTTGTTAAGATTAGAGTGAGGTTCCCAAGTGGTACATTCATCATTGTCTTGAAAGCATTTCCACTCAACCAGATACATTAACTTGAAAGAAATTATGGTGCTAAACCAAGACCACTACATTTCATGAATGACAAAAAAATGCAAAGCTGGTTAGACAGTTCAGATGAGGTAAAAAAAAAGAATCAAAGAAATGAAACCAACAAAGGTGATGGCTGATTTCAATCAATCAGCCCACAATCAATTCAGAAGAAAAACAGTCAAGCTGGATAACATGATAACTGATGGAAATAATCAGAACTGGATCATTCAATCAATGAGCTGAGCACTCTGAATTGAACTGCATACATATGAGGTTGGTCTTGAAGGATGGTGGAGACAGTCCTTGACCTGCTGGATGGATCCACGCTGTAGTTCTGTAAAGTAATTGAGTTAGTGCCTCAAAGCTTGAGGAGTGTTGAATTAGATTTACCAGCTGTGTGATGTCTTGGCGCAATGGGAATTGTATTTGGAGTTGTGCAAGAGAGATGAATGATGAAAGGAAGATCTTGAGCAATGAAGAGTGGTGGAGATGAAGATGAGAAGATGGTACAGATGATCAGCAAGCTGGAGGCGGGAGAGTTCTCCCGGAACATAGGAAGACAGGCTGGCTTGGAGTTAAACTTCATATTTGAAGTATTGACACTGTAGCTGGTGTTCCACTTCACAGTCTCAGAAAAGTACAGGTCCTTGTCAGTCCAGGGCTGGGATTATTCCAACATCCTCCCTTAATTCAATGCTCCAATAACTATTCACTGACATGATGTACCAGTCTAATCACCGAGTTTTTACTAGCGGCTTTTGTTAAGCAATCAGCAACCATCTCTTCTGATCGGATGAATTGAATTTCAATTTATGCTGCTTCAATGTCTTCTCTCAGTCCTTTGGTCTTTAGATCAATGAATTTTGTTTTGGAATTTCATCCGAAATTTTTAATTTTCTTGTTGAGTCCCTTGTTATCAATGAGATGGATTCTGGGAGTAATTGGTTTTCTCCAGAGTTCTTTGATCAGGTGGTTCATCCATATGCATTCAAGTTGTCCATCATTTAGAGCATTACATCCAGCTTCAGTTGACAAATAAGTGACGTTGCGTTTTCTGCAACTTGTCCAATAAAAGGGTAAGCCTTGAAAGAAACAGATGGATCCCAATTGAGACCTTCTTGTGACCGGATTGTCTGCCCAGGTGGAGTCACTATAGCATACAAGGTTGGGTGAGTTGTTTTTCTTGGAGATGAGGAGAGATTGATCCTTTGTTTTTGCTAGATATCCCCAAACCTTGAGTACTTTGCACCAGTGATTGATACCGGGCTTCTCTGAGAATTGAGCCAGTGAGGACACTGCAAAGCTGATGTCCGGCCAAGCTAGTCCGGCAATGAAGTTAAGTCTACCAATTGGATATTGGTAGTTGAAATTGAATTTTCTGAATTCTTCTTGTTGTTCTTCGGTTGCTGGTAGGAGATGAATACCTGGGGTGCAAGGTGTACTAGAGATTGACTTAGACTCCAGGAGATTTAATTCTGTCAGCCCTTTTTCAATGTGAAGAGGAAGAGATAGTCTAACTGCATTCTTTGTTTGTTCAACTTTCATTCCAAGTAGTGTGTTGGGTTTGTGACATGATGAGTTCTTGAACTTGCTGAGGAAAGCTTCCTTGAATTTATTCACATCTCCAACCACCAGGAGATCATACACATGCACAAAAAGTGCTGATTGGCCATCTTTACCAATGTAAAGACATGGGTCCGCGTTGGAAGGGGTGAAACCTTGGAGTTGAATCCAATTTTGAAGCATCTCATACCAGTTTTTTGGTGCTTGCCTTAGTCCGTAAAGTGACTTATTTAGCTTGAGGATTGGCTTTTTCCTTTTTGAACCAACGGGACAATTGATGAAAACCTCCTTGTCAAGTGGAGCATGTGAAAATGCACCCTTGACATCAAATTGCAACATAGGAAGAGCTTTTTTGACAGCGAGAAGAAGAACAGCTCAGAGTGATGCGGCTTTACCAGTTGGGGCGTATGTGTTGAAGTAATCAATCCCGTACCTTTGACTGAAGCCCTGAACACACACTTGTGATTTATGAACCAGTTTGCCTCCGTGTGTGTTTTGTTTGATCCTGAAGGCATAGGTGAAATTGAGGATGTTCTTTGGTTTGGGTCCTTTGTAGTCCTCCCAGACTTTAAAGTCTTTGCAGGTACTTAGCTCTTTGTCTAGCAATTTTGACCATATCAGATCCTTGAGCGCCTCCTCAGGTGATGATGGGGTGTAGTCCCAGTGGTACCCATACCAATCAGGAGGCCGGATAGCAGAACAATCTCTCAGAGTTCTTCCTGGATTGAGTTCAGCTTGAATGAGGTTGTCTTTGTTGCTGTTGACATCTGATTCTTCCAAAGAGCTTTCTGTCTTGATTATCCTTGTGGTATCTGACTCCTTGGCAGTGGGGGAAGATTCATTAGGATTCGTTGATGGTGGGAGTTCATGTGGTATGATTTGAGATTGTTCTGGGGAATTATCCAGAACAGAATTGATCAAAGGCGAAAACTTGACTTTTTTGTTTCTATCACTTTGCCACTGGGAGTGAGTACTCAATAAGAAAGAAGTTTGGGTGCATACCCTAGAAGTTTACCAGGGACTCCCTTCTTGTCAAATTTTCATTGCAAGTGATTACCAAGGTTGAGGTAAGTAAGTTTGGTCCCAATGGGTTTGAGATATCCAATCAGCAGGGAGGTCCCATGCATAGTTTCCCAAGGAGCTAAGCCATCAGCGTTTTGAATCTGGTTGAGAGCAAGTGCACAGCTTTGAATTGTTTTGTGCCAGTAATCTTTGGGGATCCTCAAGGATGAATGCGTAGATCTGACTGATCCGGCAATGGTTCTGTTGGCTTTTTCTGCCTTTCCGTTATGCTGTGGATGGTATGGCTTGGAAAATACTCTTCAAATTCCTTTCTCCTTGAAGAATTTGGTTAAGTCTTCATTGATGAATTTGCCTCCTCTGTTGCTGCAGAATTCTGTAGGAAAATAGTGGAGGCAATTGAATTTGTTGAGGAGGATAAACTTGATGATATCAGGAGCATTACTCTTGTTTTTCATAGGAATGCAGATGATGTAGCCACTGTGGCTGTCGACTAGTGTAAGAGAGTATTGATATCCTCCTTTTGCAATTGGAGAGATTGGTCCAATAAGGTTGGCATGGATCCTCTGCATTATCTTGTTGGCTTTGGTGGAGGTTTCTTTAAATTGAATCTTGGTTATTTTACTTCTGTCACAGTTCTTGAAATTGAATGACCGTTTCACGGAGTTTGGGACAGATTCTTTGAGGTACTTTTCCATCCTTGGTAGACTGGCATTGTGTTGCTCCAAAACCTAACCTATAGCCATCAGACTCACTTTTATAGTATAAGGACAGCTCCAATCATCAAACGGACCTCAAAAGTGGATTATACACCAAAATTAACCCCTAGTCACTCAGCCAAAGTACCCCTCTATCTATCATGGTTTAGAAGATACAGCTTAAATCAACCCTGGCCTACCCATACCCCTACCAGGTGTCACAGACCAGTGAAGGTTCATGGACATACCCTAGATGCTTTCAAGTACATACCCCATACAGTAACACCATACAGCACCAAACAAACCTGCAGCAGTATACATAATTAATATATGCAAGGCACTGCATGAAGAACCAAACAAACCACCTGTATACACAGCAATATATGCAAGACACTGCATGAAGAACCAAACAAATCACCTGTATACACAGCAATATATGCAAGACACTGCATGCAGAGGCTGTACAGCATCATACAGGACACTATACAGAAGAAATTTATGCAGGGGGCACCTGTATCAATGCAGCACAGCAATGCATGCAAGGGTGTACATGCATGTAGATCCTGCACAGCCTCCTCCTCTGACCAGCAAAAATGCCTCATGAACTGTATTCACTGTACCAGGGAGACCCTCAGGGGCAGCCCTGAGGGCAGGATTTTCTATAAATAGAGGGCCTCTCTCCCCCAACCAGGTCCCAATCATCAGTTCCCCCCATCCTTCCCTCCAAGGGACCACCATGCCTCTTAGGCACCCTTAACCCATACTTTACTACCCTCAACCATTATCCCATAACCCATACTATCATCATCACCAATACCATATCCCATATCATCACCATCACCATCACCATCATCATCACCATCAACCATCACCATCACCAATCACCATCATCAACACATACTTTTGACCATGACCCAATCCAATAACCCATACTTTTGACCATCCACCACCACCATTATTTACTCCATAACCCATACCTGTGAACATCACCACCATGTGCCCATAACCTGAACATCATCACCTACCATCATCATCATCATCAGTCATCATCATCACCTACCATCATCATCATCAGTCATCATCATCACCTACCATCATGACCATTGGTGATCATCATCATCACCATCCATCATCAACATCACCTACCTTGACCATCATCCATCATAATCATCACTCACCATCATCATCATCAGTCATAATCATCATCCATCATCATCACCTACCCTGACCATCATCAGTCATCAGCATCACCTACCTAATCCATCATCATCCATCATCATCACCTACTTCATCAATCATCATCATCATCAAACATCATCATCAGTCATCAACTATAGGCCCAACCATTTCAAGCTTTATTCAAATCATCACCTGTATCACCAAAGGAGTATCAATCAGTAACCAATAAAATAAATATAAAAATATATAAAGGAAAAGACTGGAGAAAGGAATCTTCCCTTACTGAGCTTCTATCCACCAGGTCACCTATCTGTTCCATCATTTCTTCCTTATCAAGCTTGAATACATTGATCCTAGGTCTGATAGAGACTACTATAGTAGAAACTCTATTTGAAAAATCAGCCACCATTTCTCTTTTTCTTTTATTTTTGTGAGACTACTATAGTACTCAGAGGGGCAGGCAATTCAAAACCACCCTTAGTATTCCTCTATCTTATTTGTAGTTGTAATACTAAATTCCCCCTCAAGTGACTGCCAGAAAGCTATTTGCTACTTTTTTACCCAATCCCAAAGGAGTCTCCACAGCGTGACCTAGTTTGAGATGAAGATCCTTTACGTCTTCCAGGGTTGCGCTGAAACTTTGGTTGTCAGGGAGGATGGCGTAAAGTAGATTGTTGAAGATCTGTCCTTGTAAAAACGGCTTTTTGTTGAGACACATTTCAAATGAGGGTGGCAAGCTTGAATTGCTGATAGCAAGTTTTGCTCCCTTGCTCAGAAATACTCCCATCAAAAGAAGATTGATGCACACGTCCGGGGTCCAGGCTGCGTCTAGGAGGAGAATGGTTCCAACAGGTGAGGTGAGACAAGCAGATCCTCTACCCATGATAGACAGCAAAGCTCCTGGTTTTCTGGTTTTGATGATGTTTCATCCATCTTCAGGGGTAATGGTGTCAAAGACACGTCTGTCACAAATCATATGAATGGAGAATCCCGAGTTGAGGATGAAGTTGGAGGGGGCTTGCTGAGAGAAATGTGAGAGGCAGTGCAGAAAGGAGAAAAAGTTGGCAGTCTCATTGTTTTTCTTCTTTTCTGATTTGCAAGGTTTGAAATTTTTTGGTTTCAACTCAGGAAACTCAATCCAGCCTTTGTCTTGGGGGTGGTTTTTCACTTCTGGATTGTGAACTCCATTTTTGCATTGAGGATAGTTGGAGTACATGTTGATATCAACTTTTGAGCTGGGAGAGATTTCTTTAATCTTGGCGTTGTTCTCCTTTTTTTATTGCTTCAAGTGGTCCAGAACTCTTCCAACAGAGATTTATTTGTCTCCGTGCATGATTTGAGAGGCCATGTTCTTGAGATTGGCTGGAAATTTGAATAGAAGAAGATACGCCAGGATATCTGAAGGAAGTTCTATGCCAACTTCGGAGAGTTTGTTGAGATGCAGCCTGACGGTTGTGACAAATCTTTCAATGTTATCTTTGCTGAAGGGAAGATAAAGAAATCCATTAAATACTCTGGCTCTATTGGCTGATTGCAATGAAGCAAAATAATTCTTGGTGACCATCCAGATTTCTTTGGCATTTTGAAAGTTTCCTGGCTTGATGATATTTGTGTGCGTTTCAGGTTTGATTTTTTCAACAAGGAATGGGGCAATGTCTTTTTTCATCTCTGGATCAAGTTGTTGGCTTGTATCTGGATCTTCCATGATTTGGAGAATTCCTTGGATGTCAAAGAGGCTTTCCATTTTGCTTTTCCAGATCAAATAGTTGTCTTCATTGAGTAGAGGTGTGGATTTGACCAAGGTTTTAAGCTTAATGGTTCTCATTGCATTGTCGCCTCCTGGTCCTGGTGTGAATCTTTTGGTCATTTTTGTGAGCTTTGGCTTTAAACCGTGAAAGAAATTCTGGTGCTAAACCAAGACCACTACATTTCATGAATGACAAAAAAAATGCAAAGATGGTTAGACAGTTCAGATGAGGTAAACAAAAAGAATCAAAGAAATGAAACCAACAAAGGTGATGGCTGATTTCAATCAATCAGCCCGCAATCAATTCAGAAGACAAACAGTCAGACTGGATAAAATGATAACTGATGGAAATAATCAGAACTGGATCATTCAATCAATGAGCTGAGCACTCTGAATTGAACTGCATACATATGAGGTTGGTCTTGAAGGATGGTGGAGACAGTCCTTGACCTGCTGGATGGATCCACGCTGTAGTTCTGTAAAGTAATTGAGTTAGTGCCTCAAAGCTTGAGGAGTGTTGAATTAGATTTACCAGCTGTGTGATAACTCGGCGCAATGGGAATTGTATTTGGAGTTGTGCAAGAGAGATTTATGATGAAAGGAAGATCTTGAGCAATGAAGAGTGGTGGAGATGAAGATGAGACGATGGTACAGATGATCAGAAAGCTGGAGGCGGGAGAGTTCTCCCAGAACATAGAAAGACAGGCTGGCTTGGAGTTAAACTTCATATTTGAAGTATTGACACTGTAGCTGGCGTTCCAGTTCACAGTCTGAGAAAAGTATAGGTCCGCGTCAGTTCAGGGCTGGGATTATTCCAAAATAACTTCCCCCTCTTAATCTTTGAATCCAACATCTGAGACACTTCCCATTCCTCTTCTCCCTTTATCTTGACTGGTTTATTTGGTGTTTGGTTTCTGGAAGATTAACAGTTGTACTTTTCAGGTTTGAGTATGGAGGAGTGGAACACTGGGTAAATAGTGAAACATTGGCAAAATAGTGAACCATTGGCATGGGAGTTGAAGCTTGAACAAATTTTTTCCAATCTTTTCTGTAATTGAAAACGGGCGTGACCATTTCTCTGAGAGCTTTTGTGTTGTTTGGTTAGTTTTGATATTTTTAGAAGAAATAAAAACTTTGTTTCCAACAGCAAATGAGTCATGAAAATCACTTCTCTTATATTCTGCATATCTCTTATAGGTTTTAATTGACTTTTCCAATTGAACTCCAAGCTGTTTCTGATTTTGGTGAATCTGAGTCATATATAGGGGATTGCAGGTTGGTTGTCCACTAAATGTAGGCTTTCAAAGTTGGGATGTTGTCCATAAATGGTGAAAAAAGGAGATTGCTTAGTAGAAGTGTGGGTGGAATTTTTGTAGGCAAATTCAGCAAATGGGATCCAGGTATCCCAGTCCTCTTGGTGATAAATGACTTACATCCTGAGATATTGCTTTAGGATATGATTTTTCCATTCCATCTGATCATCTGTTTCAGGGTGATAAGCTGCGGAGAAATTTTGTTTTATCATTGATTTTTCACACATTTTTCCAAAAAAGAACAAATAAATAAAGATCCCCTGTCACTAAGATAACCAGTTTGGAGTCCATGTTTAGGAAGGACATAATAGATTAGCAGGTTGGCCAAATTCAGAGAGAATTTAGCAGTTCTGGATTTAATAAAGATGGATATTTTTGAAAAACAGTCAACTACACAAAGATTGAGTCAAATCCATTGGATAGTTGCAGCTGTGAGATAAAGTACATAGAGAGTGAGGTAAAGGGAATATCTGGAATTGGAAGGGGTTGAAGAAGTCCAATCTTCTTGTGGTAACTAGTTTTTTTTCTGCTGAAAATATAACAGGAAGAAAGAAACTCCTTGATAAAAGAAGTCATATTTTCCCAATGGAAATCTCTTTGGACTAGATCAATTGTCTTGCCTTGTACAGGGTCACCAGAGAGTGGGGAATTGTGTTTTTGTCAAATTGTCTCAAGTTGGAGTTTTTTGTCTTCCTTGTACCACAAAAAAAGTAGTGGCACTTGCTAGCAAGCACCATCAACAAAGCTCTGGTTGAAGCTCTCTCCAATCTCTAGTTGAAGGTATTTTCATTCTCTAACATGTTTTTGGTTCAAAGTGACTGTGCACAATTGTCACACGACCACCCCACGTACTATAGGGCAATTCTTAGATGATTGTGAGCGCAAAGGAATACCAAGTGCGAGGGCAAGTGCAAATAGCGAGACCCAGTTGCAAAGTGCAAACTTGGTTATGCCACTCAACAAATGGCGAGATGAATGGAAGGTGTTCCAAAGAAGGAAACTCAACCTGAGTCCAATGTGAGAACTAGGTTGCAGAAAAATGCAAGAACGTATGAAATTAACTAACTGAGGAGACAATCATCAGGCAAGGGGATAGCCCTTATAAGGTAATCCAAAGTGACTAGATACAACCTGGTGATGAGCTAACTACAGGTGAAGCAGTGAGGCAATGAATGACAGGAACGGAATAGGAAATGCAGCAGTGGTATAGATCCGAGGTCTTAGCGTAAGTGTGAGACAATAGAATCTGAGCGTACAATTGCATGACAAATTGGGATAGGAGCGAGTGATGTTGAAGGTAATGCAAATGAAAGGTAATAGTGTATGCAGGGTAGGGACTAGTCCAATTGCAAACTATACAGTAGTGATGGCTTGGTTAGACGTAGATGCAAACTAACAAACAATGCATGCCCAAAGATGGAAGTCCAAGGCTGTTGATTGGCCAGGGAAGGAGATTGGATCTCATAATGGATGGTTGACCGGTATGGAGTTAACTGCAAACTTTGCAAGTATATACTGAGTTGGTTGCCGAGATTGGAAGGTCAGCGCGAGCCAGAGGAAATAGCGGATTTCACCATTGATGTTGTGCTTTTATTTGTGTCACGCTTTTAGACTGAGGTAGATGGTACTGAGGAGAGGAAATGTTGAAGTGGTGAAGACAATAATCCTTAAGTGCAAAGCGTGACAGTTCCCCAGGTATAAAGACGCGAGCTCCTGCAAGCGTTCAGGTAAATTTTCCCATCAATTTCAAGTTGTTTAATTATTACTGTATACCCTTTATACGTTACTTAATTCATTACCCAATATATTTTATAAATTTTATAAGAATGTTGTCATTGTCATCCCTCCATTGCAAAAACTGTATTTGGCGCAACAAGCAATATATTCCCAGTACTGCCGTCCAAGGTCTCCAAGGCAAATGTGAGCAATGTCGCCTTCGCAAGGTGGCGTGCAACTTCCCTATAAATGTTGAGTCAACTGTTGAGGGTCCTTTGGAATCATTGAGGGAGATGCAAAGTCGTAGGTCCTCGCCAAGGGTTAATTACAAAATACCACGATTGCCAGAGATCAAATACTTGGAGACTTGAGTGCCTGGTGAGTACTAATCAGGAATAACTAATGAACTTGAAATAGTAACTAATTGTTTGCTTGTTTGCTAGTGTTGCCTTGTTTTCAAAGATATACTACCAACACACCACCACCACCACCACCTTACTGGGGACCGCGAACTGAAAACCCGGGGATCCAGATGAATGCCGAGGTGTGAGGCGAGGTATCCGGTGCAGAACCGGTAGGAGTTATCACCGAGGAAGCCAGGGAGGGAGAAGAAAACGCAGCGGAAAGAGAAGAGGAAAATGGAGGAAACGGAAGTGGAGAGAACAAAGAGGAAGCGGGTGAATTAGAAGGAGGAAATAAAGGAGATGGAAGGCAGGAATTGGCTGGGACGGAAGGGATGGAGGGCCAAGGCAAAGCGGATCCGGTGCAAATTGTATTGCCGGTCGAAATGGATGCAAGGCGCCTGACGGACAATATTGGAGAAGGCACGTTGGGTGGCCAAAGGAAGAGAGCGTATGAAGAGCTCTTGGAGGAAGGTGGATGGAATGCTTGGCCAAAGCAAGCTCGAGTTGCAAGATGCGAGGAGATTTTTGAAAGGCACATTTTAACAGAAGTGCTGGTACTTCAAAGCATGTCCCCATTGATCAACGACAAAGACCTTGATACCTTTTGGTCCATGGTTGCGGAATTGACGGCGAATTGGAAGGATGCGGAAAAAGAAATAAAAGAAACTTTGTAATTTAATGTATTTTTTTTTATTTTTTTTTATATTTATTTATTATTGAAAATAGAAATATTATTATTATTTTTTTTAATAATAAGTGGGAATGAAAGGAAAATGAGAAAATAATCACAGTGAAATGGAGGAATTAACTGATGAAATGATGGTGAAATAAGATGAGTTTTAATGGGATTGAGTAAGATAAATGTTGAATGGAGTGAAATGGGATTGGATGGGATGAAATGTGGAGTGGAATGGAATGGATGGGATGAAATGTGGAGTGGAATGGAATGGAATTGGATGGGATTGGATGGGAAAGAATCATGATTGCAGATGTTTGCAAGGGTAGCTCGCATGAAATTCTTGAATCAGATTGGGTGAATTGCAAAGGTGATGGGATGGTTCCCACGAGGGGCAATCTTTGTCGGACTGGAAGCCAGACCATTTGACAAGGTATTGAAGTTTTCCTTTGCGTAACCTGGAATCCAGAATACGGCTTACTTCCCACTCTTGATGATTGAGGACAGTGACTGGTTCAGGACGGGGATGAGTCTTGCCCGGGTATGGGCCTCGAGCTGGCTCTAGGAGAGACACATGAAAGACCGGGTGGATACCTTTCCATTTTGCAGGTAAAGTAAGTTTAAAGGCGTTAGGGGAGATGACTGATTCTAATTTAAAGGGGCCAAGCTTTCTTTTGGAGAGTTTGCGAGTTGGGCGAGTACTGCAAATGTTGCAAGCATCAAGTCATACTTGATCTCCTACTGCAAAGGTTGGAGCCAAAGTGCAAGATTGGTCTGCTTGCTCCTTATAGCGCTGGTTTGCTTCTTTGAGGTTGGTTCAAGGTTGCAATTGAAGGGATTGAATTTGTTCAAGGTAATCAGTAGCAGGTTGAGAAGGTGCTACGTGAAGGGAAGAGAAAGTTGGGTTTCTACCATAAAGAGTTTGGAAGGGCAACTGTTTGGTGGAAGAATGAGTGGAGTTGTTGTAGGCAAATTCGGCTAGTGGGAGCCATTGCAACCAGTCGTCTTGTTGATAGGCAACATACATTTGAAGATGTTTTTCAAGGATCTGATTAACTTGCTTGGTTTGCCCATCCGTTTCTGGGTGGTAAGCCGTTGAAAAATTGCGAGTGATCTTGAAATGTTGGCATAGCAAGGTCCAGAAGCTTGAGACAAACAGAGATCCACAATCACTAACTATATTATCAGGGAGGCCATGTTTTGAAAATACATATTCTATGAACAAGTTAGCCAAGTCTTCTGAAGAGGCCATCACATTACTGCGTAAAAATAAAGCCTTATTTGAGAAGCGATCTACTATTACTAGAATAGCATCATATCCACTAGAAGAAGGTAATTGAGAGATGAAATTCATAGAAAGCAAGTGCCAAGGACGAGGCGGAATTTGAAGTGGCTGGAGCAGCCCATACTTCTGGTGTTTCAAGGACTTGTTACGATTGCAATCATAGCACGCGCTAACATAGTCTTTTACTTCCTTGGTCATACCAGGCCAGTAGAAGTCTTGTGCGATCAATTGGTAGGTTTTATCCTGCCCATGATGACCAGCAAGCGGAGAATTGTGCCGTGACTTGAAGATATCTAACTTAATGCAAGAATTATCTGGTACTATTATACGATTATCATAGACTAAAAAGTCATTATCATCAATACTAAAACTACTATCTAATAAGTTCGCACTTTTGCAAAGTTTGATGAACTTGGGGTCGTTGTGTTGAGCTTGTTGGAGTTTGGAAGCCAAATCTTGTAAGTGAGCAATGATCAAACTGAGTTGGGCAGATTGGGTTGAGAAAAGTGTCCTAACGTTTTCAGGGTTGTTTTTGGCAAAGGTGCTCCCCCCCCCCTGGGTAAACGTTGTCCCGACGTGATAAAGCATCAGGGACTACCGCTTGTTTCCCAGGACAGTACGTGATCGTAAAGTGGAACTCGGAGAGGTATTTGGCCCATTATGCCTGTCTACGTGTGAGGAATTTTCAGCTCATGAAATACTTCAAAGAACTATGATCAGTTAAAACCTCAAAGGATTCCCTAAGACTCAAAAGGTATGAACGCCATTTTTTCAAGCAATAAACGATTGTGAGAAGTTCCTTGTCATGAATCTCATAGTTAAGCTCTGAAGCGAGCAACTTTCAAGACTCAAAAGCTACGTGATTAAAGAGAGAAGTGGAAGAAGAAAACTGCAAGATTACTCCTGCAATCACATAGTTGCTTGTGTCTGTTTTGACAATAGTGCAAGCTAGCTTGTTGAAGTGAGCAAGTATTGGAGCAGTGGTGAACGCTTTGTTCAGAGCTTCAAACTCCGAAGCAGCTTGCTTGGTAAAGATAAAAGGAGTGTCTTTTTGAAGAAGGTTAGTAAGATTCACGGTTTTTTTGGCATAACGCGCAATAAACCTTCTATAGAAATTACTGAAACCAAGGAAAACTTGAAGAGATTTAATCAAAGAAGGTGGGGGCCAGTCCAATATGCGTTTGCACTTGGCTGGGTCCATCAACAGTCTATTCTGCAAGACTACAACACCTAGAAAATGAAGAGAAGAGGAATGGAACTCGCACTTAGAGGCTTTTGCAAACAGGTCATTCTTGCAAAGTCGCTGTAGCACCTCTCGCACATGTGCAATGTGATCTTTGAGGTTTCTTGAGTAGACTAGTATATCATCAAGATATACCACGAGGTATTTACCTACAAGATCGGAGAACATGTCGTTGACAAAATGTTGAAAAGTGGAAGGAGCATTGCAGAGGCCAAAAGGCATGACGGTATACTCATTGCTGCCAAACCGGGTTCTCATTGCAGTCAAATACTCATGACCTTCCTTAATGGGAATTAGGTTATAGGCACCTCAAAGGTCTAACTTTGAGAAATAAGTAGCTCCATGGAAGAGGGTAAGAAGATGTGAAATAGGCGGTACTGGATAGGCATTCTTCCGGGTTACCTGGTTCAGTTTCCTGTAGTCAACACAAAGGCAAAGTCTGCTGTCCTTTTTTGGTACAAATAGGACAGGGGAACCGGTGTTTGAATTGCTTGGTCAAAGAAATCCTTTTGCTACATTTTCCGCAATGTAGTCTTGAAGCGCAATTGATTCTGGCGTCGAGAGAGAGTAAACTGGTCCTGGTGCCAGAGGTGGGCCAGTAAGTTTGATCTTGTGATTGTAAGGACGGGATGGAGGTAGTTTATCTGCTTTTGCAGCTGAAAAGACGTCAGGAAAGTCATGATAAACCAAAGGTAAAGACTCTCAAATGATTTCTAAATTTTCAATCTTGTCATCTTTGAGAACCAAGGTTGAGGTGCTTGCATGGTGCGAGAGGATTAGGGAGCTCAAAATACACCTTTTGGTTGGTGTCTGTTTCTCTTCAAAGGAACAGGAAAGAGGTAAGCTGGATAGGTAAGCAATAACTCCTAAATCTGAAGAGGGAATTTGAGAATGAAGGTCAGGATATTGCAAATCTCCTGGCGGAAAATTGTCATCCAACTCAATGACAGTGTCAGGTGGGCTTTTTTAATTCCTGATTGACAGAAATGTTGGCGTTCTGGGGGTGCAAGGTTCAAAGGTTAATTACTCCTTCTTGCCAATTCACATCCGGATTCCAGTAAACTAGGAAATCATGGCCTAGAATGGTATCATCCATTCCGGGTATAGCCAAGACAAATAAATCCCATTCAAAGCTGGGGAAATTGGAGAATGCAAAGGTCCATTTTGCCTTTTGGGAAACCCAATAAGACGGTTCAGTCGCACTACTTACTAGATAGATGGGAAATTTATCTATCCCAGAACGCATAAGATTTTTGGAAGTGGAAAAAGATTCACTGATGAAGGAAACATTAGCGCCAGAATCAAGTAATACTTGATAAGGAGTGTTCTCGGAATGGAATAGGATAAATCTTGAACTTGGAGCACCTAGTGACTCGCAAGTGAGAAGATTTACTCGCGGTGATTTAGATAATGTGTAGTTTTCCTTGCAAGTATCAGAAAAACTACAAGCTAATTTTTTGACTGCTTAGCCGCTTCACGTGCTAACCGCTTTGCGCAGCTGTCGAAATCATGTTTACCTCCAAAATACATACACAGCCCGTTCTTTTCTCTTTGCAGTTGTTCCTCACTTTGAAGCATCCCGGTTTCCTTGTCCAAGAACTTCAGAGTTTTGGCGATGGCTTTCCCTTTTGAGTTGGAGTTTGAAGTCGGGGTTGGTTTGGATGGTTTTGGGTTCCTCGTGTTTTGCTTCGAGGAGTCGTCCACCCTTTGAGCCGAGGTGGATGGTCCATGGTCGTTTTGCCAAGAGCGATTCATGTCATGATAGCCATTATCAAGCTCAATCACTCGATTGATTAGCTGCTGAAGCAAGGTTGTCTTATGACCCCCAACTGCGAGCTGTTCAATTAAGTGTGCCGGTAAACCCTTCGGAAATGGAATAGAAGAGCGGCCTTGTTCCACTGGATGCAAGACTGCAAGGTTCGAAAATGAGAAATATAAATGGAAGCTCTACTATTCTCCTTCATAACTAAACTATTAAGTTCGTATTTGGCGTTTCGAACTTCATTGGGATCGCCAAACAGGGTGAACAATTTTTGCTCGAACTTGTCCCAGTTTTTGAGAACACATGTGGGACTGTTGTTGGATAAAAGTTTGAGGTACGGTTCGAACCACTGCAAGGCTCTACCTCCTAAGAAGGACAAAGCATACATAACTTTATGTCTATCGGAAGGGAAATTGTTGGAGTCGTTTGAAAAGATGATTTTACAAGACTGTAGGTAGGATCTAAGCTTATGAGGCTGTTCTCCTGTAAAGTGATCAGGTTGTTTCATGCCCAGAGCGCAAAAACTAGGATTGCTTGGACTAGATTGCTGGGCACCATGAGTGAGGGCCTGGATCAATGTTGAAAGCAGGGTCGGAGCATTGGGCTTGAGAGAAGTAGTGCGAACCCCTGGTCTACCACGAGTCAAGGTTTCATCAGAAGAATGGTCGGAGTCTGCAAATTCCGCAAGAGGGTCCCTTGGAGCATCCCGTGGAGGAGCCAAAGGATAATTGACAGGTTCCACAGATGGCGATTTAGAAGGAGGAACTGGATCTAAGGGTTGTTGGGCCCGAGGAGCGCTGGTTCTCCCTACCCAATGCATCTCATCATTGTCAGGGGCTAGGGAAGTGTTCCTGGTTGAGCGAGTACGTTACATCGAAAAAGAAGAAGTCTACTATAGGTTGGCAGGCTACAATAGATGAGTTGAGTTAGTTAATTTACTGTCACACGACCACCCCACGTACTATAGGGCAATTCTTAGATGATTGTGAGCGCAAAGGAATACCAAGTGCGAGGGCAATTGCAAATAGCAAGACCCAGTTGCAAAGTGCAAACTTGGTTATGCCACTCAACAAACGGCAAGATGAATGGAAGGTGTTCTGAAGAAGGAAACTCAACCTGAGTCCAATGTGATAACTAGGTTGCAGCAAAATGCAAGAACGTATGAAATTAACTAACTGAGGAGACAATCATCAGGCAAGGGGATAGCCCTTATAAGGTAATCCAAAGTGACTAGATACAACCTGGTGATGAGCTAACTACAGGTGAAGCAGTGAGGCAATGAATGACAGGAACGGAATAGGAAATGCAGCAGTGGTATAGATCCAAGTTCTTAGCGTAAGTGCGAGACAATAGAATCTGAGCGTACAATTGCATGAAAAATTGGGATAGGAGCGAGTGACGTTGAAGGTAATGCAAATGAGGGGTAATAGTGTATGCAGGGTAGCGACTAGTCCAATTGCAAACTATACAGTAGTGATGGCTTGGTTAGACGTAGATGCAAACTAACAAACAATGCATGACCAAAGATGGAAGTCCAAGGCTGTTGATTGGCCAGGGAAGGAGATTGGATCTCATAATGGATGGTTGACCAGTATGGAGTTAACTGCAAAGTTTGCAAGTATATACTGAGTTGGTCGCCGAGATTGGAAGGTCAGCGTGAGCCAGAGGAATTAGCGGACCGCACCATTGATGTTGTGCTTTTATTTGTGTCACGCTTTTAGACTGAGGTAGATGGTACTGAGGAGAGGACATGTCAAAGTGGTGAAGACAATAATCCTTAAGTGTGAAGCGTGACAACAATGCAGAGTGACTGTGCACTATGCAGAGTGACTGTGCACTATGCAAAGTGCCTTTGCACAATGCAGACTGACTGTGCACCATGAACAGCAACTGTGCACAATGCAAAACAACTGTGCAAAGTGCACAGCAACTGTGCAAAATGCACAGAAACTGTGCAAAATGCAGAGCAACTGTGAAAACTGCACAAAAACTGTGCAAAATGCCCAGAAACTGTGCAAAATGCACAGTGACTGTGCAAAAACCACAGCTACTGTGCACAATGCACAGTTAATGTGCAGAATGCCATCAATTTAGGAGGGGTTTTAACCCTCCATGATCCATTCTGGAGGGGTTTCAACCCTCCATCATCCATTCTGGAGGGGTTTCAACCCTCCATCATCCATTCTGGAGGGGTTTCAACCCTCCATCATCCATTCTGGAGGGGTTTCAACCCTCCATCATCCATTCTGGAGGGGTTTCAACCCTCCATCATCCATTCTGGAGGGGTTTCAACCCTCCATCATCCATTCTGGAGGGGTTTCAACCCTCCATCATCCATTCTGGAGGGGTTTCAACCCTCCATCATCCATTCTGGAGGGGTTTCAACCCTCCATCATCCATTCTGGAGGGGTTTCAACCCTCCATCATCCATTCTGGAGGGGTTTCAACCCTCCATCATCCATTCTGGAGGGGTTTCAACCCTCCATCATCCATTCTGGAGGGGTTTCAACCCTCCATCATCCATTCTGGAGGGGTTTCAACCCTCCATCATCCATTCTGGAGGGGTTTCAACCCTCCATCATCCATTCTGGAGGGGTTTCAACCCTCCATCATCCATTCTGGAGGGGTTTCAACCCTCCATCATCCATTCTGGAGGGGTTTCAACCCTCCATCATCCATTCTGGAGGGGTTTCAACCCTCCATCATCCATTCTGGAGGGGTTTCAACCCTCCATCATCCATTCTGGAGGGGTTTCAACCCTCCATCATCCATTCTGGAGGGGTTTCAACCCTCCATCATCCATTCTGGAGGGGTTTCAACCCTCCATCATCCATTCTGGAGGGGTTTCAACCCTCCATCATCCATTCTGGAGGGGTTTCAACCCTCCATCATCCATTCTGGAGGGGTTTCAACCCTCCATCATCCATTCTGGAGGGGTTTCAACCCTCCATCATCCATTCTGGAGGGGTTTCAACCCTCCATCATCCATTCTGGAGGGGTTTCAACCCTCCATCATCCATTCTGGAGGGGTTTCAACCCTCCATCATCCATTCTGGAGGGGTTTCAACCCTCCATCATCCATTCTGGAGGGGTTTCAACCCTCCATCATCCATTCTGGAGGGGTTTCAACCCTCCATCATCCATTCTGGAGGGGTTTCAACCCTCCATCATCCATTCTGGAGGGGTTTCAACCCTCCATCATCCATTCTGGAGGGGTTCAACCCTACATCATCCATTCTGGAGGGGTTTCAACCCTCCATCATCCATTCTGGAGGGGTTTCAACCCTCCATCATCCATGCTGGAGGGGTTTTAACCCTCCATCATCCATTCTGGAGGGGTGTTAACTCTTGTTCAGGGGCGTTAAAAAGTGATGGCACTTGCTAGCCAGTGCTATCAAGCATTGTCTGGTTGAAGCTCTGTCCAATCTCTACTCAAATGCATTTTCATTCTCAAAGATGTTTTTGGTTCACAGTGGCTTTGCAAAATGCAGATTGACTGTGCACAATGCGCAATGCACAGCAACTGCACAATATACAATGCACAGCAACTTTGCACAATTCAGAGTGACTGTGCACAATGTAGAGTGACTGTGCACAATGCACCATGCAAAGTGACTGTGCACAATTCAGAGTGACTGTGCACAATGCATCATGCACAATGCACAGCAAATGTGCACAATGGAGTATGTAGGGCAACCGCGCACAATGCACAGCAACTGTGGAATATGCAAAGTGACTGCTCAAAATGTAAAATGAATATGCAAAATACACAGCAAATCTTCACAATGAACAGCAACTATTCAAAATGCACTGCAACTGTTCACAATGCACAGCAACTCTCCACAATGCACAGTGACTGTGCACAATACCAAGAAACTGTGCACCATGCACAGCACCTGTGGACCATGTACAGCACCTGTGCACCATGCACAGCACCTGTGCACCATGCACAGCACCTGTGCACCAGGTACAGCCCCTGTGCACCATGCACAGCACCTGTGCACAATGCACAGCACCTGTGCACAATTCACAGCACCAGTGCACAATTCACAGCACCTGTGCACAATTCACAGCACCTGTGCACAATTCACAGCACCTGTTCACAATGCACATCACCTGTGCACAATTCACAGCACCTGTGCACAATGCACAGCACCTGTGCACAATGAACAGCACCTGTTCACAATGCACAGCACCTGTGCGCAATGCACAGCACCTGTGCGCAATTCACAGCACCTGTGCGCAATGCACAGCACCTGTGCAAAATGCACAGCACCTGTGCGCAATGCACAGCACCTGTGCACAATGCATAGCAACTGCGCAAAATGCACAGAACTGTGCAAAATGCCCAGACCTGTGCAAAATGCAAAGACCTGTGCAAAATGCAGAGAACTTTGCAAAATGCCCAGAACTGTGCAAAATGCACAGAACTGCGCAAAATGCACAGAACCGTGCAACATTCACAGAACTGTGCAAAATGCACAGAACTGTGAAAAATGCACAGGACTAGGCAAAATGCACAGAACTGTGCAAAATGCTCAGAACTGTGCAAAATGCTCAGAACTGTGCAAAATGCACAAAACTGTGCAAAATGCACAGAACTGTGCACAATGCACAGAACTGTGCACAATGCACAGAACTGTGCACAATGCACAGAAACTGTGCACAATGCACAGAAACTGTGCACAATGCACAGAAACTGTGCACAATGCACAGAAACTGTGCACAATGCACAGAAACTGTGCACAATGCACAGAAACTGTGCACAATGCACAGAAACTGTGCACAATGCACAGAAACTGTGCACAATGCACAGAAACTGTGCACAATGCACAGAAACTGTGCACAATGCACAGAAACTGTGCACAATGCACAGAAACTGTGCACAATGCACAGAAACTGTGCACAATGCACAGAAACTGTGCACAATGCACAGAAACTGTGCACAATGCACAGAAACTGTGCACAATGCACAGAAACTGTGCACAATGCACAGAAACTGTGAACAATGCACAGAAACTGTGCACAATGCACAGGAACTGTGCACAATGCACAGAAACTGTGCACAATGCACAGAAACTGTGCACAATGCACAGAAACTGTGCACAATGCACAGAAACTGTGCACAATGCACAGAAACTGTGCACAATGCACAGAAACTGTGCACAATGCACAGAAACTGTGCACAATGCACAGAAACTGTGCACAATGCACAGAAACTGTGCACAATGCACAGAAACTGTGCACAATGCACAGAAACTGTGCACAATGCACAGAAACTGTGCACAATGCACAGAAACTGTGCACAGTGCACAGCAACTGTGCACGATGCACAGCCACTGCGCACAATGCACAGAAACTGTGCACAATGCACAGAAACTGTGCACAATGCACAGAAACTGTGCACAATGCACAGAAACTGTGCACAATGCACAGTAACTGTGCACAATGCACAGTAACTGTGCACAATGCACAGTAACTGTGCACAATGCACAGAAACTGTGCACAATGCACAGTAACTGTGCACAATGCACAGTAAATGTGCACAATGCACAGTAACTGTGCACAATGCACAGTAACTGTGCAAAATGCACAGAAACTGTGCACAATTCACAGTAACTGTGCAAAATTCACAGCAACTGTGCACAATGCTCAGCAACTGTGCACAATGCACAGCAACTGTGCACAATGCACAGAAACTGTGCACAATGCACAGCAACTGTGCACAATGCAAAGAAACTGTGCACAATGCACAGTAACTGTGCACAATGCACAGTAACTGTGCACAATTCACAGTAACTGTGCAAAATTCACAGCAACTGTGCAAAATGCACAGCAACTGTGCACAATTCACAGCAATTGTGCACAATGCACAGCAACTGTG
Source organism: Puccinia polysora (assembly GCA_025617555.3). Lineage (NCBI taxonomy): Eukaryota > Fungi > Basidiomycota > Pucciniomycetes > Pucciniales > Pucciniaceae > Puccinia > Puccinia polysora. The sequence continues at coordinate 6,002,115 of CM062620.1, forward strand.
CACAATGCACAGCAACTGTGCACAATGCACAGCAACTGTGCACAATGCACAGCAACTGTGCACAATGCACAGCAACTGTGCACAATGCACAGCAACTGTGCACAATGCACAGCAACTGTGCAAAATGCACAGCAACTGTGCACAATGCACAGCAACTGTGCACAATGCACAGCAACTGTGCACAATGCACAGCAACTGTGCACAATGCACAGCAACTGTGCACAATGCAAAGCAACTGTGCACAATGCACAGCAACTGTGCACAATGCACAGCAACTGTGCACAATGCACAGCAACTGTGCACAATGCACAGCAACTGGGCACAATGCACAGCAACTGTGCACAATGCACAGCAACTGTGCACAATGCACATAAACTGTGCACAATGCAAAGCAACTGTGCCAAATGCACAGCAACTGTGCATAATTCATATAAGCAACTGTGAACAATGCATAGCAACTGTGCATTAGAGCTTGGATGAATATTGTCCACAGTCACTGTGCATTGTGCATTGGAGCTTGGACACATATTGCGCACTGCTGCTCTGCATTGTGCACAGTTGCAGTGCATTGTGCACAGTTTTTGTGCCTTGTGCAGAGTTGCTGTGCATTGTGCAAATTTGCCAACATTTGCTGTGCATTGTGCACAGTTATTGTGAATGGCGCAAAGTTGATATGCATTGTGAACAGTTGCTTTGCATTGTGAACAGTTGCTGTGCATTGTGCACAGTTTCTCTGCATTTTGCACAGTTACTCTGCATTTTTCACAGTCACCATGCATTTCTCACAGTCACTGTGCAATGTGCACAGTCACTATGCATTGCACAAAGTCAGTGACTGTGCATTTGAGTGTCAATAAATTTTGACCTGAGCTTGGTAGGAGCTTGACCTGTGCTTGGCCATACATTGGGCAAGAGCTTTTTGATGGCACTTGCTAGTAAGTGACATGCAGATTTCTGTGGTGTTGGGGAATTAATTTTTCCAAATGTCTATAAAACTGTTTTTTAGAAAGAAATAAAATCCAGATGGTTTCAATTCAGTCTGTTTAAAAAGTTTTTTGACATTTTATGGGCTCTTTTTGGCATAGGAAATCCTACCCTTGGGATGTATTTTGTCTCAATGTGACAAGATATCAGGCACTATAGAGGGGTTCCCAGGTCTTGAGACTATGGTAAAGTAAATTCAGAAAAGAATTCAGCCCAGTGGGCTTGGACACAAGTCAAGACTTCAGAGGTCATACAAATATTTCAGAGATAAAAGATCAGTGATAACTTCAAAGGAAGAGGTAAGACTGAGGAGGTAAACTCTCCAGATATTTATAGACCATACAATGGCTAAGAGATCTTTCTTGTTGATTTTGTAGTTCATTACAGAAGTAAAAATTTTTCTGCTTTCAAAAGCAATTGTGTTCTTGGATCAATCAGGGGAGACTTTGGTGAGAACAGCCCCTAGGGCATAGTCACTAGCATCAGTCTCCATAATGGGTTTTAAAGAAAACCCAAAATTTTTAAGGATAAGAGCCTTGGTAAAAGCCAGTTTGAGCTCATCAAACTACTGTAAAGCCCTTGGGGATAAAGGAAACATGGGTTCTGAATCAGTGAGAGCAGTGAAGAGATAGAACTTCCTATAATAGTTAATGATCAACCTGCATTAAAAATCAGAAAAACCCAAAAACTGATGTAAGGCCTTTTTGTTTGTGGGTTCTGGCCAATCCAAGATCTTTTGGAACTTGGATTATTCAATTTAAATACCATTCCTAGAGATCACATAGGCTAATCAATCCACTGATGACTCATGAAATTCTCATTTCAAAGGTTTTGCATATATGTTGTTTTTCCAAAGTCTTTTCAAAACTTCACATACAGGTTATGTGTGTTCCTCTAAGGTTTTGGAAAAAATAAGAGTTTCATCAAGGTAAACCACAACACAGATGGTAATAAGTTCTGAAAAAATTTCATTGACAAGGAATTGAAAATAGGCAGCAGTATTGCTCAGTCCAAATGGAATAAAAAAATATTCAAAAATTCCAAACTGGGTCCTGAATGCTGTAAGATGTTCATCCCCCTCTTTGATTTGAAGGAGTTTATAAGAACCCCTGAGGTCAATTTTAAAAAAAATAGTAGAACACAAAAAATACTTTTGATAAGTGAGTCATGGGAGGAATGGGGTACCAGTTTTATTGGGTAACAATGTTAAGCTTGCAATAGTCAACACACAATATTGTTGAATCCTCCAAATCCTATCCTCAAGCTTCCTAAGACGGCCAAAACATATGCTGCCAGCCCGCGCACTGCTAGCCCGCACTTGGCGCAGCACCACTCTCTCTCTCTCTAGCTCGCGGCCCCTGGCCTCACTCATCAACTCTCCCGGGGACTCAACCGGGACCTTCCTTGCTTCCTTTCCTCCACGACTGCGATCTTCTCTTTGTTTCATTTCTCATCCTCTTCTTTTGAGTTTCCTTTCACTTCTCCTTTGTTAAAAACCTTTCTTTCCTTCTTCCCATTTTCATTTCTCTCTCACGCTCCAATCCTTCTCTTCAACTCGAAATCAATTCTCAATTGCCTGTTCCCGATTTACCTCAGACGCCTCAATCTCAATCCCTCAACAATCCTTCACCAACTCAAGTCTCTATTGTCAATCCTGATTCCCTCAACGCTCATTGTCAACTGTCTGGTATGATTTCCTGATTTCCTTTGTCCTTCTTCTATCTGTTGTCTTCTCAAATTCTCTCTTCTCTCACCTCTCAACTGAATCCCGTTGTTCTTCAGACTTTGTCTCATCCCTTTTGGTCATGATTTCTTTTCTTTAATGAAATTCATTTCACACTGTTAAAAGCCAAATCGCACGACTTGCTAATCTTCAGTCAAGACCATGGAGGGACCTGGCTCTTTGGACGTATTTCGGCAAATCATGCTCAAAGCCGCACTCAAAGCTGTTCCCAACTTTACCAATGAAAATTACTCAATCCGGAAAGATAAAATTTCTATCCTCTTCAAACTCAAAGGAATAAAATCTACCCTGGATGAAGATGTCAAAAATATAAGCTCCTCCAATGACCTTGAAACCCGTGTAATCATTCTTTCCAAAATTGACTCTACTACTCACAATAATGTAGTGAATCAGGACAACATCAACTCAGCCAAGAGTCTTTGGAAGACAATCAAGGAAAGGTTTGCATCATCTCAAACCGCAAATCAAGCTAGAGTCTTCAATGACTTCCTTTATCAGTCATTCAAACCCGAGGCAATTTTTTCCTTCATCACAGAAATCAAAATATCCCTCAAGAAGATGATTGAAGTAGGTATAGAACTCCCTATGGATATACTGGCCTACCTTGTACTTTTTAAATTTCCAACTTCCCTTCACTCGCTGCAACAGAAAATAATGCACTCCGACAAGGAATTCACTGTTGACCTTATTCTCAACCATCTAACCCAACTCAAGAACAAATCAAAGTCCAAAATCACCAAAGGACCAGTTTGAGAAACCGCACTCGTGTCAAACAAACCAAAAACCTTGACGGCCAAAGGTCCTTGCTGCAAACAAGGCTATCACAACCCAAATGCAACAGATCATCCTGAGGAAAGGTTCTGGCATAAGTACGAACACCTCGCACCCGATTGGTGGAAAGAATCGCAGGCTAAATGGAGAGACCAACGGCAATCCAAAAATCCCAAAGTAGCTCACTATCTCACTCTTCTCACTACGTGGATCAACAAGGTCAATGCCGATCATTGGATCATTCTCAACTCAGGGGCCTTGTGCCACATGTTCAATTCAACAGAATACTTCACATCCCTTCAAGAATGTGACAAAGGACACATCAGCACCAGAAAAGATGGCGCAAATCTCCCAATCAAAGGAAAAGGAGATGTAGTCCTTACTTGGAAACATGCTCAAATCCGTCTCTCCAACTGCTTATTTGTCCCAGATCTAGTGATCAACCTTGTCAGTCCTGGAATCCTAGTCTCCAAAAAGCAATGCTTAATCTTTGCCCACGGGAACTCCTTCAAGGTTTCCCGCTCCGACGTTCCTGTGTTTGAAGGATTCATCCGCAACAATTTCTTCTCTCTCAACATTCCATTGTCAATTGGTGATTAATCCAGAATCAGCTACTTGACTCAAAAACCTTTGATAACGACAAACTGCTTTACCTCCATCAATCTCTTGGCCATGCCAGTCCTCTTTGGTTAAAGAACGCACAACCAAACATTCCTAATGCCCTCATCAAAAATTTCCAATGCCCAGACTGTGCCTTCTCCAAAATCACCAAGACCTCTTTCAACAAGAAAGCTACCCTTGCCTTGAAACCGTTCAAAAAACTTCACATTGACCTCATGGGACCAATTAACCCAGGATCCCCCAACGGGATGAGGTAGATCATGACAATTGTCAACAGCTGCTCTGGTTATCTTTCAGCTATCCCTCTAAGAAACAAATCTGACGCATGCCTTAACCTCTTATCCATTCTCAGATTCAAAAAGCAAAAACAAGGCGATTTTCCCTCCACCATCTGTTCTGACGGCGGAGGCAAATTTGTATCTCATGAATTAAAATCCTTTTTTGAAGAGAACACCATACGACACATCGTAACTGAACCCTACCACCACAAACACAACGGTTGGGTGGAGTGGGCTAACCAAACCATAGCTGAATCCATCAGGAATAATCTTTGATCCTCCAAGCTTGCGCATATTTTCTGGGCTGAAGTGGCTAAAGCCTTGAATTTCATGCTCAACCAAATCCCAAAGCTCCTGCATCAAAAATCCCCATATGAGGTCTTTATCAACAAGTCACTGCCTCTGGACTACTTCCACCCTCTGGGCTCCAGAGTAGTGTACCTGAACATGAAAATCTCACGCGGGGACAAATTTGCCAATTGGGGGCTCAAAGGAACTCTCATAGGCTTCAACCCTGATCTGCTCTTGTACCGCATTCTCAAGCCCGACAACTCTATCACCTCCTCTAAACACATCAAGATTATCAAAGCCAATGCAAATGCTCCCTCCAACAACAACTCGTCAACTGTCAGCACGCTGTGGTGTTGTATTTATAACCCCGGATCGAGAGCTGCGTTGCGGGCTGCGCGCTCAGCAGTTGGGTAGGTCGGGCTCAGCATCTGGCGTGCGCGCGGTCTCAGCAGTGCCTGCTGCGGGCTCAGCAGTAGGGGCTGCGGGGCTCAGCACCAGGTATGGGTTGGGCCTACCTCAGGCGGCGCCGGACCGCGACCCGCCCGGAAGAAGCGGACCAAGTGATGGAGCCGGCCCGACCAAGCTCGCGGGTGGCTAGTCCGGAAGGCGAGGGCGGGGCGATAATGGGCTATACGCGCTGGGGAGGCCCGCGCGGGCATAAGCGTGGGCCAACCCGCGGATTGCGGGATTTGCAGACGGCGCGGACGGAAACACGGGGGGCTCCGAGTAGGGCGCGGCGGAGGGCCGCGCCATGAGAAGGATGAACCGGGCTACGTTAATACCAAAGGGCGCGGGAAATGGCGAGGGATGGAGGGATAGGGTTGGGCTAGGGTTCTGCGGCTTAGGGTTTTATTTCATCACTTGTTCTTGTTGTTTGTGGTTTTACTTATTCTAGGGTTGAGGGGGGGACTTAAAACCTCACCCTCAACTCCGGGTTGGGGAGGATCATCATCTTACAGATTGGGGGGAAGGAAGGAATTTCATCATATCATCACTCTCTCTTCTTAAAAAATAATCGCGCCCAATCATCTTACAGACGCTAGACCAATAATTTCTGGAACTCAGGACAACTTGTGAAGGTAACTCTTCTTAACTTTCCACAACGCTTGACATTGATTTTCCAACTTCTTCCTGTTCTCCCCCTTCCATCAACTCCCCTACCACTAACCCACACCCTCTACCATGCGGCAAATCCATGTCCTCAGAATCTGAATCATCCTCAGCCTTCAACAATCAAAGCTCCAACTTGTCAATTGACGTAGCCAAGGAACTCGCTCCCTCCAGGCTGCTTTGCAATTGATCTCTGCTCAAACCCCCCGATTGCTATGGCTATCACCACTACTTTGTTCCAAATTCCTATGAACAAGCAAAATGTTGAGACTTAAAAAAGTGGGAATCATCATTGGATGTTGAACTAAACGGTATAGAAAGCATGGAATTTTGGGGAGACTACGACGGGCCTGAACCAGCCAACCCTTTAAATACAACCTGGGTTTATTGCATTAAGGATAATTGCCACGGGGACCCGCTCATCTACAAAAGTCAATTATGCGTACATGGGTTCAATCAAATCTACGGGCTTGACTATCAAGATACCTTCTCCCCAACAGGCAAGGCTGCTTCACTCAGAATGGTGCTTCTGTTTGGGCTCTACCATAAATTACCAATCTCTCAATTCAAAATCAAAAGTGAATTTCTGCATGCTCCGCTTAACACAGACGTGATCTTGAAGACCCCAAAAGGATGCCCTAGAAACTCAAAATATCTCAAGCTAAAGAAATCCCTTTATGGACTCAAGCAAGCCCCTCTCAACTGGTTCAACACCCTCACTCAATGGCTATCCAGCCAGGGATTTCATGAATCCTCCAGCAATCCCTGCCTTTATTTGTATCCCCAGAACAAATCAATCATCTTCTTCCATGTTGAAGACCTCATCCTCATTGGCCTTGGCAATCAATTCAAACAGAACTTTCTCAACCGCTTTCCACACTCCACCGCACACAAACCAAACACCATCCTGGGCATGAAGTATTCCCGGGAGAAGGACAAAATTCTTCTTTCCCAACCAAAACACATTGACCACGGACTTGAAGAACTCAATCTCAGTTATTGTCACCCCTCCTCAGTTCCAATAACCTCCCACCTAAACCTGCAACCCGCCACAGACAAAGAACATGAAGAATTCAAATCCCTCAACATCAACTACCGGTCCACGGTCTTCCTAATGAACTACATTGCTTGCCTCACTCGCCCAGACATCAGTTACGCCGTTTCCAGCCTGGCTCAATTCTGCAAATGACCCGGTATCAACCACTGGCAAGAAGTTAAGCGTTGCTGGAAATACCTGAAGGCCACCAAACATCTCTCCCTCTTACTGGAAGTGAAGCACCCTGAGACTCAACTGAATTGTTACAGCAACACCACCTGGAACAACGACCTGGAGACAAGAAATTCTCAATCTGGCCATCTCACCCTCCTATTCGGATCCCCCATCTCCTGGAGCAGCTACCGCCAAAAGAACGTCACTCATTCAACCACCAAGGCTGAACTAAATCCACTGGTGGACTCATTCCTTGAGGCTATATGGATGAGAGGACTTATTTCAGAAATGTGGGAAAAACCAATTCAACCCAGTCTACACCACATTGACAACAAGGGGCTTGACAACAAATTAAAAAAATTTGGATGCAACTCAAAGACTCGCCATATTGACATCAAAACCAAAGCCATCTGCGAAGAACTCAAAGCCAACAATCTCAAAATCAACCTCATTTCTTCCTCCAATATGATTGCCAACGGCTTAACAAAGGCTTTACCCAAGGCCACTCTTGCAAAACTTCTTCAAATCATCAATTCTCAATTCACACATCCTGAAATCCTACCAGCCACGGGGGGTGTTGAATCCTCAAAATCCTATCCTCAAGCTTCCTAAGACTGCCACAACATATGCTTCCAGCCCGCACACTGCTAGCCCGCACTTGGGGCAGCACCGCTCTCTCTCTCTCTAGCTTGCGGCCCCCGGCCTCACTCATCAACTCTCCCGGAAACTCGACCGGGACCTTCCTCGCTTCCTTTCCTCCACAACTGTGATCTTATCTTTGTTTCATTTCTCATCCTCTTCTTTTGATTTTCCTTTCATTTTCTCCTTTGTTAAAAACCTTTCTTTCCTTCTTCCCATTTTCATTTCTCTCTCACGCTCCAATCCTTCTCTTCAACTCGACATCAATTCTCAATTGCCTGTTCCCAATTTACCTCAGACGCCTCAATCTCAATCCCTCAACAATCCTTCACCAACTCAAGTCTCTATTGTCAATCCTGATTCCCTCAACGCTCATTGTCAACTGTCTGGTATGATTTCCTGATTTCCTTTGTCCTTCTTCTATCTGTTGTCTTCTCAAATTCTCTTGTCTCTCACCTCTCAACTGAATCCCGTTGTTCTTCAGACTGTGTCTTGTCCCTTTTGATCATGATTTCTTTTCTTCAATGAAATTCATTTCACAAATATTAAACCACAACCCTTTTTTTCACAAAGAGGACTGGTGCAACAGTGCTTGAAGTGCTTGGGCAAATAAAAACTTTCTCTACATTTTCCACTATATAGGCTTGTAGGGCCTCCTTCTCATGTTGAATTAGAGAGTAGATAGGCCCAACTGAAGGCAAGGGGCTTCTGATTGGATATGGTGGCTGTAAGCACAGTGAGGAGGGAGTTTATCAGCCTTAACATTTGAAAAAACATCTAAAAATTGTAAACTTCTGAAAATCTCTCCATCACAGTTGAAATTTCTTCGGTTTCCTCATCTTCATCCAGACCTTCTGAAGCAGTCTGCTTTGGGCCAGAATCAGAAGTGGAAATAATCATCCAAAAAAATTGAATGGATAGATCATCCTCTATATCCTCCAACAATTTCAGAGAATGTCCAAAGAATATCCAATTCACAGAGGTAGCTGGTGTTTCACTTGAAGGGAAGTGTTGTGGTTTCATAGATTCTGAAAGAGAGTAGGAGAAGTGATATGCATGTTCACTGGCACAAGGTAAGTAGTGGCCAAATAGAGTTCAACACAAAGGGAACAATACAAAGTTGGTTGGTGCTGTTAAAATACATATTCATTTACATGTGTGCCAAGTATAGGTGTAATCCTAATGGGATGCACATATGGGCCTCTACCGCCCATTGGAAAAACACACGGACCAAAAGGGCCTGTGCGGATGTCACAGATTTGGGGAAACTGGCCTCAAAACATGTGAAATAAGTCATTTTGTACACGGGCCATCACGGGCCTGTTTGGGTGGATGGGAGACCCCAGCAAAATGGCCTTGTATGGGCATTATTGGGCCAAAGTTCTATTTTGGACATACTTGGCCAGCCATGCTGGCCCGCCAAAGTTGTCATTTCCTATCTTTGGCCTTGGACGGCCCGTTTGGGCCTTTGCCTGTGTTGCGGCCCGCTTGGGGTTGCTGTTTCTTTCAATTGGCCCATTTGGGGGCCAGGAAGCCCATGTTGCGCCACCATATGGAGTAGAGGGACTCCAAATGGAGTCCCCCCACGCTGGTTGCGACCAATAAGTAACCTGCAGCTGCTGCTTGCTTTCCGCCACGTTCTGGTGGTTATTTATAGACACGGAGGCAAGTAGGCTTAGCACCGGTAATTTAACTTGGAGCAGCTCAGAAGTGCTTGGGAGTACGCAGCACAATAGGCTCAGAGAAGAAAATTGGCAGACTTTCTATTCTGGAGTACATTAGCTAAGGGCTTGGCATTGGTGCGGAGCCCGCTTTTTTCAGGAAAAATGACAAGAATGGGCCAGAGTTTTTGCCTTTTGCAGACATTGAGAATGGTCAAAAAGAACTTTCCCTCTGCAACTGTGGGTTTACTAATGCAGAAGCAAGTGATCTAAGCTTAGTAGTATGGATTAGGATGATATGGGATATGCACTGAGGTTGCGGAGCTGTGGGGCAATGAACGCTAAAGTTGAGGATGCAGCATGCGGGTTGTTGGGGATTCTAGTTATGCCGCATGGGGTATTGGGAGTGATCCTCTAGGGAAGATTCACAAGGATCTGTTGTTAGTTATGGGTTGGCGCGACTCAAATGCTAGGGGGAATTGGCAACAGGATCATTTAATCTACTGAAAATCATTGAATTGGGTAAGGATTGGACTATTAGTAAGGAGGATCAGTGCAAACCCACAGAGGCAGTGAAAAAAGGAGTCTTTTATTAGCAGTTTACGTTCCTTTTTGGAGTAGGTAAGGAGGGTCAGTGCAGAATGCATGGAGACAATAGGGGTCATTAATTTGTGTTTTTCATTCTTTTTTTTGTATATATAAGGAAGCTTTTCTTTGATTGGAGAGGATATGGGGGGAAATTATTATTGGACCTCACATCATCAGAAATTATTGCAATTATTGGAGTATTTGATTATCTTTTCACAGCAAATTATAGCTAGAATCTTTTCTTCTATTACTTTGGATTTTAATTACCATCAAGAGTTCTTGGAGGTCATAATTAGGGAAATAGTTCAAGTGCGGAGCTTGTTGGGGAGTCTGTCTTGTTTATTTAATATTATTTCATTTCAAGTTAGCTTTAGTGGTTTCCAGCTTGGGTGCAGAAGTGGATTTTGATTAAGAATTGCAGAGGTACAGGAGTGTCATTCAAGGGCTATTGGGCTTTCCTGAACTTGGAGTGAGATTGTTGCAGAGAATTTTACCAAACACCTAATGGCCCCGGCTCCCTCCCCTCCCCTTGCTTGCCATGGCAAAGAGGAGGAAAGGAGGCTGGCTGGAACAAGCCAGCCAGCAGACAGGTCACATGAGGCTCCCATTCAGTATGGGGGGAGGGGGGGGGGGGGGGGGGGAGAGCGCCTTACTCATTACCTCACTCATTTGAGGTAATGAGTGGGGCGCTCTCTCCCCCCCCCCTTACCAAGGGCAAGGAGCCAACGGTTCAGGGGACCTGATCACCCTCCAGCACACCTGATTGTTGATATGGACCAGGTTGGTTGCAGTGAGGCAACCAGCAGTGGAGGGGATTTCATTTCCCTCTCACCTATGCAAGGTGGGGAGGGAAGAACAAGCAGGGCTCTTTCACCCCCCATTACAAAGGTGGAGGCGCAAAGGGCTGGGGGAACTTGATCCCCCTCCAGCCCATCATCTTTGAAGGTCTGCCTGGGGCAACCAGCGGGGGATTTGACCATCCCTGCTGGACCTAGTTAGAAAAGAGGGGGGGGGACAGCATGTCCGCTGGTTACACCCCCCTTTGTGAGATTGATACTCGCCCAGATGAGTTCTGGGTCCCACCTGGTCCATATGAGGGGCCAGGGGCTGGTTGCATGAAGCAACCATCCTATTAAGTGAGGTCACAGGTGTAACAGGGACCTCTTTAAGGAAAACCAGCCCAAGGGTTTGAACAGCAAAGGGCTGGTTCAACCCTGTAAGGATGGAAACTGAAAGGTTGACAGACTGAAGAACTGAATTATCAGATAGAGATAGGGAGATGGAAAAACAACAGCACAGAAACAGCACAGGCAGATGAGAGAAATAAACTGAAGAACCAAAACAGTTAGACAACTGAGCGTTAAGAGTTTGGAAGAGTCACTTGAGAGACTGCAGAATTGGTCTTGAGAACTTGAGGAGAGCAAGCTCAACTGAGGAGGTACTTAACGGTCTTTGGAGGATTGAGATCAGAGGATAAGTTGATAAGAGGGTGGCCTGTTAGCTGTTGAAGAGATGAAAATGGTAAGGAAGAAGGAAAAAACAAAGGAAAAAGAAACAAAAGAAACCTACTCAACTATGAGGACCTTAGAGCCCTAAGGCAAACTCAGGATCTCAGTCAAGCAGTACAATTAGTCTCAAGAGATTCAGATCTGGAGTATTCAACAGTGCCGGTCTTGACAGAGGTGCGCCAGGCATGCTGGTGGAAGCAAACCAAAGAAAAAAGAGAAATTAAACAAAAGGAAGAAGAGATACAAGCATAAATAAATGAAGAAGAAATAAATGAGAGATACAGCAAGGAGATGAAGTTCAAAGACAAGTGTATGGAATTCTGCAACCCTCCCTGGCTTTGAACTTTCATTGCACATGCAGAAAGGTGAGACACTTCATCAGCAGTAATCTCAAAAGGGCTTTGGTTAGAAAGTTGACGCAATTTTCCTTGGAAGAGGTCTTCTTCATTTGGATGGTGCCCTTTGCTATTTCTTCCCAAATGAAATGATGCTTCAGGTCAAGGTTTTTTTATCAGAAGCTAAATTGATTAGCCTGCTGCATAGCCAGTTTTAAACAGCCTTTTTTGTTCTCATGAATTGGAGTTGGAGAGTTGAGTTCCCAGCTAAAAAATTCAAATAAAAATGTTTTCATCCAAAGGACTTCCTTTGCTCCATTACCAATTGACTTTTATTTGGCTTTGGTCATAGAGAGAGAGACCGTTGCTTGTTTTCTTGATTTCCAAATGATAAGATTACCATTCCAAGTAAAAACAATCCTGGAGACAGAACGACGTGTTGAGGGGCAGGTGGCCCAATCAGAGTCCACAAAAGCTGTGAGTGGTTTGTTGAAGTTTTCTGCAGTAAATTTGATACTTTTTCTGGCAGTGTGCAAGAGATAATTCAGCACCTTCAGCGCAGCATTGTAATGAGACAGACTTGGGGCATTGAGGAACTGGGCCAGGTAGTTGAAGGGGAAGGTGATATCTGGTTTGGTGTTGACACTCATATAATTGAGCTCACTGATGAGTTTTTGATAGTTCAAACCCAATGAGGCAAATCAAGTTCTTTCTTTGTTGATGGCAGGGAGAAGTTTTCCATGGAGTGCAAATGGAACAAAGTGTTCCTTAAACTTGGGTAGAGGGTATTTGGCCGCAGTGGACTTGATGTATTTCTCTTGAGAGAGCTTGATCAAACCAGGAGCCTGACACATATTAATTCCCAGGAGAAGCTTGAATTCTTGAAGATACTTCACCTTGAACTGGCTGCCTATGAGAAGGGCAAACTTGTTGGGCTTCTCTCTAAATATTGAAATTTCATCAACATGAATGTAGAGCCAGGTGTCTTTGGAGAGGAACACGCAGTGATTTATGTTGCATCTTTTGAATCCAGATTTTAAGAGCAATTTGCTGATTGTGACGTAACACGCTTGAGGGGCGTGCTTGAGACCATATAACACTTTCTTGATTTGGAGTGTCTTTCCAATTGCTACCTCCACATTTTGAGGAGCTAAGATGTGAATCCATTCCCCAAGAGGAGCATTTAGAAAGGCAGCTTTGACTTTGAGTTGGTGGAATTTGAGGTTGTTGCATAGGGAAAAGGAAATGAGAAGTCAAAGAGAGCCCTTTTTGCCAGTGGGTGCAAAGGTGTTGACAAATTCAACTCCCTCAACCTGATTGAAAACCTGCGCACAGAGCCTTGCCTTGAACTCCAAAATATTGTTTCTCTTGTTCCGTTTGGTTCTGAACACCCAAATACACTTGATCTTGGAGAAATTGCCATCCTCCTCCACCTCCTCCCACACATTGTAGCTGTTGATATTACCCACCTCTTCCTCAATTGCATTGATCCATTCAAATTTGTACTTGCTGTTGATAGCTTGATTGAGTGTTTTTGGGTCTTCATAGTCAGCTTCAACAAGGTAGAGCTGTGAGTCTAGCCTTCTGGGATGATTGAGAATATTACTGGTACAGATTTAAAACTCCATTTTATCCTGGTAAGTTGCTGGAAAGGAAGTCAAAGTGTCCAAAGGGCTTTTGGCAGAAATTTCTGGATCAGAGTGCAAGGCAGGGATCTGATTTTGGTCATGATTAATTACATTAGACTCAGGCGTATCCTGAAATTTGGGGTTGTTGAGTTCAGGTAGAGGATCTGTGTTGCATGGGGAAGATTTAGTGCCAGTAAAGTTGTTTTCCATGAAACACAAATTTCCTAAGATGATGACTTTCTTTTTCAACGGATTGAACACTTGGTAATTTGACAAGTCATTTTCAAAACCAACAAGAATTCCCTTGAACCCAGATTGAGCAATCTTAGAACGTCAAAGATTTTTGGGAATGAGAACTATAGAGGTGCAGCCAAAAGGCTTCAGAAATTTGTAGTTGAAGGTTTGCTTGTACCAGAGTTCATAAGGAATAAGGTTATTCTTGGAGAAAACAGGGAGCAAATTGAAAATATTTGTGGTGGTTTTAACTGCTTGTCCCCAGAGTCTTCTTGTAAGCTTGTCTCGTAACATGAGACATGGTGTTTTTTCAAGAATTGATCCATTAGCTTGTTCTGCCAGTTGATTTTGTTGTGGGGAGTAAGGAGGTGATAGGAGATCATTAATCCCAGCATCCTTGCAGAAGAGCTTGAATTCTTGACCAATGAATTCACCTCCATTGTAAGTCAGAGTGTTAATGATTTTAGAGTTGTTTTTTCTTTCAGCTATTTTGGTGTAGGCTTTGAAAGCTTCTAAGGTTTTGGATTTTTTTTTGAGTAGGGCAATTGATTTGAACCTGGAAAATTGGTCAACAATTGTAAAGAAATATTGGCTGCCTCCAAAATTGGGCAAAGAGAATGTTCAAAATAGGTCCATATGGACAGTTTCCAGAATACGCATGACTGGTTCAAATTGACTATTGAAAGGTTTCAAGATCATTTTCCCCACTTGGCACATTTCACAATTTGAAGAATCTGGTAAGTTGGTGTTGGGAAAAAGGATCTTCAATTTAGCATTGCTAGCATGGCCCAGCTTATTGTGAAGGCTGGAAGGAGTGGGAAATGAGTTAAGAGATTTGGCTTTCTTTGGGTCAAATCTCACACCACACAATTTGAGAAGATTATTCAAAGTAGTCCCAACAAGCTCAAAGTTATCCAAGGAGATGGAGGACCCAGAGAAATGCACTTTCTTGATGAAAACTTTCTTGGACTTAAGTTGGGATAGAGAGATCAGACATTGGATGATTTTGGGTACTGGAAGAACATTTTTCAATTTCATTTGAACACCATCATGGTTGGGAATGAAAGCTTCACCAATTGCCACAGAGTCAAGAGCATTATTTTCATTTTGGGTTCCAATTATTATAGATGGTTATTTAGGATTGAAGATCCAACAAGGTTCATAAACAATGTGATGCAAAGCTCCTGAATAAAGTACAGGAAGTAAAAAAGGGGAAGAGGAAGGTTTGTTTTGCAGATAAATCTGGGCGCTGAAGTAAGCAGACGGCTATTTGGAGGATTGTCAGAGGTTGAGACAGGGATGTGTTGGCAAGATGGGATTGTCCTTGAGAATTTTGGAAGGTCTGAGATGAGGGTAAAGTTGTCAAAAAAGTCTTTCCGGATGATCTGCAAGGGGGTTGTGTTTTTTCTTGGAGCACGGGTGTTTAGGACGTAGACGCCTTCTTGAATTGGTCTCCAAGGAAATGTATAGGAGAACTGTGGATTCTTTGTTGGCAGGAACTTTAGAGGAACGGGTGGACTCAAGATGAGTGACTTCTCAAAGATTGTTCAGGACCTTGGTGGGGAATTTCAGAATTTCATTGTTTAGAAGAATGGGGTTGACTACATGGAAGAACTGTGCAGGAAGTTTGGCAAGAATGATGTATCTGAGGATGTTGGCTGGTACTTTCATTCAAAAAGTAGCCAGTTTTTTATGAGCTTGCAACATTCCTGAATGTAGGCCATGAGGTCCTTTCAGCCTCCTTGATGCCAATATCCTTGGTATCCTTTATCTACCAGAGGTAATAGAATAAATAATAAATATATTATTCAATTAATGCAGCAAACATCTGTAAAATATTTGGATAAAGCTTATTGCAAGGTTGATTGGTTTGGATATGGTTTATTGTTATAAATCACTATAAATAAATTGATTATTAAATATTTTAATAGAGGGGCCACAATTATATTGGGGATCTTTAACACCTCTATTAAGGGAATTCAGTATGAAAAAACATAGGCCTGGTTACTTTGGAACCTTTAATTTATATTCTTAAAGGATATATTTCCCAAAGATAATTTGTATATAAAATACACGGTGGAGTCACAGGGATTTGTAACCAAGCTGCAACAACAGAAAAAGGATAATAAGACTCACTTGTATATTATTAAATCCTTGGTGTACCTGTTTGGGATGCGCACTGATGGGTTTAAGCCTGTTTACTGGGGTTAAAAGGTTGTTCAGAAGTTTAAATTGACAAAAAGGGTTTGGAAAGGATATTATTAATCAGACTAAAGCCAAAAATCACTTAATTATCTTTTATAAGTATTTTATTACATTGGAACGGTTTCTGGATGTAAATATAACTGGGTCTCCCCGTATCAATATCCTCAAAAGATCTCTTTATTTATAGCTTTTTGAGTCCCATATTGTCCTTCTGAGGGGTAAAGGGGCTCAAAGGGACAGACACTGAGGCTAGCAGGTTAACCAATTGCAGACCTTCACATGTGATTGGTGCTGTAGCACGGTTAAAATATAATTTCACAGGGTATGGGAATTATTCTACCTTATAATTGATGTTTGGATGTGTGAATAACAATAATCTGTCCATTTTATTTATTATTCAATTAATTAATCTTAGTAAATGTTCTCAGTAAGTTAATAATTTTTTTAATTGACATTCCTACAGATAGTCTGATTTCAGGTGAGTTCTCATTGTGCATTGAATAATTGGAGTAAAGTCATGTCATTGATTTTACTCATCATTTTCGAATTTTATTTGATTTACTAGAAATAATTATTTAAAAATATAAGTCATGAGTATTTATGTAATATTTTTAATTAATTAGTTTTCTTAGTATGTCCCAAAAAAACTGATGTCTTTTAGCTCTCACAATTGTATATTAAAGTTTTTTAATATATTTTTAGAAATAGTCATTATCTCATTTTCTACATTGTTGGTATTTTAAATTATATTTAATAAAAAATACGTGTAAAGGTTATTTAGGTATTTTTATATAATTTTATGTATTTTTAGACTATCTACTATCCATGGGAACATTTATTACATATGTAGAATGTTCCTGTGTAGTTTATAGCAGGTTTACACGGTACCTAGGTTTCTCAGGCCACCTGTCACTTTGTCAACTTGTAGTCCCGCGGCTGCGTACTTGTCAGAGGCCTGGGGCTGTTTACATGGCTTTGAAAGGGTGAAAGTGCTGTAGCTCAGCCGTGCGCGGGTGTATTGGCTGCCGCGGCTGCGTGCGGGAATTGTGACAGAACACATTTCCATCTGTAACTCCTAAAATATACACAACACCTCAATTCTGACTGAATTTTAGGTGTGAAACCCATATGTGACAATACATGTGAAATATTTAATTGGCCAAAAAGATATACGTACCATACTGGTGCCGTATTATTTTGGTCTTTCATTTCTTAAATATTTAAAATGTAAGAAGTTCGATTTCAAGGGTGGAGTCAATGAGTGACCCTACCTAATTTTGGGTGGAGAATTTATTTCTGAAATAATATTCATGGCTTTCCTACTCTTTCTTAGGTTAATTTTAATATTATTATTTTTATGTTATTTCTGTTACTTTTGCAGCTTGCTCTGCAACCGCAGAAAGCTGACAAATCCCCAGTAAACTGATATCTTATGAAGTAAAGCCAGATTTTCCCTCTGTTGGTGGTTGATAGTGACGCTTAACTTTCCAATATGGCTTGCCGGATAGCAAGGGGATTGGATTGGTTGGTTGGATTAATGATGGCATCAAAAGCGGTATCTCCCAGGTGTTGAATCAGAATGCCAGCTGCTTCATAACACTTTTGTTTTTGAGAAGTGGTTGTGAGGATAACTGGATCCTCGTTGTCTTCTCCTTTGGCAAATTCAAGGAGCCTTTTTTGACATAGGTAGCTACAAATACATAAGGCCCAGAACAAGTAATTGGATTTGTTTAAGATGGGGAGGTTACTGCCTTTGGAGTTTTCTTCACTGTCTGACATTGTTCTTTTGGTTCTTTGGTTGGTCAAAGTTGAGTGAGCAGGTGGGAATGTAAATCTGACAGGTTGACAGACTGAAGAAATTAATTATCAGATAGATATAGGGAGAAAAAATAAACAGCACAGCAACAGCACAAGCAGAAGAGAGAAATAACCTGAAGAACCAAAAGAGCTAGACAACTGAGCATGAAGAGTTCCAAAGAGTCACTTGAGAGACTGAATAATTGGTCTTGAGAGCTTGACTAGAGCTAGCTTGACTGAGGAGGTACTTAATGGTCTTTGAAGGATTGAGATCAGAGGATAAGTTGAGTAGAGCTTGGCCCATTAGCTGTTGAAGAGATGACAACGGCAAGGAAGAATGAAAAAAAGAAGGAAAAAGAAACAAAATAAACCTACTCAACTATGAGGACCTGAGAGCCCTAAGAAAAACTCAGGATATGAGTCAAGCAGTAAAAGTAGTTTCAAGAGATTCAGATCTGGAGTATTCACACAGTAACAGGCTTGACAGAGGTGCGCCAGACACGCTTGTGGAAGCGGGCTCAAAGAAAACAGAGACATAAAACAAAAGGAAGAAGAGATAAAAGCATAAATAAATGAAGAACAAATAAACAAGAGATACAGCAACAAGATGAAGTTTAAAGACACGCATATGGAATTCTGACAGAAACATCAAATTTGACTGGAATAGGCTGGTTAAAAGGTTTCAGAGACTAATGCCATGTGGACCAATGTATCCAATACTAATTAAAGGGGCTTTTAGAGCCTGTAGAGCTCTTGGGGTAGGAAATTTTTCATTTTCTCTTGTTTTATCATGGGCCCACAAGAGGCCAATCTTTTTTACTTAAGGAGCCCATATCCCTGCTGCTTTCCATCATATCAATTGGAATTCATCCAATCAATTATCCAAATTATTTACCCATTGTGAGAGCCCATTACCCTTTATAGACACAAGGTTTCCAGCATTTCTTTTGCTTTAATTACTGCTCCTCCTGCCACTAAGCTAACTGCTGGCATTAATTCACACATTATCAGTACTGGGCTTTATTGGATCCACTTTTGGGATCCATGTGTTTCTGTTTTGAATTCTGGCTTCTTTTTAGTACCTTTAATTTTTGGAGAAGATTTCTTCCATTCAAGATTCAGCTATGAAACAATCATTCTGAATGAGTCAGATGTTTCATTTTTGGGAAATGCTTATGGATATTCAGCTTGAAAAAATTTTTTGTAGTCAGTTTAAGAGGAATGAGGAAGATTTAGATCTGGTCTGAGGTAAAGAAATAGTCTTACCATCCTACAATGAAGGGAATTGGGTGAAATTTTTTAATGTAGGTTGCATATGATCTGGTTTGGAGAAGAGAAGATAATTATTATTGTATTTGAGGTGCTGAGGGTTAATAATGTTGGATATTTGATCCATAAGAAGGGTCACTATTTGAGTGAAGTTAAGGAATGAAAATGAGTTCCATTAAATAAGGCAATAAGGTCAATCTTGCTACGGAAAGTTTTGCTCTGATGGTATAGGGTGTTGATTTTTTGATCTAAAAAAGCAAGTTCAAATATTTTGAAAGGACTAATGATTGTGGGAATATGTCCCCAATAAGAGAGTTGAAATATGAGAGGATTAAGTAATTGACTTGAAAAATTGCCAGGAGCTTTGGAGTAAAGATCCATTATGTTGAAGAAGATAAAGGTTTGTTGTTGATCATTTGAAAAGGAAAAATGTTCTTTGTGAACAAGATTGGAATAAATTGCTTTGTGCAGATTTATTCAAGATTTCAGCTCTGAGCACAGTGGCTCACTGTAGAACTGGTGATAAGGTGAAGGAAAACAACTGTGAGAGTTGTATCTTAGTGACCAAGACTAGAAATGTTTTCTCAAAGAGTAGAGAAAGAACTATGATTCCTAGAGAGGAATTTTCCATTGATTTGGCAGGGCCATTCAACCCAATGTCTCTTGGAGGGACAAATTACTTCATCAATTTAGTTGATACAGAAACTAATTTTGCATGGGTAAAACCAATACAATCAAAGGATAAAGGCACAGAGGAGATTTCCACAATATTCAAGGTCTGTAAAAAGAATGGTCTGATGAAGGAGATCAAAAGGGTAATCACTGATGGAGGGGGTGATTTTGTGAGTAAGGAATTTGAGAAGTTGTTAATTGATTATGGTATCACTCATATTTTTACAACTGAAATTACTCCAAAAAATCATGGAATAGTTGAGAGAATGAATAGGACTTTTTTGGATAAAGTCAGAAATATTATGGCTCAATCTGGTCTACCAAATTTCTTATGGGCTGAGTTGTTATGTACAGTTTTTCTTTTGCATAATATTGTGAGTTTTAATGGGAAGAGTCCCCATTATCAGTTTTGGAAGAAAGAGCCAAAAATGTCACACCTTAGAAAAGCTGGTTCTTTGGTGTATTATAGGGTTCACCATAATGAGGTGATTGGCAAATTGGATCCTAGAGCAAGAACACGGTTTCTTGTTGTTTATGATTTAATAAGTAAGTCATATAGGATATATCCTCTAGAATCTAGAAAGGTTATTTGTCGGAGGGATGTAAAATTTGAGGAAAGTACCTTTCCACTCAAGAGGAGTAATAATTTTGCTGTTGATAGATTACAGCAAGAAATATAATCAGAGCATACTTCACCAGCAAAGGCTGAGGAACATGTAGTTCCAGAAAATGAGGAGATGGCAGAAGTTCCAACAGAGGGTTCAGTACCTGCTTCAGGGGAGTCCAGTAATTTGGGACCAGATGATCCCCCACCTCCTTTTAGAAAGAGTGGTATGATGAGACTACCGGTTGATAGGTATGGGTGATGGAATTCCCATTATGCATCTGCAGAATATGAGGAAGGTACATTAAGGGAACAATGTATGCTTCATGAAATTCTGGAGTTGACTTCAGAAATGGGTGACAGGGTTGACCAAAATAGCTATGGTCAAGCTATAGGTTCTGATGAGAGAGGAAACTGGAAGAAAGCTATTTTTGAAGAGTTTGATTCTTTGGAGAATTTAATAGTGTTTTCAAAGTGGTTAAGTCGGATTTAATTCCAAAAGGTAAGTCCATTTTTGGGTCTAGATTGGTGTTGAATAAGAAGTTTGACACTAAAGGATTTTTGAAGAGATTCAAGGCAAGATATTTTGCAAAAGGCTTTAAACAGAGAGAGGGTATAGACTACAAAGAAATTTTCTCTCCAACTGGAATGATGTCCACCTTCAGGTTTATCCTTGCTCTTTCAGTGGAGTTGGTTGAAGAATTCAGACAAGCTGATTTTGTAACAGCATACTTGAATGCAAAAATAGAGGAAGAGGAGACTGTGTATATGAAAATTCTTGATGGTTTCAGAGAATGGTTGGTTGAAAACAAACCAGAAACCATGAAGAAAATCTTTATTGAAAGTTTTCTTTTGGCAGATAAAGGGCAATGTGTCCTCAAGCAGAAGAGATCCCTGTATGGATTGAAGCAGTCAGCTAAATCATGGTATAACACCATGATTGAGGAACTGATAGAGATGAATTTCAAGAATTCTAAGGCCAACCCTTTTCTCTTTGTGAAAAAGGATTAAATTTTGATTGTTTGGGTCAATGAAATTATCATCATTGGGAATGGTGAAGAGAGGGTCAGGGAGAAAAATTCAACATAAATCATCTTGGTCTAGCCCAACAGGTGCTAGGAATGAGCTTAAGATAGGAACAAGCATCAGGGCTAGGTGAATAATGTGCAGATGTCACCCCTAATGTATTAAGGGTGTGTGATAAAATATGTATGAATTTACATGTGTGCCATGTGTAGGTGTAATCCAAATGGGATGCACATACAGGCCTCTACAGCGCATTGGAAAAACACGCAGACCACACAGGCCTGTGTTGACTTCACATATTTGGGGAAACTGGCCTCAAAACACGTGAAATAATTCATTTGGTACCCAGGCCATCACAGGCCTGTTTGGATGGAAGGGGTTGCCCAAGCCATATTGGCTTTTATGGGCATTATTGGGCACAAGGAGTATTTTGGACATACTTGGCCAGCCGTTCCAGCCCGCCAATGGTGTCATTTACTGTCTTTGCGCTGGGATGGCCCGTTGGGGCCTTTTCCTGTGTTGCGGCCTGCTTGAAGCCACTTTTTCTTGCACTTGGCGCGTTTAGGGGCCCAAAGGCCCAGGCTGGGTGCGGTATGCGGTAGAGGGACTCCAAATGGAGTCCCCCCACTATGGTCCCAACCAATGAGCAACTCACAGCTGGTGGTTGGGGCCATGGGAGCTGGCGCTAATGGCCTAGGCTCCCTCTCCTTCCTTTTTTTGCTATTGAAAAGTGCAGGAAAGGAGGTTGACTGGAACAAGCCAGCCAGCAGACTGGTTGCATGAGGCAACTGGTCAGTGTGGGAGGATTTAATCACCCCCCCACCCATTTGAGGTAATGAGTGGGGCACTCCCCCCCCCCTGTTACCAAGGGGGAGGCGTCAAGGGCTAGGGGGACCCGGTCCCCCCGGCCAACCTGATTGTTGATATGGACCAGTATAGTTGCAGAAAGGCAACTGGCAGTGGGGGGGAATTCATTGCCCTCCCACATATGAAAGGTTGGGAACAAATAAAAAGCGGGATGATCTCCCCTCCCAATTACCAAGGGGTAGGAGTCAAGGGCTGGGGGGAATTGATCCCCCTCCAGCCCGTCATCTTCAATGGTCAGCCTGGGGCAAACTTAATCCAAGGAAACCAATGGGGGATTTGACCACCCCTGCTGGTAACCTAGTCAGGAAATAGGGGGGGGGACAGCATGTCCTCTGGTTACACCACCCTTTGTGAGCTTGAGACTGGACCCTGATGAGTTCTGGGTCCCACCTGGTCCATGTGAGGGGCCAAGGGCTGGTTTCATGAAGCAACCAGCCAGTTCAGTGAGGTCACAGGTGTAACAGGGCTGGTTGTAAGGACAACCAGCGCAAGGTTTTGAACAGTAAAGGGCTGGTTCATAAGGATGGAAACATCAAATTTAACCAGAATGAGCTGGTCAAAAGGGTTCAGGGACTAATCCCATGTGGACCAATGTAGCCCAAACCAATTAACAGGGCTTTTAGAGCCTGTATATCTCTTTTGGGGCGGAAATTTTGCATTTTATCTTGTTGTATCATGGGCCCACAAGAGGCCAATATTTTGTACTTAAGGAGCCCTTCTCCCTGCTGTTTTCTATCATATCCATTTGAATTCATCCAATTAATTATAAAAGTATTTCATCATTGTGAGAGACCATTAGCCTTTATAGAAACAAGGTTTCAAGCATTTCTTCTTATCTGATTACTTCTCCTCCTGCCACTAAGTTAACTTCTGGCCATAATTTTCACAGGTGCCTTGGGGTGATCAATCCCAATTGCAAATTTAACTTGGGGTTTCAGAAATGAAGGAATTCAATAACTAGAATCACCAGGGCTGAATTGGGTTCTCTGGCTGACAAGTGACATGAAGTCACTATATACAGCCAAAGTTTTCTCAAATAAATATCAAACGTTTCACCATGAAAAAAAAATGATGGATTCTATGATTCAACATAACATATTCATGTTTTATTGCTGATTTCACCTTGATGGATAAAAAAAGTCAACAGTTTTTCACTGTGGTTGAAAATCAAAGTCAACCTAGTTTCACTTTTGTGGAAAATAAAATTAAAGGTTATTTACAACCTTGGTAAAAATGGGATCACTGGCTGACCAATGAATTAATGTGACAATATACTCACAAAAAGTTGCATGTCAGTTTCTACCTTCCTGTACTGATTTGCAAGGATCACCCTTTTTTTCATGCCTCTGGATAGATGATCTGCGCCCCTAGTAGGTCAATGCCACTTTAACCATAAAGTCCAACAACCACTGATAAATAGATCGTCCCAGGCAGGGCTCAAACCCTTCACATGAAAAGACCTCCAAAAAGCTCTTTAATCTGGGAAATGTGCTCCTTATGGTGCCCTTTTTTCCAATTATTTAAATCTACTTAAAGGGTTCATGAAATTTTTAAATCCCATCTTCATTGAATTCAGCCATAAAAAAAATTAAAAATATCTTGAAAAATCCAGTTATTTCATCACCAATCCAGTTTATTTTTACTAAAATTTTAATAAATAAACTCAATGAAAATAATTGTGCAACATAAGGCATTGATATACTTTTTTATAACTAGGGTGTTAAAATTTGTAGGCACTTATGTGTGGGCCACATACAAGGGTAATTCAAATGGGATGCAAATATGGGCCTGTAAGGCCCATTTGAAAATCACACTGACTGGTCGGGACTGTGTGGATTTCACAGATTTGAGGAAACTGGCCTTAAAAACACATGAAATAATTCATTTGGAGCAGGGGCCCTCACAGGGCCAATGGGTTTGATGGGCCTTCCAAACCCAATGGGCTTGAGGGGCCATTATTGGGCCACCTCTGTATTATGGACTTGTTTGCCCCCCCGGGCCATCCTGTTCAAGTAGAAATTTTGAAACTTTGGGCTGGGACGCCCAGCTGGGACAGTTTCCCGTGTCCCAGCCCAACTGGGGCCGCTTTCTTCTGCATTTGGCCCACTTTGGGGCCCAACAGCCCATGCAGGACTGTTTTAGGGGGCAGGGGGAGTTTTTTGGAGTCCCTCTACCCCTTCCAGTGTGGTTTTGTATTTATAACCTTGGATTGGAAAATGTGTTGCGGGCTGTGCGCGCAGCAGCTGGGTAGGTTGGCTCAGCATTTGGGGTGCGTGCGGTCTCAGCAGTTCCTGCTGCGGGCTCAGAAGAAGGAATTGAGGGGCTCAGAAACGCTTGCAGGTTGGGCCTACTCCAGGTGTGGCGGGCTTGCAACCTGCTTGGAAAACGCCAACCATGTGATGGAGGCAACCCAACCAAGTTTTTGGGCAGCTAGTTCAGGAAGCCGGAGCAGGGCAATAGCTTGGTTATACACGCCGGGGAGGTCCGCGCAAGCATAGGCCCGGACCAATCAGGTGATCATGGGATTTGCAAAGGCGCTGTGGTGACCAATCTGGGACACCTCATGGAAAATGAAAATTTTTGAATTTTTACATCCCCTTATCCATTAATATAATTTCATCCTAAAAAAAAAAAGAAGAAACTTTTTTCCTGCTCTATTTGTAAATAGTCTACAGACCTCTTGTCTATAAAAGGAGGGGCTCTCTACTGCCTTTTCCAATCATCTATGGGAGTGTGTTTGTATGTGACCCCCTCTGTAATCATAGTAATTTTATCTTAAACCTCATCTGGGGTATATCCATGATAGCCCCTTGATCTTTTGAGCCACCATACTCAAAATTTTGATCCGTCCATCTGTGACCCTGATCCTTATAACCAACCATAGCCTTTCTGGTTGAAGAGAATTCTGTCTGTTGGGATTCTTGAGTGTGTTATACCACTCCTTGATCCCTTTTTCTGACCATACTGGTCTTGATCCTTCCTGATCATCTTTCTGGAGCCAATCACAATTTTTTGAAGAGGTATTATCAAGCTTAAAACCTGGAGCGTTATACCTCCCTTCATCCTTTAAAGTTGAATTCTGCCATGCTACTCTTGAGTGTCTTGAGAAATGTTGGGTTATTCTTGCTTGAATCTGTTATTGCCTTGCTTCTAGAGCTTCACAAACAAATTGCTTTTGTTTTGTTCAGCCACCAACAGTTATCTGGTACCGTTCAAGCGCTTGATTTCTGAGAGTTGGGCAGGTTCATTGAGAACCTGGAGGTTGGTTGGGATTGAGTTGATCTTTTCTAATCTTCTTCTGGAAACCAGATTTATTAGCTTGTGGGCATTGTTACTTGAAACTGCCTTGTTTTATTTAACTCTGGACAGAAATTTGACTTATTTTGTTCAAGTCTTTCCCTCCATCATCTTGCCTCAGATAGTGTTGATTCCTTTGCTACCAACTATTCTCAAACTCATCCCTTACATTGATTCATTATTTACAAGTTCCTGGAAATTGATTCTGGTTACATTTATATCTTATTTTAACTCTTAGGAGGGAAGCCTAAACAGCACCTTTCCCCTCCACAATACTGACTGCGGCTTAGCACCTTTTGGAGTCCTTAATTTGGTCCCCCAGGCCGGGATTGAACCAGAAACCTTGCGATTTACAGTCCCAACATTATCAACGTTTAGAATCAAACTTTGAAATCCAATCCTTTTCTTTTCTTTTCTGTTTCTTTCTCTCTTCTCAGATCTGATCCATGGAGTGAACTTATCCTAGAAGTAAGTCCTCCCATTTTGTGCAGCATCCGGGAAAGGTACTTGTTATTTTTTGTGAAACCCTACTCTTGCAAAACTGGTGAACCACTTTGGAAATCTGCTTGTTGGACCCTCTAGGAATTCTGTTATTCAAAATGGCATCTACTGGTACTCCAACAACCTCTGCTCAACCAAAGATGGTCAAGATCAAACCTCAGAACAAGAAATTAGGGTTCAATGAGGTAAATGTCAAACGGTTCTTGGACTCTTACAAGATGGCTGCTGAAGTGGATGGAGCAAGCAAATACAATATGGCCTACCAGTTACAATTTTTTATCTCCTCTGATGAAGTTATGGAAGTAATTAAGTTGTTCAAAGGATTTTAATCCCATGATTGGACGCTTCTGAGGGAGGAAATGTTGGCATATTGGGGTAAAATAGATGTAGCTAGGTTTAATTTGCAGGATTTGGATGCTCCTGTCTCTCAATGGATCTTGAATGGTGGTGTCTCTTCAGCCTCCAACTACCATTTATTTAGGAAGTCTTGGGACCCTATCCAAAACTATCTTATCCAAAGCAATCACATCAATTCAGTGGACAATGTTCAAGCAAAATTCTTCCAACCTTTTTTCTTGGCTGTGCAGAAAAGGATTTAGGAAAAATTGGTCAAATCTGGATCTATGATCACCACCCGGGACAATTGATTCAAGATCCCTTTTTTCCTTATCCTTAGGAGTACTGTGGATGAAGTTATGAAAGGTCAAACTGCTTTAACTTTTGAAAAACCTGGAACCCCTGAACCATTCCATGCTCCTTCTTTTAAAGAATCCAACAATATTATGAATAAGATGATTCCAGATAAAAGACCTAAAGCAGATCCTCATTCTACTCAAGAACCTACTAATTTAGACAAAATAAATAAGATGCTTTGAGCTTTTGAGAACAAAATAGATCAAAAGATTTCTTCTCTTGTTACTCCTAAACCCATTAATTCTGTCCCTAAATCTACCCTGATCTGTTACAACTTTTATAGAGAAGGCCATGGAACTTGAAGAGTCCCGGAACTCCAGAAGGATATAAAGTAAAAGTTGGTGGAGCAGAAGGGGAACAATTTCTATCTTCCTAATGGTGCTCTTATCCCTTTCAATTTGTCTTTTCCTATTTGTCATGTGGTGGCCTCTCATCAGCCTCCACCTCCAATGAAAGAATCCCTTGCTTCTTTTGATTTCAAATCCTCCTGTGGTATTATTCAACCTTGGTACCCACCAGCTATCTCTTCATCAAGTCTTGAGGGGACTACTTATCAATCTGATCCAGCCAGGAAACAAAATGAGGAACATAAACCTCACAAAGCCCCTTCCTTGCAAACTTCAATCCTTTGAAAACCAGTCAAACCTCAATCCTCACCTGAGCCTCCTTCCTCTGATTTAGAAGAAATGGAGGTGGAAAGGGAGCCCCTAATGTAAAGGTTTCCAGATCACTCAGATCCCTCTCCTTCATCCAAGTCACCTCAACCCTCTGATCCCATTTTAGTTCCTGCTTCACCTGAACTTCCTCCCTCCACCCAGCCAGAAGTTTGATTTGAAATGGGCATCTCCAAGGACTACCCCAATGCTTTGGAAGGAGTATTAAAGAAAATTTCTGATCTATCTGTGGCTGAACTCCTATCAATCTCTCCATCTTTTGCTGAAGGAATGAAGAAATGGGTCTCTTGTTGACATGTGGAGATTGGTCCTGACAAAGTGAGGTCTCCTCTGTGTTAAAATAGGTAAGCACTTACGGGTGTGCTACGTATGATTTTAATCAAATGGGATGTACATGAGGGCCTCTGCGGCCCATTGGACACACACATGTACCATACGTGCCTGTGTGGATGTCACGGATTTAGGGAAACTGGCCTCAAAAACGTGTGAAACAGGCCTATTGGTACACAGGCCCTAACGGGCCCAGTGGGGTATATGGGAAAATACAGCCAGATGGGCTTGCATGGGGATAATTGGGCCCAAGGTTTATTTTAGACATACTTGGCCAGACATGCTGGCCCGCCAAAGTATGTTAAATTCACCTTTTGGGCTTGGGAGCGGCCCATTGGGGCCGCTGTTTTTGCTTACGGCCTGTTTATGGAGCCCAATGGCCCGCGCGGGGCCGTTGTAGGGGGCAGGGGGACTCAACATGGAGCCTTCCACCCCGGTTGCGGCTTTCACAGGGCTGGTGGCCCCGGCTCCTCCCCCTCCCCTTGCTTGCCATTGCAAGGAGAAGGGGGAGGGCTGCCTGGATGAAACCAGCCAGTGACCGGTTGAAAGGGGCAACTGGTCATGGTGGGGGGGACTTGATCACCCCCCACCAAAAGAGGTGGCTAGGCCGGTCGCATCAAGGCAACTGGCAATTGGGGGGAATTGACCACCCCCCCAGCATGAAAGGGGCACTCTCCCCCCCCCTTTACCAAGGGGAAGGAGCAATGGGCTGGAGGGGACCTGACCACCCCACAGCCCACCTAGCATGACAACGCCCTGGGGGCATCAACCTCCAGGGCCCCTGGTAGGGAAATTCAACCGCTCCCTCCAGGGATTTGAGAGAAAGAGGGGGGGGGGCAGCATGTCCGCCTGTTACACCCCCCTCATGTGTGTCTGAGACTGGACCCAGGTGTGTCCTGGGTCCCTCCTGGCCATTTGTATGGCCAGGGGCTGGTTGCATGAGGCAACCAGCCAGCATGAGAGGTAACAGGCTGTTTGAAATAGACAACCAGCCAGGGGTTTGAACAGCTCAGGGGCTGGTTCAACCCCATTGAGGTGGAAAAACCAGAAATAAATAGAATAGGCTGGTTGTAAGGGTACAGGGACTGATTCCATGCGGACTGATGTAGCCCAAACCAAGAAACAAGGCTTGTAGAGCCTGTAGAGCTTTTTTGGAGCGGAAAATTTGAGTTTTGGCTTGTTGTATCATGGGCTCACAAGAGGCCAATCTTTTTTACTTAAGGAGATCTTCTCCCTGCTGTTTTCCATCATCCATTCATCACCAATATCATCCAAAGTACTTCCCCATTGTGAGAGCCCATCAGAAATTATTGACACAAGGTGTCCAGCATTTTGTTTGCTTGAAATACTGCTCATTTGCGTTAGCTAATTGCTGGCCATAATTATAATACTCTGGCACTTTGGTAGAGGACTCTGGTGTAACTAGTCCTTCTTCAGATTCCAATCTTTACTCCTGTCCTCTTGATTTTCTCCCCTTTTATCTTGTTGAATAAATAAAAATGTTTCTCCTCTTATGGACTCTGGATCTCAGCTCAACTTAATTTTGGATGCTCTGGCCTGTAAACTCAATCTCAGCCCTTCAGCTTCAATTCTGCATTCTAGGGATAGGTAATCAATCTTGTGAATTGGTTGGTATTTCTGAAGATTTTCCAGTCAGGATTGGTCAAAATATTGTTGGAAACTGTCATTTTTGAATCACTTGTTTGGAAGGTCCTATGATCTTGGGACAACCTTTCTTGATGGATTTTGGTGCTACTCTGATGTTTTCTGATCAAGTTGGGGAGATGTTTTTTCTCCTTGATGCTGATGGAAGAAAGATTGAAGTTCCTCTCTGTTATTTGGATTCTGGTTGTTGGGAAAGAGATTTTCCTGGTCATTCTTCTAAATCATCTTTAAAGGGGAAGCAGAAAGAAAATTCTAATTCCTCTCATTTTTTATTGGAATAGTTGATCATACTAATAGTTGTAGTTCTTTTCAGTCTTCAAATTCAACTCAAGGATCAGATCTCATCCCCAAGGCTTATCTTTCATTCTTTTCATCTTTTTCATCTAAACTAGAAAATATTGAAAATCAAAAACATGTCAAAAAAGAAAAATCCAAAAATATTTCTTTTCCTTCTTTCTCTGGATGTGCTGTGTCTTCTTTTTCTTGTGCTCTTAGGTATGATCAATCTTCTCTCAGTTCTGGTTTGAATATACGTAATGAGTCTAAACTAGATCCTGATCTTGATTCTATTCTTGGTGGTTTTGGTATGGAGGAATATGGGCTTCAGTGGAGGCAATTTGGGGTACAAGTAAGTTCTCCCCATTTTGCACTGCCAGGGCAATCTTCTACCATCATTTTTAAAACTCTACTTTGTGCCACACATGTGAGCAAAATATCATCTCCTTGTTCTCCCTTTATGGAAAAGGAAACCTTTGAGGATATTGCAGAACATCAAATAAGGAAAATTTTGGAACTTGGACTCCGTTTTTGTAATTAAATCTCACTGGTCAACTCTTGGAGGAAAAAAGAACTTCTCTTGTTTTCCACCAAGTACAAGCCAGTCACCAAGAAGGTCCAACCAGTCAACCAGCCTATGCCTCTCATCCTAAATCCTCCTCTTATGCTTCCTCCCTTATCTTGTGATCCTTACTGTGGTCTTCCTCAATCTCTTACTGGTCCCTTTGTGCCCAATGGTCAAGTGACTGAATAACAACTGAAGGTGGTCAATTTTGGTCCAGATGGATGGCTTCTTCCTAATGAGATAAATTTGATCAAAAATTTCTTTTCTCTAAGGGAAAAATCTATTGCTTTCTTTGAAGAAGAGAGAGGTCTCTTGAAAGAATTCTATGGCCTCCCCTATATCATCCCTGTAGTTGAATATGATCCTTGGTAAAAGAAGAAGATCCCTATCCCTGCTGCTAAAGTTGAAGTTTTATCAAGTTGGTCCAGGAACAAGTTTGTACTGGGATATATGGACAGTCAACCTCTAGTTATTCAAGCCCTGTCTTCTGTGTCCTCAAGATTAATGGTAAACTTAGATTAGTTAATGATCTTCAACCTCTTGATAAAGTTACTATTAAAGACTCTGGTTTTTTTCCTGCTACTGAAAAATTTGTTGAATCCTTCTCTGGGAGAGCTTGCTATGGTCTAGGGGACATAATGGGAGGCTATGAGAAAAAATCCTTAAATCCTATTTCTTGCCCTCTCACTACCTTTGATACTCCTCTTGGTTGATTTCAACTTACTTGATTTCCTCAAGTAGCCACTAATTCAGTTTCAGTCTATCAGGCTCAGATGATGTGGATCCTCCAGGATGAAATTCCTGATCATGCTAGTATCTTTATTGACAATTGTGGAATTAAATGTCCAGTCTCTGACTATGATAATGAGCTCTTACCTTTGCATTCAGGAATTTGTTGTTTTATTTGGGAATATGCTACTACTTTGGAAACAATTCTGTTTCAAATCAAGGAGTCTGGCCTTACTGTCTCTGGATCCAAACTGGCTGCTTGTGTCCCCGCTCTGGAAATTGTTGGTCATGTGGTCTGCAAGGAAGGAAGAAGGATGGAAACAGCCATAGTTAACAAGATCATCTCTTGGCCTACTCCAAACATTCCCACTAAAGTTAGGGGCTTCCTAGGTGTTGTCACTTATGTTAAAATCTTTATTGCATCCTTATCCAAAATATGTGCACCCTTACTTTGTATAACCAGGAAAGATGCTGAATTTATTTGGACCCAAGAGTGTGAAAATTCTTTTCATTTGCTCAAAATGATGGTTGGAAAATATAAAGTTTTGAAAAAGATTGCTTATGGACCTGGAGCTGGCAAGATCAAGCTGGCTGTTGATTCTATTTATCAATCTGTTGGGGTTTTCTTTCCTCAGGAAGATGAGAATGGTTGGGAACTTCCTGCTCTTTATGAATCTTTGCTATTTTCAGATGCAGAGTCTAGGTATTCTCAGCCCAAATCAGAACTTTTTGGTGTGGCTCAAATGATGAAGAAACTTCAAACTGTTCTCTGGGGCCAACATTTTGAACTGCAAGTTGATGCTTGATCCATAATTGAGATGATCAATGCCCCCAGCCTCCCCAATGCTCCTATGACTTTTTGGGTGTCCTTTATCCAGCTTTTTTCTTTTGATATTGTTCATAGGACTGGGAAATCTTTCACTATGCCTGATGGTTTATCTTGACAACCTCTTGGAGATGATGAATATTATGTTGGAATGGAGTTTGATGAAGAAGAACCTGTAATCAAACCTTTCTTCTCTTTCTCTTATCAAGATTATTCTGGATTTCAACAAGGCTTCTGGTTTAAATTAGAACAGTAACTTTTAACTCTCCAAAAACCTCCTGATCTCTCTGCTAAAGAATTTCAATATCTTAGAAGAAAGTTCTCTAATTTCTTTTTCCAAGGATCTAGGCTTATGAAAAGAGGGAAGCCTTGTGCTCTGATTGTTGTTACTATCCCTTCTAAACAAGATTCTATCCTTGAAAGTCTCTATAAAGGTCTTGGTCATTGTGGGGAAACCAAAACTTACTGATGATTATCCAAACAATTCTGGTGGCCATCTCTGAAGAAATCCATTTCTAAATGGTGCAAGAGTTGTGAAGTTTGTCAAAAACGTGATCTTAGGCATCCAGCTGAAATTTGCTATCCCACTGGTGATTCCACTGTCTTTGAAAGGTTTGCTATGGATGTGGTTCATATTAAGGCAGGTGGTGCTAAGTACCTCATTGTGGCTAGGGATGATTTTTCTGGATGGGTTGAAGCAAATTTTCTTAAGAATCTTAGATCTGAATCAGTGGCAGCTTTCCTCTATGAGACCTGGAAAATTTGTTTTGTCTCTCAATCTTACTCTACTGATGGTGGTTCCAAATTTGGTGGCAAACTTGCTGAAATGATCCTCTTCCTGGACAAAATAGAGTAACTAACCCTTATTATCATGAAGGCCAAGGCATGGTGGAACAAGGCCATGCTCCTTTGAAGGTTGCACTTGTTAAGCTTGCTGGTGCAAGCGGCAAGCATTGTTGCCAATTCCTTCCTCTTGTTCTCTTCTCTGATTGAATCTCAACCAAAAGGACTACTGGCTCTCACCTTATGAAATCATTTTTGGCCAAAGAGAAGTTCTCCCTTTGGATCTGGAAATGGAAAATTTCTTTGGTATCTCTTGGGACAAGGTTTCCACAACTACTGATCTATTAGTTGCTCGATCCAAGCAACTGGATCAAAGTGAAGACCTTTGAGATGAAGCTTATCAGAAGATGATGGAGTACAGAGCAAAATCAGTCCAGTATGGGGAGAACAAGCACTCCAATCGGATCAGGGACTCCCTGAACCCTGGTGATCTAGTTTCAGCTTAGAATCAATCTTTGGAGACCCAGTGTGGAAAGCTTTTCTCAAATCATTCAAATGGTCCTTATTGGGTGGTTTGCAAAATTAGAGGTGGATCTTATGTTTTGGAGGAGCTGGATGGTACTCAACTTTCCAGAAAATTCTCTGCTGATTGAGTCAAGAAGTTTCATTTTTGTGGAGGCAAATTATCTCAGAAGCAAGTCATCCTGATTTTGCACCACCAGAGTTATTTTCTGTGTTTTTGTTGTAAAATCTACTGTATGTCACATACATGAGAACCTGGGAAGCCTTCTGTGTTTTATCTCTAAAAATTCTAGGGCTCTTTTGGATGGATAAAGATTTTTACAACTTTTTAATCCCTCTCAAGATCAAGAAATGGCTGGTTTTCTGTTCAATTCCCTTGTATTTTTACTCTTCTTTATATCTTCAAGTTCAAAGATGCAGACTAGGGACAGTCTGTAAGCTGGGGAGAGATGTGGTGACCCATCTGGGACACCTCATGGAAAATGGTAATTTTTGAATATTTACATCCCCATATCCATCAATATAATTTCATCCTAAAAAAAAGAAAAAAAGAAAAAAAAAATTGCTCAATTTGTGAATCTTTCTTGTAAATAGTCTACAGACCTCTTTTCTATAAAAAGAGGGGCTCTCTCCTGCCTTTTCCAATCATCTATGGGAGTGTGTGTGTATGTCCCCTATTATAATTATGGCCAGCAATTAGCTTAGGCAGATGAGCATTTTTTAAAGCAAAAGAAATGCTAGAAACCTTGTGTCAATAATTGCTTGATGGGCTCTCACAATGGGGCAAAACGTTGGATGATACCATTGATGAATTTGATTGGATGATAAATGTGTGGATGGAAAACAGCAGGGAGAAGAGCTCCTTAAGTACAACAGATTGGCCTCTTGTGAGCCCATGATACAACAAGCCAAAAGGCAATTTTTCCGACCCAAAAAAGCTCTACAGTCTCTACAGGCCTTTTTACTTGGTTTGGGCTACATCAGCCCACATGGCATCTGTCCCTGTACCCTTAAAACCAGCCCATTCCAGTTGTTTCTGGTTTTTCCACCTCAATGGGGCTGAACCAGGCCCTGTGCTGTTCAATCCCTGGACCGGTTGTCTGTTACAACCGGTCCTATTGCCTCACACACTGGCTGGTTGCCTCATGCAACCAGCCTCTGGCCATAAAAATGGGCTGATGGGACCCAGGAAACACCTGGGGCCCGTCTGAGACTCACATAGGGGGGGGGGGGTGACCAGCCGACATGCTGTCCCCCCCCTCTTTCTCTCAGATCCCTGGAGGGGGCGGTCAAACCCCCTACCAGGGGCCCTGGGGGTCAATAACCCCAGGGCCTTGTCAATGGAAGTGGGCTGGGGTGTAGTCAAATCCCCTCAGCCCTGTTTCTCCTCCCCCTTGGTAAAGGGGGGGGTGGAGAGCACCCCTGGTCTCTGCATTTCTCCAATGGTGGAGGGGTGATCAGATGCCTCCACCGCCGGTTTCTCTGCTTGCGGCTGGCCTTGTCATCCTTTGGGCAAGGGGGTGATGAAATCCTCCCTGCCCTGACCAACTGCCTTGTTGCGGTTGGTCGCTGGCTGTTTCAACCAAGCCAGCCACCCCCTCCCCCTTGCGATGGCAAGCAAGGGGGGGGAGGGAGCCGGAGCCGCTGGCCCTTGCTCCTGCTGCGGTGGCTGTTGTTTGCAACTGGCTGGGCCCGCACGGCATGGCACAGCGCTGGATCCCTTGGATGCCGCAAAAGCCCCACGCGGGCCTTTGGGCGCCGCGTGGGCCAAACCAAGGAATACAAGCGGCCGCGGCAGAGGCAGCAGCCATGAGCAGGCTGCAACACGGGCGGCCGCCCCAAGCCCAAAAACTGAGACAAACACACTTTGGCGGGCCAGCCCGTCTGGCCAAGTATGTCCAAAAGAAACCTTGGCCCAAATTATGCCCATAAAAGCCCTTCTGGCTGTATTTGCCATATCCCCCACCAGGCCCTTTTGGGCTCATGTACGAATGAGCGTGTTTCACGCGTTTTGAGGCCAGTTTCCCCAAATCAGTGACATCCACACAGGCCCAGATGCTACATGTGAGTGTCCAATGGGCCGGAGAGGCCCATATGTGCATCCCATTTTGATTACAATTATATGTAGCACACGCGTAAGTGCATACGTATTCTAACACACCCCCTTAATCCAAAAGGCGTGACATCCACATATTAGTCACAAAGCCTTGATGCTTGTTCCTATATAAAGCCTTAGTCAAGATACCCACAATCATTGCTCCAGTGGGCATGTAACTCAACACAATCTCCTTGCAGTTAACTGCCTTGCAAATATAGTGATAGTGAACATTTATATGTTTTGTTCTTGAATGGAAAATTTGGTTTTTTGCCAAGGCAATGGCACTCTGGTTATCAGAATACAACAACGCAAACCCTTGTGGTTTATGTGTATCCCCTAACACTTTTCTCAACCATTTTGCTTCCTGTGAAGCTGCTAAGTAAGCTCTATACTCAGCCTGTGTTGATGAAAGACTTATTGCCAACACCTTCTTGGAAATCCATGACACCAGATTCTTACCTAAGAAGAATACAAAACCACTTGTTGATTCCCTAGTGTTACCATCTGCCCAACTTGCATTTGAATTACCATCCAAATCAATTTTTGCTGACTTTGTAAACAACAGTCCCAGACTTTGCGTTCCTTTAAGATACCTCATAACCCTCTTAAACGCTGACCAATGCCTCATGCTTGGCTTCTCTAAGTGTTGAAACAAGAAACCAATTGCAAAAGCCATATTTGCCCATGTACACTTCCCCAAATAATTAAGTGATCCAATAGCTGACCTGTAGTCGTTCCCAGATTGAACAAACTCCAGATACTCCTCATCAGTAGACTTCTCTAAACAAATGTTTGAATGCATGGGAGTACCAAAATCCTTTGAATCCTCTAAGCCATATTGCTTAAGAAGAGCTGCCACGCAATGGCTTTGTTCTAACTTAATACCATTATTGCTCTTACTGACATTCATTCCTAGCACCTGTTGTGCCAGACAAAGATATTTTATCTTGAATTCCTTTTTGAGTTTCTCCATGACTCTCTCTTTACCATTTCCAGTAATGATAATCACATTGACACCTACAAACAAAATTGCATAATTTCTTACAAAAAGACAGGAGGTTGGCCTCAGATGTCTTGAAACCAATCTGTATCAGTTTCTTGATCATGGTATTATACCATGATCTAGCTGCTTGCTCCAATCCATAAAGGGATCTACAAAGCTGGAGGACATATTTCCCTTTATCTTCTGAAAGGAAACTTCTAACACAGATTTTCTTCATGGTTTCTGGCTTAGTCTGTACTAAACATTCACAAAAACAATCAGAAATTGACATATAAACAGTCTCCTCCTCACCAAGTTTTGCATTCAAGTATGCTGTTACAAAATCAGCTTGTCTGATTTCTTCACCCAACTCCACTGCCAGAGCAATGATGTACCTAAAGGTGGACAGCCTTCAGTTGTTGAAAAAGTTTCTTGGCAATCAATACCCTCTCTCTGCTTTAAGCCCTGTGCAACGCATCTAGCTTTTAATCTTTTCAAAACTCCATTTTTTTCAAACTTCTTGTTTACCACCAATCTAGACCCCACAATGGTCTTTCCTTTTGGAAAAGAATCCCGCTTAACCACTTCAAAGACACTATTTTTCTAGAGAATCAAATTCCTCAAAAATAGCATTCTTCCAGTTGGCTCTATCATCAGAATTCATAGCTTGGACAAAGCTATTTGGGTTAACCCTGATACCAATTTCTGAGCTTAACTCCAGGAATTAATTCAGCATAAACTGTTCCTGAGATGTATCTTCCTCATATCCTGTGGCAGCATGATGGGAATTTCATTTCCTGTACCTATCCAATGGTACTCTAACCCTACCACTCCTTCTTACTGGAGGTGGAGGCTCATCAGGTTCTGAATTAACGGACTCCCCTGAAGCAGGTACTGAACCCTCTGGTGGCACGTCTGCCATCTCTTCATCTTCTGGAACCACATGTTCCTCAGCCTTTGCTGGTGAAATAGGTGCTAATTATATTTCTTTCTGTGACTTATTCACAACAGCATCTTAACTCCTTTTGAGTGGAAAGGTACTTTCATCAAATTTTACATCCCTACTACGGATAACCTTTCTTGTCCCTGGACAATAGATCCTATACAATTTACTGATTAAATCATAGCCTACAAGAGCCCCTGTTCTGGCTCTAGTGTCTAATTTTCCAACCATCTCATTATGGTGGACACTATAATACACCAAGCAACCAATTGTTCTTTGGTGTGATGTTTTGGGGTACAACTTACAAAACTGATAATCAGGACTCTTTGAATTGACACTTACAATGTTATGCAACAGACAGAATGTACACATCAACTCAGCCCATAGGAAGTTTGGCAGACCAGATTGAGACATAATAGTTCTGACCCTGTCCATTAAAGTCCTATTCATTCTCTCAACTATTCCATTATTTTGTGGAGTACTTGCAGTAGTGACTATATGAATGATACCATAATCTTTCAATAACCTCTCAAAATATTTAATCACAAATTCACCACCTCCATCATTGATAACCCTCTTGATATCCTTCATTAGACCATTTTGTTTCCAGACTTTGATGATTACAGAAACCTCCTCTGTGGTCTGATCCTTAGATTGAATTGGTTTAACCCAAACATAAGTAGTTGCAGTATCAACTAAATTGATGAATTATCTTGCCCCACCAAGGGACTCTGGTGTGAATGGCCCTGCCAAATCAATGGAAAATTCCTCTCTAGGAACATCAGTGAAATCTCTACTCTTTGAGAACACATTTCTAGTCTTAGCCCCTAAGGTAAAACTCCCACAGTTGCTGTCCTTCACCTTATGGCCACTTTTATTGTGAGAAACAGTTCTCAAAGCTGAGATTTTGAACAAGCTTTCAAACAAAAGCTTGTTCCAAACATGTCCACTAAAAAAATTTCTCCCATTCATATCAATAACAAACTTATCTTCTTTAAGATAGCAAGTCTGCAAACCTTTTTTTCCACAACACCCCAAGGGACACAATGTTATAAGGCAACTCTGGTACATAGAAAACTTTCTCAAAAGAAATGTTTATAACCATGTGATTTGCAAGAATAACTTTTCCAATTCCTTTAATCTGAATTTTTCTGCCTCTCCGACCAATATTTACAGTTCCATCATAATCACTAAGATTTGAAAAAAAATTGGTTCAAAAAAAATGTGATCTGTACAGCCAGAATCAATCAAAACAAGAACATCCTCCATCAATCCTGCTAATAGGAAAGAAGCTTTATCATTAACTGATAATGTTTCATCTTTGAGGTTTAGATTACTCAAATTGTAATCAATAAATTCCATTTCTTGACCCTCATCAATTTTGGCCTTCTTGTTGGGACCTTCTTCCCCAACAAACATTTCCATTGGAAAATCAAACGCCACCATTTCAAATTTTTCATTAGTGAGATTGACCTCCTTTTCATTCTCTTTGGACTTCTACCTCTTCATGGCCTCCTTGCAATCCTTAGCATAATGCCCCTTATTCTGATAATTATAGAATAAGAACTTGGACAAATCCTTTTTTGCCTTCTTGCAAGATTTTCCAGTCTTTCCAACAAGGGCTGTTCCAGAACCCCCCTTCATCTTGAACTGAAGATCATCTTTTTCAATAATTTTCAGCACATCCTCCTCCCCAGGAAGAGAATCTAATTGATAAATAATTCTGACTAAAGAATAAAACTTCTTTGGTAGCTTCTGAAGGATCAAGATTGACAAACACTCAGGATCCATGTTAAGTCCTGATGACTTAAACATGGCTGCGCTAGACCTAACCTCTGCAACAAAATTTTTACAATTTGAACATTGTAACTTAAACAGTTTATTGACAGCTATACCCTTCTGGTGAACAGAATCACCAGCATACTTGGACTTCAAAAACTTCCAAAGGATGCTGCCCCTCCTTTTCTCATCTTCCCTAAGAGTATCAGAAACCCATGTCACATCATTCTCATCAAGATGCCTAAGGATGAGATGATAAGATTTTTTCTCAACTTCTGAAGTGATCAAAGTGTCATCTGCATCCATTATCTCCCCAAAGAAGATTTTATCCAGCTCAATATCCATAAGGACAGCCCAAGCATTATAATTATGACTGTTAAGACTTATCTTGGTGGAGCTAAAATCAGGGATATAGGACGTCTTCTTGGAAAACTTGAGTTCTTTGAGGTTCTCCAGAGTAAGGTACAAGGGTCTAGATGGCTTGGAATTAATCATGATGTTGGTACTGTTAATGTGTTATAATCATGGCCAGAAATTAGCTTAGGCAAATGAGCAGTATTTAAAGCAAAAGAAATGCTGGAAACCTTGTTTCAATAATTGCTGATGGGATCTCACAATGGGGAAATAAGTTGGATGATATTGTTGATGAATTTGATTGGATGAATGGATGGATGGAAAACAGCAGGGAGAAGAGCTCCTTAATTACAAAAGATTGGCCTCTTGTGAGCCCATGATACAACAAGCCAAAAGAAAATTTTTCCACCAAAAAAGAGCTCTATGGGCTCTACAGACCTTTTGACTTGGTTGGAGCTACATCAGCCCACATGGCATCTGTCCCTGTACCCTTACAACCAGGCTATTCCGGTTGTTTCTGGTGTTTCCACCTCAATGGGTCTGAACCAGCCCCTGTGCTGTTCAATCCCTGAACCGGTTGTCTGTTACAACCAGTCCTATTGCCTCACACACTGGCTGGTTGCCTCATGCAACCAGCCCATGGCCATACAAATGGCCAGGTGGGACCCAGGACACACCTGGGTCCTGTATCAGACTCACATGGGGGGGTGTGACCAGCGTAAATGCTGTCCCCCCCTCTTTCTCTCAGATCCCTGGAGGGGGCAGTCAAATCCCGCTACCAGGGGCCCTGGGGGTTGATACCCCCAGGGCGTTGTCAATGGAAATGGGCTGGGGGGTGGTCAAATCCCCTCATCCCCGTCACTTGGTGGTAAAGGGGGGGGAGAGCGCCCCTGGTCTCTGCTTTTCTTTGATGGTGGAGGGGTGATCAGATCCCCCCCACTGCTGGTTGCTCTCCTTGCGGCCTGCTTTTTCATCCTTTGGGCAAGGGGGTGATGAAATCCCCCCTGCCCTGACCAACTGCCTTGTTGCGGTCGGTCTCTGGCTGGTTCAATCCAGCCAGCCACCTCCTCCCCCTTGCACTTGCAAGAAAGGGGAGGGGGAGGGAGAAGGGGCTGCTGGCCCTTGCTCCCGCAGCAGTGGCCATTGTAGGTGACCAGCCGGGCTCACGCGGGATCCCTTGGCCGCCGCGACAGCCCTGCTCGGGCCATCAGGCCTCGCGTGGGCCAAACCAAGGAATACAAGCAGCCCCAAGCGCGCCCTGGCACGGGCTGCAACACGGGCTGCGGCTTCAATGGGCCAACTCCAGCCCAAAACCTGAGACAAACACACTTTTGCGGGCCAGCCCGTATGGCCAAGTATGTCCAAAAGAAACCTTGGGCCCAATTATGCCCATAAAAGCCCATCTGGCTGTATTTGCCCATATCCCCCACCGGGCCTGTGTGCCAATGAGCCTGTTTCATGGGTTTTGAGGCCAGTTTCCCCAAATCAGTGACATCCTCACAGGCCCGTATGGTCTGTGTGAGTTTCCAATGGGCTGGAGAGGCCCATATGTGCATCCCATTTGGATTAAACTTATACTTTGTGGTGTTATTTCATGGACGCA
Organism: Puccinia polysora; assembly: GCA_025617555.3. NCBI lineage: Eukaryota > Fungi > Basidiomycota > Pucciniomycetes > Pucciniales > Pucciniaceae > Puccinia > Puccinia polysora. Next base: position 6,042,777 of record CM062620.1, read on the forward strand.
AGTTGGGAAAGGCTGCGCGCTGCGGGCTTGCGCGGATTGGAAGGCTTGCGCGGATCAAACGGCTCGCGCAGATTGGAAAGCTTGCGCGGATTGGAAGGCTTGCGCGGATCGGAAAGCTTGCGCCGATTGGAAGGATCGCGCGGATTGGAAGGCTTGCGCGGATCAAGCGGATTCCGCATTGCAAGACGCGCGGATTGGATCACGCGGGAACGCCCTGGATACCTGGAATGGGTTGTTGGACGGACGCATCATGAGAAGGGCAAACCAGCGGGCAACACGGACAGGGCATGGGGCAGGGGAGGTGGAGCATGGGTTATGGGACGGGGGACCAAAGGATAGGGTTGGGCTAGGGTTCTGTGGCTTAGGGGTTCTATTCCATCATTCTTGCTTACTTGCGGTTTTACTTAGGTTAGGATTGAGAGGGAGGACTTAAATACTTCACTCTCAACTCGGGGTTGTAAGGCGGAGGGGATCACATCTTTTTATCACATCAGATTGGATTGGATTGGAAAGGAAGGAACCCATCTTATTATCACTCTCTCTCACTCTCTCTCTCACTCTCTTGACTGGCTGCATCCAATCTCCTTACAGACGCTTTGATCAATAACTTCCGGAACTTGAGGACAACTTCAGCGGTATTTCCCCTTTGCTTTCCACATTTGGGGGTCTGGCCGGGAAAAATATTTTGTCAAAGTCTCTCAAAGGTACTCACGGATGCTACCAACAGCTGCTTCTCTTCCTTCCTCCTCCCACAGCCTCTGCGCTACCCCATGGATTTACCCGCATATTTGACTCAACATTGCAGAAGTGGAGCGATTCATATCACCGTATGAAATGATCCGGACTCTGAAGGTGCTTTGTATTTTGAGAAGGCACGCCGTGTCGTCCTGTTCATCGAGGACGCAGAAGCGCTTCTGGACGTAGAGGAGATGGGAGGCTACCTGAACCTGGATTGGCCGGCATTGAAGGAGGACATGCTGGCGAGATGGGGGAGGCGCGGCTCCCACTTTTGGAAGGAAAATCTTAAGCCATCCGCGGAATTGGATTACAAGGCAGGCGCGCGCAGCAGGATCCTGTTGCAAGTGGAATTGGATTACGCGGAGCTGTATTACCGGGCAGTCTGCGTTCTGGCCCCACCACCAGCAACCATCCCTTGGGCTAGCAAACTCACGGAGGTGGCAAGGGGCCTTGAGGCCTACCTGGAGAGTATTCAGTGTCCCGGCGCGCCTGCGCCCCGCGTGTGCGCAAATGGGGACAACAACAACCATTGGCGGACCAGACAGAGGGACTGGACAGCGGATTTGAACGCAGAATTGGTTTCCCCAGGGGGGGCTAAGTACGTTTTGGGGAAGTGGGACTTGACAGAACTGGTGTGGCCTACTGAAAGGAAGAGGGCAAGGACAACGGAACGGGAAATGGATGCTCCGTGCGGTTTGGGAATCGGCAAGCGGCGGACGGATCTTGCAAAGAAGGTAGACGCGGCGGTGGAAGAGACGGACCACGCGTTGGAGGATCACAACCCGAGCTGGACCTCTTTGACGGCGGGGAGAGCGCATTTGGAAAGGGTAGGGGCAGCGGCGGAAGGGAAAAACCATGCGCCAAAGGATGGTGACCAGAGCCGGACCCCTTTGATGGTGGGGAGAATGAGGATGGGGCAGAAGGATGTGGCAGCAAACAAAAGGAAGGGCGCGGAATGGACAGATGGGGGGCTGGAGTGCGGGACGGATGGTCCCAGAACGGGTGTGCAGCCATGATGGCTAGCAAGAGCCTTGGGATTGGTGCAGCGGATGCTCGCGGAAGAGCTTCAGGGGTGGAACGGGGGGGATGGGATGCCAACCGCACGACTGGGGAAAAGGACAATGGATTGGGGGGGACCCTGGCAATGGAAGGTGCGTTGGGACAGAAGGTTGAGGAATTGGCTGGAAAACAAGGCCCCTGCAGGATTGGTTGAGGCAAGGCGCCGCGGATCTGGTGATGATTATAGGGGGCAAGGTCGGCTGAGGACAGCAGCAAAGTTGGGGGGCAAAGCTAGCGTGGGGTGGAAGGTTGGAGTTGGGACGCAGGACGCGGGCTCAAAAAAAAAAAAAAAAAAAAAAAAACTTTTTTTCTCTTGTTCCTTCTTATCTATTCATTCTTCCTTTTCCTTTTTTTCTCTTGCTGTCTCTCTCAAGGATTGCGTACGCGCGCTGGCGCGTCAAGGTCTCCCCATGTACTCTTGTGGATACTCTTACTGGCGCGGATTTCTCACTTTCAGACTCTCACTGGCGTGGATTTCTCACCTTGGCCGATTTCTCTTGCTCACGCAGATCTTCTCTCTCCAAGGCGCGGATCTTGCGCGCCGTTCTTATTCTCTCTAAGGGTTTGGAAGCCTCTTTCCTCCTCTACAGCGGGTTGTGGTAAGGATGTCTGGGGGTGTTTGCTTTTGTTTGGGTTTTGCGCGCAGATGGGCTTGAATCTCAAAGGATGCAGGAGGGTCTTGGTGGCGGGAGGTGCACCTAGGCGGTTTGGGACAAAAATTTGCGCTTGGAACCCGTGTGGGATTGAATGAAGGCATGCGGATCCTTTCTCTGGTGGAGCAGAAGGTTGCTGGCATTGAGGGCAGGCTGGTGGGAAGGAAACTCGGAGGATGAGCGTGGTAGGTGAGATTGTGGCGGATCTATGGGGACAGACCTCAGGTTGGGGGGGGATGTGATGTTCTTTCATGGATGCAAGTCGGGAAAGGCTGCGGGCTGCTGGCTTGCGCGGATCGGAAGGCTCATGCAGATCAGAAGGCTTGCGCAGATTGGACGGATTGCGCGGATTTGAAGGCTTGTGTGGATCGGACTGCTTGCCCTGATTGGAAAGCTTGCGCGGATTGGAAGGCTTGGGCGGATTGAAAGGCTTGCGCGTTGCAAGACCCGCGGATTGGATCATGCGGGAACGCCCCAGATACCTGGAACGGGTTGTCAGGGGGACACATAATGAGAATGAGAGAAATATAGTTGATAAGGAAACCTAGAACAGACTGGATTGCCATAGGGAGAAAATCAGAAAGAGAATTAAGAAAACAATCTCCATCAGAATAGAAAAGGGGAAATAGAAACAGCACCAACGGAAGTCTTTTATGAGACAGTTGGAATGCAACCAGCTTCAAGGATAGAATAAAATAAATGGAGAAGCGCCTTGAACAATCTGGAAGAAAGGATCATTGAGTATCATAACCAATGGAGTGGGGATTGTCCTTACTTGAATTGAGCTGGCTGCAGGGCGGTCATTTGACAAGAAAATTGAGGCTTCAGAGATGGCGAGTCGGTAGGTAGTTACAGTGAGATCCTGCAGGAATCAAGCATTGGGTTGAATGAGATTTGAGTCTGGTTGTGCTCTCTAGATTTGGAGTCTTACCACCCAGTACAACACAACAATAGCACTGGTGGAGTAAAAGAAGATGAAAGAGGGAAAACAAACATAAAGAACAAAAGAGACAAATAATAGAAAAAGAGATGTGAGTAGACATCACATTGACTTTAGAGTTTCAGCTCAACACTCCCCCTTGACTCAGAGGTTAATGATACGGAGCAAAAAAACAATTCACCAGTTGGCAGTTTGAGATTTTATTTGACGCCTTAGTTAATGCGTTGGCTGCCCTGGATTGCGAAGGAATGAGCATGACGTCAATGGTTTGGTTTTTTTAATTGTCCTGGAGGCTTTTCATCTTGATATTGATATGTTTTGCTTTGGAATTGGTGCCAAATTTTTTTATCTTGTCCTCGAGGCCTTTGTTGTCGATGAGATGGAGTGGACACAAAAAATTTTCTCAATAGACTTCCAATAGTAGTTGATGGAGCCACCTCCCTTCTAGGTGGCAGCTGGATAGAGCTACACATTCTGACTCAGTGGAGGAAGTGTGATGCTCCTCTGCCAATGGCTTGTCCAATAGAGAGGGCTGCCTTTGAATGAACAGATGAACCCGCTCTGGGAGATCCTGTTATCAGGATTGTCCCCCAAGGTGGCGTCACTGTAGCAGATGAGTCTGTTAGAGATGGACCAAGGTCCAAGTGTTAAAGAAATGTGTTTGGTGGCTGACAAGTATCTCCACACCTTTATTACCTTCATCCAGTGGGATTACCAAGGTTTTTCAGAAAACCTGGCCAGACTAGATACAGCGTAGCTGATATCTGGTCTTGCCAGTCCTGTGATGAAATTCAGTCTGCCAATTGGTGATCAATATTTCACTTTCAGTTCTAAGAACCATTGATGATCTTCTTCTGTTGCCGGAGATAGATCTAGGCCTGGAGTCCTTGGAGTGGTAACAGGTTTGCAATCTGCTAGGTTCATGGCAGTCAAACCTTTTTCAATATGTAAAGGTAGGCTCAGATGCATTAAGTATTTTTCTCTTGTCACCTTCATTCCGAGAAAAGTGTTAAGAGGATGGGCTGTAGAGTTCTTGAAGCAATCAAAAAAATTTTGTTGGAAATCCGCAGTGTTCCCAGGTACTATGAGATCTTCCACATGAAAAAAGAGGGCCAAGGAGTCGTTTTTGCTCAAAAAGAGACAAGGATCACATGTCAATTTCTTAAAGCCTTGATTTTCAATCCACAAAGTCAGCGTTTTGTACCAGTTACGAGGTGCTTGTTTAAGCCCATACAACAATTTTTTTAATTTAAGATATTTTCTGTTTTGACCAGATCTGGCAGGATTTACAATGAATACACCTTTGTCAAGTTCAGAATGTAAGAAAGCTCCCTCGACGTAAAGCTGAAGAAGATCTAGAAGTTTGTCTGCTGCAAAGGTGAGAAGGGCTTGCAGAGAAGCCACTCTTCCGGTGGGAGAATAGGTTTCAAAGTAATCCAGACCGTATCGTTGGTTGAAACCTGGGACGCATAGTCGGGTTTTATAGGTAGGAGCCTCATTGTGTGTGTTGTGCTTTATCTTGAAGACAGCTACTGTCTTGAGAGGCTTGGTAACTAATTTTTCATCTACTTCTTCCCAGACGTTTTGGTCGTTGATGGATTTGAATTCCTTCAAAGTGGATTCCTTCCAAACCGGAATGGTTTATGCTTCCTCGATTGACCTAGGCAGGTTTTCAGCATGATAACCATATCTATCAGGCTTGTTTAAGGATTCTCTGTTCCTTAAGTTCGGTCTCAGATTGGTGGAAACTTCTTTGTCATCATTGGTACTGTTGCTGATGATGTCGGAGGTTTCTTCCTGTTTTATGGATTCTGAGATATGTTCATTTTCAGGGTCTTGATGATTGACGGACGTAATAAGCGGGATGGAAGGTGCCTGGGCTGCTAGATTTGTTGAGGAATCAATATCTATCTGATTATCTGCCATTGTCACTTCATTTGAGAATGCTTTGGAGAAAATAACATGCTTGGTGTTGATAATCCTTCCTGAGGCTGAGAGAACCTTGTAGGAAAGTAGGGTAGGATTGAAACCTAAAAGTTTACCGGAATCCCCCTTTTCAAATAGTTTAGATTGGACCTGATTATTGTTAAGTCGATATGTGAGGTCAGTACCGACAGGTCTCAGGTAACCAACAGGTAGATCTTAACCTTGCATAAGTCTCCAAGGGGATTCCGTTCCTTTTTCTTTAGGTATTTGATTTAGTAGAACACAGCAACTGCAAACCACCTCGTGCCAATAAGATTTAGGAATCCGTCCTTCTGAAAATATTGCTTGAGTTGATTCCATAATGGTCCTGTTGGCTCTTTCTATCCTTCCGTTATGTTGAGAATGATATGGTTCCAAAACAACGTGATTGATATGGTGTTCTTTCAAGTATGCAGTCAATTTTGTATTAACAAACTCACCTCCACCATCTGAGCACACTTCCATGGGATACAGACAATGTTTTCTGTATTCATTCTCTAGCACAAACATCAAAGTATTGTGAACTTCATCTTTGGTTTTTAGTGGAAAACAGGCAAGATAGCCAGAGAAGGAGTCAATGAGATTGAGGACAAATATGAATCCCCCTTTTGCAGTAAGATTAAGAGTTCCCATCAGATCCACGTGAATTTGGTCTAAAACTCTCGATGCAGATCAATGTGTTAGAGGAAAATTTGACTTTGTGATTTTAGCTTTATTGCAGTTCAGGCATTAGAATTTGGCCTTGTCTTTGGGAGAGATGTTTTTGTTCAGGAATTTCTCCATCCATCCAAGCAATGCATGACCAAGAGTTCTATGGATTTTGGGTAGGTCCTCGCTGGAATACAGGGAGGCCTCAGATTCAGTTTTCATATTAATGACAAATAGGTTGTTTGATATCTTTCCAGAGAATAGTTCCTTGTTATCAGAAAGCACAGAAAAGGTTCAAGGCAACACCATAGAGTTGATGTTCAAGGTTGCTCCTTTTTCTACCAGTGCTCCAAGGGATATGAGGTTGACAGTTGATTCAGGAACCCACGCGGAATTACTAAGACAAAGTTTGCAGTCACCGAGCGGAATGGACGCAGTACCAATTCCCTTGATCTTGATCTTGGCGTTCTTCTTTCCAGTTTGAATCTTGCCTTCACCGTCAGAGCATGTGAGAGAAAGGAATTGATCCTTGTCAGTTATCATATGAATAGAGCATCCGGAATCAAGTATGTATTGATTGGGAGTTATTCTATCTTGGCACGTCATGTTTAGTCCACAGAAAAATGAATAGTAATGAGCCTCTTTGACTGTTTTCTTTTTATTTTCGTAACCTCGATAGTGATTATTGGCCGGTCTAAGTTCAGGAAATTTGATCCAACAGTTTTTTGCAGGATGGGATGTTACGGCTGGGTTGTGTTTTCCATTTTCGCATCTTGGTCTGTTGTACAGAGCCATGTTGACCGGTTTGTTGGGAGTTTCTTGCGCGCTGATCTCGTTTTTGTGTTGAATAAGATGATCTAAGACAGTTTCAATCCTCATTTCCGTGGTTGAGTGCATAATTTGCGTCTTCATGCTTTGCATAGAGGCGGGAAATTTAAACAGAACTAGGTAGGCTATTATATCTGAAGGAAGTTCAATACCAACTTTGGTGAGTTTGTTAAGATAGGTTTTAACGTTGGTCACAAACGCCTCAATATTAGAAGACATGGAAAGATGAAGGAAACTGTTGAAAATGCGCGCCCTGTTTTCTGATTGAGATGAGGTGAAGTGCTATTGAGTGGCCGCCCAAATTAGTTTGGCTTTATCTTTGTTCCGGTCATTGATAATATTATTATAGGTATTTGAATCGAGTTTGGCAATAAGGTAGGCTACCATCTCTTGATTGGTCTCTTCGTCCAATGGGAGCAGCTTGTCTGATGAGTTCATGGTTTGAAAAATTCCCCTGAGTTTAAAGATTTTCTCCATCTTCTTACGCCACATACTATAGTTTTCTTCATTCAGTAAAGGTGTTGATTTGATGAGTACTTTGAGGGCGTGAGATTTGAAATTCATGGAGTCTCCCCCTGGTCCTGGTGTCAACAATGATCCTGGCTTGGGCATGTTGATGATGACCAGTCGGCGGAGTTGTTTTGGCTTTTAACCTTGAGAGAAATATAGTTGATAAGGAAACCAAGACCAGACTGGATTGCCATAGGGAGAAAATCAGAAAGAGAATTAAGAAAACAATCTCCATCAGAATAGAAAAGGGGAAATAGAAACAGCACCAACGGAAGTCTTTTATGAGACAGTTGGAATGCAACCAGCTGCAAGGATAGAATAAAATAACCGGAGAAGCGCCTTGAACAATCTGGAAGAAAGGATCATTGAGTATCATAACCAATGGAGTTGGGATCGTCCTTACTTGAATTGAGCTGGCTGCAGGGCGGTCATTCGACAAGACAATTGAGGCTTCAGAGATGGCGAGTTGGTAGGTAGTTACAGTGAGATCCCGCAGGAATCAAGCATGGGGTTGAATGAGATTTGAGTCTGGTTGCGCTCTCTAGATTTGGAGTCTTACCACCCAGTACAACACAACAATAGCGCCGGTGGAGTAAAAGAAGATGAAAGAGGGAAAACAAACATAAAGAACAAAAGAGACAAATAATAGAAAAAGAGATGTGAGTATACATCACATCAACTGTAGAGTTTCAGCTCAACAGAGAAGTGCAAACCAGCGGGCAACACGGACGGGGCATGGGGCAGGGGAGGTGGAGCATGAGTTACGGGATGGGGGACCAAGGGATAGGGTTGGGCTAGGGTTCTGTGGCTTAGGGGTTGTATTCCATCATTCTTGCTTACTTGCGGTTGTACTTAGGTTAGGGTTGAGAAGGAAGACTTAAATACTTCACTCTCAACTCCAGGTTGTAAGGGGGAGGGGATCACATCTTTTTATCACATCAGATTGGATTGGATTGGAAAGGAAGGAACCCATCTTATTATCACTCTCTCTCACTCTCTCTCTCCCTCTCTTGACTGGCTGCATCCAATCTCCTTACAGAAGCTTCAATCAATAACTTCTGGAACTCAAGGACAACTTCAGAGCGTAACTCCCCTTTTCTTTCCACAACGTAGCACACGCGTAAGTGTATACGTATTTTAACATCCCCCCCTCCATAATCATAGTAATTTCATCCTAATCCTCATCCTGGGTATATCCATGATTGCCCCTTGATCTTTTGAGCCTAAATACTCAAATTTTTGATCTTTCCAACTGTGACCCTGATCCTTATCACCAACCATAGCCTTGCTGGTTGAAGAGAGTTCTGTCTGTTGGAATTCTTGAGTGTGTTATACCACTCCTTGATCCCTTTTTCCAACCCTACTGGTCTTGATTCTTCCTGATCATCTTTCTGGAGCCAATCACAATTTATTGAAGAGGTCTTATTAATCTTAAAACCTGGAGTGCTATACCTCCATTCATCCTTTAAAGTTGAATTCTGCCACGCTAATTATGAGTGCCTTGAGAAGTGTTGGGTTATTATTTTTTGAATCTGTTATTGCCTTGCTCCTAGAGCTTCATAAAAAATTTCTTTTGTTTTGTTCAGAAACACACATTTATCTGGTACCCTTCAAGCGCTTGATTGCAGAGATTTGGGCAGATTTATTCAGAAACCAGAGTTTGGTTGGGATTGAGTTGATCTTTCCTAGTCTTCTGCTGACGACCAGAGTTATTAGCTTGTGGGTGTTGGTACTTGAAACTGCCTTGTTCAATTGAACTCTGGACAGAACTTTGACTTATTTTGTTCAAGTATTTCCCTCCACCATCTTGCCTCAGATAGTGTTGATTCCTTTGCTACCAACTATTCTCAAACTCATCCCTTACATTGATTCTGTTTTTAAAAGTTCCTAGACCTTGATTCTGTTTACATTTAAATATTATTGTAAATTTTAGGAGGGAATCCTCAATAGCATGTTTCCCCTCCACAGAACTGCCTGCAGCTTAGCACCATTTGGAGTCTTACAGCACGTGGATGGATAAACGAGGTGTAAGACTCCAAACAGTGCTAGGCTGTGGCAGTTCTGTGGAGGGGAAAGGTGCTGTTTAGGCTGCCCTCCTGATTGTTACAAAAATATTTAAATGTAACCAAGATCAAGGTCCAGAACCTGGTAAATGAGTAATCAAGTAGTCAAGGATAAAGATGATAGTAGTTTGTTAGCGATGGACCAGCACTATCTGAGCCCAGATTATGTGGGAAAAACTTGAACAAAAGAAGCTAAATTTTGTTCAAATCTCAAAGAACAAAGCTGTTGCATGTAAACAACTCCCACAAGCTAATAAATCTGGTCGTCAGCAGAAGATTGGGGATGATCAACTCAAACAAAACCAACCTCCAGGTTCTCAATGAACCTTCCCAACTCTCTGCAATCAAGCGCTTGCAGGGTACCAGATAACTGAGGGTGGCTGTACAAGACAAAGAACTATGTTTAAGAAGCTCTAAAATCAAACAGTAAACTGCTTTGAAGCAAGGATAACCTCTACAATTCTCAAGGAACTCAAGAGTAGGCTGGCAGAATGCAACTCCAAAAGTAAGGGAGATATAACACTCCAGATCTTATGCTTGATAAGACCTCTTCAATCTATTGTGATTGGCTCCAGAAAAATGATCAAGGAGGGATCAAGACCACTATGGTCAGAGAAAGGGATCAAGGAGTGGTTTAACACACTTAAGAATTCCAACAGACAGAATTCTCTTCAACCGGCAAGGCTATTGGTTGGTGATAAGGATCAGGCCACAGAGGGGCAAAGACTAAGGTTCAATGGATCGGGGGCAATCATAGATATACCCAGGATGAGGATGAGGCTCAGTTCTCAATGATAACGGGGGGGAAATATGCACACACTCCAATCCATATTTTGAAAAAGGCAGGGAGAGCCCCTACTTTTATGGGCCATGGGTCCCTGTAGACTATTTACAAGATATACTACAAATAGAGCGGAAAACAAGTTTTTTTTTTAAAAAAAATTGATTGGGTCCAGAAAAACAAAGAAGTGATGATTAACAGAACAAAACGGGGATGTGTAATAAAAAAATGAACACAGAAAAATAAATAGGAAATGATGATGAACAAACAACAACAAAAAAAAGAGGTGGGGAAGAGGTCAGAGTTGGCCACGGCTGGTGATGAAGGACAGGTGAGGATGGTCGCCCAAGACCAAGCTTGCGGCCGGAGGAGGTTCAGCCGCGCAATTGGGTGGTGCAAGGTGGAAAATGCCATGAGGTTGACGTTGAGGATTGGTCCAAAGGAAATTGGGGGGATTGGTTGATTGATTAAGGGTGACAAATCACCTTTGATGGATTGGTCATCCTTGTTGATAGCTTGATTGGGGTTGCAATCAAAGGATTGGAGCAAGTTGGTGGATCAGCGGGGATTGGATGGGTGAGCAGATTGGACTGGAGATTGTTCAAAGACAATAAGTCTTGAGATGCTCGGAAATCAGTAAAATCAAGGTGGGGGGGCTTGAGGAGCCGTTGAGGTTGCGGCAAGATGAGGAAGAGCGGCGGTAAGTGATCCGTCAATGCTCAATTTCCCTTGCAAAATTGAGGCAATCAGGGGTGATCAGTTGATTGATAAGTGCAACCAATCACTCGCAGATTGGTTGTTGATGATGGATTGGTTGGAGTATTGGTTGATGATGAGCCAAGGCGGAGGAAGGATGAATGATGGATGGACTGGTGATCATCAACCAATGAGTTGGATTTGATTGATTGCTGATTCTTGGTTGAGATGAAACAATCAACTTTTGACAATCCAAATGGCAATGATGGGGGGTGAGGTAATGATGAGCATTGGATGAAGCAAGCAAATTTGCTTGAAACCGGTCCTTGGCCCAAAAGGGAAGGATTACCGTCAGAGAGGGGGGATTTGAACACACAGCCTGGGAGCTTGAGCAACCCATGTCCTGTCCTAGAAGACTAGGAGAAGAAAGAGCTGGAAGCCTGGGAACTGGAGATGGGAATCATTCCGGATAAAAAAGTTTTTTTTTTTTGGATCTAAATGGAGGCTATAGAAAAGTTCATAAAATTTTACTTTTTCCATACTGGTCCAGAGGTGTCCCAGATTGGGCACCACAGAAGGGGGATCCAAGTAGGGCGCAGCGGAGGGCCGCGCCATGAGAAGGAAAAACCGGATGTACCTAACAACAGAGGGAATAGTTTTGGAGGGAGTGGACACATTGGGTAGGGCTGGGCTAAGGTTCTGGGCCATAGGGTTTTCTTCCTTCTTTGCTAGGCTTTCCATTTGGGCTTGTGTTTGCACTTGTACTTTATGGTTTGGTGTTGAGAGGGAGGGCATAAATACCTCACTCTAAACTATGGGTTGTAGGAGGGAAATCTTATCAACTAATCATCTGGGAAAGAGAGCATCGGACTGGATTGGAAGGAATACACATCATCATTTCTTTACCTCTCTCCCCTCTAAAATTGTCCCTTTCTCATCAAAATCATCAACCCCAACCTACTTACAGAGGCTTGGACCAATAACTTCACCCTTCTGTTTCCACACAGGTTAATTTTTTGAATCTATGAAACCTGGTAATAGGGTTGTTTGGAAAATACTCCAAGGTAGCCAGAAGGGGTGAGGAATGGGGTGGGTGGAAGGATCAAAAGGATATTGTAAAACCAGCCATCTGCAGAAGGATATTGTAAAATGGAATTGGATAGCATGGGGTTTGGGTGGGGGGGGATGGGGAATCCAACTGCCCATTTTCCCGCCCCACATGGGTTTTGAAATTGAATTGAATTGAAAATGATGGGCCCACACCACACAGACCAGTGGAAACACACGTTTTACCACCGCAAATCACAATTGAATGGTTTATTCCTATCTTGCAAACATAAACAGTGACCACTGGTCACAGTGACACACAAACATAATCAGTGACCAGAAGTGACAGTGACATACTTGGAATACTTTAAACATCATTTCATACAAATTATGGCAGAAATGATAAAAAGATCATGCATAATATTTTAATTGATTTTTATTTATAATTAATGGTTGAATATTTTTAATTAATTTTTACAGTGAAAATTTTTTTATCTTCAAAATTTGGATATTTTTAAGTAATTGTTGAATATTTTCAATTACTTGTTGAATATTCTATTGTTGAATTTTTTAATGAATTCTTGAATATTTTTAATAACTGGTTGAATATTTTGAATTAATAATTGTTGAATTTTTTTAGTTAATTGTTGAATATTTTTAATTAATTGTTGAAAATATTTTTAGTTAAATTTTACAATGATTATTCATTTTATATTCAAAATTGAAATATTTTTAATGAATTGTAAAATATTTTCAATTAATTTTTGAATATTTTGAAATTAATTAAGTGTTGAATATTTTTAACTATTGTGTTTTTAAGAATGCTTGGACCAGGCAAAAAAAATTTTGTTTCATCAATTTCGACCCAAGTTTAATCCCAGAGTTTTGAGCCAATTTCTGCTTCAACCCTCCCTTAAACCCGGAGATTAAATGGGGGAAAAAATCAGTTGAACAGAACATTTAAAAAAAAGAATGTTGCAGGCGCATTCCAAGGATTCTTAAACGCAGTTTAATTGTTGAATAATTTAAAATAATTGTTTAATATTTTCATTTAATTTTTACAGTGTTGATTCTTTTTATCTTTAAAAGCTGAATATTTTGAATTAATTCATGAATATTTTTAATTGATTTTTGAATATTTTTGATTAATTGATGAATTGTTTTAATTAATTGTTGAATATTTTTAATTAATTGTTGGCTATTTTTAATTAATTAATTTTAAAATTGTTGCTTCTGATTCTCTTATAAGTATCTGTGAAAAAATTTCATAAGTAGAACATCATTAGTGATAACAGAATTTCTAAATTCTGTTCTATTTTAATGATAATAAAATGCCTACATTTCATTTTATCATAATTAAAGAATTGTCAAATTTGGTATACTTATGAATTAAAATATAAGATCATTTACTATGATTGCAATTTAATCATATACCAAGATTCATTAAAAATCATAAACTATGATTGTTTTTTAATCATATATCAAGAATGATTATATTTCTTGAGCCATATGAATCAGATAGTGTCACACTTTGCACTTAAGGATTATTGTCTTCACCACTTTGACATGTCCTCTCCTCAGTACCATCTACCTCAGTCTAAAAGCGTGACACAAAAAAAAGCACAACATCAATGGTGCAATCCGCTATTTCCTCTGGCTCGCCCTGACCTTCCAATCTCGGCAACCAAATCAGTATTTACTTGCGAACTTTGCGGTTAACTCCATACCTGTCGGCCATGCATCATGAGATCCAATCTCCTTCCCTGGCCAATCAACAGCCTTGGACTTCCATCTTTGGTCATGCATTGTTTTTTAGTTGGCATCTACGTCTAACTAAGCCATCACTACTGTATAGTTTGCAATTGGACTAGTCCCTACCCTGCATAAACTATTACCTCTCATTTGCATTACCTTCAACGTCACTCGCTCCTGTCCCAATTTGTCATGCAATTGTACGCTCAGATTCTATTGTCTTGCACTTACGCTAAGAACTTGGATCTATAACACTGCTTCATTTCCTATCCCGTTTCTGTCATTCATGGCCTCACCGCTTCAACTGTAGTTAGCTCATCACCAGGTTGTATCTAGTCACTTTGGATTACCTTATAAGGGCTATCCCCTTAACTGATGATTTTCTCCTCAGTTAGTTAATTTCATACATTCTTGCATTCTGCTACAACCTAGTCATCACATTGGACTTGGGTTGGGTTTCCTTCTTCGGAACACATTCCATTCCTCTTGCCGTTTGTTGAGTGGCAATAACCAAGTTTGCACTTTGCAACTGGGTGTTGCTATTTGCACTTGCCCTCGCACTTGGAATTCCTTCGCGCTCACAATCATCTAAGATTTTCCCTATAGTACGTGGGGTGGTTGTGTGACAGATAGATAAGAAGTGATGCACATATTCATTATTTTTGATCTGATATATGTATATCTGATATATTAAATAATCCAGAAGTACAAGCTTTGTGCAACATTATATCTTTCCATGCTAAATCATTCCCATTTCTTAAAATACGTATGCACTTAGGCGTGTGCTACTTATAAGTGTAATCCAAATGGGATGCACATATGGGTCTCTCCGGCCCATTTAACACTCACATGGACCATACGGGCCTGTGTGGATGTCACCGATTTGGGGAAAGTGGCCTCAAAACGTGTGAAACAGGCTCATTGGTACACGGGCCCTAACGGGCCTGGTGGGGGATATGGTCAAATACAGCCAGATGGGCTGTTATGGGAAAAATTGGGCCCAAGGTTTATTTTGGACATACTTGGCCAGACGGGCTGGCCGGCCAAAGTGTGTTTGTCTCAGTTTTTGGGCTTGGGGCGGCCCATTGGGGTGGCTGCCAGTGTCACAGCCTGTGCCAAGGCCCGCTCAGGGCCGTGATAGAATAATTCTCCAAAAAAATCACAGAAGTGATAGATGAATAACAGAAGTCCTAATTACATGGGTTAGACAAGAAGTAGGAGAATGATTCATGAAAACATAAAGAGGAAGAATCAAACCATACGCAAGCAGTGATAAGATGAGATTACCCAGAGTTTATAATGATGACAAAATAGGAAACAGCCCCAGGATGTACGCCAAGATAATCACGACTTGAGAAGACGGACGGTAGAGATGGATTAGATTTATGATGAGGCGTTAGATTAGAGTGTGACATTGCAACAAATTTTATCGCCTCCACAAGTAAGGGTCGAGACGTTCCTTGAAGATTCTTCCCTTGTCTTGTATCTTGTAGACGGTCTTGAGGAGAGGAGAATTTGAGTAAAGATTGAGAAGTCCCGGCCGGGGAGAAGGATGAAAGGTGCTGCCTTGCAAGTAGTTATTTGAAATGCTTGGGTTGTGAAAAGTTGAATATGCATACTTAGATGCGCAATAAGTGAGGCGCGCATCTACGGGTGCTTAGGTGTGATAGAAATAGAGAGCGAAAGAAAAAAAGAAATACTTGAATAAAAGATAAAAAATAACACAGAAATAAGAGTGGAGGCATGATAATTCCAACACCCCCCCCCCCCACAATTCAGTGCAATGTGCATGCAAAGCACTTTGAGTTCAGAAGGTGAATGGCTTGTCTGCTTGATGCCTTTGTAAGAGCATCTGCCACCATTTCCCCAGTTACTATAAGATTGACCTGGATTTGTTTGGATGCCGGTTGATTGCGCAGCCATTTCATCTTCATGTCAATATATTTGGTTTTCAAATTTAAACCAAAGTGAAGGATCTTGTCAAAAAGAACTTTGTTGTCCACGAAGAAATTGGAAGGGTTAATTCAAGGATTCCTCCAGAGATCTTGTATGAGGGATTGGATCCAGAGTGATTCTTGCGCGCCGTCGTTTAAATCGTTTAGCTCCGCCTCAGTGGAGGAGAGCGTTATATTTGCTTGTTTTCTACTTTTCCACGCAATGGGAGTTGACCTCCAGAAGAAAATATAACCGGGTTGAGATTGTTGGGTTTGTGGATCATCAGCCCAAGTTGAGTTGGTGTAGATTTGCACAGAGTCTCCCGCAGCCAAATCCGGAGACAACGTCAGAGATAGAGACACCATCTCTGCGAGATATTTCCACACATGCAAAACCTCCTTCCAGTGGGTTATGCCAGGGCTTTGGTTGAATTGAGATAGGATAGATGCAGCCGCGGCGATGTCTGGTGTAGTGCGGCAGGCAAGGTAGTTTAGTAATTGGGTATACTTCCTGAAGTTAATCCCAAGCTTGTTGAATTCGCACATTTCTGATTGAGACGCAGGCAATAATTGAATTATTGGTGTAAGAGGAGTGATCACGGGTTTTGAATTTGCAACGTTCAGCTTGTCCAGTGTCTTTCGAATGAGTTTAGTTTGATTGAGCAAGATAATGTTATTCTTCTTGGAAAATAATATCCCCAGAATTGTATTGGGTTTGTGTGCCAACGAGCGCGGAAATTTTTTTAGAAAGTTCTCTTCAAACCATTGAACCTCACCACAGACAATGAGATTGTCAACATGGAAGAATACAGACAAAAACAGATCACGGTGAGTATAAAGGCAGGGATCAGCATTGGATTTAAAGTAGCCAATATCCTCCAACCATCCCGTCAATGTCTTATACCAATTAGACAGAGCCTGAAGGAGACCATAAAAAAATTTCTTCAGCTTAAGAAATTTGGAAGTTCTGCTGCTTTCCTTTGGTTTGAGGATGAAAATATCTTCTTCCAACGGGGAAAAAATGAATTCCGCCTTAAAGTTGAATTGTTGTATTTTGAGATCCCTATCCAGACCGCTCAGTAGAAGGAGAAGAAGTGTTGAAAATTTGCCTGTGGGTGCGTACGTGTCCCCAAAATCCACACCCGGAGTCTGTAAGTTGTCCATGATGCAGAGTCACAATTTGTGTTTTTCTGGTGAAAGAGCAGTAGCCGTTTTAACCTTATCCACCCACATGGTACAAAGAAACCGAGATGGTTTGAAGTCCGCATCCTCCCAAACTTCCTGAGCTTTGATCTCCGCAATCTCAACTTTTCTTTTGTGCGTGTAGTCCATCTTTTCCGCCTTAGAAATGGTTCCGTAGGAGTACTTATTGGGCTTGATTGACATAGTTTTTTTGCGCAGTTTGTATGTCCGGGAGGATTGATCACGTACAGTCTTGGATGAATTGGAGGAACCGTCTTCAGTCAGTCCGATTGGAACTGGTTCAGAGTTGACATCAATGGGCGAGTTCAGATCAGGAGCGACTGGAAGAACAATCGGATTATCAACACCCACACCAACAGTGTTGGCCGGAATGATATTGGAAGACTCAGACTCCCAATTTGCAACATCCACATCATTATCCACCTTCTTGAGATTCAAGTTGTAATTGAGGAGTGTTATGTGTTTTGTATTGATCACTTTGTTCTTGGTTGTCAGTATTTTGTATGAGAGTAACTCATCATCATATCCCAAGAGTCTACCAACCAACCCCAAAGGTTCTAGTTTGGAAAAGGAAGGTCTGTTGTTGAGAATATAGCTCACAGGATTTCCTATGGGATGAAAATAGTCAATGCTTAGTGGTCTTTGTTTGTAAAGTTCATAAGGTGATTTTTTTGATTTATGCGCGGGAATTTGGTTCAAAGCCAGTGCGCAGGACTTAATGATTACATTCCAGTGTCATTTATTGATCTGTGAGTTGAGGAGAACCGTTCTGAGGGATTCAAGAATAAGGAAATTGAAGCGTTCTGCCAGGCCATTCTGTTGAGGTGTATAGGAGTTGGAAAAGGTTTTTCTGATGTTCTTTTCTTTGCAGTAATCGGATAGGGTGTTGTTCCAGAATTCTGTTCCGCAATCTGAATGGATGATCATAGGATGATAATTGAATCTTTCTGATTCAACTTCAATTAAGAAAATTAGCTTCTTTGCAGCTTCAGCTTTGTTTTTGATGGGAATAGCATTTAAGTATCTAGTGCAGCTGTCAACAACAGTCAGAAAGTAGTTATCTCCGTTGGAGCTCACTGGGCTGATAGGAACAATCAAATTGAAGTGTACTTCTTGAAATGGTCTTTCGGCCCTCAAATTCTTGTTGTTGAAAGATTTATGACTTATTTTGCTAATAGCACAAGCCTCGCATGTGCCTGGTTTCTTAACTTGAATTCCAAGTTTTTGTTGAATCCTCCCATAACTTATGTGTCCAAGCAATTTATGAAGAATTTTGTCTTGGGACATCAGAGCAAGGTCACTATGTTTAGTATCAGGCAAACAAACAAAAGGTACATTGCAATCATAAGAGCCCTCAATCCTCCAATTTCCTTTACTCAATACAAAATTGTTGGTTCTGAAGTCAATAATGAATCCGTCCAAAATGAGAGAGCACATCAATAATATATTGATGGTTGACTTAGGAGAAAATAGCACTTCAGATACGGTAACTTTGAGACCCTGACTATCCTTTAAGATCATTGCTCCCACTCCCTTGTATCCTAGGGAATTTCTTCCCAAAGTTGTCAAAATTGATCCAGTTAACAATTGGTCTAAATGAGAGAACATTTGCCGATCAGACACTATATGTCTCAAAGACCCCAAGTCCACCAAAAAGCAAGCAGAGGAGAAGATTGAGCTCATCAGAAAAGATCTAACAGTGGTGCCATCCTTCACAGAATCCGCTCCACTTTTCTTTTTTCTGGGAAAAGAGGGCTTTAGATGAGGATATAATTTCCAGCATCTGCCTTTGGGGTGAGCTGCCTTGGGATTGTGCCATTTATTGTTGCGCGGCTTGATATTGGATGAAAGAAAGGAAACCAAATTTGAGTTATCATCATTTTTGTCGGCCTGTGCTTCCTTGCTCAAGAATCAATTATTTTTGAACATACAAAGATGATCAAGAGCTTGATCCGGGGAGATTTCTTTATCGGAATGAGTGATGTGTTGGATGACCGTGTCCATGTTGGATGGGAGCTTTTCCAAGATGAGGTATGCAATAATTTTGGTAGGAAGATTGATTCCAACTTTGTGAAGTCAAACCATCGCAGTCTTGGTGTCTGTGATAAAACCAGGGATATTTGAGTAGGAGAAAGGAGTACGTAGAAACTCCTTGAAGATTCTGGCTCAATTTGAAGCGTGGTTTGAAGCAAAGTACTTGTTGATATCTGCCCAGATTTGATGGGTGTCCTTTTCATTTTCTGGCGTAATGATATTGGCTTGGACCGTTGTGTTGAGTTTGGAAGTTAATATGGTTTGAATTCTAATGTTTTTGCTCTGGCTGAGTCCTATCAGATTACCATTAGAGTCCTTATTCTGTCTTGTGAGTTTGGAATAGAGATCTTCCTGTAGATCCATCATATTAACAACATGATTTTGCCAGATTGAAAAATTGTCTTGAGTTAACAGAGGAATAGCCTCAATTGCGGTTTTTAGTCTGGTGGCCGTGAGCAAGTCCGTCATCGTTGGTTCTTCTGATTAAGTGAATTTTGACTTTTAATTTTGATAGAATAAATTCTCCAAAAAAATCACAGAAGGGATAGATGAATAACAGAAGAACTAATTACATGGGTTAGACAAGAAGTAGGAGAATGATTCATGAAAAAATAAAGAGGAAGAATCAAACCATACCAAAGCAGTGATAAGATGAGATTACCCAGAGTTTATAATGATGAAAAAATAGGAAACAGCCCCAGTATGTACGCCAAGATAATCACAAATTGAGAAGACGGACGGTAGAGATGGATTAGATTTATGATGAGGCATTAGATTAGAGTGTGACATTGCACCAAATTGTATTGCGTCCAAGAGTAAGGGTAGAGACGTTCCTTGAAGATTCTTCCCTTGTCTTTTATCTTGTAGACGGTCTTGAGGAGAGGAGAATTTGAGTAAAGATTGAGAAGTCCTGCTGTGGAAACTTTAAAGGGGCAACACCCCAGAAGTTGTCCTCAAGTTCCGGAAGTTATTGATCAAAGTGTCTGTAAGGAGATTGGATGCAGCCATTCAAGAGAGAGAGAGAGAGAGAGAAATAATAAGATGAATTCCTTCCTTTCCAATCTAATCCAATCCAATGCCATAAAAAGTGATATCCTAGAGTGCATTCCAGTCCGTGAAGTGAAGTGAAGTGAAGTGAAGTGAAGTGAAGCGAAGTGAAGTGTTCCCCCTACAACCCGGAGTTGAGAGAAAAGTATTTAAGTCCTCCCTCTCAACCCTAACCTAAGTACAACCACAAGTAAGCAAGAATGATGAAATACAACCCCTAAGCACAGAACCCTAGCCCAATCCTACCCCTCCATCCCTTGCCCCATAACCCATGCCCCTCAATATCAACGTACGCCCGGCTTGCCTGCCCGCGCGCGTCCGCCCAACAACCCGTTCCAGGTATCCGCGTACCTGCGTGACCCAATCCGCGCGTCTTGCGATGCGCAGTCCGCCTGGTCCGCGCAAGCCATCCGATCCGCGCAAGCTTTCTGATCCGCGCAAGCCTTCTGACCCGTGCAAGCTTTCCAATCCGTGCAAGCCTTCTGATCCGCGCAAGCCTTCCAATCTGCGCAAGCCTTCCAATCACCGCAAGCCTTCCAATCCGCGCAAGCTTCCTGGTCCGCACAATCCGTTGTCTCCTGTCTCCAGGTGCTGAGCCCGACCCAACCTCTGCTGGGCCTACCTGACTGCTGCTGAGCCCGCAGTGCAGCTAGCTGCGGCAAGGCCCTTCCCATTGCTGAGCGCGCCGCCTGCAGCGCTTTCCTGACTCGCGTCCATAAAAGAGCACCACAACGCCCGGGGAGAAGGATGAAAGGTGGGGCCTTGCAAGTAGTTATTTGAAATGCTTGGGTCGCGACAAGTTGAATATGCATACTTAGATGCGCAATAAGTGAGGCGCGCATCTACGGGTGCTTAGGTGTGATAGAAATAGAGAGCTAAAGAAAAAAAGAAATACTTGAATAAAAGATAAAAAATAACACAGAAATAATAGCGGAGGCATGATAATTCCAACAGGCCGCTTTTATTCCTTGGTGAGTCCCACGCGGGGCCCTACGGGAGAGGGATCCTGCACAGTGCAACACCTCCCAGGCCCGGCCAGTTGCAAACAACGGCCAACGCCGCAGGGGCAAGGGCCAGCATCCCGGGCTCCCTCCCCCTCCCCTTGCTTGCCATTGAAAGGGGGAGGGGGTGGCTGTCTGGGTTGAACCAGCCAGCGACTGACCGCAACAAGGTGGTTGGGGGATTTTATCACCCCCTTGCCCAAAGGATGAGGAGGCCAGCCGCAAGGATTGCAACCGGCGGTGGGGGGATCTGATCACCCCTCCACCATTGAAGCAAAGCAGAGACCAGGGGCGCTCTCCCCCCCCTCCTTTATCAAGGGTGAGGAGCAACGGGGCTGAGGGGATTTGACCACCCCCCAACCCACTTCCATTGACAAGCCCTGGGGGTATTGACCCCCAGGGCCCCTGGTAGGGGGAATTGACTGCCCCCTCCAGGGATCTGAGAGAAAGAGGGGGGGGGGGGACAGCATGTCCGCTGGTCACACCCTCCCATGTGAGTCTGAGACCGGACCCAGGTGTGTCCTGGGTCCCACCTGGCCATTTTTATGGCCAGGGGCTGGTTGCATGAGGCAACCAGCCAGTGTGTGAGGCAATAGGACCGTTTGTAACAGACAACAGGCCCAGGGATTGAACAGCACAGTGGCTGGTTCAGCCCCATAAGTGTGGAAACACCAGAATGGACCGGAATGGGCTGGTCTTAAAAGTTCAGGGACTGATGAAATGTGGGCTGATGTAGCCTAAACAAAGTAACAAGGCCTGTAGAGCCTGTGGAGCTCTTTTGGGGCGGAAAATTTTCCTTTTGGCTTTGGCCTCTTGTCACTGCTTTTTTCCATTCATCCATTCATTGTCCAATTGAATTCATCAACAATATCATCCAACATGTTGCGCCATTTTAAGAGCCCATCAAGCAATTATTGACCCAAGGTGTCGAGCATTTCTTTTTCTTTAAATACTGCTCATTTGCCTGAGCTAATTGCTGGCCATAATTAAAACATATTATCAGTACCAACATCATCATTACTTCCAAGCCATCTAGACCCTTGTACCTTACCATGCAGAACCTCAAAGACCTCAAGTTTTCCTAGAAGATGTCCTATATCCCTGATGTTAGCTCCACCAAGATAGTTCTGAACAGTCGGAATTATAATGCTTAGGCTGTCCTTATGGATAGTGAGCTGGACAACATCTTTTGTGGGCAGATAATGGATGCAGATTGCACTTTGTTCAGTTCAAGGTGAAGAAAAAGTCTTATCATCTCATCCTTAGGCATCTTGATGAGAATCATGTGACATGGGTTGCTGATACTTTTAGGGAAGATTAGAGAAGTAGGGGCAGAATGCTTTGGAAGTTGCTTAAGTCCAAGTATTCTGGTGATTCTGTTCACCAGAAGGGTATAGCTTTCAATAAACTGTTTGAGTTACAATATTCAAATTGTAAACATTTTGTTGCAGAGGCTATGTCTAGCATAGCCAAGTTTAAGTCATCAGGACTTAACATGGATCCTGAGTGTTTGTCACTCTTGATCCTTCAGAAGCTACCAAAGGAGTTTGATTATTTATTCAGAATTATTTCTCAATTGGTTCCTCTTCCTGGTGAGGAGGATGTGCTGAAAAGGATTGAAAAGGATGATATTCAGTTCAAGGTGAAGGGGGGTTCTTGAACAGCCCTTTTTGGCAAGACTGGGGAATCATGCAAGAAGGCAAAAAAGGATTTTTCCAAGGTCTTATGCTATAATTATCAGAATAAGGGGCATTATGCTAAGGATTGCAAGGAGGCCAAGAGGAGGAAAAAGTCCAAAGAGAATGACAGGGAGGTCAATCTCACTACTGAAAAGTTACAATGGTGGTGTTTGATGGTCCAATGGAAATGGTTGTTGGGGAAGAAGGTCCCAACAAGAAGGCCAAAATTGATGAGGATCAAGAATGGACTTGATTTATTAAAATGTGAGTAATCTTAACCTCAAAGATGAGAACTTATTGGTTACTGATAAAGCTTCTTTCCTATTAGGAGGATTGAAGGAGGATTTTCATGTTTTGATTGATCCTGGCTGTACAGATCACTTGTGTTTTGAACCAAATTTATTTCCAAATCTTAGTGATTATGATGGAGTTGTAAATATTGGTCAGAAAGGCAGAAAAATTCAGGCTAAAGGAATTGGAAAAGTTATTCTTGCAAATCATTTGGGTTTTAAAATTTCTTTTGAGAAAGTGTTCTATGTACCAGAGTTACCTTAAAACCTTGTGTCCCTTGGAGTGTTTTGGAAAAAAGGTTTCCAGATTTGTTATCTTAAAGAAGATAAGTTTGTTATTGATATGAATGGGAGAACTTTTCTTAGTGGACAGGTTTGGAACAAGCTTTTGTGTGAAAGCTTGTTCAAAATCTCAGCTTTGAGCACTTTTGCTCACAATAGAAGTGGCCATAAGGTAAAGCAAAGAAACTGTGGGAGTTTTACCTTAGGGGCTACAACTAGAAATTTGTTCTCAAAGATTAGAGATTGCACTGATGTTCCTAGAGAGAAATTTTCCATTGATTTGGCAGGGCCATTTACACCAGAGTCCCTTGTTGGGGCAAGACACTTCATCAATATAGTTGATAATGCAACTAATTATGTTTGGGTTAAACCAATTTGATCTAAGTATCAGACCACAGAGGAGGTTTCTGTAATCTTCAAAGTCTGGAAACAGAATGGTCTAATGAAGGGGATCAAGAGGGTTATCACTGATGGAGGTGGTTAATTTGTGAGTAAATATTTTGAGAGGGTATTGAAAGATTATGGTATCATTCATATAGTCACTACTGCAAGTACTTGACAAAATAATGGAATAATTGAGAGAATGAATAGGAATTTACTGGACAAGGTCAGAATTATTATGTCTCAATCTGGTCTACCAAACTTTCTATGGGCTGAGTTAATGTGTACAGTCTGTCTGTTGCATAAAATTGTAAGTGTTAATGGGAAGAGTCCTCATGATGGGTTTTGTAAGTTGTACCCCAAAACATCACACCTAACAAAAATTGGTTGCTTGGTGTATTATAGTGTCCACCATAATGAGATGTTTGGAAAATTAGACCCTAGAGCCAAACAGGGGCACTTGTAGGCTATGATTTAATCAGTAAATTGTATATGATTGATTGTACAAGGACAAGAAAGGTTATCCGTAGTAGGGATGAAAAATTTGATGAAAGTACCTTTCCACTCAAAAGGAGTGAAGATGTTGTTGTGAATGAGTCACAGCAAGAAATAGAGTTAGCACCTATATCACAAGCAAAGGCTGAGAAACATGTGGTTTTCAGAAGATGAAGAGATGGGAAAAGTGCCACCAGAGGGTTCAGTGCCCACTTCACGGTAGTCCATTAATTGGGAAACTGATGAGCCTCCCCTCCAGTAAGAATGAGTGGTAGGGTTGGAGTAGCAGTTGATAGGTAGGGGAAATGGAAGTCCCTTTATGCTGCCACAGGATATGAGGAAGATTAATTTCATGAACAGTGTATTCTCAATGAGGTCCTGGAGTTAAGTTCAGAAATGGGTAACAGGTTTAACCCCAATAGCTTTGGCCAAGCTATGAATTCTGATGAGAGAGCAAACTGAAAGAGTGCTATTTTTGAGGAATTTGATTCTATAGAAAATAATAGTGTTATTGAAGTTGTTAAGTGGGATTCTTTTCTAAAAGGAAACACCATTGTGGGGTCTAGATTGGTTTTAAACAAGATGTTTAACACAAATGAAGTTTTGAAAAGATCCAAAGCTAGATGCGTTACACAGGGCTTCAAGCAGAGAGAGGGTATCAATCACCATGAAACTTTCTCACCAACTGGAAGGCTTTCCACCTTCAGGTACATAATTGCTCTGGAAGTGGAGTTGGGAGAAGAAATCAGACAAGCTGATTTTGTAACAGCATACTTGACTGCACAACTTGGAGAGGAGGAGACTGTTTATTTTTCAATCCCAGAAGGCTTTTGTGAATGGTTAGTAGAGACTAAACCTGAAACCATGAAGAAAATCTGTGTTAGAAGTTTTCCTTCAGCAGATAAAGGGGAATATGTCCTCAAGCTGTGTAGATCCCTTCATGGATTGAAGCAAGCAGCTAGATCATGGTATAATACCATGAGTGAGAAACTGATACAGATTGGTTTCAAGACATCTGAGGCTGAGCCTTGTCTTTTTTTAAGAAAGGATGCAATTTTGTTTGTATGGTTCAATGACATTATCATTATTGGAAATGGTAAGAGAGTGTCATGGAGAAAATCAAAAAGGAATACAAGATAAAAGATCTTGGTCTGGAAAAACAGGTGCTACGAATGAAATTCAGTAAGAGCAAGAATGGTATTAAGTTAGAACAGAACCATTACGTGGCAGCTCTTCTTAAGCAATATGGCTTAGAGGATGCAAATGAGTTTGGCACTCCCATGCAGTCAAACATTTTTTTAGAGAAGTCTACAGATGAGGAGTATCTGGATTTTCTTCAATCTGGTAATGACTAAAGGTCAGATATTGGATTGCTTGATAATTTGGGGCAGTGTAAAAGGCCCAATATTGCTTTTGCAATTGGTTTCTTGGTGCAACACTTAGAGAAGCCAAGCATGAGGCATTGGTCAGCATTTAAGAGAGTTATGAGGTATCTTAAAGGAAGGCACAGTCTGGGACTGTTGTTTACAAAGTCAGAAAACCTTGATTTGGTTGGTCATTCCGATGCAAGTTGGGCACCTGGTAACACTAGGGACTTAACAAATGGATTTTTATTCTTCTTAGGTAAGAATCTGGTGTCATGGATTTCCAAGAAGGTGTTGGAAATAAGTCTTTCATCAACAGAGGCTGAGTATAGAGCTTACTTAGCAGCTTCACAGGAAGCAAAATGGTTGAAAAGAGTGTTAGAGGATACACATAAACCACAAGGGTTTTCCTTGTTGTATTCAGATAACCAGAGTGCCATTGCCTTGGAGCAAAACCAAGTGTTCCATTCAAGAACAAAACTTATTGATATTCACTATAACTATATTTGCAATGCAGTTAACTGCAAGGAGATTGTGTTGAGGTACATGCCCACTGGAGAAAGGATTGAGGATATCTTGACTAAGGCTTTAGATAGGAACAAGAATCAAGGCTTTGTGACTAATATGCAGATGTCAACCTTTTTGGATTAAGGGGGTGTGTTAAAATACTTATGCACTTACACCTGTGCTATGTATAATTGTAATCCAAAAAGGATGCTTGGGCTTCTCTGGCCCATTGGACACTCACACGGACCATACGGGCCTGTGTGGATGTCACTGATTTGGGGAAACTGGCCTCAAAACGCATGAAACAGGCTCATTTAAACACGGGCCCTAATGGGCCTGTTGGGGGATATGGGCAAATACAGCCAGATGGGCTTGTATGGCCATAATTGGGACCAAGGTTTATTTTGGACATACTTGGCCAGACGGGATGGCCCGCCAAAGTGTGTTTTTCTCAGTTTTTGGGCTTGGGGACCCCCCCGTCTTGCAGCTCCTAGGGGCTGCTGCCGGTGCCACAGCCCACTCATGGCCGCTTGTATTCCTCAGTTTGGCCCATGCAGGGCTATTGCAGCGGCCAAGGGATCCCGCGCCGGCCCGGCCACCACTGCAAGAGCAAGGGCCAGAGGCCCCGGCTCGCTCCCCCTCCCCTTGCTTGCCATTGCAAGAGGGAGGGGATGCCTTGCTGGGTTGAGTCAGCCAGCAACCAACCACAACAAGGCAGTTGGTCAGGGCAGGACGGATTTCATCAGCCCCTTGCCCAAAGGATGACAAGGCTGTCTGCAAGGAAAGCAACCAGTGGTGGGGGGGATCTGATCACCCCTCCACCATCAAAGCAAAGCAGGGACAAGGGGCGCTCTCCCCTCCCCCCCCCCCCTTTACCAAGGGGGAGGAGCAATGGGGCTGAGGGGATTTGACCACCCCCCAGCCCACTTTGATTGATAATGCCCTGGGGGTATCAACCCCCAGGGCCCCTGGTAGGGGGAATTGACTGCCCCCTCCAGGGATCTGAGAGAAAGAGGGGGGGACAGCATTTCCGCTGGTCACGCCCCCCCATGTGAGTCTGAGACCGGACCCAGGTGTGTCCTGGGTCCCACCTGGCCATTTGTATGACCAAGGGCTGGTTGAATGAGGCAACCAGCCAATGTTTGAGGCAATAGGACTGGTTTTAATAGACAGCAGTCCCAGGGATTGAAAATCACAGGGGCTGGTTCAGCCCTGTAAGGGTGAAAACAGCAGAATGGACCGGAACGGGCTGGTTTTAAAGGTTCAGGGACTGATGCCATGTGGGCTGATGTAGCCCAAACCAAGTAAAAAGGCCTGTAGAGCCTGTAGAGCCTGTGGAGCTCTTTTGGGGCGGAAAATTTGCCTTTTGGCTTTTTGTATCATAGGCTCACAAGAGGCAAATCTTTTGGACTTAAGGATCTCTTCTCCCTGTTGTTTTCCATCCATCCATTCATCATCAAACTGAATTCATCAACAATACCATCCAACGTGTTTCCCCATTGTGAGAGCCAATCAAGCAATTATTGACACAAGGTGTCCATCATTTTTTTGCTTTAAATAATGCTCATTTGCATAAGCTAATTTCTGGCCATAATTATAACACAATTTCAATTTTACAAAAGAAAATCAATGTGTGGATATTTTCTCCCACCATAAGTTTAATCATAATTTTAGAATGAGAGCTTCAATAATTAGTTTAAATTAATGGTTATGATTTAGTGGCCTAATTAATCTGGAATAAAAAATTTTCATGTTTTTTATTAATCCAATTTGGCAGTGAAGGTATTCTAGTGATAAGTTTTTCTAGTCAGCTGTTTATCTTGTTTGCATGGATTAACCCCAACCAAAGCTTGAGCATTCCATTTTGTAAACAGATTTTATTGATTAACATAAACTTTTCCAAAAACAGTGTTTAAACAATTCTGCTGTTTTCCACAATGAAGAATCCAACAGGAATTTTCATGTAGATGCCTCCTTCCTTTTATCCTGGTTCCAAAATAAAACTAGAACTAATAACTGAAATTTGAATGAAACCACACATGTTGTTCAAAAATCAATAATAGAATTAAAGTTCTTTCACCCTGGCAATCCTGCTTGAAATGTCACTGCCAAATTCCTCACACAAGTTTATGTCCTATTCTATTTTGAGAAGTTGGGAATTCATAAACATCTCAATAATGAACACAGTTCAAATTATGTTTTGTGAAAATGTGCTTCTCTGATTCTCAATATTTTTTTTTTAATATTATATTAATTTATGTTTAATTTTAATTTTAGTAAAAGTTTTATTTTTTTTTTATTATTTGCATCAATTAGGAGAAATCTGATAGTTTTATTATTGTAATTCTTGTTTCATTACTTTAATTTAATCTAATTTTAATTCATGATCATAAGTTTTTTTTGTATTTATTATAATATGTATATATTATTTTTTTAATTTTACTATAACTTTCTTTTGTGGTTATTAATTTTGTAGAAATATGAAATTTTTAATTATTATGATTATTTTTTCATTAATGATTATGATTTATCAATTATTAGCATCCTGAAAGTTTTATTATCATAATTATTGTTTCATTAACTTAATTTAATCTTAATAGGGTGTACCAAAGTTAGCAAAACTGCCATTAGAAAACCACCATTCTTTTTACCAAACCTGCCATTTTTAATGGCAGGTTTCTGAAATTTATGTACCCCCTAACTTGTGTATTTCAAATTGGTGGGTTTCATGAAAATGGTGGGTTTCAAAATCAAACCCCCCATTTCATCCATCCACCATCCTTGGCATGCAAAACACGCATCCACACCTCCAACTCATCAAATCCATACGCATGGAACACATCTCATCTCAATGGCTCCACATATTCATTGCTTCACATCTCCATCAGTTGAAATCCCCATCATTTCACATTACCATTGCTTCACATCACCATTGCTTCACATCTTGATCACTTCAAATCTCCATTGCTTCACATCTCCATCACTTCAAATCTCCATCACTTCAAATCTCCATTGCTTCACATTTCCATTGCTTCACATTTCAATTGCTTCACACACATCCCATCATCATTGCATCACCATCTTTCTCAAAATGTCCAATCAAAATTCCTGGCAGAAAGTTGAAAACGTAAAAAAGCTGACTGAACTTTTTTTATTATTTGACTTGGATTCAGAATCCAATTTGGAATCAACTTGGTTATCTTTGAATTATCTATTGGAAAAGAAATACATGGTTCAAAGAAGACACACTCTCCAAAAATCTATGTATTGTTGGATTTCTAAGAGATTTAAGTAGAAGAAAAGACATAAAGAGGGCTGAGAGACACAAGATTCAGTTGAGAAGAGGAAAAAGGGTTTTGGAAAGAAGGAAGAAAAGAAGAATAGTGACAAGAAACAGACATCAAGTTGAAAGATTCTTGGCACGTTGATCTGAAAGAGTATTGGTGAGAGATTGAGCGGAGGTGAATTTGAGATGTAGTTCAATTGGTCAAGAGAATTGGAAGGTTCAGATCTTGAGATGAGAAAGAGTCAACATAAGTATTGAGGGTGGAGATTGCGGTTGTTGAAAGATATGGCGAAAAGTCTTACCAGACAGAATCTTTGAAGAGGTAGGTCATCGTGAGTTGAGAAGGCAGATTGGGAATGGAAGTGTGATGTGAGAAAGAAGAGAGTAAGAGTTAAAAGTCAAGAAAGAAAAAGAAGATTCCTCGTTCGAAGAGGTAAAGAAAGAGCAGTCAAGGTCCTGGAGAATCGGGGATGGCGCGGGACCTTTCGGATGAATTTAGAGTCTGTAGCATGTACGTGAAACGCTGAGAGTTTGAGAGGGAGCGGGCTTGAGATTAGAGATTGGGTGACATCTGAGAGACTGTGAAAGATGGGAAAAGAAAGAAGAAAAAGAAGTGGAAAGAAATAGAAAGAGAAGAAGACTGTAAACAAAAGGGAAGGAAGAGAACAAAACAGAATAAAGAAATAAGAAGACAGAGAGAATGTCTTTAACATTCAACATGTATGAAAAGAAAAGCTTCACCTTCTTCCCGACTTAAGCTTTCAGAAACTGTTCCAAAATTTATTGCCTTCTTCATGAAAATTTTGGAGATGATTGAAGACCACCACATCTTCCAGAAAAATTTTTGGAATCCTCAAGGCAATCCAGCTATCCAACTTACTGTTGCTCTTTTTAGATTGGGGATCAAATCAAAATTGTGCAGAAATGCATCAATTAGAATATCTATTCTCCTTCAGTTATGGATCCATCGACTTATACACCAAAAGGTTCATGATTGCTATTCTATCTTTCCTTTGCTTGGTCATTTGTTGGCCAACAAAATAAGACTGAAAGGAGATATCTCAAGTAATGGAGACCAAAGGCTTTCCTGGTTGCATTGGTTTTGTTGATGGAACTACTATCCCCTTGAGTCAAAAACCAAAACTAGATGGCAACCATTATTTTGATTTGAAAAAAGGCAATAATTTCATTCAATTTACAAAGCCTTTGATAATACACTGAAAAAATTTGTTTTATCCATTTGTATAGATACTTGGTGGCACTAAAACTTGTTTGTGATAACAACAAGAAGTTCATATCCCTCCATGGTGGCCTTCTGGGTTCTTTTCATGATTCATAGGTTTTCAATTGGATGAAGATTGCCCAACAACCAGATAACTACTTTGAACAAGATCAATCCCTTCAGGCCAATTCAGCTTATGCTAGCGGGAAATATGTGGTTCTGGTATACGGCAATGTTTCAAACAATGATCAACCCAAAACTAATTTCAACTATCATCTTGCCCCATCACAAGTTTGGATTGAGCATGCCATAGGAATCCTGAAAGGAAGATGGGCCAGCTTATGGGAGATGCAAAACCAGCTCCAATCTTCCAAAGAAATGAATTTCCTCATCAACTGGATTATCAGTTGTGTAATCCTTCACAAAATTCTTGCCAACATCAAAGATGAATGGGAAAAAATATTCAAAGAAGATATTCATGATCCTCCTGAAGTCATCCCAGCCTCATCTTCTACCTTGTCTTTGGCCAGGAGAGAGCAGATTCTAACCCTCACACTTTTTCACTTTGATGAGTAGCATTGGATTTTTAAATAGGTAAAAAATAAAATCACTGGATTTTTCTGGTTTTGGTTGTAAAACCCAGAATCCTAGGATGACTCCTGTTTTTTTTTTTTGTTTTTTTTTGGTGGACTTAGACAAAAAGCAGAACCAAAAATTCCAAAAAAGCCACCACACCCCACCAAAACACCTTTCCAATCCTTCGTCCTCCTCACAAAACCATCACCTCACCAAACCAAACCACCAGTCCACACCTCCCTCCTCCTCGAACAAACACCTCACCATCCACCTCCACCTACCTCCAAGTTCACCTGGTCAACATCCTTCTTATTCTTCTTTTCTCAGTGCCCCAGGTAAGCCCCACCTCCTCCACATTGATTCATCAGAGCTGACCTCTGCCCTTCTCCTTCTCATTTTGAAATTTCCAGGCCAGTCATCCCTACTTGCTCAGGACCACTGGTAAGCTCCCTTGCTCAGCAACACCTGTAAGCATCCCCCTCCTCCTCCTCCTACTCTCCTTCTTCCCCCTCCTCCTGCTTCCCATCTTTCCCCACCACCACCTTGCCAGGTGATTGAAAAGCAATTGATCAATTGGTCAACCGGAAAGCAATCAATTGCTTGCCAATCAATTAATTACTTGCTGGTCAATCAATCAATTGATTGACCAACCAGTGACGTGCCCCCCCTTCAGCTCCTCCTCCTCCTCCCAGTTCTTTAGAAGTTGACTGTAATTTTTTTTTTGATAGGAAATTACTGGTAATGTTCTTGCTATTTTATATGTTGGTTGATCATCTAAGTGGTTCATATAGGACTGATGATTTTTTTATTTTTTTATATTTTTTTTGTTTTTTTGGTAGGAGAATTGTGGGTATGGTTTTTTTATTTTGTATGTTTGTTGATCATCTAATTGGTTTATACCAGACTAATGAGGGCTTTTTTTAATTTTTTTATTCAATGAAATGCAATTGTACATTCCACCGCTTTGACAACCCTTTCTTGACTGCCAATTCTTCACCCACCAAACTCACAATTTTACAACTTATGAATTTTCATCTTGATCATAACCCCAATCAAATTATACCATTGGTAGGGAGAAAGATGGAGGGAGATTGTTTGAAAAACATACAGAGAAGTGGGAAGAAAAGGGCTTTCCAGAGAAGGAGGGCTCAAATTCAGGATTCAGAAATGGAATTGGAAGTGACTGAGGAAAACTTAATGCTTTTGAATGCTCACCTCACATTACCTTCACCTCAGACTCCTTCTACAACTTGCCCCATATTGACCAAGGTGATGTCTCTGACTATTCCTTTTTACTTGTGGTCCCAATCAAAAAATTACATGGACAAATTATCAACAACAACAATGAATATCAAGTATCTGACAGCCAATTTTTGCTCCCAGACTTGGGTTATGGGATTGATTTCAAACAAAAAGGTATTGTGAGAATGGTTTGGGCATCAAACAAGTAAAAACACTGTACTTTTCCTGCAGTGGATACTTCCACCCATACTAGGATAGCCATGTCCATGAAAATCAATAGAACAACTCAAAACACTAGCAAGGACTTGGCCAGTGGCAAAATATATCTTAGGAAAAAGAAAATAAATAAAAATTAAAAAGATTTTTTCATTTTTGGTGTTAAAAATACTCTCAAATGTTGTTGCAATCAAAAATAATTTCTTTTTTTTTATTTTTAAAGTTTTTATCAAACTAAATATATCTAAAAACCAAAAAATCAAGGAATTTCCTTGATTTCACCCACAGTTCTACTGCTACCAATACATGCCATGGCTACCAATAACCTATCTTTTTTTTCTGTGGATATCCTTTCCCTCTCCTTTTTGAGTTGCTCTTGCTCTCAATCCTTCTCCTTTTCCTCTTTTTGAAACTACAGCTTGGCCTGTTTGATTTCAACTCTTCATCTAACTTTTTTTGATGGGCCAAACTCTCATCTTTGTACTTTTGACAATCCATAACCAGTTGAAAATCCCACTTCTCCTTTTCAAATTGAAATTTCTTGGATTCTATTGGTGATTTAAGTTTTTTTCTGGAGGGGAATAGGAATGAGCTTGATTTTGAAAGTAAGTAAAATCAATCAATGAACTTACTTGAATCTTATTTCTCCATGATAACATCAAAGCTAGAAAAATTTGAAGTGTTTCTCTGCTTTTGACAGCTATAAGGTTTGAGGTTGATGGAATTGGAGGCCTTTTTCTTTCCCTTTTCAGAGGAAGTTTGTGTGGGAACCTCATTCCTCTCATTTGAAGGGGATGTGGGAGGCCTCATTGGCTTGAGTATTTGGTCATTCAGGAATGGATGATCCTGTTTTTTTACAATCTAAATCAGTCAGGAGTAACCAGAAAGAAGAGAAAAGATCTTGGTTCCTTACTTGAGGAAATGATTCCAATGGTGGGGATAAAGGAATAACTTTCTCCTTGTTGGCCAAGTTGTTAAGTTCTTCCACCACAGGAAGAGAGCAATACAAAGAAGGAATTGAGGGCTCCAAGGAAGGGTTTGAATTGTTGATCAATGCTGATGTAGACATGATTGAAGCTGACTCTGTTGGAATATCCTCCTTGACATTAGATTGGGGACACTCATAGGTTTCATTGGGATCATAATTGCTAAGCCAAGCATCCACATCCAGGTCCTCAGAATCAACTGAATCTGATTGTTGGTCATCAAAATTGGCTAAAGGGGTGATATTGGCCTTTTTCCAAATATTTCATCCATTTTAACATAAAAGATACAAATGGAGTCCAACTTATCAACCACCAAGTTGATTACCTTTTCTTTATTGGAGTTGGTGATACCAAAGCCCATGGAGATTGACATTGAGTGGGCTTTTTTGTACTTTGTTTGATAGTTCTTGAATTTCTCCCACATCAGTTTGGATGAAAGATCCAGCCTAACTTTGTTTTTTGTTCTTGATTTCATTGGCCATCAGGAGATTACCATTAAACTTAGAGGATGGAGGTTGGCCAACTGGTGTTTCATTGTTGGAATCAAAGCAAGTATTTTAGTTGGATGGAATTTTGAGCCAGTTTACCAGGATGATTTGATCAGTCCTCTTGAGCTGAATTGAGCCTTTGGAAGCTGATGGGGGAGGATTGTTGGATTTTGAGTTCCTGGGTGATTTTTGCTTTGGTTGAAAGGAATTTCAGGGGGAGTGTTTCTGAGGGGCCATTTAAAAATAGTAAGTGGTATGAAGTGATGAAGAAATAAAGCAATGACAGTTAGGATGCAATGAAAGGGGGGATGAAGTGATGAAGGAATGAAGCAATGAGAGGATGGATGTTATGAAAGCAATAAAGTGATGACAGTGATAAAGCAAGGTGAGAGTGATGAAGTAAGGAAGTGCAATGAAGCAATGAGAGTGATGAAGTTTTAAGGATCTGATATCCTACACTGGAAACCGTGGGGTTGGAAACCCTATGGGATGGGACTAGACAAGGGGGTGAGGCCTTGGAGAGAATTCTAGAACCAAGGATATATATTTTACTAGCAATGCGGTGTGGTGACCAAATCTGGACACCCTGGACCAGATGCGGAAAATTCAAAAAATTTTACCATTCTTTTATTTAGGTGTCATTCATAGAAAAAAAAAATTGGAATTTTTTTGTATCAGTATCACTCCTCCAATTTCCTCATCCTGCCAAGAATTCCTCTGTTCCAGCGGTCTAGGACAGGCCTCTCTTGGTCTCATAACCTAGGCCTTGCATTCAATTCCTTCTCTCTTTGTTCCCCCCTTCCTTTTGGCCAAACGCGTGGGCCAAGACCCCCTCAGCCCGATCTTCCTCCACTCTGCTGGTGCCGGCAATTGCTTGGACCGGCATCCCAAACTAATCCATCCTTGGCTGAATCCTCAATCAATCATCCCACAACCCTGACTATCCATGATTGATTGATCAACTACAACTAATCCACCCAGCCCAACTGTCCAAAGACAATCGGGCAAGGCAAGCCTCACTATATGTAGGAATAATGGCCTGAAATTAGCTTAGGAAAATGAGCAGTATTCAAAGAAAAAGAAATGCTGGAAACTGGGTGTCAATATTGGCTAATGGGGCTCTCACAATGGGGAAATATTTTGGATGAATTTGATTGGAATGATGACTGAATCAATGGAAAACAGCAGGGAGAAGAGCTCCTTAAATACAAAAGATTGAACTCTTGTGAGCCCATGATACAACAAGCCAAAAGGAAAATTTTCCGCCCCAAAAGAGTTCTACAGGCTCTACTAGCCTTGTTACTTGGTTGGGCCTACATCAGCCCGCATTTGCTTCACACACTTTCTGGTGGAGGGGTGATGAATTCCCTCCCACCTGCCGGTTGCTACACTTGCGGCCGGCGCCGCCACCTCCTTGGGCAAGGGGGTGGTCATGTCCCCCAAGCCCTGACCGACCGCTGTAAGACTCAAAATGCTGCTAAGCCGTGGCAGTTCTGTGGAGGGGAAAGGTGCTGTTTAGGCTGCCCTCCTAGGAGTTACAATAATATTTAAATGTAACCAGAATTGAGGTCCAGAACCTTATGGATGAGGAATCAAAGTAAGGGAAGAGGATAAGAGTTGTCGGTAGCGATGGAAACAACACTATCTGAGGCAAGATGGTGCAGATAAAGACTTGAACAAATAAATCAAGGTTTGTTCAGAGTTCAATGGAACAAGGCAGTTGTAAGTAACAACGCCCACAAGCTAATAACTCTGGTCGTCAGCAGCTAATTAGGAAAGATCTACTCAATCCCAACCAACCTCCAGGTTCTCAATGAACCTGCCCAACTCTCCGCAATCAAGCGCTTGAAGGGTACCAGATAACTGTGGGAGGCTGAACAAACAAAAGCAATTTGTTTATGAAGCTCTAGAAGCAAATCAATAACAAATTCAAGCAAGAATATCCCAACACTTCTCAAGAGACTAAAGAATAGCGTGGCAAAATTCAACCTTAAAGAAGAAGGGAGGTATAACACTCCAGGTTTTAAGCTTAATAAAACCGCCTCAATCAAACGTGATTGGCTCCAGAAAGATGATCAAGGAGAGATCAAGACCAGTATGGTCGGAAAAAGGGATCAGAGTGGTATAACACACCCAATAATTCAGACAGGAATTCTTCTTCAACCAGAAAGGCTATTGGTTGGTGATAAGGATCAAGGTCACAAGGGACAGAGTTTGAGTATGGAGGCTCAAAGGATCAAGGGGCAATCATGAATATACCCGGATAAATTGCTCAGATAAGTGGGAAGGATGCCCACGGATAAGTTTGATTATGATGATGGTCTGATGGATTCCTGGGATTCTGGGCCAAAAGGCAGGGGAGAGCCCCTCCTTTTTATAGACATGAGGCCCTGTATACTATGTACAAGAGATACTACAAATAGGTGCGGGAAAATGAAAAAATAAAAAAAGATGAGATGAGAGGAAAAAAAGAAATGTTGCCCGCGTCGAGAATGACCGCGGGCAACCAGATGGACACCCGCGACAGCGGTCGCAGGTGTCGACAACGGCTGTTGTCGCCTGATCGGCGGCAACAGCGGGTTGAAGGTTCCGACGGCCGCGAGCAGTAGCTTGCGGTCGTCGGTTGGATCAGATGATGGGCAAGGAGTGAGGCTGATGAGGATCTTGAGGGTAGTTTGGGAGGATCTGGATGGTGGATTTGAGAGTACGTCTGATTGGCTCTTGTTGAGACAGAGCCAGATGAGGTAGCTTGTTGGCGATGGTCGTGAGCGGGGAGATGGTTGATTGGGAGGCTTGCTGTGGTTGCTGATGGCAATGATCAATGGAGGAAGACAGTAAGGATTTGTTGGTGATCGGATTGGGTGGGTGACTCAGTGGGCCGGAGGAGATAGGACAAGGAGCAGCGGATGAGCCGGTGGAAGCCAGGGACGAGTTTCCACTATGGTGGAGATGATGATGTTGATTGTTGGTTGAAGATGGTTGGTCTGGGTTAGCACCGATCTGGTTCTTGACCAGATTGATTGGGTTGATGATGATTGAAAGCGCTGAAGGGGTGACAAGGATGATTGGTGGTGGTGGGCCTGATGGTTGATGAGGTGGTTGCGGTTGTCGTCATGGTCGAGCCGGATGAGGGTCGATTGATCGATGGTCAGGATGGGCCGGCTTGAGCAGGGAGGCTCTCTGAGTCTGTGGGTCTGCTCTCAGAGTCACTCCTAGCTTGCAATCGGTTGTCAATCAATCAATGAGGTCAATCAAGAATGACTTCAACTCGATCGGCTCTGGTTTCGAATGAAGATGTGGATGATAAACCTAGAGGCAGGGGCTCAAGAGTGCCACCACCGACTCAAGCTAGGTCAGCCAGCTTGCTCTGCAGATGCTGATGATGGTAAACAAGTCCCTTTGTGGTCCTGGAGATGGTGGCAACGGGATGGGGGGAGATGAAGGTACCCATAGGGGTACAACCAAAAAAATATTTTTTTTTTTTTTTTTTTTCCATGGTGACCCGGATTGGTCACCACACCGCACTGTTGCGGCCGGTCGCTGGCTGGTTCAACCCAGCCAGCTCGCCCCCATCCCCCTTGCGACGGCAAGCGAGGGGAGGGGGAGCAAGCCGGGGCCTCAAGCCCTGGCTCCAAGGCGCTGGTTGCCGGGCGCAACCAGCCGGGCCTGCATGGGATCCCTCGGCCACGCGAAAGCCCTGCGCGACCTGTTGGGCCCCGCGTGGGCCGTACGGAGGAACACAGGTGGCCCCAAACGGGCGGCGGCCCCAATGGGCCCCCCCAATCCCAAATTGTGAGAATTACATACTTTTGCGGGCCAGCCCGTCTGACCAAGTATGTCCGTAATAAAGCTTGGGCCCTTTTATGCCCCAAAAAGCCCATCTGACTTGGGTGGCCCATCCACCCTGGCGGTCCCATGAGGGGCCGTGTCCCAAAAGACCATAAAAACGTGTTTTGGCACCCAAATGCCCAAAACCAATAACACCTACATAGGCCCACGTGGCCTACGTGATGTCCAATGGGCCCTGGAGGCCCATTTTTGCATCCCATTTGGATTACACACTCCTATGCACATTACCTGAGTGCATCCGCATTTTAACACTATCATTGTCATCCTCACTCTCGCCTCCATTGCCCAGGGAAGATTGAGGACACCATGGCTTCATCACCTGATCACTTTCTTCAACATCTCACCATTGACCCTCTCCCATCCTATGACCTTGACCAAACAAAGACGGATGGAGGAGACCCATCTCCATTTGATCTCCCTTGGCTCAACAAACAATCCCCTGGTCCATTATCTTCCCCAAAACAAGGGCAATGATGAAAAACAATCCATCAATCAACCTTGCCATTGCAACCCTTTGCAACTCATCCCACAATCCCTTCAATTGTCTCTGTACCCTCCATCTCTTCTCTCTTCACTTGATCCCCCTCAGTCCATGAATCTGCCGCCATCAACCACATATCAACTTCCACTCATACCTTCCTCCGCAATTGGCCGGCATCAACCAATTTCTCAACCAACTCCACCAATCCATCAATCACTTGCACCCCCCCCTCCATCTTTGGGTGGGGGAGGAAAAGTGTTGTCTACCGCCCGCAAACATCTGCGGGCGGTCTGGTTCAATTTTTCCCCACCCCGTCTGCCTTTGGGTGAGGGGTGGGTGATCTTTGTGTTGTCGCACAAGCCCATTGGCGGATGGACACAAGAAAGGTGAGGAGATGAAAAAATATCCCACCCAGTCAAGGAGGCCGGATTTCCACTGGCCCGCTTGATCTATTCTTCTGATCATCTAGTGTCTGAAAAAAAAAAAAAAAAATTCTGCTCTATCTGTAGTATCACTTGTACATAGTCTAACAGGGCCTCCTGCCCATATAAGGAAGGGCTCTCCCCTGCCTTTTGGCAGGAGGTATCTTATGGCATCTTATCACGGGATTATCATCATTATCATCTCAAAATAAGTCATGAGGGGTTTCTCATTCCCCTTTATCTGAGTCTGAATTCTGGGTATATCCATGATTGCCCCTTGATCTTTGAGCCTCCATACTCAAATCCTGATCCTTGATCCTTATCACCAACCAATAGCCTTGCTGGTTGAAGAAGAATTTGACTGATTGAATTCTTGAGTGTGTTACACCACCCCTGATGCCTTTATCCAACCATACTGGTCCTGATCATCCTTTGATTATCTTTCCGGAACCAGTCATGTTTGACTGAAAAGGTTTTATTTAGCTTAAAACCTGGAGTTTTAAACCTCCCTTTATTTCTTTTGAAGTTGAATTCCACCACTCTACTCTTGAGTCCCCTGAAAAGTGTTGGGTTATTCTTGTTTGAATCAGTTATTGTTTTGCTTCTAGAGATTCATCAAACAATTAGCTTTGTCTTGTGCAGCCACCCACATTTTGTTGAATCTTTGATTCATTCACCATCTCTCAGTTCCAGTATTCTCTAGTCCCTCCATCTCATTCATTCTATCCTTTTATTTACTTCAATTTTTATTTTATTTTATCTTTATGTGCGGTCATTAGGTCTCTGTATGTGTCCTCATCTGCGCGCGTCTCCTAAGCACGCACCAGTGCCAATACTCCTGATTTGGACCGCAGCCAAGCTACTACCTGGGTCCTGACTCGTGCACACCTCCTTCCTCTTTCCTCACACAACTACATCAGTTGTGTCATAGGATTGAGGGTGTCCCAAGTCAGGTAAGCCCTAGCCTTCAACTCTCCCTATCTTGTTCTCAATCTAACTGCCCTTGATTCTCGAGTCAGTTCAATTCCATTTTTTTTATTGTCGACGTGATTATCAATTTCAAGTAAAGGTCTTCTGCAGCCTCACTACGTCGAATCCTGGTTTTAGGTTATTATGCCTTTCTTCTTCTCTTGGTTGTTCCTTTTACTACTCTTGCTACTGTCTCTTGTTCCTCCTCAGTTTCTAACGGCAATCAATGGTTTTAGTTGCCTCCAATTTTTACAGATTTACAGTCCCAGACTCACCAACTTCACCAGGAATGATACTCTTAAATTCCACCATGTCCGACCATGACAAAGCCATTTCTAAACATCTCAACATACCACTCCTGAGCGAAACCAATTTTGCTTCCTGGGTAATGCAAATGAGAAGCCATATTTGTAGAAAAGGACTTCTTGAGTATGTGGAAGACACGGAATTTGATCCCCTCGTTGCTTCTCCCTCCACTGGTCCACAGAGGAAGAAGAGTTACAAAGCTGCAGACCTCATCATCCAGCACCTAGGAGAAACCGCATTTGACGCCGTCATAAACCAACTTAATCACTCAAAACCTTCACTCATCTGGCAAACAATCCTAGACCAATATGCATCCCAATCCACAAACAACAGAGGACGCATTTGGTTGAACTTCATCGGATACAACTTTTATGGCAATCTACATACCTATTTACAAGAGTGCAGAAAACTTATGAATGAACTGGCCGTTGTTAAGCTTGAAGTTCCCCAAGACATACTGAGCTACACTATTCTTGCCAAACTGACAGAAAACTTTTACCACGTCGTCAACAGCATTCTCCTTAATGACAGTTTACTTCAAAGTCCAACTCTAGTCCTCAACAAGCTGCGAGAAGTGACCCACCTAGAATCTGCCCGTGCACTCCCTAACTCAATCACTCCCACAACTAATTCTCCTGAAAAAACTGGATCCACCGCCCTTCTGTAAAAAAAAAACCAAAAAGGCCCTAAACATCCATGCTCAAAAGGCCATCACAACCCTCTTGCCAAACATCCTGAGTCACGTTGCTGGCATCTACACCCACATCTTAGACCGGACAAGAACACTCCCAAAGCTCACCACTCCCATCCTATAGAACCAAGCACATCAACCACCAAAAAACCCAGCCGAAGCAGCCAATGCCTTTTACAACGCTCAGCTCTATCAGAAGACAATCATCTCTGACTCTAAGAAGACGACTGCCCTGCCTCCTGTTCTGGACTCCGGGGCTAGTCATCATATCGTGAATGATCCCAAATACCTTCTCACCTCCAAACCAATCAACCTGAAAGTGGGGTTGGGATCTTACTCCTCAGCTCATCAAGCCACGGCTATAGGGACTGCCAAACTTGTCAATCACATGGGCTCTGAAATAGTACTGAAGGATGTCCTGCTGATACCAGATCTGAACAGATGCCTGCTTTCACTGGACAGACTTCTAGTGCATGAATCAAATATCTCGCGATTTGGCCAAAGTGGAATCTCAATCAACATAAACAAGTTCCAGCTTTTTGGTTCAACCGTCAACCATCTTCTTGAAATATACGGCACTCGATTTGAGACCAGCTATACACCACCTCTTGACCAACAAGCTTGATTCCAAATGGCATCATTGCCTTGGCCACCCGGGCACCGCAACCCAAAACCTACTCTTCCCTACTTCTGGCAAGACTAGCATCAACTGCGACGTGTGCCAGACCTGCAAGATGACCACCACACCTTTCAACAGCCATTTCAAGGCTGCAAGCCAGCCTTTAGAAATTGTTCACATTGATCTCGTCGGTCCGGTCTCAGTAGAATCAGCCGGTGGTTTCAAATATTTCTTAACTATTGTAGACCAATACGCCCGCTTTAAGACAGTTTCATTCCTGACAAACAAGAGCGAGGCCCTATTGGCTTTGAAGCAATTTGTGTCAGCCTCTGAATGCCGTCTAAATCGAAAATTGATCACCTTAGTCTCAGAAAACGGTGGTGAGTTCACAAGCTCAGATTTTAAAGACTACTGTCAGGAAGCTGGGATTACTCATCACCTCTCACCTCCCTACACCCCCCAACAAAACGGCTTAGTAGAACGAGCAAACAGGTCCATCATAGAGAAGGCCAGATGCCTGTTTAATCACAGCAAACTAACTCCTTGCTATTGGGCTGAAGCAATCAAAAGTGCCACCAATCTTCTCAACCTACTGCCGGTAACATCTAACCACAAGCCCATCCCCTAAGCCGTCTTGTTCAACGCCAAGTTCAACTACGACGTGCTCAGACCTTTTGGATGCACCGCGTTTGTTCACATTCCCAAATCAAACCAAGATTTCAAACTAAGCGCCACTGGCTTCAAGGGAATCATGCTGGGTTACAGCAATCAATTCTCATCATACAAGATTCTCAACCCCGTTACTGGTAAAGTTCTCATCACTGCAAATGCAAGATTCAATGAAATCAAATTTGGAGGAAGTGTTTCAACTCACTCTCCATTTCCGTGTTTCTCTGATCTCCTTGCCAACTCAGTTCTCCTTCCTAATGATCCAGGACCTGCTGCAACTCTCTATTCAGAACCTCCACTACCCGCATCCGTCATCAGGGAGCCTAATCTCGATGACACTCATAAAGCTTGCCCCAGCAAAGTCAGCATCAACAACATAGTCACGTACCCCAGGCGTGAAGGATCTCAACTATACCTGGCCGTAAACTATTCAGATCCTGTCACTCTAGACAAAGCCCTGAACAACAAATTCAAATTAGAATGGATCAAGGCTATGAACCAAGAACTTCTCAACCTGGAATCCTACAACGTGTTGGAAGAGCAGGCCATTGACCCTGAATCTAAAGCAATCAAATGTGTTTGGGTCTTTTTTACCAAGCGCAATGCCAACAACGAGATAATTGAATTCAAGGCTTGACTTTGTGTACAAGGTTTCAACCGAAGGGAGGGGGTCAATTTTGAAAGTGTTTTCGCCCCCACGGGTGACAAGACTTCTCTCCGACTACTAACCACTTTTGCTGCTCAGAACGACTTACTGTTTCACCAACTCGATTTCAAAACAGCTTTTCTAAACGCCCCACTCAAGGAAAACATATTCATCATCCCTCTGGCTAATGTCTCTACAGCACCAGGCAAGACCCTCAAGCTCAAGAAAGCTCTGTACGGCTTGAAACAAGCTCCTATGGCTTGGTATCAGACACTCAGCTCGTGACTAATCAGTGTAGGTTTTCAGTGAAGTGAGGCGGATAACTGTGTTTTCTTCTCCGAAGACACTCGGCTGTACATCCAAGTGGATGACATTGCCATCTTCAGCAAGGACCCTTTGGAGTTCAAGAAGCTTATAGAGTCTCGATTCAAAATAAAGTATCTGGGCCAAGCTTCAATGCTCCTCGGCATCAATGTTGACGTCATTACAAACGGCTTCAAACTATCCCAGTCGACCTACATCAACTCCATGGTCAGCAAATATGATCTACCCAATCACAAAGAACACTCAACTCCCTTCAAACCTAATGGAAAGCTGCAAGTATCCACAACAGAAGAGCACAAGGAATTTCTGAAAACTGGTCATGACTATAGGAAGATCATCGGTGAA
The DNA here is from genome assembly GCA_025617555.3 of Puccinia polysora. Taxonomy (NCBI): domain Eukaryota; kingdom Fungi; phylum Basidiomycota; class Pucciniomycetes; order Pucciniales; family Pucciniaceae; genus Puccinia; species Puccinia polysora. The sequence goes on from CM062620.1 coordinate 6,086,011, forward strand.
TTGCTGTACATCAGCTGCAACACTCGTCCTGAAATCACCTTTGCGACAAATTACCTGTCACATTTTCTCACAAAGCCCAACAACACTCATTACAATGCTGCCCTAAAGGTGATCAACTACCTCAAACACACCAGCTAAAAAGGTCTCAACTATTGAAAGGTTGAGACACCCGAGGAACTGGTTGGATATGTAGACTCCAATTGGGCAACCTGTCCTCATACTTGTCAATCAATATCTGGACTCTTGATTACCTGGAAAGGAAACTTAATCACGTGGAAGTCAAAAAAGCAGCCGACAATTTCTCTTTCAACCAACAAATCCAAATACAAATCAGTAGGGGATGGGGTGAAAGAGTTGCTATGGCTAACTACCCTTCTGTCCGAGTTCTTTCAGTTCAAGCCACTCAAGCCTACCCCAATCCTAGAAGAAAACAAAGGATGTATCAAGCTTGCACTTCAGCAAGCCAATCACTCCTCCTTCCGAACCAAGCATATTGACATCCGTCATCACTTTATCAGGGAGGAGCTTGATAAGGGCACAATCAGCCTGAAAAAGGTCTCATCAAAGAATAACTACGCCGATTTCCTGACAAAACCGGTGTCAAGACAAATACTAGAGACTTGTCTGAGTGCTATAAGCGTTTGCTGATCATGAACCTGAGAGATGGGGTGGCTGTTGAATCTTTGATTCAGTCACTATCTCTCAGTTCCATTATTCTCCAGTCCCTCCATCTTATTAATTCTATCCTTTTATTTACTTCAATTTTTATTTTATTTTATCTTTATGTGCGGTCATTAGGTCTCTGTATGTGTCCTCATCTGCGCGCGTCTCCTAAGCACGCACCAGTGCCAATACTCCTGATTTGGACTGCAGCCAAGCTACTACCTGGGTCCTGACTCGTGCACACCTCCTTCCTCTTTCCTCACACAACTACATCAGTTGTGTCATAGGATTGAGGGTTTCCCGAGTCAGGTAAGCCCTAGCCTTCAACTCTCCCTATCTTGTTCTCAATCTAACTGCCCTTGATTCTTGAGTCAGTTCAATTCCATTTTTTTTATTGTCGACGTGATTATCAATTTCAAGTAAAGGTCTTCTGCAGCCTCACTACGTCGAATCCTGGTTTTAGGTTATTATGCCTTTCTTCTTCTCTTGGTTGTTCCTTTTACTACTCTTGCTACTGTCTCTTGTTTCTCCTCAGTTTCTGACAGCAATCAATGGTTTTAGTTGCCTCCAATTTTTACACAGTTATCTGGTACCCTTCAAGAGCTTGATTGCGGAGAGTTGGGCAGGTTCATTGAGAACCTGGAGGTTTTTTGGGATTGAGTTGATCTTTCCTAAGCTTCTGCTGACAACCAGAGCTATTAGATTGTGGGTGTTGTCACTTACAATTGCCTTGTCCTGTTGAACTCTGAACAATCTTTGACTTCTTCTATTCAGGTTTTTCCCCGGCATCATCTTGCCTCAGATAGTGTTGTTTCCCAGCTATTGACTATTATCATCTTTATCCTTTACTCTTTGGTCCCTCATTTACCAGGTCCTGGACTTTGATCTTGTTTAAATTTAAATATTTTTGTAACACTCAGGAGGGCAGCCTAAACAGCACCTTTCCCCTCCACAGAACTTCCATGGCCTAGAACCATTTGGAGTCTTACATATGGTCCCCCGGGCCGGGATTGAACCAGCAACCTTGGGATTTACAGTCCCAACAATCATCAACTTCAAAATACAATCTCTTTCTTTTTTTTCTTTTTTTCTTTTCTTTCTGTTTCTGTCATCATCTAGATCAGTGGAGGCAAATTTTTGTAGAAGTAAGTCCTCCCAATTGTGCACCATCTGGGCAATATACTTGTTGTTTTTTGAGAAACCCTACTCTTGCCACATTTGTGAGCCACTTTGGAAATCTGCTCCTTGGATCTTTGAGGAAACTCTGTAAAAATGGAATCTCCCAGCGCCTCTTCTGCTTGTCCTAAGATGGTTAAGATTAAGCCCCAGAACAAGAACTTAGGTTTCAATGGGACAAATGTGGAACGCTTCTTGGAATTGTCCAAGATGGCTGCTTTGGTGGATGGGGCTAGCAAATTCGACATGGCCTACCACGTACAATTTTTTATCTCCTCTGATGAAGTTATGGAAATCATTGAGTTTTTTGAAGGTTTTGAAAAGCATAACTGGGCCCTGCTGGGGGAAGCAATGTTGGTCTATTGGGGAAAAATAGATGTAGCACGATTTACTTTTCAGGATCTAGATAACCTTGTCTCCCAGTGGATCTCAAATGGTGGTGTGGCTTCAGCTTCTGATTATCAGTCCTTTAGGAAATCTTGGGATCCCATCCAATCCTACCTTGTCTGAAACAATCACATTGACACAGTGGACAAAATTCAAGTCCGATTTTTCCAATCTTTTTCTCCTTGAGTGCAGGAAAGGATCAAGGACAAACTTGTTGAGTCTGGATCCATGATCACTACCAGGGATAATTAATTCAAGCTGCCTGGTTTCCCTATCCTTAGGGGAGTGGTGGATAAAGTTATGAAATGTCAAACAGCCCTCACTTTTGAAAAATCTAAAACCACTGACCCACTCCATGCTCCCTCTTTCAAAGAGTCAAACAAGATTATGAATAAAATAGAATCTGATTGCAGGCGCAAGAACCCTCAGCCTAACCAAGAAACTGCTACAATGGATAAGATCTCTAAACTGCTCAAAGCCTTTGAGAACAAAATGGATCAAAAGATTTCCTCTCTTGCTGTTCCTAAACCTTCTAGTGCTGTTCCTAAAAATACTCTAGTCTGCTATTATTGCCACAGGGAAGTCCATGGAACGTTTCAATGTCTCAAACTCCAGATAGACAAAGAAAAGAAATTGGTAGAGAAAAAAGGGAATAACTTTTTCCTTCCTAATGGTTCCCTGATCCCCTTTGATTTGTCTTGCCCCATTTGTCATGTGGTGGCCTCTTACCAGCCACCCCCTCCTATGAAGGCATCCTTGGCTTCTGTTTATTACCAATCTTCTTGTGGTACTCTTCAACCCTGGTATCCCCCAGCTATTTCCTCCTCCTCTATGATTGGTACTTATTAATCTCATCCAGCTAGGAAGCAACATGAGGAGCCCAAAACTCATAAATCTCCTTCCTTGCCAACCTCGATCCTTCAAGAACCACACAAACAACAATCCTCACCTGAGCCCTCTTCTGATGTAAAAGACATGGAGGTGGAAAAATAAACACTCATTGAAAGGTTTTAAGATCACCCTGATCTTCATCCCTCATCTATTAAACTTCCTCAATCCCCTGATCCTGTTCCTGCTTCACCAAATCTTCCTCCATCCACCCAGCCCAAAGTTTGGTTTGAGAGGGAAATTTTCAAAGATCACCCCAATGCTGTGGAAGGGGTATTAAAGAAAATTTCTTATCTTAAAATTCCTGATCTATCTATTTCTGAACTCCTGTCACTCTCTCCATCTTTTTCTGAAGGAATGAAGAAATGGGTTTCTTGTTGACGTTATAAGACTCCAAATGGTGCTAGGCCATGGAAGTTCTGTGGAGGGGAAAGGTGCTGTTTAGGCTGCCCTCCTGAGTGTTAAAAAAATATTTAAATGTAACCAAGATTAAAGTCCAGAACCTGGTAAACGGGGGACCAAATTTAAGATGATAAAAATTATAGTGGTTGGTAGCTGGGAAACAACATCATCTGAGGCAAGATGGTGCTGGGGAAAACTTGAATAGAAGAAGTCAAGGTTTTTTCAGAGTTCAACAAGACAAGGCAATTTTAAGTAACAACGCCCACAAGCTAATAGCTCTGGTCGTCAGCAGAAGCTTAGGAAAGATCAACTCAATCCCAAACAACCTCCAGGTCCTCAATGAACCTGCCCAACTCTCCGCAATCAAGCTCTTGAAGGGTACCAGATAACTGTGGGTGGCTGCACAAGACAAATCTAATTGTTTGATGAAGCTCTAGAAGCAAAACAATAACTGATTCAAACAAGAATAACCCAACACTTTTCAGGGGACTCAAGAGTAGAGTGGTGGAATTCAACTTCAAAAGAAATAAAGGGAGGTTTAAAACTCCATGTTTTAAGCTAAATAAAACCTCTTCAGTCAAACATGACTGGTTCCAGAAAGATAATCAAAGGATTATCAGGACCAGTATGGTTGGATAAAGGCATCAGGGGTGGTGTAACACACTCAAGAATTCAATCAGTCAAATTCTTCTTCAACCAGCAAGGCTATTGGTTGGTGATAAGGATCAAGGATCAGGATTTGAGTATGGAGGCTCAAGGATCAAGGGGGAAATCATAGATATACCCAAAATTTTGACTCAGATAAAGGGGAATGAAGACTCCATGGATGATGTATTTCAAGAGGGTACTGATGATTGTAGGATGGGGTGTGTGTGAGGATACCATGTGCTGATCTGATGTGCTGATAGGATCCACTGATCCCCCTCCAAAAGGCAGGGGAGAGCACCTTGTTATATGGGCAGGAGGCCCTGTTAGACTATGTACAAGGGATACTTCAAATGGAGCGGAGAAAGAAAGAATTTTTTTTCAGAATTTTAGGTTATCAGAAGAATTTGATCACGCAGGCCAGCGGAAATCTGGCCTGCCTGACCGGGGTGGGATCTATCTTCATCCCTTTAACTATCCTGCCTCCGTTCATGGACGCACGCGCGTGACAAATACCAGGATCACCCATCCCTTGCCTGTAGGCGGAAGGGGTGGGAAAGCAAAACGGATCAGGCTGCCTGCGGGTTTCCACGGGCAGTAGACAACACTCTCAACCCCCACCCAAAGATGGAAGGGGGTGGGAGATTTGAACTAAACTAGATGACAAACGCTTCATATATATCTTGGATGAGGTCAATGAAGAAGGTGGTCTCTGGAGGATAGGTTTCCTGTAGTTCCTGAGCTGTTGAACAATGGATGAGAGCAAGAGTAAGGTTGCCAGAGCAGCCGATTGAATGGAGGACCAGAGGAGCCTTGTCGGGAGCTTGGAGCCGGATCCATGGCCAGGAGCAGGCAGATGATGGACGGATTGATTGACCGGCTCGAGTTGGAGGAGGTTGCCAATGGAAGTGGCGTTTGAGCTTAAGCTGAGGTTCATGATGATGAATGGTAAGTATAACCGCTTGTGAGTTTCAGATTGTCATTGTTATAAGTCTTGGTAGCCTTGAAGATGAAGGTGAAGATGACAAGGACGGGTTTGACTTGAACGTATTGAAAGATACCATGTTTGATGTTCAGGAACGTGTAAGGATCCAAGATATCAATGGGAGAGATACACTTTGAAATTAGCCAGAGGTGTGGGATGGATGATAGAGAGCTGCGGATGGGGGTGAGACGGGATGGATGTGCCGATGATTGATGGAGTTGATTAACATCTGTTTGGCAGTGGAGATGGATGAAGATGAAGGGAAGTTTGGGCCAAGCGGGTCTTGGCCCATGCGTTCAGCCAAAAGGAAGGGGGGGAACAAAGAGAGAAGGGATTGAATGTGCTACCTAGATGGTCAGGCCAAGAGAGGCCTGTCCTAGACCAATGGGACAAAGGGATGTTTTAAACAATGAGGAAGTTGGAGAAGTGGTACTAAAAAAATAAATTCTGATTTTTTTTTTTTTTTTTGATGAATAACACATAAATAAAAGAATGGTAAAATAATTTTTGAATTTTTCCGCATCTGCTCCAGGGTGTCCAGATTTGGTCACCACAACGTGTGGAATTTGGTCCTGAGGAACTCAAGGTCTCCTCTGGAACTTTGATAGAGGATTCTGGTGGAACAGATCCCTCTTCTGAGTCTAGTCTTTACTCATGTCCTCTTGGTTTTCTTCCCTTCCATATTGGTGAATCAGCAAAAACGGTCTCACTCCTTGTTGACGCTGGCTCTCAGCTCAACTTGATCTTAGATGCTATGGCCTGCAAACTTAAACTCAGCCCTAGGGTCAGCTTCACCTCTTCAGTTTATGGAATAGGAAACCAGTCTTGCAAATTGGTTGGAATTGTTGAAGATATTCCAGTCCGGATTGGCCAAAACATCATTGTAACTTGTCATTTCTGCATCACACGCTTGGATCAACCTATGATCTTGGGTCAAATTTTCTTAATTGATTTTGGAGCAACTCTTATGTTTTACAATCAAGTTGGGGAGAGAATCCTCCTCCCTGATGCTGATGGTAGAAAAATTGAGGTTCCTCTTTGTTCTTTGGATTCTGGTTGCTGGGAAAGGGATTTCCCTGTTCATTTTCCTAAGTCCTCTCTAAAAGGAAAACAGAAGGATAATTCTAGTTCCTCTCATTTTTTATGGGAGTAGTTGATCCTACTAATAGTTTTAGTTCTTTTCAGCCTCAAACTTCAACTCAAGGGTCAACTCTCATCCTAGAGGCTTATTTCTCTTTCTTTTCAACTTTTTCTTTTGATCTCAAAAATATCAAAAATCAAAAACATATCAAAATGGAAAAATCCAAAAATGTTTCTTCTTTATCTTTTCTTTCTTCTTTCCCTTGTAATCTCATTCCCAATCAATCTTCTCTCAGTTCCTGTTTGAATCTCCGCAATGAGTCTAAACTAGATCCCAATCTCAATCCTATTTTTGGTGGCTTTGGTATGGAAGAATATGGGCTTCAGTGGAGGCAAATTGGGGTAGAAGTAAGTCCTCCCAATTGTGCACCACCAGGGTATCCTACTACTATCATTTTTGAAACCCTACCCCGTGCCACACATGTTGTCAGCCATGAGACATGTATTGGTGTCCTATAGGCTGCACAACTCACAAGTCTTCGTAGTATAGTGGTTAAGGAATGTCTTAGTACCCTTCGGAGTACCTAGGTAGTGTGTTCAAGCCTCCATTAGTCCATTAAATATCCAAATTTTTACATATAAAGTTTCATATAATCATATTTTTATAGTATGTCTTAATATTAGAAATCATCCCATAAAACCTTGAAGGTTTATATTATAATTTATGGGAGAGCTTATAACTTTACTGTAGATTAAAATCCTCTGGAAGCGTCCAATCGGATGTACAATTAATGTCCTTAAAGATTTCCCTCTGTGGAAACTATATTCTGTAATAATCCTTATCTACCATAACCCAGATTTTCAGGTGAATTATAAATTATTTTCTAAGAACTCTCCTTCCAGCTTGTAGATAACTTTCAAGAATTTAATCATTCTGGAAAAGCGTACACTCAGAAGCTAGGAAACTCCCCTGGTGCAGATAAACTCTGTGGGAATACTTACCCAGAGTATACATATCTATGTGGATTAAGAATATCTAATAATATGGTTGTAATTCTTTGAACACATACTCTGATGGATCTACAGAGAGTTAGAGGGTAATTAAATGTATTCTGAAGCCTTGATAGCTTCCTCTTGAAGGAGAATAAGTGACTGGGATGATTCCCCCCATCACTTTAAACTTCTGAGTAAATAAATTACAACCTTACCTTGAAAATAGACCCCAATGAGAATGTAAATGTTATTATACATTGGGGATGATTGCTTGGGGCTCTGAGCCACTGGAGACGAAATTTAGGACAGTGGTGTACTCCCCTGATGATGCCCTGAGTCCCCCTGAGGACTCTTGCAATATAAAAGAGGAGGGTCTTGTCCCTACAAGACCTATTCCTCATTGTATTTCATAAACCAGATAGTGCATATTAACAAGCCCATCCAACTTAGTCCACCAAGAGGATTGACTGGGGCCTTTTTATTCAACATCTTATTATATTATCAATCAAAAAATCAACTTCAATTTCGAGTCCAAGGTCCTATTGGAGCTATAGTCCCTTTTAGGCTATCATAAAGGGTGTGAGCTTCCTTGTTTAAGCAAGTCTCCTTTGAGCTTTATTTATTAAAGCTAGGACCCTTATCTCTTTAGAGTTTCAAGGTGTGGCCTTTTTACTCCTGATAACTTACTATCAGTTGAGTTTTTTATTGATATTATCAGTGTAATCACTAAAACTGATATTTGGCAATTATTATTATTATTTTGCAGGTATCTGCCACAGCTACTATAGCAATAGAGGCAATACTCTGACACATGTGAGCAATGTATCATCTCCTGGGACTTCTTTTATCAAAAAGGCACCTTTTGAAAACGTTGCCAAACATCAAACTTGGAAGGCATTAGAACCTGGTCTCAATCCTTGTAGTCAGATCTCTCTGGTCAAATCTTGGAAAAAACAAGAACTGCTCTCTTTTGCCTCCAAATATAAACCAGTTGCTAGGAAAATCCAACCAGTCAACCAACCAATGCCTCTCAATCTCAACCCTCCTCTTAGGTATCCTCCTCTATTCTGCAATCCTTACTGTGGTTTACCTTGATCTCTCACTGAGCCATTCATCCCCTCTGGTCGTGTCACTGAAGAACGTGTGGGAGTGGTCAACTTTGGACCAGATGGTAGGCTTCTACCTGATGAGTTAAATTTGATAAAAAATTTCTTGGCTCTTAGGGAAAAAGCTATTGCTTTCTGTGAAGAAGAGAGAGGTCTCTTCAAAGAATCCTATGGTCTGCCTTATATTATTCCTGTAGTAGAACATGATCCCTGGCAAAAGAAAAATATCCCAATCCCTGCTTCCAAAGTCAAAGAATTTCACAAGTAGGTCCGGGAATGAGTCCAAACTGGTTTATACAAATATTCAACTTCTATCTATTCCATTCCTGTTTTCTGTGTCCTTAAAAGTAACAGTAAACTTAGAATAGTTCAAGATCTCCAGCCTCTAAATAAGATTAATATTAATGACTCTGGTATTCCCCCTGCTACTGAAGAATTTGTTGAATCCTTCTCTGGGAGAGCTTTTTATGGTCTAGGTGACATTATTCGTGGCTATGACAAACAATCCTTACATCCGATTTCTTGCCCTCTCACTACTTTAAAGACTCCCCTTGGTTGTTTCCAACTTACTCAATTGCCTCAAGGTGCCACCAACTTGGTTGCAGTCTATCAGGCTCAGATGTTTTGGATCCTCCAGGATGAAATCCCTGATCATTCTGGTATCTTTATCAAAAATGGCGGAATTAAAGGACCAGTTTCTGATTATAACAATGATCTCTTACCCTGGCATTCAGGAATCCATCAATTTATCTGGGAATATGCAACCACTTTGGAAAGGATCTTGTTTTGAATCAAGGAATCTGGCCTCACTGTCTCTGGATCCAAATTGGCTGCCTTTGTCCCTGCTCTGGAAATTGTTGGTCATGTGGTCTGCAAGGAAGGAAGAAGGATAGCTCCATCCAAAGTCAACAAAATTCTCTCTTGGCCTACTCCAATCAATCCAACTGAAGTCAGGGGTTTTCTAGGTTTTGTTACTTATGTTCAAATCTTTATCCCATCTCTATCCAAAATCTGTGCTCCTCTACTTCGCCTGACCAGAAAAGATGCTGAGTGAATCTGGACCCAAGATTGTGAACATTCTTTTCAGCTTCTAAAAATTATGGTTGGCAAAGACATAGTCTTGAAAAAGATTGCTTATGGAACTGGAGTTGGCAAGATAGAATTGGCTGTTGATTTTAGTTATCAATCTGTTGGGGCTATCCTCACTCAGAAAGATGAAAATGGTTGGGACCGTCCTGCTCTCTATGAATCCTTGTTATTTTCATATGTAGAATCCAGGTACTCCCAACCAAAACTGGAACTCTGTGGCGTGGCTCAAATGTTGAAGAAACTCCAAACTGTCCTCTGGGGTCAACACTTTGAGTTACAAGTCAACGCACAATCTGTCATCAAAATGATCACTTCTCCCAGTCTCCCAAATGCTCCTATGACTGGCTGGGTGGCCTTTATCCAACTTTTTTCTTTTTATATTGTTCATAGGCCTGGAAAAATCCTTCACCATGCCTGATGGTTTATCTCAACGCCCCCTTGGAGATGAAGAATTGGATGTTGGAGTGGACTTTGATGAGGAGGAGCCTTTAATTTGTCCAGTCTTCACCTTTCCCTCCCAAGATTATTCTGGCTTCCAACAAGGTTTCTGGCTAAAATTAGAGAAGTACCTTTCCACTCTCCAAAGGCCTCCTGATCTCTCTGCTAAAGATTTTTGATCACTCAAAAGGAAGTCCACCAATTTCTTTTTCCAAGGTACTAGGCTTATGAAAAGAGGCAATCCTTGTGCTCTTATTGTTGTCATTATCCCCTCTAAACAAGATTCAATCCTTGAAAGTCTCCATGAAGGCCTTGGGCATTTTGGGCAAACCAAATCCTATCAACTTATATCCAAACAATTCTGGTGGCCATCTTTGAAGAAATCAGTCTCTCAATGGTGCTAGAGTTATGAATTATGTCAGAAACGTGATCTTAGGTGCCCGGCTGAAATTTTTTATCCCACTGGAGAGTCCACTTTCTTTGGAAGGATTGCTATGGATGTGGTTCACATTAAGGCTGGTGGAGCTAAGTACATCATTGTGGCTAAAGATGATTTTTCTGGATGGGTTGAAGCAAAATTTCTTAAGAACCTCATCTCTGAATCAGTAGCAGCCTTCCTTTATGAGACTTGGACAATGTGTTATGGCTTGGCTTGATCTTATTCAACTGATGGTGGCTCTGATTTTGGTGGCAAACTGGCCAAAATGATCTGATTGCTTCCTGGTCAACATAGGGTGACCACTCCTCAGTATCCTGAAGGACAAGGCATGGTGGAAAGAGGCCATGCCCCTTTGAAGGCTGCTCTTGTCAAGTTGGCTGTTGAAAGTGGAAAGAATTGTTGCAAATTTCTTCCTCTGGTCCTTTTCTCTGATTGAATTTCAACTAAACAAACCACTGGCTACTCACCTTACAAAATCATCTTTGGTCAAAGGGCTGTCCTTCCTCTTGATCTGGAAATGGAATCTTTCTTAGGTATTTCTTGGGAAACGGTTTCTTCCACCACTGATCTATTAGTTGCCAGATTCAAGCAACTGGAGCAAAGTGAAGATTTTTGTGACAAAGCTTATCAGATAATGATGGATTCAAGGGAAAAATCAGTCCAGTATTGGGAGGATAAGCATTCCAATTGAGTCAGGGATCCCTTGAATCCTGGTGATCTAGTTTTGGCTTATAATTGATCCTTGGAAACTTGGTGGGGGAAGCTTTTTTCCAATTGCTGGAATGGTCCTTATCAAGTGGTTTGTCAAGTCAGAGGTGGATCATATGTTTTGGAAGAAGTGTATGGTACTCAGATGGTCAGAAGGTTCTCTGCTGATCAGGTCAAGAAATTTCATTGTTGTGGAGGCAACTTTGATCTGAAGTAAGTCCTCCCAATGGTGCACAACCAGGGTCATCTGCTGCATTTTGTTGTGAAACTCTACTGTATGCCACATAAGTGAGGACCTGGGAGGCCTTATTCATTTTATTGCAGTCAACTCTAGGATTTTCTTTGGATGGATCAAGATATTCTTTTCAATCACCCTCAAGATCAAATGGCCATTTCTTGTGTTCAATCATCTTTCCTTTCTTTTTTATATGACATCAAGCTCAGATGCAGACTAGGGACAGTCTGTAAGTTGGGGAGAGATGTGGTGAGCAAATCTGGACACCCTGGACCAGATGCAGAAAATTCAAAAATTTTTACAATTCTTTTATTTAGGTGTCATTCATCAAAAAAAAAAAAAATCCAAATTTTTTTGTATCAGTATCACTCCTCCAATTTCCTCATCCTGCCAAGCATTCCTCTGTCCCAGTGGTCTAGTACAGGCCTCTCTTGGTCTCATCACCTAGGCATTGCGTTTGATTCCTTCTCTCTTTGTTCCCCCTTCCTTTTGGCCAAACGCACGGGCCGAGACCCGCTCCTCCTGATCTTCCTCCGCTCTGCCGGTGCGGGCCATCCCTTGGACTGGCATCCCAAACCAATGCATCCTTGGCTGCATTCTTGATCAATCATCCCACAACCATGACCGTCCATGATTGATTGACCAACTACAACTAATCCACCCAGCCCAACTGTCCAAAGACAATTGGGCAAGGCAAGGCTCACTATCATTGTCATCCTCACTCTAGCCTCGATTGCCTGCGGAAAATTGAGGACACCACGGCTTCATCACCTGATCACTTTCTTCAACATATCCTCACCACCAAACCTCTCCCATCCTAAGAACTTGACCAATGAAAGACGGATGGACAAGACCCATCTCCATTCAATCTCCCTTGGCTCGACAAACAATCACCTGGTCAATCATCTTCCCCACAACAAAGGCAATGATGACAAACAATCCATCAATCAACCTTGCCCTTGCGACCCTTCGCGACGCATCCCACAATCCCTTTGATTGTCTATCTACCCTCCATCTCTTCTCTCTTCACTTGATCCCCCTTGGTCGGCAAATCATCCACCAGCAACCACCTATCAACTTCCACTTGAACGTCCCTCTGCAATCGGCTGACATTGACCAATTGCTCAACCAACTCCACCCATACATCAATCACTTGCACCCCCCTTCCATCTTTGGGTGGGGGTGGAAAAGTGTTGTCTACTGCCCACAAACTGTTAAAATGCAGATGCACTCAGGTAATGTGCATAGGAGTGTGTATTCCAAATGGGATGCAAAAATGGGCCTCCACGGCCCATTGGACATCATGTGGGCCACGTGAGCCTAGGTGGGTGTTATTGGTTTTGGGCATTTGGGCGCCAAAACACGTTTTTATGGTCTTTTGGGACACGGGCCCTCACCGGCCCGCCAGGTTGGATGGGCCACCCAGACCAGATGGGCTTTTTGGGGCATAAAAGGGCCCAAGCTTTATTATGGAAATACTTGGCCAGATGGGCTGGCCCTCCAAAGTATGTAATTCTCACAATTCGGGCTTGGGGCGGCCCATTGGGCCCGCCTCCCGTGTCGCGGCCCGCTCGGGGCCGCTGCCCGCGTCTTGGCCTGTTCAGGGCTGCCTTTGTTCCTTGGTACGGCCCATGTGGGGCCCAACAGCCCGCGCAGGGCTGTCGCGCGGCCGTGGGATCCCATGCGGGCCCAGCTGGTTGCGCCCAGCGACCAGCACCGCGGAGCCGGGGCTCGCGGCCCTGGCTCACTCCCCCTTGCCTTGCTTGCCTTTGCAAGGGGGATGGGGGCGAGCTGCCTGGGTTGAACCAGCCAGCGACCAACCGCAACAGTACGGTTGGTCAGGGCAGGGGGGACCTGACCACCCCCTTGCCCAAGGAGGTGGCGGCCCAAGCCGCAAGTGTAGCAACTGGCAGGTGGGGGGGAATTCATCACCCCCCCACCATCAATTGTGTGAAGCAACCGAGCAGGGGCACTCTCCCCCCCCTTTCCCAAGGGGGAGGAGCAATGGGCCTGGCGGGACCTGATCACCTCCCAGGCCAACTTACTTGACAAACCCCTGGTGTTATCAACCCCCAGGGCCCCTGGTGAGGGGATTTGACCTCCCCCACCAGGGATTTGAGAGAAAGAGGGGGGGGACAGCATGTCTGCTGGTCACACCCCCCCATGTCAGTCTGAGACCAGACCCAGGTGTGCCCTGGGTCCCACCTGGCCCATTTGAGGGGCCAGGGGCTGGCTGCATGAGGCAACCAGCCCGTAAACAAGGTAATGAGGTCATCATGGCTGGTTGTAACAGACAACCAGCCAAGGGGATTGAACAGCAAGGGGCTGGTTCAGCCCTGTAACAGTGGAAACACTGGAATGGACGGGAATAGGCCGGTTGTAAGGGTTCAGGAACTGACGCCATGCGGGCTGATGGAGTCCCAACCAAGTAACAAGGCCAGTAGAGCCTGTAGGGCTCTTTTGGGGTGGAAAAATTTCCTTTTGGCTTGTTGTATCATGGGCTCACAAGAGGCCAATCTTTTGTACTTAAGGAGTTCTTCTCCCTGCTGTTTTCCATCCATTCATTCATCATTCCAATCAAATTCATCCAACATATTGCCCCATTGTGAGAGACCCATTAGCCAATATTGACACCCAGTGTCCAGCATTTCTTTTGCTTTATATACTTCTCATTTGCCTAAGCTAATTGATGGCCATAATTCTAACACAAAAATCTGCAGGCAGTTTGGTTCAATTTTCCCCACCCCTTCAGCCTTTGGGTGAGATGTGGGTGATCTTTGTGTTGTCGCGCGCGCCTGTCCACAGACAGAGGCAAGAAAGGTGAAGGGATGAGAAAGAATCCCACCCCAGTCAGGGGGGCCGGATTTCCACTGGCCTGCGTGATCTATTCTTCTGATCATCTAGTGTCTGAAAAAAAAATTCTTTCTGCTCTATCTGTAGTATCACTTGTACATAGTCTAGCAGGGCCTCCTGCCCATATAAGGAGGGGCTCTCCCCTGCCTTTTGGCAGGAGTTATCTGATGGCATCTTATCAAGGAATTATCATCATCATCATCTCAAAATAAATCATCTGTGGGGTCTCATTCCCCTTTATCTTAGTCTGAATTCTGGGTATATCCACAATTTCCCCTTGATCTTTGAGCCTCCATACTCAAATCCTGATCCTTGATCCTTATCACCAACCAATAGCCTTGCTGGTTGAAAAAGAATTTGACTGATTGAATTATTGAGTGTGTTACACCACTCCGGATCCCTTTATACGACCATACTGGTCCTGATAATCTTTTTATTATCTTTCCAGAACCAGTCACGTTTGACTGAAGAGGTTTTATTATGCTTAAAACCTGGAGGGTAAAATCTCCCTTTATTTCTTTTGAAGTTGAATTCCGCCATGCTACTCTTGAGTACCTTGATAAGTGTTGGGTTATTCTTGTTTGAATCATTTATTTCTTTGCTTCTAGAGCTTCATCAAACAATTAGCTTTGTCTTGTGCAGCAACCCACAGTTATCTTGAACCCTTCAAGCGCTTGATTGCGGAGATTTGGGCAGGTTCATTGAGAACCTGGAGGTTGTTTGGGATTGACTTGATCTTTCCTAAGCTTTTGCTGACAACCAGAGCTATTTCTTTGTGGGTGTTGTTACTTACAATTGCCTTGTCCTGTTGAAATCTGAAAAATCCTTGACTTCTTCTATTCAAGTTTTTCCCCAGCATCATCTTGCCTCAGATAGTGTTTTTTCCCAGCTACCCACTACTATCATCTTTATCTTTTACTCTTTGGTCCCTCATTTACAAGGTTCTGGACTTTGATCTTGGTTAAATTTAAATATTTTTTAACACTCAGGAGGGAAGCCTAAGCAGCACCTTTCCCTCCACAGAACTTCCACGGCTAGCACCGTTTGGAGTTTTAGAGCAGACAGGTCAGGACTTCTCTCAAACGGCATTGAGAAGGAAGGATGTCCGGCGAGTGAAAGATGAGGAATACAAGATCTTAACTAGCAATGTGGAGATACCAAGACTTCCCTGTAGATCTAGGAAGGGTGAGAGAAAATGAGGACTTAAGTAGAGCTGGAAGAGATGATTAAATAATCTTAATCTTTGAAATATGATAAGGGTTTTGACATTCTCCCACCCCTATGTAAAATAGAATTGTTTTTTTTTGTGCCCCCACAATTGGGGGAGAGGTGAAAGGTGAAAGGAGAAGGAACAGAAACAAAAGGGAAGAAAGGGGAGAAGGAGAATGGAAAGTGGATTGGTCCCAAAAATGTAGAATGGGCCCCTTGTTTCTTTGTTTGGTTTTCATCTGCATGTTTTGGTCAAGGTTCATTGGTTCCTGTAAACAAACGGTTCTGTGGTGCTCAAAAGGTGGCTAGGGTAATTCTTTGGACTTGTAGTAGGGGCCTCAGAGGTGCACAATGGGCAGAACTTAATTTTTTTCCCTCCTGGTCGCCAGGATTTCTCCCAGACGCAAATGGCTTCAGTTTGGACACATGAAAGGTATGATGTTGCTTGTTGCCTGGAAGAAGTTGTAGTGTTATGTTCTGGCTTCCATTGAACACGTGCATTACCTTTCAGGGACCCTTTTACCTGTCCCTCAGTTTTTCACAGCCTCTGGAATGCTGTCCACGCCAGTCAAAAAAAGTCAAGGAACGCCAGGTTGCTTTCCATGATCTTTTTTTGGTTCCCTTCACCTGCGGTTGTGTTGGACGGCTTGATGAATTTGGCTATTCAGAAGCCCATGATCTTTGGCCTTGGCCCAGGTTTATTGACGTAGTTGCAGCAACCCCAACATTTTTGGTGGTTTATATGCGGACAGTTGATTGATTGGGAACAGCTTGGGCTGTTTGCCAAGTAATATTGTGAGGGGGAATACCCCATTGACACATTGATGGCCAAATTGATTGCAAACTCAACTACTGGAAGTAGTTTGAGCCAGAGACCTGGAAGCTTGTGTTAATAATAATTGTCAAGAATCTTTATTTCAATCCTTATATGTAACCTCTGTAGTAGTATAAACTGAATCTCAAGTGTTACAAGTCTGCTTGGCTTGACTAATCACAGACAGGAGGGTTGTTTGTACTCACAGATCAGGCTATATAGCATGAAACATAACAATCATAGAAAGTGAGGGAAAGGAATGGAAGAGGTGAGACACCAAGTAATGACAGATGAAGAAATAGTTTGAGAGGGAAGATACCAGGTCTTGTTAGCAGTCAATTTTACCTACACTGATGCTTGTATTGGCTCCTCCTGGTTCATGTAACAGTGGCCAAGGATGGGTTGTAACTTCACGTTGGATCTAGGCTAGTTGCTGTGACTTTGAGATACAGCTTCAGGATGTTGAGACTTCTGTTGGTGATAGAGGAAGGATAGAGAAGGTGGATAGTAAGGGATGAGGAAATCAAGGGTCAGGAAGAGGCAGGAGATTGGAGACGTTGGGGTGGCGCCTTTTAGCATCTAGGTTGGGTCAATGGGCAGGAGGAAGGATTGTGTGGTGGTTTGCGCACATGCGCAGCACTGCGGGTTTGCGGTTGCTCTGGGTTGTCAAATGGCTCAAGGGATCTTTGCATGACACTCCTCCTAGATTCCGTAGAGGTGAGATGTAGTTGGGATCTGGCTTGTATTACCTTCAAGTAACCTAGGGGCTTGTTGTTGGAATTCTGATGTTTCTTGTCTTTGAATCTTGTATCTTCCTCTTCATTTGTTATCCTTTATTGGTTGTGTCGCGCCTGCACCAGTGCACGTACTCCAAATCTGAACACTGGAGTTACTACTTGTACTGCTCACTCGACAGAGGCCTGTGTTTTCCCTCAGGGCTCTCGGGTCCTCCTTGTTGAGTAAGTAAACAGTCTCATATAAAATTGTTCTTTCTTTTCATTTTGTTTCTGAGTGTGTCTCTTACTTCATCACTAACCCAATGGACCTTCCAGGATCAGCTTATCAACCAAACGCGCCATTGCAACATCTTTTGACCATCTCATTTATCAACCTGACTTCAAGACCAATATTGCCATCTCAGCATCTGTGGACTTCTCACGTCCACCTTGGTCATCTATTTTGGTTCTTTTAGGTTATTCTTTATCTCTACTCATACTGCTGTCTTGTTTTCCGTGATTGTTCCTTTCCTGAATAAAAGTTCTTTTAGCCTTTTTTTCTCAGATTCACAGTCCCAAGCTGCTCCCTAGTCTATTACAAACCAAAAGAACATACCATGTTAGACAATGAGGATAACTCGAAAAGGAGCAATCTCCGTATCCTGAACAAATCTAACTACTCCTCATGGGCCCTGCAAATTCAAAGCTATCTGAGAGGAAAAGGACTACTTGAGTTCATAGAAGGAGGAGATAAGGATCCGGTCATTCCCACCACTGCGTCTCAAAAACGGAAGGGTTATGAAGCTTCCAATATCTTGATCCAACACCTGGGAGATACAGCCTTTGATTCTGTCATCAACCCAGCCAATCAATCTGACCCCCTGGCCATTTGGGAAGCTATCTCCAAATGATATGCTTCTTTCTTGACCATGAACAGAGGGTGTATTTGGCTTTCCTTCATCAGATATCAATTCACCGGAGATCTTACAGCCTACATCCAAGGATTTGGCAAACTCATGAACAAACTGGCTACTGTCCGACTTGAAGTACCCAGCAATATTCTCAGCTACACAATCCTGGCCAAGCTACCGGCTCAGTTTTACCATGTGGTCAATTCAATCTTTCTGAACAATCATATTCTGAAATTCACCACCAAGGTCCTTAACAAACTGCGTGAAGTTACTCATCTGGAATCCATCCAATCATTCAAAGTTCCTAAAAACAAAGAGGCTTTGTCGTCCAAAACTCTTTATAAAACTTCAGACACCAAGTCAAAAAGGCACCCCAAGGATCCTTGCTCCAAAGGCAAACACAACCCTCTGGCTGAGCATCCTGAAAATTGATGCTGGCAACTTCATCCTCACGACAGACCTAACCAAAATCCACAGGGATGAGCTCATCATACCAACACTTCTTCCTCACCACAGCCTGACGAATCCAATAAGGAGGCCTCAACCTACTTCAGCCCGCAGATCTACTTACAGAGCAAATCGCAGTCCTCCAAATCTATTCTTCCTGTTCTTGATTCTGGTGCCTCTCATCACATCATCAATGATTCTCAATGGATTTTCAACCCTAGAGAAACCTCAATCAGGATCAGCACTGGAAACAACTGAAACGCGCTGGATGCCGTAGCTATAGGCAAGGCATTTCTCCTGAACCACAAAGGGGGCTTGAGTTAAACTGGAAAATGTTCCACTGGTTCCAAAGATCAACCAAAGTCTGATCTCTCTAACCCAGCTGAAGGCAAAGAATGTGGTGATTAAAAAGATGTGTTTCTCAGGGTCCTCCATCTCCTTGGAAAATTTTAATCTGGTTGGATCTACCTCCAACAAACTCTTGAACTCTGCGGAGTACGGTTTGAAAACAAAAAAGCCAAAACTCACTACTCCGCCTCTTTTCCTGCCAATCTCCACAATAAGTTGGGACACGCCAGTGAGGCCAAGATCAAATTCCTCTTCCCAAATGACGAATTATTGGACTCTTCAAAGTGTGAAATCTGCCAAGTAGGGAAAATGACCGCTACCCACCGTTCAACAGCCACTTCAAGCCAGTTAACCCGGGTCCTGGAGACTGTCCACGTGGACCTGGTTGGACCTTTCTCAATCCCATCATTTGGAGGAATCAAGTATTTCCTTGCCATTGTCAATCAATTTTCCCGGTTTAAATCCATCACTCTCCTTAAAACCAAAGCCAAAACGCTAGATGCCTTTAAGGCTTACACCAAAATGGCTGAACAACAGCACAATTCCAAAATCATCAATATCCTTACTGATAATGGAGGTGAGTTAGTTGTTCAAGAGTTCAAATTGTACTGCAGGGACGCCGGGATTAATCATCTCCTCTCACTGCCGTATTATCTGCAACAAAATGGACTCGCAGAAAAAGCAAATGGAGCAATACTGGAGAAGGCCTGATGCCTCATGCTGCAAGCCAAATTACCAAGTAGGCTCTGGGGAGAAGCTGTCAACACCGCAACCAATCTCCTCAATCTATGTCCGGTATCTTCCAACAACAATCTCATTCCTTACAATATCTTGTACAAATGTTCAGTCAACTACCAGCTTCTGAAACCTTTTGGGTGCACGGCAATTGTTCCCATCCCTAAACACCTACGGAGATCAAAACTAGCTCAATCCAGTTTTAAGGGTTTTCTGGCTGGCTTTGCCAACAATTTTTCCAACTAACAGGTGTACAATGCATCAACTAATAAGGTTTTTATCCCAGCAAACATTTGATTTTTGTAAAACAATTTTGCTGGTATTGAACTCACTCCTTCAGACTCAGATCCGCTTCCCAATCTCAATCCAGTTCACTCTCTGGATGACTTCAAGGTAACTGACCCTGAAGAAAAGCCAGTTCAGTCCAAACACCTCAAAATCCCGGACCCTGATCCTATCAATCAATTGTTAGACACTCTGAACTCCTTGCCTTCCAATCCTGTACCTGTGACCAACCAAAAAAACTCCGAATTCGAAATCTCACCCAGAAATATTTTAGATCATCCTAGAAGACTCAAATCTCAACTCTATCTGGTTGACGCGAATTATGAAGATCCAAAAACTCTGAATCAATCTCTTAACAGTAAATACAAGCATGAATTGATAAATGCAATGAAGAAGGAAGTGGTCAACATGAAAAGCTATGACGTGTGGGAAGAAGTGGATGAGGTAGGAAACTTAACAGGCGCTTGCGCAGATGATCAATTCCCCGGTGTTGCCCAACGCTCCCATGACCATGTGGGTGGCGTTTCTTCAACTTTTCTCCTTTGCTGTTGTTCATGTTCCGGGGAAAGCATTCACCATGCCCGACGCTTTGTCGCGGTATCCAAGGGACAACCCGTTTGAGGATGCGGAACTGCTCAATGTGGAGACCCCGGTTGTCAAGGTAGGGGTTGTGGAGGCAGGCGTTCATCTGCCTCTCCAGCAGACCGGGCGGTACGCAATTCTTTGTGACTACTTGCAGGACCTTTGTTTTCCCAATGGAGCTACAGAGAAGGAAATGCAATGGGCGAAGAAGCGGGCGGGGAATTTCTACGTACAGGAGGGGCAGCTTTGGCGGCGGAAGACTCCGGTCCCTCTTGTGGTTACCAATGCAAGGGTGGATCAGGAAGCAATCCTCCGGAGCCTTCACAAAGATCTTGGTCATTGAGGGGAGGTCGAGACGCGGAGGCGGATCAAAGAGCGGTTCTGGTGGCCCGGTGTAGTGCGTGCAGTGTGGGAATGGCTGGCGTCCTGCAAAGCCTGTCAATGGAGGAGCGCAAGCCTGCCCAAGGAAGTCGGAAACCCCACAGGGGAAGACGCCCTCTTTGGTCGAGTCTCGCTTGATGTCATCCACATCAAGGCCGGTAAGTTTGCCTATCTGCTTGTTGCGCGGGACAAGTTGGGCGGAAGCGCGTCCGTTGGTCAAGCTCTTGGCGGACAAAGTTGCTCTATTTATGGAGGAAGATTGGTTCGCGCGGTACGGGTTGCTTCGTCTGGTCACAGTGGATGGAGGGGCTGAGTTTTGTGGCCGTTTGGTTGAGTTGGTGAAGAGTTGCGGAGCCAAGTTTGGCCAAGTAACAGAGTACTATCCCAAGGGGGCCGGCATGATCAAACGCGGGCATCAGCCAATCAAGGACGCCCTGGTCAAGATGTGCTGGGAGGACGGTAAGCGCTGGCAGGAGACCCTTCCAATGGTTCTGTTTGCCAATTGGATTTTGGTGAAGCGGTCGACAGGCTACTTGCTGTATGAGTTACTTTTCGGGCAGCGCCCTGTGCTTCCGGTGGACATTGAGTTGGAGACGTTCCTGGGGGTTTACTGGTGGAAGGTGAAGACTTCCTCCAAATTGCTTGAGGCTCGCGCCAAACAGCTCCTTTGATGGGCCGGAATGCTCGCAAAGGCCACGGACCGGCTGTAGAGGACTCGGACAGCCTCGGTGCGCTACTGGGACGAGCGCTGCTTGCATTGTCTCAGGGATCCCTTGCCAAAGGGGGATTTGGTGCTCCTGTACAACCAAAGTCTGGAGTCTCAGTGGGGGAAGTTGTTTGCTAACCGGTGGAATGGCCCGTTCTGTGTGTCTTCCAAGTTCGATGGCCGCAGCTATCAGTTGGAGGAATTAGACGGCACTCCGCTGAAACGGAAGGCAGCGGCTTTGCATGTCAAGCGCTTCTTCGCGCGAGGATCTACCTTGTTCGACAAAACGGTGGAAGAGGGTGAAGGATCTGACAAGGGGAGTGTGGAGCGCGGCAATGGTGTAGGAACCCAAACGGGGGATTTGTCCTTGGGCGGAGAAGCGGAGACCATGCCATTGCGACGGAGTAGGCGGCTGCAACCAGCTGGGGACAGTGGCCAAGTTGGGGGGGAGGTAGAGGGGGGGAGGGGATAAGTTTTGATTTGGTGAGGGGGTGCTCTAGCCGGTTCACAGCTGGAACAACTAGACACCCCAGAATGTTTGTTTCTCTATGATTCTTTCTTATCTGGATTGTGGGGTCTTTGCTGGCTTGGGGTTTTTTTTGCAGGAAACGGGGGCGCGGCATGAATCCGGGTCAGTAAACGCGAGGACAAACCCCACGGAACCAGGACGCGTGGGCAATCCCGCGGATTGGGGAAGCGGGACAAAGAGCCATTTGCGGGCGGTCTACGGACGTCGCGCAAAAAAAAAGGTTTTCTTTTCTATTTTTCTTCTCTGTTGGTTTCTTTTTCTCTTTTTCTTTCTCCCAGGATATCTCAAGGATGGGTGACTGGTATGGAAATAAGCTTGATTTGGTGAGGGGGTGCTCTAGCCGGTTCACAGACGGGACAACTAGACACCCCAGAATGTCCGTTCTCCTATTCTCTCTCTCTTTCTTCCCTTACGGTGGCGCGCGCTGGTGTTTTGGTTGTTGTGTTTGTTACAGGAAGGGTACGGAGAACTGTGTGGCAGTTTGTCTGGGGCGGTCCAGGTGCCTCTTTTGGAACAGCTATTCACTTACGGTCGCTCACAAAGCAAGTGTGCAGGCGCGGACTCAATCTCAGACTCACTCTCTCAAAGCGTGGCCGCGCACTTTCTCTCAGAAGGTTAGGACCTTGCGCGGAGACATGTATTTTCTTAATGGAAAAGGGAAGCGTGGTACAAGCAACAACAGAGAAGAACTAGAGGAAAGGGAGAAGGGGAAAAGGGGGGGGCAATGCGCCTAAGCCATCTTCATCATTTTCTCCATTTCTGCCCTTGAGGAAGCCAGTAAAGCCCGGAAAGACGCCAAGAGTTTGCGCCGGGATTCCAAGGATTGTGCGCCGGGGATTGTGAGGAAATTCCGAAGCATCGTGGTTGACCGTTCCGCAAAAGCCTCAAAGCTGGCCGCTGGGAGCGCCATTACAATTGGAATCTCCGGGATTTTGGGAGGGCTTGGGGGAGGAGCGGCCGGTGAAGATGGGGCCTCCGGCGAACCAACAGGGGGGCTCAGTCCAGCTGGAGGTGATGACAGGACAACAATTGGTGACGGAGGTGGATGGGCGTTGGGGGTCGTAGGCCTCTCATCCAAGTCCGCTGGTGGCACGGGAGGTGTTGGCAGTTGTGGAGAAGGAGGAGGAGGTGCTGGCGCGGCCGCAGGTCTTCCAAAGAGTCTTGGGTCCTGTACTGTTTGGTTCACACCGACAGCAGCGGCCCAAGCGCGGGTTGCCATGCGCCATTCCTCCAAAGTTTTGTATTTGCCCCGTTGTGGAGGTCCGGCCCGGCAGAGAGGTGATGCCAAGTCGCGGCTCACATGCAAAGTGGTGGGTGACGGAGCTCAGGGGCGGCGGGATGGAGGTGAACCGGGTGGTGTCCACAAGCCTTCCAAGATCAACTCGTCGTCCAAAACCACAAACAGGTCCGGACGAGCCCTCTTGCGCGTCCTGGGGCGAGAGCTGGACTGGGGGGGAGCTCAAGGGATGCTGTCGCTAAGCAAGCAGCAACGATGGCCACAATGGCAAGCTACACAGGCGCTTTGACCGGGGATGATAGAACACGCGTGCCCGTTCCGGGCGCAGAACTCGCATGGGAGCATGATGGCAATGGAGGGGAGGGAAGACGTGGAGTGGAAGTAGCATAGGTGGTGGTATGGTGAAGCCATGGGAAACTTCTAGGGACAGAACTCAAGTTGGGGGGGATGTGGTTTCAATTTATAGACACAGATTGGGAACTGCGTTGCGGCTGCGCGCTCAGCATTGGGGGCAAGCAGGCTCAGCATTAGGGTATGCGGAGTGCTCAGCAGAAGCCGCTGTTTGGCTCTGCACCTGGTGGACGGGTTGGGCTCAGCTTTTAATGTGGCGTGGGTGGCAATCCGCCCCGTAGATTGGATTCGGAAGGTAGTGCGCTTGACTAGGTTTGCGGGCGCATTTGGTATGGAGGAGGTGGGGAGAGGAGGCTAGAGTTTCTGTTTTGGGATTGTTTTCTGTTTCTTTGTCATACTGTCATTTGCGCGTGTACTTAGGTTAGGGTTGAGGGGGAGGACTTATCCTCACTCCAAACTCTGGGTTAGAGGAGGAGGCATACATACATGCATGGATGCAGAAGAGGAAGAATCACATCACATCATCGGATTGGATCACTCATCTCACCAGGAGATTCAAGGAACTCATACCGGATACACATCCAGGGGGAAAGTTCTTAGGATTGAAGGATTGGCAATTTCTCTCTCTCTCAACTTTTCTTTATCCCTTATCTCTTTATTTCTATTTCTCATTTGAGTGCAACTTTGGACATCCTCATCTCCTTTCAAACGCGGGGAACCGTTAACTTCCAAACCTTGGAACAATTATAGGGGGGATAACCTTTATTCTTTCCACAACATGGAATGGGAACCTGATTGTTTGGAAGTCCCAAAAGCAAGCTAAAGTATCCCTCTCAAAGACTGAGGCTTCATAAAAGTCAGTTGGTGATGGGGTAAAGGAAGTTCTGTGGATGCAGACATTCCTGTGTGAATTTTTGCGTAGCAATTTTGACTGGCCAACAGTAATCCATGAAGACAATGAAGGCTGTATAAAGCTGGCCATGCAGCATACAAACCAAACTATCTTCAGATCTAAGCATCTTGACTTACAACATCACTTCATTTGGGAAGAAATACAAAAAGGCACCATTCAATTGAAAAAGACACCATCACAGGACTACTAGGATGACTTCCTCACCAAGGCCCTCTTGCAAATACCAATGCTGAACTGCCTAAACTTTCTGTGAGTGCAATGAATTCAAAGCCAGGGAGGGTGTTGGAATTTTGATGTTTCTTGTCTTTGAATCTCATCTTCCTCTTCATTTTTTATCCTTTATTGGTTGTTTTGCGCCCGCACCAGCTACGGATTCCCGCACCAGTTCACGTACTCCAAATCTGAACACTGGAGTTACTACTTGTACCGCTCACTCAACAGAGGCCTGTGTTTGCCCTCAGGGCTCTCGGGTCCTCCTTGTGGAGTAAGTAAACAGTCTCATATAAATTTGTTCTTTCTTTTCATTTTGTTTCTGAGTGTGTCTCTTAATTCATCACTAACCAAACTGACCTTCCTGGATCAGCTTATCAACCAAACGCGCCATTGCAACATCTTTTGACCATCTCATTTGTTGACCCGACTTCAAGACCAATATTGCCGTCTCAGCTTCTGTGGACTTCTCACGTCCACCTTGGTCATCTCTTTTGGTTCTTTTAGGTTATTTTCCATCTCTACTCATACTGCTGTCTTGTTTTCCATATTTGTTCCTTTCCTGAATAAAAGTTCTTTTAGCCTTTTTTTTCTCACTTGGTTAGTATGTCCATGATCATTTTGTCCGATGGTGTGTGTTTGATTGATAGCAGGCACTTTGAGATTAGGTCCCGTACATACTGAAATTGTATTTCAATGTGTCTGGAGTTGGGATTGAGTTGTGCCTCACAACTGATGAAATTGGAACCCTGATTTTTGTTCTTTATCTTTGGTTTAGAGATTGATATCCCAAGACCAAGGAAAAGCTTTGAGATCCACCTGATTTTTTTGGCGCATAGGTTTATTGCAATAAACTTGGCTTCCGTGGTAGACTGGGCCACAACCGTTGGTTTCTTGGTTGTCCAGCTGATAGGATTGCCGTACAGTTTTACGACATAACTGGAGGTTGACTTCTGAGTGGTCATGGAGCATCCGTAATCAGCGTCTTCCCACCCGCATAATTGGTCCGCTGGATTGTTGGACTTGCTGAACAGGAGTCCAATTGACTTTGTCCCTTGAAGGTATCTATAAAGGTGCTTGACCATCTTCCAGTGAGCTTGCATAGGTTAATTTGAAAACTGAGATAGCAAGTTTACCGTGAATTGTATGTCGGCCTTGTATGAATAGCCAGGTGTATTAACATGCCCAGAGCCTTCTGCATAGTTTTCACATCTAAATCAGGGGATTCCTGGCTAACCAATTTGTGTATGTTTGTGGGGGCAGGGGCCTTGACCAGGTTGAGGTATTCAAAACCAAAATCCCTCAGTGCTTTCTCTGTGAAGTCTTGCTGATGAAGTTTGAGTGACCCATTGCAATTCCATTCAAGCGTATATCCCAAGTGTTGAGACAGACGTTCCTGAAGCTTAATTTTGTAATGCCTCCCCAGAAGTTTCAGGAACCAATTGATCTCACCCTTGTCACTACCCACAATCAGACCATCATCCACGTGTATGTGTAGTTGCATGGTTTTTTGCTTGTTAACAAAAATTGACTCGTCGCCCACCAATGGCTTTAACCCTAGCAAACCCAATGTCTTTTTCAGGTGTGATTTCCAGCACCTCAGTGGTTGTTTTGTACCTTATAAGGATTTTTTCAACCTCCAAACCCAATCCTCCTTACCTGGTACCTCAAATCCCGCGACCTGGGCCACGTGAATAGCTGCATTGATCTCTCCATACAAGAAGGCGGTTTCAACTTTGAATTGTACAATGTGCCAGTTGTGTTGGACCTCCAACAAGAGCAGCGCTCTAAGGGATTTGCTCCGCCCCACCAACAAGTACGTATCCAAGTAGTGGCGGGGGTACTCCTGATGATTTCCAACGCAGACCCATCTCAACTTCCGCCTGGTCATTTCTCCAAATTTGTTCTTTTTCCTTACCAATTGCCACATCACGCCAATTACTTTGTCATTGCTGGGCCGTGGTACAAGGGTGCCAGTCTCATGAATCAGGAGCAAGTCGTTCTCTGCCGTCATCTATTCAATCCACTTCTTGCATTTGCTGAGGTCAGACATTGCCTTCTCCACCAACACCACATCACTTATGAGTGCCTCTTCTACCTCATCCTCCTCCTTGTCCCGTGCACAAGAGCGCCTTGATCTGGTCATGATTGCCATGACATTGATGTTGGACAATACATCCTTGGGCGCTTTTTCATAGTAGGGCACGTATGCGTACCCGTTCTGAGGCGCCTTAACTATTTGTTCTGAAGTATTGGAGGTTTCTCTGGGAGTCTCCGCAGCGGGAGGTGATGGTTCTGCTTGGGAGGTATCAGGGACTTGTGAGAATGAGATGGTTGGTGCATCTGCAGTGGGGGACGGACTAATTGTGGCGCAGCCACACCTTTTCCGAGAGTGAGGGAAGGGTAAGTCCACCAAGAAGACCCTATTATTTGTGCTGTATGGTGATGATCTAATGGCCACATCTGTTTGAAGTTATGTTGGAGTCTTCTTCAGCGCACGTTTGGAGTTGTATGGGAATATCAACTTTGTAGGTGAAAAATTGCTGTTTACAACCACACATTGATTGTGCGATTTGAGGAATCTTCCCGCCTCCAAATACGGTTAATAGCCAAGGAAGAGCATTGGCTTGGACCTTACCTTGATCTTTGATGTGGGAGCTGTGTGCACATGCACCTTGAGACCAAAGGGTATCAGAGTCAGCACATTGCGCATGGGTTCTATTGTGGCCTTGAAACCAAGCAGCGTGCTAACCAGGGACATCCACTTCAATGCCTTCAAAATGAGTAGGTTGATGAGCATCAAACTGTAGTGGGCGGCCTCATCCCAGTAATTAATACGGACTTTGCTTTGGTCCAAGAGACATCTGATCTTTGTGAGGATTGTCTGATTGAACGTTTTGGCAAGACCATTTGTTTGAGGTGAGTTCGCAGGGCCCTGTTCCAAGACAATTCACTGAGACGACAAAAATCCTGCAGCTTAGCTGATCCAAATTCTCCCCCTCAATTGCAGGGCAGAAAAGTCGGCACAAATTTGAGCTGATTTTTTATTTCATGTAGGCAACTTACTATCTTGTCTTCTGCATCAGATTTGTGTTTCAGGACATAGATCCTGTTAAATTGTGAGAATTAATCTATAATAGCCAGTACGTACAATGCAGATTGCTTGCAGGGAGGAGTGATCTGAAGGATGTCAAGATGTAGGCAAGCAAAGGGCTTAGACAAGGTAGGAAGGGGGTTGGAGTGTGTTTGCAAATTTGTCTTGCATTCAAGGCACACATTGCAGCAAGCCAATGACGAGAAGGGAGTTGGAGATTGGAGATTGTGGATTTTTAGGAAGTTTCTTAAATAGATATCCAATGGGTGACCTAGGGTAATGTGCCAGTGGACATTGGCGGACAATACTTTCACCATGTTAAGATTGGATAGGAGCTTGTGATTTGAGATCTATAAATTACCAATCCTAGGAAATCTATATACTATGCAGTTGGCCAGTGTTATCAGAACCATTCAATAGTTGTGAACAGCCTTCAGACCGTGATCCCCCAGCTGGCTTGCGGAGATAAGGTTTTGCAGACCGTTGGGAGCATAGAAGACCAGATAGATGACGGTGCCACCAATGTTCAGCTTGCCAACGTGGGTAACCCTTATGTTGCCACAGTATGTGCTCAGTTGCTTGGAGGTCGGAGTTGGGTCTTGCAGGAGTGACAGGTTACACACAGTTGACCTCAAGGCCTCCAAGTCGTATACAAGTTGGCAGGTGGGGGTCTTGACTTCAGAGGTGCTTTATAATGTGTCCTTGTATACCAGGAATCCGCAGTCCTCTGGGTCGGTTGACTGATCAGCAACTAGGTTGGTCTTGTTGTTGTGGGATTCTGATCCTGAGTCTCTGTTTTCCTCTTTTGCAATATTGATGGAATGAGTGGTGCGGAGCTGCTCGAGTTCCCAATCCAGTTGTTCAATCTGAGCAGCCAAGGAGGGAGTATGAGTGGATGTTTGAGGGTTTCTTTGTGTTGGAGCTACCAAGCAGAGTCTCAATTTAGCAGGACAAGATGTGGTTGTAGATGTTGAGGGCTTAGCCGTGTGTCTGATGGCGGAGTGTTGAGCAGGTGTTACTGTTCCAGGGTGAGTATTAGATGAAAAGTGGCTGGTGTCATTTGAGTTAGACTCTTGTTGAGTGTCCTCAAGTAAAACTCTGGTCAATACCATTTCAAGTGTGAAGGGACGCAGGTTTTGTAGAGTGGAAGTAATGCTTGAGATGAGGTTGTCCATCCTCAAGCTCTTGATGAAGAAGATGGCCGCAAGAGCTGAGGAGACGTTCATTGCTTGCGTCTCACCGGATTGGCCTTTGATCCTTTCTGACAGATTGACGTAAGCCTCCTTAAAAGCAGAGGTGTGGTCTTGTAAACTTTTTCCTGGTTTGTAGGTCAGGTTGACAAGCCAAATCAGGGAGTTGCCTATAACAATAAGGGAATTTTGACCACATTCCGTTGCCAACAGTTGATACTCTTTGCTGGATCTGGACTTGTGTAGTTTGATGCACAATAATAGATCACGTTCAACTGAGTTCTGGAATAGACTTAGGGCTAGCGCCTTCTTCCGTCTATAAGTCTTTGAATCCTGGTTGCTCTTGACCCACTTGCTGTTCAAAATTTCCTTGTGTCCTTTGCCAATGATGATATCTTTGAAGGCGCTTTTCCAATTGTGCCAGTTGTGGAAATTGAGCTTGATTATTTTTGACTTTGTGGAGTAGTCCTTGTCCAAATTGTTGGAGGGAGGGATGAGAATTGGATTTCCTTTGGCCATAGTGGTGAGGTATCTAGATGTGGATGATTCGGAATATCTACTCAGAGGTTACTAGGATTAAGAGGTGACTCTTGCTACCATGTTAATAATAATTGTTAAGAATCTTTATTTCAATCCTTATATGTAACCTCTGTAGTAGTATAAACTGAATCTCAACAGTTACTAGTCTGCTTGGCTTGACTAATCACAGACAGGAGGGTTGGTTATACTTGCAGATCAGGCTGTATAGCATGAGACATAACAATCATAGAAAGTGAGGGAAAGGAACGGAAGAGCTGAGACACCAAGTAATGACAGAAGAAGAAATAGTTTGAGAGGGAAGACACCAGGTCTTGTTAGCAGTTGATTGTTCCTCCACTGATGCTTGTATTGGCTCCTCCTGGTTTCTGTGAAGGTGGCCAAGGATGGGCCGTAACTTCATATTGGGTCTAGGCTAGTTGCTGTGACTTTGAGATGCGGCTTCAGGATGTTGAGACTGATGTTGGTGATAGAGGAAGGATAGAGAAGGTGGATAGTAAGGGATGAGGAAATTGGGGGTCAGGAAGAGGAAGGAGATCCAAGAGGTTGGGGTGGTGCCTTGTAGCATCTAGTTTGGTTCAATGGGCAGGAGGAAGGATTGTGTGGTGGTTTGCGCAAATGCGCAGCACTGCGGGTTTGAGGTTGCTCTGGGTTCTCAGATGGCTTGAGGGATCTTTGCATGACAGCTTGGAGCAAAGAGCCCATAGGTTTTTCCTGAGTTTTTTTTTTTGTTGGCTTGCTTCAACCATCTGCTTGAGGGTGAAAGGCGGTCATCAGGTGAAAATTGGTGTCAATGCAATCCATGAGAGAGGACCAAAACTTGGAGGTCAAAATTTTTTCCCTGTCAGAAATGACGGTCCGTGGTGTGCCAAATATTTCAATCCAGCTTGCAAGAACCTGGCTTTCCGTATTCTTAGCTGTGTACTTTTGAGTCCTTGTTATGAGTCTTGTGTAACCCATCAACCTGCACGTGCAAGATAATATCATATTTTAGTTTGCCATTGGACTCAGCAGCCCAACAAAGTCAATTGCAATATGTGACAAGGGTTCTTGCGGGAAGGATGGTTTCAGTGTTCTTCCAGGAGGCAGTGTTGTTCGGCTCTTTCACTTCTGGCAGATGGGACATTGGTTTATGAAGTTTTCCACGTCCTTTGACATCTGGGGCCAGAAGAAATCACACCTCAATTCGGCAATAGTTTTCAGGTGGCCCATTGGCCAAGTTTCAGGTGAGTTTCCTCAATGATTTTTGCCCGCATGGCTCCATTGTTTGGAACCACCAGGCAGTTTTTTAAAAAAATTAGTCCTTCCCATTTGACGCTGTCTTTTCAGAGCAGGAGAATTTTTCTCAGGTTCTGGCAAAAAGGGCCTCTATCATAAGCGTTCCACACTTTCCTTTTCAGCCAATCCAATAATGTGGACCCAGATTCTATTAGAGAAGCTACATATGCCACATCTGTCTTGGTGATTTGGGGTTCCAGGGAGTCCTTTTGGGATAAGGCATCATGTCACCTTGCTACTATTGCAGAGCAAACTGCAAAAGTAAAAGAAATAACATAAAAATAATAATAATATAATCAAACTAAGAAGGATTAGGGAAACCATAAATATTATTAAAAAAATGGATTTTCCACCCAAACGTAGATAGGGTCACTCACTGACCCCACCCTTGAAATCCAACTCCTTATATTTTTAAATAATTAAGGGAAGAAAGACCAAAATAATACGGCACCACTATTGAGTTTTTGGTCAATTAAATATTTCACACGTATTTTCACGTACAGGTTTCACACCTGAAATTGAGTCAGCATTGAGGTGTTGTGTATATTTTGGGAGTTATGGATGGAAATGTTTTCTGTCACAATTCCGGCATGCAGCCGCGGCAGCCAATACACCCAAGAGCAGCTGAGCTACAGCACTGTCACCATTCCAAAGCCATTTACGCAGCCCCGGGCCTCTGACAAGTACGCAGCTGCGGGACTATGGGTTGACAAAGTGACAGGTGGCCTGAGCAACTTAGGTGCCACTTAAACATGCTACAACCCACACGGGAACATTCTACCTATGTAATAAATGTTCCTGTGGATAGTAGATAGTCGAAAAGTAAATAATATTATATAAAAATACTTAAATAACCCTTATATGTATTTTTTATTAAATATAATTCAAAGTTCCAAGAATTTCGAAAATAGGACAATGAAAACTTCTAAAAATAGATTAAAATACTTGAATATACTATTATGAGAATTTCTACACCCCAATATTTTTGTGAAGTACTAAGAAAACTAATGATGTAAAGATATTACATGAATTCCCATGACTTATATTTTGAAGTAATCATTTTAGTAAATCAACTGAAAATCAAAAATAAGGAGTAAAATCAATATCATTACTTTACTCCAATTATTCAATAAATAATGAGAACTCACCTGAAATCACAATGTCCGTAGGAATTTCTATAAAAAGAATCATTAACTTACTGGGAACATTTACTAAGCATAATTAACTAAATATTGACATAAACAGGACAGATTAGTGTTATTCAAACGTCATAATATCAATTATAAAGTAGAATAATTCCCATACCCTGATGAATTAGATGCTACTCGTGCTACAGCACCAAGAAAACATGACAGGCTGCCACTGGTTACCCTGCTAGCCTCATTGTCCGTCCCTTTGAGCCCCTGTACCCCTCAGAAGCACAATATTGGGACTCAAAAAGCTATAAATAATAAGCTCTTTTGAGGATATTAATGGGCAGAGACCCAGTTATATTTATACGCAGACACCGTGCCAAGGTAATAAATTACTTATAAGAGATAATTAATTGATTTATGGATCATTCTGATCAATAATATCCGTCCTCAACCTCTTTTTATCAATTTAAACTGCTGAACAACCTTATAACCCCAGTATACAGTTTTAACCCATCAGTGCACGTCCCAAACAGATACCCAAAGGATTTAATAATATATCAGTGAGTTTTATTATCCTTTTTCTGTCGTTGCAGCTTGGTTACAAAGCCCTGTCACTCCACCGTGTATTTTATATACCTATTATCTTTGGGCAAAATATCCTTTAAACTAAAGATCCCAAAGTAACCAGGACTACGTGTTTTCATACTGAAATCCCCAAAGAGAGGTGTTCAAGATCCCCAATATAATTGTGGCTCCTCTACAAAAATATATCATAATCAATTTATCTATATTGATTTATAACAATAAACCATAACCAAACCAATTAACCTTGCAATAAAGAAGTATTTTACAGATTTTTGCTGCATTTATTAAATAATATATTTATTATTAATACTATCACCTCTGGTAGCTAAAGGATAGCAAGGGTCTTGAAATCCAGGAGGCTGACACATGAGAAACACCGTTGTCTTCTCCCTTAATGTATTCAAAGTGGAGGTCACATTCTGCCAAGATCTCAGTCCATCTTGCCTGGATTCTGCTCAGGTTGTGTTGCTTTAAGAGATAGTTTAAGAAATGGTGGTCCTTCAGAACGTTGATCTTCATGCCCAGAAGGATCATCTTCCATTTTTGAAGGGCATGAACAACTGCTAGGAGATCTTGTTCATGGACTGGGTAGTTACGTTTGTCTGGGGTCATTTGGCATGATTTGTAGGCAATCTGGTGAGCTGTCCTCCAGGATGGCCCTTGGAAAAGTGATTCTCCCAGTCCTCACCCAGAGGGGTCTGTGAAAAGCCATAAGGGGTCATCTGAATTGAAGTCTACGTTTTTCAGGAATGGAAAAGTTTTCATGATCCTTCAGATTTTGTTAAATGCTACATCTTCCTTCTGAGTCCACACAAATCTCTTGGTGTACAGCTTTGAGCTGGTTAAGGGGGTGGGCCTCCCAACATACTTTTCCAATCCCCAGATGAATTTTTTCATCCACTGCACTGTGCCAAAAACTTTATTTACTTGTCTTGGAGATTGTGGAAAAGGCCAATCCCTTACCTGTTGTACTTTCTTTAAATCGGGGAAAATGCCTTCTGTTCCAATCCAATTGCCCAAGAACTGGATTTTCATCCAGCACAACTTTGTTTTCTTGGCGCTGCAGAAATGTTTTGCTTTGCAAAGTCAGGTCAGAACCTTGCCTAGATGATGAAGGTGCTCTAGTATAGAGCTTGATAAAACCACAATTTTGTCTAGGTATACAACACAACTCCTGTTTATCAAGTTGCTGAGAGCCTCTTCTATCCTTGCCTCATGAGTTGTGGGCACATTTGTGATCCCCATTGGCATGAAGCACCCTCCATAAGGCCCAAGGGAGTTTTCACTGCTGTTGAAGGTATGTTGGCCTATCTCATTCTAGTCTGGAAAAAGACATTGGTCTGATCCAATATTGAAAATATCTTCCCCATCCCTACCAGCCAAACCAGTTTTTCCACCTTAGGTAGGTGGAGCGGTGTTGAACTGTCACACTATTCAGCTTCCTGTAGTTGGAAACCCATTGAGGGAGAGGCGTGGGGTCCTTCTTTGGTATGATCATACTGGGAGAAGCGTATTGGCTGGAGGAGTGGCGGATCTGTCTGGCGGCCAGGTGTTGGTCAAGAAGTTGTCTCCATGCTTGTAGGTATTTTTTGGGATAAGGGTACTGGAATTTTTTTTTTGTCACACCCAGGTCATCCAGAATTATCTTATGTCTTACATGAGATGATGCCAACTGTAGTTTCAACGAGAATTGGTTGTAAGAGACCAAAGGGCCCTGCAAGTTTGTAGATAGTGACAGAATTTCATCCGTTAATTGGTCATTGAGATCTTGTAATACCTGCTTTTAAACTGATTGGGGGTCATCTAATGGATCTTCATTACTTTCAGCAGACACACAAGTATTGGGCACAGCACAAAAATCTAACATAGTCATTCTAGTATGTTCACAGAGCAGGTTTATTGATTGGATAGAAACAGAAAAGTTGAAGTTGGAGAGGAAGGGGATACCCAAGATCATGTTGTAGTTGTTATTAATGGAACCCAGAAAAAAGGAAACATATGGGAAATTGAGGGGGATTTGGGGTCTTTTAGATACAAGGTGGCGGTATGATTTAAGAGGAGAGGAGGGTTTTTAGATTTGCATAGCCCCAGTTGGACTGGTTTTTGTGTGGCTAATCTTTATATGGAACCCCCCGCCATAGCAACTGACTCCCTCAAGATGATTTTAATGTCTGCTCCTGTGTCAACAAGTCCAAAAAGTTTTCTACCATTAACCTGGAAGTCTATGAGAAGTCAATGTGGTTTGGAAGGCACATACTTGGCTTTGTTCTCCTCCTCTAATTCCTTGTTGATGGCTGCAAAGGCCGCTACTCAGGCTGCATTAAGTTTGGGAAAAAGGCGTTCTTTTGCTATTGCTGCCACCAATGCCGCCCTTGGGATTGGTTGGCCGGCCAGTTATTGGTTGGCCTTGACCACTTGACTTGTGAACTTCGCCATCCAAGCCTTTGGTGGTTGATAGTTGGTGGGTTTGTGTGGCGTTTTGAACAAAGCTGGTATGTAAATTTAAGACTTGTCCAATGGACCTGGGCACATGTGGTGGGCTGAGCCGCAGCGTTTTTTGCAAAAATGGCAACAGCCTTGGGAGTCCAGGTAGGCATTTATGCGCCAGACTTTGTCTTCTTGGTTAGGTGAACCCCCTGGTTGCAGGTTGGATGACCCCTTGTTTGGAGGAAGCCTTGCTTGATTTGGTTGGCGCTTTGGGAGACCTTTGAAAAAAATATTTTTCCGTTGTTCAAAGGAGTTTTAGTTGAAAGGTGATTGGAGTAGTAGTTCAAAGTTATTTACCAAGCTTTTTAGTTTAGCCAAGATTCCAAATGTGACTGCTTCAGCTAGATCAAAGTCTCCCAGTGTTGCATCATCAAAATTCAGAATGCTTTGCAAGGTGCGGGCCAGGGTGCTAAATGTTAAAATTCTTACTGATTCACTAATGATCTCTTACGTATTCAGTTTCTCTACAAATTACTCTATCTTGTTGTCTGCTGCCATGTTGTTGTGTATTTTCAATCTCGTGCGTGACACATGTTCAACCGGCCATTTCCTATTTGTTTCTGTGACAAGTCTCTGACACTTGTCATTCTCTTTCCTTCCATGTATTTCATTCATTTCCTATTGCTCTCTCTGTTTCGAGACACTCTATACTCCCGACTGAGAATACTTCATATTCAAAACCAATCATCAACTCTACCCGGTCGTACTTGAACCTAGACTCGACCCTCATCCAATTTAACTACGAATCAAACCATCAACCTCAAACATCAAACCTCTCGAATCACGCGAAGCCACAAATCATCAACTCAAGTCAGCAAGCAGCCAGTCCGAATCAAGTAAGAACTAATGTTTTCCAACTCCTCATTCAGTCAACTTACGCAACACCCTTTTAGATCAATCAAGGCGCTTAGACATCCGACTTCATTCTCAACTGGCTTCATCGTCTGTTTACCTGGCTAATAAACTTTCATCTGCTCTAAGAATCCTTTACTTGCATTTGACACATTGAAGCTAACTTATTAGCCAGATTGTACTCCGTTGGTTTTATTTTTTTTGTCGTCTTTGATTCCTCATCATGATTCCACGGCAGGAGGACTTACTCTGGTTCTTTGAATGAAATATATATATAGCTTGGTCTTGGTTACCAAACCTAATTTTTCTCACGGTTAAAAGCCTCTCTCGATCATGAGCACGCCGGGACCTTCGTCAACGCCAGGACCAGGGGGGGACACCAACTATAAATCACTTGCAATCAAATCGTTAATAGAATCCATACCTTTACTGACGGCCGATAACTACAGCATGTGGCGAAAAAAGTTCGAAAAATTGTTCAAATTGCGAGGCATATTCAACACAATGAACGATCCTGACGTTACAAATCGGCTAGACGTTGAACTTAATCAAGAGTTCGTGGCGCATATTATGGCTAAACTCGACTCGAATACCTACGACAATGTCATCGATGAAGTTAACGAGGACAATGCCAAGCTCATATGGATAGCAACTCGAACTCACTTCGCTTCCTCGCAATCGGCTAATAGGGCGAGGGTCTTTAATGCTTTCTTGCATCTAGGCATGGAGGCAAACATAGAAGCCTTCGTGACTACTATCAAAGTATACTTGAAGAAATTGATCGAAGTTGGAATTGACTTACCTTCAGACATAATCGCTTATCTGGTTTTGTTTAAATTCCCTTCAACGACCATGATGCAAAACATGAAATCGCAGATCATGCACTCTACAGCAGAAATGAAAATCGATGTGGTCCTCAACCATCTCATCCAACATAAGAACGAATCCATTGCGGAAAGCGACCAACCTGAACCGATGAATGTGGCGCTATATAGAGGCCCCAGGTGCGAAAACGGCAAACATAACCCAGCTGTCACTTCCCATCCAGCTGCCGCATGTTGGTTCGAGTTCCCTGAGCTTAAACCAATCAATCTCCACAGCCGCGGCAAGAAATCCAAGGCTCGAATGGACAAGGAAGTACATTTTTACTCCTTCTTCTGCGGACTGAACACTCTGGACAACGTCGAATCGCATCGTTTCATTTTAGACTCGGGATGTTCCATACACATGATAACCGACGACCAACACTTCATATCATTAACTAATAGCGACGGAACGGACAAGATCCAAACTGGAAAGAAAGACGCTTCTATTCCGATCAAGGGAAACGGAAAGGTTGCTTTGAGAACTAAAGATGCTCACCTGATTCTCGACAATGCAACCTGGGTCCCTGACTCCACTGTCAATCTCATTTCCCTTGGGGCACTGGTCAATCAAGGAGCTCAACTCAAAGTCAATCCCGGCGTTTCCCCGTGTCTTTTCAAACTAGTCATTCGAGGTCGAACGCTGCTATCCGGAAAAATCATTAATAACCTTTTCGTGATCGATATGACGCCCAATACTGGCGAAACTTATTATTCAGCCACCGAATTGTACTCCATACATCGCTTGTTGGGACATGCAAGCATCAAGCGGATGGAAAAATATC
Organism: Puccinia polysora; assembly: GCA_025617555.3. Classification (NCBI taxonomy): domain Eukaryota; kingdom Fungi; phylum Basidiomycota; class Pucciniomycetes; order Pucciniales; family Pucciniaceae; genus Puccinia; species Puccinia polysora. The sequence goes on from CM062620.1 coordinate 6,123,279, forward strand.
TCAATCACCGTATTCCGAGCGAGCAAAAGGAGTCGTTCGAATGTCTAAGCTGCGACAAAGCTAAGATCACTCGCAAACCCTTCACACACCAACAAGAAATAGCTTCGAAATGCTTTGAAAAGCTACACGTGGACCTAATTGGTCCAATCAACCCCATGTCCAAAGGAGGGTTCAAGTATATACTCAATCTGATTGACTCTCACTCTGGTTATATAGCCAGCTTCCCACTCAGATCCAAGGACGAGTCGACAGAGATATTGATCTTTGTTATCGAAAATCATCGCAGAAAGACAAACGAATATCCCAAAGACCTATGTTCAGACGGCGGCAGCGAGTTTGTGAACACAAAATTACGCAACTTCTGCAAAGCTCACCACATCAATCAACTCATCGCTGAACCCTATCACTCACAGCACAACGGTCGTGTAGAGCGGGCAAATCGAACCATAATGGAATCGACCAGAGCAACCATCTCCGACTCAAATCTACCCAAATCGTGCTGGCACAAGGTGGTTAAGAGCTGCTGTCTGATGTTGAATCAGATCCCCAAAGAGAAAGGCGGTGTTTCTCCATGGATGCTCATGCATAACAAGAACCTGCCCAAGGGATACATCAAGCCTGTAGGTTCATCGCTAACCTATCGCCTCAACGACACTGCTTTCAAATCCAAACTTGATGAGAAAGGCGCTCCTGGTGTCTTAATTGGATTCAATCCTTCGCTACTCTCATACAAGGTAATGACATCCACTGGAAGGATCATAGACACCAAACACGTGATCTTCAATAACCAAGCTCCGCCCGTCATCTCGCTAGAAGACAGCAGCACAGACTCTGCGCTCATCCGGCATCCAACTCCAATCCTGGTCCAACCTATGACAGATCCTGCGGACGATCCTTCAGATGCTGATTCCTCTCCCTCAGTGAAAGAAGAACCTGACTCTGAATCTGACACAAACCAGGCAGTCGAAAACGATCTCAGACCCAACCTACGCAATCGAGACACCCTGAACAAACCTGACCGATATGGATATCTGGCTGAAAAGATTCCAAACTCACTCAAAGAAGCAATGACGATTCCTCATTGGCGTGAGTCCACTATGAAGGAGTTCAACACTATAGAAGAGCAAGGAGTTTGGGAGGACGCTATCGAAAGCATGGTTACGAATCCTCTCAATACTACACCAGTTTTCAAAATAAAGCGAAACGCTGACGGTGAGCTAGTTTCCTTCAAAACTCGTCTCTGCGTGCAAGGCTTCGGCCAGAGGTATGGTCTTGACTATCTTGAGACATATGCTCCCACTGGAAAAGTTGCATCGCTTAGGGGAGTTCTCACTTACGCCGCAGACAAACGACTGAAGGTACTCCAGCTCGACGTTAAAGGAGCTTTCCTGCACTCAGAACTCGATGAACAAGTGTTTATCAAAACACCATTTGGCTGCGGCAGAAAATCGAAATATCTCCGTCTCAAGAAGTCACTGTACGGACTCAAACAAGCGCCCAGAAATTGGTATCAAATGCTGAGTGAATGGATCAAATCTCAAGGTTTTCAAGAGTCAATTGGAGATCCGTGTCTATACATCGGCGACGACGGAATAACTGTTGTGTTCTTTCACGTCGATGATCTCCTGGTCGCTGGTAACACCGATGAATTTAAAGACAGCTTCTTGAAACGCTTCATAGACTCCTCCGCGCACACTCCCGATACATTACTTGGAATGAAGGTCAAAAATAGCAACGGGCTGTATCACTTATCTTTACCTCTACATATCGAAAAAGGTCTCGAAGAATTGGTGTTATCCGAGTGCAAGCCAGTGTCAACTCCGCTGACGCCTGGACATCATCTTAAAGCTGCGGATCAAGACGATCACGAGAAGTTTCTCGCCCTAAACATCAACTACCGCTCACCCATTGGACGACTCAATTATATAGCAGGCCTGGCTCGACCCGACATCAGTTTTGCCGTATCCAGCTTGGCTAAGCATTGCAAAAAACCCGGTCTGAGCCACTGGCAAGAGGTCATCCACGTTTGGCGGTATCTCGCGGGGACAAAAGACCTGTCACTTACTTTAGGGCCGAGATCCATTTCGAACCGTTTGGTCTGTTTCAGCGACGCCACGTGGGCTGACGACCCGGAGACTCGAATTTCGCAGAGTGGATTCATTTGCTTCTTCAAAGGCAGTCCGCTTTATTGGACTAGCAGACGACAGCAATGCATCACACATTCTTCTACCGAATCCGAATGCGTGGCATTGTCCAGTTGCCATTTAGAGGCGCGATGGCTTACACAACTTATTGAAGACATATATCAAACAAACTTCGCATGTCCAGGACATCTCATAGACAACAAAGGACTCGATGACAAGGTTAAAAAATTTGGCTCAAACTCCAAAATCAAGCACATCGACATCAAAACTAAAAGCCTGAGAGACGATTTCAAGCTTGGCTTGATCGATGTCAAACTCATTCCGTCCCTATCCATGACCGCCGACGCTTTGACTAAAGCAGCTAACAAAACCTCTAACTCCAGACTAGTAGATGCCTTCAGTTCTTTATACCACTGATCTCGGAGTTGTGGGGGCGTGTTAAAATTCTTACTGATTCACTAATGATCTCTTACGTATTCAGTTTCTCTACAAATTACTCTATCTTGTTGTCTGCTGCCATGTTGTTGTGTATTTTCAATCTCGTGCGTGACACATGTTCAACCGGCCATTTCCTATTTGTTTCTGTGACAAGTCTCTGACACTTGTCATTCTCTTTCCTTCCATGTATTTCATTCATTTCCTATTGCTCTCTCTGTTTCGAGACACTCTATACTCCCGACTGAGAATACTTCATATTCAAAACCAATCATCAACTCTACCCGGTCGTACTTGAACCTAGACTCGACCCTCATCCAATTTAACTACGAATCAAACCATCAACCTCAAACATCAAACCTCTCGAATCACGCGAAGCCACAAATCATCAACTCAAGTCAGCAAGCAGCCAGTCCGAATCAAGTAAGAACTAATGTTTTCCAACTCCTCATTCAGTCAACTTACGCAACACCCTTTTAGATCAATCAAGGCGCTTAGACATCCGACTTCATTCTCAACTGGCTTCATCGTCTGTTTACCTGGCTAATAACCTTTCATCTGCTCTAAGAATCCTTTACTTGCATTTGACACATTGAAGCTAACTTATTAGCCAGATTGTACTCCGTTGGTTTTATTTTTTTTGTTGTCTTTGATTCCTCATCATGATTCCACGGCAGGAGGACTTACTCTGGTTCTTTGAATGAAATATATATATAGCTTGGTCTTGGTTACCAAACCTAATTTTTCTCACTAAATTCCAGGAAGGGTTCTTTGTCCAAAATCTTGAGGCAGCGTATCTGTTTTCTAAGGTTGGTGTGCCAGAGTGGTGGCAGGGCAAAGTCAAAGAGGTGGCTTTTAAACTTGATCCATGAAAGTTGGGTCAATTTCAAAGCCAAGTTTGCCTAAAATGTGAGCATTTTTGTTTCACAGATGAGGGAGCCTGCTATCCAGATCCTATCCCCGTTGTTGAGCACCAAATTAGTGTAAAAAAAAACTTGAACCCTCTGAATCCATTTCAAGAATGTTTCAATTGCGTGATAAGGGCCCAAGTAGGTGGGCCAATCCGACGTCCTGAATTGTTGAAGGTTGATTTGCCCCTCTGTGGGCGCTCTGGGGGTCTCAATTATTATTGGTTCTTTGGTCTCTTGCTTCAGGAACATTGAGATCAGTGCTTCCTCTAGTCTTGCAATTTGTGACAAGATGGCCTCTTGATTGGCTTGGACTTGATTGATGTATGCGTGTTGCGCCACTAGAAGGGCGCAAAGATAATCATTTGTGGAAGAAGGGGGTTTTTTTTGGGTTTGCAATAGGCGCATTCCCCGTGTGGACAGTGATTTGTGGTGGTGTAAGTCCCACTGCGGGAGGTGGGGTGTCTCCCACCGGGGATGCCGGGCTGATCTGCTAGTTTTCCATGGAGGGGAATGCGGTTATTGGGTGTCTGGATTTTCTAGTTGTTTTTTGTCTACTGGTACTCCGTTCCAGCCACAGGAGTTTGGCGTTGGCAGCCCTAATAATAGCTTTTGGGTCTTTGGCCAGTACGTAGATGTTGGGGTTTGAGCAGCATGTGCTCAAAAGTGTGGGGGAATTGGGCCATTAAGATAAGCAGCCGTGATTGACACAATAAGCAGAAGGGTGCAGAATGTGTCTCTGGATGGACAAAGTGTGGTGTTGACAATGAGGATCTGCCACGCTGTGACAGGGTTACTGGTTGCAGAATAAAAAAGTGTGAAGATCTGATATCCTACACTGGAAACCCTGGGGTTGGATGTTATATGGGATGGGACTAGAAAAGGGGGTGGGGCCTTGGAGAGAATTCTAGAACCAAGGATACATATTTTTCTAGCAGTGTGGACAGGTCAGTACTTCTCTCAAACAGGATTGAGAAGGCAGGATTTCCAGGGAGTGAAAGATGAGAAATACAAGATCTTACCTAGAAATGTGGAGAGGTCAGGACTTCTCTGCAGAGCTATGAAGGGTTAGAGGGAAGGAGGAATTAAGTAGAGCTGGAAGAGATGAGTGCATAATCTGAATCTTTGAAATCCAATAAGGGGTTTCACCGAAGTGATGAGGAAGGCAATGAAGGAATGAGAGTGATGAAGTGATGAGGATAGCAATGAAGCAATGAGAATAATGAAGTGATGAGGATATCAATGAAGAAGTGAGAGTGATGAAGTGGTTTGGATAGCAATGTAGCAATGAGATTGATGAATTGATGAGGATAGAAATGAAGCAATGAGAGGGATGAAGTGATGAGGATAGCAATGAAGCAATTAGAGTGATGAAGTGATGAGGATAGCAATGAACCAATGAGAGAAATGAATTGATGAGGATAGCAATGAAGCAATGAGAGTGATGAAGTGTTCCAATAAGGTTGAACAATAAAACCAGGGGTGATGATGTGGAATGACGCCTGGTGGAGCTGTTGAAGGCCTTTATATACTTTATTTGAAAAAACCCATTCATTTTCAGGTATTTTTGACACATTGTGATGTTGTTATATAGCCTTGGATTGAGAACCATGAAAAGGATGGCGCGCTCATTGAATCCTGCTTGGACATTGGGGACCCAAGAATGGAGCCGGCCCAACCAGGTTTGTGTGAAATAATTGAAGAGCTGATTAACCTGGACCAGGCGGTTCAAATTGCAACATAATTGTAAGCAAGAAAGAAACGGCCAGTACTATAAAATCAGGTAATGATAAACAGTAACAAACATAAGTAGTTCCTCTACAGGGAGGGTCATGGCCCTTAAATGTACTAAGTAGAGTAATCTAACACTAGAGACAACACAAACGCCAATCCTTCCAGGGAGACTTCTCAACCAGGAAGATTCCATTAGTCTGATCATCCAGAGATTGATTTGGAAGATGGATTGTACCTACTCCTATGTCAATGCTGAAAGCGGTCAGGTGAAAAAAGTAAAAGTTGTAAACCAATCTAGCAAATTCAGTTTGATAGCTGGTGATTCTGAGGCTGGAGGACAAGGAGGATGGTTCAGACTGCAAAGACCTAGAGTTAACTTGCAGATATAGGAGCAGGGGATTTGTCCAGGATGTCTCCCATTATGAGAGCATCTGTGAAAGCTGACGGTGACTGACACCTGTCAGGGTGGGAGAAGTACATGCCATGCTTGGTGAAAAGTTGAGAGACAATGAAAGAAAGAATGAAAAGATGGAAAAACTGCAGACAAAAACATACGACAAGCACAAAAGCAGTAGACACTGGTAGACTGAGTAGTTAAAAAGTGATTATTCAGCAGAGGAAAAATGAAACAAATATTGAAATGCCCACTCACCTCAATATTGGGATGATTTTTACAATCCAATGTACATAGTAAGTCTTTCCATGGCTGCGGTACTAGCGGCTTTTGTTAGTGAGTCGGCCAACAAGTCTTGGGACAAGATGAGCTTGATTTCAATGTTTTGATTGTTCCAGTTGTTCCTTATGCTCTGTATTTTGATTTCTATGTACTTAGAATGAGATTTACAACCAAACTTCTTGATCTTAACATTGAGTCCCTTGTTTTCCATTAAAGTTTTGGTGGATTGCAGTATAGTCCTCCAGATTTCTCCTATGAGTTGATTGATCCAACACCCCTCAAGGTGACTAGCAGATAGCTCCTTGCATTCAGATTCTGCAATGGAGGAGTGAGCTATGCTTTTCTGTTGGCAGCTGGTCAAGTAGATGGGAAACCCCTTGAGCAGGCAGATGAAACCTGTTTGAGATAGTTGAGTGGTGGGATTGTCCCCACAAGTTGCATTGCTATAGATTACAAGTCTTGTTGCTGGAGTCCTGGCCCAGAGAACAAGCTAATAGTTGATTGTTTTGAGGAGGTATCTCCACACATGCTCCACTTCTTTAGAGTGAGTAATAACTGGATTCTCCAAGAAACAGTCCAGATTTGACACGGCATAGCTGATGTTGGGTCTGGCCATCATGGAAATGAAGTTGAGTCGCCCTATGGTCAATTGGTAGTTTCTGCCAAGTTCTTTGAAGTCTTCTATTTCCCGTTTGGTGGCTGTTTGAAGGTGAAGGCCAGACGTGCAGGGATTTTTGATCCATTTGGCTTCCAGCATGTTCATTTCTTCCAGTCCTTTCTTTATGTGATTTGGGAGTGATAGGGCTATGTAATCCTTGCCAATGTCAACTTTCATTCCCAGCAGAGTATCCAACCCATGTGCCAATGAGTCCTTGAATCAAGTAAGAAACTTTGTCTTGAATCCGTCAGCCTCCCCAACAACCACTAGTTCATCAACATGGAAAAAGAGTGCAGTTACTTTATCTGAATGAAGGTAGAGACAAGGATTGCTGTTGCTTTCTTCTAATACATTCTCTTTGATACATGTGCTGAGCATCTTGTACCAATTGAGAAGTGCTTGCTTTAATCCATACAAGGACTTGTTCAATTTTAGGAATTCAGATAATCTCTTTGAGACAGTTGGCGTTTTGATGAAGACATTCTCCTCCAGGGGAGCATGTAGCAATGCCCGCTTTATGTTGAATTGAAGAATCTTGAGGTTTTTTTCAACCAAGTAGGTAAGAAGGGCATGTAATGACGCAACTTTCCCTGTGGGAGAAAAGGTATCAAAGTAGTCATTGCCATATCTTTGATTAAATCCTTGGATGCAGACCCTTGCTTTCAGATTGGTCTCACCGGAGTTCAGATCCTCCTTGGTTGGGAAGGCCCAGGTAGTGTTGAGTGGGTTGACTACTTCTGATTCATTAGTATCCTCTCAGACTCCAAGGTCGTTGATGGTGTTCAGTTCCTTTTTGATGGGGGGTACCCAGTGTGGCTTTTTCAGAGCCTCTCCTATGTTCATTGGCAGGTATTTTTGGTGGTAACCATATTGTTTTGGCGCCTTCAGTCTGGATCTATCCCTCAGGTTAGGTCTTAAGGCTTTGAGGACTTTGGAGGAAGAGAAATTGGTATTGGATGAATCTTGATCAACTGAGTCACTTACCTTGGGTTTAAGTTCCTCATGATCCTCACCAGCAGGATCATCTGCAGGCAATTTTGAGTTGAAAGCTCTAACGGAGGGGAACTTTTTGGCATTTTCTTTGTGTTTGGGTAGCAAGGAGCCTCTCATGGGTTGAGTTTTCAGGAACTTCACATGTTTTGTGTTGATGATCTTCCTGGTTTTCAATAGAACTTTATAAGAAGTTAACCTAGGGAAATACCCAACAAAAAGTCCTTCTTCCCCTTTTTTTCTAAGCTTTGACTTGATGTTACTTGTAAGAGTTTGAATTGTTCACCAAGACCAGACTATGATATAATTGCAAATGGAAGTCAGTAGGTATTTAAGAAGTAACAGTTCAAAGAGAAGGAATTGAATAAGATAACCAACAGGAAAAGATAGTTAGCAAAATTAAGGGGTCAGATTATGCGCGTGTACAATCAAAGATAAAGTGACTCCTAATCAGTTGGGAAGGTGGAGAAAGCAATTAGCAGCTGGCTGAGGTGTGCACAAGAAACGGTTGGGAAATCATTTACTAGTGCCAATTGACGATGTTGACAGAGCCAGCCTTGATGGTACAATAGTAACCTTGAGCGCCTTGAACAATCTATTGAACAAAAGAAAGTGAGCAACCAGTGACTGTTGAGTTGGTGCTGTTGGTCTTAAAATTGATGGACTGGCTGCTTGGGTTGATTCAAGGTGGTGAGTTGGGAGTCGTCGTATCAGGAGCAAGGATGATCTTGATGGTTCGAGATGATGGTTGAGAGGATGGTCTTGAAGCAGCTGGTTTGTCGACGTTGATTGAAGTTTAGTCGGACAGAGAGCGCGCGTCTTGAGAGTTAGAGTATCTGCAGCGGCAGTAGAGAGGTTGATATAGAAAAGAAGACAGATAGATAGAGAATAGCTCAAACAAAAAATCACAACAATTGCATTCTAGGAAAGAGAAAGGAAAAACAATATGATGAGCATATTCCTAACACTCCCCCTCAACTCAACGGTCAGTGAAAGAGTGAGCTGAAAGAATTCACAAGGCGAACATTTGAGGTTTGATTGGCCGCCTTGGTCAAGGCATCCGCCGTCATGGAGAGCAAAGGGATGAGTCAAACCTCAATGAGCCCACTTTTGAAATCACTCCTTAAACTCTTAGTCTTCAAATCAATATGTTTGACTTTTGAGTTAGAGCCAAATTTCTTTATTTTGTCATCTAATCCCTTGTTGTTGATCAGGTGCAATGGGCACTTGAACTTTGTTTGATAGATGTCTTGAATCACAGTGTTCAACCAGCGAGCTTTGAGGTGGCAGCTTGACAATGCCGCGCATTCTGACTCGGTGGATGAATGGGTGATGCATTGTTGGCGTTGGCTTGTCCAGTATAAGGGACTTCCCTTGAAGGAGCAAATGAATCCAGTTTGCGAGATTCTAGAATGTGGTTTGTCGCCCCAAGTTGCATCGCTGAAGCAAACAAATCGGTTGGAAATAGATTGCGGTCCTAAGGAGAGAGTGAGATTTCTTGTCTTTGAAAGATATTTCCATAGGTGTAGTAGTTTGTTCCAATGACTCAATCCTGGCCGATTGCAGTATCTAGCCAGACTGGATACAGCAAAGCTGATATCAGTCCTGGCGAGTCCGGCTATAAAATTCAACCAACCAATGGGCGATCTATAGTTGATGTTGAGGTCCAGAAACTTCTTGTGGTCATTGTCATCTGCCGGTTGAAGATGAAGGCCCGGGGTGAGTGGAGTGGATATGGAATGACAGTTGTTCATGTTGAGCTCTGTCAGTCCCTTTTCTATGTGGAGTGGCAGGGAGAAGGGATCAGCCTGTTGCAACGTTCAACTTTCATCCCAAGTAAGTTGTTGGGTTTGTGTGCTGAGGAGTTGTGAAATTTTGAGAGAAAAGCATCCTTGAAGCGTGTCACGTTACCAGCCACCACGAGATCATCAACGTGAAAGAACACCACGGAAACTTTGTCGGTACCTATGTACAGGCATGGATCACCGTCGGATTCTTCAAACCGTTGAGATTTGATCCATTTGCTCAGCATTTGGTACCAATTCCTAGGTGCTTGTTTCAACCCGTAGAGTGATTTCTTCAGTCGCAGATACTTGGAATTTCTGTTGCATCCGTATGGAGTTTTTATGTATACACGCTCTTCAAGATGTGAGTGAAGGAACGCCCCTTTAACGTCTAGTTGAAGAAGTTGGAGATTCTTGTCTGCAGCGTGGCTGAGGACTCCTCTCAAGGAGGCCACTTTGCCAGTAGGTGCGTATGTTTCTAAGTAGTCTAAGCCGTACCGCTGGTTGAATCCCTGTACACACAGTCGCGTCTTGTAAGTGACAGGCTCTCCATGGGCATTTTGCTTGATCTTGAAGACCGGGACAATGTTCAATGGGTTGGTAACTTCTTCCTCTTCTGCTTCCTCCCATACATCTTGGTCTTCAATCAAGCTGAATTCCTTGAGAGCTGACTCTTTCCACGGAGGAATCTCCATTGCTTCTTGAAGGGTTTTGGGAATTTCCTTGGCCATAAATCCGTATCTTTCTGGTTTGGAGAGTTTGCTTCAGTCTCGAAGCGTTGGACAAAGATTGTTTTTGACGCACGCTTCACTGTCGGAGGAGCCATCAGATTCTGATTCTTATTCAGTTGAAGAAGCTTCCTCTTTGATGGCAACCGGTGTTTGATTAGGTTCCAACTGTTGGGGAGCTTTTGCGAGGATTTGTGTTGGCATGTTTGTCTCGAGGTCTACATTGGAAATGGTTGGTGGTTTTTGGGTGTTCAAAATGACATGTTTGGAGTTAGTGATTTTTCTGGTGGAGTTCATGATCTTGTAAGACAGAAATTGAGGGTTGAATCCAAAAAGTATGCCGGGGGCTCCTTTTTGGTCAAGCTTAGAGAGAATTTCAGTCTGATTTAATTTGTAAGTGAGTGAGGTGCCCAGAGGCTTGATATAGCCGTTGCGCAGAGCCGTGCCATGCATCTTGACCCAAGGAGAGATATCTCCCTTTCGGAATTTGATTTAACATTAGACAGCATCCTCTTACCATTTCATGCCAGACGGATTTGGGTAGTCCTGTGTCAGAGATGGTTGCTCGAGCCGACTCCATAATGGTGCAATTTGCTCGTTCAACTCTGCCGTTGTGTTCTGAATGGTAAGGTTTGCTCATTATTTGCTTGATTTGATGTTGTCGGTAGAAAGATTGCAGCTTGGCGTTGACAAACTCTCCCCCTCCATCCAAGCACACCTCTTTGGGGTATCGATTGGACTTCCTGTGTTGGTTCTTGATGATGAAGATGATTATCTTGGCTGTGTTGCTTTTGGCTCTGAGAGGGAAGCAAGAAATATAGCCAGAAAACGAGTCAACAAGGTTCAAAATGTACCTATAACCTCCTTTGGAAGTTGGCGAGATTGGGCCCATGAGGTCTAGGTGGATCTTGTCAAAACATTTGTTGGCAATGGTTTGTTGATTTTTGAACGGTTGCGTGGAGATTTTGGATTTGTGGCAGCTAAGACACTCAAAGTCCTTTTTTAGCTCGGGCGGAATCGTCTGATTAAGGAATTTTTCCATTCTAGCTATACTAGCGTGGCCTAATGAGCAATGGATTTGAGACAGATCTGCTTGAGAGAAATGGAAATTGGCTAGGTTTTCAATCATGTCAATCACAAAAAAATTGTTCGTGATTTTGCCGGATAAGAGAACTTTGCCGTGGCTCAACAGCTTGAAGGTACTGGGGCTGGTTGAGGAGTTTACTTGCAAAGAGGCTCCTTTTTCAATCAAAGCCCCAAGGGAGATCAGATTCACCGTAGATTTGAGTACCCAGACCGCATCAGATAGGGTAATGAAGGAATCCTTTGTTGCAAGTGATACTTCTCCTGATCCTTCAATTGTGATAGCTGCGTCCTTCTTGCCAGTTTGGATTGGCCAGTACCGTCGCTCAAGGTAAGAGAATTGAAGCGGTCCTTGTTGGTTATCATGTGTATTGAACACCTTGAGTCTAGAATGAAGCGGCTTGAAGGGACTTTGTCATTCGTGTTGAGACCGCAGAAGAACGAATAGAAGTGCACTTCCTTGCCTTGCACTGACTTTGACTTCTTGCCATGACTATGTGCGTTTGGAGGTTTGAGTTCTGGAAACTCGAACCAGCACGATTTGGCAGAGTGCAAGGTGACTTCAGGGTTGTGCTTTCCATTTTCACACCTAGGTCCGCAATAAAGCGCCACATTGACAGGTTCCGCCTTGTTGTCCTGCACCATGATTTCGTTCTTGTGCTGAATCAAGTGGTTGAGTACAACATCGATCTTCATTTCGCTGGTGATGTGCATGATTTGAGACTTCATGCTCTGCATTGAAGTTTGAAACTTGAACAACACGAGGTAAGAGATGATGTCGGAAGGTAATTCTATCTCTACTTCAGTCAGTTTTTTGAGGTACACTTTGACGGGGGTCACAAAGGCTTTGATATTGGAGTCCAAAGACAGATGGAGGAAACCATTGAAAACCCTTTCCCTGTTTGCTGATTGTGAAGAGGCAAAATTTTCTTGAGTTGATAACCAAATCAGTTTAGCATCATCTTCATTAACATTGTTGATGATATTGTCGTAGGTTTTTGAGTCTAGCTTGGCAATAATATGTGCCACAAATTCTTGGTTTGTGTCTTCTTCTAGGAAGTTCAAATGGTCAGGATTGTCCATAATAGAGAAAATCCCCCGCAGCTTGAATAGTTTTTCAAACTTCTTTCGCCACATAATGTAATTGTCCACTGTTAGAAGAGGTGTTGATTCAATAAGTGACTTGATGGCTAAAGATTTGTAGTTGGTAGCATCCCCCCCTGGTCCTGGCGTCTGAGAAGGCCCTGGTTGATCCATTGCAAGCGGAAGGCTTTTAACCGTGTAAGAGTTTGAAGTGGTCACCAAGACCAGACTATGATATAATTGCAAATGGAATTCAGTAGGTATTTAAGAAGTAACAGTTCAAAGAGAAGGAATTGAATAAGATAACCAACAGGAAAAGATAGTTGGCAAAACTAAGGGGTCAGAGTATTCGCGTGTACAATCAAAGATAAAGTGACTCCTAATCAGTTGGGAAGGTGGAGAAAGCAATAAGCAGCTGGCTGAGGTGTGCACAAGAAACGGTTGGGAAATCATTTACTAGTGCCAATTGACAATGTTGACAGAGCCAGCCTTGATGGTACAATAGTAACCTTGAGCGCCTTGAACAATCTATCAAACAAAAGAAAGTGAGAGACCAGTGACTGTTGAGTTGGTGCTGTTGGTCTTACAATTGATGGACTGGCTGCTTGGGTTGATTCAAGGTGGTGAGTCGGGAGTCGTCGTATCAGGAGCAAGGATGATCTTGATGGTTTGAGTTGATGGTTGAGAGGATGGTCTTGAAGCAGCTGGTGTGTTGACAGTGATTGAAGTTTAGTTGGACAGAGAGCGCGCGTCTTGAGAGTTAGAGTATCTGCAGCGGCAGTAGAGAAGTTGATATAGAAAAGAAGACAGATAGATAGAGAATAGCTCAAACAACAAATCACAACAATGGCAGTCTAGGAAAGAGAAAGGAAACACAATATAATGAGCATATTCCTAACATTACTTTGGTTGAGTAAGTAGATGACTGTGGAGCTGATAGGTTTTGGATAGTCTAATGGCAGCTTGCTTTTATGCAGCATTTCCCACAGAGTTGGTCCCCCTTTTTCCAATTGTATTTCATTTAGAGCCAAGCAGCACCTCTGAATGACCACGTGCCAGCACTTCTTTGGTATCCTGGTTGAACTAAACACAGATTTCAAGGATTCCATGATGGTGTGGTTTGCTCTTTCAGCCTTTCCTTTGTGCTGGGAGTGGTATGGTTCACTAATAAGATCATTGATTGAGTTTGATTTGAAAAAGAATTTGAGAGTGTCAATGACAAACTTTCCTCCTCTGTCTGAGACAACCTCTATTTGATTCCTCTGTTGCCTTTTTTCTTTGTTCTCTATCACAAATTTGATATTCTCTGCTGCTGCACCCTTTGAAGGGAGAGGAAAACATGAGAGGTAGCTGGAAAGGTTGTCCACAATAGTGAGAGAAAATCTCATTCCCCCCTTGCTGGTGGGATTGAGCAGACCCATCAGATTGAGATGAAGACAGTCAAAGACCCTAGCTGTGGGCTGTTGATCCTTGTTAAACGGAGCCTTATCAATTTTTCTCTTCTTACAGGCTAAGCATTCAAAGGTCTTCACCGTATTGCTTTGAATCATGAAACCCAGATATTTCTCCATTTGGTCAATGCTGGAATGACCAATTTTGAGGTGGAGGTCTTTGATTTTGGCCACAGTTAGGTAACAGTAAGCATTATTCTTGATTCTGGGTGCTTTCATGGCAGGAGAGGTGAGTTCCAAGGCTTTCTCAGCCAGGATCAGGAGCAGATTGTTTTTGACTCTACCTGTTAAGACAAATTCTTTCAATTTACAAAGGGTAAATTTTGGTTGATCCAATTTGAAGTTCAATCTGAGATAACACCCCTTTAGAAACAGGGCACCAAGGGAAACAAGGTTGACAGTGGCTTCAACGACCTAAGCTGCGTTCTCTAGGCAGACGGTTTTCCCGGAGATTTTGAGTATGGCTGTGCCAAGACCTCAAATTGCAATTCCTTCACCTTTCTTCCCCTTTTACATAAATTGATTGCCATGTTTCTCAGTAAACAAATGAAAAGAGTTCCAATCATGGGACAAATGAATTGAGCATCCGCTGTCCAGGATATATTGGTCAGAGTGGAGGTTGTTCAAATGATTTGAGGCACAGAAGAAAGAGTAGTCATGAAAGTGTGATTGGGCTGGATTTTTCTTCTTGACACCATGCCTTCCCTTGTTTGACCACTGTTTGGGTTGGAGCTCAGGGAATTCTACCCAGAACGATGAGGGGGGATGTGACTTGACTGCAGGTTTTTGTTTCCTGTTCTCACATCTAGGGGAATCAGATTCTCTCAAGTTGTTGGAGTGGAACATTGCTGAGTTGGTGTCGGAGGTTTTTGCAGCCTTTGATTGCACTTCAGTTTTGTGCTGGATGAGATGATTTAGAACCAACATGACCAAAAGTTTGCTTCCTGAATGCATTATCTGAGATTGCATGGCCTTGAGTGAGTCCGGCAGCTTGAAGAGAATGAGATAGCTCAGGATATCATTTGGTAATACTATTCCTACTTCATCCAGCTTTCCAATGTGGTCCTTTGCAGAAGTAACAAAACTTTCTATGTGATTTTGGTCAAACCCTAGGTATGAAAAGTTGAAGAACATTTGGGCTTGATTTACTGCTTGACTGGAGGCAAAATGATCCTTAGGGGAAATCAAAATTAGTTTTGAGGATTCTTCATTCTCCGGGGTGATAATATTGGTGTGGGTCCCAGGTTCTAGTTTTGACATGAGATAGCCTGCCATTTCATTTTTGTCAGGTATATCAATGTGGGGGTCATGTGAGTTAATTTGATTCAATATGCCTTGCATTTGAGACAATATCTCCATCTTCTTCCTCCAGATGGAGTAGTTTCTTTTGGTCAGAAGTGGAGTTGATTCCATAAGCAATCTGAGTGCCAGAGCCTTGAAGTTGCCTTTGACTCCTGGTCCAGGGGATTCAGTGGTCCTAGCCATGTTGGTTGAGCTTGTTCAATCCATATTTTGGCTTTTAACATTTTGAAATAATTGCAGAGCTGATTAACCTGGACCAGGCTCTTCAAACTGCAACAAAATGGTAATTAAGAAAGAAACGGCCAGTACTAGAAAATCAGGTAATCATAAAAAGTAACAAACAGAAGTAGTGCCTCTATGGGGAGGGTGATGGCCCTTAAACGGACTAATTAGAGTAATCTAACACTAGAGACAACACAAACGCCAATCATTTCAGGGAGACTTCTCAACCAGGAAGATGCCATTAGTTTGATCATCCAGAGATTGAGTTGGAAGATGGATGGTACCTACTCCTATATCAATGCTGAAAGCGGTCAGGTTAACAAAGTCAAATTTGTAAACCAATCTAGCCAATTAACGTTGATAGCTGGTGAGTTTGAGGTTGGAGGACAAGGTGGATGGTAGAGACTGCAAAGCCCTAGAGGTAACTTGCAGATATAGGAGTAGGGGAGTTGTCTGAGCTGTCTCCCATGATGAGAGCATCGGTGAAAGCTGACAGTGACTGACACCTGTCAGGGTGGGAGCAGTGCTTGCCGGGCTTGGTGAAAACTTGAGAGACAATGAGAAAAAGAATGAAAAGATGGAAAAACTGCAGACAAAAACATATTACAAGCACAAAAGCAGTAGACACTGGTAGACTGAGTAGTTGAAAAGTGATGATTCAGCAGAGGACAAACAAAACAAATATCAACAGTTTGTGTGCAGCTGGTTTGGGAAGCTAGAGCGGTTTAATCGGGGCTATAGGAGTGGGGAGGGCGCGCGCAAGCACAGGCCAACCTGTGGGGCAGGAAATCAGGCGGGGGGTTGGGAAGATATGGAAAAAATGGGGGGCTCCAAGTAGGGTTTGGTGGAGGGCGGCATCATGAGAAGGAAAAACTGGGTGTGTGAAACAGAGGTGGGCTTGAAGGTGGTTGCAGTATGGGAAAGACTATAGGAGAGGGCTGGGAGCGCACAAGTGTGGGACCACCTGCGGGGCAGGAAATCATGTGGAAGGCCTTCAGATACACAACACGGGGAGCTCCAAGTAGGGTGCGGCGGAGGGCAACATCATGAGAAGGAAAAACCGGGTGTGTGTAAGGCTAGGCAGGCTGGAGCGTGATTTCAGCATGGGAAAGGGTTAGTGTTAGGCTAGGGTTCTGGTTTTTAGGGATTCTTTTCTATTTTTTCTTGTGCTTGTACTTAGGATAGGGTTGAGAGGGTGTTTATAACTCCGCGCTCTCAGCCCCATCTTGCAGGAGGGATATAGGGACTTATTCATGGATTGATGGAGGGAGGGCAAAGGATACGGCAAATGAAAGGAAACTCACCTCTCTATATACCTCTCTACTCATCTCCATCTCTTTCTCTCTCTCTCTCCCTTTCTCTCTCTTTACTGGAGCATCCTTATCCTTACAGATGCTAGGACCATTGATGCTGGAACTTGAGGACAACTAGAAGAGGTTCACCTTCCTACTTTCCACATCTGGGGGTCTGGGCAGGAACTTCTTTTGTCTCAAGTCTCTCAAAGGTACTCAAGATGCTACCAGCAGTTGCTCCTCCTTTTTCTTCCTCCTCCAGCAATCTCTGCATTAACCCAAAGGATTACCCTCACATTTGACTCAACACCCGGGATGTGGAGCAATTCATCTCACAATATGAAGTGATTGCAGACTCCAAAGGCGCATTTGATTCCAACAAGGCGCGCCATGTTGTCCTGTTCATCATGGACCCAGAAGAGCTTCTCAAAGTGGAAGATATTGAAGGCTACCAAAACTTTTATTGGCCAAAACTGAAGGGGGACATTCTAGCAAGATGGGGAAGCAGAAGTCTTGTTTCCAGCAATGCAATTTCAAATGATACACGGCAGAGGCAGGCATGCACAGCGGGGTCTGGTTGCAAGTGGAATTGGATTATGCCTCAGCGTGTGCTCCGGACCCACCACCGGCAACCATCCCTTTGGTTAGTCAACTTGCAGAGTTGGCAAGGAACCTCAAGATCTATTTGAAGGGCCTTCAGCTCCCTAGCGCACACATTCCCCAGGTGTGCAGGTATGGTGACAATATTGGCTATTGGAGGTTGGGAAGAAAGAACCAGGCAATGGATTCAAACGCGGGATTGGTTTCCCCAGTGGAGACTGGATACATGATGGTAAAGTGGGTCTTGGCAGAGTTGAATCAGCCTGTTGCTATGAAGCAAGCAGGGACAAGGGAATGGGAGGTTGATAGTGCCCTTGATTTGGGAACTGACGGGTGGCAGGCAAGTCTTGGGGCAAAGGGGATGGTAGCAGATATTGCGTGCGGCTTGGGAACCAATGAAAAGCGGATGGGTATTGCAGTGAGGATAGGAGCGGTGGCGGAAGGAATGGAACAGGTGTTGAAGGATTGCACCCAAAGTCAGAACCTCTCAACAATGGGGAGGATGCATGCGGAGTGGAAGGACATGGAGCGCGGGGACTGCAGGATGGATGGGCCAATGGCAGGCCCGTTGCCATCAACCAAAGTTGAGATTTTGGCATTGGTGCCACAGACACGCGCAGCGGAGCTTCAGGGGTTGAACAGAAAGGGATTGGGAATCAATGTTATTGCTGGGAAGAAGGAGGTTGGGTTTGCAAGGGCTTTGACAGCATAAGGTGCGCCTGGAAGGAGGTTTGGGGAAACCGCCTGCGGAAACAACCCCCTTGGGATTGGATGAGGCCATGCAAATCTCTCCCGGCAGAGCGGAAGGTTTCAATCCAATAAGGGCAGCAGCTAGGCGTGGGGGGGACAAACTGGAGGGATAGTATTGCAGGAACGCAGGCACAGCATGATTCTTGGTCCCTATATGCAAGGAAAAGGCCTGCGGCAAATGGGGGAATACAAGGCGGGAAAAGGAGTTGAGTTCTGCATAAAGAAAAACTACTTTTTCTTCTATTTCCATCTCAGGTCTGGGTTGGCTTCTCTTTATTATTTTTTTTATTCTCTACAAATGGGTTTAATGGAAGTTTTAATGGGTATAGGAGGGTATGGTCAAGTTAAAAGTGGGAAGACCTCTGGGGACAGAAATCAAGTTGGGGGGATGTGGTGTTGTTTTACAGCCTTGGATTGGGAACCATGCCGTGGTTGGCGCGCTCATTGCGGCCCACTTGGACATTGGAGACTCAAAAATGGAGCCAACCTAACCAGGTTTTCAGGAAGCTACTTTTGGAAGATAGAGAGGGGAAATCAGTGCTATAGGAGCAGGTGGTCCTGCAAAAGCACGGTGTGGTGTTTTTATATAGCCTTGGATTGGGAAAAGCGGTGTAGTTGGCGCGCTCAGCATTTGGTAGGTCAGGCTCAGAACTTGGATGCGCATGGTCTCAGCAGTGGAGGCTGCGGGCTAAGCAGCAGGGGAAGAATTCTCATCAGTAGGAACCATGGGGCCTGGCATACTGGGCATGGTTCGGGCTTGATTGGATGTAGCACGCTGCAGCCCGCTTGGACATTACAGACCCAAGAATGGAGCTGGCCCAACCGGTTTTGCAGGAAGCTAGTTTGGGGAGGTAGGGTGGGGAAATTGGGGAAATAGGCAGGGGCCAGGAGTTTGCAAGCGCAGGCCAACCCGCAGGGAAGGAAATAATGTGGCCCACAGGGCCAATACAGACAAGCGGGGGGCTCCAAGTAGGGCGCGGCAGAGGGCTGCTTCATGAGAAGAAAAAAATGGATGTAAGTAACGGTAAGAGGGCAGGGAATGAATTAGGGTTAGGATATGGTTCTGGGCTTAGGGTTTATTTTACATTTGTTGTTGGGCTTTCAGTGCGCTTGTACTTAAGTTGGGTTTGAGAGTGTGGGAATAAAGTCCGCTCTCTCAACCCTAGCTCTTATCACATCATGTTATCATCAGATCTTGGGAAGAGAAAGGAAAAGAGGAAAGAGGATATATTGAGAAATGGATGGATGAAAGGATATTGAAAGGGAAAAAGATCATCTCTTTGTCTCTCTCTCTCTCTCTCTCTCTCTCTCTCTCTCTCTCTCTCTCTCTCTTTTTACTGTAGCATAATTATACTTACAGACGCTAGGACCTATGATACCAGAACTCAATGATAACTAAGAGTGTTCCACCCTCTTGGCTTCCACATCTGGGGGTCTTGCCAGGAACCTCTTTTGTCTCAAGTCTCTTGAAGGCACTCAAGATGCTACCAGCGGTTGCTTATCCTTCTTCTTCCTCCTCAAACCATCTCCTAATCAAACCAACAGATTACCCTCACATTGAACTCAACACCAAGGATGTGGAGTGATTCTTCTCACAAAATGAAGTGATTGCAGACTCCAAAAGCGCATCGGATTCCAACAAGGTGCGCCATGTTGCCCTGTTAATCATGGACGTGGAAGAGCTTTGGGACATGGAAGATATGGAAGGCTACCAGAACCAGGATTGGCCAAAAATGAAGGGGGACATGTTGGCAAGATGGGGGAAGCACAATCCTTTTTTTTGGGAAGGCCATTATAAAACATCCATTGCAGAGGCAGGCGCGTGGGGCAGGGTCCAGTTTCAAGTGGAAATGGATTACAAGGCAGGCGCGCATGGCACGGTTTTGCTGCAAGCAGAATTGGATTACAAGGCAGGCGCATGTGGCGGGGTCCTGTTGCAAGCGGGATTGAATTAAAAGGCAGCGTGCGCTCCAGCCCCACCGCCAGCAACCATCCCTTGGGTTAGTGAACTTGCAGAGTTGGAAAGGGATCCTGGAATCTATTTGAAGTGTCTTTAGCTCCCTAGCGCGCCCGTTTGTGAGAATTTGGATTGACAACCAAGACCAAGGTGAATTTCAGAAAGAGATGACAAGTGTAAGAATGAGAATGAACAGCCATACATGAGATGACAGGAAAGAAGTGACCAACAGAGAACAAGCTGGCTGAGACAAGCAAGTCTTATATGAAGGAATTAAGAGGGAGAGACTTGGAGAAGCAGCCAGGGTAGGAGTTGCAGTGCCAGTTAAGAATAACTGATTAAGGAGAGAAGAACTGAGAGTTGAATAGTAAGCTCCTGCACTGATTGACAAGTAGCCAGGTAAGGTTCTTACCATGATTGCACTGGATGCTTGTTGTGATGGTTTGAAGGATTGGATGATGATAGATGTTGAATGTAGGACTGAAGATTTGATTGAACTCATACAGTGGATTGGATTGATTGGCTAGATTGATTGATCAATATTGATTGATTGATTGAGTTGAGAGATAATTGATTGATCAAAGTTGGTTGGTTGTTCCAATAAGAGATAAAGTTTGAATCAAATAGCGATTGTCTTCATGGGCTTGAGTGGTTCATTCATTCATTGGAGACGTGATTATTGCAAGAGCGGGAGTGACACCCGTAAGAGCAGACGTAGCATGTGGGCATGAAAGTGATCATTTCATGCGAGTGCGCTTTACAAAGAAGACAGTAAGTAATTGAGATTGAGTAACAAAGATATTGAATTGAAATCAAACAAGTAACAAAGAGATTGGAAATAAATCAAAGGTATGAGAAGGATGAAAACAATGAAATACAAGAATACAGATCTGAGGGAGAGAGAGACAGAGGGTCAGAACTTTAACATGCCCCACAACTTGGAGATCAGTGAAAAAGAGAGCTGAAGGCATTTACAAGCCTAATGACTGAATTTTTGTTGGCCGCCTTTGTGAGTGCATCTGCCATCATTGATTGAGACGCGATCAACTTGACTTCAATCAGGTTTTGTTGAAAGTCTTCCCAAAGGCTTTTGGTTTTGATGTCAATATGTTTTGCTTCTGAGTTGGAACCAAATTTTTCAATCTTATTTTCAAGTCCCTTATTGTCTATCAGGTGAAGCGGAAAATTGAACAAGATTTGATAAATATCCTTGATGAGTTGTTGTAACCAACAAGATTCAAGATGGCAGCTAGACAGTGCGACACATTGGGATTCAATCAAGGAGTGCGTTATGGATTGTTGACTCCTGCTGGTCCAATACAGCAGACTTCCCTTGAAGGAGAAGATAAAGCCACTCTGAGAGACTCTTGATTCCGGATTGTGTGCCCATGTGGCATTGCTGAAGCATACTAGTTGATCAGATATAGATTGCAGTCCCAGCGTTAAGGTCATATCCCTAGTGTCACTCAGATACCTCCAGACACATAAAACTTCTTTCCAATGGCTGATACATGGTTCTTCACAGTGTCTCACCACTAGAAACAGCAAAGCTGATATTGGGCCTGGCATGTCCAGCAATGAAATTCAGCCATCCAATGAGGGAGAAATAGTTGACGTTCAGAGCAAGGAACTGATTTTGATCTTCTTATCTAGCCTTACCAAGATGAAGGCCGGGGGTGAGAGGAGTTGATACCAGCCAACTTTGTTGAAGGTTGAGTTCTGCAATCCCTTTTTCATTGCAAAGCGGGAGTGACAAATGAATGAGGCCATCTTTTCTTTCTATCTTCATCCCAAGGAGAGTGTTTGGCTTGTGCACGGAGGAGTGTTTGAATTTGTTGAGAAATTTCTCTTTGAATTGATCAATGTTTCCGGCTACTAGAAGATTGTAAACATGAAAAAATATTACACTTGTTTTGTCGTCACCAATGTATAGACATGGATTGCATGCAGACTCTTGGAAACCCTGGGCTTTGATCCATTTGCTTAGCATTTGGTACCAGTTCCTTGGTGCTTGTTTCAACCCATACAGTGATCTCTTGAGCCGCAATTATTTGGAAGATTGACCACAACTGAGAGGGGTTTTGATGAAGACCTTTTTGTTGAGTATGGAGTGTAGAAAATCCCCCTTCACATTGAGTTGAAGCATGTCCAGGTTTCTATCAGCTATGTAAGTCAGTACTGCTGTCAAAGAAGCTACCTTCCCAGTGGGTGCGTAGTTCTCGAAATAGTCCAGCCCATACCTCTGATTAAACCCTTGCAGGCACAATATAGTTTTGAAAATTGGCGCTTCACCATGAGCATGGTGCTTAATCTTGAAGACAGGCATGATGTTGAGAGGATTAGTGACAACTTTTTCATTGACTTCCTCCATGAAGTCCTGGTCCTCCATTGTTTTGAACTCCCTTAGTGCCAACTCTTTCCAACCTGGAATGGTCATAGCTTCAGCGAGTGACAAAGGAATTATCTCGGAGATGAACCCATAGAAATCTGGTTTGGTAAAATTATTGCAATTTCTCCAATTTGGCCTAAGATTTTCTTTGACTGCTGAGTCCAAGTCAGAAAGGTTGTTAAAGTCATTGACATCTGAATCAACCTTGATAGCAGGAGTAGTTGAGTTTGTAGAAAGATTGACTGCAGTCGGAGGATCAAGTGGAAAAAAACCAGGGGTTTGGTCTACATTCAAAGAGACAATCTGTTGGCTACTGATGGAGTCATCTACACTGAGGATCAGTGTAAATTCTTGATTGTTGAACTTGACATGCTTAGTGTCAATAATCTTGCCGGTCAAAGTAAGAATCTTATAAGAGAGTAACAAGGGATTGAATCCCAGGAGCACTCCAGAGGCCCCTTTTTTGCTAATTTTGGAATTAATGTTGGCATTTTTCATCCTATTGGTCAGGCTTGTGCCAATGGGTTTGAAATAATTATCTGGCAGTTTGTTTTGATGCATTTTCTTCCAGGGAGAATCCTCTCCTTTCAGTTTTGGGATTTGGTTTAACATGAGGCAGCAGCCTTTGAGAACCTTGTGCCAACATGATTTAGGAATGCTTGAGTCCGACAAGGTTTCTCAAACAGCTTCCATTACGGTTCTATTTTCCCTTTCCACACAACCATTGTGTTGATAATGATAAGGTTCACTGGTGATTTGGGTGATGTGGTGATTCTTGTAGTAGTCTTGAAGCTTCCAATTCACAAATTTCCCCCCCCCCCCCCCCGTTGTGGTGACCAAATCTGGACACCCTGGACCAGATGCAGAAAATTCAAAAAAAATTTTACGATTCTTTTATTTAGGTGTCATTTCAAAAAAAAAAATTGGAATTTATTTTTTCAGTATTACTTCTCCAATTTACTTGTCCTGTCAAACATCCCTCTGTCCCATTGGTCTAGTACAGGCCTCTCTTGGCCTCACCATCTAGGTAGCACATTTGATCCCTTCTCTCATTGTTCCCCCCCTTCCTTTTGGCCAAACGCACGGGCCAAGACCCGCTTGGCCTGAGATCTCATCTCCAAAATTCATCCTCAATCTGCTTCAACCCTGAAACTCGGCCTCCAAAGCTTTTTTGAAAACCTTTACCTCCCCATCCCATCATCACGACCACCTATCATCAAAGGCTACTACTGCCAGCCCCACCCCTACCATGCGCCACATCCTTCCTAGTAATCATCTTGTACTCAAAGATAACAAACCCCTTTCATCCTCTAAATCTATCAATCTCTTGATTGGGCAACACCCCATCTTATCTACCAAGCAGAGGCATCAGCCTAACTTGGGCTTGCTTATTGAGCCAGCTCCCACTACGACTTTCAAACCATCTGCTCCCTGATCTCCCGATCCTTCTCAACCTTGCCTTGAACCAAGATTTACCGCCCAGGTTGGCTTGGATCAATCATTGGACCCTCCATCAACTATCTCTTCCTATCCAGTTGCTTCATCTTTCCTCCTTACCCATCATTCTAGCATCTCAACCCTCACTCTTGCTTCTGCTCATCTTGATGCACATGATGACGTGTTGGTCTCAGATTTGACGTCCATCCAATTACCTGCTTCCTTGGTTGAGAGTTTTCAACCTTTGGTCAAATTGTTTGACTTGATATCTGATTTCCCATTACCCCCTTCCCATAATGCATTCCTTCATTGACCCAATACAATCATTACCCATACCTCCCTGTTGTTAAACTCCATCAAATCTTATACATCCCTCTCCTCTGCTCTCACCTGCCCATCATGATTTTCCGCTCTCTCACCCCCTTCCATCTTTGGGTGGGGGTGGAAAACATTTTCTACTGCCCGCGGACATCCGCGGGCGGTCTGGTCCATTTTTCTTTTCCCACCTCTTTTGCCTTTGGGCAAGGGGTGGGTGATCCTGGTATTATTGCGCCCGCCCGTCCACGGACGGATGCAGGAGAGATGAAGGGATGAAAATAGATCCCACCCCGGTCAGGGAGGCGGGATTTCCACTGGCCTGGGTGATCAAATTTGTCTGATCACCTGAAAATCTGAATTAAAAAATAAAAAAAAAATCCGCTCTATTTGTAGTATCCTTTGTACATAGTCTAACAGGACCTCCTGCCCATATAAGGAGGGGCTCTCCCCTGCCTTTTGGGGGGAATAATAGCAGCACAAAGCATAACATCATCATCAGATCCTATCCTACCAGGGGAGTAACATCATCAGTATCCTCTGGAAATACATTATCTGTGGGGTCACATTCCCCTTTATCTGAGACTAAAAGTTGGGTATATCTATGATAGCCCCTTGATCCTTGAGCCTCCATACTCAAAACCCTGATCCTTGATCCTTATCACCAACCAAAAGCTTTGCTGGTTGAAGAAGAATTTGACTGATTGAATTCTTGAGTGTGTTACACCACTCCTGATCCCTTTATCTGACCATACTGGTCCTGATCATCCTTTGATTATCTTTCTGGAACCAGTCACATTTGACTGAAGAGGTTTTATTAAGCTTAAAACCTGAAGTGTTAAACCCCCCTTCATTTCTTTTGAAGTTGAATTCCGCCATGCTACTCTTGAGTCCCTTGAGAAGTGTTGGGTTATCCTTGTTTGAATCAGTTATTTTTTTGCTTCTAGAGCTTCTTCAAACAATTAGCTTTGTCTTGTGCAGCCACCCACAGTTATCTGGTACCCTTCAAGCGCTTGATTGCGGAGAGTTGGGCGGGTTCATTGAGAACCTGGAGGTTGTTTGGGATTGAGTTGATCTTTCCTAAGCTTCTGCTGACAACCAGAGCTATTAGCTTGTGGGCATTGTCACTCACAATTGCCTTGTCTTGTTGAACTTTGAACAATTCTTGACTCCTTCTATTCAAGTTTTCCCCAACATCATCTTGCCTCAGATAGTGTTGTTTCCCAGCTACCGACAACTATTATCTTTATCCTCTTACATTTGGTCCCTTGTTTACCAGGTTCTGGACTTTGATCTTGGTTACATTTAAAAATTTTTGTAACACTCAGGAGGGCAGCCTAAACAGCACCTTTCACCTCCACAGAACTGCCAAGGCCTAGCACCTTTTTGAGTCTCACACCGTCAGAGAAAACGTCCCTGGGGTATTGAACTGATTTCTGGTGTTTATTTTCAATTAAAAAGATAAGAATATCCGCTGTATCGCTTTTGGATCTGAGTGGAAAACCAGCAATATACCCACAGTGCGAGTCTGTGAGAGTGAGAAATTATTGGTATTGGCCTTTTGACGTGGGGTTGATAGTTCCAATGAGATCCAGATGTATCTTTTTGAAGCAACTTCAAGCATTCTCCTGTTGACGGTTGAATGGCACACGGGTTATTTTGGCTTTATGGCAATTGAGGCATTCAAAAAAATTTCTCTGTGATTCAGAGAGCTTCATTTTGAGGAACTTTTACATTCTTGATAGACTGGCATGGCCTAGATATTGATGAATTGCAGATAGCTCTGCACAGGAGTAAAAGGATTTTCTTGTCTTATTGGCCATGGAGATTACAAACAAGTTGTTGATGATAGAACCAGATAGTAATTGTACACCTTTGGTGGTGAGTTTGAAGGTGTGGGGAAGATTGCTTCTGTTGACCTGGAGGTTAGCTCCTTGACTCATAAGCGCGCCTAACAATATCAGATTGACCTTTGACTCAGGTACCCAGGCGGCATTAGATAAGATCAGATTGGCGGCTTTGGTTGCCAGAGCTGCACTGTCACTTCCCTCAATTGCAATAGCCGCATCTTTTTTTCAAGTTTGTATTTATCCATTGCTCTTCTCAAAGGTAGTGAAGGAATCTCAATCAACTATCATATGGATAGAGCAGCCGGAGTCTAGTATAAAACATTGTCAATCAACAGGGTCAGTTAACCTGTTTGAGCTGAGTCCGCAGAAGAAGCTGTAAAAATGCTCTTTGTCTTTGGCTTTTGGCTTCACTTTCCTTGATCCTCCATTCTGGAAATTTGCAGTTTTGAGCTTGGGAAATTCAAAACAAACAAACAAGCTGAATGCAACATCCCTGTTGGGTTGTGCTTGCCATTTTCACATTGAGGTCCTCTGTATAGAGCAACATTCACAGTCTCAACTTGTTCTCCTTCTGCAATTGATTTGTTTTTGTGTTGTATCAGATGGTTTAGAACAACATTGAATTTCATATCTGTAGTGGAGTGCATGATTTGGGACTTCATGTGTTGCATCAAAGAGGGAAACTTGAATATAACAAGGTAGGCGATGATATCTGAGGGAAGTTCAATGCTGACTTGGGTCATTTTCTTGAGATAAATCTTTACCGTTGTTACAAATGTTTCAATATTACTTTCAATCAAGAGATGCAAGAAGCCATTGAAAACACAAGCCCTATTTGCAGATTGGGACAACACAAAATTTTCTTGGGTTGAAATAAAAATCAGCTTAGCATTATCTTTCTTGGTGTTGTCAATAATATTGTTGTAGGAATTTGCATCAAGTTTGGCAAGGATGTGAGCTACAAATTCTTGATTTGTGTCCTCATTGAGACAGGTCAAGTCATTCCCATTCATAATAATGAATATTCCTTGTAGTTTGAAAATTTTTTTGAATTTCTTCCTCCACATGCTTTAATTACCGGCAGTTAGCAGAGGCATAGATCCAATGAGTGACTTGATTTCTAGGGATTTGTAATTGGTGTAGTCCCCCCCTGGTCCTGGTGTTGATGAGGCCCCTGGTTGATCCATTGTCTCAATTGGCGCAGGCTTTGAACTGTGTGTAAATTTGGATTGGCAACCAGGACCAAGCTGAATTTCAGAAAGAGATGACAACTGTAAGAATGAGAATGAACAGCCATACATGAGATGACAGGAAAGAAGTGACCAACAGAGAACAAGCTGGCTGAGACAAGCAAGTCTTATATGAAGGAATTAAGAGGGAGAGACTTGGAGAAGCAGCCAGGGTAGGAGTTGCAGTGCCAGTTAAGAATAACTGATTAAGGAGAGAAGAACTGAGAGTTGAATAGTAAGCTCCTGCACTGATTGACAAGTAGCCAGGTAAGGTTCTTACCATGATTGCACTGGATGCTTGTTGTGATGGTTTGAAGGATTGGATGATGATAGATGCTGAATGTAGGACTGAAGATTTGATTGAACTCATACAGTGGATTGGATTGATTGGCTAGATTGATTGATCAATATTGATTGATTGATTGAGTTGAGAGATAATTGATTGATCAAAGTTGGTTGGTTGTTCCAATAAGAGATAAAGTTTGAATCAAATAGCGATTGTCTTCATGGGCTTGAGTGGTTCATTCATTCATTGGAGACGTGATTATTGCAAGAGCGGGAGTGACACCCGTAAGAGCAGACGTAGCGTGTGGGCATGAAAGTGAGCATTTCATGCGAGTGCGCTTTACAAAGAAGACAGTAAGTAATGGAGACTGAGTAAAAAAGAGATTGAATTTAAATCAAACAAGTAAAAAAGATATTGGAAAGAAATCAAAGGTAGGAAAAGTATAAAAACAATGAAATACAAGAATACAGATCTGAGGGAGAGAGAGAGAGAGAGGTTCAGAGCTTTGAAACCGTCCCCCGGGTGTGCATTTATGGTTCCAATAGCAGCTATTGGCAGCTGGGACATGTCAGCTTTCTACTATTGCAGAGCAAGCTGCAAAAGTCACAAAAATAACATAAAAATAATCATAATACAATTAACCTAAGAAGGAGTAGGAAAACTATAAATATTATTACAGAAATGGAGTCGCCAACCTAAATTAGGGAGGGTCACTCACTGACCCCACCCTTGAAATCCAACTCCTCATATTTTTAAATAATTAAGGAAAGAAAAACCAAAATACCACGGCACCACCATTGAGCTTTTTGGCCAATTATATATTTCACATGTATTGTCATGTATAGTTTTCACACCCAAAATTCAGTCAGAATTGAGGTGTTGTGTATATTTTAGGAGTTATGGACAGAAATGTGTTTTTTCACAATTCCCGCACGCAGCCGCGGCAGCCAATGCACCCCCTCACGGCTGAGATACAGCCCTGTCACTCCGTAAAGGTTGTGTACGCAGCCCTGGGCCTCTGACAAGTACGCAGCTGTGGGACTACGGTTTGACAAAGTGACAGGCGGCCTGAGAAACTTAGGTACTGCATACACATGCTACAACCCACATGGGAACATTATAAATATTTAATAAATGTTCCCATGGATAGTAGATAGTCTAAAAGTACATAAAATTATATAAAAATACTTAAATAACCCTTATATGAATTTTTTATTAAATATAATTCAAAGTACCAAGAATGTCGAAAATAAGATAATGACAACTTCTAAAAAGATATTAAAATACTTTAATATACTTTTATGAGAATTTCTAGACATCAATATTTTCATGACATACTAAGAAAACTAACGATGTAAAAATATGACATGAATTCCCATGAATTATATTTTTAAGTAATTACTTTAGTAAATCAACTGAAACTCGAAAATAAGGAGTAAAATCAATATCATGACTTTACTCCAGTTATTTAATACATAATGAGAATTCTTCTGACATCAGCATTTCCATAAAAATGTCTATTAAAATAATTATTAAATTACTGGGAACATTGACTAAGGATAATTAATTAAATAATACATAAATAGGACAGATTACTGTTATTCACATGTCCTAATATCAATTATAAAGTAGAATAATTCCCATAACCTGAGGAATTAGATGCCAACCGTGCTACAGCACCAAGAACATGTGAAAGGCTACCACTGTTCACCCTGCTAGCCTTAGTGTCCATCCCTTTGAGCCCCTGTACCCCTCATAAGGATAATATTAGGACTCCAAAAGCTATAAATCAAGAGCTCTTTTGAGGATATTGATGGACAGAGACCCATTTATATTTATATCCAGACACTGTGCCAAGGTAATCAAATTATAAGAGATAAGTAAGTGATTTATGGCTTAGTCTGATCAATAATATCTGTCCTCAACCTCTTTTTATCAATTAAAACTGCTGGACAATCTTATAACCCCAGTATACAGGTTTAACACATCATTGCATGTCCCAAAAAGATACCCTAAGGATTTAATAATATACCAGTGAGTTTTATTATCCTTTCTCTGTTGTGGCAGCTTGGTCACAAGGCCCTGCCACTTGACCATGTATTTTATATACATATTATCTTTGGGTAAAATATCCTTTAAACTAAAGAGCCCAAAGTAACCAGGACTACGTGTTTTCATACTGAAATCCCTGAAAAGAGGTGTTAAAGATCCCCAATATATTTGTGGCTCCTCTATAAAAATATTGAATAATCAATTTACCTTTATTGATTTATAATAATAAACCATAACCAAACCAATTAACCTTGCAATAAGCCTAATCCAAATATTTAATGGATTTTTGCTGCATTTATTAAATCATATATTTATTATTTATTCTATCACCTCTGGTAGCTAAATGATAGCAAGGGTCTTGGCATCCAGGAGGCTGACAGGACAAGAGAACCAGACAACAGATTTAGACGTGGGATTGGTTTCCCCAGCGGAGACAGGATACGTGTCAGGAAAGCAGGTCTTGGCAGAGTTGGATCAGCAAGTTTCCATGAAGCAAGCTAGGAAAAGGGAACAGGAAGTGGATATTGCGCGTGGCTTGGGAACAAATGGGCCGCAGGCAAGTCCTGCAGAGAAGGGGATGGGAGCAGATATTGCGCGCAGCTTGGGAACCAATGAGCGGCAGATGGGTCTTGCGGACAGGATAGGAGAGGTGGGGGAAGGAAAAGCCCAGGTGTAAAAGGATTGCAACCAGAGTTGGACCCCTCCAAAGGCAGGGACGATTCATGCAGGATGGAAGGAGGTGGAGCGCGGGGAGTGGGGAATGGTTGGGCCAACAGGGGGCCCGTCGCCATCAAGGCTAGTGGAGATTTTGGCATTGGTGTGACAGACATGCGCTGCGGGGCTTCAGGTGTGGAATGAGAAGGGACCGGGAATCAACAGTATAACTGGTGAGAAGGAATTTGGTGTTGCAAGGGCTTTTGAAACAGAAGGCGCGCCTGGATGGAAGGTTGGGAAAGCAGCCTGTGGACACAACCTGCATGGGACTGGATGAGGCCGTGCGGGTCTCTCTCTCCCAGCAGAGTGGAAGGTTGCAAGCCACTGGGTGCAGTGGCTAGGCATGGGGGGGGACAAGCAGAAGGGATAGTATTGCAGGAACGTGGGGTTGGCGCAATTCCACATACGTATACGCAAGGAAGAGCCCTGCGGAGGAAAAAAAGGTGGAGCAGAAAGTGGGACAAGGAGCGCTGCAAAAAAAAGCTCTTTCCTTCCTTTTTTTTACTTTTTCTTTTGTTCACTGGGTATGTTTTTATGTTTCTCTCAACCTGTTTCTGTTTCTATGGATGGGTGTAATGGGGTGAAATTATGGTTGGGGTACTGCAGGACAAGCTTGACTTGGTGAGGGGGTGTCCTAGCCGGTTCACAGCGGGAATAACTAGGCACCACAGAATTTTCCTTTCCCTTATGATATCTCTCTCTCTTGGATGGTTTTGTGTGCGCGCTGGTTTATTGTCTGTTTATCTTTTGTAGAAAGGGTACGGGGAACTGTGTGGCAGTTTGTCTGGGGCGGTCCAGGTGCTCCTTTGCGGAAACATTGACAATATGGGGCCCGGATCATGGGGCTTTTCCTCTCAGGCTTGCGCACGGACATGGAGCTAGTTGCTTTTCTCACTCTTACCCAGACTCAATGTTGCTTCGGGGCTCAAACACGGGTGGGCGCGGGTTTCCAACTCAATCTCACTCTCACTTCAGTCCCCAGGCCGCTCACTCAACTCATGATAGCGCGCCAAAAGTCCAATGTTGCTTGCAGGGCTCAAACGTGGGTGGGCGCAGGTTTCCAACTCAATATCACTCTCACTTCAGTCCCCAGGCCGCTCACTCAACTCATGATAGCGCGCCAAAAGTCTATTTCTTTGAAAAGTACAGAATGGTGCGGGTAAAGACAAAGAAAGAAGGAATGGGAAAAGGGGGAGGGGGAAATCCACCTAAATCAGGTCCATAACCTCAACCATTTCCAACTTTGCCGCATCCACAAGTCTTTGGAAGGCTGCCAAGAGTTTGTGTTGGTATTTTGCTCCATGAGCGTCCAGATCCAAAAGGATCCGTCAGAGGAGATTGTCCAAAATGACCACAAAGTCCTCAAAGTGTGCCTCCCTTAGCCCCAGACCGGTAGGGATGTCCAGGATTTCCGGAGTGGCCACGCAAAGCGGAGCTGGGGTCTGAGATGGAGAGGAGGATATAATGACCCCTTCCAGGGACGCCAGATTTGATGCATGTCCCGCTGGTTCTGGTTATGATTGCGCCGCTGGAGGTGCCGGAGGAGAGGTTCTGGGAGCTGGAGGAGGAGGGGGCAGAGGACCAGGAGGGGGCTGGGAGCCAGAGGAGGAGCCAGGCACTGTCTGAAGAGTTCCTCAACTTGTGGGTTGGTTGCACCTTGGTTTATGCAAACTTGGTTGGCACAGAAGCGGAGAGCCACTTGCCAGTCTGTGGGATTTGCAAAGTCCTCCTTAGGCAGCAGACCCGCATGGCAAAGCAGGGAGGCCAAGTTGCGGCTTTTGGCCAAGGTTGGTGGAGGCGGAGTGCGGGGGCAAAGGGATGAAGGGGAGCCAGGAGGGGTCCATGATTCCTCCAAGATAAACTTGTTGCTAGAGACTAAAAACAAGCTGTGGCAAGCCCTCTTGCACGGGCAAGCCAGGTTAGGTCCAGGATGAGCCCATGGCATGGTTTTTCCAAGCAAGCAACATCAATGACCGGCACGGCAATACAAGCATGCGCAAACGCCATAGAGGAGGGTGAAGGGCAACCTGTTTCTGGCACAGAAGGTGCACGGCAGAACCATGATAAGATAGGGCAAAGTAGGGGAGGTTAGTGACTTTGGTAGTGGGTTCAGTAATGGTTGAGGTAGCAATTGGAAGACCTCTGGGGACAGAACTCAAGTTGAGGGGAATGTGGTGTCATTATATAGCCTCTGATTGGGAAATGCACCACTTTTGGCAAGCTCAGAATTTTGTAGGTCAGGCTCAGCACTCGGTTGCGCCCGGTCTCAGCAGCAGCCGCAGGGGGCTCAGCAGTAGGCACCTCTGGGCCTGGAATACTGGGCATGGGTCGGGCTTGATTGGATGTGGCGGGCTGCGGCCCGCTTGGACATTAAAAACCCAAGAATGGAGCTGGCCGGACCAGGTTTGGGGGAAGCTAGTTTGGGGAGGTAGGGCGGGGCAATTGAGGCCATCCATAAGCGGGGGCTGGGCGCACGCAAGTGCAGGCCAACCTGCAGGGCAGGAAATCATGCAGCGCGCGGGGAAGATACAGAAAAGTGGGGGGCTCCAAGTAAGGTGTGGCGGAGGGCCATGTCATGAGAAGAACAAACTGGATGTAAGTAAAACTAAGCAGCCATGGAATGTATTGGGGTTAGCCTAGGGTTCTGGGCTTTGGTTTTCTTTTAAATTTGTTGTTGGGCTGTCATTGCGCTTGTACTTAGGTTAGGGTTGAGAGTGTGGGCATAAATTCCGTGCTCTCAGTCCCAGCTCTTATTATATCATCTTATCATTGGATCTTGGGAAGAGAAAGGAAAATAAGAAAGAGGATTGATAAAATGATACGGCAAGGAAAGGAAACTCATCTCTTTATCTCTCTCTCTCTGTCTCTCTCTCTTTACTGAAGCATCATTATCCTCATAGAGGCTAGCACCATCAATACTGGAACTCAAGGATAACTAAGAGTGTTCCTCCCCCCCTTGGTTTCCACAACGGGCCAACCCGCGGGGAAGGAAATGATGTGGCACGCCAGGCAGATACCAACAACGCAGGGGGCTCCAAGTAGGGCGGAGCGGAGGGACACGTCATGAGAAGGAAAAACAGGGTGTGTGTAATGGTAGGCAGGCTTGAAGGTTGTTGCAGTATAGGAAAGTGTTATAATTATGGCCAGAAATTAGCTTAGGCAAATGAGAAGTATTTAAAGCAAAAGAAATGCTGGACACCTTGTGTAAATAATTGCTTGATGGGCTCTCACAATGGGGCAACACGTTGGATAATATTGTTGATGAATTCAATTGGATGATGAATGGATGGATAACAGCAGGGGGAAGAGCTCCTTAAGTAAAAAAGATTGGCCTCTTGTGAGCCCATGATACAACAAGCCAAAGGCAATTTTTCCGCCCCAAAAGAGCTCTACAGGCTCTACAGGCCTTGTTACTTGGTTTGGGCTACATCAGCCCACAAGGCATCAGTCCCTGTACCCCTACAACCAGCCTATTCTGGTTGTTTCTGGTTTTTCCACCTCAATGGGGCTGAACCAGCCCCTGTGCTGTTCAATCTCTGGGCTGGTTTTCTATTATAACTGGTCCTATTTCCTCACACACTTTCTGGTTGCCTCATGCAACCAGCCCCTGGCCATACAAATGGCCATGTGCGACCCAGGACACACCTGGGTCCATTCTCAGGCTCACATGGGGGGGGGTGACCAGAGGACATGCTGTCCCCCCCCCCTCTTTCTCTCAGATCCCTGGAGGGGGCGGTCAAATCCCCCTACCAGGAACCCTGGGGGTCAATACCCCCCGGGCGTTGTCAATGGAAGTGGTCTGGGGGGTTGTCAAATCCCCTCATCCCCATCGCTCCTCCCCCTTGGTAAAGGGGGGGGGAGAGCAGCCCTGGCCTCTGCGTCACTTCAATGGTGGAGGGGTTGTCAGGTCCCCCTTACTGCTGGTTTCCTTCTTGTAGCCGGAATTGTCATCCTTTGGTAAAGGGGGTGATGACATCCCCCCTGCCCTGACCAACCGCCTTGTTGCAGTCGGTGGCTGGCTGGTTCAACCCAGCCAGCCAGCCCCTCCCCCTTGCAATGGCAAGCAAGGGGAGGGGGAGGGAGCCGGGGCCGCTGGCCCTTTCTCCTGGGGCGGTGGCCGCCGTTTGCAACCAGCTGGTCCCGCATGGCGTTGCACTGTGCAGGATCCCTTGGCTGCCACAACAGCCCCGCGCAGGCTGTTGGGCCCTGCCTGGGCCAAACTGGGGGATTCAAGCAGCCCCAAGCGGGCCGCAGCACGGGCTGGGACACGGGCGCTGGCCCCAATGGGCCGCCTTAAGCCTAAAACCTGAGACAAACTCACTTTATTTTGGACATACTTGGCCAGAAGGGCTGGCCCAACAAAGACTTTGTCAGGACAGCCCTTCTGGCCAAGTATGTCCAAAATAAACCTTGGGCCCAATTATGCCCATAAAAGCCCATCTGGCTGTATTTGCCCATATTCCCCACCAGGCCTGTTAGGGACCGTGTACCAATGAGCCTGTTTCACGCGTTTTGAGGCCAGTTTCCCCAAATCAGTGACATCCACACAGGCCCGTATGGTCCGTGTGATTGTCCAATGGGCCAGAGAGGCCCATATGTGCATCCCATTTAGATTAAACTTATACGTAGCACACGCGTAAGTGCATACATATTTTAAAACTCTCGTCATTGTGCCGCACAAAGCGCGCTGTGGTGCTCTTTTATGGATGCAAGTCAGGAAAGGGCTGCAGGCGGCGCGCTCAGCAGCAGTCAGGTAGGCCCAGCAGCGGTTGGGTTGGGCTCAGCACCTGGAGACGGGAGACGACGGATCGCGCGGACCGGAAAGCTTGTGCAGATTGGAAGGCTTGGGCGGATTGGAAGGCTTGCGCGGATTGGAAAGCTTGCGCGGATTGGAAGTCTCGCGCGGATCGGAAAGCTTGCACGGATTGAACCGCGCATCTTGCAATGCGCGGATTGGGTCACGTGGGTACGCCCCGGATATCGGAACGGGTTGTTGGGCGGACAAACCGGGCTACGTTAATACCAAAGGGCGCGGGTAATGGCAAGGGATGGAGGGATAGGGTTGGGCTAGGGTTCTGCGGCTTAGGGTTGTATTTCATCACTCTTTCTTGTTACTTGTGGTTGTACTTAGGTTGGGGTTGAGAGGGAGGACTTAAATACTTTGCTCTCAACTCCGGGTTGTAGGGGCATCTTATGAGAGGGGAGATGGGGGAGGGAAGGACGGAAAAAAAAACACTTCACCCCACTTCACTTCGCTTTACGGACTGGACTGCACTTTAGGATATTACTTTTTATGGCATCGGATTTGATTGGATTGGAAAAGAAGGAATTCATCTTATTATTGCTCCCTCCCTCTCTCTCTATATCTCTCTTGAACGGCTGCATCCAATCTCCTTACAGACGCTTTGATCAATAACTTCTGGAACTCAAGGACAACTTCTGGCAAAAGTTTCCACAGCGCGCTGCACCAATTCAGAGCCCCTGACAGTTTTATTCTGGATTATAAAGTGTTCCAAAACGCACCTTCTGAACCTATCTTGCTGCAGAGTTCTAACCACTGTTGAGCTGTTGCAAGTCAAATGTCCAGTGCTGAGCCTACTTGCCTCTGTGTCTATAAATAACCACCACATCCCCCCACAACTTGAATTCTGTTGCCAGGATTCCCACGCTCCACAATGTTAGTTGACCCATCAGATAACCCAACCCACAACTCTTGAAACTCCACCCAAGACTTTCCCAAAGAAAAAACTCTTCACCATTGAATTATGCAAGTACTGCACAAGAATGCAAAGAACATGTACCCGTACTGCTGGTTTCCCGGCCCGCAATGCCTGCCGTCTAGGCCACCGCAGGTGTTCATTTTTTCCCCAAATCCTGGATCCTTGCAGAATCATCCCCCTCCGCGCCCTTGCTCCACCTCCAGCCCCTGTTGTAAACCTTTTTGCCAAAGCCCTATGGCCAACTTTGTGGTGGATGACAATGAGCCAATCGGGACCAAAGACTGGACTCCGGAGCTGGATTGCTCTGCCTCCTGGTTGCCCGTTGTGGAGGTCATGGACATTCTTTCTCCCCCTCCTAGACAGGCAGACTTTGCCACTGCTGCTGCCTGGGGAGATGCCACCCAAGCTTGGGGCCGCCATCATAACTTGAATTTCAGACTTGGCCAAGTAACTCACGGGCCCAACACATCTCCAAACTTTGTACAAGTGGCTATGCCTCTGATACCCCCCCCCAGCTCTGCCCAACGTTCCTCTCTTCCAACCTCCATCACCCGCCCTTCCAGCAACAAATACCCCAACTGCATCTCCCCCAAACACAACTCTTACTGCGGAGATTGAGTGCCCGCACTTATTCATTGTGATCAGCTCCATTTGACGCCCATACAATGTCATTTTTCTTTTTTTTATACTAACTCCCACAAAAATCTGCTAACAGCTCCTGCACCCATTTTTTATTCCCTGTTGCCTCCATTTCCAGTCCAAAGATCTCTGCTGTAAGCCTCCTGGATTCCAAGACCCTTTCTATCCTTTAGCTACCAGAGGTGATTGAATAAATAATAAATATATTATTTAATAAATGCAGCAAAAATCCGTAAAAAATTTGGATTAAGCTTATTGCAAGGTTAAGTGGTTTGGTTATAGTTTATTGTTTTAAATCAAAATGAATAAATTGATTATTAAATATTTTTATAGAGGGGCCACAATTCTATTGGGGATCTTTAACACCTCTCTTCAGGGATTTCAGCATGAAAACACGTAGTCCTGGTTACTTTGGGCTCTTTAGTTTAAAGGATATTTTACCCAAAGATAATATGTATATAAAATACATGGTAGAGTTGCAGGGCCTTGTAGCCAAGCTGCCACAACAGAGAAAGGATAATAAGACTCACTGGTTTATTATTAAATCCTTTGGGTATCTGTTTGAGACATGCACTGATGGGTTAAACCAGTATACTGGGGTTATAAGGTTGTTCAGCAGTTTTAATTGATATAAAAAAGGTTGAGGACGGATACTATTGATCAGACTTAGCCACAAATCAGTTACTTATCTCTCATAAGTACTTGATTACCTTGGCACGGTGTCTTGATATAAATATAACTGGGTCTCTGCCCATCAATACCCTCAAAAGAGCTCTTTATTTATAGCTTTTGGAGTCCCAACATTGTCCTTCTGAGGGGTACAGGGGCTCAAAGGGACGGACACTAAGGCTAGCAGGGTAACCAGTGGTAGCCTGTCATGTGTTCTTTGTGCTATAGCACGGGTAGCATCTAATTCCTCAGGGTATGGGAATTATTCTACTTTATAATAGACATTAGGACGTGTGAATAACACTAATCTGTCCTATTTATGTATTATTTAATTAATTATCCTTTTTAAATGTTCCCATTAATTTAATAATTATATAAATAGACATTTCTACGGACATCCTGGTGTTGGGTGAGTTCTCATTATGTATTATATAACTGGAGTAAAAGTCATTATATTTATTTTACTCCTTATTGTCGAGTTCCAGTTGATTTACTAAGATAATTACTTAAAAATATAAGTTATGGGAATTCATGTAGTATTTTTACATCATTAGTTTTCTTAGTATGTCACAAAGATATTGATGTCTGGAAACTTTCATAAAAGTATATTAAAGTATTTTAATATATTTTCAGAAGTTTTCATTGTCTTATTTTCGACATTCTTGGTACTTTGAACTATATTAAATAAAAAATAAGTATAAGAATTATTTGAGTATTTTTATATAATATTATGTACTTTTAGACTATCTACTATCCACGAGAACATTTATTACATAGGTAGAATGTTCCCGTGTGGGTTGTAGCATGTTTACGCGGTACCTGAGCCTCTCAGGCCGCCTGTCACTCTGTCGACCCATAGTCCCGCGGCTGCGTACTTGTCAGAGGCCCGGGGCTGCATACACAACCTTGACGGAGTGACAGGGCTGTATCTCAGCCGCGCGCGGGTGCATTGGCTGCCGCGGCTGCGTGCGGGAATTGTGACAAAACACATTTCCGTCCATAACTCCTAAAATATACACAACACCTCAATTCTGACTGAATTTTAGGTGTGAAACCTATACGTGACAATGTGTTTTAAATATTTAATTGACCAAAAACTCAATAGTGGAGCGATAGTATTTTGGTCTTTCTTCCCTTAATTATTTTAAAATATAAGGAGTTGGATTTGAAGGGTGGGGTCAGTCAGTGACCCTACCTAATTTCGGGTGGGAAATCTATTTCTGTAATAATATTTATGGTTCTCTTACTCATGCTTAGGTTAATTGTATTATTATTATTTTTATGTTATTATTGTTACTTTTGCAGCTTGCTCTGCAATAGTAGCAAGCTGACATTCCCCCACTCCAAGATATGGCCATATCTGAAAAATAAATCTGGAGGGTGTTGGGAGAAAATTAACTTCATGTGTGTCTCAGTTCCTTTTTCTGGCTCTGTAGTTTCTGAGATTTATTGGTCCATCAGTTATGTTATTTTCTGGTAACCATTCATCTTTGTCTGCAGATTCTCCTTTGTATCTTACTAAGTATAGTCTAACATCTTTTCCTTGTACTCTCTCTTTCTTATCTCTCAATATCCTGCTGACTTTCCCTTTTTCTTTCACAGGGTCACGTTCTATTACTATTATTTCTGGAGGGAGGTTTCTTCCTTTGCTTGGTTGAAAGTTTTTGACTTGGCTAACAGGAAATACTGGATGTTTCCTTGATAATTCTTCACTCAAGATTACTTCCACAGCATTTTTGCCATGCATCTTCTTGATAACAAATGGTCCAACAAAGGCTGGTTTCAGTTTTCTGTTGCCTGCTAGGTTTTTGAAATTGGTTTTAGATATCAAGATCTGATCTCCTATTTTAAAGTCAGTTTCTTTATGTGATTTGTCCCATCTTTGTTTATTGTATTCTACTGATTATTCTACACATTTTTGAGCATGATTATTAGCCAGATCTATCATCTTCTTAAATTCAAGAGATTTTGGATGAATAGCGGCTAAGTTATAGTTTAAGTTATTCCTAGGGAGTTTTGGAATCCATCCTCTTTCTAGTATTTAAGGAGCTTCTTTGGTAGTAGAATGTTTACTGCTTTTATAAGCCATTTCTAGGGCTGGGAGTAGGCTTACCCAATCATGGAAATAACCATCTGATTTTTTTTATTCTAGACCAAAGCTACAGAACCTCCTTAGCATATCTTCTAGGGTCTGTATCATTCTTTCAGCTAATCCGTCAGTTTGGGGATGGTATGCTGTAGAAAATGCTAGAGTAGTACCCAGTATATCATGTAGATTCCTCCAAAACTCAGAGGTGAATTTGGGGTCTCTGTCACTGATTATAATCTTGAGTATAC
Organism: Puccinia polysora; assembly: GCA_025617555.3. Taxonomy (NCBI): domain Eukaryota; kingdom Fungi; phylum Basidiomycota; class Pucciniomycetes; order Pucciniales; family Pucciniaceae; genus Puccinia; species Puccinia polysora. Next base: position 6,162,713 of record CM062620.1, read on the forward strand.
CCACATCACCTATGATATTATTCCAGAATATTAAAGCTACATCCATAGCGCTATCTTCTTTGTGGTTAGGTAAGAATTTTGCTTTCTTAGAATATCTTTCAACTATAACTAGGAAAGAGTTATATCAATGAGTACCTCCAGGGGGGAGGCCGGTGACAAAATCCATATTGATGATTTCCCATCTGGTTGTAGGTTCAGATATCTTCTGTAGGAGTCCAAACCTTTTTCCAGTAGTTTTATTAGATTTCTGGCAGGTTTCACAGCTAGTAACATATTCAGTAGTGATTTCTTTCCAGTCTATCCACCAAGAAGTTTGTTTTACTTTTTCTAAAGTTCTCTCTGTGGATAGATGCCATGATGAACAGTTTTCATGGCATTCCTGGAGTATATGTTGTATATGTTCTTTGTTGCTTAGTACTAATACGCTGGAATGTTGGTGTCTATAGTAAAGGAGACCATCCCAAAAGGTAAACCTTCCTGCTTTATAGGGTTTAAGTAATGAAGCAGGTAGGCTATTTATCAGAGCTGCTTCTGGGGATTCACATTCCATAATGGTAATCAGCAGCTTGATTTCAGGAGAGTAGCTATCCCTTACCAGGTTGAAGAAAGCAGTATCTAATTCTCATAAGTGGATCCCCATTATTGGAGCACTCAATGGAAAAAGATTGATGTTTGGGATAGGAAGAATATCTTGATCCTCCGGGTCATATGCTGGATTTTTAGAGTCATTAGGCAAAGCATTCCTACTTAGACTATCAGCATTCTGATGTTTGGCTCCAGCTTTATGCACTATATTCATCTGTCCTCTATCCTGTTGTATAGCAATTTGCCACCTGAGCATATGTCTGCTGGGAGCATAATACGTCTTACAGCATTACAGTACGTGATTACTTGAAGAGTGGTGCCTTCTAAGTAATAGGGTAGCTCCTCTAAATCCCATACTAATGCCAAACATTCCAACTGACTGTCCCCATATCTCTTCTCTGTATCTTTGATCTGTCTAGATATGAAGAGTACTGGTTTCTCTACTGGTCTGTCTTCTTCTATCCTTTCCTGATGTAAAGCAGCTCCTAGCCCTTCCATGCAGGCGTCAATGTACAGTTTGAAGGGCTTGGAGTAATCTGGTTGGATAAGTAGAGGCGTAGAGGTCATAGCTATTTTCAATTCCTCATAGTCTTTTATTCTCTCATGAGTCATTTCAAATAGGGTGTTGTTGTTGCATACTTCATACAGACTTTTAGTTAGCATAGCAAACTTTGGTATGTATTGTCTGTAATAAATGCAAAAACTAATGAAAGACAGTAATTCTGTTTTGTTTTGTGGCATAGGTCTCTTCACAACAGCAGCTATCTTATTTTGATCAGCAGCTAGAGTTAGACCAGAGACTATATGTCCTAAGGCTTTCAATTCTCCGTAGCCAAAGTTGCATTTCTTCATGGACACCTTCAATCCTGCGCTGGAGATTGTCTGGACTACTAATCTTACTTGGTTCATATGAGTATCCCAGTCATCAGAGTATATGATAAAAGCATCTATATATACCATCATCCATCCTTTTCTGATGTAAGTACCTAGAACTGTATCCATTGTTCTCTGGAAGTGTGATGGAGCATTCTTTATACCAAAGGGCATCCTAAGATATTCATATATTCCCAAATGACAGATTATTCTCATAAACTTCCTGCTTTCAGGGCTTATTGGTATCTGGTGGAAACCTTTAAGCATATCCATAGGAGTAATGTACTTGGCCTTGGACAAGGTATGCAGAGCATGATCAATCCGGGGTTTAGGATAATAATCTGCTTGATTATAATTGTTGAGCATTCTGAAGTCTCCTACCATTCTTGACTTGTCATTATGCCAAGCTATGATTACAGGTGTGGTCACATCTACCTTTTCATTATGCCCTACTTTCCTTAATACTTGTGAGTCTATCAGTTCTTGGATATGTTCCTCAAGAGCTTTTCTAGACTTATTACTAGAAGTATAGGCTGGCCTTCTTAAGTTAGGAGGATAAGGAGGCTTAATGGTCAATGTCAATACCATATCATGTCCTTTAATATCACCAATGGGATGATCTTTAGTACAAAAAGCATTCTGGTTCTCAAAGCAGACTTTCAATATATCTTTCTTCTGTTCCTTAGAAAGTTTCATATTCAGAGATGCTTGAGAGAAGTATTCTTGGTCAAATTCTTCTAAATGCTTTTGATAAGTAGAGGAGGGGAAGTTAGACTGAATGGTGCATATCTTAAACTTCTTATCCAATTACCTCCTACTTTGAAGTATCTTCCTCTACTCTGGAACACATCTATACCATATAAACATAAGGCATCATTACCCAGTATCAGGTAGTCACATAGTCCATTGAGCAATACTACAAATTCCACTTGTATTCTCAAAGATCCTTTAGTGTGAGGTAGTATTATAGGAGCAGTCCATCCTCCAATAGCATTCATGGTAGAGTTGCAAGAGCTGAACCTGGCTTTTGGACGGGAAAAAGGTGTTCTTTCCAATTAGGGTCCCATTTGTTTAAGAATTCAGCGCAGACACATGAGCAAAAGGCTCCACTATCCAGTAATAACCTTCTGGGTCTGTATTTATACAACCCTGTTGCATAACAAGTTTGACAAGTGGTATAAATTTTCCCACTCATAGGTTTAACTGTTAATGGTTTGATATCCATAATATGCCTAGGAATTATGGTAGGATCCCATTTTTGGGGCAAGCTAGAATCCCCATGTATTTTATTGATTTCTAAAGAAGTGCCTATATCTCCTTCTATAACATTAACAGGGTTGGTCACAATCAATTCACATTCAGAAAGAGATCCTTCATTATCAGCTATATCTTCATAGTTCTGATTCCCTTCAAACTCCTGCTCTCCTTCCAAGACTGCTATCTTCCTTTTTGGTAATGGACAGTCTTGTCTCATATGCCCAGTCTTGTTACAATTCCAACAAGTTTCTGTCATCCTCTCTTTATCCCTATTCTCATTAGGTTTCTTATTATCAGAAGCATTCATCAGAGGAGCTTTTTCTCTGGTTTTTTGGATGTTATAGTTCTCTTTGGGTCTGGAAGGGGCTTTCTTGTCTAACCCATTCATGTCTATTACTTCTTCTAGCACATTGATTAGAGTTGGCAAGTCCACATCCATACTCATCCTACATCTTACACTATGGTTAAGATTGCCAGGACACAGGTTGAGGAGTCTTTAATTTACTTCCTCTTTATCAGCATCTGGATAGAAGCAATCCAATATTTTCTTCTGTTTAGAGCACCATTTGTGAGGTTTATCCTTGTAGGGGTCAAATGAGGAATTTTTGAAATTTTTCATCATTTTTCTTTTCCACATTCTAGAACCAAATTGTTCTTTAATCAGAAGTTTCCAAGAATTCCATGGTAAGGATCCTACTTCTTCTCTTTTACTGATAAAACATTCCAATGCTACTCCTTCAAATAGCCTGGGTAGCCTGACTACAGCTATAGCTTCTCGTAGGTGATAAGAGTTAATGGTGTAGTCAATAAATTTAATAAAATTTATATGATTGTATTCTCCTTCACCAGAGAACTTGGGCCATTCAGAAAAAGGGGGTAGCAGTTTGAGTGCTTGCTCCATCTCAGGGGTAGGACTAGGCCTAAAGGTGTCACTCCTATGCATTCCTAATAAGGGTGGTGCATAAGGAGTAGTGGTTTGTCTGGGAGGTTTTGGTTCCTCTGTAGTACTCCCCAAGGGGTTGGTCAGATGGACTTTCAACTCTCTAAGATTATTTTTGATCAGATTAAGTTGCAGGTCCACTTTGTTATTAAGCACATCCAATTTTTCACTAAGGGATAGAATAGAGCTGTTAGTGGTGGTTTCCAATTCTTCTTTTAAGGGGTGGAAAGACATAATAAAATCTTCTTGGATTCCTGATAACATATTCTCAATTTTTTGAGTCTGTCTGATCCTACCTTGATTAATTGTCTCCAATAACTGTTCTTTGTGTTCTTTGATTTCTTCCATTCCTACCGTGTTTTTTTTTATTAATCAATTTGGCTACCACTGAGGTTAATTTATCCGTTTGGGTATAAACCCCGTCCAAATTTTCACAAAAAATTTTTAAATTATGACGCATATCATTAGAAAAGGAAGTAATTACATCAGAGGTTTGTTTAAGCTCAGAATTAGAAGCTAATTGTTGTAAACCTTTTTCCATTTGTGCGCTAGGGATATTATCTGATCCCAGTCTTTCTTTCCCTTTGGCTTGGGATGGGAAGATGATCTCTTCTTTCCTGATCCTTTGCCTTTCAGTTGGGCTAATTGATCGCAAGGATTCCACTTTTCTATGTAGGATTCTACCTCTTTCCTTGGAATCATTTTTGGAAGAGCTATCTGGGTGGCTTTTGCCTGGGAGATTATCTTTTTCATGGATACCATGTCCTCCTTGGCTTGGGCTTCTTTGAATTCTTCCCAATATTTCATGTGCTCTTTGACTAAGTCTTTGATCTTGGCTTCCTTGGACAGATTCTGCTGGGGTGGCTGCAGGGAATCTTTTTGTAAAGGAGGGTGGCTTGATTCTACTACCTTCTTCAACTCTAGGTTGGGAGAGGGCAGAAGTGATTGGTGCTTCTCCTTGTCCATCAAAATTTGATTCACAGGTTCTAGTCCCTTCATGGTTGTCCTTATTGGTGGTCTGACGGTTACCAAGAGCTGTTGGCAAAGATCCATAGGAGGGAATTCTTCCTGAGGCTCTTTTGTTATGTCTATTCATTTTTGGAATAATATTTTTATAAGTATTTTAAAGAAAAAATCCATAAAAATAAGTCTTATTCAAAACTCACTTAAATTGATGTTCAAAGGTACCAAGACCTTATTGGGGTTAAATTGATCCTTAGTAGGTAATCCTATGGGTTCTTGGTGTGTTCCAATGAGGTCTTTGCCTTCCCAATCAATATTTTAAGGGCGTCCAGAGATATCTGGGATTTCCTGATCCAATAAATCAACTTCAGTGGCAGTTGTTTCTGGTACAGGAGGGTTCACTGATAAAAAAGTGTATTTTATTGGTTAATAAAATATATCAATATTATTTTGTAAAAAAATAATATTGTAATACAAGTTGTATACTTACTTTTATATTTCAAAAAGAAATTTATACAGTATTCCTTCCAAGCTTTATGTTTCCTTAATAGAGCCTGAAAGTTGATACACCTTTCAAGATCTTCTTGTTCAAGGAGTTTATCTAAGTGTTTACGTGCAGAAGAGATATTAAGTTGCTCAGCTTGAGTTAAAGCTTTCCAAAAAGTAGGTTTATAATGTTTAATATATTCTTCTTTTCTTATCTTTAAAAGATTTAAATAATAGATTATTAATTCTGCGTTGGTTTTCAAATCCACTGCAAAAGAATTTAATGATAAATCACAGTTATAAAGTCAGATAAATTTATCTTTGATTTTATTTTTTTGTGAAATGTCTGGTCCAAGGTATTAATTATAATAAAATGGAATATTTCCCGGCCAGACCCCCAATTTTCAGCCTCCTGGATTCCAAAACCCTTGCTATCCTTTAGCTACCAGAGGTGATAGAATAAAGAATAAATGTATTATTTAATAAATGCAACAAAAATCTGTAAAATATTTGGATTAAGCTTATTGCAAGGTTAAGTGGTTTGGTTATAGTTTATTTTTTTAAATAAATATGAATAAATTGATTATGAAATATTTTTATAGAGGGGCCACGATTATATTGGGGATCTTTAATACCTCTCTTCAGGGATTTCAGTATGAAAACACATAGTCCTGGTTACTTTGGGCTCTTTAGTTTGAAGGATATTTTACCCAAAGATAATATGTATATAAATTACACAGTAGAGTGACAGGGCCTTGTAGCCAAGCTTCCAAGACAGAGAAAGGATAATAAAACTCACTGGTATATTATTAAATCCTTTGGGTATCTGTTTGAGACGTGCACTGATGGGTTAAACCAGTATACTGGAGTTATAAGGTTGTTCAGCAGTTTTAATTGATAAAAAAGAGGTTGAGGACGGATACTATTGATCAGACTTAGCCATAAATCACTTACTTATCTCTTATAAGTACCTGATTACCTTGGCACGGTGTCTGGATATAAATATAACTGGGTCTCTGCCCATCAATACCCTCAAAAGAGCTCTTTATGTATAGCTTTTGGAGTCCCAACATTGTCCTTCTGAGGGGTACAGGGGCTCAAAGGGACGGACACTAAGGCTAGCAGGGTAACCAGTGGTAGCCTGTCATGTGCTCTTTGTGCTATAGCACGGGTAGCATCTAATTCCTCAGGGTATGGGAATTATTCTACTTTATAATAGACATTAGGACGTGTGAATAACACTAATCTGTCCTATTTATGTATTATTGAATTAATTATCGTTATTAAATGTTCCCAGTAATTTAATATTTATATAATTAGAGGTTTCTACGGACATCCTGATGTCAGTTGAATTCTCATTATGTATTATATAACTGGAGTAAAAGTCATAATATTGATTTTACTCCTTATTTTTGAGTTCCAGTTGATTTACTAAGATAATTACTTAAAAATATAAGTCATGGAAATTCATGTAATATTTTTACATCATTAGTTTTCTTAGTATTTCAAAAAGTTATTGATGTCTAGAAATTTTGATAAAAGTATATTAAAGTATTTTAATATATTTTTAGAGGTTGTCATTGTCTTATTTTTGACATTCTTGGTACTTTGAATTATATTAAATAAAAATACGCATAAGGATTATTTGAGTATTTTTATATAATATTATGTATTTTTAGACTATCTACTATCCACAGGAACATTTATTACATATGTAGAATGTTCCCGTGTGGGTTGTAGCATGTTTAGGCGGAACCTGAGCCTCTCAGGCCGCCTGTCACTCTGTCAACCCATAGTCCCGCGGCTGCATACTTTTCAGAGGCCTGGGGCTGCTTACACAACCTTTACGGAATGACAGGGCTGTATCTCAGCCGCGCGCGGGTGCATTGGCTGCTGCGGCTGCATGCGGGAATTGTGACAAAACACATTTCCGTCCGTAACTCCTAAAATATACACAACACCTCAATTCTGACTGAATTTTAGGTGTGAAACCTATACGTGAAAATAAGTGTGAAATATTTAATTGACCAAAAACTCAATAGTGGTGCCGTATTATTTTGGTCTTTCTTCCCTTAATTATTTAAAAATATAAGGAGCTGGATTTCAAGGGTGGGGTCAGGGAGTTACCCTACCTAATTTTGGGTGGAAAATACATTTCTGTAATAATATTTATGGTTTTTATACTCCTTCCTAGGTTAATTGTATTATTATTTTTTTTATGTTCTTTTTGTTACTTTTGCAGCTTGCTCTGCAATAGTAGCAAGCTGACATCTGCGCCTTTCTTCTCAAATCTGTACTCAGTCTCCTTGACTCTCCTTCCAGTCCTCTGACTCCAGCCCATCTGGATGGAACCAATTTTTTCTGATCTCTCTGTACCATGCTGCCATCAAAAGCAACAATGAAGATTGTGGTTGAGGAATTGAGGAAGCTGCAATCCACAAACAACCCAACCAGTAAAGTTTCCTGCCACTTCTTCCCACTGTTTCTGCAGATCTTGACCATGGCGTCCTTGATTGGCTGTTGCCCTCTCTCTATTGCCCCCACTCCCTCCAGATAATATTCCGTAACTTGCCCAAACTTTGCACCGCAAGATTTGACTAGCTTCAAAAGATCACCCCATCACCCCAAAACTCCGCCCCACTGTCCACCGTGATGAGCCGCAAACACCCAAAACAAGCAAAAAATCATCCTCCAGAAACCACCCAAATTTCTCCCCTGACAGCTCAACCAATGGATGCGCCTGAGCGCATCCTGACAAGTTGTCCCAAGCCACAAGTAGATACGGGAACTTCCCTGCCTTGATATGGACCATGTCCAGCAAGATCCTCCCACAAAGGGCATCCTCACCTGTTGGAATCCTGACCTCTTGAGTTAATCTGGTACTCCGCAACTGACAAGCCTTGCAGCTCCGCACCTGATCCCGCACTGTGTGCCCCAGTCTGGGCAACCAGAGCCTGGTCTTAACTCTCCTCCATGTTTCTGCCTCCCCCCAATGCCTTGAGTTTTTACCAAGGCGCCACAAATCCTCCTGTCTCTTCCGCCTCATGACCACAACCAAGGGTATTGGAAGTGCCCTCTTCCATAACGGCCTGTCTTGTTATAGAAATGCGGAACCTTTGACTGAACCCATCTAACCTCCATTGGCAACAAACACTCCGGAAAATGAAGGGTCCAAAGACACTCCTCCAATGCCTGAAACCTACCAAACTGTTTCAGGAGAATTTTTCCAACTTCCACATTGGTTTTTGCCACTTTCAGAAGGCTCTTCTCCACATCCAAATCCTCCTTTTCCATGAACTGGATCTCCAGATACCAAGACAAGGCATCCGGCATTGCAAATGCCTTCTCCGGAACATGGCTGACCTTGAAATTGAAAACTGTAAGGATGCAATCCACTGCGTCATAGGAGCATTAGGCAAGGTTAGGGAATTAATCATCCTAGCTAGCCCCTCTGCATCCACCAGGAGTTCAACTGTCACCCCCCACAGCACAAGCTTTAATCTCCGCATAATCCTTGTCACCCCGCACAACTCCAACTTGGGCTGCAAGTACCAATATTTGACCTCCAAAAAGTTTACCAACTTGTAGAGCACTGGCCTGTCTTTCCCCTCATCTTCTTGAGTCAGCACACCACCCTCACCAAACTTGCTCCAGTCTGCCGCCAGCCAGATTCCCCCTTTTATGTAATCCAGCTCTTTCAACAGTATTCGCTGCCCTACAACCTTCTTCAACTCGCGGAATGCACCATTGCATTCCTCTCTCCAAGACCACTCAACTCCCTTCCAAATTAGCCTCCGCAATGGGCTTGCTATCTCTGCAAAAATTTCAATGAAGATCTGCACCCATCCAAATAGACCTAGAAACTGAAAAATGTGAGTAGCTTTCTGCGGATTAGGCCACTCTAGAACCTTGTTAACTTTGGTGTTAGTGATTTTCCTTCCTTTTACAGAAACCTCATGACCAAGGAACTCCAAGGCTAGGATGCATACCGCAAATTTTCTACCCAAAAAAGTCAATCCTTCTTCCTTGATCTGGAACAGGATCCTCTCCAAAATGTGTGCGTTTTCCCAAACAAAAAGCCTGATCCACAAATTATCTGCAATAGATTCTCCACTGTAGTTTCTTTGCAGCCCCTTGATACCCACATCATCAATGAATATCTGCACTGTTTCTGGAAAATCATCCTTCAAAATCCATGTCATCTGTGCCTTGTAAATGGCAACCAAATTAGTTGCCCCCTGCGGGAGCCTTGTTGAATGAAGTTTCCCCAACCGTGTTTCAAACACCCTCAGTGGTTGGGACTTGGGGGTGTAACTCCTGCTGGTTGTACCCCCCCATGACCTCTACCAACCCATATCAGACTCTTCCAGTCATATTCTCCACAAACTCCTCCACCTGTGGAGGCAACCCAGCATCTCTGATTGTGACCAAGTTCAACCTTTTCAGGTTGTGGACAATCCTCAGACTCTTCCCGTTTTGGAAAGAGATTGTGTGTTTGGTAAATTCTCCACAAAAATCTTGATTCAAGTTCCAGAAAGCCCACTATCCCTTGATTCAGGCTCCTGTACCTTCCAATTCCTAATCAAAGTCCGCTTCCGCACTCAATCTGGAAACCACTAAAGCTAACTTGCCATGAAATAATAGTAAATAAACAAGACAGGCTCCCTGAAAAGCTCTGCACTTGAAATATTTCCCTAAATATGACCTCCAAGAACTCTTGCTGGTAATTAAACTCCAAACTAACAGAAGAAAAGAATAAAGCTATAATTTTCCTTGATAATCTCCAATAATGATGATGTGATAATCTCTCCTTCCATAAGTGTTTTCCCCCCATACAAAAAAAGAAAAGCTTCCTTATATATACAAAAAAATAATTCAAGTCGCAAATGAAAGAAAACTCTTGTCTCCATGCATTCCCCACTGACTGGCCTTAGCTACTCTGAAAAAGGAACGTGAACTGCAAATGAAAGACCCCTTTTCCCACTGCCTCTGTGCATTTCCACTGATCCTCCTTACCAATACTCCAATCCTTACCAAATCCAATGATTTAAAGTACATTTGATGATCCTGTTTCCAATTCTCCCTAACAGTTGAGTTGTTCTGATGCATAAATAACAACAGATCCTTGTTGATCTTCCCTAGTGGATCAATCCCAATCCTGCTGGCCGCCTAATTACAAACCCCCAACAATCTGCATGCTGCCTCCTCAACTTTAGCATTCATTTTCCCACAGCACTCCGCAATATCAGTTCATATCCCATAATCAGCCTAATCTGTACTACTTAGCTTTGATTTCCAGCTTGCCACTATTGCAGAGCAAGCTGCAAAAGTAACAAAATAACATAAAAATAAGAATATTAAAATTAACTTAAGAAGTAGTAGGAAAACTTTGAATATTGTTGTAGAAATGGATTTTCCACCCAAAATTAGGTAGGGTCACTCACTGACCCCACCCTTTAAATCCAACTCCTTGTAATTTTAATAATTAAAGAAAGGAAAGAACAAAATACCACAACACCACTATGGAACATTTTTGGCCAATTACATATTTCACATGTATTGTCACATATGTTGGAGTCAAATCTGCTCTTATGCAGACTTCCATCCAAGGGTTCTAAGTCTTGGTACTGAAAGCCTGAAAAGCATTGTCAAACAACACATCAGGTCTTTACAGCTAAACCCAAGCAAACCCTTGTTGAGTGGACAGGCACAATGGCCCATCCGGCAATGGCGCACTTAGCTTAGTGGTTAAAGCATCACTCATGAATTTTGAGGTCATGGGTTCAAATCCCATAGTGCACAACTACATTTTGGATTCTAACAACATATAGGTTTCACACCTAAAATTCAGTCAGAATGGAGGTGTTGTGTATATTTTAGGAGCTACATACAGAAATGTGTTCTGTCACAATTCCCGCATGCAGCCGCAGCAACCAATACACCTGCATGCGGCTGAGCACCAGCACTGCCACCCTGTCAGCGTACCCTGACAAGCCGTGCATGCAGCCCCGGGCCTCTGACAAGTACACAGCTGCCGGACTAAGGGCTGTAAGAGTGACAGGCGGCCTGAGAAGCCCAGGTACCATGCAAACATGCTACAACCTACACAGGAACATTCTACATATGTAAGAAATGTTCCCGTAGATAGTAGATAGTCTAAAAATACATAAAACTATATAAAAATACCTAAATAACCTTTATATGTATTTTTTTATTAATATAATTGAAAATCTCAAAAATGTCAAAAATGCAATAACTACTATTTGTAAAAATATATTAAAATGCTTTAATATACAATTGTGAGAATTTGAAGGCAAAAATATCTTTTGTGACATACTAAGGAAACCAATGATATTAAAATATTACATGAATTCTCATAACTTATATTTTTAAGTAATTAGTTTTAGTAAATCAACTGAATTTTGAAAATAAGGACTAAAATAAATATCATAGTTTTACTCCAATCAGTTAATACATAATGAGAACCCACCTGACATCAGATTACCCGTAGTAATGTCTATTAAAAGAATTATTAAAATACTGGGAACATTTACTAAGGATACTTAATTAATAATAAATAATATGGACAGATTAGTGTTATTCACACGTCCAAAACATCAATTAAAAGGTAAAACAATTCCCATACCCTGTTGAATTAGATATTACCTGTGCTATAGCACATAGAAAATGAGACAGGCTACCACTGGTTACCCTGCTAGCCTTAGTGCCTGTCCCTTTGAGCCCCTGTATCCCTCAGAAGGACAATATTGGGACTCAAAGAGCTATAAATAAGGAGCTCTTTTGAGGATATTGATACCCAGAGACCCAGTTATATTTACATCCAGACACCCTGCAAAGGTAATTAAATAATTATAAGAGATAAGTAAGTGATTAATAGATTTAGTCTGATCAATAATATCCCTCCCCAACCCTTTTTATTAATTTAAACTGCTGAACAACCTTTTAACCCCAGTAACAGGTTTAACCCATCAGTGCATGTCCCAAACAGGTACACAAAGGATTAAATAATATAAAAGTGAGTTTTATTATCCTTTTTCTGTCGTGGAAGCTTGGTTACATGGCCCTGCCACTCCACCATGTATTTTATATACATATTATCTTTGGGCAATATATCCTTTGAGAATATAAATTAAATGTTCCAAAGTAACCAGGTCTATGTGTTTTCAAAGTGAATTCCCTGAAGAGAGGTTTTAAAGATCCCAAATATTATTGTGGCCCCTCTATTAATTTATTTAATAATCAATTTATTAATATTTATTTATAATATTAAACCATAAACCAAACCAATCAACCTTGCAATAGTTTTATCCAAATATTTTACGTATTTTTGCTGCCTTTATTGAATAATATATTTATTATTTATTCTATCACCTCTGGTAGCTAAAAGAAAGCAAGGGTCTTGGCATCCACAAGGCTGACATTGATCACTTGCTTCCGCATTAGTAAAATCCACAGCCGCAGAGGGAGAGTTATGTTTGACCACGCAATAATGTCCGCAAACGGCAAAACTCCGGCCCATTCTTGTCATTGTCCCTGCAAAAAGCGCGTGCCACACCAATTTCAAGCCCTTAGCTAATGTACTCCAGCATAGACAGCCCTCCAACGCGCTTTTCTTAGTCTATTGTGCTGCAGACTTCCAACCAGGGATGAGCCACTCCCATTTGAATGTCCAGTGCTGAGCCTACTTGCCTCCATGTCTATAAATAACCATCACACCTTCCTGTTTCAGCACTGCAAAAATTGGACTGGAGTAACTACAACAAGAAGGCTCATACAGCCCGTCTGCAATTTCTCCTGCACCAACTGTGTAAACAGATCCCTAACCGCTGCAGGAATAGGAATGGGCTTAATTTGCCAAGGGTTGTGAGTCACCATAGGTATCCGGTAGGGGTCTGAAATTTCTCACCTGAGTAACCCCCGCTCCTTGGGAAAAAAAGACAGTGCCTTCCTCTGCAAGACAATCACTGCATTCAGCAATTTTACTTCCTCCTCTCTTGAGCACCCCTCTGGCCTAAAATTAAGTTCCACAATCTGCTCTTCCCTTAAGCCCGCCAAATCCTCATTCAGAATTGTGGTTGTCAAAGGAGACTCATATGGGTCCCCTGACCAATGGATAGGCCTCATTGTTTTCTTGAGGTCCTGTGCCATTGACATGTTCTGTGGCCGCACCTTCTTAGCAACTGGTTTTTATTTGCCACCAAAAGTCCAAACTTCAATCAACTTCAATCCCTTGGGTGTTTCCTGCACTTTTAATTGCCAACCTGCAACAAAATCTGGTTTGCTCAAAATTTTGACACAAGGTTAGCTGCTTGTGCACTGACATTTAAAAAACCTCTGCCGCATTGTTGTGGCTGCCTTCTGCAAATGGAAAGCCCTTCCAATGTTCCCATCCGCTGCTCTCAGGCCAACAGATGGTAGTTTTGTATTATTTCCCTGAGGCATCTGCAACAGTAAGCAGTTCCTCCCTAGTATCCAGACAGAAGCCAAGAGATGCTTGGAAGGCAAAAAGTAATTTCCTACCAGGTATGACCTCCAACCCGCTTACTACCAAATACAACAGCGGAACCAATACCTTAGCCACCTCCATCATCTCTTTCTCCACTACCCCTTTGACCACGCCTTCAAGACCTCCCAAAGTCCGCAACCCAATATTTTCCTTGTGTCAGACCAAACCCACGTCAGTTGTCAACTTCAATGGGAGAACATTTACCATTGAGCCGCTATCAACCATTTCCCAACACAGTTAGCCTCCAATCTGCATTTCTACATAGCCCAAAGGGCACATCATAACGCCGCTTGCTCCCAGAACATCCTCCCTGCATTGAAAGAACCAACCTTTTCCTCTTCCCTGGGTTTTAGGTTGTCCTCCTTACTCCCCTTACACTTCTTAAAGACAGAAACCATCTCCTCTGCCATTGCTGGTTAGATTTTGGCCAGCTCTTTCAAAGTTAGGGAGACTGGGTGATCCATTCCGCAAATAATCTTTTCTACTTCTCCAGCCCTCCTGAGGGATCCCCCGTTTTAACTACCACTGCCTGCTTCAGAGTTTTTGCAGGGGTAGTACTATCAATTCGCATTCTCCTCTTGTTGGAGCAGACGGCCCTAACCTCTGCCAAAACTTCCAGGGGTTTCCATGTTAGAGGAAAAATGTAGCCTGCCAAGGTTGTTGCCTCCTTATTTTCCACCGCCACCACTCAAGCCAGATCTCTTGGTGAAGGTTGATCCAGAAAGTCTGGTATAACTTCTCCTGAAGGGTAAAAAAACTCCCTTCCATCCATCTTAACTATTTTACTCCGCACGTCCACAATCAGGTCTTCACACAACCTTTGAAGATGGCTGCCTTCGCAAGAGTAGTAGAATTGGAAGATTCAAGGCTTGCCTTTGTTCCTTGACGGCCCCCTTGATGGTGCCTGAGTTGTTGAATGAGTTGTTGTTTCTTTTGGTGGTTCCAAAGCTGTTCTGGCTGGCTTTGCCATAGCTATCTGCCAGAAAAGACACATCTTGTTGAAAATTTCTGTAATTTCCACAGTTTCTTTTGGCATCACTGGCCCCTTTACCCTCTTCACCTGCGCTTCCCCCCTTACCGTTGTGGTGCTCTTTTATGGAAGCGAGTAGGGCTGCAGGCGGCGCGCTCAGCAATAGCGGCGGGCTCAGGAGCGGCGGCACGCTCAGCAATGGGTAGGGCCTTGCCGCAGCTAGCCGCGCTGCGGGCTCAGAAGCAGTCAGGTTGGCCCAGCAGCGGGCGGGTCGGGCTCAGCACCTGGAGACAGGAGACGGACGGATTGCGCAGATCGCGGACCGGACGGATTGCGCGGATTGGAAAGCTTGCGCGGATTGGAAGGATTGCGCAGATTGGAAGGCTTGCGTGGATTGGAAGGCTCGCGCGGATCAAGCGGATTGCGCATTGCAAAACGCGCGGATTGGATCACGCGGGTATGCCCTGAATACCTGGAACGGGTTGTTGGGCGGACGCGCGCGGGCGGGCAAACCGGGCAGATGCGCGTGGGCGGGAAAACCGGGTGTACGTTGATATTGAGGGGCATGGGCTATGGGGCAAGGGATGGAGGGGTAGGATTGGGCTAGGGTTCTGTGCTTAGGGGTTGTGTTTCATCGTTCTTTTGTGTTTGTGGTTTTACTTAGGTTAGGGTTGAGAGGGAGGACTTAAATACTTCACTCCCAACTCCGGGTTGTAGGGGGGGATATCACTTTATCACTTTATCACTTTAACACTTTATCATTGGACTATCACTTTTTATGGCATCAGATTGGATTGTATTGGAAAGGAAGGAGTTCATCTTATTATCACTCTATCCCTCTCTCTCTCTCTCTCTCTCTCTTGACTGGCTGCATTCATTCTCCTTACAGGCGCTTTGATCAATAATTTCCGGAACTCGAGGACAACTTCAGGGGTATCCCCCCCTTTGGTTTCCACATCTGGGGGTCTGGCCGGGAAATATTTTTCTTCAAAGTCTCTCAAAGGTACTCACGGATGCTATCAACAGCCGCTTCTCTTCCTTCCTCCTCCCAAGGCCTCCGCACTACCCCATGGATTTACCCGCATATTTGACTCAACATTGCGGAAGTGGAGCAATTCATCTCACGGTATGAAATGATCGCGGACTCTGAAGGCGTTTTGGATTCTGAGAAGGCGCGCCATGTCGTCCTGTTCATCAAGGACGCGGAAGCACGTTGGGACGTGGAAGAGATGGGAGGCTACCGGAACCTTGATTGGCCAACACTGAAGGGGAACATGCTGGAAAGATGGGGGAGGCGCGGTTCTTGCTTTTGGAAGGACAATCTCAAGCCATCCGCGGAATCGGGTTACAAGGCAGGCGCAGGCGGCGGGATCCGGTTGCAAGCGGAATTGGATTACGCGGAGCTGTATTACAGGGCAGAGTATGTTCCAGCCCCACCACCGGCAACCATCTCTTGGGCTAGCAAACTTGCGGAGGTGGCAAGGGGCCTTGAGGCCTATCTGGAGAGTATTCAGTCTCCCAGCGCGTCTGCGCCCCGCATGTGCGTGGATGGAGAGGACAACAACCATTGGCGGACCGGACAGAGGGACTGGACAGCGGATTTGAAGCAGAATCAGTTTCCCCAGTGGGGGCTAAGTACCTGTTGGGGAAGCGGGACTCGACGGAACCGGTGCGGCCTACTGACAGGAAGCGGGCAAGGACAACGGAACGGGAAACGGATGCTCCATGCGGTTTGGGAACCGGTGAACGGCAGACGGGCCTCGCAAAGAAGGTAGAGGCAGCAGCGGAAGGGACAAACCATGCGCCAAAGGATGGCGGCCAGGGCCGGACCGCTTTGACGGTGGGGAGAATGAGGATGGGGCGGAAGGATGTGGCAGCGACGGAAAGGACGGGCATGGAATGGATGGATGGGGGGCCAGAGTGCGGGACAGATGGTCCCAGAACAAGCGCGCAGCCATCACGGCTAGCAAGAGCCTTGGGATTGGTGCAGCGGATGCTCGCGGCAGAGCTTCAGGGGTGGAACGGGGAGGGATTGGATGCCAACAGCACTACTGGGGAAAAGGACAAAAAGGATTGGCGGGGACGCTGGCGACAGAAGGTGCGTTGGGACGGAAGGTTGAGGAATTGGCTGGCAAACAAGGCCCCTGCGGGATTGATTGAGGTAACGCGCCGCGGATCTGGCAATGGGTATAGGGGGCGCGGTTGGCTGAGGACAGCGGCGAAGTTGGGGGGAAGCTAGCACGGGGTGGAAGGTTGGAGTTGGGACGCAGGACGCGGGCTCAAAAAAAAAAAAAAAAAAAAAACTTTTTTTCTCTTGTTCCTTCTTATCTATTCATTCTTCCTTTTCCTTTTTTTTTTCTTTTCTCTTCCTGTCTCTCTTGAGGATTGCGTACGCGCGCTGGCGCGTCGAGGTCTCTCTATGTACTCTCACGGATTCTCTCACTGGTGCGGATTTCTCACTTTCAGACTCTCACTGGCACAGATTTCTCACCTTCGCCAATTTCTCTCACTGGCGCGGATCTTCTCTCTCCAAGGCGCAGATCTTGGGCGCGGTTCTTATTCTCTCTCAGGAACTCACAAGCCCGAAGGCTACTCAATCGCGCACAACGTGTGTCTTTTTGTGTATAGGCGCTAAATACAAAGGAGAAAGGATAAGAGAAGGAAAGGAAGGGAGGGGGGGGAAATCCGTCTAAGTTGGTCCAGCTCTCATCATCCTCACCGCTTCTGAGCAAGCCGCGGCGACCAGGTTGCGGAATGAGGCCCGAAGTTTGCGCCGGGAGTTGGCGTCGTGACCATGTGGCGCAGCTAGGAACCTCCGGAGGAGTCCCTCCGCGTTGTTTGCCATCGCGTCAAACCTCGCAAGTGGGATGGCCGGAACGATTGGAATGAAGTCCAGGATCCCGGGAGTACCAGCCGCGGGAGTGGGGTCCGGGCCTGGAGCGGCGTTGGGGACAGGAGCCTGTTTGGGCAATGAAGAGACCACAACAGGGGACGGTTGAAGGGCCGGCTTGGGTGAGGAACGCGGAGCTGGGGATGGTGACAGCGGTTGATGGGCCGGCTCAGGTGAGGGACGCGGAGCTGGGGCTGGTTGCGGAGGAGGCGGAGGAGGATCAGCCGGGCGAGTGAAGAATCGCGGGTCCATTGCGGGCTGGTTGATGCGGACCCAGGCTGCCCAGGTTTGAGCTGCGTTCTGATACGCCGCAAATTTTGGGAAGTCCGTGCGTCTTGGAGTCCCAGCACAACGGTATGGTGAGCCCAAGTCATGGCTCTCGCCCAAGGATGGGCCAGGGAGAGCGCGGGGTGGGGAGTTGTTGGGGGAGCCGGCCGGGGTCCACTCATGGCTTGAAATTTCCTTGTCACTCAAAACCACAAACAAGTTGTGACGGGCCCTCTTGCGCGGTCAGGGTCGGGGTTGGGCACGCGGACAAGCACGCGGCATACCATCACTCAGCGAGCAACGGCGGTGGCCGGCGCGGCAAGGGATGCATGCGCGACGGCCAGGAATGATCTGGAAGCCAAGGCCATTCTGGCTGCAATAGGTGCAGGACGCCATGGGGGAGAGCAAGGGAGAAGGGGGGTAGTGTACTCGCTGGCAAGGAGTGGGGTAGTCGCGACGAGTGGGGGAGGGGGTGCAACTACGGAAGGTGAGATGGTGGGAGATCTCTGGGGACAGAACTCAAGTTGGGGGGTATGTGGTGCTCTTTTATGGACGCAATTTGGGAAAGGGCTGCGGGCGGCGCGCTCAGCAATAGCGGCGGGCTCAGCAGCGGCGGCAAGCTCAGCAATGGGTAGGGCCTTGCCGCAGCTAGCCGCTCTGCGGGCTCAGCAGCAGTCAGGTAGGCCCAGCAGCGCGCAGGTTGGGCTCAGCACCTGGAGACGGGAGATGGACGGATTGCGCGGATTGCGGGCCGGACGGATTGCGCGGATTGGAAAGCTTGCGCGGATCAGAAGGATTGCGCAGATTGGAAGGCTTGCGCGGATTGGAAGGCTTGCGCAGATTGGAAGGCTTGCGCGGATCAAGCGGATTGCGCATTGCAAGACGCGCAGATTGGATCACGCGGGTATGCCCCAGATACCTGGAACGGGTTGTTGGGCGGACGCGCGCGGGCGGGCAAACTGGGCATACGTTGATATTGAGGGGCAAGGGATGGAGGGGTAGGATTGGGCTAGGGTTCTGTGCTTAGGGGTTGTGTTTCATTGTTCTTTTGCGTTTGTGGTTGTACTTAGGTTAGGGTTGAGAGGGAGGACTTGAATAATTCACTCCCAACTCCGGGTTGTAGGGGGGGATATCACTTTATCACTTTATCATTGGACTATCACTTTTTATGGCATCAGATTGGATTGGATTGGAAAGGAAGGAATTCATCTTATTATCACTCTATCCCTCTCTCTCTCTCTCTCTCTCTTGACTGGCTGCATCCATTCTCCTTACAGGCGCTTCAATCAATAACTTCCGGAACTCGAGGACAACTTCAGGGGTATCCCCCCCTTTGGTTTCCACACCGGACCCTTTTGGTCTTCCTCCATAAGTTCCGCCATTTCCAACTTGCCCACAACTGCTGCGCAGATTTTCTTCATGTCCAGGAGTAGGGTCTCCCCTCCATCCTGCAACCCGCAAATTAATCCCATGTTGTATAGCTTCCTATGGACACTTCTGCGCAACCCCAAGCTAAGCCCCCTCATGAAGTTCTTCTTTACTGAACCAGTATGCTCCACCAAAATTTTGTTAAAGACTAGGTACTTCAGAATGCAATCAAATCAGGAACAGTACAAACCAAACCATGTCCTTGAGGAAACACCTCCTTCCCTCACCATTTCCATTGCAAGACGCTCAAGATCCACTTCTTGGAACCTCTGCTCTCTTGACCCCCATTTCTCCACTATTTTCCTCCACAACTGCTCCCAATTCCGTTCACTATAACCCTCCATATCCTCCAAATCCTGTAGATCTTCCTTGTCCAGAATAGAATTTACTATCTGCGTCTATGCTGTTTGCGCCTTCACTGTTGGCCAGGTTCTCAAACCATTTCAGGAACCGGTGGACATTTTATGCAAAAAAATAACCGCCAGATATTCCCTTGGCCTAATCTTTGCTCTGCTACCCCGCTGCTCTTCTGGCAACTCTGGTGCCACATATGTTGATCATCCCCCCATGGTTTCCTTTGGCAGCAGCCCCATTGGACTTTTGGTTTGACGCAGAGAACTTTGATAGGATGTTGCACTGCCAGATGCTGCCTGTCAATGGGTTTCAAGGGATTTGCCCATTCCAGCCTTGTTATCTCCAATCATCATTGAAATAGTGAGGGTAAAAAAAAAATTATATATATATATATATGTAACTCTGCAGACGGTACCAGGTTTAAACAGAGAAAAGGAATTTCCCTGCCAGACCCCACATTTGTTGAAAGATATTTTGCATTCTGTAAAATTCTCCGCAAAAACCTCCTCCAAGTTCCAGAAAGCCCAAAGCTCTTGAGTTACACTCCGGTACCTCAGAAATTCTAAATATAATCTGTTTCCATGAGAAAAGTTACTACATCCTGCAGCAGTTCAAGAGTCACTCCTGACCCCTATTCCATTATCCGCAAAACTATCCCATCCTCAATTTTAACCACTAAAGCTAACTCCTGATAAAGTAATAGCAAAATAAACAACACCAAACCCCCGACAAGCTCCGCAATTGAACTATTTCCTAATTAAGACTGCAAGCACTCTATCTGGTAATCCTCCTTTTTGAAGCAAAGAAAAATAACAAAAGACTCCTTTATTGTGCGCTTTCTAATGTAATACTCCAATAATATGCTGATAATTTTGTTTTTCCTTAATTCCCCCTTTTCTGGTAAGGGAAATGTCCTTCTTATATATGCACAACTCCAAAAATGAACTACTCTGAAAAGAATGTAAACTACAAAAGAAAGACCCCTCCACTAACCACCTCTGTGCATTCCACACTGATCCTCCTTAACAATAGTCCTATCCTTTACCCAATCCAATTACTTTCAGTAGGTTTGGAAATCATGTTTCCAATCTTCCTTAACAGTTGAGTTGCACCAATGCATAACTAACAACAGATCCCCATCAATCTTCCTTAGCGGATCACTCCCAATCCCGCATGTGGCATACTCCGGATCCCTAACAATCAGCATGCCGCCTCCTCAGACTCAGTGTTGATCGCCCCATACTCCCACAACCTCAGTGCATAATCCATAATCAGCCTAGTCTCTACTACTTAGCCTTAATCAAATGCTTCCACACTTGTAAATCCATTGTTGTTGTGTGGTGTCTTTATATAGACTTGGATTGGGAACTGTGCCGTGGTTGGCAAGCTCAGCATTTTGTAGGTCAGGCTCAGCATTTTGGGCTCAGCATACCGGGCGCTGGTTGGGCTTAACTGGGTGTGGTGGGTTGCGGTCAGCTTGAAAATTGGAGACCCAAGAATGGAGCCAGCCTAACCAGGTTTGTGGGAAGCTAGTTTGGGAAGTTGGAGCAGGGAAATTGGGGCTATAGGAGCGGGGCAGGCGTGTGCAAGTGCGGGCTGGCTTGCAGGTCAGGAAATCACATGGCCCTCTGGGTGGATACAGACAACGTGGGGGGCTCTGAGTAGGGCATTGCAGAGGGCTGTGTCATGAGAAGGACAAACCAGGTGTGTGTAACAGTAGGTGGGGTTTAGTGTGGTTTCAGCATGGTAAAGGGTTAGGGTTAGGCTGGGGTTCTGGTTTTTAGGTTTTCTTTTCTATTTTTGTTGGGCTGTCATTGCGCTTGTACTTAGGTTAGGGTTGAGGGTGTGGGCATAAATTCCGCACTCTCAACCCCATCATAGATCTCATCTCATATTATATATCATGGATCATGGTGTTGTGGTGTTGTTATATAGCCTTGAATTTGGAAACGTGCTTCAGTTGGCGCACTCAGCATTTGGTAGGTCAGGCTCAGCATACCAGGCACGGGTTGGTGTTGGAATTACATTAGTTCTGCTTGTGACTTAAGTCTCTATCTCTTATATTGAACACAAATACTAAACTGAATCTTCTTTTGATTTATTTCTAGTGTTCTTTAAGAGATGCAGTACAAGAAGGATCAAGAAGTGCATGACATACTTTTTACAGATCAAATCCTTGAGCTTGACCCTAGATCAATGTTCTCTTCTTATGTCCTTATAGTGCTCAGTATCCTCAGGTTAAGACATCCATCAAGTGCATTTCCTTTCTCTATTTTTTTCTAGACTGGAAGGATTAACAACCCTTCTAGATGATTATGAAGGTCTTCTAGTATATAAAATTAAAACTCAAGAGGAAGAGAAGACCCAAGAGGCATGTAGACCCAGTGGCTTAAGACCCAGTCTGTTTTCTGTGACTATACTGATTTTCTTCATCTTCTCTGCTAGTTATGAATTTGGTTAAGACCTTACTCTTGCTGTTACATTCCTTGTCTGAGCCTTTATGCATACGGTCTCTGATCACTACAACCACTAATTGGCCCTGTTAAGAATCAGAAAGTTGTTTGTATTTAAGACCACTCAAGACTAAGAAATAAAATATCATCAGTTCTTACTTGTATTAAACCTTGAGTGCCCCCCTTGACTCTCTGATCCGCTCCTCTTGGCAACACAAGATTTCTCCCCCTCATCCTCTCACGCAAATTTGACCAGAGCACTCTGTACAAATTCCTTCACGATTAACAGTCAAACTGAACTCCTTGCGCCTCAACTCCTTCATCTCTCCAAATCAAAGTTATGAGCTCCAGCAATGACCCCAACCGCTTCCTTCTGACCACAGATAACTACGCAATATGGGTTGTCCCAATGGAAGCTAAACTCAACAACATTAACGCACTCAACATTGTGATGGGCAGGACAACCAAGGATCAGATAGAAGGAGTTGAAGAAAAGAGTTGATTTATTAAAGCAAATAGAAAGGCCTATACACTTATTGTCCAGAATCTTGATGAATCAAACCTGGCGTTGGTAAGCACCACCTTGTCAGTCAACAAACGGTTCAATGGTCGGGCTGTTTGGACTCTCCTGCGTACCAAATACGCCAGCAACAACCTTGCTGCTCGATCTGCGGCCCTAGATCAATTTCTCGACCTGGAATTTTCTTCAATTGAAAAATTCTGTCCAGCAATCAGATTATCAAATCAAAAATGGTTATGGCCGGCATTCAACTAGACAATCAAGTTAAGATCCTTCTGATGCTCAGGAAGCTCTCAAAAATGGAATTCAGATCCTTTCAAGATATAGTGGCCATGGGATTCTCCACTCAATTGTTTGAGGCAATCATCAAACGACTTGAATCATACTCCGTGACCTCAATTGATAAAGACAAAGACGACTCAGGGATCAAGACTCATCAATCTCTTTACACTCTTTCCAACACACACAGAGCCAGGAATAAGAACGCTCCGGGCTCGATCTTCCTTTGTGCCTTCTGCGAGAAACCAGGTCACCGTGCCATAAACTGCTGGGAACGACAACGCCAAGACACAAACCCACCTCAAAAGGAGGCTATCGCCGTCTCGGCCTCCTCAAATTTTGCAAGTGCGTCCTTAAGCAATGGGCCAGTCTCCTCTAGCCAACAGCAAAAGGATGACAACGGCAATGGCGTCTTCACCTACTTTTGTAACCCTGACGATAATTGATATGACTACAATGACATCAAGTTTGAAAACATGACATATTATTGATCACCGTCTACTGGCCAACTGCACCCACTGTCAGACGATCCAGTCTCTCTCTTTTCTCTCTCTCTCGGTTGTTGCTTCACTGCTCGCGCCACCGCTTCCCTCGATCACTCTTGCTGTCAATCTCTCTCTTCCTCGGTCGCTCGCACGCTTTCCTCCCCCCCCCCCCCCCCCCGGTCAAACAACCCATCAAGATCATCTCGCTCGCGCCTACAACCTCTACCCGATCTATCGTCATCTCTACTCACCTTGCCCCGAGATCTCCATTGAGCTCAACCGGTTTATTCCATCTCGCTCAACTGGTTTATCTGCTCTCCTGCCCTTAAGCACGAGCAGAGGAGGCGTGTTGGAATTCCATTAGTTCTGCTTGTGACTTAAGTCTCTATCTCTTATATTGAACACAAATACTAAACTAAATCTGCTTGTTATTTATTTCAAGTGTGCTTTAAGAGATGCAGTACAAGAAGGATCAAGAAGTGCACAACATACTTTTTAAAGATCAAATCCTTGAGCTTGACCCTGGATCAATGTTCTCTTCTTATGTCCTTATAGTGCTCAGTATCCTCAGGTTAAGACATCCATCAAGTGCATTTCCTTTCTCTATTTGTTTCTAGACTGGAAGGATTAACGACCCTTCTAGATGATTATGAAGGTCTTCTAGTATATAACATTAAAACTCAAGAGGCAGAGAAGACCCAAGAGGCATGTAGACCCAGTGGCTTAAGACCCAGTCTGTTTTCTGTGACTATACTGATTTTCTTCATCTTCTCTGCTAGTTATGAATTTGGTTAAGACCTTACTCTTGCTGTTATATTCATTGTCTGAGCCTTTATTCATACGGTCTCTGATCACTACAACCACTAATTGTCCCTGTTAAGAATCAGAAAGTTGTTTGTATTTAAGACCACTCAAGACTAAGAAATAAAATATCATCAGTTCTTACTTGTATTAAACCTTGAGTGCCCCCCTTGACTCTCTGATCCGCTCCTCTTGGCAACACAAGATTTCTCCTCCTCATCCTCTCACTCAAATTCGACCGGAGCACTCTGTATAAATTCCTTCAGTTGGGCTTAACTGGGTGTGGGCGGTTGCCACCTGCTTGGAAATCAGATACCCAAGAATGGATCCAGCCCAACCAGGTTTGTGGGAAGCTATTTTGGGAAGTTGGAGCAGGGCGAATGGGGATATAGGAGCAGGGTGGGTGCATGCAAGCGCAGACCAACCTGTGGGGCAGGGAACTACGTGGTGCACCAGGCAGATACGGAAAACGCGGGGGGCTCCAAGTAGGGTGCCACAGAGGGCTGCGTCATGAGAAGGAAAAACCTGGTGTGTGTGACCATAGGTGGGCTCAAGGGTGGTTTTGGCATGGGAAAGGGTTAGGGTTAGGCTAGGGTTCTTGTTTTTAAGGTTTTTTTCTATTTTTTTTTTTGTCTGTAATTGCGGTTGTACTTAGGTTAGGTTTGAGAGTATGTGCTTAAAGTCTGTGCTCTCATCCCCAGCATAGATCTCATCTCATATATCATATATGAGTTCATGGCTTACAATACAGAAAGGAAAGGAAAAGAAGGAAATTGATCTGTCTCTCTCCCTCTAATTGGGAACATCCTTATCCTTACAGAAACTAGGACCATTGATTCCAGAACTTAGGGACAACTTGGGGAGTCTCTCTCTCTTTTTTCCACAGCATACGTTACAGAAAGGAAAGGCAAGGAAGGAAATTCATCTCTCTCTTTCTAAACGTGCACATCTTTATCCTTACAGATGCCAGGACCATTGATTCCGGAACTAGGGACATCTTTGGGAGTCCGCCTCCCTTGTTTCACAGCAGAGGGAAGTTATTTTTGACCACATTTGTTGTACGCAAAAGGCAAAAAATCCGGCCCATTATTGTCACTGTGCCACAGAACCTGCGCATGGCACCAATGCTGAGCCCCTGAATTTTGTATTCTGGATTAGACAGTCCACCAAAACGCTCCTCCTGAGCCTATTTTGCTGCGGAGTTCTAACCTCTGTTGAGCCGCTCCAAGTTGAATGTCCAGTGCTGAGCCTACTTGCCTCTGTTTCCAGAAACAACCACCACAACATGCCTGTACACACCAGCCTGAGTTTTATAACTGTATTGGCTATTGGATGCGCACCCGCGCCAACACTGTGCCCACAGTTGCCACCTTGACTGTTAATTTTTGAAATTTTCAAATTTTTTAGTTCAGCTCTGTTTTCTTTTTTCTGGACCCAATTCAGATTCCCCCATCCAACTCACCTCCTCATTATGCTCAGAAATCAACCCCTGATCTTGCTTAACCGGGTTAAATTGGCCAAAAATTCACAACCAAGAGGAAACCCAGCATTATGACAAAGGCAAAACCTGTCTGGACTAAGTGATCAGGATACCTTCAACAATGCTGTGGACAATTTTCCATGGCTCACCATTGAGTTTCCCTTGGACAACTTACTAGTTAGCAATCCTCAGTACTCCATGTTGGGAAATTTGATTGCGCCAACATTTTCATCATCTCACAACATTTCCATACCATTCTTATTGAATGGAGTAGATCAAGATAGCCAAGATGAAGAAAACCAAGCAATTCAGGCCCAAGTGCCAGTTTCAACTTGAAGAGTCCTCCCATTGGCTACTTTCAATGAGCTGGAAGAGATGAGCTTTGAAGATTTGCATTACCTTGAAGGTCAGGTCTCAAAAAGAAAGCAACTATTGGCAAGGATGCAAGCAATATTGCATGATATTGATTACAAGTTCTCAAGAAGTATCTATATCTTGGCTATTGAGGAGGATATCCAGGCTCACATTCTGTTCAGGCACCTTGGCCATTCTCACCATGTCAAGGGGTCAAGCTCTTGGAATGATTCCTGTGAATTCATTCAAGATGAACACCAAGCTTTTGAATCCAGTAAGTTTTTTTTTCTTGCCCTATCTTTTTTTGATTGTTCTCTTATATTGATTTATGATTTTATGATCTATACTCATTTTACTTATTTGTGGTTGAACAAACATTTTTTCAGGTGAAAGAGCTGCCAATGCTGTCAAGGCCCTCATTCAAAAGTGGAAAGGACTTTCCTCTCAAGAGAAAGATAATTACAATTACAAAGATTATCCCAAGACACTCAAATCTCAGAAGCAATCTAGGTCAGTCCATCAAGAGCGCAATGTGACTGGGCCAACCAGCAAATTGGAAAAATTGTCCCTGAATCCTGTCAAAAATAAAATCCCAAATGAACATGTGTCTCTTGCTGCTTGCCACAACAAATGTAATAAATGGGCTAAGAAGGTAATTGGCCAATTGAAAATGTTTTTGGATAGTCATCAAGTCAAAGGTTTCTTGGTGGCTGCGTCTAAAAACCCAAAAATCTCAATAGCAATTATTGGTGGTACCCATTTATGGAAGCACTTCCTTGATCTTTTGGCAAAGTTTCCGGATGATCCAATAGGCTTATTCCAGGGCTGGGTGGTTGGGAGAGCTGCTTAAATTAAACTACTAGGTAGCAACAATTATCTTGAAGAACTTCTGATATCAAATGTAGCATTCAGCAAGGGAAAAAGCACCCAGGAAACTGATGAAGAGAGCCGCAGGCACCCTTACAATTGGGGAAAATTAAAAGAATATCTCAAATAGGTTTGAAAGCAGTTGGGATATATGATTTTTGATGCTTTGTGTAATGACTCAAGGGTACATGTTTTACAAATTGCCTAAATCCATAGCCACAACTAAACACATATTATAGATTATAAAAATATTTTCTAAGTTATGCTACTAGAGGAAAATCTCCATGTATATAATCTAATTCAATCCGCCAATCAAGAAAAACTCTCCTCATCAGAGTTTGAGTCCAAAACCAATGGAGGGTGAAGCTAATCTTGTGGAATCAGGGATTTGGGAAGTCCCCAAAATAGAACAGAACAAAACAGGTTAAAAGCCAGCCACCCATTCTGCTGTCAAGGATAATCAGACCAACCTGAGTTGTCTGCCAGTAGGCTAGTAAATAGTCTGCCAGTAGGTGGATGGCATTTTTTGGAAAAATCCTTCAGGATAGCAACAAATAAATCAAGATCAGACAACAATTTCAGTCAGAAGGTTCTTCTTTATATTCCACTCAAGATGGCGGGTGGTTCCTACCGGACAGCAACAACATGAGTGGACCCTCCATTGAATCACTCATGTAAGTGATCAACAACTCTCACGCTTTGCACTTAAGGATTGTTGTCTTCACCACTTTGACATGTCCTCTCCTCAGTACCATCTACCTCAGTCTAAACGCGTGACACAAATAAAAGCACAACATCAATGGTGCAATCCGCTATTTCCTCTAGCTCGCGCTGACCTTCCAATCTCGGCGACCAACTCAGTATATACTTGCAAACTTTGTGGTTAACTCCATACCGGTCCGCGATCCATTATGAGATCCAATCTCCTTCCCTGGCCAATCAAAAGCCTCGGACTTCCATCTTTGGTCATGCATTGTTTGTTAGTTTGCATCTTTGTCTAACTAAGCCATCAATACTGTATAGTTTGCAATTGGACTAGTCCCTACCCCGCATACACTATTACCTCTCATTTGCATTACCTTCAACGTCACTTGCTCCTGTCCCAATTTGTCATGCAATTGTATGCTCAGATTCTATTGTCTTGCACTTACGCTAAGACCTTGGATCTATACCACTGCTTCATTTCCTATCCCATCCCTGTCATTCATTTCCTCACCGCTTCAACTGTAGTTAGCTCATCACCAGGTTGTATCTAGTCACTTCGGATTACCTTATAAGGGCTATCCCCTTGCCTGATGATTGTCTTCTCAGTTAGTTAATTTCATACTTTCTCGCATTCTGCTACAACCTAGTTATCACATTGGAATCAGGTTGGGTTTCCTTCTTCGGAACACATTCCATTCCTCTTG
Source organism: Puccinia polysora (assembly GCA_025617555.3). NCBI lineage: Eukaryota > Fungi > Basidiomycota > Pucciniomycetes > Pucciniales > Pucciniaceae > Puccinia > Puccinia polysora. The sequence goes on from CM062620.1 coordinate 6,190,901, forward strand.
CCGTTTGTTTGGGTGCAATAACCAAGTTTGCACTTCGCAACTGGGTCTTGCTATTTGCACTTTCCCTCGCACTTGGCATTCCTTTGCTCTCACAATCATCTAAGAATTTCCCTATAGTACGTGGGGTGGTCGTGTGACAACAACCTCCAGAAACACATTGCACAATCTGAAAGACACAACCCCCCACACTTTCAAGGGAATACCTGGGACTTTGGTAACCTTGATCCTGTGACAAACAAATTTATGGAAGACCCCGTTGCCATCCATAACACCATGAACCCAAAACGGGTGTCCCTTACAATTGATGGATCAAACTATTCCCAGTGGGAAGCTGCTCTTGACAGGAACTTATGTAGAGCTTTGCGCCACAAAAAAATCTTTTTGAATGATCCGGGGGCCTTTTCACATCTTACCAGAGATCACAAAGAATCAATAACCATCATTATTAGGAATGCTATTGACAATACCTTTCTCAGCGTGGTGGAGGGATCCAGGATCAAAGATGCTCAAGCCCTCATTGATCTGCTAAAGAAAAAATTCAGCAAGCCTGATCAAAGGCACAAATTGGCTGTCCTCAACCAATTCCTTGCGGCTATCAACAAAAAGATTTGGGCCAACTATGTTTGGATTGCGGGATTGCATAAGAATATTGCAGACCTCAGCCGGGTGGATGTCTTGTTGGATGAATTTTATGGACTCCTCATTCAAGCAAGCGTGACCCCACCCCAGGGTGTAGATTCCCAAAACTTTGAATACACCCTAGGAAGGAGCCTAGATGACACCCTTACCCCTCCCAGCCTTACTGAAGTATTGAAGGTCATACAGACATGTCTAAATAAGCTTAAGTCTTGATCTACCCTAACAGCTGGAAAAATCCCTTTGGATGTTGAGATTTTAGTGCAAGGGGTCCGACACCACCCACAGTCAAAATATGTGACCCCTGCACGTAGACAACCTTCTCAACATGAGAAACAAGGGCCTAATAACACTAAGCTCTCCATTGACAACGCCAGCCAGTGTAGAGGACGCCTACCCACAGACACACTATTGTGCAATTTTGGCTGTTACTGTCACTACTGCAATAAGCAGGGTCACTAGTACGCTGACTGTGACAACTTCTGGAACCATGTCCAAATTGGTCATATCCCACCACCGGCAAGCAATCATGCAGAACAAGGATCTCATTACGTACTGCCACCGCGGCCATCACCCCTACCCCATCAGGGAGGCCACATCTGCCAGATTGATGTTGAGGCAATCTCTGAAGATCAAATCCTCCTTGAATCCGGATCTAATGCACATGTAAGTGGAAGATCACAATTTTTTGAAATAACTCAACGTCTCAAGGTACCAATAAGTCTGACAATGGCAGTCCCATCCAACTCCGCCATTTTCTGCTATGTTGGCAGATTGATGAGGCTGACCAAGATGGGAATCCCGCAAGTGAATGATGTCTACTACTGCAACGGTGTGAAAGGCAATATACTGTCAACTGGTAGACTGGCTTCAGAGGGGTGTAAAATTAGACATGAAGGGACTGACCTATTTGTCACAAGCCTGGAAGTAATATAATTTCATACCATCTTCCACAATTTTTTTTGGACCATACCTGCCAACCCCAACAAGTCCTGTCTATTTGTTACCCAGAAACCATCCTTCCATACTTACAATTGGCACTTAAGACTTGGAAATGCTTTGGAATGTGTTGTTAAATTATTTCTTGAATCAAATTTGGATAGAAAACCTAGAGGAAAATGCTAGAATTATTTCTGTGAACGTTGTGAAATTTTGAAATCAATTGATCAGAAGTTGCTAGGTGAAAGCCCCCAAATACATGTTGTGAACCCTTAAATCTCTGTGTCACCAATGTGGTTGGACCTTTTGAGAAAGACCTCAATGACGCCATATTTTGGCTGATGTTCTGGGACCATGCCACCACTCACACATTTGGTGCAGTCCTCCAGCCCAGGAGCAAAGTTACAGCTAAGATCCTGAGCTGAATCAAATACCTTTGGAATGCAAGCGGGATCATGACAACACATGTTTGGTCTGATAAAGCAGCTGAATATACTTGCCCCCTTTGCACAAAACTTGAACCTTTGGGTATTAGATTAGCCATGGTCCCTCCATTCCAACCAGAGCAGAACAGTGAGGCAGAACATGTCAACAGAACAATTGGAGACGTTTCCCAAACAATGTTGAATGAGAGCAAAATGGCAGGCAAATACTGGAGCTACGCCTACCACAATGCTACATACATCCACAATTGCCGGCCAACATCAGGACAGGAGGATCCTTGCTGCTGAAAGCGCTGTTTGTCTTGGACTGGGACCCCCACGCCCTATATACCTTTGTTGCACGTGCAATTGTCCTGGTACTCAAAGAGAAACAAGATTCCAAACTAGTTTAGAGGGGACAACATTGTTGCTTACTTGTGTATCCAGTGGCTGGAGCAGGGTGGGTCTTCTGGTCACGATTCAAAAAACAGGTGATCCACTCAACGGCAGCCTTTTTCCCTGATTTCCAAAACTTGCCTGTTAGTTCCAAGCCCAAAAAAGCAAGAAACAAATTCATACTGAATCAGTTGAGGCTTCATCTTGGGCAGGAAAAGACTTACAAGATTGCAGAGGCAGAGCAGGCATTTATTTGTTCCATGCCAGTGAAACTCAATCACTACATACCTTGGTCCCTCCCAGAAGCTCTGAAGGAAAAATTTGGCAAAGAGTGGCTAGCCTCTGCAACCTAAGAGGTGGACAAATTTGGCAAGCTAGATGTTTTGGAACCGGTAAAACCGCACCCAGGGATGAAGGTACTTGGTATGCGTTGGTTTCTGGCTAATAAGCTTTACAAAGCTGGCCAACTGATTGAAAGACATTCAAGACTGGTGGTGAAAGTTTTTAACCAGAGAACGGGTGAAGATTTGCATGAAACTTATGCACCAACGGCCAGCCTGAATGTACTCCAATTGCTCATCTCTCTGGCAATTAACATGGACCTACCAATGGCAAGGTTTGATGTCAGCTTGGCATACCTCTACAGTCCTATAAACAAGGAACTGTATGCTCAGCCACCAACTGAAGTCCACCTGGAGTGGAAAGGGATGGTTATGCAATTGAAGAAGTCTTTGTATTGTACCAAACAAGCGGCTTGCTGTTGGTGGAAATTTTTTGACAGAATGATGTTGGGGCTTGGTTTTGTGGCGCAGGAGCTTGAACCTTCATTGTAACTATTGAAGAAAGACAAAAAGTTTTTCATAGTTTGGATGCACGTTGACAATGGCTTTGTGGTTGGATATTTGCCTGAACTGCTCTTGGCTCTATGGCAAGGCATGGAGCGGAAATTTAAACTCAAGTTGCAGTCAGAACCAACTAAGATAGTTTTCTTCAGTCTATCTCTCTCATCAAGTTTGTTCTCATCCTCTCAACAAGTACTTGTCAACCAAATTATTGGTGATTATGATCAAGAGGCCCATCCCAAGAAGAGGACGGTGCTGGAAGATTCTCTAGAAGTCAATCAAGGAGAGCCAATGAATGTGGACAGGTTTAAGCACTTCATTGGTTCTTTGATGTACTTAGCTGCGGGCACAAGGCTAGATCTCTCATATCCAGTCAATTTGATATCACAATATGCTAATGCACCATCTTCAACTCACTGGGACGCGCTAGATTGGCTGATTGGGTTTTTCAAGCAAACAAGAAGTTTGGATCTTGTCTTTAACAAAGGAAAAACAGGTTTGGAACTTTGGAGCAATGCTAATTGGGGAGGTGAGCACAAGAGATCAACCTCCGGCCACATTGTCAAGTACTTTGGCAATCTGATAGCATGGGGTTCCAAAAGGAAAAATGTGGTTGCTCTATACACCTGTGCTACTGAATACATGACCCTGTCTGATGGCACACAACAACTTGCCTACCTTAAAAACATTGCTGACTGCATAGGGGACCCTGAAATGACCATCCTTTGTGACAATGAGTCTGCCATATTGTTTGCCAGCAATAATTCTTCCAAGAAAAGAACCAAGTACCTATCCAGAGCCTTTTACTTTGTAAACAACTTTGTTTGCCAATACCATGTCAACCTCAAATGGAACAGCACTGTCACCCAACAAGCTGACATTCTGACCAAATGGCTTGGCCCCAACAAGATCACCCCGGCGCTTGATAATCTACATCTCAGGCTGGTACATTTTGTAAAACACATGGGGGGGATGTAATGACTCATGGGTACAAATTTTACAAATTGCCTAAATCCATAGCCACAACTAAACACATATTATAGATTATAAAAATATTTTCCAAGTTATGCTACTAGAGGAAAATCTCCATGTATATAATCTACTTCAACTTTCCAATCAAGAAAAACTCTCCTCATCAGAGTTTGAGTCCAGAACCAACAGCGGGTGAAGCTAATCTTGTGGAATTGGGGATTTGGGCAGTCCCCCAAATAGAACAGAACACAACACTTTGTGTGGCAGTTTTGCACAAGGATGGCCAGGTAATACTGCTGCTGCTTTCAAAAAGGCTAATCCAACTATTTCTGTCAGGGGGAATAATTTGCGCGTGACCCCTAGATTGCTGATGCAACCACTGAAAAAACTGGTGTTAATCAAAACCAAAATGTGCTTCAAGCTTTGGCAAAAGGTTTAATTGAAATAAAAATAAACAAAGATGTGGATTCAAATACTAGGTCAATGCCAGAAAGAAAAAAGAGGAAACTTTCTAAAAAAAAATCTGTCTGTGATGATTCCAATGAATCTACCAAAAAAGATTTGGAGGATTCAGCTTTTGATGAAGAGTTGGAAGATTGGTCAGATGAATCCAATGAATGACCATTCTGAGTCTTAGTCTATGTTATTCTTTATTGATGTTCTAGTTTTGCTTATGCCAACAGCTGTTTTATCCCTTGTAATAGTACCCATGTATTACCTATGCTCTTTGTTTACCATCTGACTCTGCCTGTGTTTATTATTAAGCTCTGTCTTCATTATTGGAATTAATGGAAGAGCATGAAAACAAAATTGATTGAATTGAAAAATCAAAATATATATTGGGTTGAAATTATTGGAAATATGCATATACAAGATTATGGAATAACCTAGAACCAACCATTATGTGTTTAACTCGGGTGGAAAATTGTAGAAAATACTAGAAGATCATGTATTTAGAATATATATACTCACTGGACTCGACCCTACCAATGCAATTTTGATGTAATGAAAATTATGTTTTTATCTGATCACACCAAACTACAGGTTATGAGCCTGCGCACCTGATAGCTAAACTTTGCTAATGATTAACATTATTACCTGTTAGACACACTGCAAACATTGGGCGAACACTTCAGCAATCTTCAAGGTGTCTTTCCACAACCAACGGCCCACCGGAGAAGGATTAACACAGTCGGGGCTACCCTATCAACAAGCAACAAACGAATCAACTATGGCATCATACCCCAAAAGAACCTGGTGATTCAACACCAACCACCTCTGCCTCAGGCAGTAGGGGAGCGACTGGACGATCAAAGAAAGAACCCACCGGAGGGCTTTTGGCGAATGATTTGGCGGTAATACTGGCTGCACTCAAGACGCAGAACTCGGCACGGACGCTAGACTTGGTGGCTCAGACAATGATACATTACAAACAAGTCGGCAGAAACTTGCGTCCCAACTTAAATGCAGACAGATCCAATTTCCCTGACTGGGCACAGGCCCTCAATTTGAAGGTCCAAGCCCTCTTTGATGAAACCAACTACTATTTGTATTTGGCTCACAACGAAAGCACAAACCGGGAAAAGATCACTGGCATCCTTGTTGAATATAGTGTGGATGCTTCGCTCTCCCCTTTTGTTGCAGCAAAGCCAGGGAGGGAGGCATTCCAAATCTTGAAGGAGCGTTTTGGGTCCGTCTCTTGGACCTATCTCATGAATAAATGGCAACAACTGTTCAATGTGCAAGATCCGGCGGTTAACCCAAACCGAACATACAACAAACTCAAATTGGCCCTACAGACTATCGAGCAACATCTAGGGGGATTCACCGTCGACAACTTGTTGGCATTTGTGTTGCACCAGAACGCCCAACACTCCTACCAAGAAATCTCCAACGCTCTGGATAGCAGGATTGCAATTGACAAGAGGGTACGCATCACCTCCAAAGATGTCCTCAAGTTGGTATCCCGGCATTATTCGTTGCAATCCGACATACCCTCCAGCGCATTGCTTAGTTACTCCTCTCGACCCTCACGACCACCTGCGCAACAAGATGGTAACTGGGGGCGTGACAAACCACTTGAAAACGCAACAACTTATATGAACCAGAGCTACAAATGGGCCAAAGCAAATCTTAACTTCCGACACTCGTGTAGCCATTGTTTTGAATGGGGACACTGGGCCATTGAATGTCCCAAGAAGAAGGCCTGAATTGCTGCGGCGAAGGACCCATGTATTGGGAATCGTGGGATTTGGATCAAATAATCATTGTACACTCATCCTGTATTCCAACGGGAAACCCCTCCACACGTTGCATTGGTCAGCAAGGGACATGCTGAAGAGAACCTGGTCCTACTGGACTCAGGAGCGACTGACTCCATCACAAGCAATGTTAGTCTTTTTAACTCACTTAAACCTACGAATCTAACGCTGTCCGTTGCATCATCAGACAAGTTTTCTGTGAAACAATACGGCGACATCACAGTCAACACTCCTTATGGGCGACTCCACGTAAGAAAAACCCTGTATTGCCCTGGCATTAAAGGAACCATCATTTCGCTTGGGCAATTCAGCAAAAACAACAGAGAAGTTAAGTTTGACGGCAACACCTATACGTTGCAAAAAGGTGGTTGGGATTTCCTGGCAATCAAGCTGCGTAACCGTTTCTTTATTCCAATCATTGTCACCTCCCCTGCGTATATCAATGCAATGAAAGCTTCCTTCTACCCTGTCCATGATTTGATTGGACACTTGTCCTTGCAAATGTTGCATTGAACCATGAAATGTCATGCAGTAAGTGATGGGCCTCCTGTGCCGGAAGGAGAGCCAGGCTTGTGCAATTTGTGCTCGCTAATGAAAGCCACACACACAATTCCCAACCTTGACTCTTGAGGCATTTGTAACCAACCCAGAGACGTGGTGGCAGTAGACGTCATTGGTCCACTCCCTGAAAGTATTGAGCGACATAGCTTCATTCTGACCATTGTGGATCTTTTCTTGGGCATGTGCTTGGCCATTCCTTTACCTTCTCAATTGCAGGCGGCTTTGGAAGTACCACACTGGATAAATAAATTCCATGTCTTCAGCCCATTCCGGATCAAGCAACTCAGATTTGACAATTCACTCAAGTTTGTACGCACAAAATCCTTGGCAAGCTTCCTTGACCATCACAGCATTATCCACGAGACGACCATTCCTCACAAACACCACCAGAACGGGGCCGTCAAACGGCTGAACCAAACCTTAACCAAGAGGGCACGGACGATGCTCCACGCCTTGGCCCTCCTGGTCAACCTATGGTGCTACGCCTTCCAACACGCTTCTTGGATTTTGAACAGGCTTGTGCACACAAATGCGGATAAAACACCGATTGAATTGGCAACAACGAAACGGCCTTTGCTGGCCATTCTACGGCCATTCGGATGTGAGTCATATGTTTATGATCACACGCACCTAAAACAATTGAAGCCCTACTCCCGGCGTGCTCGTCATATTGGTGTCTGCACCAATTTGAAAGGATGGCTCTTCTATGAGCCAACAACAAACAAGATATTCCAGGGAATCTCTGTGAAATTCGTACCTTGAATGGCAACTGTACAGGCAATTGATTTGACGACACTTGGCAACTTCACGTTGGGAGATGAGCTTGACCGGCAGGACATCCTGGTTAGTGCATTTCAGCAAAATATTCCGCATGACATCAATCATCCCACTATTGATGAGGCTCTTAGGTCTGAAGACAGTGAGGGATGGCTGTCAGCTATTGGCATTGAAAACAAATCGCTGTGGGACATGGACGTCATTGAGTTTTCTGATCCGCCGGCGGACAAATCAAAAATACTTGGTTCAAGATATGTACTCACCGTGAAACGAGGGCCTGATGGCGGATTCCTCAAGAAAAAAGCTCAATTGGTTGTGCAAGGATTCAAGCAAACAAAAGGGGTTAGTTTCGAGGAGACATTTGCACCCACGCCTACGTTTGCCGCCCTGCAACTTACATTTGCAATAGCGGCCAAGAATAATTGGCCAATACAATCATTTGAAGTCACTATGGCTTTTCTACACAGCTTGCTCAAGGAGGAACTCTACATCCGACCGCCAAAGGGCTTCCCTTGCCTGGCGGGCAAAGTCCTTTGGCTTAAAAAATTGCTCTATGGAACAAAGCAGGCCGGCCGATGCTGGTGGCTGCATCTTTGTGAATGACTCTTTAAAATTGGATTTGAAAATAACCATGAAGACCAGAGTACATATACGCTCAACAATGAAAAGGGCCGCGCTTTCCTTTGGATTCACATTGACAACGGAGTACTCACTGCCAACACACCTGAGCTCCTCAAGCTTTTGAAGACCAAGCTAGCCGCTGCGATCAACCTCAAGTGGGACAGTGGCCTCTTGTCCATTGTTGGAATTCAAATCCAGCCTACTGAAGGGGGTTTTCAACTTTGCCAACCTGCGCTCATTGAAAAATTAGCTCAAACCAAGAATTGTGCTCCCTGCGTGGACACACCCCTTTTGAATACCGCCCTGCTCTCAAATGTCTCAACAACTGCCGATACTGCCTATCTCCACCGCATAGGGATGCTCCTTTATTTGGCGCAAGGGACACGGCTGGACATCGCCTTCAGTGTGAATTATCTTGCACGCTTTGCCCTCAACCCTGACGACACGCACTGGGAGGCGCTACGGCGCCTCATCAATTATGTACATCACACACGGCATTATACACTATGAATAACGCCCTCTAACAAATCAACCTTCAACATGTTTGCGGACGCGAACTGGGGGGGAAGGAGTGCGATCTAGTCATGGATTCATCTGTACAATTTGGGACGTACCCGTCCACTGGGGATCAAAACGACAACAATGTGTTGCACAATCCACCTGCCAAGCTGAATACATGGCACTATTGTACGCCGCAATAGAAGCCATATGGATGTCAAACCTTGTACTTAAGCTCTTCCCAGAAATGCCCCGACCAACCCTCATATTGGACAACCAAACGGCTGTGAAAATTGCCTCCGACCGGACAAGTATGAAGCGGACCAGACATATCGAACGCGACTACCATTTTGTAAATGAACAACAACGCAGCGGCAGACTGAACATCAAATGGACTAAAGGCACCAATCAGACAGCGGACATCATGACAAAGGCACTTGGCAAGACTAAAACTTCTGAATTTTGTTTGCGATTCATGGCGGGATGATGTTGAATGTTGATTTTTTCCTTGATTTTTTTTGTTCATTTTCTTGTTTGTCTTGTTTTCATTTGTTTGCCATTGTTATCTTTTTCCTATTTACACAATTCATTGTATGAACCCAACAAATTGTGGGAGGGAGTATTGGAAATATGCATATACAAGATTATGGAATAACCTAGAACCAACCATTATGTGTTTACCTTGGGTGGAAAAGCATAGAACATACTAGAAGATCATGTATTTAGAATATATATACTCACTGGACTCGACCCTACCAATGCAATTTTGATGTAATGAAAATTATGTTTTTATCTGATCACACCAAACTACAGAAATCATCTAATTCGTAGTAAAATTTTGATATTACAGGTTTCAAAAACAAAATCAAACAAATGAGCTCCTTACATAACAGAAGCGCTGGAAGTATTCTTCAATGAGTAAAAGTGAAATTTACAGAACATAAGTGGAAATAGTCTTCCATACACCCCCGCTTCAATGAGTAAAAGTAAAACTAAGATTTGGAAATGTTCTCAAGGGTATGTGATGTGAAGTTGGTATTGATTTGGTGGTGATGAAGGTGAAATTTGTGAGTTGAAGGATTTTGAGAACGAGGGATGTATAAAGGAAGAAAATGGTGAAAATGGGTGGTGAGAAGTTAGAAATTCGCGGGGCCCTCGCGGGCTTCGCCCGCCCGGGAGATTGTGCCAAGTGCGAGAATCCTGAGGGACCGGGAATTTGCGGACGGGTTTACCTATTAGGTGCCCTGTCAGACTTCTCGCACGGGGGGCCAATATGCATATATCCTGGCGTCGACATAGGTGAAAGTAAAGCTGCCACCAGTCTCATAGTTTCTTCGCGTATGTATTTAATAAAGTATTCATCAGTGCGAACTTTGGTGCCTCACGATGATATATATTTCATTTGGTGCCTCAGAGGTTACTTTACCACGATGATATATATTTTATATCATCGTGGTAAAGTAACCTCTGAGGCACCAAAGTTCGCACTGATGAATACTTTATCTTGTTCTCTTCTCCGCCGGCTAACCCAGTTGACACCTCGGTAAGCTTGAGACACCAGAAATCTCGAAGGATAGACATGAACTAGCTGCTAAGCCCGAACGACTTCATAAATAATCGGCATGTGCCGCCGAGCTCAGACTGACCGAGACGTGAACCATTTGACACGCAGAGGAGATGTAGCAAGGGCGCAAAAGTGTCAAGCTGACAGCGATTTGATTTGAACGATTTTATGCCCATGTCAAGTCTTAGATCCGTCCTCTGGTGTTGAGCTCGGGTTCAAGTTATTCCAAAGGTCTTCCAGTCCAGTAGCACCCACTATAAACACGGGGTTATTCCTTCCCATGGTTAATGCATCTCCCCCTCATCCGACTACGGTCATTGAAGAGGAATTCACAACTTCAAACTATAGTCGCTCATTTCAAGTCCAACGAAACAACCAATACTTCTAGCATTATCCCCCCACCCTTTCTACCACTCTTCAAAACTATCATCATGAAATCTCTTGTTTACGCCGCTTGCTTCTTGGCTGCCTGTAAGTAGTTTTCACTCAGTTGCATCTCCCATCAAGCGACAAGCGATCTTACGCCATAGTTTCCATTATTTTTGTAGCCGCTTCCACTAAGCCGGTCGAGTGAGTGTGTTGCTATTATTTTGCAGCTATCCGCAGTCACGAGCTGATTGCCCTTCCATCTTTCCCCACAGACTCAAAGCTCGTCAAATTGCTTCATCGCAATCAAGCTCGAGTCAGCAAGCCGAGCAAGCCAGCAGTCAATCGACCAGCTCCCTCGTTCCCGGCGGCGCGTTCGGCGGCCCCGGGATGTCGAACAGTGCAAGTAGCTCCTACGCCGCCCAGCAGGCATATCAACAACAGATGATTCAGCAACAGCTTGGTGGGCTCGGCGGTGGTTTCGGAGGCGCTGGTCTCGGTGGCAGTTCCTTTGCGGCCCAGCAATACGCCGCTCAGCAGTACGCCGCTCAACAGCAGGCCATCGCCCAACAAGCCTCGCAATACGGCGGCCTGGGAGGTGCTGGCTTTGGTGGTAATTCTTTTGCCGCCCAGCAATACGCCGCCCAACAACAGGCCATCGCCCAACAAGCCTCGCAATACGGCGGCCTGGGAGGTGCTGGCTTTGGTGGTAATTCTTTTGCCGCCCAGCAATACGCCGCCCAACAACAGGCTCTGGCTCAACAAGCCTCGCAATACGGCGGCCTGGGAGGTGCTGGTCTTGGTGGCAACTCCTTTGCCGCCCAGCAGTATGCCGCCCAACAGCAGGCCATGTCCCAACAATCCATGCAATACGGCGGCTTCGGTGGTGACCCCTCATTAGGATCATTAGGAGGTGGCCTTGGTGGTCTCGGTCTTGGCGGCGGGCTAGCAAACTCAATGTCATCTGCTTACCAAGCTTCCCAGTCAAGCTACCAAGCTATCTACCAATCCATCCAATCTCAAATCTCCCAAATGAGCCAATACATGTCTTCGCTCATCAATCAGATGACTGCCGGTTCGATCACCCAATCCTACATGCAAAGCCAAATGTCCTACCTTGCCCAACAAATGTCGTCAATGTTCTCAAACGCCGCAGGCTGTGCCCAGTGCTTCGGAGCCGTACGTCATGCTTGTAACTCTTGCCTTGCATCATGAGAGATGATACTTACGGCTTTTTCTACCAGGGTTCATTCACTCAATCCATGTCCCAGTTCTTCTCGATGTACCAGCGAATGATCCAAGCTGCTCAGGGCCAGTTCGGGAGCGGCCTCGGCGCTATCCTATCTCGTACGTTCCCCTTCATCCTGTAGCCCGCTGGTAGTTTGTCACCTAAGAAATCACCGGTTGCGTTTTTCTGCAGCATTAAGCTCAGCTTCAAGCTCCCTTCAATCGATGGCCTCCACATACATGAGCAGCACTTCATCGAGCTCGTTGAACAGCTTGATCCCCTCCTCTCTTGTGGGAATGAACCCTTCTCTCTTCAACCCCCTCCAGCAGAGTTTCAAATAAAGCCCCCATAGGCTTTTGTTCCTTAGCCGGCTGCTGATCTCCCCGCTGCCCTAAACAGTCGCTTGTACTCGACCATTTTGTAAATATAACTCGTTGTTTACATGTTACCAGCTCCCTCGAATAGTTCGATCAAAGACAATCATAACACGTACTTCCTAATGAACATATTGAGCTCTCATAGTGCATTATTCTTGACGTTTTCATGCCCTTCAAAGCCTACTGTGGCTCGAATTACTTTTTCCGAGTGGAAGTACAACATAAAGGACCGTGAGTATGACAAAACCCACGAGCAACCCAGCGGTCCTGTTGCAGACGGAGCGTATCATCTGCTGCGCAGGATGATAACACTGTCAACTAACGAGAGCATCAGCAATCGCCTCGGTAAACCCGCTCCTTAGCTAAGTTTACCGAGCATGAGCCCCAATCGTGTCCTAAATGGGACCTCGCTACGTTGCGAGCTCCGTGAGTTCAATCAAAAATTGGCGAAGTTATGAAATCTCGTGGAGCTTGCTTGCGCCGACCCCCGGCAGGATTTACCATACCTTCCATATCTCCACATCACCCACCCCACCATCAACAAAGTCTCCATTAATGACATGATACCAAGTGGCTAAGGAGAGGTGGTTGATTGAGGGCCAAGCCTCATTAGGTGCTGGCGTGTGGGTTTAACAAGTGCAATTGCGTCTCACACTCGCTAAAGCCCTTGCTGAATATCTTTTTTAGCTAACAAGGGCTTAGCTAACAAAAATTTATTGGCAAAAATTGTGGATGCTCTGAGTCAATTGGCTGTTGATGTGTGCTGAGCAGTTGGCAGCTGGCGCTGTCACAGGTGTCCCGCATCAATCCCAGTAAGCACCGCGAAAAAATTCAACTTGGTTTGGTGGCAGCACCTTTGAGAGAACAGCCCGCCAAGTGGTCCCATCAATTTCCCTGCCCTCCCTGGCGTGCCAATCACAGGTGGCAACAGTGTTGCGCCAGCACAGAGCCAAAAATAAATAGCAGTTTCTGACTATTTTACCTGAAAATAGACTGGTTTTCTGCGGGAAGCTGGCTAGGCAAGTGTATCAGGAGACCACTAGCAAACAATGAGCAGAAAAAGCAACATTCCAGTGTAACATGATAAAATCAAGTTGGCCAAAAGAATCAGGTTGGCCAAAGAAGGAAAAGGTTGACATAGGGAAAACAAGTAACATGAGATAGAGCAATCATCTCCAAATCTCTAATCTCAATGTTGATCATCTTGCTCTGATCATAGATTAATGGCAGTATCAGTCAGAATAATTCTGACTCATAATAACCAGAAATGTTGACTCAACAAGACACAAACTGTTTTAAAACTTTCTTTCAATTTTATTTGCTAACTTTGCATGTCTTACAATCTTAAGATTCAACCTCCATTTGATGACTTGTTTTTCTTTCACCATGCATGTTTCTTTTTATTCTTTCTTTGTTTGTACCAACAAGTGCGGAAGCTGAATAAGGAGTACTTAAGAAAACTCAATCTTTTGATCCATCACTCCTTTTCCCCATTCAGCTTCTCACCATTCTTCTTCATTACTGCTCAAGTACTTCTTAATCATCTTGTTCTCTTCTATCAACAAGTGAGTTCCTAACATCTGCGCGCATCAAGGTATGCTCTCAACCCAAGTAATGATATGCTGAATTTTATTCAGCTTCTCATTGTTCTTCTTCATTACTGTTCAGGTACTTCTTAATTGTCCCATTTTCTTCTCTCAACACGTGTGTTTCTAACATCTGCGCGCATCAAGGTACTTCTCAATTGTCTCATTGTCTTCTCTCAACAAGTGTGTTTCTAACATCTGCGTGCATCAAGTCTGCAATTTTCATAGGTTATGAGCCCAGTGTTCCATTGAACCAATCTCATCTTGGACAAATCTAACTCTGAATCATCATTCTTTGAAACTGAATCCTTAATTTCAAACATCACAGAATCTCAAAAATCAAGCTCCTCAAACATCCACTGACTGCCAATCCCTGATTCTTGTGGGGTTGAACTGTTGAACAACTCTAATTATTTAACCTTGAGGCAAAAAGATTACTTTTTGCCTCAAGGTTAAATAATTAAAGTTGTCCAAATTTCTGCACAACTCATATGTCTTGTTGGTATAGTTGCTAAGAACTGGGCTCCTCCCCCATTTTCTGACACCAAGTTCACTGGTTCAACCCACCATAGAGACAAGAATCAGAAATTTTAACTAGTTTTATAATTATATATTAAATTTTGATAATGTTTTATAATAATTTGTAAGTATGGTTTTATGAGTATTGATTATGGAATCAAAACATTGATAATATATATTATCAACAAGGGGATCCAACATTACTTTAAATAAAGTTATGAGGAATCAGATGCGTCCTAATTATTGACATAGAAGTTCCCAAAGTGTTCCATCCCTGTAAGAAGGAGTTATAGTAATTATATTAATCCATACTCTCTACTCTATATATATTAATTAAATATTTAATCTTATCCCCCTTTGGGATGTATTAATACTTCAATATACTTCTCTGAGCCTTCAGTGCATCTAAAAAGAGGTTTTAGAGGCCATTTGTGAGTTATGGTAATTATATTAATCCATAATCTCTACTCTGTATAGATAAATTACATATTTTAATATTATTCATCTTTGGGATGTAATTATATTTTCATACACTCCAATTATACTTCAATACGCTCCACTGAGCCTTGAGTGCGTTCACTCTCAGGGCTCAGAGATTATTTTTAATTTTTAAACCTTATAAAATCATTGCCAAGGGTATACATATGTGAGAATTATTGGCCCACAAGCTTGGTCAAAGAGCAGTATTTAAAGGAAATGAAATGCTGAGACAATAATGTCTTATAATTGATCCTTAATCTGAGGCAGAGGCAATGGCAAACTTGTGAATGTGAATTAATTCATGAATGAATGGATGGAAAAAAGTAGGGAGAAGAGCTCCTTAAATACAAAAAATGGTGCTCATGTGGAGCTCATGTAATCACAGACAAAAGGCAAAAATTCCTCCCCAAATGGGCTCTACAGGGTCTAAAAGCTCTGTTACTTGGTTTGGGCTTACTCAGCCCACTTGGCATTAGCTCTGAACCCTTTTGACCAGCCTGTACTGGTCAAATTTGGTGTTTCCAACCTCACAGGGCTGGACCAGCCCCTTGCTGTTCAGACCCTGGCTGGTTGTCTATTACAATCAGCCCTATTACCTGGTTAAATCAATCTTCTAACCGTACTGACCGTTTCTATAAACTCACAGGCCTGGTTGCCTCCTGCAACAAGGCCCCTAGCCCTCAAAATGGCAAGGGTGGACCCAGAATCACTCTGGGTCCAGCCAAGAACTCATGAAGGGGGGTGTAACCAGCGGGTGTGCGCCCCCCCTCCTTCACTCAAATCCCCTGGGGAGGTGATCAAATCCCCCTCCAGGCACCCTGGGGGTTGATAACCCCAGGGGTTGTCACACAGAAGGTGGGCTGGGTGGTAATCAGGCCCACACAGCCCCATTGGTTGCCTCCCCCTTGGTAACAGGGGGGGGGGGGGAGATGGCCTCATTGTCATTGGTCTCAAGGTGGGGGGGGGGTGATCAAGTTGCCTCCCACCTCACCAGTTGCCTTTGTTGAAACCAGCTGGCTGGTCTGGTCAAGGAGGGACTAGCCATCCTCCCTCCCCCTTGCAACCAAGCAAGGGGAGGGAGGGAGGCAGGGCCCGCAAGCCCCCGCAGCTGCAACCAGCTGGGTGGCGCAACTGGGGCCGTGGCCCCGCACATAGAGGGTGGGGGGACTCCAAAAAAATTCCCCTGCCCCCTATGATGGCCCTGCTGTGGAAGAAGAAGAGAGATACTCCCCTTAGTTGTCCTCAAGTTTGGAAGTAATTGGTCCAAGCATCTGTAAGGAGGTTGGGGTTGATGAGTTTGATGAGAGAGGAACAATTGTAGAGGGGAGAGAGGTAAAGAAATGATGACACGTATTCCTTCCAATCCAGTCCAATTCTCTCTTCCACAGATGATTATCCCATAAGATGTATCTTCTACAACCCGGTGTTAAGAGTGAGGTTTTTAAGTCCTCCCTCTCAACCCTAACCTAAGTACAAGCGCAACAGAAAGCCTAAAAACAAATTTTAAGAAAGAAAACCCTATGGCCCAGAAACCTAGCCAAACCCTACCCCAACCATCCACTCCCTCCAAAACCGTTCCCCCGTCATTACGTACTTCTCATGGTGCAGCCCTCCACTGCATCCTACTCAGAGCCCCTCACATTTATCTATCTGCCCAAATCTGCAAATCCTGTGATCCGCCCATCAATCCATGCATATGCTTGCGCGGAACTCCCTGGCATGTATAACCCTTCTATTGCCCCCCTCCTGCTTCCCAGACTAGCCGCCCGCTGTAAGACTCCAAACGGTGCTAAGCCGTGGCAGTTCTGTGGAGGGGAAAGGTGCTGTTTAGGCTGCCCTCCTAGGAGTTACAATAATATTTAAATGTAACCGGAATCAAGGTCCAGAACCTTATGGATGAGAAATCAAAGTAAGGGAAGAGGATAAGAGTTGTTGGTAGCGATGGAAACAACACTATCTGAGGCAAGATGGTGCAGGTAAAGACTTGAACAAATAAGTCAAGGTTTGTTCAGAGTTCAATAGAACAAGGCAGTTGTAAGTAACAACGCCCAAAAGCTAATAACTCTGGTTGTCAGCAGCTGATTAGGAAAGATCAACTCAATCCCAACCAACCTCCAGGTTCTCAATGAACCTGCCCAACTCTCCGCAATCAAGCGCTTGAAGGGTACCAGATAACTGTGGGAGGCTGAACAAAACAAAAGCAATTTGTTTATGAAGCTCTAGAAGCAAATCAATAACGAATTCAAGCAAGAATATCCCAACACTTCTCAAGGGACTCAAGAATAGCGTGGCAAAATTAAACCTTAAAGAAGAAGGGAGGTATAACACTCCAGGTTTTGAAGCTTAATAAAACCTCTTCAATCAAACGTGATTGGCTCCAGAAAGATGATCAAGGAGATATCAAGACCAGTATGGTCGGAAAAAGGGATCAGAGTGGTATAACACACCCAAGAATTCAGACAGACAGGAATTCTTCTTCAACCAGCAAGGCTATTGGTTGGTGATAAGGATCAAGGTCACAAGGGACAGAGTTTGAGTACGGAGGCTCAAAGTATCAAGGGGCAATCATGGATATACCCAGATAAGTTTCTCAGATAAGTGGGGAAGGATGCCCACGGATAAGTTGATTATGATGATGGGGGAAACAGATGAGATGAGATGATGATGGTCTGATGGGATGCTGGGCCAAAAGGCAGGGGAGAGCCCCTCCTTTTATAGACATGAGGCCCTGTATACTATGTACAAGAGATACTACAAATAGGTGCGGGAAAATGAAAACATAAAAAAAGATGACATGAGAGGAAAAAAAAAAAAAGAAATGTCTCCCGCGTCGAGAATGACCGCGGGCAACCAGATGGACACCCGCGACAGCGTTCGCGGGTGTCAACAATGGCTGTTGTTGCCCAATCGGCGGGGACAGCGGGGTGAAGGTTCCGACGGCCGCGAGCGGTCGCTTGCGGTTGTTGGTCGGATCAGATGATGGGCAAGGAGGGCGTGAGTTTGAGTTGATGGTCGTTGTCTTGGCCGTCATTGTCGTTGTCGTTGTCAGATTGGAGGGATGAGTGGATGGTAGGAGTGATAGATCAGATGATAGTTGACGACCGTTGCGACAAGTGACGGCGTCGGTTGGATGAGAGGATCGGGAAGGATCAAAGGGATCGTCAAAGGTGGTTTGACGATTGCTTGCGTCGCCAAAAGTCAGGGCCGCAAGCGCAACAAGTAGGAGTTAAACATAGGAGGGGGGGATCGAAGCGGAGAGACAGGCAAGAGGCCTGTCCTAGACCGCTAGGACAGGGAGAAGTTGAGAGATGGGGGGAAATGAAGGTACCCATAGGGGTACAACCAAAAAAAATATTTTTTTTTTTTTTTTTTTTTTCCGTGGTGTCCCGGATTGGTCACCACATCTCTCCCCAAATTACAGACTGTCCCTAGTCTGCATCTAAAATTTGAAGGGATGAAAAAAAAAGGCAGGGAACAAAGAAATTGAAGCAAAGTTTGGCCATTTCTTGATCTTGAGAGCAATTGAAGAGTTGAGGAAAATATCTTGATTCTTCCAAATGAGCCCTAGAAGCGGCAGGAATAGAACAAGGAGGGCGTCCCAGGTGCTCACATATGTGGCATACAGTAGAGTTTTACAAAAAAAACGCAGCAAATGACCCTGGTGGTGCACAATTGGGAGGACTTACTTCTGAGATATGTTGCCCCCACAACAATGAAACTTCTTGACTTGATCAGCAGAGAACATCCTGGCCAACCGAGTACCATCCAGCTCCTCCAAAACATAAGATCCACCTCTAACTTGATGAACCACTTGATAAGGGCCATTCCAACGATTAGAGAAAAGCTTGCCCCACTGGGTCTCCAAAGATCAATTATAAGCTAAAACTAGGTCACCAGGGTTCAAGGGCTCCCTGACTCGATTAGAGTGCTTGCCCTCCCAATACTGGACGGATTTTGCTCTGGACTACATCATCTTTTGATAAGCTTCATCACGAACGTCTTCACTTCGCTCCAGTTTCTTGGATCTAGCAACTAACAGATCAGTGGTTGAGGACACCTCTTCCCAAGAGATACCCAAGAAAGATTCCATTTCCAGATCAAAAGGAAGGACTGCTCTTTGACCAAAGATGATTTCATAAGGTGAGTAGCCAGTAGTCCTTTTGGTTGAGATTCAATCAGAGAAGAGAAAAAGAGGAAGGAATTTGCGACAATTCTTGCCACTTTCACCAGCCAGTTTAACAAGTGCAGCCTTCAAAGGGGCATGGCCTTGTTCCACCATGCCTTGGCCTTCAGGATAATAAGGAGTAGTAACTCTATGTTGTCCAGGAAGGGATTGGATCATTTCAGCAAGCTTGCCCCCAAATTCAGAGCCACCATCAGTAGAGTAAGATCAAGCCAGGCCATAACGCATTGTCCAGGTCTTGTAGAGGAAAGCTGCCACTGATTCAGAGCTAAGGTTCTTAAGAAATTTTGCTTCAACCAATCCGGAAAAATCATCTCTAGCCACAATGGGGTACTTAGCACCACCTGCCTTAATATGAACCACATCCATAGCAATCCTTCCAAAGACAGTGGACTCCCCAGTAGGATAACCAATTTCAGCTGGGCGCCTAAGATCACGTTTTTGACAAAATTCACAACTCTTGCACCATTGGGAGATGGATTTCTTCAAAGATGGCCACCAGAATCGTTCGGATAGTCGTCGATAAGTTTTGGTTTCCCCACAATGACCAAGGCCTTCATGAAGACTTTCAAGGATAGAATCTTGTTTAGAGGGAATAGTAACAACAATAAGAGCAAAAGGATTGCCTCTCTTCATAAGTCTAGAGCCTTGAACAAAAAAATCAGAAGACTTTTGTTTAAGAGATCAAAATTCCTTAGCAGAGAGATCAGGAGGTTTTTGAAGAGTTGAAAGGTACTGCTCTAATTTAAGCCAGAAGCCTTGTTGAAAGCCAGAATAATTTTGAGAAGAAAAAGAGAAAATAGGTTGGATTAAAGGTTCCTCTTCATTGAAATCTGTTCCAAAATCAGATTTGTTGTCCCCAAGAGGTTGTCGAGATAAACAGTCAGGCATGGTGAAAGATTTCCCGGGCCTGTGAACAATATCAAAAGTGAAAAGCTGGATAAAGGCCACCCAACAAGTCATAGGAGCATTGGGAAGACTGGGAGCGTTGATCATTTCAATGATGGATCAAGCATCAACTTGCAATTCGAAATGTTGGCCCCAGAGAACGGTTTGAAGTTTCTTCATCATTTGAGCCACACCACAAAGTTCCAGTTTGGGCTGGGAGTATCTAGATTCTACATCTGAAAACAACAAAGATTCATAAAGAGCAGGACGGTCCCAACCATTTTCATCTTCCTGAGTAAGGACGGCCCCAACAGATTGATAACTAGAATCAACAGCCAGCTCCAGGTCCAGAAGAGATCTTTTTCAAAACTATGTCTTTACCAACTATCCTTTTGAGTAGCTGGAAAGCACATTCACAATCTTAGGTCCAAATCCATTCAGCATCTTTTCTGGTTAGACGACGCAAGGGTGCACAGATTTTGGATAAAGATGGGATAAAGATTCTAACATAAGTGACAACACCTAGAAAGCCCCTAACTTCAGTTGGATTGATTGGGGTAGGCCAAGAGATGATCTTGTTGACTTTGGCTGGTGCCATCCTTCTTCCTTCCTTGCAGACCACATGACCAACAATTTCCAGAGCAGGGACACAAGCCGCCAGTTTGGATCCAGAGACAGTAAGGCCAGATTCCTTGATTCAAAACAGAATCCTCTCCAAGGTAGTAGCATATTCCCAGATAAAAAAACAAATTCCTGAATGCCAAGGTAAGAGCTCATTATCATAGTCAGATACTGGACCTTTAATTCCTCCATTGTCAATAAAGATACCAGCATGATCAGGGATTTCATCCTTGAGGATCCACATCATCTGAGCCTGATAGACTGCAACCGAGTTGGTGGCTCCTTGAGGCAATCCAGTAAGTTGAAATCAACCAAGAGGAGTATTGAAAGTAGTGAGAGGACAAGAAATAGGATGTAAGGATTGTTCGTAATAGCCACCCATAATATCCCCTAGACCATAGCAAGCTCTCCCCGCGAAGGATTCAACAAATTCTTCAGTAGCAGGAGGGATACCAGAGTCTTTAATAGTAACTTTATTAAGAGGTTGAAGATCATGAACTATTCTAAGTTTACCATTACTCTTGAGGACACAGAAGACGGGGCTGGAGTAACTAGAAGTTGACTGTTCATACAGGCCAGTTCAAACTTGTTCCCGGACCAACTTGATGAATTCGTCAACTTTAGCAGCAGGGATAGGGATCTTTTTCTTTTGCCAAGGATCATGTTCAACTACAGGGATGATATAAGGGAGACCATAGGATTCCTGCAAGAGACCTCTCTCTTCTTCACAGAAAGCAATAGATTTTTCCCTTAGAGATAAGACATTTTTGATCAAATTTAACTCATCAGGAAGAAGCCATCCATCTGGACCAAAGTTGACCACCTTCAGACGTTCTTCAGTGACCCGTCCATTAGGCACAAAGGGACCAGTAAGAGATTGAGGAAGACCACAGTAAGGATCGCAAGATAGAGGAGGACGCATAAGGGGAGGATTGAGGTTGAGAGGCATAGGCTGGTTGACTGGTTGGATCTTCTTAGCAACTGGTTTATAATTAGTGGCAAAAGAGAGAAGTTCTTGTTTCCTCCAAGAGTTGACCAGAGAGACTTGATTACAAAAGCTGAGTCCAAGTTCCACCATCTTCCAAGTCCGATGTTCTGCAATATCCTTGAAGGGTGCCTTTTCCATAAAAGGAGAACCAGGAGATAATACGTTGCTCACATGTGTGGCACAAGGTAGGGTTTCGAAAATGACGGTAAAAGATTGCCCTGGCAGTGCACAATTGGGAGGACTTACTTGTACCCCAAATTGCCTCCACTGAAGCCCATATTCCTTCATACCAAAATCACCAAAAACGGAATTGCAATTAGGATCTAGTTTAGACTCATTGCGGAGATTCGAACCGGAACTGAGAGAAGATTGATCAGACTCAAAAGTAGAAGGAAAAGAAGACACAACAGATCCAGATAGAGAAGGAGATGGAGAAGAAATATTTTTGGATTTTTCTATTTTGATATGTTTTTGTTTTTTAATATTCTTGAGCTCAGAAGAGAATGATGAAAGGAATGAAAAATAAGCCTGAGGGATGGGAGTTGACCCTTGAGTTGCAGTCTGAGGCTGAAAATAACTGCAACTATTAGTAGGATCAACTATTCCCCTAAAAAATGAGAGGAACTAGAGTTATCCTTCTGCTTCCCCTTAAAAGATGATTTGGGAGAATGACCAGGAAAATCTCTTTCCCAACAACCAGAATCCAAAGAGCAAAGAGGAACTTCAATTTTCCTGCCATCAGCATCAGGGAGAAGAATTCTCTCCCCAACTTGATAAGAAAACATCAGGGTTGCACCAAAGTCCATTAAGAAGGGTTGTCCCAAGATCATAGGACTGTCCAAACGAGTGATCCAAAAGTGGAAGTTTCCAACAATATTTTGACCAATCCTGACCGGTACATCCTCAGCAATACCAACCAGTTCACAAGCTTGATTTCCTATCCCATACACTGCAGAGTTGAAGCGGACCCTAGGACTAAGTTTGAGCTTGCAGGCCATAGCATCCAAGATTAAGTTAAGCTGAGATCCAGAATCCACAAGAGGAGAAACAGTTTTAGCTGAGTCACCAAGATAACAAGGAAGGAAGCCAAGGGGACAGGAATAAAGGTTGGAGTCTAAAGAAGGACTGGTTCCACCAGAGTCCTCCATTAAAGTGCCAGAGGAGACTTTGAGTTCTTCAGGGCCAATTTCCACACGTCAACGAGAGACCCATTTCTTCATTCCTTCAGCAACAGATGGAGAGATCAATAGGAGTTCAGCCACAGATAGATCAGGAATTTTGAGATCAGAAATTTTCTTTAATACTCCCTCCACAGCATTGGGGTGATCCTTGGAGATGCCCCTTTCAAATTGAACTTTGGGCTGGGTGGAGGGAGGAAGTTCAGGTGACGCAGAATCTAAGATAGGATTAGAAGGTTGAGATGAGGGAGAAGGATCAGGGTGATCTGGGATCCTTTCCATGAGTGGTTCCTTTTCCACCTCCATGTCTTCTACATCAGAGGAAGGAGGCTCAAGTGATGATCGACGTTTAACGGGTTTTAGAAGGATTGAAGTTGGCAAGGAAGGAGCCTTATGAGGTTTAGGTTCCTCATGTTGTTTTCTGGCTGGATCAGATTGATAAGTAGTCCCAGCAAGACTAGAGGAAGAAATAGCTGGAGGGTACCAAGGTTGGAGGGTACCACAGGATGATTGAAATTCAAAGGAAGCAAGAGATGCTTTCACAGGAGGTGATGGCTGGTAAGAGGCCACCACATGTTGGATAGGATGAGACAAGTCAAAAGGGATTAGAGCACCATTAAGGAGGAAGTAATTGTTCCCCCTCTGCTCTACCAACTTTTCCTTTAGGTCCTTCTGAAGTTCTTGGCATCGTCCGGTTCCATGGCCTTCCCTATGACAGTAGTAACAGACCAGAGTTGATTTGGGGACAGAAGAAGGAGTTTTAGGAGTAGCTAGCGAAGAAATCTTTTGATCTATTTTGTTCTCAAAGGCTCTAAGTAACTTGGTGATTTCATCTATAGTAGTAGGTTCTTGATTGGAATTAGGATCTGCTTTAGGCCTACGATCTGCCTCCATTTTAATCATAATATCGTTTGACTCTTTAAAAGAAGGAGCATGGACCGGTTCAGTAGTTCTAGGCTTTTCAAAGGTTAGAGAAGTTTGACCTTTCATGACTTTATCCACAGTACTCCTAAGGGTAAGAAAAACAGGGAGCTTGAATCGATTATCCCTGGTGGTAATCATGGATCCAGATTTGACCAGTTCTTCTTTAATCCTTTCCTGCACAGCCAACAAAAAATATTGGAAGAACTTTGCTTGAATTTCATCCACCGTGTCAATGTGATCGTTTTGGATAAGATAGTTTTGAATGGGATCCCAAGACTTCCTAAAAATCTGATAGTCAGAGGCTGAAGAAATACCACCATTGGAGATCCACTGAGAAACCAGAGCATCCAAATCCTGCAGAGTAAACCTAGCCACATCTATTTTACCCCAGTATGCCAACATAGCCTTCCTGAGAAGCGTCCAGTTATGGGATTCAAATCCCTCAAAAGACTCAATTACCTCCATAACTTCATCAGAGGAGATAAAGAATTGCAACTGATAAGCCATATCAAATTCACTAGCTCCATCCACTTCAGCAGCCATTTTGTAGGAGTCCAAGAATTGCTTGACATTTGTACCTTTGAAGCCTAAGTTCTTGTTCTGAGGTTTGATCTTTACCATCTTAGGTCGGACAGAGGTGGTTGGAGTAGCGGAAGATGCCATATCGAATAACAGAGTTCCTAGGGGATCCAAAGAGCAGATTTCCAAAGTGGCTCACGAGTGTGGCAAGAGTAGGGTTTTGCCAAAAACAACAAGTATCTTGCCCAAGCAGTGCACAAATTGGGAGGACTTACTTCTAGGACAAGTTGCCTCCATGGATCAGATTTGAGAAGAGAAAAAAAATAGGAGAAAGAAAAAAAAGATCGGATTTTGAGGTTGATTTTAAATGTCTTGGGACTGTAAATCCCAAGGATGCTGGTTCAATCCCGGCCCGGGGGACCAAATGTAAGACTCCAAATGGTGCTAAGCCGTGGCAGTTCTGTGGAGGGGAAAGGTGCTGTTTAGGCTGCCCTCCTAGGAGTTACAATAATATTTAAATGTAACCGGAATCAAGGTCCAGAAGCTTATGGATGAGAAATCAAAGTAAGGGAAGAGGATAAGAGTTGTTGGTAGCAATGGAAACAACACTATCTGAGGCAAGATGGTTCAGGTAAAGACTTGAACAAATAAGTCAAGGTTTGTTCAGAGTTCAATAGAACAAGGCAGTTGTAAGTAACAACGCCCACAAGCTAATAACTCTGGTTGTCAGCAGCTGATTAGGAAAGATCAACTCAATCCCAACCAACCTCCAGGTTCTCAATGAACCTGCCCAACTCTCCGCAATCAAGCGCTTGAAGGGTACCAGGTAACTGTGGGAGGCTGAACAAAACAAAAGCAATTTGTTTATGAAGCTCTAGAAGCAAATCAATAACAAATTTGAGCAAGAATATCCCAACACTTCTCAAGGGACTCAAGAATAGCGTGGCGAAATTCAATCTTAAAGAAGAAGGGAGGTATAATACTCCAGGTTTTTAAGCTTAATAAAACCTCTTCAATCAAACGTGATTGGCTCCAGAAAGATGATCAAGGAGAGATCAAGACCAGTATGGTCGGAAAAAGGGATCAGAGTGGTATAACACACCCAAGAATTCAGACAGACAGGAATTCTTCTTCAACCAGCAAGGCTATTGGTTGGTGATAAGGATCAAGGTCACAAGGGACAGAGTTTGAGTACGGAGGCTCAAAGGATCAAGGGGCATTCATGGATATACCCTGATAAGTTTCTCAGATAAGTGGGGAAGGATGCCCACGGATAAGTTGATTATGATGATGGGGGAAACAGATGAGATGAGATGATGATGGTCTGATGGGATGCTGGGCCAAAAGGCAGGTGAGAGCCCCTCCTTTTATAGACATGAGGCCCTGTATACTATGTACAAGAGATACTACAAATAGGTGCGGGAAAATGAAAACATAAAAAAAGATGACATGAGAGGAAAAAAAAAAAAAAAAAGAAATGTCGCCCGCGTCGAGAATGACCGCGGGCAACCAGATGGACACCCGCGACAGCGGTTGCGGGTGTCAACAACGGCTGTCGTTGCCCAATCGGCGGCGACAGCGGGGTCAAGGTTCTGACGGCCCCAAGCGGTCGCTCGCGGTTGTCGGTTGGATCAGATGATGGGCGAGGAGGGCGTGAGTGAGTTTGAGTTGATGGTCGTTGTCTTGGCCGTCATCGTTGTTGTTGTTGTCGGATTGGAGGGATGAGTGGATGGTAGGAGTGATAGATTGGATGATAGTTGATGACCGTTGCGACAAGGGACGGCGTTGTTTGGATGAGAGGATTGGGAAGGATCAAAGGGATTGTCGAAGGTGGTTCGACGATCGCTTGCGTCGCCAAAAGTCAGGGCCGCGAGCGCAACAAGTAGGAGTTAAACATAGGAGGGGGGGATCGAAGCGGAGAGACAGGCAAGAGGCCTGTCCTAGACCGCTAGGACAGGGAGAAGTTGAGAGATGGGGGGAAATGAAGGTACCCATAGGGGTACAACCGAATTTTTTTTTTTTTTTTTTTTTTTTTTTTCCGTGGTGTCCCGGATTGGTCACCACACCGCAAACTCAGTTGGGTTGACTCCATCACATGGTCTGCATTGTCCAAGCAGGTTGCAAGCCCACCGCGCCCAGAGTAGGACCAACCGGCACCCAGTGTCAAGCCCTGCAATCCCTACTGGTCAGCCCGCAGCAGGCACTGGTCAGAAAGCGCGCAACTTAAATGCTGAGCCCAACCTACCCAACTGCCAAGCGCGCAGCCTGCTACGCAGTTCCCAATCCAAGGTTATAAATATGAAACCACACAGGGAGGGCTGTCAGGCCCCACAAAGGGCCCTAGGTGAGAAACAAGCAGCCCCAAGCAGGCTGTGATCCAGGCGGTGGCCCCAATGGGCGGCCAAGGCCCCAATGACCCCAAAAACATACTTTGGCGGGCCAACATGTCTGGCCAAATATGTCCATAATAATCCTTGGGACCATAAATGCCCAGATAAGCCCATCTGGATAAGGTGGCCCATCCACCCTGACAGGACCTTCAAGGCCTGTGTCCCAGTTGACTTGGAAAATGTGTTTTGGTGCCCAAATTCCCAAAAACAATAACATCCACATAGGCCCAAGCGGCCCACTTGATGTCCAATGGGCTGTGGAGGCCCATTTGTGCATCCCATTTGGTTTACACACTAATATGCACATTACCTGAGTGCATCCATATTTTAACAACATACTCTATATGTTAAATATATGCCAACGTACTTGGAATTAAGAGGTAAATACATGATCAAGCTATATGTAACTGAAGATATGCAATGATTGTGAGGATTTCTAGACTTCTATAGCGTCCATTAGACTGATGTAAAAGTAATAAGACCAATTAACTAACCTTTTGAGTATTTAAATGAAAAACTTACCCTGAAAATCCAATCCAATGAGTACTAGTTATTTAATAATCATTTGCTATATTTTCATGGTGTTTTCAGCCCTTTAGGACAAAACCAGGGAGAGCCTGGAACTACCACGATGGTTCTGAGGGCTCCTGTTACCTTCAAAAAGGGGAATTTCTACCCTATAGACCCTCCCTCAGTTATCTATTATTTATTATTGATCCAGTATACAGAAAGAGTTAACAAGCCCACTCACCCTAATCAGAATATTTTCTGGGGCCCTAAACTTTAGTAAAAAAATCATCAAATAATCAAATCCTGGAGTCCATGTTTGTGTGGAAATTCCTTTTGGAGTTGTACCATTTATTTTTACTTTAAAGGGTTTGAGTTTACTTTGTAAATAAATCTCCTTTAGGCTTTATTCAGTCAAAGCCAGGTCCCTTATCTCTTTACAGAGATCAAGGTGTGGCCTTTTACTCATAATACTGAGTTATAATTTGATTTGTATTTCCTTTTAACAGGTTTAATGTTGTAATAAGTCCTTAAATGATTTTAAAATTGGTTTTCTTGTTTTTTTGCAGGTTTAACCACAGACAAGTGTAGTAATAGAGGTCAAATCCCTGAAATAATTGATGCTCTGGGTTTCTGTACTCTGGTGAAATTTTTTCATCCAATCATAATAACCAGGCCATCTATGACGCTCAAAGAGCTCAAAACAGATATGTTCTTAGAATTCTCCTTGACAACTCCAATTATAATAAATTAATCAAAAATGAAATATCAGTAGATCAAGCCAAAATTTGGTGAACTATTGTGGCCTACTACGCTTTGGAAACCGGGGAAAATAGAGCCAATATAATAAATCAGTTATTTATCATAAGATTTTAAAAGGGGGTAATGAACTCTGCCATCAGTGAATATATAGGAAAATATTTCCTAAATTGTTTGAAATTCCCAATTTCTGCAAGATAATAGCTTTTTATGTCCTTAGAAATGTTCCTGAAAGTTTCAACAACTTATGCAACATAATTTTTATATAGAAAAGAAAACCTATCACTAGATGACCTATTTAGCAGAATAGAAAATCATCTAAAACGGAAGAATGAACTAGTAAAGAATCATAAAGCCCTAGACGCTATCACAAGAAAGGAAAAGAAGTCAACAAGCAACAACAATTACTGCATCATGGGGAGTGGAAATCATGATCCCACATCTGCAAATAAGGAGGACAACTGCTTTGAAATGCATCCCAAGAAATAAGAAGAATGGCTGAAACAAAAAATGAGATCTTTGGCCTTCTTGGCATGTGCCTTGATAGCTCAAAATATGGCCATCTTGGACAGTGGGGCTTCAAGTAGTCTCCTTGAAAAATTGAATTGCTTTCAAGAAATCTCTTCTACTTCTTTCTCTTTGGCAATGGAAAATGGAAGAATAATTAATGCTGAATTGGAGGAAGATGTAGTGATTCAACTGAAAAATGGGCTGAAGCTTCCAGTAGAGAAGGCGCTTTTGTCAGAAGATGTAACTAGTCACTCAATTGCTCCTGTTAATTTTCTAAAGATGGGATTTTCCCTAATTGGTCATCCTTATCATGCCAATTTAATTTCTTCTTTTGGACAACTACTGATCAGATGCAACATTCCATATGGCATGCTATCTTTCCACTTAAAAGAAAACTACAGCAACAAATTCTCAAACACAGTTCTGCCAGACCCTGTGCTCAGAAATCATCAAGCCTTAGGACAACTCTCAAAAAATATGAATCAAAGCTCCTGGGGGAATTAAATACATCCTGTAAAGCGTGCAATTTCAGGAAGTCAAAGCAAACTCCCTTCCCAGGTAAACTACCAAGGGTGTCAGAGAAATTAGCTGTTATTCATGTGGGAGTCTGTGGTCCTATCAATCCTTCATCAAACAGTGGATCTTTTTACTTTCTTCAGTTGGTTGAAAATTGAAGTAGGTTCAGATGGGTCTATTTTATAAAGAATAGATCAGGGGTTTTCAAAAATTTTGTTTATTTTAAAAGGATTGTTGAGAAAAAATTTGGAAGACAGATCAAATCCAACATCTCTGAAAATGGTTCATAATTTGTCAATTCAAGGACTGAAGAGTTTCTCTGACTTCAAGGAATCAATGCCACCAGAACCACCTTGTATACTAAAGAACAAAACTGTGTTGCAGAAAGAGGAAAATTGGCCATTGTTGAGAAAGCTTGTTGACTTTTTCTACATTCAAATTTAACAATGATATTCTGGGAAGAAGCTTCCAACAATGCCACTTCTTTACCAAATCAATCCCCAAATTTTCACAAAAAATTTATCTCCCCATAAAAAATACTTCATGGGACCCCACCGGGCTTGGATCACTTACATCCTTTTGGATGCTGGGTTGTGGCTCACTTACCCAAAGCACATAGGAAATAAAAATTTGAAGCAAGAGGAAAAGAGTGCATTTTTATGGGTTATGTTGAGGGTCACAAGAATAATAGACTCTAAAATTCTATGAACTCTGAGATCATATTCAGGAAAAATGTCAAATTTTTTTATTATGATTTTGAAAAGAATGTAGCTAACTACAAACAATCTTCTTCTGGGTCCTTCTGCAAAGAACTATTCCTGGTGGCGTGGAGAAATTCAATATCAAATTTGACTCCCAAGGTCTCTGAAATCAGGGAGGATGTAGGATCAGGAGGTCCTCTGAAAAACAAGGGTGTTGATGACTTTGGCGTTGCTATGGCGAAAAAGGGCATAACAAAAACCTCCAATTACAGGGGCTCTGCTCCTGTAGAATTTTCTCCTTCAAATGGTGCTGTGTTTTATAACAGTGAAAAATTTCCCTGTGAATAAAATAATGTCTGTCCAACATCTATTGCTGAAAATCCGGTGGTGATGGAACAAACTAAAGAAATTTCCAGACCACAAACCGCTTCAAAACCCAGTTTCTACTATTTCCCTGCCTCTACACCAGCTCTATTCAGTATTTCAAGTTCTATCAATCCTGGGGCTATTCTGGATGGACCACATAGGGGGAAGAAACTAAAAAATAGTTTTGTTGGGGTCCTTCTATTGTTGGAACAGCCTCGAAAGAATCATTGAATGGCCTTAAAAGGGGAAAAGGGAAATGAATGGGAGAAGGAAATAAATGATGAACTTGCAAGTATCACCAAACACAAAGTCTAGGAGTGCTGCCCTATTCCAAAAGGAGAAAATGTCCTAGGAAAAATGTGGTTATTTAGAAAGAAGACTGATTTGGCCAGTAATATAATTAAATAAAAGGCACATCTTTGTGTGGAACTTGTTGGAAAAGCGGAGGGAATAGACTCAAATGAGACATTTTCCCCAACTGATCAAATGGGAAGCTTAAGGATCTGACTGGCTCTGTGTGCCCACAATGGATGGTATATCCACCAGATGGACATTAAGACAGCTTTCTTACATGGGTTTGTAGAAGAGGATGTTGAGATATGATCAATTCTTTCATGCAGTCTTCAGGACCTCAGTCCCTGCATGCTTGTAGTTGGTTACTCATTCATCATATGTCCTCAAAAAGTGACATTGTCATTGACCTCTACAAGCATATCTTTACCACCGGGAGGCAAGAGTCCTTAGTATAGTTGGGAGTACACTTTACATGCACATGAGAGACCTGGGTTCAATTGGCAGAGGACACATGTTATTTTCACATTCTTACAGAGGAAGTCTACATCAAGATTCCAGAAGGATACAACCAGGAACAACCACCAAATTCCTTCCTCAAATTAAATAATTCTCTTTGTGGGCTTAAACAAAGCCCAAATTGTTGGTATCAGTGTCTTCTCCTGTTTTTCTCTGCAATCAATTTCAACCTGTCACCTGTGGATCCCTGCTTCTTTGTATCCAAAGCAACAAATACTTGCATTTTTATCCACATTGATGACCTTATAATTGGGGGTCTAAACATGTGAGAAGTCAAACAAAAATTGGAGGCTTTTTTCAAAATGGATGACTTGGGGGAGGCAGAGTTCTTTCTAGGAATGAAGGTAACCAGGGATAGATCACAGGAAAGTATCTTAATTGACCAAGGCCTATATATTTTGCAAATACTGGAAGAGTTTGGTTTGGAGAACAGTAGGCTGGTTGGAAGTCCTATCTCACATGGAATAGAGCTGTTTAAGGCATGTGATGGGCAAGCAAGGAATGTTTCCTTCAATTACTGCAAAGCCATTGGTTTACTTAACTATCTAGCTCATTGCTGTTGGCCCAATCTTGCATTTTCTGCAAGCACTATTTCTCAGTTCCTCAATGATCCATCAGAGCTTTACATTGCGGAATTCAAACATGTATTGCAATACCTCTCCAGCACCAAACTTTGGGCTCAGAGCCTTCAAGAAGGGGGGGGAGAGCAGTTTGATGGTGACAAGGATATTCTCTCATGCTTTTCTGATGCCAAATTGTGCAAGATGGATGTTTGAAAGTCAACTAGTGGAATGTGTGTTTTGAGCTTGGGGGCCATCATGTGGAGGGCTTCAAAGCAAAGAAATCTATCTCTATCTACCACCAAGGCTAAATATTGGGAAATTAGCAAAGGGTGTCAAGATTGAATTTGTATCTATTTTCTGCTGCCAAATACAATCTTTCCATCTACTGTTCCACACCTCTACAATGACAACCAAGTCACCATTGCTCTGGTGCTTAATCCCTTGTATCAGCATTGAACCAGGCACATCAACATACTACTCCATTGGATTTTCAATGTTGTCACAAACAAATCTGCTGACCTGTCCTACACTCCTACAGGAAGTATGATTGCAGATCTTTTCACTAAATCACTTCCATGGCCAACTAATTTTTTTCTGTGCAAGATGATAGGTCTCTCTTATTATCTTGGGTTTAAGCATGGGGGGGGGGTTTGGAATAATTCTGACTCAGAATAACCAGAAATGTTGAATCAACAAGACAAAAAATGTTCTAAAACTTTATTTCAAGTTTATTTTATAACTTTGCGTGCCTTATGATTTTAGAATTCAACCTCCATTTAATAATTTTTTTTTATTTCAAAATGTGTTTTTCTTTTTATTATTTCTTTGGTTGTACCCAAAAGTGCGGAAGCTGAATGAGGAGTACTTAAGAAAACTCAATTGTTTGGTCCATCACTTGTTTTCCCCATTCAGCTTCTCACTTTTCATTTTCATTACTGTTCAGGTAATTCTTAATTTTCTTGTTTTCTTCTCTTGAAAAGTGTGTTTCTAACATATGGGTGCATCAAGGTATGCTCTCAAAGCAAGTAATTATATGCTGAATTGTATTTAGCTTCTCGCCATTGTTCTTCATTAATGTTCAGGTACTTCTTAATTTTCTTGTTTTCTTCTCTTGACAAGTTTGTTTCTAACATCTGCACGCATCAAGGTACTTCTTAATTGTCTTGTTTTCTTCTCTCAGTAAGTGGGTTTCTAACATCTGAGCTCATCAAGTCTTCTATTTTCATAGTATCTGGTGGTCCCCCCCCCCTGCTCCTGCCCTCCTTGATGCTTGTTTTTAACTTCCTAGGTATAAATCCACACCCCCCCGCTCCTGCCCTCCTTGATGCTTGTTTCTAACTTCCTAGGTATGAATCCCCCCCCACTCCCTCCCTCCTCAACACTTTTTCCTACCCTTAAAGTTTCTAGGGATGAATCAAACCCCTCCTCCACCCTTCCCACTCTGTCCTGACTCCAAATACAGCCCCCAAATTTTGGAACACCAGGGGGGGGGGTTTGAGAGATATTTTTCACACTTCAACAACTACCAATGATGCACCAAATTTGCTGTGAAAAAAATGATCTTTCCACCAACCCTACACTCAACCACCAGCCAGATCTGGATCTGGTTGTTGCAATCAGACTAAAAAGAAAATGATCAGATTTGAGGTGAAGCAGACAAAGGGAGACGGAGATGAGTCACACCAAAAAAGAAAATTCTCAAGGCCACAAGTTGGTAGGAAAACAACCCAAGCAGAGCAGTAACCAGTACATCCAGATCAGGAAGCAGGATGCAGGTGGCACGGTTTTGGAACCGTACAAGGAAAAGAGCATCCTGTTTCTGAGCCAGTGATAGTAGATAAGAGTCACAAATGGAGCGTGCACCCATAGCACTAGGAGGGCCCTGGGGAGCGCAAATACAAGAGGAAGCGCATACACACAAATTAAAGGGAAATAAAAGAGGGAAAGAAGCAATAGGAAATAAGGATGAAGGCACAACGGCAATATGACCTCATTCAACATTCAACACCCTCCCTGCCTTCAATATTCTGGCATGTTTCACCCCACATTGATCTGCCTGAGCTGCCATTACAGAGAGAACCGTGATAACGCTTTAGTGAGGAAGTCTGCGGGGTTGTCCTTGGAATCTATATGTTTGATGGCAATGGTGCATTTCTCCACTTCTTCTCTCAGGAAATGGAACTGTAGTTCCATGTGTTTTTTTGAAAGCCGGCATGATTCGCTGAGTTACTTGCAATTTTGACACAAACGTCATTGTCCTCATGGATGACAACAGGCGCCTTAATTGTTGAACCAAGCACCTTTTCCATCAGAGATTTTAACCAGAGAATTTCCTTCACTGTTTCTGCAACTTCCTTGTATTTGCATTTGGTGGTGGATAGCATAAATATTGGTTGTTTCCATGATTTCCAGCTTATCACATTATAATTCCACAGGACAACAAAGCCGCTGATTGACCTTCTGGTGGTTGGACATGTGGGCCAGTTGGCTTCTACGTACAAGATGAGTCCAGTCTGGCACGGTGTTATTGAGAAAGTGAGCCCCACATCTGGGGTCCACTGAAAATAGCTGAGAGAAAGAATTTCAGGGTCCCAGTGCTTCTTCCTGGAAGTGTTTAAGAATTAAGAAAGCTAGTTAACAGCAAACATGATATCAGGCCAAGTGTTGCAGCTTATGTAGGTTAGCTCACCAACCAGTTTTCTGTAGTTTAAGCCGCTTTGGACAAAGGGCTGATGCTCCTCCTCAGATTCTGGAAGTAATTTCTCAAAGGGTCTGGAAGGCCTCAAGCATTTCTTGTGTTGAGGAAGTTTCAGCTTGCTACTATTGCAGAGCAAGCTGCAAAAGTAACAAAAATAACATAAAAATAATAATAATATAATTTACCTAAGAAGGAGTAGGAAAACCATAAATATTATTAAAGAAATGGATTATCCATTCAAAATTAGGTAGAGTCACTCACTGACCCCACCCTTGAAATCCAACTCCTTACATTTTTAAATAATTAAGGAAAGAAAAACCAAATTGCCACGGCACCACCATTGAGCTTTTTGGCCAATTAAATATTTCACACGTATTGTCACGTATAGGTTTCACACCTAAAATTCAGTCAGAATTGAGGTGTTGTGTGTATTTTACAAGTTACGGATGGAAATGTGTTTTGTCACCATCCCCACACGCAGCCGCCGCAGCCAATACACCCGCGCGCAGCTGAGATACAGCCCTGTCACTCCGTCAAGGTTGTGTACGCAGCCCCGGGCCTCTGACAAGTACGCAGCCGCGGGACTACGGCTTGAAAAAGTGACAGGCGGCCTGAGAAGCTTAGGTACTGCGCAAAAATGCTACAACCCACACAGGAACGTTCTACATATGTAATAAATGTTCCTGTGGATAGTAGATAGTCTAAAAGAACATTATATTATATAAAAATACTTAAATAACCCTCATACATATTTTTTATTAAATATAATTCAAAGTACCAAGAATGTCGAAAATAAGTCAATGACAACTTCTAAAAATATATTAAAATACTTTAATATACTATTATGAGAATTTCTAGACATCAGAATTGTTGTGAAATACTAAGAAAACTAATTATGTAAAAATATTACATGAATTACCATGACTTATATTTTTAAGTAATTATTTTAGTAAATCAACTGAAACTTGAAAATAAGGAGTAAAATCAATATCATGACTTTACTCCAGTTATTTAATACATAATGAGAACTCACCTGACATCAGGATGTCAGTAAAAATGTCTATTAAAATATTTATTAACTTACTGGGAACATTTACTAAGGATAATTAATTAAATAATACATAAATAGGACAGATTAGTGTTATTCACACATCCTCATATTAATTATAAAGTAGAATAATTCCCATACCCTGAGAAATTAGATGCTACCCATGCTACAACACCAAGAACACGTGACAGGCTAACACTGGTTACCCTGCTAGCCTAAGTGTCCGTCCCTTTGAGCCCCTGTACCCCTCAGAAGGATAATATTGGGACTCCAAAAGCTATGAATAAAGAGCTCTTTTGAGGATATTGATGGGCAGAGACCAAGTTATATTTATACCCAGACACCGTGCCAAGGTAATCAAGTACTTATAAGAGATAAGTAAGTGATTTATGGCTCAGCCTGATCAATAATATCAGTCCTCAACCTCTTTTTATCAATTAAAACTGCTGAACAACCTTATAACCCCAGTATACAGGTTTAACCCATCAGTGCACATCCCAAGCAGATACCCTAAGGATTTAATAATATACCAGTGAGTTTTATTATCCTTTCTCTGTTGTGGAAGCTTGGTTACAAGTCCCTGCCACTCCACCATGTATTTTATATACATATTATCTTTGGGTAAAATACCCTTTAAACTAAAGAGCCCAAAGTAACCAGGACTACGTGTTTTCATACTGAAATCCCTGAAGAGAGGTGTTAAAGATCCCCAATATAATTGTGGCCCCTCTATGAAAATATTTGACAACCAATTGATTCATATTGATTTATAACAAAACCATAACCAAACCAATTAACCTTGTGATAAGCTTAATACAAATATTTTACAGATTTTTGCTGAATTTATTAAATAATATATTTATTATTTATTTTATCACATCTGGTAGCTAAAGGATAGCAAGGGTCTTGGCATCCAGGAGGCTGACAGGAAGTCAGTATTGATTCATGAGTGAGGATATGTAAGTCCCTTGAATTAGATGGAACTGGTTCTGAAGTTGGCTCACATTCATTCCCAGAAGGAGCGGCACCAGGACCAGATCCTTGATTTTGAAGCGGCCCTGAATGGAGTCAATATAAGGCTGCGGGTTCCGGCTGAAAATGGCAATATTGTCCACTTGCACATAAAGGTAGGTTTTGCACTTCCAGAACATGCATCAATCAGCCTCACTTCAAATAAATCCTTCCTGGGAAAGCCAACCACTCAGTGTGTTTTACCACATTTGAGGTGCCTGCTTCAGGCCGTACAGAGCCTTTTTGAGCTTGAGGGACTTTCCTGGAGTCACCTGTACACTGGCCAGTCTTAGGATATGGATGGTCTCCCTTAAGGGAGCATTGAGGAAAGCTGATTTGACATTGAGCTCTTGGAATTTGTAGCCTTTCTGGACAGAGTGTGCGATGAGAAGTTGGAGTGAGGACCTGTTGCCCATGGGCCCAAAAAAATTGGTGTAGTCAACCCCAAATTTCTGGTGGAAACCCTACACCCAAAGCCAGGCCTTGAATTGAATGATGTGGTTTTCTTTATTTTTCTTGGTGTGGAAAACCCAGATACACTTCAGCTGGTTGATGGAATTGGTCCTCTCACACTCTTCCCACACCTTGTAGGACAGAAGATTTTGAATTTCCCTGTCAATGGGGGAAATCCATTCCAGTCTGTGGGATCTGCGCAAAGCTTCATCCAGAGAATTGGGATCTTGGAGTTCAGTATTCAGAAGATTCAGTTGAAGTTCCACAGCCAATGGTTTTTTTTGAGAGTTTGTAAGAATTTTGCATTTGGAGACTATACTTTGGTAGGAAACAGAGGTTTTCTCAGCAGTTGAAAGGACTGTATCAGGGGTTGAAGTTGTTTCAGGAGGAATGGCGGGGAGTTTTTCCCCGGTGAAAGGCTGCGGAGGATTAGGAAATGGATTGAGATCTCCAAAGAATCCACCTTTGTTGCGCTCAAAATTTTCCTCAAGAAAGGTGAAATGGGCGCTTGAGTGCACCCGCTTGGTTTGATGGTTGATTATCTTATGGGATGAGAAATAATTAATGTACCCAAGGAGCATACCCTTTTCTCTGTTAGCCAACAGTTTGAAACCGCGCCTGGCCTTGGGAATGAGTGAGTAAGTGGTGAAGCCAAATGGCTTGAGGAAATGGTGGTTGAATGGCTGTTGGAACCAGATTTTGTAGGGAATTTCTCAACCCTTTGATAAGACAGGAAGCGCGTTCAGAAATTTGGTTGCAGTTTTGAAAGCTTCAGCCTAGTAGGTGGGGGGAAGTCTGCTTTGCACCAGTAAGAATTGGGATTTATCTAGAATGGAACTGTTTGTTCTTTCAGCTAGGCCATTATGTTGGGGGTGTATGCTGAGGCCAGGTGATGATTAATGCCATGAAGCTTAAAATACCCACCAAGCTCCTCATTCACATATTCACCCCTTTTTTCCAATAAAACTGTAGAAACCTTGGAGCTAAGAAGCCTTTTGGAGTGATTTATGAAGTTCTTGATGGCGGCTGGGGCTTGATCCTTGGAGTGGAGGAAAGAGACTGACTTGAAGCCTGAGAATTGGTCAACAACGGTGAGGAAGTACTTGCAGCCACCATTTGAATTGACTGGAAAAGGGAAAACGGGATTGAGGTGAATTATTTCCAGGCAGAAAACAGCTGGTTTGAAGTGACCCCAAAACGGGGTGGCCATCATCTTGCAACTCTTGCAGATTTTGCAGTTGGAGTGAGATGAAATTTCTGGAAAGAGAGTTTTGAGTGCGGCCTTGTGGAGGTGTCCCAACCAAAGGTGCCATGGAGCGCCTTGAGGTTGCTTAAGGATAACACAGCTCTTGGAGGAGCTTTTGAACTTAGTGCCAGAAATTTTGACCAGGTGATTTCTGGCAGTGCCCAAGAGCAAGAAATGATCAAGGGAGATTTTGTATCCAGAATAGCCAATTTGATTTATAGTGGCTGAATTTGACATAAGTAGAGGGAGAGAGATGAGACAGGAACTCAGAGAGTGTTGAGATCTACCCTCAATTCCTAACCTCATTCCCGCCCGGGGATCCAAGTTCTCTCCCCGGCTCAAGCCCCCGAACTGCTTCTAGGTCCCGGTGACCTCCCTACCACAATTCTTCTTTCCTTCTGGGAAGCTTCTATCTTTGGGTCTCCCGCTCAATCTTCTGGTCTCGCTCTATCACCTCAATCTATTTCCTTCTCCTCCTCTTGACTTTCTATCTACCCTTTCTTCCATCTTCAATCTTTTCTTCCTTCTTCTCTTCCTTTCTCAATCTCAAATCTCAACCGTTGTCTCCGCTCAACTGTCTTGAATCTTGACCGTTGTCTCCGCTCAACTGTCTCGAATCTCAACCGTCGTCTCCGCTCAACTGGCCTAGTCTTCAAAGCTCCTCTGATCATATCTTCCTGGTAAGATGACTCGAATCTCATCTCAAGACTCAAATTGACCTAACAATATATGTTTGACTTCCGATTAGCATCTCCAAACAACCCTCAGTCTCATCTCTCTAATCTCGTATTCTCGTCTAATTGCCTGTCTATTCCAAGTATTCTTGACTCTTTTGTCTAAGCTGTTGGTGTTCTTTTCCTCATTTCTTTCTTCCTTCTCTCCTAGTTACTCCTTGTCTAACCCTCAAATCTAGCTTGTTGGTTCTAGTTCTCAGCCTCTTCCGCGTAATATTATTACAGTTCAAAGCCGAAAGAAGCTCCCCGCCAAACCCGACGCAATGAACAAACCAACAGGAGCCACCGACTATTTCCATCAAGTCGCATTGAAGGCTGCCGTCGACGCCATTCATCCATTAAACGAAGAAAATTACTCCATGTGGCGCAACAAAGTTCTCATGCTATTTGATCTCAAAGATATTAAAGACGCCATTAAAAGAAACTCCGGACAACTATCTGTGAAACAGGACCGGGAAATCAGGGCGATTATACTGTCCAAGTTGGACAGCACGACTCACGCCAATGTAGTCAACTCCTCAAACATAACTTCCTCAAAACTCCTCTGGGCTGAAATAACTCGCCAATTTGCATCCTCCAAAACTGCGAACAGAGCCAGGGTGTTCAACCAATTTCTCCACTCTATCTTCAAAGAACACTACATAGAAGGTTTTGTCACAGACAAAAAGCGAGCACTCACTCAAATGGCAGACGTCGGAATAGAACTCCCCAACGACATCCTTGCATATTTGGTACTTTTTAAGTTTCCTTCCAGTCTTGAGAACCTCAAGCAACAGATCATGCACGTGGAGAAGAATCTAACCATTGAGGTTGTATTCAACCACCTCATCCAATTCAATAACGAGCGCAAGGCCCAACAAAGATTGACCAAACCATCTACCAACGTTTCCCTGGTGGCCACCAAGAATAAAACTGAGAAAGACAACAGAAGAGGGAAAATGCGTTGCCGAGAGGGCTACCATGACCCGAATGCCCCTCACGCCGAATCATCCTGCTTTCACCTCCATCCCAAAGTTGCCCCTAGCTGGTGGATCGAGCAACAAAATGAATGGAAGAGCAAGATTAAGAAACAACCTACAATTAACTACCACGCTCTCCTAACCCTATGGATCAACACGGATAATAACCCGAATCTTCTCCTTGACTCAGGCGCTAACATTCACATCTTTAACGACATCAAATATTTCTCCAAAATCGAGATGCAAGAAGAGAAAGAGGAAATTAAGACAGGCAAACTGGAAGCTAACCTCAAAATTCATGGGACGGGCACCGTACAACTCGAATGGAACAACTCAGTAGTCACCCTTGAAGATTGTGCGTACTGCCCAGACATTGTGATCAACCTAATCAGTCCCGGCCAACTCTCTAAAAAGGGATGTAACCTTACCCAACATCAAAACCAATTCTTGGTCACCAAAGATGGTCTCATCTTCCTGAAAGGACTCATCCGAGACAACCTGTTTGTGATCAAGAAGCCCCAATCGATCGGTCAAGAGAATAAGGTCTTCCATCTCAATCACGGTTCAAATCTTGAGACAGAAGAAAAACCGTCTCTAATTGATCTTCACCAAATGTATGGACACACCTCCATGTCAACCCTCAAGCCAATCCTCAAGAACTCTTTTTCTAAAGAAGAACTCAACAGCTTCCAGTGCAATGGATGCATCAAGAGCAAGATCACTCGAGCTCCCTTCTCTGCCACATCAAATCAATCCAATAAACCTCTCAAATGCATCCATCTTGATCTGATCCTCCCAATTACCCCACAATCAAAGTCCGGAAACCAATACATACTTACCCTGGTGGACAACTTCACCGGATACCTTGCGGCTTTTCCTTTGACGTCCAAGGATGAAACTCCGGAGACAATCATCAACATCCTTGAAGTCAAATTAAAAAGGTTGAACTTCTACCCTTCTGAAATCTACTCGGACAAAGGGACAGAATTCGTCAACTCGACTCTCAAACGTTTTGCTCAATCCAAACACATCAAACTCCTCACATCTGAACCATATCACCCTCAACACAACGGTCGCGCCGAGAGGGCAAATCAAACAATAATAGAATCAGCTCGGGCCACGTTCTCATCTTTGCCACTGCCAAAGAATTACTGGCACGTGGTCACGAGAAGTTGTTGTTTCATGCTTAATCAGATACCCAAGGAAGGTAATGACCAGTCCCCCTGGGAACTAATGTTTGAGATGAAACTCCCCACTAATTACTTGAGACCTGTAGGTTTCCCTGCAGTCTACCTCACCAATCGCATGCAGAAAGGGAGGAAATTTGACAAAAAGGGAACTGAAGGGGTTTTAGTTGGGTTCAATCCCCCTTTTCACTCTTATCTCATTCTTCACTCATTTGGTTCTCTCATTGAAACAAAGCACGTCAGATTCCTCAAGAATCATTCAAGCAGCTTTCCAATTCTTGAACCTGAAGGATTGGACATTTTCTCCCAAGCCTCTCACGACTCAAATCCATCAGACTTCTCTGGCATAG
Source organism: Puccinia polysora (assembly GCA_025617555.3). NCBI lineage: Eukaryota > Fungi > Basidiomycota > Pucciniomycetes > Pucciniales > Pucciniaceae > Puccinia > Puccinia polysora. The sequence continues at coordinate 6,232,055 of CM062620.1, forward strand.
ACAAACAATTAGTGTTGAGGGATGTCGTAGTGGAAGACTCGGAAACAGACTCAGATCAAAACTCATCCAACTCTCCTGAATCTGAATCCCTCGAATCCTATCCCTCACCACCTCAAGTATCTCTACCTCTGGAACCCGTTGCTCAGGAAGTGTACCAATGTCCGCAACGTGAAACTCGGAAACCACAACGATACGGCTTCCATCACTATTATGAACCACCCTCATACAAAGCAGCGCGAAATTCCAAAGAGTGGCCCAAGTGGCAGAAGGCATCCAAAGAAGAATTAAACTTGATCGAAGATCAAGAAGTCTGGGAGGAATATTATGACACTCCCGACAACGTCCTAAATACAACCTGTGTCTTCAAAATCAAGCAGAATTGTCACGGTGAGCCGGTCAAATACAAAGCTAGATTGTGTGTACAAGGTTTTGATCAAGTACACGGGATCGACTATAACGAGACGTGGGCCCCAACGGGCAAGCTAGGGTCTTTGCGCATTGCCTTATTGTATGGTCTGAAAGAAAAAATGAAATTCACTCAATTCGACGTTAAAGGCGCTTTCTTACATGCTCCGCTGGATGAAACTGTCATCATCAAGACTCCAGAAGGCTCTCACCGAAATTCCCCTTATCTAAAGTTAAAAAAATTGCTGTATGGCCTCAAACAGTCGCCCAAAAACTGGTACAAAACTCTCACGACGTGGATCAAATCACAAGGGTTTCACAAATCTTCGAGTGACCCCTGTCTATACATCAATTCCAACTCCAAGGAAGTTCTCTACTTCCATGTGGACGATGTGATCCACGTGGGGAAGAGCGACGACTTTCAATCCAACTTTCTAACTCGTTTCAAGAACTCCTCTTGCCATCCGCCCAATACAATCCTAGGCATGCTCATGGAGGTAGAAGACAACTCAATCTTTTTAAGCAAACCTAACCACATTGAACGTGGACTGGAGGAACTGGGCTTAGCTGAATGTAAGGCGACTTACTCTCCTCTTACCAAAAATTTGAATCTTGAACCCGCCACAGATGAAGACCACGCAGAATTTATACAACTGAATGTCAACTACCGGTCCTTCATTGGACTACTAAATCACTTGGCCCAATATACGCGACCTGACATAGCATTTGCAGTGTCCAGCTTGGCTTGATTCAACACTAAACCGGGCATGACCCACTGGCGCAAAGCCCGCAAGGTGTGGAAATATCTCAAAACCACCAAAGATCTCAAACTTGTCTTAAGTTTTGACACAAATGCTGAACCCGTCTTGGCCTAAAGCAATGCAACTTGGGGAGACGACCCCACACTTCAAAAATCCCAAAGAGGATTTATTATATTTCACTACGGAAGCGCGGTGGTCTGGAACTCGTTCAGGCAGAAGAACATCATGTACTCATCCACCAAATCTGAGCTCAATGCTCTACTAGACTGTTTTCTCAAACTGAAATGGATATCTTACCTTATCAGTGAGATCCACCATTCTCCCAAGCTCAAACCTACCATATACATCAATAATAAAGGGTTGGAAAACAAGATTAAGAGATTTGGGTCACATTCCAAATCTTGCCACATCAACATCAAAACGAAAGGCCTTAGAGAAGAGTTCAACAACTCTGAATTCCATCTCTCTTTAATCTCAACAAACTGCATGTTAGCTGATCCGCTGACCAAGGCTTTGTCAATTGACTCCTTAAACCTTCTACTCAAAACCATCTCTGATTTCCAAGATAAAAGACACGTCAAACCTAGCCCTCTTACCAGTCAGGGGGGGTGTTGAGATCTACCCTCAATTCCTAACCTCATTCCCGACCGGGCATCCAAATTCTCTCCCCGGCTCAAGCCCCCAAACTGCTTCTAGGTCCCGGTGACCTCCCTACCAGGATTCTTCTTTCCTTCTGGGAAGCTTCTATCTTTGGGTCTCCCGCTCAATCTTCTGGTCTCGCTCTATCACCTCAATCTATTTCCTTCTCCTTCTCTTGACTTTCTATCTACCCTTTCTTCCATCTTCAATATTTTCTTCCTTCTTCTCTTCTTTTCTCAATCTCTAATCTCAACCGTTGTCTCCGCTCAACTGTCTCAAATCTTGACCGTTGTCTCCGCTCAACTGTCTCAAATTTCAACCATTGTCTCCGCTCAACTGGCCTAGTCTTCAAAGCTCCTCTGATCATCTCTTCCTGGTAAGATGACTTGACTCTCATCTCAAGACTCAAATTGACCTAACAATTTATGTTTGACTTCCGATTAGCATCTCCAAAAAACCCTCAGTCTCATCTCTCTAATCTTGTATTCTTGTCTAATTGCCTGTCTATTCCAAGTATTCTCGACTCTTTTGTCTAAGCTGTTGGTGTTCTTTTCCTCATTTCTTTCTTCCTTCTCTCCTAGTTACTCCTTGTCTAACCCTCAAATCTAGCTTGTTGGTTCTAGTTCTCAGCCTCTTCCGCGTAATATTATTAGAGAGGGGACCAGGAGTACGTTGTACAGTTTAATTTCTTTGCCCAGGTGGTTGAAGAGAATGGCTTTACCTATGGCTGTCACCAACAGTGAAGTTCATTCTGCTCCTGTTCCCACTTTCAGATTTATAGCATTTGACTCCCAGAGCAGAATGGAAGAAATGACAATATGATGTGAAGCTCCTGAATAAAGCACAAAATGGAGCAGTTTTTGGTTTTTTTTAGCCTTGAAGTAGAGCTGTGTGTTCAGAAAATCTTGAGGTGGTTCTGGATTGGTCAATTTGGTTGCATCAGTTGAAGCAGTTGCCAAGTGGAGATGAGAGAGAGCTTTATAGGTGGAGTGATTGGGATGCTGTTCTGGATGGAGAAACCAGCATCAATCTTCTGGATGGTTTTTTCAAAACCTATCCTCTTCTCAACCTGTCTGCGCTCTCACCTGCGCCCTCAGCTAGCGGTCTCTTCTCAACCTGTCTGCGCTCTCACCCGCGCCCTCAGCTAGCGGTCTCTTGACTCTATCTCTTGACTCAACTCATCTACCCTCCGGGATTGACCGGGGGCCTCAAGGGGCTCTTTACTTCTTGTGCGTTCTTTTCCCAACTGTTTATTTTTCCTTCTCATTTTCTTTTCTTGTCATTCTCATTTGCTCGCCGACTGTCTCTTTTTCTTCTTCTACAATCTTCCTATTCCTCTCGCCTCAATTCAATCTTTCCAACTCAACTACCTCCTTCAACCTCAAACACCTGCCTCACAAACTCTCAGCTCAAACTATGTCATCGTCATTCCAGATCCATCTACTGTGATTCTCTCACTGCTCTTTGTCTATTGTCTGGTTTGATTTCTGCAAAATTTTCTGTCTTCTGTTTTCTTTCATCTCTCTCTTATTTCTTTGTCTCCAAACTGAAACCACTGGTGTCTAGATTGTGTCATGTCCCTTCAGGTCTGCATCTTTCTTACTCAATGAAATTCAGTTGACAGGTTTGCCAGAGGGTTGTGTTTGCCCTTGGAGCATGGGTGTTTGGCTCTTGGTTTCTTTTGAGGTGCAGTCTTGTACAGGGAAGTAGAGGAAACATCCTCTACTGGTTCAGGTGTCCCTTCCTTTCAAGAGGTTTCCAGTTGTAGGACTTCCTGAAGTTTTTTGAGCACTGCTGTTGGGTTGGTCAGCATTTTGTTGTTCAGAAGGAGCATGTTGACTATGTGGTGGAAGGTGGTGGGCAGCTGCCTTTATTGATTTATTTATCATTATCTGTCTATCTCTTTTTTTCCCCTATCACACAGCTCTTTGTACTGCCTTCTACTCACAAGGCTGGTCCTCCCATTTACAGACTCAGCCTCAGCGCTGCGCCTGAAATTTCTAAACAAAACTCACAAAAAAAAGCCAGCAATAATTCAATTAGCCAAATAAAAAGAAAAGAAATAAGGAAAAAAAGGTTCTGGGCTGTCCAGTTTTTCCAGCTGTTTAGACTGGCTAGAGCACCCCCTCAATAAATAAAGCTTTTAGCCACAAGGCTCAACCCCCCCCAGCTTTGCAGTGTGCCCAGTTGTCTGTAAACTCCTACTCCACCAGAGCTTCCCCTTGTGCGCGGTCTTCTTGCAAGAGAAAGACTGTTTGGGATGTCCTGAGTCCATGCTTCCTGCATTTTAATTTTGATCCACCCCGCCATCCTGTCAAACAAAGTGGACCCCCATGCAAAGAAAGGCTTCAAATGCAAAGCAACTGCCCTGCGCTTGAAAAGAGACCCATCTAATTCTTCAAACTGGTAACTCTTGCCTTCAAACTTTGACGCCACACAGGACAGCCCGTTCCGTTGGTTGGAAAAAAGCTTCCCTCACTGAGACTCCAGGCTCTGGTTGTACAGAAAAACAAAGTAAACCTTCTGCAAGTTCTCCAAGAGCCAATGGAAGCACCACTTTTACCAGTAGTGGTCAAACTTGGTGCTGGTTTTCTTCAACCTTTCTGTGGCTTTGAGAACCATGTTTTTGCACCCCAAAAGTTGCTTGGCAGGGGCTTCCACAAGGTCTTCAGAGGTCCTGAACTTTCACCAATAAACACTCAAGAACATCTCCAGCTCAATGTCCACCGGGAGGACAGGAAGCTTCCAAATAAGCAGCTTGTATGGTGAGTAGCCCATAAGCTGCTTCACCAAAATCCAATTGGCAAAGAGGATCACTGGAAAGGGCCCCTTCCCACCACTTACCATCTTCCCTGCACATCTTCACCATGGTGTCCTTGATTGGTTGATGGCTGCACTCAATCATCCCAGAGCCTTCCAGGTAGTACTCTTTCACTTTCCCAAACTTTTCCCTGCAGCTTTGAACTAAAGCCACCACACACCCCAGAACTCAGCACCTCCTTCCACTGTGACCAAATGGAGCAACTCATACGGGGAAAACCAATCTTTCTCTAGGAACTGCGCCACCTGCTTGGACAAAGACTTCACCAGAGGAAGAAGCTCAACCCATCCAGACAGATTTTCCTGCGCAACAAGCAGGTAAATCAATTTCTTTGCCTTGATGCGGACTAAGTCAAGAGAGACCCCTCAAAACAGCGCCTTTTTGCCAGTAGGGTTAACAATCTTCCAGGGAAGCCTCAAGCTTTGATGCTGACAAGCCTTGTACAATTGCACCCAATCCCACACCGCAAATACTACCCCCAGCTGCCAGAACTTTTCTCTTACTCTCTGCTGTGTTTCAATCTCACCCCAATGGCCAAGATTGTCATGGAGAAATCTCAGGATCACTTCCTGATCTGTCCTTGAAGTGGAAACCACAAGAGTCACTGGGGAACTCTTCTACCACAGCTGACCCTCTTGCAGGTAAAAGTTGCCTCCTCAATGTTTTGCCCACCACTCAACCACAGTTGCAGTGCCTTCCAGAAACAGGAGCTCCTGCAGGTAGGAGAAAAAATGCATAAAAACCATATTTCTGTAGTGAGAGCTGGACTTCTGCTTGCACAACCCCTACCCAAATAAGGGGGGCTTCCACATCCAGAAGCTCTGCACCCTCAAATGGATCCTCCTGAGGGTACCGCAGCAGCGTGTTGGGCATTGTGAATTATTTATGCGGAACATGCATGGAAAAAAAAGAAAAAAGCTGAAAGAACACTACCCACCTACTCATGGGAGCTTTTGGAAGTTCTGGAAAGTTGATCATCCAAGCCAAAGCCTCTGCTTCCACCAGAAGTTTGAAGTGAACCCCCCATACAAGGTGTTGAAGCCTCTGTACAATCTTTGTCACCCTGCATAATTCAACTTTGGCTGCAAGTAGCAGCTCTCTGTCATGATGAAAGTAACAGAATTGTAGAGAACCAGCCAATCATTCCCATCCTCCTCATGCAAAAAAATTTCTCAATTCAAAAGTCAGCCATATACCACTGGATTTGTAATCAAGGTCCCAGAGCACAATTTTTCAATCCAATATCTCCTTGAGCTTTTGAAACACACCTTTGCATCCTGGCAACCATTCCAATTGCGCTTCCTTCTGCCTCAACTTATGCAGTGGAATTTCCACTCTGGAAACAAATTCATAAACATGCAGACGTAGCTGGACAACCCCAAGAACTGAAGGATGTGTGACATCTTCTGAAGAGTTGGTCATTCAAGAACCTTGTTCTGTTTATTTTCAGCAATAAGACTGCCATAAAAAGCCACCAAATTTACCAGGACCTTGAGTGCATTGATAAAAACTGCTAACTTCTTCCCCAACACCATAAGACCCACTTCTTTGATCCTGAACAAGATCTGCTCCAGCATTTTTGCATATTAACAGACAAGAACAAGGTTGCACCTCCATAATACATCTTTGGACATTTGATGCCCAAATTTCCAATGAAAATCTAGACCCCTCTCTGGAAGATTGTCCCTCAAGATCCAAGTCATCAGGGCCTGATAAACCAAAACCAAGTTGGCTGCGCCTTGGGGTGGCCATGTCAGTTGCATCCTTCCAAGCCCATTTTCAAACACACAGAAGTTCCTGCTGGTCATTGTAACACAAAATTAATTGCTCCACATCTGTGGTTTTGAACCAAATATGCAGGTAGTCCTGCCGCTTTATGAAAACTGTTTGAGGGGTGTTGCCAAAATTCAGCAAGGAGGTAGGAACAAAGCTGGATAACTTGAAGCTTCAAGTGACATGTGGGGGAGGAGGAGGAGGAGGAGGGGGATTTGGGGAATTTGAAACTGTACTAGAGTTTGTTGAAAGGTACATATGAGACATTTTGCCTTTTTACCTTTGGAAGAAAAGAAATGAAAGATTACTTCCCAGACAGACTTCCTGATGTGGAAACAAGAGGAGTGAACTCCTTCAGTTTTCCCCAAGATTTGGAATTTGTTGGTCCCTGGCCTTGGTAAGGAGCTGATCACACTGTTCAAACAGTAACCACACAGAGAGAGAGAGTAATAGAATGAGAAAAAGAGATTATGTGATTTCTTTCCTAACTTCCAATTGTTGTGGTAATTGGTTCCCTGTGGTATATGCCCTATCTATAACTCAGAGTTGAGAGTGGGGTATTTGTAACTCCCTCTCAACCCCAAGCTTCCCCCCCCTTCAGGCCTCAATGCCTGCCTGCCATTAAATCCATCCAGGTTTTCCATGGCTTGGCCTTGCCTGCACTCTACTCAGAGCCTCCCTGCGCCTGTCTTCATCTGCCTGACATTCCTGCCATTGGGTTTCCTCCCCCAGATAGCCCTGTGCAATTTTCCCGCTCCTCCTTCTCTAAACTAGCCATACGCGCAAACTCAACTGGATACACTTTTTTTCTTGATCCACTCCCTTGGAGAAAATTTTAGATCTGCAGCCTGTGCCAAATGCTGAGCCTGGCTGAGCACAGTCTGGTAGTTATTTATAGACACAGAGGCATGTAGGCTCCAAACTGGAAATTTGACCTGAAGCAGCTCAGCAGTGGGTGGAAGTCCGCAGCACAATAGGCTTGGAAAACAGTGTTGGCAGACTTTATATCTGGGAGTATAAAAAGGCTCAGCATTGGCACTGCGCACAATTTCCATGGCACAATAGCAAGGATGGGCCAGATTTTTTGCCTTTTGCGGACAACAAATGTGGTGAAACGTAACTTCCCCTCTGCAACTATGGCTTTAAAAGTGCAGAAGCAAGTTATCAAAGCTATGTAGTAGAGACAAAGGCCTGACTATGGGTTATGCACAGATTTTTCCAGATTATGGGAAAATAAACACTAAAGCTGAGGAGGTGGCATGCAGATTGTTGGGGATCTGTGAGTTACGCCGCATGGGGGATTGGTAGAGATCCACTGAGGAAGATTGAAAGGGATCTGTTGCTAGTAATGCATCGGCGCAACTCAACTGTTAGGAAGATTGAGAACATAAATTGAAAAAACTGCTGCAAACAATTGGATCAGGTAAGGGATTGGACTAAGGGTAAGGAGGATCAATGCAGAATGCAAAGAGGCAGTGAGGAGGAAAGTTTTTCTTTTGTTTTTTTTATTCTTTTTGGAGTAGTGCTTTTGATTTGTATATTTAAGGGGAACATTTCCTGGACTGGAAATGAAGGGGGATATTATCTTGTATTATCTAATTGAATCATGTGTACAATAAAAAATCTTGCTTTGGAGAGTATTGTCTTGCTTAAGTAACTGGGAGTCTTTAATAGGAAAAATTCAAGTGCGCAGCTTGTTGGGGAGTCCACTTTATTTATTAATATTACTTCATCATGTGTTAGCTTAAGGAGTGTCTGGATTAGTTCAGAGTAGTTTTGAAGATAACAGAAAAGGTATTCAGGCGTGATTCTCAACCGCTGCGGGCCTTAGTAAATTTCTTTGTGGAGTGGATTTTGTTTGGTTTGCAGAGGTACAGGAGTGTAACTCAAGCGCTCGTGGGCTTTCTGGAACTTGGAGTGGGATTTTTGCGGGGAATTCTATGGAAAAAACAATCTCTTTCCACAAATTGGGGGTCTGGTGGGAAAAGTCCTTTCTCTGTTCAAAAAAAAAACCTGGTACCGTCTGTGGAGTTATATCATTTTTATATTTTATTTTCTTACCCTCAATATGTCAATGATGATCTGCAATTACAAGGCTCGGACAAGCAACACCCTCCCAACCCATCAACAGGCAGCAGCTGGTGGCCCACTAACCTATTAAGGCACTCTGTTTCAAACTGCAAGTCAAGCGGGGCTGCCGCCAAGGGAAACCAACAGCGGTTGATCAACATATACAGCACCAGAGTTGCTGGAGGAGCAGTAGGGCAAAGATTAGGCCAAGGTATTAACGCACGGTCAGGTTCTGTCCAGAGGATTTTCATTGGTTCCTGGAACAGTTCAAGAATACGGCCAACAGCAAGGGTGCAAACAAAGTCAACCAGGTTTGGCAGATAGTCAACTTCATCACAGACAAGGAAAATCTGCGGGATGTGGAGGATATGAAGGGTTATAGGGGGCAATATTGGGAAAATTTGTGGAGGGAAATAGTGGAGAATAGGGGGTCATGAGAGCAGAGGTTCCAATAGGTGGATCTTGAGTGTCTTTCATTGGAAACGGCAAAGGATGGAGGTGTTTCCTTGAGGAGGTTGTTTGGTTTGTACTGTTCCTCATTTGATTGTATTCCAAAGTACCTATTTTGCAACAAGATTCTGGAAGAGAATTTGGGTTTGGTGAAGAGGACCTTCTTGCAGGGGATTAGACTGGAGTTTCATGGGGGTGTCCATAGAAATCTCTATGACACAGGGTTAATTTGGAGGTTGCAGGAAAGAGGAGTATCCCTACTCCAGGAAATGAAGGAAATCAAAGTGGGGGTGTAAGACTGCAAACGGTGCTAGGCCCTGGGAGTTATGTGGAGGGGAAAGGTGCTATTTAGGCTGCCCTCCTGAGTGTTACAAAAATATTTAAGTGTAACCAAGATCAAGGTCCAGAACCGTTTAAGTGAGGAGTAAAGTAGTAAAGGATAAAGTTTGATAAAAGTTGGTAGCAATGGAACAGCACTATCTGAGGCAAGATTAGGTGGGAGATATTTGAACAAAATAAGTTAAAGTTTGTTTAAAGTTCAAAAGAACAAAGCTTTTGTATGTAAAAAACCCCCACAAGATAATAACTCTGGTTTTCAGCAGAAGATCAGGAATGATCAACTCAAACCCCAACCAACCTCCAGGTTCTCAATGAACCCACCCAACTCTCTGTAACCAAGCCCTTGAAGGGTACCAGATAACTGAGGGTGGCCTTACAAGACAAAGCACAATTTTTTGAGAAGCTTCTAATAGCAAACAGTAACAGATTTGAACAGGGATAAACTCAAAATTTTTCAAGGAACTCAAGAGTAGGCTGGCAGAATGAAACTTTTTTAAAAAAAGGAGGTATAAAACTCCAGGATTTAAGCTTAATAAAACCTCTTCAATCAAAAATGATTGGCTCCAGAAAGATGATAAAGGATGGATCAAGACCAGTATGGTCAGAGAAAGGGATCAAAGAGTGGTGTAACACACTCAAGAATTTCCACAGACAGAATTCTCTTTAACCAGCAAGGGTATTGGTTGGTGATAAGGATCAGGCCACAGAGGGGCAAAGACTCAGGATCAATGGATCAAGGTGCAATCATAGATATACCCAGGATAAGGATGGATCAGATTTCAGATATTAACGGGGGGAATATGCACACACTCCCATGAATGATTGGAAAAAGGCAGGGAAGAGCCCCTCCTTTTATGGGCCATGGGTCCCTGTAGACTATTTACAAGTGATTACACAGGTGGAGCGGAAAAAAAAGGAAACTACAATTCAAAAAAAGTTTTTTTCTATTTTTTTTATTTTTTTTATTTTTTTTAATTTTTTTAATTTTTTTAATTGTTTTAATTTTTTTAATTTTTTTAATTTTTTTAATTTTTTTATTTTTTTTATTTTTTTTATTTTTTTTATTTTTTTTATTTTTTTTATTTTTTTTATTTTTTTTATTTTTTTTATTTTTTTTATTTTTTTTATTTTTTTTATTTTTTTATTTTTTTTATTTTTTTTATTTTTTTTATTTTTTTTATTTTTTTTTTACTTAGAAAATGAAATGATGCGGCAAAATAGAAATGAAAATTAAACAAGAACAATAAAGATGATTGGGACATGTGAGATAAAAAATGTGACAGGAAGGCAGCCAGCCCCCATCATAGATGACAGCAAGCAGCAGATGTAAATTGGCAGGTTGGCAGATGAGCCATAGAGGGGATGATCATCTGCAACAGCGGTAGCGGGGAAATGGGTGATTGACAGCGGGTGGTGCTGTTGGTGTTGGAGATTGACAAGAACAATGGATGGATTGATGGGATGATGACCATTGGTGATTGGGTAGTCATTCTTGGCCAGGGTAGGAAGGATGGCTGAGAGTGCATCGGGCAAGAAAGATTGTTTGTGATGGATCGGCAAGGTGGGCTGTTGAAAATATCCTAAGTCTTCTCTACGGTTTAATGGAGCACTAAGGACAAAGGGAAAAGTATTGCAAGTTTGAACCAGATAATGGGAAGCCGGGTCCAATTGAATCAGAGGTCTGCTAACAATCCCCTTGGTTTGGATGTGGCCTTGGGACGGGTGAGGGTGGGATGGTGGCGGTGAATCATAATTGGTTGTTTGCCGTCATCCAAGCTGAAGGAAGGTGAAGGGTCAGATGAGGAAATGGGAGAGATGGATGAGCGGATGACCGGTGGTTGGATGACCTGTGAGGAGAGATGAGAGCACCAACCAAACAATTGAGAAAGATTGGATGGCGGAAATGATAGCGGGAAAGGGAATTGTTGGAGAAACCATTGGGATGAGGATGTAGGTGAGATTGTTTGTGGGAACAACCAATTGGGTAATGTGATGAGGATTTTTCTTGTGATTGGTTGCGCGCGGAGGATGAGGAGGATAGGTTGGAGAGGTAGATTGAGGGGGGAGGACCAATGGATGGCATCTAAGGTGAGGGAGGTGGGACAGTGATGATGATGATGAGGTGAGGAGTGAATAGAATAATCAGAGTTAGAAGGAAAAGGTTGATGGCCATCTCCCGCGCCCGGTGCAAAGCCAAGCCCAAGCTGAGCAGGTCATCATTGTGGGGGTCTGGCAAAAAAAACCGGCCAAAGTTGAGAACAGAGAGCTGGACTTGAAAACAATACCCAGGGTCTGAAAACCCATAGAGGTCCTCCTAGGCAACTAGGAGAAGGGAAGGCTGAGAACTGGAAACTAAATAGGGAATGATTCCGGAAAAGATTTTTTTTTGATTTAATTGATGATGAAAGATAGTTAAAAAAAATCATAAAAAATTCTAAAATTTTCCTTACTGGCCCAAGGTGTCCAGATTTGGTTACCACAGTGGTTGTGGGCAAATTGGAACTTGAAAATGTATGGAGGAAGACCTGAAGGTTCCAGCAAAAGGGGAGGTACAGGTGAAGAGGGTGAAGGACCCAGTAAAGCCAAAAGAAACTGTGGAAATGACAGATATGTTCAACACAACAGCTCTGGAGCCACCAAAGGCGTCAACTACTGTCAGCTTGCTACTATTGCAGAGAAAGCTACAAAAGTAACAGAAATAAAATAAAAATAATAATTATAAATTTAATTTAAGAAAGAGTAGGAAAACCATAAATATTATTGCAAAAATGGCTTCTCCACCCAAAGTTAGGTAGGGTCACTCACTGACCCCAGCCTTGAAATCCAACTCCTTATATTTTCTAAATTATTAAGGAAAGAAAGACCAAAATACCACGGCACCACTATTGAACTTTTTGGCCAATTAAATATTTCACATGTATGGTCATGCATAGGTTTCACACCTGAAATTCAGTCAGAATTGAGGTTTTGTGTATATTTTAGGATTTACAGACAGAAATGTGTTCTGTCACAATTCCCACACGCAGCTGCGGAAGCCAATGCACTCGGGCACAGCTGACCTGAAGATCTGTCACTGTCAAATTTGTGTATGCAGCCCTGGGCATCTGAAAAGTATGAAGCCGCGGGACTACGGGTTGACCAAGTAACAGGCGGTTTGAGAAACTTAGGTACCGCATAAACATGCTACAACCCACACTGGAAAATTCTACATATGTAATAAATGTTCCTGTGGATAATAGATATTGCAAAAGTAAATAAAATTATATAAAAATACTTAAATAACCTGCATACGTATTTTTTATTAAATATAATTCAAAGTACCAAAAATGTCGAAAATAAGAAAATGACTACTTCTAAAAATATATTAAAATACTTTAATATACTATTATGAGTTTCTAGACATCAAAATTTTTGTGAAATACTAAGAAAACTTATGATGTAAAAATATTACATGAATACCCATTGTTGGAGTATATTCATATCTCCATATTTCCACATCTTCTTCTGTCTATTTCCTCTATTCTTTATTTACTTTCTGTTATATTCAATTCCTTTTTCTTTATTTCTTATTTTACTTTCTGTTATATTCACATTTCTTTCCTTCCATTCCATTCCTGTTCTCTTTGTTTATCACACACTGAACATGTCAGTGTTCCTCACCACTCAGTCTCCAAACCCGCGCCCTCTTTTCTTTCACACTGAATGTTCTCTGTATTCCTACCATGTCACACTGTACGTGACACCTGACTGCTAGCACCTATACCTGAGGACAGAGGTTGAGCAAAGTAGAAGGATTTCTTTCCTCATCCTTCTATTTCATCTCACACCTCTGTTATTCCTCAGGTAAGATCTGTTTTCCTTTTATACTCTCTTTCACTATGTATTTCCTTTTGCTTATGAAACAATCCTTCTATTTCATCTCACACCTCTGTTATTCCTCAGCTCAACAGGTTATGAGCCCAGATCCGCACCATTAAAACTTAACAGAAGGATCCGGTAAATTGTTGATGCCGTTAAAGAGACAATCATGGACGAAAGTCAAAATTCCCATCCAGTCCTCAAGACACCATCCATAATCCCTCTAAACTCACCCGGGTCTGACTAAAATTATCTTGATTGGGCTATGATCTTAAGGATACATTTCCGAGCTTCTGGCGTTGGTTATCTCCTTTCTAACGATCCTAAAAAGGGTGAATCCTACTCTAAAGATAACCTGGCCGTGTGTTTGGTCATATCAAGATCGATTGGACCCTCAAATTTTCAATTCATTAGAAAACACGAAGAAAGTGCTATTGGAATGTGGAACTCCCTTAAGCAAGCACACCAAGACAGCTCCTCCGGAGGAAGGATGTATTGGCTTTGTAAACTCCTCCTCACTAGATTAAACAACAAGGACATGACAACTCATCTATCCGAAATAGTCACTTATGGCGAAAAACTTTCATCTCTTATCACTCCCAAGAACCCTCTGACAGCGGACAATTTACAATCCACAGCCATCCTGTTATCCTTACCCGACAACTGGCTGGCATGCGTCTCTGGAATGATGAACAAAGATTCTGTGCCATCATCAAAATTGATCAATGCATTGAAACAAGAGCATCTTAGACGACAGAAAAGAAATGAAGACACCTACTCCATAAACTCTGCTAGAGCTCAAACATCCAACTCAAAATCCCAAAACCAACGGGATTGGGATAGTCAAAGTCACCCAAGGACGTACTTCTGCACCCACTGCAAAGTTGAAGGACATTTGTTTGCAAGATGTCCTGAAGTTCTCAAAGCTTTAGAATATTCAAAAAGAAACAAAAAGTCTCTTAAAATCCGACCACCTGGGTCAAAGCAGGCGAAGGCAAATCTGGCGAAGGCCCAAGATAAACCCGACGATGAAGACGATGAGGATGATTTTACTGACTCCAAAGTTATCATTCACGCTGGATACGCTTCGTGCAATCTCGTCAACTCTTCTGGCCAAACCCGCGGTCACGATCTGAACTTAGATTCAGGATGTTCACTATCAATGACTCCATACGACTGGCAAGTAAGCAAGAAGAAACCTAATTCAACCTTGATTCGGCTTGCAGATGGAACAAACATAATCTCAAATAAGGAAGGATTTCTTTCACTCCCTTTTGCCCGTGTTCGATCTTTGGTCGTCTCAGATCTCCACAAACCTCTTCTCTCAGTTTCGGGTCTTTGTGACGCTGGATTCCTCGTGACATTCTCGTCCAACAAATGCAAGATTTTTGACAGCTCAACATCAAATATAAATACTTCACCAGTTGCAACCGGTTACCAAAAAGGAAATTTATACTATCTTCCTCAAGATAAAGTAAGCCGCAAGGAAACAGTTCTTTCTGCTATCTTGCAAAAACCTGACAACAGTATTTTTGGCTACCATCGCAGACTGTCCCATCTGAACCTTAAATCTCTACGCAAGCTACTCAAGTCAAACAATATTGATCCCGACTCAAACAAAGAATCCAATGTCCATAAATGCACGACGTGCATCAAATCAAAAATGACAAGAACCCCTTTTCATTCCTGACTCAGCCACAGATCTCAATGACCAGGAGAAATTATCCACTCTGACCGGTGTAGTTTTGACACCACATCAAGAGAAGGGTATAATTACTTCATAACCTTTATCGATGACTGTTCAAAAGCTCTTTTCGCTTATCCACTGCGTCAAAAATCGGACGCCTTTGAATCAATCAAACTATTCATCTCCTTCTTCAAAAATCAATTCAATCACCGCGTAAAATGCCTCCGAACGGACAACGGTGGTGAATACGTAAACAACCAAATATCCTCCTTCCTCAACGAAAAGGGTATACAGCACGAACCCGGTCCACCTCACTCTCCTCAACTCAACGGGGTTGCAGAACAATCCAACAGAACCATTCTAAACCTCATCCGCTGTTCTCTCTCTGACTCTAATCTCCTGAAATCATTCTGGGCTGACGCACTCAGGCATTCTCTCTTCAACTTCAATTCCTACCCGTGTAAAACGCCCAGTGGTTTCACCTCTCCAAACTCCATCCTCAAAGCGAAGAACAATCCCCTTTCCTATCTTCACCCATTTGGATGTCTGACATGGTACAAAGTACCCAAAGCCGACCGAACCAAGCTCTCCCCAAAGGGTCGCGCGTCTATCCTACTTTCTTATCTCTTGCAAGTCAATGGTTATTGTCTCCTCAATCTGTCCAGCAAGAAAGTGATCAAATCCAGAGACTGTATCTTTCATGATTCAGTTTTCCCGTACGGTCAACCTCTTCAGGAAGCTAGGAATGACGCACCCCCCACTCCTGTCTCCCTTCCCTGGCCTCGTTTTCCTTCGAGCTCCCATCTTCCCTGTCCTTCCGATTCCCTACCTCCACCTTCTCCTTCTGCTGATGTCCCCCCCATCCCTGTAACTTTCTCAAATCCCGGACGTGCGGACGCAG
This sequence comes from Puccinia polysora, assembly GCA_025617555.3. Taxonomy (NCBI): domain Eukaryota; kingdom Fungi; phylum Basidiomycota; class Pucciniomycetes; order Pucciniales; family Pucciniaceae; genus Puccinia; species Puccinia polysora. Next base: position 6,247,759 of record CM062620.1, read on the forward strand.
TTACTCCTCAATCTTCTCCATCCTGCCCCCCCCTCTTGAATCTTGTCTTCAACCTCGTTCCACCAGTCCCTGCGTGTCTGAGGACTCAGATAGCCTCCCACCTGTCTCTCTGTCACCAATCCTGTCTTCCTCCCCATTTCCCTCTTCTGCCTCCCCCCCTTCCGTTTCTCCTGTTCCTACCCCTTCCTCTCCTTGCTCCTCTCCCTCCTCTACTCCTCTCCCGGCACCACGTCAATCAACCAGACCTAGACGCCCACCCTCACGTTTTGGGACGTATTCTTGATCTTCTTCAATCAAAGACAACATCTTGGCCCTGAAAACGTGGAAGCAGTTGCTCAAGTCTCCCCACCGGCGCCGCTGGATTATCTCCGCTCACAAGGAACTTTCCTCTCTCCAAGGAATGAAAACCTGGACGCTTGTTCCCCCCCCAAAAGGACAAAAGATCATCCGGTCCAAATGGGTTTTTAAGGTGAAGCGTTTCCCTGACGGCTCTATCATCAAACTCAAAGCGCGCCTGGTTGCCATGGGGTTCACACAAGTCCATGGTCTGGATTTCTCAGAAGCGTTCTCCCCCACTCTGCGCGTGGAAACCCTCCGTCTTCTCCTCACCCTGCTCGGCTCCAAGGATTGGATCAGAAGACAGGTAGACTTCAAAACAGCCTTCCTCAACGGCCACCTTGACGAGCCCATATATATGTCGCAGCCCCCGGGATTTGAAGACCCTCTACATCCCAACTGGGTCTGCAAGGTCTCCAGGGCTATCTACGGGTTAAAACAGTCTCCTCGCCAGTGGAACCTGGAGCTGAACGCCGCCCTCCTCTCCCTTGGTCTCTCTTGCTCCTCCTACAACCCATCCCTCTATTTCAAGATAACTGATGGTACTCTGGTGGGTGCGCTGACGGTTCATGTTGATGATCTGGCGGTCGTAGGCACGCCTAATTTCGTCTCCAATTTCATCTCTGACATCTGCCATTGCTTCAAGATTGGCTCTGACGAGGACCTGAATCTCTTCCTCTCAATCTCTGTTAACCGCGATCTGAAGAAAAAGACCATCTTGCTATGCCGGTCTCACTATATCTCGTCACTCGCCTCCACTTTCCTCCCTTCCAACTCTTTGCCTACCAAATCTCCGACGGGAGTTTCGTTCAAAGCACTGCGGAAACGAACCCCGTCCAACCTATCATCCCCCCCGCAGTACAATCAATTGATTGGCTCTCTGCTTTGGGTCTCTCAATGCACAAGACCCGACATCTTGTTTGCGATGAATAAGCTGTCTCAATTCCTCCAGGACCCGTCAATCGGTCACTGGGACAGTGCCATCCGCGTGCTTCGATTCCTGAACTCGACGCAGGAAGTCCAACTCACTCTTGGGGGCCCCTCCTTAACGCTCTCCGGTTACTCCAACTCCGACTGGGCTGAAGACAAGGACGACCGCCGCGCCGTATCCGGGTACACCTTCCGTTTGGGTATTGGCGCTATCTTGTGGCAATCTAAAAAACAGCCTATGGTTTCTCTTTCCAGCTCTGAGGCGGAGTACAAGGCCCTCTCCGACTCCTGCAAGGAGGGGCTTTGGCTCCGGAATATCCTGTGTGAAATGCAATTACAAGACACCTCCCCTGTGCCCATCTACGTCGACAACAAAGGGGCCGAGTGCTTGGCAAAAAACCCCGAACATCATTCCCGAACAAAACATATCGATGCGCGCCACCACTTTATCAGAGAATGTGTTGCTAAGAGCGCCTTCACAGTCCATCACGTGGGTACCAGAGGCATGATAGCTGATATGCTAACCAAGCCGCTTAACAGGGTTCTTCTGCAAATTCATCAACAACTGTTTGGCCTCAGCAGTAATGGTTAGCAAGGGGGGGTGTTGGAGTATATTCATATCTCCATATTTCCACATCTTCTTCTGTCTATTTCCTCTATTCTTTATTTACTTTCTGTTATTTTTAATTCCTTTTTCTTTATTTCTTATTTTACTTTCTGTTATATTCACATTTCTTTCTTTCCATTCCATTCATGTTCTCTTTGTTTATCACACACTGAACATGTCAGTGTTCCTCACCACTCAGTCTCCAAACCCGCGCCCTCTTTTCTTTCACACTGAATGTTCTCTGTATTCCTACCATGTCACACTGTACGTGACACCTGACTGCTAGCACCTATACCTGAGGACAGAGGTTGAGCAAAGTAGAAGGATTTCTTTCCTCATCCTTCTATTTCATCTCACACCTCTGTTATTCCTCAGGTAAGATCTGTTTTCCTTTTATACTCTCTGTCACTATGTATTTCCTTTTGCTTATGAAACAATCCTTCTATTTCATCTCACACCTCTGTTATTCCTCAGCTCAACACCCATGACTTAAATTTTCAAGTAATTATCTTTAGTAAATCAACTGAATTTTGGAAATAAGGAGTAAAATCAATATCATGAATTTACTCCAAATATTTAATACATAATGAGAAATCACCTGAAATCATAATATCCATAGGAATTTCTATTAAGATAGTTATAAACTTACTGGGAACATTTACTAAGGATCATTAATTAAATAGTAAATGAAAAGGACAGATTAGTGTTATTCACACGTCCAAACATCAATTACAAAGTAGGATAATTCCTATACCCTGTGGAATTAGATGCTACCCATGTTATATCACCAGAAACACATGAAAGGCTACCACTGGTTACCCTGCTAGCCTCAGTGTCTGTCCCTTTGAGCCCCTGTACCCCCCAGAAGGAAAGTATTGAGACTCCAAAAGCTATAAATAAAGAGCTCTTTAGAAGATATTGATACCCAGAGACCCAGTTATATTTATATCCAGTCACTGTGCCAACGTAATCAAATACTTATAATAGATAATTAAGTGATTTATGGCTTTAGTCTGATTGATAATATTCGTCCTCAACCCTCTTTTTATCAATTTAAACTGCTGAACAACCTTATAACCCCACTATACAGGTTTAACCCATCAGTGCACGTCTCAAACAGATACCCAAAGCATTTAATAATATACCAGTGGGTTTTATTATCCTTTCTCTGTCGTGGCAGCTTGGTTAAAAGGCCCTTCCACTCCACCGTGTATTTTATATACATATTATCTTTGGGGAAAATATCTTTTAAACTAAAGAGCCCAAAGTAACCAGGACTACGTGTTTTCATACTGAATTACCTGAAGAGAGGTGTTAAAGATCCCCAATATAATTTTGGCCCATATATAAAAATATTTAATAATCAATTTATCTATATTGATTCATAGCAATAAACCATAAAAAAACCCATTAACCTTGCAATAAGCTTTATCCAAATATTCACAGATTTTTGCTGCTTTTATTATAAAATATATTTATTATTTATTCTATCACCTCTGGTAGCTAAAGGATAGCAAGGGTTTTGGCATCCAGGAGGCTGACAATTGGGGGTCTGGCCGGGAAATATTCCATTTTATCATATTTAATACCTTGGACCAGACATTTCACATAATATTAAATCAAAGAAAAATTTATCTGACTTTTTAACTGTGATTCATCATTAAATTGTTTTGCAGTGGATTTAAAAAACAGTTCAGAATTAATAATCCATTATTTAAATCTTGTAAAGATAAGAAAAGAAGAATATATTAAAAATTATAAACCTACTGGTTGGGAAGCTTTAACTCAAGCAGAGAAAATTAATATCTCTTCTGCATGTAAACACTTAGATAAAATCCTTGAAAAAGAAGATTTTGAGAGTCTTATCAACATCCAGGCCGTATTAAGAAAATATCAAGCTTGGAAGAAATACCACATAAATTACTTTCTGAAATATGAAAGTAAGTACAAAAATTTTATTACCATATTATTTTTATTAAAATAATATTAGTATATTTTATTGACCAATAAAATAACCTTTCACCATCAGTGAACCCTCCTTTACCAGAAACCACCACCACTGAAACTGATTTATTGGATCAAGAAGTCCCAGATATCTCTGGAAGCCCTCAAAATATTGATTGGACGGGTGAAAACTTCATTGGGACACACCAAGACCCCATAGGATTACCTATTAAGGACCAATTTCATCCCAATGAAGTCCTGGTACCTTCAAATAGCAACTTGAGTGAGTTTTAAATAAAACTTATTTTTACAAATTTTTTTTTGTAGAAAGAAAAATACTTGTAAACATTTTATTCAAATATGAATAGCCCTAACACAAGAGCCTCAGGGAGAATTCCCTCTTATGGATATTTTCCAGGATCCCCCAGTAACTGTGAGACCACCAATAATGACAACCATGAGGGGACTGGAACCCATGAATCAAATGTTGATGGACAAGGAACAGCCCCAAGTACTTCTGCCCTCACCAACCTATAGGTGGAGAAGGTTGTAGAATTAAGCCTCCCTCCATTACAAGAAGATTCCCTGCAGCCACCCCAGCAGAATCTGGCCAAGGAGGCCAGGATCAAAGCTTTAGTCAGAGAGCACAAGGAATATTGGGAAGATTTCAAAGAAGCCCAAGCCAAAGAGGAGATGGCATCTATGAAAAAGATAATCTCCCAGCCAAAAGCTACCCAGATAGCTTTTCAGAAAATGATTCCAAGGAAAGAGTTAGAATCCTACGTAGAAAAGTGGAATCCCTGGGATCAACTGAAAGGCAAAGGATCAGGAAAAAAGAGATCTTCTTCCCATCAAAAGCCAAAGAGAAAGAAGGATTGGGATCAGATAATATCCTTGTCTCAAAAATGGAAAAAGGTGTACAACAATTAACCTGTAATTCTGAGCCGAGTAACTTTTCTAAACCAACCTCTGATGTAATTACTTCCTTTTCTAGTGATATGCGCCATAATTTCAAGATTGTTTGTGAAAATTTGGATGGTGTTTATACCCAGATGGATAAATTAACCTCAGTAGTAGCCAAATTAATTAATAACCAAACATAAACTGTAGGTATGGAAGATATCAAGGAACATACAGAACAATCATTGGAGACAATTAATCAAGGTAAAATCAGACAGACTAAAAGAATCAAGAATATTTTATCAGGTATCCAAGAAGATTTTATTATGTTTTTTCAACCTTTAAAAGAAGAATTGGTAACCACCACTAACAGCTCTATTCTGTCTCTTAGTGAGAATTTATATCTGCTTAATGATAAAGTGGACCTGAAACTGAATCTGATCAAGAATGATCTTAGAGACTTAAAAGTCCGTCTGACCAACCCCTTGGGGAGTACCACACAGGAACCAAAACCTCCCAGACAAACAACTACACCTTATACACCACCCTTACTAGGAATGCATAGGAGTGACACCTTCAGGCCTAGTCCTACTCCTGAAATGGAACAAGACCTTAAACTTTTACCCCCAATTTCTGAATGGCCTAAGTTCTCCAGTGAAGGAGAATACAATCATATAAATTTCATTAAATTTATTGACTATAATATTAACTTTTATGACTTACCAGAAGCTATAGCTGTAGTCAGGTTTCCCAGAATATTTGCAGGAGTAGCTTGAGACTTGTTTACCAGTAAATGAGAAGAAGTAGGTTCCTTACTATGGAATTCTTGAAAACTTCTAATTAAAGAACAATTTGGTTCTAGAATGTGGAAAATAAAAATGAGAAAATTTTTTGAAAATGTCTCATTTGACCCCTCTAAGGATAAGCCTCAAAAATTGTGCTTGGAACAGAAGAGAAGACTAGATTACTTCTATCCAGATGCTAATAAAGAGGAAGTTAATGAAAGACTCCTCAACTTGTGTCCTGGAAATCTTAACCATAGTGCAAGATGCAGGATGAGTATGGATGCTGACTTACCAACTCTAAACAATGTGTTAGAAGAAGTCATAGGCATGAATGGGTTAGACAAGAAGGTTCCTTCTAGACCTAAAGATAACTTCAAAATTGGAAAACCAGAGAACAACCCCCTCTGATAAATACCTCTGATTATAAGAAACCTAATGGGAACAGGGACAAAGAGAGAATTCCTGGAACTTTTTGGAATTGTAAAAAGACAGGGCATATGAGGCAAGACTTCCCATTACCAAAAAGAAAGATAGCAGTCTTGGAAGGAGAGCAGGAGATTGAAGGGAATCAGAACTATGAAGATATAGCTGATACTGAAGGATCCCTTTCTGAATGTGAATTGATCCTTGTCAGCTTGCTACTATTGCAGAGCAAGCTGCAAAAGTAACAAAAATAACATAAAAATAATAATAATACAATTAACCTAAGAAGGAGTAGGAAAAACATAAATATTATTGAATTTTCCATGCAAAATTAGGTAGGGTAACTCACTGACCCCACCCTTGAAATCCAACTCCTTATATTTTTAAATAATTAAGGAAAGAAAAAGCAAAATACTACGGCTCCATTATTGAGCTTTTTGGCGAATTAAATATCTCACACACATTGTCACATATAGGTTTCACACCTAAAATTCAGTCACAATTGAGGTGTTGTGTATATTTTAGGAGTTACGGGCGGAAATGTGTTTTGTCACAATTCCCGCAAGCAGCCGCGGCAGCCAAAGCACCCGCGCACGGCTGAGATACAGCCCTGTTTTCCCGTCGAGGTCGTGTACGCAGCCACGGGACTACGGGATGACAGAGTGACAGGCGGCTCAGGTACTGCTGAAACAGGCTACAACATACATGGGAACTTTCTACATATTTAACAAAGGTTCCCGTGGATATTAGACTGTCTAAAAATACATAATATTATATAAAAATACATAAATAATCCTTACACATATTTTTTACTTAATATAATGCAAAGTACCAAGAATGTCGAAAATAAGACAATGACAACTTCTAAAAATATATTAAAATACTTTGAAATACTTTTATGAGAATTGCTATACATCAATATCTTTGTGACATACTACGGAAAATAATGATAAAAAAATATTACATGAATTCTCATGACTTATATTTTTAAGTAATTATCTTAACAAATCAACTGGAACTCGAAAATAAAGAGTAAAATCAATATCATGACTTTTACTCCAGTTATATACTACATAATTAGAACTTACCTGACCTCAAAATGTCCGTAGAAATGTCTATTAATATAATTATTGAATTACTGGGAACATTTACTAAGGATAACTAATTAAATAATACATAAATAGGACAGATTAGTGTTATTCACACGTCCCAATGTCTATTATGAGGTAGAATAATTCCCATACCCTAAGGAATTAGATGCTGCCCGGGCTATAGCACCAAGAACACATGACAGGCTACCCCCGGTTACCCTGCTAGCTTTAGTGTCCGTCCCTTTGAGCACCTACAACCCTCAGAAGGACTATATTGGGACTCCAAAAGCTATAAATAAAGAGCTCTTTTGAGGATATTGATGGGCAGAGATCCAGTAATATTCATATCCAGACGCCGTGCCAAGGGAATAAAGTACTTATAAGAGATAAGTAAGTGATTTATGGCAATGTCTGATCAGTAATATCCGTCCTCAAACCTCTCTTTATCAATTAAAACTGCTGAACAACCTTATAACCCCAGTATACAGGTTCAACCCATCAGTACACGTCTCAAACAGATACCCAAAGGATTTAATAATATACCAGTGAGTATTATTATCCTTTCTCTGTCGTGGTAGCTTGGCTAAAAGGCCCTGCCACTCCACTGTATATTTTATATACATATTATCTTTGGGTATAATAATCTTTAAACTAAAGAACCCAAAGTAACCAGGACTACGTGTTTTCATACTGAAATCCCTGAAGAGAGGTGTTAAAGATCCCCAATATAATTGTGGCCCCTCTATAAACATTTAATAATCAATTTTGATTCAAAACAATAAAAAATAACCAAACCATTTAACCTTGCAATAAGCTTAATCCAAGTATTCTACGGATTTTTGCTGCATTTATTGAATAATATATTTATGATTTACTCTATCACCTCTGGTAGCTAAAGGATAGCAAGGGTCTTGGAATCCAGGAGGCTGACAATTGGGGGTCTGGCCGGGAAATATTCCATTTTATTATATTTAATACCTTGGACCAGACATTTTCACAAAAAAATAAAATCAAAGATAAATTTATCTGACTTTATAACCGTGATTTATTATTAAATTCTTTTGCAGTGGATTTAAAAACCAATGAAGAATTAATAATCTATTATTTAAATATTTCAAAGATAAGAAAAGAAGAATATATTAAAAATTATAAACCTACTTGTTGGAAAGCTTTAACTCCAGCTGAGCAACTTAATATCTCTTCTGCACGTAAACACTTAGATAAAATCCTTGAACAAGAAAATCTTGAAAGGCGTATCAACTTTCAGGCTCTATTAAGAAAACATGAAGCTTGGAAAAAATACTGTATAAATTACTCTTTGAAATATAAGTAAGTACACAACTTGCATTACCATATTATTTTTAAAGAAACTAATATTAATATATTTTATTAAACCAATAAAATACACCTTTTTATCCCTGAACCCTCCTGTACCAGGAACCACCGTCACTGAAGTGGATCTATTGGATCAGGAAGTCCCAGACATCTCCAGACGCCCTGAAAATATTGATTGGACGGGTGAAGACCTCATTGGAACACACCAAGACCCCATAGGATTACCTAATAGAGATCAATTTAAACCCAATAAGGTCTTGGTACCTTTAAACATCAATTTAAGTGAGTTTTGAAATAAAGCTTATTTTTACGGATTTTTTCTGTAAAATACTTATAAACATATTATTCTGAAAATGAATAGACATAACACAAGAGCCTCAGGAAGACTTCCCTCCTATGGATCTCTGCCAACAGCTCTCAGTAACCGTGAGACCACCAGTAAGGACAAGAATGAAGGGACTAGGACCCATGAATAAAATGTTGATGGACAAGGAGCAGCACCAATCACTTCTGCCCTCTCCCAACCCAGAGCCAGAGAAAGTATCAGGATCAAGCCACCCTCCTTTACAAGAAGATTCCCTGCAGCCACCCCAGCAGAATTCGGCCAAGGAGGCCAGGATCAAAGACTTAGTCAAAGAGCATGTGAAATATTGGGAAGAATTCAAAGAAGCCCAAGCCAAGGAGGACATGGTATCTATGAAAAAGATAATCTCCCAGGAAAAAGCCACCCAGATAGCTCTTCAGAAAATGATTCCAAGGAAAGAGGTAGAATCCTACGTGGAGAAGTGGAATCAATGGGATCAATTAGCCCAACTCAAAGGCAAAGGATCAGGAAAGAAGAGATCCTCTTCCCATCCCAAGCCAAAGGGAAAGAAAGAATGGGACCAGATAATATCACTAGCTCAAAAGTGGAAAAAGGTTTAAAACAATTAGCCTCTAATCCTGAGCCCAAACAAACCTCTGATGTATGTGCGTCATAATTTCAAAATTTTTTGTGAAAATTTGGACGGGGTTTACACCCAAATGGATAAATTAACCTCAGTAGTAGCCTAATTGATTAACAACCAAACAAAGACGGTAGGAATGGAAGAAATTAAAGAACACACAGAACAGTTATTGGAGACAATTAATCAAGGTAGGATCAAAAAGACTCAAACAATTGAGAATATGTTATCTGGAATCCAAGAAGATTTTATTATGTCTTTCCACCCCTTAAAAAAAGAATCGGCAACCACCACTAACAGTTCTATTCTATCCCTTAGTGAAACATTGGATATGCTCAATAACAAAGTTGAACTGAAACTTAATCTGATAACAAATGATCTTAGAGACTTAAAAGTATGTCTGACCAACCCCTTGGGTAGTACTACAGAGGAGTCAAAGCCTCCCAGACAAACCACTACTCCTTATGCACCACCCTTATTAGGAATGCATAGGAGTGACACCTTTAGGCCTAGTCCTACTCCTGAGATGGAGCAAGCTCTCAAACTGTTACCCCCTATTTCTGAATGGCCCAAGTTCTCCGGAGAAGGAGGATACAATCATATAAATTTTATTAAATTTATTGATTATACCATTAACTCTTATGACCTACCAGAAGCTATAGCTGTAGTCCCGCTACCCAGACTATTTCAAGGAGTAGAGTTGGACTGGTTTATCAGTAAGAGAGAAGAAATAGGATCCTTACCATGGAATTTGTGGAAACTTCTGATTAAAGGACAATTTGGTTCTAGAATGTGGAAAAGGAAAATGATGAAAAATTTCGAAAATTCCTCATTTGACCCCTCCAAGGACTAACCTCACAAATGGTGCTTGGAACAGAAGAAAAGATTGGATTGCTTCTATCCAGATGCTGATAAAAAGGAAGTAAATGAGAGAAACCTCAACCTGTGTCCTGGCAATCTTAACCATAGTGTAAGATGTAGGATCAGTATGGATGCGGACTTGCCCACTCTAATCAATGTGTTAGAAGGAGTAATATACATGAATGGGTTGGAAAAGAAAGCCCCTTCCAGACCCAAAGGGAACTATACCATCAACAAAACAAGAGAACAACTTCCTCTGATAAATGCCTCTGACAATAAGAAACCTAATGAGAATAGGGAGAAAGAGAGGACGCCTGAAACTTGTTGGAATTGTAACAAGACTGGGCATATGAGACAAGACTGTCCATTACCAAAAAGGAAGATAGCAGTCTTGGAAGGAGAACAGGAGGTTGAAGAGAATCAGAACTATGAAGACATATCTGATACTGAAGGATCTCTTTCTGAATGTGAATTGATCTCGACCAACCCTGTTAATGTTATAGAAGGAGATATAGGTACTTCTGCAGAGATCAATAACATCCATGGGGATTCTAGCCTGCCCAAACAATGGGATCCTACTATAATTCCTAGACATATTATGGATGTCAAACCATTAACAGTTAAAACTATGAGTGGCAAAAGTTATACCACTGGTCAAACGTGCTATGCAACTGGGTTGTATAAAAACAGACCTAAAAGGTTATTAATGGATAGTTGAGCCTTTTGCTCATGTGTCTGTGCTGAATTCTTAAACAAATGGGACCCCAATTGGAGAGAAAACCTTTTACCCGTCCCAAAAGCCAAGTTCAGCTCTTTCAACTCTACCATGAATGCTATTGGAGGATGGACTGCTCCTATAATACTACCTCACACTAAAGGATCTTTGAGAATACAAGTGGAATTTGTAGTATTGCTCAACGGACTATGTGACAACTTGATATTGGGTAATGATGCCTTATGTCTATATGATATAGACGTGTTCCAGAGTAGAGGAAGATAATTCACAGTAGGAGGTAATTGGGATAAGAATTTTAAGATATGCACTATTCAGTCCAAATTCCCCTCCTCTACTTACCAGAAGCATTTGGAAGACTTTGACCAAGAATATTATTCTCAAGCAGCTCTGAATACAAAACTTTCTGAGGAAAAAAAGAAAGATATATTAAAAGTCTGCTTTGAGAACCAGAATGCTTTTTGTACTAAAGATCATCCTATTGGTGATATTAAAGGACATGATATGGTATAAACATTGACCATTAAGCCTCCTTATCTTCCTAACTTAAGAAGGCCAGCCTATCTCTCTAGTCCTAAGTCTAGAAAAGCTCTTGAGGAACATATCCAAGAACTGATAGACTTACAAGTATTAAGGAAAGTAGGGCATAATGAACAGGTAGATGTGACCACACCTGTAATCATAGCTTGGCATAATGACAAGTCAAGAATGGTAGGAGACTTCAGAATGCTCAACAATTATAATCAAGCAGATTATTATCCTATACCCCGGATTGATCATGCTCTGCATACCTTGTCCAAGGCCAAGTACATTACTACTATGGATATGCTTAAAGGTTTCCACCAGATACCAATAAGCCCTGAAAGCAGGAAGTTTATGAGAATAATCTGTCATTTGGGAATATATGAATATCTTAGGATGCCCTTTGGTATAAAGAATGCTCCATCACACTTCCAGAGAACAATGGAGACAGTTCTAGGTACTTGCATCAGACAAGGATGGATGATGGTATACATAGATGGTGTTATCATATACTCTGATGACTGGGATACTCATATTAACCAAGTAAGATTAGTACTCCAGACAATCTCCAAAGCAGGACTAAAGGTTTCCATGAAGAAATGCAACTTTGGCTACAGAGAATTGAAAGCCTTAGGACATATAGTCTCTGGTCTAACTCTAGCTGCTGATCAAAATAAGATAGCTGCCGTCATGAATAGACCTATGCCTCAAAACAAGACAGAATTACTGTCTTTCATCAGTTTCTGCAGTTATTACAGACAATACATACCAAAGTTTGCTATGCTAACTAAAAGTCTGTATGAAGTGTGTTACAACAATACACTATTTGAAATGACTCATGAGAGACTAAAGAACTATGAGGAATTAAAAATAGCTATGACCTCTACTCCTCTACTTATCCAACCAGATTACTCTAAGCCCTTCAAACTATACATTGACGCTTGCATGGAAGGGCTAGGAGCTTGTTGAGTTTTCATCTGTGTACCTGTCGTAGTCACGGAGCTTCACGCAACATGCCTCCCCGCGACAAACTGTCACAGGAATCTCTTGCCACCATCATCATCATCTCACTCTTCCTTCCTCAAATGACCCATCGTACTCATCCTCCATCTCTCTCTCCCGACTCTATGCTTCTCTTCTCGCCGTCCCTTCTCATTACCTCTCTCGACCTCACATTCAAACTCATTACCCCGGCCGACAAACTCTCTCAACTTCAACTGCCACTCCGCCTACCAAAGTACCTTAACCTCCTCCAGTATTCAGTTTGGTATGATTAACTGCTTGAACACCCTCATTCCTCTTCTCTTTCTGTTCTTTGTTTCCTATCATCTCTGTCCATTTTGTTTCTCTGGTCCTATATACTCACTTTACTTCCTTTCCGACGCGTTTCTCAAGGGGAATACTGGATCATATCATTCTGTCACCTACGACTTTTATCTTGCGATCTTTCTCATACATACCATTTTCTTATTGTTCTGTCTGGGTCTATAATCTAATCTCTGGCTCTGTTCTGGTGGTGAGTGTGAAAGACAAAGAGATCCAGGAACTTCTCTTTATAACTCAATCATTCCTTTGACATATTTTTTTAATCTTTTCTTTGTTATTAGTTTTTTGCCATAAAGAAATTATCCGTTATCCCATCACGATTAACAGTCGAATCCGGATAACTCATCACCCGATCCACACACCATGACAGACCAATTACAACAAACCATTTTAAAAACAGCTATCGAATCAATTCCTCTGTTGACCCACGACAATTTCTCACTATGGAGAACAAGAATAGAAAATATGCTAGACATCCAAGGACTCAGAAACGAATTAATCTCGGAGAATGGAGCCTTGTCCAAAATGAACAATATCTACCTTCGATCCATTATCACCTCTAAACTAGACGCCTCAGTACATGCCAATATTATTACTATAGAAAATGAGAAAGACGCGAAAAGCATCTGGAAAGCTATCCCCAACTTTTTTGCATCCTCCGAAGCCTCCAACAGATCTCGCGTGTTTGACAACCTCCAAAATCTCTCTTTCAACCCCAAGGACGGACCTGGATTTATTACTGCCGCCAAAATTGCCATAAGGAGACTACACGAAGTCGGGATAGATATTCCTCAAGACATTTTGGCATATATGCTTCTCCATAAACTTCCTCCCAATATGAGTACCATTAAAGATCAAATCACTCATAATAAAGATTCCATCAACCCCAAGAGAGTCCTTGATCATGTCAGAATACACCTCAATAATCAGAAACCTAAGTTTGAGGAATACAACTCCCTTCCGTCCGCGCTTGTCACCACCGGGAGAAACCAGGACAGTAACACCATTCCCAGATGCACAAACGGCAAGCACAATCCCAACTCTTTCCATTCACCGTCCAACTGTTGGGCACTTCACCCTGAACTGCGTGAAGAATACCACAAAAAACGTAATGGCATGTCGACAACCGTTAGTTTTTTCTATCACCAAGCCTCTGTCTGCCCCGCCATCGTTTTCGTCTTAGACACTGGTTCTTCTGCTCACATGATATCCGACCCTTCGCATTTCACCTCACTTACCACTGAAGAAATAGGGAGTATTAGAACGGGCTCAAAAGATGAAAGACTGAAGATAGAAGGAATCGGAACGGCCGTAATCAAGCTGAGAAATGGAAAGCTAACTCTTACCAATGCCCTATTCGTGCCTGATCTCTCCGTAAATCTACTTTCCGCCAGATGTCTGATGTTAGATGGCCTGTCCATTAACTTTAACAAGAATGACTTCCAAATAAGTGACAACGAAGAAATCTTGTATACTGGCTTTTACCAAAACAACCTGCCCATTGTAAATGCCTTTGAAATGGAAAAATTTTCTTTATTATCTTACTCGGAATTCCTTCACAAATTGTTAGGACACGTGAGCTATAGCCGATTGCGCAACAAACTGAATCTACCGGTGAAATCTGATTCACCTTGTAAATCCTGCGCGGTCAGCAAAATTACTCAAGCAAGCTTCAAAAATTCCCATACAAAAGCCAAAAGACCCTTCCAAGAAATCCACCTGGACTCTGTTGGTCCTATAATCAGCTCCGTGGCCGGCCACAGATACTTCCTTACAGTGGTTGACAGTTGCTCCCGATTCTGCTCGGCCATACGTGTTAAACATAAAAGCGACATACCTCATACTTTGATTCACATCATCAGTATGGAGGCTAAGCGATTCGGTTATTTCCCTCAAGTCATCCACTCCGACAGAGGCACTGAGTTCGTGAATCAGAATATGAAAGAATTCTGTGAAAAGAATCTCATATCGTTAAGACATTCCGACCCCTATACGCCCGAACAAAACGGTCTCGCCGAACGGTTCAATCGCACCATCATCGAGTCCCTTAGAAGCACTCTGGAGGACTCTGGTATCAATAAACACCTGTGGCATGAGGTGATAAAGTCCGTCACCCTTGCACTCAACCAGATACCGTCTCACAAAAGCAATCCTTCTCCGTATAAAATTTTCAAAAATAAAGAGTTACCCTTAAATTTTTTTAAGCCCATTGGTATAAATCTGATCGTCTTAGCCCCTCCTGGAATGCCGCGCTCTAAACTGGCTCCAAAAGGTATTCCGGGAACCCTAATTGGATACAATGAAGAACTGCAATCCTACAGAATCCTCTTGGAAAGCGGTAGGATCATTGACTCGAGACACATCACATTCCTTGATTACAACCCAAAAAACAAAAATCCTGAACCCTCATTGATCTACGACGATTTTGAAGAATTTTCTCCCCCTAACACCCATCCTGACCTTCCAAAAACTACAGAAACTGTTCCCGAGGAAGAGATATCGGACAAATTGGAGGAATCGATAGATCCTGACTTCCACTCTTGTTCTGACGCTCTGTCTTCTAACAATGTTAATGACGAACCAGATGAACAAGATGAAGATCAAGACAACAAGCCTCCAATCGTCAAATCCTCCTCCAACACATACTCCCTCCGACCAAGATCCTCCAATATCAAACCTATTAAATATTCTTACCTCACTCTGGATGATAATACCTTCTCCAACGCCATAAGAGAAGAATTCGATAACATCGAAAACCAAGATGTGTGGGAGGACTGCTCATTCACTCCCAATAATTACCTGAACACCGTGCTCGTGCTTAAAACAAAACCTGCCACCTCTAGTTCTCCCGAAAGAAAGAAGGCTAGACTATGCATTCAAGGCTTTCAACAGAAGTATGGCGTCGACTTCTTCGAAACCTATGCCCCCACCGGAAGATTTTCTTCCCTCTTAGCTCTTCTGACCCTGTGCGCTGATAAATCCCTAAAAATCAGACAATTTGATGTGAAGGGTGCTTTTCTACATGCACCGTTGAAAGAAAATATCTATATAAAAACTCCTAGACACTCCTCAAGAAAATCCGCCTTCCTAAAACTTAAAAAATCCCTATACGGTCTGAGACAATCCCCTATCAACTGGTACGAAACACTTACTAAATGGCTCAAAGAAATCCAATTCAGTCCTTCCGACTCCGATCCGTGTTTATTCATGAATAAAGAGTCACAAACCTTTGTCTTCTTCCATGTCGATGACTTGATCGTAGTCGGAGACGTGGATTTATTCGAAAAAAATTTTCTGAATCGCTTTCCCAATTCTACCGCCCACTATCCAGATACTATTCTTGGGATGGACATAATTATCGACGACGTCTCCATCAAACTTAACCAAAATAAACTTGTGGATAAAACACTCAAGGAGCTGAACCTCAACAACTCGAGATCCGTGTTAACTCCCCTAACACCTGGTATCTGTCTCGTGAACCCCAATTCCGACGAAATAGACGAGTTCAAGAGACTAGGAGTCAATTACAGGCGCTTTACTGGTATACTCAACTTCCTAGCCTGTCAAACACGACCTGACCTGGCACCTGCTGTTTCTATCCTTTCTCAATTCAATAAAAACCCGGGCATACAACAATGGAAAGAGGTCCTTCATTGCTTCAAATACCTCAATGGTACCTCCCACCTCAACCTTGAGTTATCACCCTCCAAAGACGACCATAAAGAAATCATTTACTACTCCGACGCCACCTGGGGAGACAACCACAATTCTAGGAAGTCTCAAACCGGTTATCTGTGTCTCTGGAAGTCGTGTCCTCTTTCCTGGAATAGTGGTCAGCAACGTAACATTGCTCTTTCCTCCACAGAATCTGAAATGAATGCTCTTGCGGATGCATATCAGGAAAATCTCTGGATGAAGCATCTTATCAGCGAACTGTGGAATTTTGAGCTCTATCCCTCTATTTTTAACATAGACAATTCCGGTCTTCTTGACAAGCTAAAAAACTTTGGTTCACACTCCAAGACTAAACATCTTGACATCAAAGCAAAAGTCCTACGTGAGAGCCTGAAGAACCAGGAGATCAAAGTTGTACTCGTTCCCTCGACCAAAATGTCTGCGGAATGTTCGTCCAAAGCAAGCAATCGAAAATACCTGGATCTACTCCTGAAGAACTGTTTCAGTTAATCCCACCAAACTCCGGGGGGTGTTGAGTTTTCATCTGTGTACCTGTCGCAGTCACGGAGCTTCACGCAACATGCCTCCCCGCGACAAACTGTCACAGGAATCTCTTGCCACCATCATCATCATCTCACTCTTCCTTCCTCAAATGACCCATCGTACTCATCCTCCATCTCTCTCTCCCGACTCTACGCTTCTCTTCTCGCCGTCCCTTCTCATTACCTCTCTTGACCTCACATTCAAACTCATTACCCCGGCCAACAAACTCTCTCAACTTCAACTGCCACTCCGCCTACCAAAGTACCTTAACCTCCTCCAGTATTCAGTTTGGTATGATTAACTGCTTGAACACCCTCATTCCTCTTCTCTTTCTGTTCTTTGTTTCCTATCATCTCTGTCCATTTTGTTTCTCTGGTCCTATATACTCACTTTACTTCCTTTCCGACGCGTTTCTCAAGGGGAATACTGGATCATATCATTCTGTCACCTACGACTTTTATCTTGCAATCTTTCTCATACATACCATTTTCTTATTTTTCTGTCTGGGTCTATAATCTAATCTCTGGCTCTGTTCTGGTGGTGAGTGTGAAAGACGAAGAGATCCAGGAACTTCTCTTTATAACTCAATCATTCCTTTGACAAATTTTTTTAATCTTTTCTTTGTTATTAGTTTTTTGCCATAAAGAAATTATCCGTTATCCCATCAGAGCTGCTTTACATCAGGAAAGTATAGAAGAAGACAAACCAGTAGAAAAACCCGTACTCTTCATATCTAGACAGATCAAAGATACTGAGAAGAGATATGGGGCCAATCAGTTGGAATGTTTGGCACTAGTATGGGATTTAGAGAAGCTGCAATATTACTTAGAAGGCACCACTTTTCAAGTAATCACGGACTGCAATGCTATAAGAACTCTTATGAACATGAAAAACCCCAGCAGACATATGCTCAGGTGGCAAATTGCTATACAGCATTATAGAGGACAGATGACTATAGTGCATAAAGCTGACGCTAAACATCAGAATGCTGATAGTCTAATTAGGATTGCGTTTTCTAATGACTCTAACAATCCAGCATACAACCCTGAAGATCAAGATATCTTTCCTATCTTGAATATCAATCTTTTTGCATTGAGTGCTCCAATAATGGGAATCCACTTATGTGAATTAGACACTGCTTTCTTCAACCTAGTAAGGGATAGCTACTCTCCTGAGATCAAGCTGCTGATTACCATTATGGAATGTGAATCCCCAGAAGAAGCTTTGATAAATAGCCTGCCTTCTTCACTACTTAAACCCTATAAAGCAGGAAGGTTTACCTTTTGGGATGGTCTCCTTTACTATAGACACCAACATTTCAGCGTATTAGTACTGAGCAACAAAGAGCATATACAACATAGAATCCAGGAATGCCATGACAACTGTTCATCAGGACATTTATCCACAGAGAGAAATTTAGAAAAACAGAAAGAACCTTAGAGAAAGTGAAACAAACTACCTGGTGGATAGACTGGAAAGAAGCCACTACAGAATATTTTACTAGCTGTGAAACCTGCCAGAAATCTAATAAAAATGCTGGAAAAAGGTTTGGACTCTTACAGAAGATATCTGAAACTACAACCAGGTGGGAAATTATCTATATGAATTTTGTCACTGGCCTCCCTCCGGGAGGTACTCATTCTTATAACTCTGTCCTAGTTATAGTTGACAGATATTCCAAAAAGGCAAAATTCTTACCTAACCACAAGGAAGATAGTGCTATGGATGTAGTCTTACTATTCTGGAATAGGATTATATCTGATGTGGGTATACCCAGGATTATAATCAGTGATAGAGACCCCAAATTCACATCTGAATTTTGGAGGAATCTACATGATATACTGGGTACTACTCTAGCATTTTCTACAGCATACCATCCCCAAACTGATGGATTAGCTGAAAGGATGATGCAGACCCTAGAAGATATGCTAAGGAGGTTCTGTAGCTTTGGCCTAGAATAAAAAAACTCTGATGGTTATTGCCATGATTGGGTAAGCCAACTGCCAGCCCTAGAAATGGCTTATAACAGTAGTAAACATTCTACTACCAAAGAAGCTCCTTATATACTATAAAGAGGATGGATTCCAAAAATCCCTAGGAATAACGTGAAATATAACTTAGCCACTATTCATAAAACATCTCTTGACTTTAAAAAGATAATAGATGTGGAAAATAACCATGCTCAGAAATGTGTGGAAGAAGCTGTTGAATACAACAAACAAAGATGGGACAAATCCCATGAAGAACCTGAATTTAAGATAGGAGACCAGATCTTGATATCTACAACTAATTTCAACAACCTGGCAGGCAACAGGAAACTAAAACCAGCCTTTGTTGGACCTTTTTTTACCAAGAAGATGCATGTCAAAAATGCTGTGGAAGTAATCTTGAGTGAAGAATTATCAAGAAAACATCTGGTATTTCCTGTTAGCCTAGTCAAACACTTTAAACCAAGAGAAGGCAGCAACCTCTCTCCAGCAATAATCCCAATAGAACCTGACCCCGTAAAAGAGAAAGGGAAAGTCAGCAGGATATTGAGAGATAAGAAAGAGAGGGTACAAGGAAAAGATATCAGACTATACTTAGTAAGATATCAAGGAGAATCTGCAGACAAAGATGAATTTTTACCAGAAAATAATATACCTGATGAAACAATACATCTCAGAAACTACAGAGCCAGCAAAAGGAACTGAAGCACATATGCAGTTAATTTTTTCTCCCAACATCCTCCAGATTTTTTTCAGATATGGCCATATCTTGGAGTGGGGGAATGTCAGCTTGCTACTATTGCAGAGCAAGCTGCAAAAGTAACAAAAATAACATAAAAATAATAATAATACAATTTACCTAAGAAGGAGTAGGAAAACCATAAATATTATTAAAGAAATGGATTATCCATTCAAAATTAGGTAGAGTCACTCACTGACCCCACCCTTGAAATCCAACTCCTTATATTTTTAAATAATTATGGAAAGAAAAACCAAAATACTACAGCTCCAGTATTGAGCTTTTTGGCCAATTAAATATTTCACACACATTGTCACATATAGGTTTCACACCTAAAATTCAGTCACAATTGAGGTGTTGTGTATATTCTAGGAGTTACGGGTGGAAATGTGTTTTGTCACAATTCCCGCACGCAGCCGCGGCAGCCAAAGCACCCGCGCGCGGCTGAGATACAGCCCTGTCACCCCGTAAAGGTCGTGTACGCAGCCCCGGGCCTCTGACAAGTACGCAGCCGCGGGAATACGGGCTGACAGAGTGACAGGCGGCTCAGGTACTGCGTAAACAGGCTACAACATACACGGGAACTTTCTACATATGTAACAAAGGTTCCCGTGGATAGTAGACTGTCTAAAAATACATAATATTATATAAAAATACATAAATAATGCTTACACATATTTTTTACTTAATATAATGCAAAGTACGAAGAATGTCGAAAATAAGACAATGACAAGTTCTAAAAATATATTAAAATACTTTCAAATACTTTTATGAGAATTGCTATACATCAATATCTTTGTCACATACAAAGGAAGATACTGATGTAAAAATATTACATGCATTCCCATGACTTATATTTTTAAGTAATTATCTTAACCAATCAACTGGAACTCGAAAATAAAGAGTAAAATCAATATTATGAATTTTACTCCAGTTATATAATACATAATGAGAAATTACCTGACATCAAAATGTCCGTAAAAATTTCTATTAATATAATTATTAAATTACTGGGAACATTTACTAAGGATAATTAATTAAATAATACATAAATAGGACAGATTAGTGTTATTCACACGTCCCAATGTCCATTATAAGGTAGAATAATTCCCATACCCTAAGGAATTAGATGCTACCCGGGCTATAGCACCATTAACACATGGCAGGCTACCCCCGGTTACCCTGCTAGCCTTAGTGCCCGTCCCTTTGAGCACCTAAAACCCTCAGAAGGACCATATTGGGACTCCAAAAGCTATAAATAAAGAGCTCTTTTGAGGATATTGATGGGAAGAGACCCAGTAATATTCATATCCAGACGCCGTGCCAAGGTAATCAAGTACTTATAAGAGATAAATAAGTGATTTATGGCACTGTCTGATCAGTAATATCCGTCCTCAAACCTCTTTTTATCAATTAAAACTGCTGAACAACCTTATAACCCCAGTATACAGGTTCAACCCATCAGTACATGTCTCAAACAGATACCCAAAGGATTTAATAATATACCAGTGAGTCTTATTATCCTTTCTCTGTCGTGGTAGCTTGGCTACAAGGCCCTGCCACTCCACCGTATATTTTATATACATATTATCTTTGGGCATAATAATCTTTAAACTAAAGAACCCAAAGAAACCAGGACTACGTGTTTTCATACTGAAATCCCTGAAGAGAGGTGTTAAAGATCCCCAATATAATTGTGGCCCCTCTATAAACATTTAATAATCAATTTTGATTTGAAACAATAAACAATAACCAAACCATTTAACCTTGCAATAAGCTTAATCCAAGTATTCTATGGATTTTTGCTGCATTTATTGAATAATATATTTATTATTTACTCCATCACCTCTGGTAGCTAAAGGATAGCAAGGGTCTTGGCATCCAGGAGGCTGAAAATCCTGACCAATCCTGTTAATTTTATAGCAGGAGATATAGGCACTTCTATAGAAATCAATAACATCCATGGGGACTCTAGTTTGCCCCAAAAATGGGATCCTACCATGATTCCTAGACATATGATGGATGTTAAACCATTAACAGTTAAACCTATGAGTGGTAAGAGTTATACCACTGGTCAAAATTGATATGCAAAAGGGTTTTATAGAGACAGACCTATGACATTATTACTGGATAGTGGAGCTTTCTGCTCATGTGTCTGTACTGAATTCTTACACAAGTGGGATCCCAATTGGAAAGAAGACCATCTGCCCGTCCCAAAAGAAAAGTTTAGCTCTTCCAAATCTACCATGAATGCTATTGGAGTATGGAATGCTCCTAAAATATTACCCCATACTAAAGGATCTGTGAGAATACAAGTGGAATTCGTGGTATTGCTCAAGGGACTATGTGACTACCTGATAATAGGTAATGATGCTTTATTTTTATATGGTATAGATACTTTACAGTGGGTGATAATTGGGACAAGATGTTTATGATATGCACCATTTGATCTAACTTCCCCTCTTCCAGTTATCAAAAGAATTTTGAAGACTTTAATCAACAATAATTCTCTCAAGAAGCTCTGAATACAAAACTTTCTGAGGAACAGAAGAAAGATATATTGAAAGTCTGCTTTGAGAACCAAATGCTTTTTGTACTAAAGATCATCCTATTGGTGATATCAAAGGACATGACATGGTATTAAAATTGACTATTAAGCCTCCTTATCTTCCAAAATTAAGAAGACCAGCTTATCCCTCCAGTCCTAAGTCTAGAATAGATCTTGAGGAACATATCCAAGAACTGATAGACTTACAAGTATTAAGGAAAGTAGGGCACAATGAGCAGGTAGATGTGACCACACCTGTAATCATAGCTTGGCATAATGACAAGTCAAGAATGGTAGGAGACTTCCAAATTCTCAGCAATTATACTCAGGCAGATTTACTTCCTATACCCCGGATTGACCATGCTCTACATAACTTGTCCAAAGAAAAATATATCACTACTATGGATATGCTTAAAGGTTTCCACCAGATACATATAAGCCCTGAAAGCCGGAAGTTTATGAGAATAATCTGTCATTTGGGAATATATGAATATCTTAGGATGCCCTTTGGTATAAAGAATGCCCCATCACACTTCCAGAGAAAAATGGATACAGTTCTAGGTACAAACATCAGACAAGGATGAATGATGGTATATATAGATGATGTTATCATATATTCTGATGATTGGGATAATCATATCAACCAAATAAGATTAGTACTCCAAAATATCTCCAAAGCAGGATTAAAAGTATCCATGAAGAAATGAAACTGTGGATATGGAGAGTTGAAAGCCCTAGGGCATATAGTCTCTGGTCTAACTCTAACTGCTGATCAAAATAAGATATCTGCTGTCATGAACAGACCCATGCCACAGAATAAAACACAACTAATGTCTTTCATTAGTTTTTACAGTTACTACAGACAATAAATACCAAAGTTTGCTATGCTAACTAAAATTCTGTACAAAATATGCAACAAGAACACTCTATTTGAAATGACACATGAGAGATTGAAAAACTATGAGGAACTAAAAATATCTATGAACTATACTCCTTTACTCATTCAATCAGATTACTCCAAGCCCTTTAAACTGTACATTGATGCCTGTATGGAAGGGTTAGGAGCTTCTCTACATCAAGAAAGAATAGAAGAAGACAGACCAGTGGAGAAACCAGTACTCTTCATATCTAGACAGATCAAAGATACAGAAAAGAGATATGGAGCCAGTCAGTTGGAATGCTTGGATCTAGTATGGGCATCAGAAAAGCTACACTATTAATTAGAAGGCACCACTTTCCAAGTGATCACAGACTTTAATGCTGTAAGAACTCTCATGAACATGAAAACCCCCAGCAGACATATGCTCAGGTGGCGAATTGCTATACAACAGTATAGAGGTCAGATTACTATAGTGCATAAAGCTGGAGCTAAAAATCAGAATTCTGATAGTCTAAGTAGGAATGCTTTGCCTAATGAATCTAGCAATCCAGCATATGACCCTGAGGATCAAGATAAATTTCCTATCTTGAACATCAATCTTTTTGTATTAAATGCTCCAATCATTGGGATCCACTTATGTGAACTAGATTCTGCTTTCTTCAATCTAGTGAGGGACAATGTCAGCCTCCTGGATGCCAAAACCCTTTCTATCCTTTAGCTACCAGAGGTGATAGAATAAATCATAAATATATTATTTAATAAATGCAGAAAAAGTCTGTATAATATTTGGATTAAGCTTTTGCAAGGTTAATTGGTTTGGTTATAGTTTATTTTTATAAATAAGTATGAAGAAATTGATCATGAAAGATTTTTATAGAGGGGTCAAAATTATATTGGGGATCTTTAACACCTCTCTTCAGAGATTTCAGTATGAAAACACATAGTCCTGGTTAATTTGGGCTCTTTAGTTTAAAGGATATTTTGCCAAAAGATAATATGTATACAAAATACACGGTGGAGTGGCAGGGCCTTGTAACCAAGCTGCCACAACAGAGAAAGGATAATAAAACTCACTGGTATATTATTGAATGCTTTGGGTATCTGTTTGAGACGTGCACTGATGGGTTAAACCTGCATACTGGGGTTATAAGGTTGTTTAGCAGTTTTAATTGATAAAAAAGAGGTTGAGGACAGATATTATTGATCAGACTTAGCCATAAATCACTTACTTATCTCTTATAAGTACTTTATTACCTTGGAACGGTATCTGCCTATAAATATAACTGGGTCTCTGCCCATCAATATCCTCAAAAGAGCTCTTTATTTATAGCTTTTGGAGTCCCAATACTATCCTTCTGAGGGGTACACGGGCTCAAAGGGACGGACACTAAGGCTAGCAGGGTAACCAGTGGTTGCCTGTCACGTGTTCTTGGTGCTATAGCACGGGTAGAATCCAATTCCTCAGTGTATGGGAATTATTGTAATTTATAATAGATATTACGACCTGTGAATAACACTAATCTGTCCTATTTATGTATTATTTAATTAATTATCCTTAGTAAAGGTTCCCTGTAATTTCATAATTATTTAAATAGACATTTCTATGGATATCCTGATGTCATGTAAGTTCTCATTATGTATTAAATAACTGGAGTAAAGTCCTGATATTGATTTTACTCCTTATTTTCGAGTTCCAGTTGATTTACTAAAATAATTACTTAAAAATATAAGTCATGAGAATTCATGTAATATTTTTACATAATTAGTTTTCTTAGTATGTCACAAAGATATTAATGTCTAGAAATTATCATAAAATTTTATTCAAGTTTTTTAATATATTTTTGGAAGTTTTCATTGTCGTATTTTCGACATTCTTGGTACTTTGAATTATATTTAATAAAAAATTCATAAAAGGGTTATTTAAGTATTTTTATATAATATTATGTACTTTTAGACTATCTACTATCCCATGGAACATTTATTACATATGTAGAATTTTCCCGTGTGGGTTGTAGCATGTTTAGGCGGTAACTAAGCCTCTCAGGCCGCCTGTCACTCTGCGAACTCATAGTTCCGCGGCTGCGTACTTTTCAGGGGCCCAGGGCTGCGTACACAACCTTGACGGAGTGACAGGGCTGTATCTCAGCCGCGCGTGGGTGCATTGGCTGCCGCGGCTGCGTGCGGGAATTATGACAAAACACATTTTTGCCCGTAACTCCTAAAATATGAACAACACCTCAATTCTGACTATATTTTAGGTGTGAAACCTATACGTGACAATACATGTGAAATATTTAATTGACCAAAAAGCTCAATAGTGGAGCCGTGGTATTTTAGTCTTTTTTTAAAAAAATAAGCAGTTGGATTTCAAGGGAGGGGTCAGTGATTGACCCTACCTAATTTTGGGTGGAAAATTCATTT
The DNA here is from genome assembly GCA_025617555.3 of Puccinia polysora. Lineage (NCBI taxonomy): Eukaryota > Fungi > Basidiomycota > Pucciniomycetes > Pucciniales > Pucciniaceae > Puccinia > Puccinia polysora. Next base: position 6,273,290 of record CM062620.1, read on the forward strand.
CTGTAAAATCATTTATGGTTTTCCTACTCCTTCATAGGTTAATTATATTATTTTTATTTTTATGTTATTTTTGTTACTTTTGCAGCTTGCTCTGCAATAGTAGCAAGCTGACAGACAACTACTCCCCTGAAATGAAGCTGCTGATTACCATTATGGAATGTGAATCCCCAGAAGCAGCTTTGATAATTAGTTTACCTGCTTCATTACTTAAACACTATAAAGCAGGAAGGTTTACCTTTTGGGATGGTCTCCTTTGCTCCAGACACCAACATTCCAGTGTATTATTACTAAGAAAAGAAGAACATATACAACACATACTCCAGAAATGCCATGACCACTGTTCATCAGGGCATCTATCAACTGAAAGAACCTTGGAGGAAGCAAAAAAAACTGCTTGGTGGATAGACTGGAAAGAAATCACTATTAAGTATGTTAATAGCTGTGAGACTTGCAAAAAATATAATAAAACTACTGGCAAAAGGTTTGGACTCCTACAGAAGATCTCTGAACCCAAAACTAGATGGGAAATCATTAATATTCATTTTGTCACCGGCCTCCCCCCTGGAGGTACTTGTTCATATAACTCTGTCCAGGTTATAGTTGAGAGATACTCTAAGAAAGAAAAATTCTTACCTAACCACAAAACAGATATTGCTATGGATGTAGCTCTACTATTTTGGAATAGAATAATAGCTGATCTTGGTATACTCAAGATTATAATCAGTGAAAGAGAGCCCAAATTCACCTATGAGTTTTGAAGGAATCTGAATGATATAACAGGTACTACTCTAGTATTTTTTACAGCATACCATCCCAAAACTGATGTATTAGCTGAAAGAATGATACAAAACCTAGAAGATATGTTAAGAAGGCTTTGTAGCTTTGGTCTAGAATACAAAAACCTAGTTGGTTATTGCCATGATTGGGTAAGCCTACTCCCAGCTCTAGAGATGGCTTATGACAGCAGTAAACATTCTACTACCAAAGAAGCCCCTTACATAGTAGAAAGAGGATGGCTTCCAAAACTCCCTAGGAATAACTTAAACTATAACTTAGCCACCATTCATCCAACATCTCTTGACTTTAAGAAAATGATAGAACTGGCAAATAATCATGCTCAAAAATGTGTAGAAGAAGCAGTAGAACAAAACAAACAAAGATGGGAAAAATCACACAGGGAACCTGAATTTAAAATAGGAGATCAGATCTTAATATCCCTACCAAATTCAACAATCTAGCAGTTAACAGAAAGCTGAAACCAGCCTTTGTTGGACCATTTGTTATCAAAAAGATGCATGGCAAAATTGCTGTAGAAGTAATCTTCAGTGAAGAATTATCAAGAAAAAACCCAGTATTTCCTGTTAGCCTAGTAAAAAACTTTCAACCAAGAGAAGGTAGCAACCTCCCTCCAGCAATAATCCCAATAGAACCTGACCCTGTGAAAGAAAAAGGGAAATTCAGCAGGATATTGAGAGACAAGAAAGAGAGAGTGCAAGGAAACAATGTTAGACTATACTTAGTTAGATACAAAGGAGAATCTTCAGACAAACATGAATGGTTACCAGAGAATAACATACCTTATGGACCAAAAAATCTCAGAAACTAAAGAGCCAGAAAGAGGAACTGAAACACACATGCAATTAATTTTTTCCCAACAGGCTCCAGATTTTTTTCAGATATGGCCATATCTTGGAGTGGGGGAATTTCAGCTTGCTAATATTGCAGAGCAAGCTGCAAAAGTAACAGAAACAACATAAAAATAATAATAATAAAATTAACCTAAGAAGGAGTAGGAAAACCATAAATGTTATTACAGAAACGGATTCTCCACCCAAAATTAGGTAGGTTCAATGACTGACCCAATTTTTTTTGTGTCAGTATCACTCCTCCCATTTTTTCATCCTTCCAAGCATTCCCCTGTCCCAGTGGTCTAGGACAGGCCTCTCTTGGTCTATCACCTAGGCATCGCGTTCAATCCCTTCTCCCTTTGTTCCCCCCCTTCCTTTTGGCCAAACACGCGGGCCAAGACCCGCTTGGCCCAAGATATCCCACTTCATCCCAACATTGCCGTCTCCCTCCAACAACCATGATCATTGAAAGCCTTCTACCCTCCTCTATCATCCCATCCATCACCAATCACAATCTTATTTGCCCTGCAGCTCAGAAAAGAAATAATCAAAGCCTTTATACATCTGTAATCCGAAGCTGTGATGAGTCCTTGGCCAGGCTCAATCAAAATCAACCAGTGAGGGAATGATTAATCAATCAGTACTCACAGCTTCTTGGTTTACCAGAAATCGATTTGATGATGATGAAACCAATCAATTACAAATAAGAAGAGGAAGAACAAGAAGAAGAATCACTCAATGATGATCAGCTGGAGGAAGAAGTCATGGAATGAAATTTGAGTTCATCCCTGGAAGATCTCTTGATGAAATTGGATTGATCAATCCAACTCAACCTATCAAGAGCATCCATCAATCAATCCGAGGATTATCTATTGCACCTATCCTCATCCACACTCTTGGTACTCATTGATGAACCCAATCAATTGAGATTGATCTTGTGCTCATTAGAATCAGATCTATCGCTTGTCTGTCTAAGAGACTTTAAATCATTCCTCATCTCTCACCAAGCTTTGATCTCAATCAAGAAATCATTTGAAAAATTTGACCATGCCATCAATTGGTTCATTGATTGTACCAATTCACTTCAATCCAAGGTCATCAAATTTGATTTGACCATTCAACCGATCCTAGACAATAGGAATCAGATCAACACCCTACTCAATCATCTCAACCAATTCAAAAACTTGTTAGAGTTACCTCAATTGATCTCGACCTGTATCAATCATTGATTATCAAACAAGCCATCAATCTAGCACTCAAACTATGTAGCTTGGATTCTTCAATCCTATCCTACAATCATCATCCAATCACCCCTCAAGCTTTGAATCCTATCATCATCCATCAAATCCATTACCAAGTCAATCAAAGCCTTCAATCACTCACTCATCAATCACTCAATTGTTTATCCCAAAAAGACCTCAACTCCCTCACCTTCCCCTTTGGGACTCTCCCACCCTCCTTCCATCTTCAGGCAGGGGTAGGAAAACGTTGTCTACCACCTGCGGACACCCGCAGGCGGTCTGGTTTGTTTTCTTTTCCCACCCCTTCCTCCTTTGGGCAAGGGGTGGGTAATCCTGGTATTTTCACTCGCGCCCGTCAATGGACGGACGCAGGAGAGGTTAAGGGATGAAAATAGATCCCACCCCGGTCAGGGAGGCCAGATTTCCACCGGCCTGAGTGATCAAATTTTTCTGATCATCTGAAAATCAAAAAAAAAATCTCTGCTCTATTTGTAGTATCCTTTGTACATAGTCTAACAGGGCCTCGTGCCCATATAAGGAGGGGCTCTCCCCTGACTTTTGGAGGGGTATCATCATGGAATCCTAACACATCATCATCACATAATCAGATCCTATCCTACCAGGGAGTATCACCATTGTCTTGAAATTAAATCATCCGTGGGGTCTCATTCCCCTTCATCTGAGTCTAAAATTTGAATATATCTATGATTTCCCCTTGATCCTTGAGCCTCCAAACTCAAACCCTGATCCTTCATCCTTATCACCAACCGATAGCTTTGATGGTTGAAGAAGAGTTTGACTGATTGAATTCTTGAGTGTGTTAAACCACTCCTGATCCCTTTATCCAACCATAATGGTCCTGATCATCCTTTGATTATCTTTCTGGAACCAGCCATGTTTAACTGAAGAGGGTTTATTAAGCTTAAAAACTGGTGTGTACAAACTCCCTTCATTTCTTTTGAAGTTGAATTCCACCACGCTACTCTTGAGTCCCTTGAGAAGTGTTGGGTTATCCTTGTTTGAATCAGTTATTGTTTTTTCTTCTAGAGCTTCTTCACACAATTAGCTTTTTCTTGTGCAGCCACCCACAGTTATCTGGTACCCTTGAAGCGCTTGATTGCGGAGAGATGGGAAGGTTCATTGAGAACCTGGAGGTTTTTTGGGATTGAGTTGATCTTTCCTAAGCTTCTTCTGCCAACCAGAGCTATTAGCTTGTGGGCGTTGTTAACTAAAAATTGCCTTGTCTGTTGAACTCTGAACAAACCTTGACTTCTTCTATTCAAGTTTGCCCGGCATCATCTTGCCTCAGATAGTGTTGTTTCCCCAGCTACCGACTACTATCATCTTTATCCTCTTACTTTTTGTTCCCTTGTTTACCAGGTTCTGGAATTTGATCTTGGGTACATTTAAATATTTTTGTAACACTCAGGAGGGCAGCCTAAACAGCACCTTTCCCCTCCACAGAACTGCCACGGCCTAGCACTGTTTGGAGTCTTACAATGGGAACATTCTACATATGTAATAAATGTTCCTGTGGATAGTAGATAGTCTAAAAGTACATAAAATTATTTCAAAATACTTAAATAACCTTTATACATATTTTTTATTAAATATAATTCAAAGTACCAAAAATGTCGAAAATAAGACAATGACTACTTCTAAAATTTATTAAAATACTTTAATATACTATTATGAGAATTTCTAGACATAAATGTTTTTGTGATATACTACACAACTTATGATGTAAAAATATTAGATGAATACCCATGACTTACATATTTAAGTAATTATTCTTAGTAAATCAACTGAGTTTTGAAAATAAGGAGTAAAATCAATATCATGAATTTACTCCAATTATTTATTACATAATGATAAATCACCTGACATCAGGATATCAGTAGGAATTTCTATTAAAATATTTATTAACTTACTGGGAACATTTATTCAGGATAATTAATTAAATAATAAATAAAAAGGACAGATTAGTGTTATTCACACGTCCAAACATCAATTCTAAAGTAGAATAATTTTGATACCCTCTGGAAATAGATTCTACCCGTGTTATAGCACCTAAAAAACATGAAAGGCTACCACTTATACCCTGCTAGCCTCAGTTTCTGTCCCTTTGAGCCCCTGTACCCCTCAGAAGGACAATATTGAGACTCCAAAAGATATAAATAAAGAGCTCTTGAGAAGATATTGATACCCAGAGAACCAGTCATATTTATACCCAGAAACTGTGCCAAGGTAATCAAATACTTATAAGAGATAAGTAAGTGATTTATGGCCTTAGTCTGATTAATAATATCCATCCTCAACCCTCTTTTTATCAATTTAAACAGCTGGACAACCTTATAACCCCAGTATACAGGTTTAACCCATCAGTGCACGTCCCAAACAGATACGCAAAGGATTTAATAATATACCAGTGAGTTTTATTATTCTTTCTCTGTTGTGGAACCTTTGTTACAAAGCCCTTCCACTCCACCATGTATTTTATATACATATTATCTTTGGGAAAAAGATCCTTTAAACTCAAGGTCCCAAAGTAACCTGGCCCATGTTTTTTCATACTGAATTCCCTGAAGAGAGGTGTTGAAGATCCCCAATATAATTGTGGCCCCTCTATAAAAATATTCAATAATCAATTTATCTATATTGATCCATAACAATAAACCATTGCCAAACTAATTAACCTTGCAATAAGCTTTATCCAAATATTTTATGGATTTTTGCTGCTTTTATTAAATATTATATTTATTATTTATTCTATCAAATCTGGTAGCTAAACAATAGCAAGGGTTTTGGCATCCAGGAGGCTAAAAACTACACATGCGCCAACAGTGGAACCACCAAGGGAGCCACCAAGAAACAACAGAAATCCTTGCGTTTTAGAATGCTATTATTTTTGGGAAGACCGCCATCTCAAAGGGTTGTGTAAGTACCTAAGTGCAGACGTGCAGAATATAATTGTTAAGACCAATGGGAGGATGTTTTTCTAAACTTCTGGAGAAACTACTCTAGACTTACCAGATCAACCCTTTCCAAGAGATCTGGCTTGAGCGCTGTGGAAAGAGATTTTGTGTTCCATGAAATTCTCCACAAAAACCTCATCCAGGTTCCGGAAAGCCAAAAGCCCTTGAGTTCCCCTCCTGTACCTCCGCAAATTTGAATATAATCCGCTTCTGCAAGGAAAGTTACTACAGTCTGCAGTGGTTTAAGAATCACCCCTGAACCCTATTCCATTATCCACAAAAATATCCCGCCCTTGATGGTAACCACTAAAGCTAACTTTCAATGAAGTAATAGTAAATAAAAAACCCAGAATCCTCAAAGATCTGCACACTTGAACTATGTCCTAATCAAGACTCCAAGCACTCAAGCTGGTAATCATGATTTTCAAAGCAAAGATAATAGTAGAAAAACTCCTTCATTTTATGCCATCCAAGGAAATATAATCCCATAATCTCCAATAATATTCTGATTCTTTGATAAATTATTTTTGTTTCTACCATCAAAAGTCTGTCCACCCTTCCTTCTGGTAAGGGAAACATCCTCCTTACATATATAAAACTCCAAAAATGAACCATTGCCCAAAAGAATGTATACTACAAAAGAAATACCCCCCTTTAACAGTCTCTGTGCATTCCAAACTGATCCTCCTTACCAATAAAATGACTTGAAGTAGGTTTGTTGATCATTTTACCAATCTTCCCTAACACTTGAGTTGCACCAATGTATAAATAACAACAGATCCCTATTGAACTTCCTTAGCCAATCACTCCCAATCCTGCATGTGGCATTAATACGGATTCCCAACAATAGGCATGCAGCCTCCTCAGCTTCAGTTTTTATTGCCCCATACTCCCGCAAACTCATGTCATGCAAAGATCCCTTGAGCTGTCTGACAATCCAGAGCAACCGCAACCCCGCGGCGCCGCGCACGCGTGGGCAACACCACACAATCCCTCCTCCGGCCTCTTGACCCAACCTAAGTGCTAGAAGTCTTAACCGGAACGTCCCAGACCTCCTGAACCTCTCGAACTCCCGATCCTCTGATTCCTCTCAGTTCCCCTTCTCTGTCTTCCCTCCATCTTCGCCATCAGCCTCAACACCCTGAAGCCGTATCTTGAAGTCACAACAACAAGCCTAGACCCAACGCGAAGTTACGACCCACCCTTGGCCACCGTCACAGAAACCAGGAGGAGCCAATACAAGCATCAGTGGAGGTACGACCTACTGCTAACAAGACCTGGTGTCTTCCCCCTCAAACGTTTCTCATCTGTCGTTACCTGTTGTCTCACCCTTTTTCCCATTTCCTTGCTTCACTTCTCTACGACTTGTGCGCCTCTCGCCTTACAGCCTGATCTGCTAGTATAACCAAACCTCCTGTCTGTGATCTGTCAAACCAAGCAGACTTGTAACTCACAATATTCAGGTAAAGATACTCAACTCAAGATGCTATGGTCTCTCTTTGTTTTCAATCTCTATACTTACGAAAGATTTGCTCCCGCTGTCTATGACCTTCCAATTGTTATAGTCTATACTACTACAGAGGTTACTTATACGGATTGAAATAAAGAGTCTTTACCACAAAATATCACATGGTAGCAAGAGTCAACTCTTAATCCTAGTAACCTCTGAGTAGATACTCCGAATCATCTCCGTCTAGATACCTCACCGCTATGGCCGAAGGACACCCAATTCTCATCCCTCCCTCCGATGATTCTGACGAGGATTACTCCACAAAGTCGAAGATAGTCAAGCTCAATCGCCACAACTGGCACGATTGGAAAAGTGCCTTTGAAGACATCATCATTGGCAAGGGACACGAGGAGATCTTGAACAGCGAGTGGGTCAAGAACAATCAGGAGTCAAAGACGTACAGACGGAAGAACGCACTGGCCCTAAGCCTACTACGGAACTCCGTCGAACGTGATCTATTGTTGTGCATCAAACTAAGCAAGTCCAACTTCAGCAAAGCGTATCAACTACTGGCGACGGAATGTGGTGAAAACTCACTCATTGTCATAGGCGACGCCCTAATTCGGCTCGTTAATCTGACCTACAAACCTGGAAAGAGCCTACAAGATCATACCTCCGCGTTCAAGGACGCTTACGTCAACCTCACCGAAAGGATCGAAGGCCAGTCCGGCGAGACACAATCAATGAACGTCTCATTGGCTATCGCGGCCATCTTCTTCATAAAGAGCCTGAGGATGGACGACCTCATCTCAAGCATCACTTCCACCCTATACGACCTTCGCCCCTTCACGCTCGAGACAGTATCAACCAGAGTCTTACTTGAAGACTCCCGACGAGAGTCCAACTCAAATGACACCAGCTATCTTGTGTCCAACGTTCGCCCTTGAACCATACCATCTTCCCAACAACCCGCCATCAGACAAACGACTAACCCCTCCACATCCACGACGGCATCACGTCCTGCACAATTCAGACCGCGCTTGGTAGCTCCGACACAAAAGAACCCCCAAGCATCCACTCATTCCCCCTCCCTGGCTTCCCAGATCGAACGACTGGATCGGGAACTCAAGCAGCTCCGCACCGCTCACTCCATCAATGTTGCCAAAGAGGACAACGTAGACTCAGAATCCGAATCCCACCACGACACTCATCTGGTCACTGATCAATCAACCGACCCGGAAGACTGCGTATTCTTGGTATGAGAAGACACAGTGTATAGCACCTCTGAAGTCAAGACCCCTACTTGCGAACTCGTATACGACTTGGGGGCATTGAGGTTGACTGTGTGTAACCTGTCACTCCTGCAGGACCCAACTCCAACCTCTAAGCAACTAAACACATACGGTGGCAACATAAGTGTCACCCACATTGGAAAACTGAATATCGGCGGTACCGTCATCTATCCGGTCTTCTACGCTCCCAACGGTCCGCGAAACCTCATCTCCGCTAGCCAGTTGGAGGATCATGGCTTGAAGGTTGTTCACAAACATCAAATGGTTCTAATAAAGCTATCCGATTGCATAGTATCCAGATTTCCTAGGATCGGCAATCTGTATATCTCGAACCACAAGGTCCTGTCCGGCATCAATATGGCAAAAGTATCAGCCGCCAACGTCGACTGGCACATTACCCTAGGTCACCCGTTGGACATCTACCTAAAAAACTTCCTGAAGATCCACAATCTCCAAACCCCAACTCCATTCCTGTCGTCGGCTCGCTGCAACGTGTGCACTCAATGCAAAATAAAGCAACGACCACACTCCAACCCCCTCCCTACCTCATCCAAGCCCTTTGCTCGCCTACACCTTGACATCCTTCAAATCACTCCTCCCTGCAAGCAATCCGCATCATACGTGCTAGCAATCATTGACAATTTCTCTTGATTCAACAGGATCTATATCCTGAAAAACAAATCCAACGCGGAGGACAAAATCGTAAGCTACATACATGAACTAAAAAACCAACTCGACGTTGTGCCAGCCTTTCTGCACTGCGATCGGGGGGGGGGGGGAATTCGGATCAACTAAACTGCGGGAATTCTTGTCGTCTCAGGGAATCATCTTGGAACAGGGCCCTGCCAACTCACCTCAAACCAACGGTCTCGCCGAAAGGTTCAATAAGACGATCCTCACCAAGATCAGGTGTCTCCTGGCCCAGTGCGAAGTCCCTATCAACTATTGGGATGAGGCCGCCCGCTACAGTTCGATGCTCATCAACCTACTCCCGTCGAAGGCGTTGGAGTGGATGTCTCCGGTTAGCACACTGATTGGTGTTAACGCCACGATAGAACCCGTGCGTGATGTGCTGACTCTCATACCCTTTGGTCTCAAGGTGCATGTTCACTCAGCTCCCGCATCGAAGATCAAGGTAAGGTCCAAGCCAATGCTATTCCTTGGCTATGAACCGTACTTGGACGCGGGAAGATTTCTCGACTCGCACAAACGGCGTGTGGTTGTCAACAGGGATTTCTCCCCTACAAAGTTAATATTCTCATACGACTCCAAACGCGCACTGAGGAAAACTCCAACATCCCTCCCAACAGACGTGGGTATTGGATCATCACAGTCAGGGACGTACAATAGGGCCGTCTCAGTGAACCTACCCGTCTCTCGCTCACAAAACAAACGTGGCTGTGCCACAGTCAGTTCAACCCCGACCGCGGACATCCCAACCGCCTCATGCCCGCAAGCTCCTGATACCTCCGTCGCAGTTCCTTCACCCTCCAATACGGAAGCTCCGGACAACGCCTCCAAAACTTCAGTCCAAACGGTTAAGGCGCCTCCAAAGGGGTACGCATACGTGCCCTACTACAACAAAGCGCCAAACGATGTTTTGTCCGACATCGACGTCACAGCGATCATGACCAGATCTAGGCGCTCTTGCGCACAAAACAAGGAAAAGTTTGATGTGGAAGAGGCACTCATCAATGAGGTGGTGTTGGTAGAAAAAGCAATGTCTGACCTCAGCGAGCGCACGAAATGGATCGAGTCGATGACGGCGGAAAATGACTCACTGCTGATGCATGAAACTGGCACCCTCGTACCACGGCCTGAAAACGACAAAGTGATTGGCGGGATGTGGCAATTGGTAAAAAAGAAAAACAAATTCGGAGAAGTGACCAGGCGAAAATCGAGATGGGTATGCTTCGGCAATCACCAAGAGTACCCACGCCACTACCTCGACACATACTCGTCTGTAGGGCGAAGCGAATCCCTTAGAGCACTACTCTTGTCGGCTGTCCAACACGACTGGCACGTCGCACAATTCGATGTCGAGACTGCCTTCTTGCACGGTGAAATTGATGCAGTTATTCACATGGCCCAGGTCGCGGGATTTGAGGTACCAGGTAAGGAGGACTGGGTCTGGAAGCTGAACAAGTCCCTGTACGGTACTAAACAGGCACCGAGGTGCTGGAGATCACACCTGACCAAGACATTGAGTTCGCTGGGGCTAAAGCCGTCGGTGGGCAACGAGTCAATTTTTGTCAACGAGCAATGAACCATGCGATTACACATCCACGTGGACGACGGTCTAATTGTGGGAAGAGACAAAAATGAGATTGATCGGTTCCTAAAACTTCTGGGGGGGCACTACAAAATTAAGCTTCAGGAACGTCCGTCTCAACACCTGGGATACACACTGGAATGGAATCGCAATGGGTCACTTAAACTTCACCAGCAAGACTTCACAGAGAAAGCGCTAAGGGAATTCGGCTTTGAACACCTCAACGCGGTCAAGGCCCCTGCCCCCATGAACATACATGAAGTAGTCAGCCAGGAATCCCCCGACTTTGACGTGAAAACTATGCAGAAGGCTCTGGGCATGTTAATACACCTAGCTATCCACACCAGGCCCAACATACAATTCACGGTGAACTTGCTATCTCAGTTTGCCAACAAACCTACGCAAGCTCACTGGAAGATGATCAAGCACCTGTTCAGATACCTCCAAGGAACAAAGTCAATGGGAATCCTGTTCACCAAGTCCAAAGATCCAGCGGACCAACTATGCGGGTGGGCAGATGCTGATTACAGATGCTCCATGACTACTCAGAAGTCAACCTCTGGCTACGTGATAACACTGTACGGCAATCCCATCAGCTGGACAACCAAGAAACAAACGGTTGTGGCTCAGTCCACCACGGAAGCCGAGTTTATTGCAATAAATCTATGCGCTAAACAAATAAGGTGGATTTCGACCCTCATCATTGGTCTTGGGATATCAATCTCTAAACCAAAGATAAAGAACAATAATCAGGGTGCCAACTTCATCAGTCGCGAGGCGAAGCTCAACCCCAACTCTAGACACATCAAAATACGATTTCAATACGTACGGGACCTAATCTCAAAGTGCCTACTATCGATCGAACACACGCCATCTGACAAAATGATAGCGGACATACTAACCAAACCCCTAGGTTACGTGAAGGTAATTCAAGCCAGATCCCAACTACATCTCACCTCTACGGAATCTAGGAGGAGTGTCATGCAAACATCCCTTGAGCTGTCTGACAATCCAGAGCGACCGCAACCCCGCGGCGCCGCGCACGCATGGGCAACACCACACAATCCCTCCTCCGGCCTCTTGACCCAACCTAAGTGCTAGAAGTCTTAACCGGAACGTCCCAGACCTCCTGAACCTCTCGAACTCCCGATCCTCTGATTCCTCTCAGTTCCCCTTCTCTGTCTTCCCTCCATCTTCGCCATCAGCCTCAACACCCTGAAGCCGTATCTTGAAGTCACAACAACAAGCCTAGACCCAACGCGAATTTACAACCCACCCTTGGCCACCGTCACAGAAACCAGGAGGAGCCAATACAAGCATCAGTGGAGGTACGACCTACTGCTAACAAGACCTGGTGTCTTCCCCCTCAAACGTTTCTCATCTGTCGTTACCTGTTGTCTCACCCTTTTTCCCGTTTCCTTGCTTCACTTTTCTACGACTTGTGCGCCTCTCGCCTTACAGCCTGATCTGCTAGTATAACCAAACCTCCTGTCTTTGATCTGTCAAACCAAGCAGACTCGTAACTCACAAGATTCAGGTAAAGATACTCAACTCAAGATGCTATGGTCTCTCTTTGTTTTCAATCTCTATACTTACGAAAGATTTGCTCCCGCTGTCTATGACCTTCCAATTGTTATAGTCTATACTACTACAGAGGTTACTTATACGGATTGAAATAAAGAGTCTTTACCACAAAATATCACAACTCAGTGCATAATCCATGATGGGCCTAGTCTCTACTCCTTAGCCTTGATAAAATGCTTCTGCACTCATAGATCCATAGTCCTGGAGTGGAAGTTATGTTTGACCACGTTTGTTGTATGCAAAAGGCAAAAACTCCGGCTTATTGTGCCTCAAAAAGCGCACGCTGCACCAATGTTGTGTCAGAATCCAAAATTTAGTTGTGATCTATGGGATCTGAACCCATGACCTCAGAATTAAAGAGTGATGCTTGAACCACTAAGCTAAGTGGCATTGCTGGATGGGCCATTGTGCCTGTCCACTCAACAAGGGTTTGCTTGGGTGTAGCTGTAAAGACCTGATGTGTTGTTTGACAATGCTGTTCAGGCTTTCAGTACCAAGACTTAGAATCCTTTGGTGGCAGTCTGCATAAGAGAAGATTTGAATCCAACATGTTGGGCCTCCAAATTTGTACTCCGGATTAGAAAGTCCGCCAATGTGCTCCTCCTGAGCCTATTTTACTGTGGAGTTCTAACCACTATTGAGGTGCTCCAAGTCAAATGTTCAGTGCTGAGCCCACTTGACTCCATGTCTTTGAATAACCACCACATCCCCTGAAAACATGAATTCTGTACCCCCAATTCCCACGCTTGGAAAAATTAGTCAACCCATTCAATATACCGTCCCACAACTCTTAAAACTCCACCTGAGACCCACCTCAAGAAAAAAATCTTCACCATGGAATTGTGCAAGTACTGCATGAGAATGCGGAGAACATGAGCCCACACTGCTGGTCTTCTGGCCTGAAATTTCTGCCATCTGGGACCACACAGGTGTTCATTTTTTTCCCTGACTTCTGGATGCTTGCGGACTGGTCCCCCTCCCCGTCCTTGCTCCACCTCTGGCCCCTGTTTTAAACCTCCTTGCCATGGCCCTATGGCCCACTTTTTGGTGGATGACGATGAGCCAATTGATACAAAAGACTGGAATCCAGAGCCAGATCACTCTTCCTCTGTGTCTCCCGTTGCGGAGGTCACAGACATGCTATCTCCCCCACCTTGAAGCGCAGAATTTGCTACTGCTGCTTCCTGGGTAGTTGCCACCCAAGCCTGGGGCCACCATCATAGCTTGAATGTTGGACTTGGCCAAGTACCTTGCGTGCCCAACACAGCTCCCACCTTCATCCAAGTGGCTATGTCTCTGATACCCCCCGGCTGCGCCCACGTTCCCCTCTTCCAACCTCCATCACCCAAACTTCCAGCGAAAACTACCCCAACTTCTCCTGCAGAGATCAAGTCCCTGCACTTGGTCATTGTGATTAGCTCCAATTTGCAGCCCATACCACGCAAGTTTTTTTTTTATAATAACTTCAGAAAAATCTCTTAACAGCTCCTGCACCTATCATTCAGTTGCTTTTGCCTCCATTGCCGGTCCAAAGATCTCCATGCAGTTTTTCTCCAATCCAGACTCCATCTCCTTGAATCTCCTTCCAAACCTTCAACTCCCCCCCTCTATATTGACCCAATTCTTCCTGATCTCCCCATACTATGTGGCCATCCAAAGGGAAAACAAAGATTGTGGACAAGGAATTGAGGAAGCCAAAAGAAACCAGTACCTCTGGGTTTTGGATGAGCAGATACTGGTCATCCTCCAACTTTCAATTATAATCCCTGCTGGGGAGCGTTTCAAGCTAATCTGTGAGCATCATTGTGCTGGTGGTGAGCTCTGTTTCAGGCTGTGCTGCACCATCTTCCTTCCTTAGATTTTCACCAACTCTCTCTCTCTTTTCTTTTAACAAGCTAAATAAAAAAAGATATCTACCTAAAAAAAATTAAATTTTTTGCCATGCTCCTAGATTCTTGTATATAATCTTTGAAACAAATATGATGCCTGGCCCGCCCCAGAAATGAATCCTCTTGATTCCCTCCACCATCCTACAAAGACACACACAAAAATAAACAAAAGGACAGAAAATCATAAAAAAAACCCAAAAATAACACATCACCTAAGGACCTGGACCACCCCAGACAAAGGCCTATAGAGACTAGACCTCCCACACTGATTCCATGATTTGAGCTACCCTGCCCTCCTATCCCCCCAAAAATTGAATGTTTACCCCAACTTTCATTCCTCCAAGGACTCCTCCTCCGCAGACTCCCTCTCCTCTGCATCCAGCTCCTTCACCTTGGCTGTTTCCTGATCTTTGTCTCCCCAAAACGGGGTTTCATCAGAAACCGTAGTGCCCCGCTGTGGTGACCAATCCGGGACACCACGGAAAAAAAAAAAAAAATATATTTTTTTCAGTTGTACCCCTATGGGTACCTTCATTTCCCCCCATCTCTCAAATTCTCCCTGTCCTAGCGGTCTAGGACAGGCCTCTTGTCTGTCTCTCCGCTTCGATCCCCCCCTTCTATGTTCAACTCCTACTTGTTGCGCTCGCGGCCCTGACTTTTGGCAATGCGAGCGATTGTTGAACCACCTTTGACGATCCCTATGATCCTAACTCATCCAACCTCATCCTTCTATCACCCATCCTACTCTTCAACTTGATCAGCACAATCTCCTATTCCTCCGCCATCCAAGCCATCGATCATCAACCATCCCTACCTCCGATCTTGGCAATCACTACCTACTACTTGAGGAGGCTTGCATCCGGTCCCGAGAATGATCATCCGAGCCGCTTGAGAGCATCAATTGGAAACCATGATGATATGGATCTACTCGCCAAATCTTCTCCCACAAGATTCTTGGAAAGATATCGTTCCGAAAGCCATCAGATGTAGTTTATCCCACCATCATTGTGCCCTACAAAGTTTCAATCGCTCACCACAACTTTGTCTCCAGTCAAGACCTCTCCTCCTCCCCTCGTAACCCACTCTCGTCCCTCAGTGGTGCTCTCATCCTCGCCGCTGCCATCCTCTACATCTTTTTCGGAATTGCAAACTTCACTCTTGATCAGCTGGTACCCCGTCATTTGAGATTCATCACAATCACCACCAACGGTCTAGGCGCTGCCATCACCAGGTTGGCCCCTTCCGTCTCAGGACCTGCATTGTTTTATGGTAACCCAAACGCAAACTCCAACTTCCAAAACCCCGGTGATGGCCTAAGGTTTTACTATACCTGGGGACTTTGGAATCAATGCGCTGGTTACTACGGTCGATCAGATCCTCAGTACTGTACCGGTACCTCTTGGGCCCATCGATTTCATCCCACCCAAAGTTTACTCAAGGATGTCCCAATCTCTCTCCAGGCTCAGACTTCCAATCTACTCAACGATCAGTTTAACTCGGACGATTACTTTGGTCTCCCCACTCGGATCGCTTTTTACTTCATCTTCATCACAACCGCCCTCCTTGCCCATCATCTGATCCAACCGACGACCGCGAGCGACCGCTCGCGGCCGTCGGAACCTTCACCCCGTTGTCGCCGCCAATCGGGCGACAACAACCGTTGTCGACACCCGCGACCGCTGTTGCGGGTGTCCATCTGGTTGCCCGCGGTCATTCTCGACGCGGGCAACATTTCTTTTTTTTTCCTCTCATCTCATCTTTTTTTTATGTTTTCATTTTCCCGCACCTATTTGTAGTATCTCTTGTACATAGTATACAGGGCCTCATGTCTATAAAAAGAGGGGCTCTCCCCTGCCTTTTGGACCAAGATCCTATCATCATCATCCTAGCATCCAATGAGACCATCATCATAATCAAAACTTATCCGTGGGCATCCTTCCCCACTTATCTGAGCAATTTATCCGGGTATATCTATGATTGCCCCTTGATCCTTTCCTTTGAGCCTCCATACTCAAACTCTGTCCCTTGTGACCTTGATCCCTATCACCAACCAATAGCCTTGCTGGTTGAAGAAGAATTCCTGTCTGTCTGAATTCTTGAGTGTGTTATACCACTCTGATCCCTTTTTCCGACCATAATGGTCTTGATCTCTCCTTGATCATCTTTCTGGAGCCAATCATGTTTGATTGAAGAGGTTTTATTAAGCTTCAAAACCTGGAGTGTTATACCTCCCTTCTTCTTTAAGGTTGAATTTTGCCACACTATTCTTGAGTCCCTTGAGAAGTGTTGGGATATTCTTGCTCAAATTCGTTATTGATTTGCTTCTAGAGCTTCATAAACAAATTGCTTTTGTTTTGTTCAGCCTCCCACAGTTATCTGGTACCCATCAAGCGCTTGATTGCGGAGAGTTGGGCAGGTTCATTGAGAACCTGGAGGTTGGTTGGGATTGAGTTGATCTTTCCTAATCAGCTGCTGACGACCAGAGCTATTAGCTTGTGGGCATTGTTACTTACAACTGCCTTGTTCTATTGAACTCTGAACAAACCTTGACTTATTTGTTCAAGTCTTTACCTGCACCATCTTGCCTCAGATAGTGTTGTTTCCATTGCTACCGACAACTCTTATCCTCTTCCCTTACTTTGATTTCTCATCCATAAGGTTCTGGACCTTGATTCCGGTTACATTTAAATATTATTGTAACTCCTAGGAGGGCAGCCTAAACAGCACCTTTCCCCTCCACAGAACTGCCACGGCTTAGCACTGTTTGGAGTCTTACACCGCACGTGGAATTATTTCACTTGACCCACCGCTGCCTTCTGCTTAAGCAGAGTGCCATCCAACTCCTCCAACTGATAACTTCCACCCAGAAACTGATTTACAATCCAATAAGGGCCATTCCAGCCATCCGTGAAAAGCTTACCCCACTGCATTTCCAAGCTCAAATTTTATAGTAGAACAAGATTGCCCTTCTGCAAAGGGTCCCAAAAGGAATTGGCACAAAGCTTGTCCCAGAACTGGACCAAATTAGCTTGACTTTCCTGCAGCCTCTTTGCCACCTTTTCCACCATCTCCTTCCTCTGCAAGAGTTGCTCTGTCTGTGCCACAAATAAGTCCTCCGTGGTCTTAACCTTCCACCAGTTGATTGCAAGGTAATTTGGGTTTCAATATCCTCTAGAGGTTCTGCCATCCATACAAGAGTTTTTAAGGCCAAGATCCCATACCCCACTTGACCAATCTCCAACCCGCAAACAACACAACTGGTAACATTTTTTGCAACTTCTTCCTGCTGTTTCTTCAGATCTTGACCATGGCTGCCTTGATTGGCTTCTTCCCTCTCTCTATTGCCCCAATCCCTCTGGATAATATTTTGTAAATTGCCCAAAATGTTCACTGCAAGATTTGACCAGCTTCCAAAGATCACCCCAAAACTCTGCCCCACCGTCCACTGTGATGAGCTGCAAACACCAAAAATGAGAAAACCAATCCTCCTCTAAAAACCACTCAACTTTCTCCGCTGACAGCTTAACCAATGGAAGTGCCTCAACCCATCCCAACAAGTTTTCCCAAGCCACAAGTAGATACAGGAACTTCCCTGCCTTGATATGGACCATGTCCAGCAAGATCCTCCTGAAATGGGCATCCTCACCCGTTGGAATACCCACCTCCCAAGGTAATCCTGTGCTCTGCTGCGGAAAAGCCTTGCAGATTGGCAATCAATCCTGCACAGTTTGCCCCAGTCCTGGCCACAAGAACCTTGCCTTAACTCTCCTCTGTGTTTTGGCCTCCCCCCCATGCCCAAAGTCATTTTGGAGGCGCCATAAAAAATCCTCCTGATCTTTCCGCCTTGTTACCACAACCAAGGGTATTTGGAAGGCCTGCTTCCATACCTTCCTGTCTTGGTGAAAGAAATGCAGAACCTTCTGCCATACCCATCTAACCTCTGTCGCCAAAAAACCCTCTGGAAAATGAAGTGTCCAAAGATACTCCTCCAATTCCTGAAAACCACCAAACTATTTCAGGGGAAGTTTTACGAATTCCGCAGCCATTTTTTCCACAGTCAGAAGCCTCTTCTCCACATATAAATCTGCCTTTGCTGCGCGCCGGATTTCTGAATACCAAGACAAGGCATTTGGCATCCTAAACGCCTTCCCTGGAATGTACCCAATAGTGAAATTGAACAACTGTAAGTATGCAATAAACCCCTTCATAGGAGCATTAAGCAAGGTTGGGGAATTAATCATCCTAGCTAGTGCTTCCGCATCCACCAGGAGTCCAAATTTCACCCCCCACAACACATGCTGTAATCTCCGCACAATCCTCCTCACCCTGCATAACTCCAACTTGGGCTGCGAGTACCAATATTCAATCTCCAAAAAGGTTACCAACTCATAGAGCACTGGCCTGTCCTTTGCCTCATCTTCTTGGGTCAGCACATCGCCCCCACCAAAATTGCTTGAGTCTACCACCAGCTGGATTCCCCCCTTTCTGTAATCCAGGTCCTTCAAAAGTATACGCCTCCCCACAATATCCTTTAAATCCCAGAACGCGCAATTGCATTCCTCCATCCAAAACCACTCAGCTCCCTTCTGAATCAGGCTCAGCAAAGGGCTTGCTATCTCTGCAAAAAATTCAATGAAGATCTGCACCCATCCACCTAGACCTAGAAACTGGGAAACATGAGTAGCATTCTGGGAAGTAGGCCACTCAAGAACCTTGTTTAATTTAGCTTTGGTGATTTTCCTTCCTTTTTCCAAAAACTTGTGACCAAGGAACTCCAAGGCAAGGATGCATACCTGATAAGGTATGAATTTCTTTGTCTAATAAAAACCAAGGAACTGTTGTAGAGTAACAAGAAACATTAGAAAAAGGAAATTGTGATCACGACAGTGTAAGAGTTCCCACCAAGATAACAGAAGATAAGAAAAGGTATTGAGATCAAGCAAGAGTGGTGAAGACTTTTCAAATGAGCCTAATATTTATACCTAAACTGATGACTGGATTAAGGTATAGATTCAGCACGTGAGAGTAGAACACAAGTGACAGGGATCACACCAAATTAGCTTGAACTCCTTGTTGATGGTCAATCTTCCATGAAGCCTTCATACGTTTGAATCGTTAATCGGATGATTTGAGAATTGAAGAGCTTGAATTTTATAAATGAAAGAATTGACAATTTTCCTCTTCCTCTAGATCCTTGTGTTTAAGAATGTTATAAGCTAGTGCGGGTTGAGTGTAGATGATAATGAATATGAATATGCCTGTTGAGCATGAACCGCACGACCGCACGCAACCTCAGGCCTCACACTCATTTGCAGTCATCCAAATAATGTAAACGTGTAAAATTAGAAAGTAAAATAGAAAAGAAAAATAATGAAGGAAATAAGAATCATAACATCCCCCCATAATTTGGTGCAAATCCTGGTTCATCAAAAACAATTTTCTATTACTAAATCCAGCATCTTTTGACAGGAGCCTTTTGAAAATGCGTCCGCAACCATCTCATTTGAGGAGATCTATTTCACAGCCACCAAGCCGTCGTTGTAAAGCTCACGAAACCACTTTAGCTTCATATCGATATGTTTGGTCTTGGATTTCAATCCAAAGTGCCTGATTTTGTCCAAAAGCCCCTTGTTGTCAATGAGGAAAGTCATTGGTTCAGGTGCCTTCCTCCAGAGTTCCCCTACCACTGACTTAATCCAAAGGCCCTCCTGAGCGCTGTCAATAAGTACATTCAATTCCGCTTCCGTAGTTGAGAGCGTTATATTTGACTGTTTCCGGCTTTTCCACTCCACTGGACACGATAACCAGTTGACTATGTAGCCGGATTGAGAGAGTCAAGTTTCAGGGTTGTTGGCCCATGTAGCATCCTAGAAAATAGTTAAACCGCCATTGTTGGCAGTGGGATTGAGTGTTAGAGAAAAATTTACCATCCCTGACAAGTATTTCCACACATGAATTAGCTCCTTCCAGTGTGTGAGCCCCAGTTTCTGATTGAACCTCAAGAGTAAGGATGCCGCTGCCGATAGATCAGGACTTGTTCTACAGGATAGATGGTTGAGTAACCCAGTGAAGTGTTGATAATTGACGCCTAGTTTGCGGAATTCCGCGACATCTTCCTCTGTGGCCGATGTTAGTTGCAGTACAGGTGTAAGTGGAGTAAGAACTGATCGACAGGAGCTCAAAACCAACTCATCTAATGTAGTGTTGATTAAGTATTGTTGATTAAGTTTAATGCCCTCTTCAGTCAACATCACCTCCATTCCTAGCACAGTATCCGGTTTGTGTGCGGAGGATCTGGGAAATCATCAAAGAAACAAATCTTCAAACCAATCAACCTTGCCAACAACTACCAGATCGTCCACGTGAAAGAAGAGGGATGAGTACTTGAGTTCATGAATGTATAGACAAGGATCAGAAGCTGACTCCCTGTAACCAATTGATTTGAGCCAACCCATTAGAGTCCTAAACCAGTTTGCCGGTGCCTGCCTCAGACCATAAAACGAATTCCTGAGTTTCAAAAATTGAGATGTCTGTTTGAAACCTTCCGGTTGTAGTATATAAATAGCTTCATCAAGAGGCGCAAATAGAAATGCGGCTTTAACATTGTACTGCCAAATCCAAAGCCTCTGATGTAGACCCATAATGAGAAGAAGAAGAACGGTTGTGAACTTGCCAGTGGGGGCAAAGGTGTCTTCAAAATTGATCCCCGGTATTTGTAAGTTTCCCATGATGCATAGTCTTGATTTTTTCTTTTCTGGTGACAAGGTAGTTGCCGGTTTCACCATATCGACCCACATGGTCCTGAGCCAGTGGTCAGGAGTTTGATCAAAATCCTCCCACACCTCCTGATTCTCAATTTCCTGAAGCTCTACTTCCCGGGAGTCCACCCATTCAGACGGATCCTTTGCTATGCAAGAAGAATGCGAGTATTGCTGTGGTTTAACCTTCTCCAAACGGACTCTAAGATTATACTGATTCTGGTTTGTTGATTGTTCTTCATCAGGCAAATCTGCAAACACCAAAGGGAATGAAGAGGCATGTGCCTCATTAATAGTGGGGAAGACACTTGAAGGAGGCTCCAAAAAGCTGGGAGCAACTGAGGAAGATGAGTTCAAATCGGCCCCAACTATAATTGGGGAAACGAGTTCAATGACATCAGTGCTTGATGACATATCAGAACCGTTATAGAGATTATCCACTTTGCCATGATCCACAATCTCAAAGTCATCGATCCCATTGGAGTGAGTGATATTTTCATAGAAGTCCAATATTCTTATACTCTTGGTGTTTACAATGCAATTATCTTTGGTGAGTACCTTGTAAGAGTGCAGGTTGTTGTTGTAACCAACCAGTCGGCCAAAGGATCCCCTGGGTTCAAGCTTCCTAAAAGAACCCTTCTCACCTAGAATGTAGGTAAGTGGACTCCCAATGGGAAAGAAATAACTTAGAAGTAATTTTCGTTCTTTAAATAACTCGTAAGGGGATTTTTTGGACTTGTGAGATGGAAACTGATTAATTGTGAGTACGCAAGCTTTGAGTATAATATTCCAATACTTGGTGGGTAGTTTTGAGTTGAAAAGAACCGTTCTCAGAGCCTCGAGGATAGTTTGGTTATACCTTTCAGACAAACCATTTTGTTCTGGAGTATATGGATTGGAGAAGGTTTGTTTGATGTTATTTTTCACGCAGAAATCCTTCATTGACTCATTGACAAACTCGGTTCCTCTGTCAGAGTGCAAAATCATGGGACTATGGCCAAATCTTTTTGATTCCATGTTGATCAAAAATTGAAGAGTGGAGCTGACCTCAGTTTTGTTTTTAATTGGGATCGCCGCTACGAATCTTGTGCAGCTGTCTACTATAGTCAATATATATGAGTTGTGATTGATACTTCTGGGGCTAATCGGACCTATCAGATCACAGTGGAGTTCTTGAAAATGCCTCTCTGCACCTTGATGTTTACAGGAGAAAGATGATTGAGTGATCTTTCTAACAGCACAGGCCTTGCATTCTTTTGGCTTAGATACTTTAATCCCCAGCTTCTGTCTGATGGGGTGATAACTGGCATGGCCAAGAGACTGATGAATGGTTTCCTCCTGACTAAGATGAGAAGAAAGCCTTGACATTTTGTGACAAAACTGCAGAACAGGTATATTGCAATCATAGCGGCCAACAATCGACCAAATCCCTTTATTGAGAATAAATTTATCAACAAGTAATGAGACTTCAAAACCTTCCAACAGCAGCAATCAAAAAGACAGCAGATTAGAGGTGGAGTTGGGTGTGTACAGCACATCAGTTAGTCTAGCTGTCTGTCAATTTTTGTCTTTGAGCTTGATTGTGCCTTTTCCGGTATATTGAAGACTGTCAACGCCTGAACTGGTCAAGATTTAACCAGTTATTGATTGATCTAACTGATTGAAGAATGAAATATCAGACACCATGTGCATTGAGGATCCAGAGTCTATGACACAGGTTTGAGCACTTGAATGAGAGAGACTGGAGTGAAAAGTTCTAACACTGATGCTGCCTTGTTTGACATCAGTGGTATTGTTTTTATTTTTCTTGGGAAAGCTTGGTCTAAGTTGAGGATAGAGCTTCCAACACCGCCCTTCTGGATGTGCTGCTTTAGGGTTATTCCAGTTGGTTTCACACGGCTTGAAATCCTTATTTAAGAAGGACAGGGTGTTATTGGACTCTACCTTAACATTAGTCAAACCACTTCCAAGAGAGAGATTGTTGTGAAACAATCTTAAATGATCAAGAACATTTTCGGGGGTAACCTTCTTGTCTGAATGGGTAATCTGCTGCACCACCGTGTCAATTGACAATGGAAGTTTCTCAAGTATGAGATACGCGATTTTATCAATTGGAAAGTCAATACCTACTTCGTGAAGCCTAGAGATGGATGTTTTGGTCTCAGTAATAAATCCAAGTATGTTCTTGGAGTTGAAGGGTGTTCTAAGAAACTCCTTGAAGACCCTCGCTCGATTTGAAGCATGATTGGAAGCGAAGTAATTATTAATATTGGCCCAGATCATGTGTGCATCTTTCTTGTTTTCAGGGGTGATGATGTTAGCTTGTACGGAGGTGTCTAGCTTGGAAGTTAGAATGGTTCTGATTCAAACATTTTCTACTTTACTGAGGCCAATTGGAGTACCATTTGAGTCTGTGTTTTTCTTTGTAAGTTTATCAAACAGATCTTCCTGCAAATCCATCATGTTGACAACTCAATTACGCCAGATCGAAAAGTTGTCCATGGTGAGCAGAGGTATTGCTTCTATAGCTGTTTTTAGTATGGTGGCCGTCATTGATTCAGACATATAAAGCTCCTTGGTTCAAAGATTTAGCCGTCGTAGAATGAAGAATTTGTAGTTTTTGAAACGCCCTTTTGACTGTTAATCGTGATAAGTTATGAATTTCATTGTCTAATAAAAACCAAGGAACTGTTGTAGAGTAACAAGAAACATTAGAACAAGGAAATTGTGATCACAACAGTGTAAGAGTTCCCACCAAGATAACAGAAGATAAGAAAAGGTATTGAGATCAAGCAAGAGTGGTGAAGACTTTTCAAATGAGCCTAATATTGATACCTAAACTGATGACTGGATTAAGGTATAGATTCAGCACGTGAGAGTAGAACAAGAGTGACAGGGATCGCACCAAATTAGCTTGAACTCCTTGTTGATGTTCAATCTTCCATGAAGCCTTCATACGTTTGAATCGTTAATCGGATGATTTGAGAATTGAAGAGCTCAAATTTTATAAATGAAAGAATTGACAATTTTCCTCTTCCTCTAGATCCTTGTGTTTAAGAATGTTATAAGCTAGTGCAGGTTGAGTGTAGATGATAATGAATATGAATATGCCTGTTGAGCATGAACCGCGCGACCGCGCGCAACCTCAGGCCTCACACTCATTTGCAGTCATCCAAATCATGTAAACCTGTAAAATGAGAAAGTAAAATAGAAAAGAAAAATAATGAAGGAAATAAGAATCATAACAATACCCCAAAATTTTAACCCTAAACATTAAATCCCACTTCCTCAATCCAGAACAGGATCCTCTCCAAAGTCTGTGTGTATTCAAAAACAAAACGCCTGATCCCCAAATTCTTTGCAAGAGTTTCTCCACCGTAGTTGCCTTGCGTCCCCTTGATACCCGCTTCATTTATGAATATCTGCACTGTTTCCAGAAAATCATCCTGAAAAATCCACGGCATCTGCGCCTGGTATACTGCTAGCAAATTAGTTACCCCCTGCGGAAGGCTTGTTGACTGAAGTTGCCCCAACCGCGTTTAAAAAGCCATCATTGGTTGGGACTTTGGATGTAGCTCCCGCGGGTTGTACCCCCTCATGATGTCTGCCAACCCATGGCAGACTCTTCCGGTCATATTATCCACAAACTCCTCCACCTGCGGAGGCAACACAGCGTCTCTGATTGTGACTGAGTTTAACCTTTGCAGGTTGTGGAAAATCCACAGACTCTTCCTGTTGTTGTGTTTGTTTATAGAAATGGAGGCAAGGAGGCTCAGCACTGGACATTTGACTTGCAGCGGCTCAACAGTGGTTGGAACTCCACAGCACAATAGGCTCAGGAGGAGCGCGTTGGAGGACTGTCTAATCCAGAGTAAAAAAGTCAGGGACTCAGAATTGGTGCGGCATTTTCTTTCCGCAGAAAAATGGGCTGGAGCTTTTGCCTTTTGTGTCAGCTCTCTGATACCAGGAACCTTGCAGTCCTTTAGCTACAGAGATTGATAAAAGATACTGGAATACTAATAATAATAGTATTCCAATGATAAACACGTAAAAACCTCAAAGAATGAATATGTTGAGAGCTGGTGCAAGGTTTGATTGTTTTTGCTAAAAGGGTTTTCAATTTGTTATAAAAGAGGGGCCACAGTATTATACTACTGGGGGTCTTTAAAGACAAAAAACCTCTCTTCTAGGGGCCTCCTCAGGCAGTTTAAGAACCTTGGAATCAAGATGGGTGACTTAGAAAGGGCTTATTCCACTGATATGGCCAGGAAAAACAGCACAATGGCCAAGCCAGGAAGGGAAACACTCACTCTGAGCACTTTACCAAGAAAATCCTGCAATAATAGGAAGGGTTTCAGAGCAGATGGGGCGGATTTTCTTGATTAACTTCAATGGGTTGGTTGGTTTTTGAGCAATAAATAATAAGACTACAGAATAGGTCATAAATCATTTGATTATCTATTTTATAAGAACTTGAATAAAAATGAAACTTTGTCTGATTGATAATAATAATTCCTGGTAAACTGATGGGGAATAATAGGTCCAAACAGGTCTGTATAAATACCTTTTTGGGGTGACTATGAGCTTCTCAGGGTACTTAGAGAGGGTTCTGATCTTAGGCTGAGGCTGGCAAGCCAGTCAGGGCAAAATTAGCACCTCCATTTGGTGCTGTCAATCAGCTGAAATCAGATCTGCTAGATTTCTGTGCTATTTTAGCCACAGAATCTGTTAATCTGTTATGGCGTAAATGTGATCATTCTGCACTCATCCTTCATTTGTACTATTAATATTGTTTTAAATCGGACAGATGTGGATGTTTACTGATTTTCCATCATTTGCTGAGCACCTGAGTAATTATTAATAATTTTTATCATGACTTTTAGTATTTTTTTGTGGTCTTTGAAGATCAGGATAAGTCATTTACATGGGACCCCTCAATATTTGGTTTATTATGAAAAAATACTTAAACTTAGTTTCTTATCAATTTTATTTAAGTTTGATAGTTCTTAGACTATTAATAGTGCATATTTCAGGTTATTAAATATGCTAGCTAACCCTAACTAGGTTAAAGCTATCTTGAGCAGTACCTGGTTGTCAGATTTGTCACAACTGATCCAGGCTTGGGGATTATTCAATTCAGATTCGCGCAGGGTAGGATCCGCTGTTTTCCTGGCAAAATTAACTGCGCGCGTGACCTCTGTACGCAGGAATGTGTAGCTACAGGTACGTAGGGGTGTGTAAGGATGCGGGGCTGCGTGCAGGAATTTGGAAATAACATCTTTCCATGTTTAACTCCTAAAATATACACAACAATCCAATTATGAGTCAAATTTAGTTCTAAAACCTATACGCAACAATATATTGAGATGGCCAAAAAGTGCCATATTGGTGTTGTGGCTTTTTCTTCCTTTTTTCATTTAATTATTAAAAAATAGAAGGAGTTGGATTTCCAGGGTGGAGTCAGTGAGTGAACCTACCTAATTTTGGGTGAGAAATCCTTTTCAGCAATAATATTGAGGGATTTCGCACTCATTCTTTAGTTTATTTTACTTTTCTAATTTAATTTTTTCTATCAAATTTCTTCTGTCACTTTGAAAGGTTGCTCTGTACATAGTAGAAAGCTGACATTCCCCCACTCCAAGATATATCTATATCTGAAAAAAAATTCCTGGGTCTAATGCCTTCTACTAGCTCTGTAATTTATCAAAAGTATGGGTCCATCTTGGATGTTGTGTCCAGGAAACCACTTATCTTTATCAGCTGAGTCTACCTTGTATCTGACTAGGTAGAGTCTAGCATCTTTTCCATTTATCCTTTCTTTCTTATCCTTAAGGATCTAGCTAACTTTTCCACTTTCTTTTCGAGACTCTTCTGCAACAGGTATTTATGGTGAAGGGGTACGTTCTCCCTCCCTTGGGTGGTAGTATTTGATGAGACTTACTGGGAAGACTGGGTGTTTCCTTGAGAGTTCATCACTCAAGATTACTTCCACAGCATTTTTATCATAAATCTTCTTGATAGTGAATGGTCCCAAAAAAGCTGGCCTGAGCTTCCTGTTACCAGCTAGGTTAGTAAAGTTAGTTGTAGAAACTGAGACTTGATCTCCAATCTTGAAATAAGGTTCTTTATGGATTTTATCCCACCTCTGTTGGTTATACTCAACAGCATCCTGAACGCATTTAACAGCATTTTTATTGGCTACATCTATCATGTTCTTGAAATCAAGTAAGGTAGGATGTATATTTGTTAGCTGCTGGTTAATGTTATCCTTGGGTAATTTAGGGATCCATCCTCTTTCCAGTATGTAGGGTGCTTCTTTAGTAGTGGAGTGCTTGCTACTGTTGTACGCCATCTCTAATGCAGGTGAAAGAATAGCCCAGTCATGGAAGTAACCATCAGAATTCTCATATTCTAGACCAAAGAAACAGAACATTCTGAGCATATCTTCTAAAGTTTGAATCATTTTTTGAGCTAAACCATCCATCTGAGGATGATAAGCTGTAGAGAAAGCTAAGGTAGTTCTCCAACATTAGCAATGAGTCTATTCCAGAATAACAAGGCAACTTCCATAGAAGTGGCTTCCTTGTGATTAGGTAGAAACTTTTCTTTCTTTGAGAACCTATCTACTATAACCAGGACTGAGTTGTAGGAATAAGCACCTCCTGGGGGTAATCCAGTTACAAAGTCCATATTGATGATTTCCCATCTTTTCATGGGTTCAGCAATCTTCTGTAGCAGACCAAATTTTTTCCTAGTGGTCCTATTGGACTTCTGACAAGTTTAACAACTGGTAACATATTGGATAGTGGAATCTCTGCAATTGGTCAACCAAGCAGTTTGTTTGACCTTGTCTAAGGTCCTATCAGTAGATAAGTGTCCAGAAGATCAGTTATCATAGTACTCAGCCAGGATATGTTTGATATGGTCTATCTTTGTTAAGACTATGACACTCAAATGCTGGTGCCTGTAGTATACTAGAACATCCCATTAGGTGAATCTTCCAGCTTTGTAATGTTTCAGAAGAGGGTCAGGTAGACTATTAATCAGTTCAGATGGTGGAGAAGTACTTTCCATAATGGTGATTAGAGTCTTCATATCAGAGCTGTAAGCCTCCTTAATAGAGTTGAAAAAAGATTCATCCAGTTCACAGATGTGGATTCCTAGAATAGGAGCCTCAATATCAATTATGTTAATATTCAGTATGGGAAATATATCATTATCCTCTGGTTCAAAAGCAGGGTTAATTGGATCATTGGGCAATGCATTCCTACTCGAGCTATCAACATTCTGATGTTTAGTACCAGTTTGGTGAACTATGTTCATCTGACCTCTGTACTGTTGTATGCGTAGAATAATTGACTGTTCCTCCGCTTCTTCTATCTATTTCCCTTTCATGTCACATTCATGTCACTGCGCCCATCCACGCACTTGCCTTACTCTGCTCAAGCGGTAACTCAATCTCAGAGCCAACTGGAAGAACAAAATTCTGAAGATCAACTTCCTAATCAACACATCTTCAAATCAACTAACCGAATCAACCAAATATGCCTAGTGATCTTTATTGTCATCTACCTTCTTACTTCTCTTTTTCTTTTATCCTTATTCTTTTCTCTTCTACTCACTCATCTCTTCATCTCAAACAATTAACCAAATCAATTAAATACAACTCGCTTTCATTATCTTCTTCTTTCTTATAACTTCTTTGTTTTCTATTTCTTTATTCTTGCCTTTTCATTATTTCTTTTACTCTTTCTTCTTTTTATCTTCTGCTATCATTCCTAAAACGTCTTTGTCTCAATTGATTCCAACTCTGTCTGGTAAGACTCCTTCAACTACTTCTTTTTCTTCGTTCTCAAATGATGTCGCTTATCTTCTGCTTATTTGACTGCTTGTAAAAGCTCTCTTCCTATGTCTCCTCTTGTCGTCCTCTTATCAGCTCTTTCTCATTATTGATTGATTATGCTTCACGCTTGATGTTGGTCTTTTCTTTTCTTCTTCTTTTTATTCTTTTCTTTTCTTGAATATTTCTACTGATACTTTTCTGTCTTATCTTAGCCCTCTTAATCCAGAAATTCAATTCAATTATCTTAAACGGTTAAAAGCCAAAGACTCAACAAGCTAACCGCAATGGAGGGATCGAGCTCAATTTCGAACGATGGATTTACCCAAATCATGCTCAAAGCGGCACTCGAAGCGGTCCCGATACTTACAGAAGAAAATTACTCAATGTGGAAAGACAAAATATCCATATTATTGGAGCTAAAGAACGTCAAAATGGCGCTGGAGGAAGAGACAAAACAACTGAATAAAATGGAAGATATCGAAGTTAGGGTTATAATTCTGTCAAAAATTGATTCAATAACGCATACAAATGTGGTAACTCCGGAAAACATCAATTCGGCAAAACTTCTTTGGAAAAGCATCAAGGAAAGTTTTGCTTCGTCTCAAACTGCAAACCGAGCTCAAATTTTTAACAAATTTTTATATCAAGAGTTTCGAACAGAGGATATTATTGCTTTTATAACCCAAACGAAAATATCAATTAAGAAAATGGCAGATGTTGGAATTGATTTACCTGACAAAATAGTGGCGTTCCTCCTTCTTTTGAAATTTCCGCCTCAATTACATTCGCTACGACAACAGATTATGCACTCAGATAAAGAAATTACGGTGGATCTAGTGCTTAATCATCTTACTCAACTAAACAACGAAAAGAAATCAAAAATCAGCGAATCTAAATCTCACGAAACAGCCCTTATAACCTCTGAGAGGCAAAAACCGAGCGTGCCAAAGGACCAGCGATGCAGGAAATGCTTCCACAATCCCAAATCAAAAGACCATCCGGAGGAGCGATGCTGGCACAAGTACAAAAATCTGGCTCCAGATTGGTGGAAAGAAGCTCAAGCCAAATGGAGGGCCCAATTCAATCACAAGGACAGGGAGGTTGCTCATTATTACGCTTTAGTAACCACGTGGATTGAAAATATCAGCACCGACTATAGAATAATCCTTGACTCGGGTGCCTCTTGTCATATGTTCAATTCAAAAGCTTATTTCACGGAACTGAACAAAGAAATTGGCGACTCAATTAGCACAGTAAAAGAAGGAGCAAATTTGCCTATTTTGGGAAAAGGGACGGTCAAACTCTCGTGGAGGTCCTCCCACATAACCCTTTCAAATTGTTTCTATGTTCCAGAGCTGGTAATCAACTTAATTAGTCCAGGAGAACTAATTGCCGAGAAAAATTGCCAATTAGAATCTCGTGGCCAGCAATTCAAATTATTAAGGGAGGACAAGTTGGTTTTCTCAGGATATATAAAAGAGAATTTGTTTGTGTTGAATATGCCAAAATCCATAGGAAACGGAGGGAAGACGTTGTATCTCACTCGCAAAATCTTTACTCCCGAGAAACTAATGCATCTTCACCTCTCTCTAAGTCATGCTAGTCCTCATCGATTGAAATTACTATTTCCTGAAATCAACAACAGTCAAACCGCCTCATTTGTCTGTGAAGATTGTTCATTCTCAAAAATAACAAAAACTTTGTTCAAAAACACTTCTTTGCTAGCTTCTAAACCTCTTCAAAAGATCCACGTAGATTTAATGGGACCAATCACTCCTATGTCAAGAAAAAATATGAAATATATAATGACGATTGTCGACAACTTTTCTGGCTATCTTTCAGCTATTCCCCTAAATAACAAACATGACGCTAGCAAACAACTAATCTCAATCTTGAATTTTGAAAACAAATCCAGAGGATATTACCCTGCAACAATCTGCACTGATGGAGGTGGCGAATTCACTTCAAACACCTTTTCTGAATTTCTCAAATTTCACTCTATTCAACATCTTATTTCAGAGCCGTATCATCACGAGCATCACGGTCGAGTAGAACAAGTTAATTGAACGATAGCTGAAGCCATTAGAACCACTCTAAGATCTTCAAAACTTGCTCTTTCGATGTGGGCGGAAATTGCAAAATCTGTCTGTACTTCACTCAATCAAATACCTAGAAAGAAAGGCCTAAAATCTCCTTACGAATTGTTCACTGGCAAAACCTTACCTATTGAATATTTTCATCGCATGGGATCAAGAGTTGTGTATCTTGAAATGAAAATCTCAAGAGGGGAAAAATTTCGCGATAGAGGGAAAGAAGGGATCCTTGTGGGCTATAATCCTCCATTTTTATCTTACCGCATACTAACCTCTAATAATAACATCATCTGTTCCAAGCACGTGAAAATTCTAACCTCTCCGACCAACCTACCAAAGACTGATCAAGTATTTGAAATTGAAACTGGAGAAAACTCAAGTTCTTCTCTTGACAACATTCCATTATGCACTCCAATCAACAACTCTCAAGTAACTTCGCGGCAAGAAGAAGAAATAAATTCTGATTCTGTTTATGAATCTAATTCCAATGAAGACGTAGAAGAATCTCTCATTCCTGGCAACAACAAAACTATCTTCAGAGCTCTTAGGGATTGTTCTAAGTTAAATCAGCCACAACAATATGGTTTTCACCACTATTTTGTTCCCAAATCTTACGAACAGGCTAAACGGTGTCCCGACGCTAAATTCTGGGATGATTCAATGACCTTAGAACTGGATGGCATCAAAAATATGGATGTATGGGAAGATTATCTGGGACCTGAACCAGTCAATCCCCTAAACACAACCTGGGTTTACAGACTCAAAGACAACTGTCACGGCGATCCGCTGATTTACAAGAGTTGCTTATGCGTCCAAGGCATTGATCAAATCTATGGTCTTGACTATCAAGACACCTTCTCTCCTACTGGTAAAGCGGCGTCTTTACGTATTGCTCTCATTTTTGGTCTTTACCATTCTCTCCCTATTGCTCAATTTGATGTCAAAAGCGCTTTTCTACACGCTGAACTTAAAGAAAAAGTTATAATTAAAACTCCTAAGGGATCTAAAAGAACTGCCAATCATCTCATCTTAAAAAAATATCTCTATGGTTTAAAACAGGCTCCGGCCAATTGGTAAAACACTCTAACTGCATGGATCTCTAGTCAAGGCTTTCACAAATCTTCTTCAGATCCTTGCTTGTATCTCAATCCTCAAAATAAATCCATTCTTTTTTTTCATGTAGACGACCTAATATTAGTCGGAACCGGAAACAACTTCGCCGAGGAATTCCTAAAAAGATTCCCTAATTCATCTCATCATGATCCAAACACCATCCTTGGAATGAAATACGTTTGCAAAAATAACAAAATTTTTCTTTCTCAACCTAAGCATATCGATCACTGATTAGAATAATTAAAAATTATTGACTGCAAGCCTTCTTCCATTCCTTTAACTCCGAATATCAATCTGAAACCCGCTACTGATGAAGAACATGAAGAGTTTTTATCCCTCGGTATTAATTATAGTTCAGCTGTTTTTCTCATGAATTACATTGCCTGTCTCACTCGTCTTGACCTAAGCTTCGCTGTTTCAAATCTTGCAAGATTCTGTGAAAGGCCTGGAATTCTTCATTGGAAAGAAGTAAAGAGGTGTTGGAAATATCTTAAATCTACTCGGAACCTGGCTTTAACTCTACAAGTAAAGGAATCAACTACGCAACTACAATGCTACAGCAATGCTACTTGGAATGACAACGTGGTAACTCGCCATTCTCAATCCGGTCACCTTACTCTTTTATGCGGATCGCTTATTGCCTGGAGTAGCTACAGACGACGAAACGTAACTCATTCAACTACTGAGGCTGAACTCAATCCCCTAGTCGATTCCTTTCTGGAAGCTATCTGGATGAGAACTCTTGTGGCGGAAATGTGGGATATTAAGGTGGAACCAAGTATTCATTACATAGACAATAAAGGTTTAGACGACAAATTGAAGAAATTTGGGTTCAACTCGAAGACAAGACACATAGACATCAAAACTAAAGCTCTCAGAGAAGAGTTAAAATTGAAAAATTTAACAATTAAATTAGTTCCCAACTCATCTATGCTAGCAGATGGCTTAACAAAAGCTCTACCTAAATTTTCCCTTTCCTCTTTAATTAAAATCATAAACTCTGATTCATCAGTCTTACCAGACACGGGGGATGTAGAATAATTGACTGTTCCTCCGCTTCTTCTATCTATTTCCCTTTCATGTCACATTCATGTCACTGCGCCCATCCACGCACTTTCCTTACTCTGCTCAACCGGTAACTCAATCTCAGAGCCAACTGGAAGAACAAACTTCTGAAGATCAACTTCCTAATCAACACATCTTCAAATCAACTAACCGAATCAACTGAATATGCCTAGTGATCTTTATCGTCTTCTACCTTCTTACTTCTCTTTTTCTTTTATCCTTATTCTTTTCTCTTCTACTCACTCATCTCTTCATCTCAAACAATTAACCAAATCAATTAAATACAACTCGCTTTCATTATCTTCTTCTTTCTTATAACTTCTTTGTTTTCTATTTCTTTATTCTTGCCTTTTCATTATTTCTTTTACTCTTTCTTCTTTTTATCTTCTGCTATCATTCCTAAAACGTCTTTGTCTCAATTGATTCCAACTCTGTCTGGTAAGACTCCTTCAACTACTTCTTTTTCTTTGTCCTCAAATGATGTCGCTTATCTTCTGCTTATTCGACTGCTTGTAAAAGCTCTCTTCCTATGTCTCCTCTTGTCGTCCTCTTATCAGCTCTTTCTCATTATTGATTGATTATGCTTCACGCTTGATGTTGGTCTTTTCTTTTCTTCTTCTTTTTCTTCTTTTCTTTTCTTGAATATTTCTACTGATACTTTTCTGTCTTATCTTGGCCCTCTTAATCCAGAAATTCAATTCAATTATCTTAAAGTATGGCTATCTGCCACCTTAACATGTGCCTACTAGGGGTCTTCATGTTCATCAATTTCCTGAAATCATTGCAGTCAGTAATAACAGTGAACTTGGTGCCTTAAAATTATTAATTGGGTTCCTTAGGAGCCCATACTAAGGCAAGACATTCCATTTGACTTGCACCACCCTATTCTCAGTGTCTTTAACTTGTCTGGATATGAAAGAGTATAGGTTTTTCCACTGGTTTTTCATCCTCTATGACTTCTTGGTGTAAAGCAGCTCCTAGACCTTCCATACTGGCATCTATATAGAGCTTGAAATGTTCAGAATAGTCTGGCTTAATCAGTACTGGATCTGAGGTCATAGCCATCATGAGGTCCTCATAGTTATTTACTCTTGGGTAAGGAGGTTTAATGGTTAAAGTGAGAATCATTTCATGTCCTTTGATATTACCAATGGGGTGATCCTTGGTAAAGAAAGCATTCTGATTTTCAAAGAAAACTTGAAAGGTTTCACTTTTTTGTTCTTCCTTGAGTAGGGAATTCAAAGCTGCTTGAGAGAAGTATTCTTTGTTAAAACTTCCCAAGTGTTTCTCATAGGTTGAATAAGAAGTCTGAGCAATAAAATGGCATATTTGGAACTTCTTATTCCAGTCTCCCCCTATAGAAAAGTATCTACCCTTGCTTTGGAATACATCTATACCATACAAGCAAAGAGAATCATTTCCAAGAATAAAGTAACACATACTCCATTTTGAAGCACTACAAATTCAATTTTCAGTATGAGTGATCCTTGAGAGTGAGGGAGTATGATATCAGAAGACCATACTCCAATGGAATTGAGAGAAGAATTAAAACTTCTAAACTGATCCTGGGGTACTGGTAATAGTTTCAACCTCAAATTTGGGTCTTGTTTGTCCAAATAAGTTGAACAAACACAAGAGCAGAAAGCTCCACTTTCCAAGAGTAACTTAACAGGGGAACCTTGGATGAAACCAGTAGCGTAGCATGTTTTTACAGAAGTCTAAATTTTACCGGAAGAAGGTTTCAGAGTCAAGTCCTTAGCCTCAGAGACATGGAGAATCTTCATGTTAGAATTCCATTTTTGAGGTAAGTTGGAATCCTCATTAATAGAGTTTAAGTCCAGGGAGGACTCTATAGTTCCTTCAATAACAATGATGGGGTTAGTGATCATTAAATGACACTCAGAGAGTGATCCATCAGTATTTTCAAGTTGGGGGTCAGGATTGCCATACTCTTATCCTTCAATAGGATTAATTCTTCTCCTGGCTTGAAAAAATTCAGGTCTAACATTTCCTGTTTGGAGCAGTTCCAACATACCTTTTCCTTAGAATATGAAGTCTTCTTGACTTCCAAGGTGGTTGAATTAGCAGCAGGGGAATCTTTAGTTTTGGCTGTATATTCTTCTCTACTCCTAGCAATTTTTTTCCTGGGGAGTCTGTTGATTCTTTTTTCAAGACCATTCATGTCAATGGTTTCTTCCAATATACCTATCAAGGTAGAGAGGTCAGAGTTCATGGGCATTCTGCATCTTAAATTATGGTTGATTTGTCCGGGACACAATTTGAGAAGTCTCTCATTGACCTCTTCCTTATCAGCATCTGGGTAGAAACAGTCTAACCTTCTTTTCTGATCTGAACACCACTTATGAGGTGATCCTTAGATGGATCAAACTGGGAGGTTTCAAAAGTTTTAATCATCTTTTTATTCCAAATTCTGGTACCAAATTGTTCTCTGATCAATTCCTTCCAAGAATTCCTGGGTAAAGATCCCACTTCTTCCCTCTTATTGATTAAACAATCAAGAGCCACTCCCTCAAACATTCTGGGTAACCTTACCACAGCTATTTCATCAGGGAGTTCATAAGAAGCAAGAGTGTAATAAATAAACTTAATAAAACTGACATGGTTATACTCTCCATTCTGGAGAATTTAGGCCATTCAGTGATGGGAGGAAGTAACTTCAAAGCTTGCTCCATTTACAGTGTAGCGCTTGGTCTAAAAGATTCATTCCTAGTTATTCTGGTTCTAGGAGGAAAACTAGGAGTTCCATTGAACCTGGAAGGTCTAGCTCCGTCTAAGTCATTGGCTGGAGAGTTACTGAAATTGACCTTAAGATCTCTGACATCATTCTTAATCATACCTAACTCCAAGTCAATGTTGCTGTTTAATCAATCAATTTTGTTAATCAAATGAGTTGAAGAAGTAGGACTAGTTTTCTTCACTTCTTCCTTAAGTTGATCCATAGTTGCAATCATGTCTTCCTGAAGGATTTATTTATTATCATCAATATGCTTCATTAGATCCAACTTACTAGATTTGATACTTTCCTTTATTTGTTGTATTTCCAAATCATCAATCCTCATAGTCTGGGCTTGGTTTTTGTTGAACTTTTGCCTACCCAATGTCGCGACCTGACCTCTTTCTTAAAAGTTTCACATCAGTGACACCTCACGTCCTATCTCTACTCGCGCCTCATACTTCACACACAAAACAGTCCATCATCTTACCAACACTACTCCTCTCTCTCTCTCAATCTTTCTTTGTGCTATCTTCCCCTTCTCCCTCATCCTATTTATCCCTTCAATATCAAATCTGATCAGTCAATTCCATCTTCTTCAATTACCATCAACTTCAACAGGATTATCATTCAATCCTGTCCTCAACATCCATCCTTTGGTTATTTGGTATGACTATCTCACTTCTCACTTCTCTAACTATTTTCCTTCCTCTCTTTTCTTCTTTTCTTCTTTTCTTCTTTTCTTCTATTTTTCTATTTTTACTTTTTTTCCTTTATCCTTTTTTGATTCTCAGCTTAAATATTTATCTCTGCCGCCTGCCTAATAGAGGAAGATAACCTTGGATGTGTCCTTCTCACTAGCGCAACTTATCCGTCAATTTAAACTTTCTGCCAGTATTCTTTTATCCTTGAACCTTTTTGTTCTTTTGTGGCATGATTTTTTTGTCTCTCCTTTCTTTTTTCTTCTCCATATCCTTTCTTCATTTTTCTGTCATTTTTTTTTCTAGTCTTAGTTTCATTTTTTGGAAATTTCAACCTCAACTTTTACACAATTAACAGTCAAAATTTGCTAAATATCATCACACCGGCATCTCTGAAACCTCAAAGTCATCATGAAAAAAGATACATCCTTCAATTCAAGCAATCATCTCCATCAAACCATACTTAAGACAGCCATAGAAGCCATTCCAACGCTAACAATGGAGAATTTTTCCCTCTGGCGTAATTGGGTCAAAAACATGCTCGACATTCAGGGGACTCGCTTGGCCCTTCTCTCCAAGGATTCCCTTCTCTCTTTCAAGGATGAAATTTAAATCCGCTTGATCCTTATTTCCAAACTTGACCCTAGGGTCCACGCAAATATCATCACCTTTGACAACAAGAAGGACGCCAAGTTAATCTGGAAGGCCATAGTTTGATACTTTGCTTCATTGGAGTCTTCCAACCAAGCTCGAGTGTTTGACAAACTACAAGATCTATTTTTAAACATTAACAACATTCAGGCCTTCATCACTTTGGCTAAAATCAGTATCCGTTGCCTCTACAAGGTAGGAATAAATCTTCCCCAAGACATAATAGCTTACATGCTTCTTCACAAACTTCCTCCCAGTCTTAAGGTGGTCAAAGAGCAGATTATTCATTCTTCCTCCATAACTCCCAATCTTGTTCTGGACCATCTTCAAATATCCGCAAAAAAAAGAAGAAACAAGGAAGAAGGGAAATTACAACTCACCGCTTTGCAAGCAGACCGAGACCCCCTGCCCAGATGCACGGGAGGTAAGCACAATCATTATGCTCCTCACTTTCCTGCCAACTGTTGGGCACTCCATCCCAAGATTTGAGAAGCATACCTCAAGAAAAAGAACAGGGAGAACCTAGTTGTCAGTTGCTTCTTATCAAACAACTCCTCCATACTTGGGATTCACATTGTATTTGACTCCGGCTCCTCTTCTCACATGGTTTCCAATCCTGATCTGTTTGTGGCTCTCTCATATAAAGAAATCGGACAAGTGAAGAAGGGATTGAATCTGGAGTCATTACCAATTGAAGGAATCCGAACTATCAGAATTTCCGGAAAAACTGGATTGTTACTCATCAACGATGTCTATTACGTTCCCAATCTCTCCACTAACCTACTTTCTTTCAGATGTCTTGTTCTGGACGGCTTTCATCTGTCTTTTGAAAAAAATCAATTTCTTGTCTACCTTAACAATCAAATCATATTCTCCAGCCAATATGGGAATAATATTCCTGTCTTACCTCTTAATGAAAATCAATTGATTTCACACTCCCTCATATCCCAATCTGAAACCATCCGCAAGGCCCTTGGTCACGCGAGCTACAGCAGAATCCAAAATAAATTGAGTACTCCTATTAATCACGTCTCCGAGTGTAAGAGTTGTGCCCTAGGTAAAATCACTAGAGGGTCCTTCAAAGGAGAACATGCCCAGGAAGATAAAACCTTCCAAGAGCTTCACCTGGAAATCATGGGAAAAATCTCTCCTTCCTCCTCAAAAGGACATTGGTATATTCTAACCGTAGTCAACAGCTCCACCAGATACTGCTTGGCCATTCTGGTAAAATCAAAAGATCTTGTCCCTGCTATCCTTCAAAGTGCAATCGAGCTAGAGGAAAAACGGTTTGGGTACTTTCCTTCTATTTGTTGTCTTCTTCTGTTCATATTCTGTAACTAACAAATTTAGTTACCTTTATCTCCAACTTACTTTTTCCATTAAATAACTACTCATGTCTCAGGCCCCCTCTGGGGCTCTCTAGTTGTCAGTAACCTGCTGTCTTAGGCCCCTTTTGGGGGTTCTCTAGTTCTCCATAAATACTGGTCCTTCCCTTGGACCATGAATGAGAAACCATCTGATTACCAGTCAACAAAACTGGAGTGCCCCTTCCTCCTCATCAGATCAGTTCCTCTTGACTATACAAGAATTATTCCCTCTCCATTGGCTCTTTGTAGCCTTATTATTCCTCCTCATCAGGCTCCTCCAAAGCCTACCATTACCTTTTCATCCCTCATGGCAATATAGTCTTTCTTCAACTCTTCACTATTCTTCATTCTGACAGGGGAACAGAATTTTTTAACAGACATCTAAAGGACTTCTGCAAGGCAAAACTCATTCAAACCAGAGTCTCAGATCCCTACACCCCCAAACAGAATGGTCTGGCAGAAAGATTCAACAGGACCATAATCAAAAGTCTTTGAACCACTCTCATTGACTCCGGCCTGTCTAAACAACTCTGGGATGAGGTTCTCAAAGCTTGCGTTCTCACTATAAATCAATTCCCCTCTCACAAAAGTAAGAAAAGTCCCTATGAAATCTTCAAAAACAGATCCATTCTGATCAGTTTCTTTCACCCTATTGGTTCAAAAGTCATCATTCTCCGGCCTCATCATCAAAAATTGTCCAAATTAGATCCAAAGGGAATCTTGGGGATACTCATTGGCTATGAAAATGAACTTCTCTCTTACCAATTGCTCTCTGACACTGGTCAGATCATCTCATCAAAACACATCAAGATATTGGGATTTGAAGAACGAATTGAAAAACCAAATGACTCCATTTCTTGGGACAACTCCCCCATCAACATCATTGATGATGTCAAATCCAATCACATAGATGCGCCGATTTCTTCTCCAAACTCTGTAGACCCTGAGACTGATAATTACTCTATTCAACATGAAGAGGAAGAAATTATGGTCACGGATCAATTCATCTCCTTTGAAAAAGAAGATCAAGACCCAAGCCTCATTGAAACCTCAGAATCCAATCCATCTTTCTTGTCCAGATATCCTCTTTGAGAACGGACCAACAGAATCAAACCAATAAAATACTCACACTACACCAAAAACACCTCTGAATACACCAATGACATCAAAGAAGAATTCAATTCAATCAAAAGTAAAGATGTCTGGGAAGAATTTGATGGAACTCCAGAAAATTATCTTGATACCACCCTTGTTCTCAAAACCAAACCAGAAACCGCCTCCTCAAAAAAAAAAAAAAGCAAGGTTATGTATACAAGGCTTTCAACAGATTCCTGGAATTGACTTCTCTGACACATTTGCTCCCACGGGAAAGTTCCCCTCTCTGCTGGCTCTTTTAACTCTCAGCTTAGACAAAAATCTACCCTCAAGACAATTGGACATAAAGGTCACTTTCTTATATGCACCTCTTCAGGAAGATATTGAAATCAAAACTCCCAAACATTCCAGTTGCACCGCACCTTTCCTAAAACTGAAAAATTCCCTATATGGACTCAAACAAGCACCAGCCAACTGGTACAACAAACTAACCAACTGGTTGAAAAGTATCCAATTCACAGTCTCCAATTCTGATCCCTGCTTGTTAATCCACAAAGAAAAACACTCATTTCTCTTCTTCCACATAGATGACCTCATAGTAGCTGGAAATATTCAAGATTTCAAAAAATTATTCTTAGCTAAATTCCCTGAATCTTCCGCTCACGATCCAGACTCTCTCCTCGGCATGGAAGTAAAAATCAACAACAACATGATCACCCTGAATCCAAGCAAACTGATAAAAAAAGGACCCGACCTTCTTAATCTTGGAACAAGTCTAACCGTCCCAA
Source organism: Puccinia polysora (assembly GCA_025617555.3). NCBI lineage: Eukaryota > Fungi > Basidiomycota > Pucciniomycetes > Pucciniales > Pucciniaceae > Puccinia > Puccinia polysora. The sequence continues at coordinate 6,313,829 of CM062620.1, forward strand.
CGCCACTCATGCCCAACATTGAACTTAATCCCGCCAGCAATGAAGAACAATCCGAATTTGAAAAACTCAAAATCAATTATAGAACTCTTTATAGCTTGCCAAACCAGACCCAAAATATCACCCGCAGTATCCATCCTTTCTAAATTCAATCACAACCCCAGCATCAATCACTGGAGAGAATTCAAACATGTATTCAAGTATCTGGCCAGATCCATCAACAAATCCCTGAAAATAAAACCCTTGAAGAATGGCCACGACAGAATCCAATACTTTAGTGACTCGACGTGGGGGGACGACCATCATTCCAGGAAGTCAAGGAGCGGATACCTAGGTATCTGGAAGGACTGCATGATCTCCTGGTGTAGCTCTCAAAAAAAAACATAACCTTATCATCAACCAAAGCCAAACTTTGCGCTTTGTTGGATGCCTGCCAAGAAAACCTCTGGACCTCTCATTTAATCGAGGAACTCTGGAACATCAACCTAAAACCCACAGACTTCAAAATCGACAATAAAGGTCTGCTTGACAAGATTAAACATTTTGGATATCATGCAAAGACAAAGCACCTGGACATCAAAGACAAAATACTCAGAGAATATCTCAATGAAGACACCATATCTGTCACCCTCATCAAGTCCAAAGAGATGATTGCTGACTGTCTTACCAAAGCCTGTAGTAAAGGCTCACTCAAAACCTTCACTCAACTCTTCCTTAAAGAAGAACGAACTCACACCAAATAATGGGGGGTGTTGAACTTTTCCCTACCCAATGTCGCCACCTGACCTCTTTCTTAAAAGTGTCACATCAGTGACACCTCACGTCCTATCTCTACTTGCGCCTCATACTTCACACACAAAACAGTCCATCATCTTACCAACACTACTCCTCTCTCTCTCAATCATTCTTCGCGCTATCTTCCCCTTCTCCCTCATCCCATTTATCCCTTCAATCTCAAATCTGATCAATCAATTCAATCTTCTTCAATTAACATCAACTTCAACAGGATCATCATTCAATCCTGTCCTCAACATCCATCCTTTGGTTATTTGGTATGACTATCTTGGTTCTCACTTCTCTAACTATTTTCCTTCCTCTCTTTTCTTTTTTTCTTCTATTTTTCTATTATTACTTTTTTTCCTTTATCCATTTTTGATTCTCAGCTTAAATATTAATCTCTTCCGCCTGCCTAATAGAGGAAGATAACCTAGGATGTGTCCTTGTCACTAGCGCAACTTATCCTTCAATTTAACCCTTCTGCCAGTATTCTTTTATCCTTGAACCTTCTTGTTCTTTTGTGGTATGATTTTTTTGTCTCTCCTTTCTTTTTTCTTCTCTATATCCTTTATTCATTTTTCTGTCATTTTTGTTTCTATTCTTGGTTTCATTTTTTGGAAATTTCAACCTCAACTTTTACAGTTTTCAATAAATCTGAAAAAGCTCAGACTCAACTTGTCCAATTGTTCATAAAATTTTCAAAGAACTTGCTAATAATGGTAAAATTGTGAGAAACATTTACAGAAAAGATTTTAAGGGCTTCTAAATCTAATTGTGGTACACCTTTTTCCACTTATGGGCTAGAGAGATCACCTTGTACCAATCCTTTGGGTTCCTTAACTTCTGATGGGCTGAGGACCTCTTCTTTTTGGGGTCCTTTCCCTTTAAGAGAATTAACTGATCCAAAGGATTCCAACTCTGCACATAGCCTTCCACTTCTTTTCTTTAATCAACTTTTGCAGAGAAATCTGAGATTTCTTTGCCAGAGAGATGGCTTTTCTCATACCTGGCCAATCCCCCTTGGTCTGAGCCAACTTGAATTGTTCCCGGTAGCTCACGTGCTCTTTCACTAACACTTTGACTCTTTCCTCCTTGGTTGAGTCCAGCTGGGGTGGCGTAGGAGGACCTGTACCCTCCTGGGAAATACTTTGGGCAATTGCTGAATCTTGAATGGTGTGTTGGTTTAGTTGGTGGCCGCTGTCATTGCCCTTGTTGTCCCATGTGAGGCTATGGTCATGGGTTCAAGCCACCTCATTGCGCTTGCAACTGGAGTCCTTGTGCGCATGGATTCCTCCAGCCAAATATCCATAGGATGGTGCTCTGCCGGTTTCTTGGGTGTACTGTCTGGAACGTCCTCCAGAAGATCCTTTTCAATAAGGTCACCAAACACAGAATCCACTAAGAAGGATAAAACAATAAAAAAATATAAGTTTAATATTTTTTTGTAATTTTGTACATGGTAAGATGATATTTCAAAATAAAATAATTTTGAATCTCACTTTTGTTATTTTTGGACTTTTCTTTATCTTCTGGGTTGTTTATATTATAAATTTAAAGCTTCCTTTGGAAAATTGTTCACTCTTTATGTTGCCTCAATAAAGAATTAAAATTGATAATTATTTCTAACTCAAACTCCTTTTCTTTTAAAGCTTTTTGCTTATATTAAAAAAGATTTTCCTGTTGTTTCTCAGGAATTATAATGATAGGCACATAGGTATGAATCTTTTCTTCCTTTTTCTGTTTAAGAAGGTTCAAATAATAATTGATCAATTCTCCATTGGTCTTAAGATCAACTAGAGAAATAAAGAATCAAAAATATATTTCATAAGCATTTTAACTTATTTTTTAAAAATAAATAGACTGGTCCAAGGAATAAATAATTAAAAATTAATTATTTAAGGATAATTCCCAGCAAGACCCCCAGTTTTCAGCTCTCTGATACCAGGAACCTTGCAGTAATTTAGCTACAGAGAGTTATAGAAGGTGCTGGAATAATAATAATAATAGTATTCCAATGATAAACACATAAAAAGCTCAAACAATGAATATGTTAAGAGCTGGTTCAAGTTTTAATTGGTTTTTTTTAAAAGTTTTTTCAATTTGTTATAAAAGAGGGGCCACAGGTTTATACTACTGGGGATCTTTACAGACAAACAACCTCTCTTCAAGGGGCCTCCTCAGGCAGTTTAAGAACCTTGGAATGGAGATGGGTGTCTTAGAAAGGGCTTATTCCACTGATATGAACGGGCAAAACAGCAAAATTTTCAGAAAGGAAGGGAAAAACTCACTCTGAGCACGATACCACAAAAATCCTGCAATAATAGGAACGGTTTCAGAGCAGATGGGGCTATTTTGCTTGAATAACTTCAATGGGTGGGTTGGTTTTGAGAAATAAATAATAATACTACAGACTAGGTCATAAATCACTTGCTTATCTCTTTTATAAGCACTTGACTAACAATGACACGGTGTCTGATTGATAATAATAATTCCTGGTAAACTGATGGGGAAAAATAGTTCCAAAGAGGTCTGTATAAATACCTTTTTGGGCTGACTATGAGGTTCTCAGGGTACTAAGAGAGGTTCTGCTCTTAGGATGAGGCTGGCAAGCAAGTCAGGGAAAGATTAGAACGTCCACTTAGTGCTTTCAATCAGCTGAAATCCAATCTTTGGGATTTCTGTGCTATTTTAGCCACAGAATCTGTTAATGTGTTATGGTGTAAATGTGATCATTCTGCACTCCTCCTTCATTTTAACTATTAATATTGTTTTAAAGTGGACAGATGTGGACTTTTACTGATTTTCTATCATCTGCTGAGCACATAGGTAATTTCTATTGATTTTCATGATGACTTCTAGTATTGTTTTGTGGTCTTAGAAGATCAGGATAAGTGATTTACTTGGGAATCCTCAATATTTGGTTTATTATTAAAAAATAGTTAAACTTAGTTTCATATGAATTTTATTTAAGTTTTATAGTTTTTAGACTATTACTAGTGCATATGTTAGGTTATCACATATGCTAGCTGACCCTGACTAGGTTGTAGCTATCTTGAGCGGTACCTGGTTGTCATATTTGGCATGACTGATCCAGGCTTGGAGATCAGTCAATTCAAATGCACGCAGGGTAGGATCTGCTGCGTGCGTGGCAAAATTAGCGGCGCGCGTGACCTCTGTACGCAGGAATGTGTAGCTACGGGTACTTAGGGTTGTGTAAGGATGCAGGGCTGGGCGCGGGAATTGTGACATAACACATTTCTGTGTGTAACTCCTAAAATATGCACAACACTCCAATTTTGAGTGAAATTTAGTTGTAAAACCTATACGTGACAATATACTGAAATGGCCAAAAAGTGCCATATTGGTGTTGTGGCTTTTTGTTCATTTTTTCATTTAATTATCAAAAAATAGAAGGAGTTGGATTTCCAGGGTGGGGTCAGTGAGTGACCCTACCTAATTTTGGGTGAGGAATCCATTTAAGGAATAATATTTATGCATTTCTCACTCCTTCTTCAGTCAATATTACCGGAAACACAATCCAGTGGTGAAGTCCTACTCTTAGTCCTCCTGCTGGGTTGAATTTGCTGAACTGAAACCATACAACCCACCTTAAAAATCAAGACGGGGACCAAATAAGAAACCACAAGAGGAATCTCATTTCTACAGCTTCTACTGCACTGCTGACAAAGCAAAGTCAGACCCTGAAGACCAATATATTCTTGATAGCGGGTGCTCAATTCACATGTTTTGAAGCAAAGAATTTTTCACCTCTCTAGCCAAACACACAGGAGACAACACCATCAAAAAAGGAAAAAGAGGAGAAGGACTGCCTATCAAAGGCCTTGGCACCATAGAAATCTTGGACAAAGACAAAAAAATACTTCCAGACAATGCAGCATGGGTTCCTTTAGCTACTGTCAATCTCATCTCTCTGGGAGCCCTGCTAAGCAAAGGATGCGTATTACAACTCAATCTCAAAAACAAACCCTCATCTTTCTCTCTCTGCTTCAATGGCATGACTGGAGTTATAGAGAACAATTTACTCCTCATCAAGTTTGGCGCCTCAAACCAATCACAGCCTCTCCTGTGTTACTTAACTAAAACAAACATAACTGATCTCCACAAAAAACTTGGCCATGCAAGCATCAAACGCATAGAAAAACACCTAGGTCACAGTATTGGCAAAACTCTTACCAGAAACTTTAAATTTTTAGCATGCAACAAGGCAAAAATATCCAGAAATCCTTTTGGCATTACTCAAGCTCCTGCTTTGAGGGTCTTTGACGGACTTCATCTGAATCTGATGGGACCCTTGAATCCAACCAGCAAAGGAGTGATGCGATTTTCTCTCACCATTGTTTATAGAAAGTAAGGCTATCTCTCTGCCTTTCCACTTCCTTCCAAGGACGCTTCCCCCAACACAATTAAATTTTTCATTGAAAAAAAAGCCAAGAAACTGCTCAGATATCCCTCTGAGGTCATCTCCAACAGAGAAGGAGAATTTGTGAACAACTATCTCAAGCAATTCTTTAGGTCTAAGTTAATACAATACATCATTAGCAAATCTTACCACTCTCAGCACAATGGGAAGGCAGAACAAGCCAATTGAACCATCATGGAGTCAGTTTGCTTGGTGTTCAGTTTGACTTCCATACCCAAAAACTACTGGCAAATAGTCATTAAAAGCTGCTGCTTTGCCCTCAATCAAATTCCTTCTGAAAAAGGCGGGGAGACTCTGTGGAAAATGGTTCAAAAGACTGACTTACCCTTAAAATATCTCAAGCCCATAGGTAATCCAGTAATCTATTTACTCAGTGACTCCAAAATCCCTTCAAAACTAAGTGAAAAAGGAGATGAGGGGATTCTCCTAGGCTATAACCCTCGTCTCCTCTCTTACAAAGTCTTATCCAGAAGGGGAAAGATCATTGAGACAAAACACATCAAGTTCATGAATAAAGAACCAATTACCAACCTTGAACTTCCTAAGAGCAAGCCTGCAGCCAAGGGTACCACTCAACTGACTCAGAATGAGGGTCTCAAAGGTACAAAAGCCAGTACAGATGCAACCGTTGTTGAACTCAAAGAAAACATCAAACCTTCCACCAAATCCACCACGGATCCAGACCAATCCAAATCAGATAGCTCAAACTCTGAGGTTCTCAAAACCCTTAGACCCAATCTACGCAACCAAAGTAAACTCAAGCCTCCCCAACAATACGGGTACTACCACTCCAATGTACCAAAGAACATCCACAAAGCGCTCAACAATCCAACCTGTGTACCTCCCATCAAAAAAGAACTAAACACAATAGAGGAACTCAGGGTTTGGGAAGATCACAATGGGTCAGAATTCACCAATCCCCTCAACACCATCTGGGCCTTCCAATGCAAAAAAGACCTGCACACCGGGAACACCACCCTCAAGGCTTGTGTCTCTGTATAGGGGTTCAAGAAACAATTTGGTATTGACTAATTTGACACGTTTGCTACCAAAGGTAAGGTCTCCTCTTTACAAGCCCTAATATGTTACTCTTTGGATAGAAAACTTAATATTCTCCAATTTGACATAAAAGGGGAATTTCTTCATGCTCCGCTTTAAAACTCCAAACAGTGCTAGGCTGTGGCAGTTCTGCGGAGGGGAAAGGTGCTGTTTATGCTGCTCTCCTGAGTGTTACAAAAATATTTAAATGTAACCAAGATCAAAGTCCAGAACCTGGTAAACAGGGGACCAAATCTAAGAGGATAAAGATTATAGTGGTTGGTAGCTGAGAAACAACACTATCTGAGGCAAGATGGTGCCGGGGAAAACTTGAATAGAAGAAGTCAAGGTTTTTTCAGAGTTCAACAAGACAAGGAAATTGTAAGTAAAAACGCCCACAAGCTAATATCTCTGGTCGTCAGCAGAAGCTTAGGAAAGATCAACTCAATCCCAAACAACCTCCATGTTCTCATTGAACCTGCCCAACCCTCAGCAATCAAGCGCTTGAAGGGTACCAGATAACTGTGGGAGGCTGCACAAGACTAAGCTAATTGTTTGAAGAAGCTCTAGAAGCAAAAGAATAACTGATTAAAACAAGAATAACCCAACACTTCTCAAGGGACTCAAGAGTAGTGCGGCAGAATTAAACTTCAAAAGAGATGAAGGGAGGTTTAACACTCCAGGTTTTAAGCTTAATAAAACATCTTCAGTCAAAAGTGACTGGTTCCAGAAAGGTAATCAAAGGATGATTGGGACCAGTATGGTCGGATAACGGGATCAGGAGTGGTGTAACACACTCAAGAATTCAATTAGTCAAATTCTTCTTCAACCAGCAAAGCTATTGGTTGGTGATAAGGATCAAGGATCAATAGGTTTAAGTATGGAGGCTCAAGGATCAAGGGGAAATCATAGATATACCCAAATTTTTGTCTCAGATAAAGGGGAATGAAGACCCCCACCAATGATGTATTGCAAGGTGAAAATGATGATGATACCTTTGTATAGTAGGATGTGATGATGATGGTGTGATCTGATCTGATCTGATGATGGGATCTAGGATGATCTGTTGCTCCTCTATGGTGGGATGTGCTGATCCCCCTCCAAAGGCAGGGGAGAGCCCCTCCTTATATGGGCAGGAGGCCCTGTTAGACTATGTACAAGGGATACTACAAATGGAGCGGAATAAGAAAGAATTTTTTTTTCAGATTTTTGGTGATCAGAAGAATTTGATCACGCAGGCTGGTGGAATTCTGGCCTGCCTGACTGGGGTGGGATCATTCATCCCTTCACCTATCCTGCGCCCATCCATGGACAGAAGCGTGCAACAATACCAGATTGCACCCACCCCTTACCTGAAGGCGGAAGGGGTGGGAAAAGAAAAATGGGCCAGACCGCCCGGGGGTGTCTGCGGGCAGTAGACGTCACTCTCCCACCCTCACCCAAAGATGGAAGGGGGTGCGAGCTATGATGGATTGGCGTTGGGGTTGGTGAGAGGATCCGAGGGATGCTGATGGTGGAGCTTATCAATTGCGCCCCGTAATGAACAATGGCTCAATGGGAAGCAAAGAAGGAATCCAGGGAGGGCTCTTGAGGGGCGATTTGCTGACGGACGGGAGCAATGGTAGGTCTTTGATTGGAGGAAGGGATGAGGATACCCTGACCATGATTGCAAGGTTGCTGGTGACAATTGGTGGAGAGGTTTGATTAGCCTTCATGAGAGAATGATTTGAGATGAGGGATGATTGAGTCAGGAGAATGAATCATATCCGAGGGAGGGTTCCTGCGGATTTGATTGGCTGAGATGGGATCAGGATGATGCTGGATTTGAGTCCATGACAAAAGGCTTTGGCGGAGTTGGTGCCAAGGAGCGGATGGAGTGGAATGGGCGGAGAGTGAGAGTTTCAGGACGTCTATGGGGAGGATGGCCTGGGGATGAAGGGAAGTTCGGGCCAAGCGGGTCTTGGCCCACGCGTTTGGCCAAAAGGAAGGAGAACAACAACTAGAGAAGGGATTGAAAGCAGTTTCTGGATTCATGGGACCAAGAGAGCCCTGTCCTAGACTACAGGGACAAAGGGATGTTTGGCAGGATGAGGAGGTTGGAGAAGTGATACTAAAAAAGAAATTCCAATTTTTTTTTTTTGAATAAACCTAAATAAAAGAACCGCAAAAAATTTTTTTGAATTTTTCCAATCTGGTCCAGGGTGTCCAGATTTGGTCACCACACCGCTGAGAAAGGACGTGTACATCAAAACTCCAGCTGGCTCAAAGCAAACCTCCAAATACCTCAAGCTGAAGAAATCACTGTACTGGTTGAAACAAGGTCCGCTGAACTGGTAAAAGACCTTGAGTGAGTTGATAAGGGAAAATGGCTTCAAGGAGAAAAACAGCAATCCATGTCTCTACCTCCACCAAGATCAAATCACAGCCTTCTTCTTCCATGTAGACAATCTAATTGTTGTGGGGAACACCAAATACTTTAAAATTTGGTTCCTCACAAAATTTTAAAGGATTCTTCAGGGCACAAGGTCAACAAACTACTCAGAATGAAGGTAAAAGTCACACCAAAATCAATCAGTCTCTCGCTTCCCAATCACATCAAGAAAGGGCTGGAAGAAATGAATCTCCTGGAAGCTAAGCCACTGAATAATCCAGGTACTTTGGGACTTGAACTGAAGCCAGAAACACCCAATGAAATCAAAGCATTCAAAGAACTGGGGGAGGATTACAGGTCTCCAATAGGTGGGCTGAAGTTCATTGCATACCTGGCAAGACCTGATATCAGCTTTGCTGTATCAAATCTTGCTTGCTTCCGCAAAAGACCAGGTATCACTCACTGGAAAGTGGTAATTCATGTATTGCAGTACCTACTAAAGACAATTGATTACAAGGGTGAATTTTGATCAAAGTCCAGTGCAAATCATCTGGTTACTTACAGCAATGCAACCTGCGGCAATGATCTGGTCACCAGACTCTCCCAAACTGGTTTCATATCCCTCTTCAAGGGATGTCCAATCTACTGGACCAGAAGAAAAAAAACAAAGCATAGCCTTGTCCTCCACCAAATCGAAATGTAACACCCTCTCAGCAAGTCACCTTGAAGGCTGTTGGCTTCACCACCTCCTGACAGCAATCTGGAGGACATCATCCCTTGGACCTCCAATGCACCTGGTTGACAACAAAGGACTCGTTGATAAAATCAAGAAATTTGGTTGCAAATCACATGCAAAGTATATAGACATTAAGCTCAAGAGCATTAGGAACCACTGGAATGATGGAATAATTAGCATCAAACTCATTTCCTGTCATGACATGCTGGCAGACTTGCTAACCAAACCAGCAAATCCCATTTCTGCACTCAGACTTATAAGGTATGTAGGGAGCTGAGATCTTTGGATGTTGAGTTGCATTGAAAGGGTTATTCAGGATCAATTCACATTCAGACAGAAATCCTTCAGTATCAACTGTTTCTTCATAGTTCTGCATGCCTTCAGTCTCAGTTTCTCCTTGGATTACTGCTATCCTTCTCTTTGGTAAGGGGCAGTCTTGTCTCATATGCCCTGTTTTGTTACAAATCCAACAAGTTCCAGGTATTCTTTCTTTGTCCTTGTTCTCATTGAATTTATTATTTTCAAGAATATTTATCAGAGGAGGTTGTTCTCTGGCTTTTTCAGTATTGAAGCTATCTTGGGTTCTAGAAGGAGTCTTCTTGTCTAACCCATTCATATCTATTACTTCTTCCAATGCATTGATTAGAGTTGTTAAGTCAGCATCCATAATCATTCTGAATCTCAAAGTATGGCTCAGGTTTCCAGGGCACGGGTTGAGAAGTCTTTCATTAACTTCCTCTTCATCAGCATCTGGATAGAAGCAGTCTAGTCTCCTCTTCTGTTCTAAGCACCATTTGTGAGGCGTATCCTTGGAGGGGTAAAATGAGGAATTTTCAAAATTTTTCATCATTGTTCTTTTCCACATCCTAGAACCAAATTTTTCTTCAATTAAGAGTTTCCAAGAATTCAATGGTAAGGATCCTACTTCTTCTCTTTTACTTATAAACCAATCTAATGCTACTCCTTCAAAGATTCTTGGCAGCCTGACCAAGTCTACGGCTTCTGGCAGGTGATAGGAATTTATGGTATAGTCAATAAATTTGATGAAATTGATGTGGTTTTATTCTCCTTCTGTGGTACTCCCCAAGGGGTTGGTCGGACAGACTTCTAAGTCTCTAAGATCATTCTTTATCAGATTAAGTTGCACGCCCACTTTATTATTAATCAGATCCAATTTTTCACTAAGAGGAAGAATGGATTTATTAGTAGTAATCATCAATTCTTCTTTAAAAGGCTGAAAGGACATAGTAAAATCTTCTTGGATACTTGATAAGATATTATCAATGGTTTGAGTCTGACTGATTTTACCTTGGTTTATTGTTTCCAATAATTGTTCAGTATTTTCTTTAATATCTTCTACCCCTAAAGCTTTTCATTGGTTACTAATTAATTTGGCCACCACTGAGGTCAATTTATTTAATTGAATGTAAAAACCATCCAAATTTCCACAAAACATTTTGAAATTACAGGGCATATCATTAGAAAAGGAAGTAATTACATCAGAGGTTGGTTTAGACAAGAAACTGGGTTCAGAATTAGAAGCTAATTGTGGTACCTTTTTCCACTGTTGACGTAAGGATATTATCTGATCCCAATCCTTCTTTGCATTTGGCTTTGAATGGTAAGAAATATCTCTTCGTTCCTAATCCTCTGCCTTTCAATTGGGCTAATTCATTGCATGGATTCCACTTTTCTACATAGAATTGTACCTTTTTCCTTGAAATCATTTTCTGAATAGCTATCTGGGTAGCCTTTGCCTGGGATATTATCTTTTTCATAGATAATACGTCTTCCTTGGCTTGGGCTTCTTTTAATTTTTCCCAATATTTAAAGTGATATTTGACTAAGTCTTTGATCCTGGCTTCCTCGGCCAGATTCTTCTGGGGTGGATGCAGAGAACCTCCTTTTGATTGAGGGGGGCTTGATTCTACTACCTTCTCCAGCTCTAGGTTGGGGGAGGCCAACAGTAATTGGGGCTGTTCCTTGTCCACCAACATTTGATTCACGGTTTTCAGCCCCCTCATGGTTGTCATTATTGGTTGCCTCATGGTTACTGGGGGCTCCTGGCAGAGATCTATAGGAGGGAACTCTTCCTGAGGCCCTTGTGTTACGTCTATTTATGTTGAATAAAATATTTGTAAGTATTTTTCAAAAGAATAATCTGTGATAATAATTTTATTAAAACTTAGTTAATTTTATGTTCAAAGGTACTAAGAATTTATTGGGATTATATTGGTACTTAAAAGGCAATCCTACGGGTTCTTGGTGTGTTCAAATGAGGTATTCTCCAGTCCATTCAATTTTTTTGGAACTTCCAGAAATATCTGGTACCTCTTGATCCAATAGATCAACTTCAGTGGTGGTGGTTTCTGGGATCGGAGGGCTCACTGATAGTATGAGAAAGATATTATATTGGTTAATAAAACATATTAATATTATTTTAATCAAACCATTTGTTAATATAATGTTTTTTCTTAATTTTACATTTTAAAAATTAATTTACCTGGTATTTTTTCCAAGCTTTATGTTGTCTTCATTGAGCTTGACAGTTGATATGCCTCTCAAGATATTCTTTTTCAAGGAGTTTGTCTGATTGTTTACGTACAGAAGAGATATTAAGTTGTTCAGCTTATAATATATTATTAATTCTGCATGGATATGTAAACCCACTTCCAAAGAAATTAATAATAAATCATGTTTAAAAAAGTCAGGTCAATTATCTTTGATTAATTTTTACGTGAAATTTCTGGTTCAAGGTATTAGATATAATATGATGGAATATTCCAAGGCCATACCCCCATTTGTCAGCCTCCTGGATACCAAGATCTTTGCCATCTTTTAGCTACCAGAGGTGATAGAAGAAATAATAAATATATTATTCAATAATTGCAGCAAAAATCCGTAGAATACTTGGATAAACCTATTGCAAGATTGATTGGTTTGGTTATGGTTTAATATTATAAATCAATATTAATAAATTAATTATTGAATAAATTAATAGAGGGGCCACCGTAATATTGGGGATCTTTAAAACCTCTCTTCAGTTAATTTGCTTTGAAAACATGTATACCTGGTTACTTTGGAACCTTTAATTTATATTCTTAAAGCAGATATTTCCCAAAGATAATATATATATAAAAGATATGTTGGTGTGACAGGGCCTTGTAGCCAAACTACCACGACACAAAAAAGGATAATAAGACTCATGGGTATATTATTGAATCCTTTAGGTACCTGTTTGGGACATGCACTGATTGGTTAAACCTATTACTGGGGTTGAAAGGGTTTTTCAGCAGTTAAGATTTGTTGAATTGCTGATGAAAAGATTGATGATATAAGAACAAAGAGGGCTACGCCAAAAATAACATCAGTCAAGAATTAAAAGAAAGATTTAAAAAATAAATGATGGATAAAAAGAACCCACATCTGGCAACGGATCTAGACTTGATGGATGACGATGGTGGTGTTGAGTAAGTCAGTCGGCAGGAAAAACAGAAAGACAATAATAATGAAAGAATCAAGAAGTTCTTTCAAGTGAAGGAACATTAGAGATTAGATTCAATAGTGAGGATTTGATAATAGTGTGTGATTGTCTTACCAGTCAGATCATAGATTGAATGAATTCGGAAGTGGACAAGTTGATGTTGAGTAATAGACTGATGAAGTTTGAGACAAAGATGAGATACAAAGAAAAAAAAAAGATAAAGAAAAGAGAAAGATTGAAGAAAGAAAGATGAATAGGATAAAGGATTTGGTTGAGAATAGATGGTGTGAGGATTGATTAGGTTGTTCGAGGTTGATGATTCATTTGATGTGGTGAAAGGATTATTGGTGGTCGAGGTTCAAGAGAATCACTTGAGTAAGATTTGTAATTTGGGAATTCAAATTTGTAATGAGATGGGAATTTTTAATTTGATCATTGTGTGAAGAAGATGAATGGGAAATGGTAGAAATAAAGAATTAACATAGGAGTGACATGTGAAAAGAGAATAGTGACAGATGAGGGAAGAGAGCGGGAGCGCGGGTGGACTGTGTAAGTGGGTGAACAGTGTAAGTTATTTGACACCCCCTGTGACTGGTAAGATTGAACACTTAAAAGAAGGATCTATTACTTTAAGAAGTGAGGAAAGAGTAGGGAGCAGAAGCGCCTTAGTTAATCCATCTGCTTTCATTTTGGAGGCTGGTATTAAGTCAAAAGAAAGATTTCCAAGTTTTAGCTCTTTGCGAAGCGCTTTTGTTTTAATATCAATATGGCGAGTTTTTGAATTACATCCAAACTGCTTTAGTTTATCGTCAAGACCTTTGTTGTGGATAAAGTGATGACTTGATTCTAATTCTTTCTTCCAGAGTTCCGCCACTAGACCTCTCATCCATATGGCTTCAAGAAAGGAATCAACTAAAGGGTTTAGTTCAGCTTCAGTTGTTGAGTGAGTGACGTTGCGTTGTCTGTAGCTACTCAAAGAGATAAGAGAATTGAAAAGAAGAGAAATATGTCCGGACTGAGAATGTCGAGTTTCAGTATCATCACTCCAAGTTGCGTCACTGTAACATTTGATTTGGGTTTTTGAATTATGAATTTGTAGCATGAGTTTTAAGTTTTTTGTAGCTTTGAGATATTTCCAGCAACATTTTACCTCCCTCCAGTGACAAATCCTGGGTTTCTGACAAAATCTAGCAAGGCTAGAAACAGCAAAACTGAGGTCCGGACAAGTCAGGCAGGCAATATAATTAATAAGGTATACGGCCAATCTATAATTGACGTTTAAGTTTTTAAATTCTTCGTGTTCTTCATCGGAGGCCAGAGATAAATTGATATTCGCGGTTAAGGGAACAGATGAGGGCTTGCAGTATACCATCTTCAGCTCTTCTAATCCATTTTCAATGTGTTTTGGTTGAGAAAGCAAGATTTTATTGTTGATTTGTTCATACTTCATTCCAAGAATTGTATTAGGATCGTGATGACTAGAATTTGGAAATCACTCTAAGAATTTGTTTTGAAAATTATCGCCAGAACCGACAAGGATAAGATTGTCTACATGAAAGAATAGGACTGAATTTGCGACGGGATGAATGTATAGGCAGGGATAAGATATGGATTCATGGAATCCTTGCTCACAAATCCAAGAAGTTAGGGTTTTGAACCAATTGACGGGAGCTTGCTTCAAACCATAAAGAGACTTGCGAAGAATGAGAAATTCTGACTTTCTTTTTGAGCCTTTGGGTCTTTTTACAATCACTTTATCAGTTAGAGGTGCGTGGAGGAAAGCACTCTTGAAGTCGAATTGGGTAATTGGAAGGGAATTAAAAAGGCCAAAAAGAAGAGCAATACGTAAAGAAGCAGCCTTTCCGGTGGGAGAAAAGGTGTCTTGATAATCTAATCCGTAGATTTGATCAAACCCTTAAACACAGAGTCAACTTTTATAGACCAGTGGGTCTCCGTGAAAATTATCTTTTAATTGATATACCCAGGTAGTATTGAGCGGATTTTCAGGTTCAGGACCATCGTAATCTTCCCATACTTCCAGGGATTTGATACCGTTGAGTTCAGAATCCATGGAGAGTTCCCACTTGGGAGCGTCGGAGCACTTTTTAGCTTGTTCAAAGGATTTGGGAACATAATAATGATGGTACCCATATCGATTGGGTGGATTTAATGTTAATCTGTTGCAAAGACTGTATCCAGGTGTGAGTTGCTGTTCAATTTCTTCAGACAAGTCTGATTCAGAGTTGATTGACGGAGTATCAGAAACTTCAGGATTAGGAATGGATAAAGAGGGCAGATCATCTATTTGTGATTTGATGGATTGATTATTGACAGTAGGGTTGGTAGGAAGATGATCATCAAAAACAATAGGTGGATCGTGATTGATTTTGAGATATTGCAAGTCTTCAGTCAAATTTAATGTGGATGAAATCTGAGGCATATTGTCATTTTTGAGAAATTTAACATTTTTAGATGAAATAATTAAATTGTCAGGTCTTAAAATGCGATAAGAGAGAAAATTGGGGTTGTAACCCACAAGGGTTCCAGGGAGTCCTCGATCTTGGAATTTGTCACCTCAATTTTCTTTGTAATCAAGATACACTACCTTGGACCCTATAGGGTGAAAATAACTAATTGCAAGCGACTTCCCAGTAAAGAGTTGAAAAGGAGAAGGAAGATTGGGAGCTTTAGGAATCTGGTTTAATAAGAGACATGTTGATTTGGCAACTTCCGCCCAGAGGTTGAGAGGAAGTTTTGAGCTTTGAAGAGTAGCGCGTATAGATTTGGTGATAGTTTGGTTAGCTCTTTCAATTTTTCCGTTATGTTTGTGGGGGTAAGGCTCAGAGATAAGATGTTGAATTGAATGAATCTTAAAAAAATTTTTGAGTTCTGAGGAAGTGAATTCGCCACCGCCATTGGTGTAAATCGTAGCAGGATATCTGTTTCTTTTAATTTTTTTGTGATTGAGGATAGTTTTGATCTGTTGAAACACATCGGATTTGTACTGAAGAGGAATAGCCAAGAAATTTCCCGAATAATTATCTATAACAGATAGGATGTAGTTCATGTCGTTTCTTCCCGTTGGTGAAATAGGGCCAATTAGATCTAGATGGAGTTGTTCAAAGGGTTTAGAAGAAGGATTTGAGGAATTCTTGAAAGATGATTTGGTGATTTTTGAGAATACGCAGTCCTCACATTGGAAAGTAGAAGTTGAATGAGATTGAATAGAAGGAATGAGGTTTTTGAGACAATACAGGCTGGCATGTCCAAAGGATTGATGAAGAAGTTTGATTTGATCATGATTTGGTTCCTTAGTCAAGAAGTGACAAAATTTGTTGTTGTTTCCTATGCGAGACGGGGGATTGAGAATGAAAAGATTCTCCTGAATAAAACCTGAAAAAACTGTCTTTGATTGAGTCGTAAGAAAAAATTGATTGCGGAAAGAGGAAAGAGAGCATTGTTTTGATGAAATCAATTCTCCAGGACTGACTAGATTCACTACCAGATTGGGCACAAATAAACAGTTGGTGAGCGTGACGACAGAATTTTTCCAACTGAGTTTTACAGTTCCTTTTCCTTTTATAGCAAGTTTAGCACTTTCTTTTCCCGTATTTATAAAATCGTCACCAGCACATTCTTTGAGAAAGCTGAAGAAATCAGGTGTGTTGAACATGTGGCAGGAAGCACCGGAGTCTAAAATGATTTGATTAAGCGGATTAATATTTTGAACCCAAGTGGAAAGAAGGGAAACGTAGTGGGCTACTTCTTTGTTTTTAGAATTTGAATTGAGTTGAGCACGCCAATTTGCTTGAGATTCTCTCCACCAATCAGGCGCTAGGTGTTTGTGGAGGTGCCAACATTTATCAGCGGAATGATCAGGAGATTGAGGGTTGTGGTATCCTTTCTTGCATCAAAGTTCTTTGGGAACAGGCTTTTTGGGGGGTCTAGAAGAGATGAGGGCAGTATCATTGATCTTTGTATCCTTTGATTTAACCTTGGTTTCATTATTGAGTTGTATAAGATGATTGAGCACAAGATCCATGGTGACTATTTTATCCAAATGCATAATCTGTTGAAAAAGAGAGTGAAGAGAGGGTGGAAACTTAAAAAGAATAAGATAGGAGAGTATGTCATCTGGTAAATTGATTCCCACATCGACCATTTTCTTTAGTGAAATCTTGGTTTCCGTGATGAATAGATTAATTGCTTCGGGTTTGAATTGTTGGTAGAGAAATTTTTTAAAAACTCGGGCTCAATTTGCGGTTTGAGATGAGGCAAAGCGTTCTTTGATGGTTTTACAGAGAAGCTTTGCCAATGAGATATTTGTTGGATTAACCATGTTATTATGAGTGACTGAATCGATGGGAGAAAGAAGAATTACTTGAGCCTCCATATCATTGTTGGGGTTTAGATTTTTAGAATCATCCTCAAGGGCCTTCTTGACTCCTTTGAGTTCCAAAAGCATTGTCATCTTGTCCTTCCATATTGAAATTGAATATTTTTCATCCAAAAGAATGGGGACTGCTTCAAGTGCAGCTTTAAGACTGATCTGTTGAAAACCATCGTTTTTCAATCCCTCCATGGTTAGATTTGGTTAGTTGAGTTGGATGGACCTTTGGCTTTTAACCGTGTTGAATTGCTGATGAAAAGATTGATGATATAAGAACAAAGAGGGCTAAACCAAAAATAACATCAGTCAAGAATTAAAAGAAAGATTTAAAAAAGAAATGATGGATAAAGAGAACCAACATCTGGCAACAGATCTAGACTTGATGGATGACGATGGTGGTGTTGAGTAAGACAGTCGGCAGGAAAAACAGAAAGACAATAATAATAAAAGAATCAAGCAGTTCTTTCAAATGAAGGAACATTAGAGATTAGATTTGATAGTGAGGATTTGATAATAGTGTGTGATCGTCTTACCAGTCAGATCATAGATTGAATGAATTTGGAAGTGGACGAGTTGATGTTGAGTAATAGAATGATGAAGTTTGAGACAAAGATGAGATACAAAGAAAAAAAAAGATAAAGAAAAGAGAAAGATTGAAGAAAGAAAGATGAATAGGATAAAGGATTTGGTTGAGAATAGATGGTGTGAGGATTGATTAGGTTGTTTGAGGTTGATGATTCATTGTGATGTGGTGAAAGGATTATTGGTGGTCGAGGTTCAAGAGAATCACTTGAGTAAGATTTGTAATTTGGGAATTCAAATTTGTAATGAGATGGGAATTTGTAATTTGATCATTGTGTGAAGAAGATGAATGGGAAATGGCAGAAATAAAGAATTAACATAGGAGTGACATGTGAAAAAAGAATAGTGACAGATGAGGGAAGAGAGCGGGAGCGCGGGTGGACCATGTAAGTGGGTGAACAGTGTAAGTTATTTGACAAAATTGATAAAAATGGTGGGGACGAATAATATTAATCAGAATAAATCCATAAATCACTTACTTATCTCCTGGAAGTATATAACTGGGCTTCTGGGTATCAATATCCTCAAAAGAGCTCTATATTTAAAGCTTTTTGAGTCCCATTTACATCCTCCTGAGGAATACAGGGGCTTAAAGGGACGGTTTCTAAGGCTAAAAGGGTAACCAGTGGTATTTTGTCACGTGTTCTTGGTGCTGTAGAATTTTTAGCATCTAATTCCACAGGGTATGGGAATCATTCTACTCTTTGATTGATTTTTAGATGCATGAATAACACTAATCTATCCACATGTTTATTATTTAATTAATTATCCTTAGGAAATATTCCCAGGATGTTAATAATTTTCTTAGTAGAAATTCCTACGGGTTATCTGATTTCAGGTGGGCTTTCATCCTGTATTACCTGATGGGAGTAAAATCATGAGATTGATTTTACTCTTCATTTTCGAAATTCTCTCGTTTTAATCAAAATAATTAATTAAAAATATAAGTTGTGCAAACTCATTCAATATTTTTAAATAATCAGTTTTCTTAATATGTCACGGAAACACTGATGTCTTAAATTTCTCACAATTGTATATTTAAAGTATGTAAAGATATTTTACAAATAGTAGTTATCTTATTTTCGAAATATTTAGTTTTTTTTTTAAATTATATGAAAAATAGTTAGAAAGGTTCTTTAAGTAATTTTATATGATTTTATCTATTTTTATATTATCTATTATACACAGGGATATTTATTACATATTTAGTATGCCCCCGTCTAGGTTTTAGCACCTTTACGTTGTACCTGGGCTTCTCAAGCTGCCTGTCATTCTGTCAGCCCATAGTCCTGCGGCTGCATACTTGTCAGATGCCCGGGGCTGTGTACACCTCTTGTCAGGCTACGCTGACAAGGTGGCAGTGCTGCAGCTCAGCCGCGCGCGGATGTATTGGTTGCCATGGCTGAGTGCGGGATTTATGACAAATCACATTTCCGCCCGTAACTCCTCCAAATCTCAGAATTCTTAGATTCTTTCACAAAATTCACAGTGAAACCTATACGTGGGGTTTGATGTGAAATATTAGAATGGCCAAAATACCAATGCTGTGTCTCTTTCCAAATCTTTATAATTTATTTGAAAATTTAAGCAGTAGGAATTTGAGGTAGGTGTCAGTGAGTGACCCTACCTTAATTTGTATGTAGATTCAGAATTTGTTCCAATATTTCTAATATTATTTCTCCTTCAATAAGAATTTCATTTATTGGTTTCATTTATGTTATTTTTTTACTTTTTCAGCTTGCTCTACAATAGTAGCAAGCTGAAAAGTTGCTTTTCAGGTAAAAATGGAATTTCATCCGCGGCGGAGTAATTATGAGTGTTCTGATTTATCCTAAGAGAAACATGAACAATAAGGCAATGGGTGTGGTAAGTGGTTTTAACAATGGATTTTACATAGGGTGGTTTGACAATAGGAAGAAAACAAAAATATTGAATGATGAAGGTCTTGTAGCTGCTTCCATCTGTAAGAGAGTGTATTTAATCTCATAATAGCCCATTCCACCATCATTGAATTTAAATTTACCACTTATTCTGATTTCACCCTCAATTTGAGGACATAATAGTATGTTGGTGACAATTTGAGGGCTTTAGGGTGTATGAATGCTTTCCTCACCAATCTTTCTCACAGGAAACTGGTCTGTGGATGCAACATTAAGAGATATATTGTTCTCATAGAGATTTTTAAATGAACTTAATCTGTTTTTCACACTTTTAGTAGGTCTGTAGTCAACCCATTCTACTGATGATGGTGAATTTCTCTTGTCAATCTAAGAAATTTTGCATGAATGCCTGAATGATCCAAAGGCCACTTGGAAAAAATCTGACTTTGTAATGAAAGTGTGGGGGTTGGTGAGGCAATTTCTTTGGGCAATCACCAGGGAAGTGGCCCCATTCAAAACACCTTTGATATGGGTTCTTAGATTTGAAATTTTATTGGGCCCACTCATGGCTCTTGCCCATAGTAGATTTCTTCAGATAGTCAACCAAACATTCCCTTTGAAAAAAAATTAAAGAACTTTCCCTGGCCTTCATTTGGGGTGGATTTGTATTGACACCATCTTTCATTGGTCTGGTGACTGAGGAGTGAGCTGAATGAGATGTTTACAGCACACAGAATGTAGAAAGATATGGGTTCCAATTCATCCCTAGGGGTGACTTCAAAGGACCCGCCAATGGCAATACAACTGTCCAGAGTGTCGTTTATTTCTTGAGAAAAATTTCCAGCCTAGTGGTGAAGGCTAAAGATAGGATATAATCAACTGAGAATCCAGCAATATTTTATTAAATTTCTTGGAGGCTTAGCTTGATAGTTTTGTAAGCCTTTTTATGATTAGTAAGGACTTCCACATTGTTGAATACCTCTTAAAATTTCAAGTAGAGATACAACCATGAAACCATGGAAAAATGGTCTTTGATTATTTTTTAAGCCTTCCTACCACTCTTGGAAAACAAAGGCACTAAGGAGATATCAATAATATATTAAAAAATGGTTCCGGTGATCACATTGTATCCAGGCAGGAAGTTTGCTTTGGTTGAATCAAAGTAGTTGGAGGCTTGAAAAATTTCCCAGAACTCTAGGTTGAAAACCTGAGACCATTTCAAGAAGTTAGCCCCATCAGCATTGAGGTTATGACTTATTCCTCAGACAACATTTTTGTATGAAATTTGAGTCTGAGAAATGAAGTAAAGAGTTTAAGCGGGAGTTTTTTTGATTTATTTGAGGATTTCTGTCAATATGGAGACCAAAATTGTGATTCCTGGAAGATGTAGTGTGTGTTCTATCACCAGACTAAGACATAGTCTGATTTTTGAAAGGAAGACCTAATTGGTTTTTGCCTAGAAAGTCCCCCAGTGAAGACAGTTATAGTATTGAGAATGTATGTTCCAGGAAATTGGAACTGGCAGCAGCAGCCGTATTGTGGCAGAAAATAGGATGAAAACGTTTTTTGTTGGGAGTTTAACACCATAAAAGGGTGGGAATCCATAGATTCCTAGAATAAGTCAAGAGATCTAGAGTTGAATGTTGCTTTGGTTATTTATAAAAATTGAGGCAATTATTTTGGACCTAGAAATTTGACTCAGGGGCTCAGCAGTGGGCAGATGCAGATGCTGCAGGACAATAGGTTTGAAAATAAAAATCTAGCCAGTTGCCTACTCCAGCTGAGAAAATGCAGGCCCAGCGGTTGTGTAGTTTTGGGTTCCGCAGCAAAATGGGAAAGCTGAGTAAAGGCTTTTGCCTTTTGAAGAAGCAATAGCTCAAGTTTTGTCTTTTGCAGAATAAATAGCTGGTGTAAGACTCCAAAGGGTGCTGAGTGGCAGGAAGTTCTTTGGAGGAGAAAATGTGCTGCTTAGGCTGCCCTTCTGAGTGTTCAAAAATATTTAAAAGTAACTGGAATCAAGATACATAACCTTGTAAATAAGGAATCAATGTAAAGGATGAATTCTGATAGTAGTTGGCAGAAATGGAACAACACTATCTGAGGCAAGATGGTGTGGGAAAAGGCTTTTACAAAATAAGTTCAATTTTTTTCAGAGTTCAATAGAAAAAGGCAGTTGTAAGTAACAAAACCAACAAGCTAATAACTCTGGTTGTCATCAGCAGATTAGGAAAGATTAACACAATACCAACCAACCTCCAGTTTCTCAATGAAACTGCCCAACTCTCTGCAATCAAGTGCTTGAAGGGTATTGTCATACTGACACCAAACTCAGTCTAACCTCAGTCTAACCTCAGAAAACCCAGTCTAACCCTCAGGCCTGATCTACTTTCTCAGGAACTTCAACCTCAGGGCTTGGTGGACTTACATCAATATGTCTCCAGTAACTATATACCTCAGGATCTTCATGCAGTACATATCTACATATAGTCTAACCTCATACTATACACAGATAGACTCCATAGGCTTGCACATACTCAATCTCCCACCTTCTAATCTACCTCTCTGTCTAACCCATACCTCTGTGGGTAACCTCTCTGTCTAACCCATACCTCTGTGGGTTATCTCTCTGTCTTGATAAGTTTGGATGATGAATTTCAAAATCTAAAGACCAGCAGGTCTTTGGCATGAAAGAAAACAAACTTAAACAAAACTATTTGCGGAGATCGTAGGATAATGTAAAGAGTGTCTTACCAATACTATGGAATTGATAGTGAGGATGAAAGAGAAGATTGGAGAATCACAGGATGAAGGATAGTTTTAGATGACAAGGAATGAGGAATGGTAGGACTGAAAGAAAAGTCAGAAAAGAGACATCAACGTAATATGGATTGAGATAATTTGTCTCACAGCTAGACATAATCAGGAGTTGATAGCCGTCAAAAGTAGTGTCGGATTTGGAGGGATGAGCGTAGAGTGATCAAGAGCTTGGGTCTGAGAGTCAAGGATGGTCGAGAGGATAATTAAGAGTTGAGGAAGGTCGAGAGGATGATTAGATTCAGTTGGAAGTCAAAGGATTATGATCAGTCGTAAGTCGAGGACAGGAGGGAGAGAATTATTGGAAGGAAGGAGAATCTGAGAAGTGAGGAAAGGGAAAATAAAATAATAAAGAGAGGAAAATAGGAAGATGGAGGAAGATGTCAAAGGGCAAGATTGAGGGAAGGCTGGAGAGATGGAGGGAGAGTTATTGAGAGAAGGATTGGGGCAAGGATGGATTTGATCAAATCAAATTCATTGGTCAATGACAATGGATGAAATATCGAGGCTGAGGTGCGCGAGGATGATTCTGTATTTGGATTGTTGACACTGGGAAAAGGATGATTCAGGGTGAAGACAGGTTTCAACACAACATGTCTAACCCATACCTCCTCTGTGTGGTTTATCCTTTGGGAATCCTTATGTACATCCTCTTGCAGATTGTATTACACACTCTCTCTACTTAGCACATAGTGTCATGACCCCCATGTACAATGTACATCCTTCAACTGTACTCTCCCAACTTAGACAGCTCAGACCTGGAACCTTTCCCCAATGTAGAAGCAGCCTAACCTAATGTAGTAGCATACCTGATCAGCCCTCTCTGATTACTTAGACTGTTCCCATGACATCATATGTATAGTCTGAGCCCCAATCACTTGTACCTCTGTTGTAGTTCCAACCTCTTGTCTAATTAAACAGGCCTCCTCTTCCCTCTTCCTGATGGTTACCAAAGAAATCAGTTTACTACTTCTTACTAGGAGATCCTTCCCAGCAAGTGTCATCCAGCACCCTTCAACCCAATCCTCCTGTCACACGACCACCCCACGTACTATAGGGCAATTCTTAGATGATTGTGAGCGCAAAGGAATGCTGAGTGCAAGGGCAAGTGCAAGTAGCAAGAATCAGTTTCAAAGTGCGAACTTGGTTATGCCACTCAATAAACAGCAAGAGGAATGGAATGTTTTCCGAGCAAGGAAACTCAACCTGAGTCCAATGTGATAGCTAGGTTGTAGCAAAATGCAAGAAAGTATGAAATTAACTAACTGAGGAGACAATCATCAGGCAAGGGGATGGCCTTTATAAGGTAATCCAAAGTGACTAGATAAAACCTGGTGATGAGCTAACTACAGTTGAAGCGGTGAGGCAATGAATTACTGGAATGGGATAGGAAATGAAGCAGTAGGACATATCCAAGGTCATAGCGTAAGTGCAAGACTATAGAATCTGAGTGTATAATTGTATTATAAATTGGGACAGGAGCGAGTGACGTTGAAGGTAATGCAAATGAGAAGTAATAGTGTATGCAGGGTAGGGACTAGTCCAATTGCAAACTGTAAAGTAATGATGACTTAGTTAGACGTAGATGCAAACTAACGAACAGTGAGTGACCAAAGATGGAAGTCCAAGGCTGTTGATTGGCCAGGGAAGGAGATTGGATCTCATAATGGATGGCCAACCGGTATGAATTTTACCGCCAAGTTTGCAAGTATATACTGAGTTGGTTGCCGAGATTGGAAGATCAACGGGAGCCAGAGGAAGTAGCGGATTGCACCATTGATCTTGTGCTTTATTTGTGTCACGCTTTTAGACTGAGGTAGATGGTACTGAGGAAAGGACATGTTGAAGTGATGAAGACAATAATCCCTAAGTGCAAAACGTGACAGTTGCCCGGGTATCAAGACGCAAGCTCCTGCAAGCGTTCAGATAAATTTTCCCATTGATTTCAAGTTGTTAATAATTACTGTATACCATTTACATATTATTTAATTCATTACTTGATAAATTTATAATTTATATAGAATGTCTTCATTTTCGTCCCGCCGTTGCAAAAAATTTATTTGCCAAAACAAGTGATGTGTCCCTAGTACTGCCGTCCAAGGCCTTTGAGGAAAGTGCAAGCAATGTTGCCTTTGCAAAGTATCCTGCAATTTCCCTATAAATGTTGAGTCAACTGTCAAGGGTCCTGCGGAGTCATTGAGGGAGATGCGGAGTTGTAGGTCTGCGCCAAGGGTTAACTACAAGATACCACTGTTGCCAGAGATTGAATACTTGGGGACTCAAGTTCCTGGTGAGTACTAATCTGGACTGACTAATGATCATAAAAATAGTAACTAAATTTTTCTTGTTTTTCTAGTGTTGCCCCGTTTCTGAAGGTATACTACGAATACACCACCGCCACCACCACCTTATTGGGGACCACCAACTGAACTTCTGGGGGCCCAGATGAATGCCAAGGTGCGAGACAAAGTGCCCAGTGCGGAACCAGTTGGAGTCATAACCAAGGAAGCAAGGGAGGAGGAAAGAAACAAAGGGGGAGGAGGATTGAGAGATGGAGAAGACGGAAATGGAGGAAGAGAGGGAATGGGGCAAGAAGAGGCTATAATGGAAGAAGTGAGAGAAGGAAAGAAGAGATGTAGTGGATGGAACGGAAGGAATGGAGGGCCAAGGCAAAGCGGGTCCGGTGCGAGTTGTAGGGCCAGTCAAAACGGATGTGAGGCAGCTGACTGGCGATATTAGAGAAGGCTTGTTGGGAGGCAAAAGGAAGAGAGCCTACAAAGAGCTCTTGGAGGAAGGTGGATGGATGCTTGGCCAAAGCGAGCTCAGATTGCAAGGTGCAAGGAAATCTTTGAGAGGCATATTGTAACAGAAGTGCTAGTTCTCCAAAGGATGTCCGCACTAATCAATAATGAAGACCTGGATACTTTTCAATCCATGGTTGCAGAATTGACTGCAAATTTGGAGGATGCAGAGAAGGAAGTAAAGGAAACTTTGTAATTATCTATTATAAATATATATTTTCTCTTTTTTTTTTAATTATAAATAGAATTTTTTTTTGTTTTTTTATTAATAAGGAATGGAATTTTATTTAGAGGAAATGAAAGGGAAATGAGAAAAAGGAATAACAAGGTGAGATGGATGAATTAACTGATGGAATGATGGTGTGAAATAAAATGGGGTTAGATGAGATGGAATATGGAATGGAATGGGATTGGATAAGATAAAATGTGGAATGGAATGGAATGGGATTGGATGGGAGAATTGATCCAAAATGAAAAGGAAAATGTTGAAATCATGATTGTCAAGGTTTGCAAGGGTAGCTTTCATGAAAGTCTTGAATCATATTGGGTGAATTGCGAAGGTGATGGGCTGGTTCCCACGAGGTGCGATCTTTGTCGGAATGGAAGCCAGACCCTTTGAAAAGGTATTGAAGTTTTCCTTTGCGTAACCTGGAATCCAGAATACAGCTTACTTCCCACTCTTGATGATTGAGGACAGTGACCGGTTCAGGAGGGGGATGAGTCTTTCCCGGGTATAGGACTTGAGCTAGCTCTAGGGGAGACACAAGAAAGACCGGGTGGATACCTTTCCATTTCGCAGGTAAAGTAAGTTTAAAGGCGTTAAGGGAGATGACTGATTCTACTTTAAAGGGGCAAAGCTTTCTTTTGGAGAGTTTGAGAGTTGGGCGAGTGCTGCAAATGTTGCAAGCATCAAGCCATACTTGATCTCCTACTGCAAAGGTTGGAGCCGAAGTGCAAGATTGGTCTGCTTGCTCCTTATAGCGCTGGTTTGCTTCTTTGAGGTTGGTTTGAAGTTGCAATTGAAGGGATTGAATTTGTTCAAGGTAATTTGTAGCAGGCTGAGAAAGTGCTACGTGAAGGGAAGAGAAAGTTGGGTTTTTCCCATAAAGAGATTGGAAGGGCAACTGTTTGGTGGAGGAATGAGTGGAGTTGTTGTAGGCAAATTCAGCTAGTGGGAGCCATTGCAACCAGTCGTCTTGTTGATAGGCAACATACATTTGAAGATATTGTTCAAGAATCTGATTAACTTGCTTGGTTTGCCCATCCGTTTCCGGGTGGTGAGCCGTTGATAAATTGCAAGTGATCTTCAAATGTTGGCAAAGCAAGGTCCAGAAGCTTGAGACAAACAGAGATCCACAATCACTAACTGTATTATCAGGGAGACCATGTTTTGAAAATACATATTCTATGAACAAGTGAGCTAAGTCTTCTGAAGAGGCCGTCAAATTACTGCGCAGAAATAAAGCCATCTTCGAGAAGCAATCTACTCTTACTAGAATAGCATCATATCCACTAGAAGAAGGTAATTGAGATATGAAATCCATAGAAAGGGAGTTCCAAGGACAAGGCGGAATTGGAAGTGTCTGAAGCAGCCCATACTTCCTGTATTTTGAGGACTTGTTACAATTGCAATCTTAGCACGCGCAAACATAGTCTTTTACTTCTTTGGTCATACCAGGCCAGTAGAAGTCTTGTGCAATCAATTGGTATGTTTTATCCTGCCCATGATGACCAGCAAGCGGAGAATTGTGCTGTGACTCAAAGATATCTAACTTAATGCAAGAATTATTTGGTACTACTATACGATTATCATAGACTAAAAAGTCATTATCATCAATCTTGTAAGTGAGCAATGATTGAACTGAGTTGGGCAGATTGGGTTGAGAAGAGTATCCTAACGTTTTCAGGGTTGTTTTTGGCAAAGGTGCTCCCCCCCTGGGTAAACGTTGTCCCATGTGATAAAGCATCAGGAACTACCACTTGTTTCCCAGGACGGTACATGATTGTAAAGTGGAACTTGGAGAGGTAGTTTGCCCATTGTGCCTGTCTACGTGTGAGGAATTTCGAGCTCATGAAATACTTGAAAGAATTATGATCAGTTAAAACTTCAAAGGATTCCCTAAGGCTCAAAAGGTATGAACACCATTTCTTCAAGCAATAAACAATTGCGAGAAGTTCCTTGTCATGAATCTCATAGTTAAGCTCTACAGCAAGCAACTTGCATGACTCGAAAGCTACGGGATGAAAAAGAGAATTCAAGGAAGAGAACTGCAAGATTACTCCTGCAATTGCATAGTTGCTTGCGTCTGTTTCAACAATAGTGTGAGCTAGCTTGTTCAGGTGAGAGAGTATTGGAGCAGTGGTGAACGCTTTCTTCAGAGCTTCAAACTCCAAAGCAGCTTGTTTGGTAAAAACAAAAGGAGTGTCTTTTTGAAGAAGGTTAGGAAGATTCACGGTTTTTTACGGCGTAACGCGCAATAAACTTTGTATAAAAATTACTGAAACCCGGGAAAACTTGAAGGGATTTAACGGAAGAAAGTTGAAGCCAGTCCAATATGCGTTTGCCTATGGCTGGGTCCATCAATAGTCCTTGCTGCAAGACTACAACACCAAGAAAAAAAAGAGAAGAGGAATGGAATTTGCACTTAGAGGCTTTCCCAAACAGGTCATTCTTGCAAAGTTGCTGCAGCACCTCTTGCACATGTGCAATGTGTTCTTTGAGGTTCCTTGAGTAGACTAGTATATCATTGAGATATACCACGAGGTATTTACCTACATGATTGGAGAAAATTTTGTTGACAAAATGCTGAAAAGTGGAAGGAGCATTACAGAGGCCAAAAGGCATGACAGTATACTCATAACTGCCCAACCGGGTTCTCATTGCGGTCAAATACTCATGACCTTCCCTAATGCAAATAAGTTTATAGGCCCTTCAAAGGTCTAACTTCAAGAAATAAGCAGCTCCATGGAAGAGGGTGAGGAGATGTGACATAGGCGGTACTGGATAGGCATTCTTCCGGGTTACCTGGTTCGGTTTCCTTTAGTCAACACAAAGGCAAAGTCCGCCATCCTTTTTTGGAACAAATAAGACAGGTGAACCGGTATTTGAATTTCTTGGTTGAAGAAATCCTGTTGCTACATTTTCCGCAATGTAGTCTTGAAGCGCAATTGATTCTTGCTTTGAGAGAGAGTAAACTGGTCCTGGTGCCGGAGGTGGGCCAGTAAGTTTGATCTTGTGATTGTAAGGACGGGATGGAGGCAGTTTATCTGCTCTTGCAGCTGAGATGACGTCAGCAAAGTCATGATAAACTGAAGGTAAAGACTCTCAAATGATTTCTAAATCTTCAATCTTGTCATCTTTGAGCACCAGATTTGAGGTGCTTGCATGGTGCAAGAGGATTAGGGAGCTCAAAATACACTGTTTGGTTGGTGTCTGTTTCTCTTTAAAGGAACATTAAAGAGGTCAGCTGGATCGGTAAGCAATAACTCCTAAATCTGAAGAGGGAATTTGGGAATGAAGGTCAGGATATTGCAAATCTCCTGGCAGAAAAGTGTCATCCAACTCAATGAAAGTGTCAGGTAGGCTGTTCAATTCCTGATTGACGGAAATATTAGCATTCTGGGGGTGCGAGGCTCAAGGGTTAATTAATCCTTCTTGCCAATTCACATCCGGATTCCAGTAAAATAGGAAATCATGGCCTAGAATCGTATCATCCATTCCGGGTATAGCCAAGACAAATAAATCCCATTCAAAGCTGGGGAAATTGGAAAATGCAAAAATCCATTTTGCCTTTTGGGATACCCAATAAGACGGTTCAGTTGCACTACTTACTAAATAGATAGGAAATTTATCTATCTCAGAATGCGTAAGATATTTGGAATTGGCAAAAGATTCACTGATGAAGGAAACATTAGTGCCGGAGTCAAGTAAGACTCAATAAGGGGTCTTGTTAGAATGGAATAGGATAAATCTTGAACTAGGAGCACCTAGTGACTCGCAAGTGCAAAGATTTACTTGCGGTGATTTAGATAATGTGTAGTTTTCCTTGCAAGTGTAAAAAAAACTACAAGCTAATTTATTGACTGCTTAGCAGCTTCACGCGCTAACGGCTTTGCACAACTGTTGACATCATTTTTTCCTTCAAAATACATACACAGCCCATTCTTCTCCCTTCGTAGCCGTTCCTTGTTCTGTAGCATCCCGGTTTCTTTGTCCAAGAACTTTGGAGTTTTGGTGACGGTTTTCGCTTTTTAGTTGGAGTTCAAAGTTGGGGTTGGTTTGGATGGTTTTGGGTTCCTCGTGTTTTGCTTCAAGGAGTTGTCCACCCTTGGAGCCAAGGTGGACGGTCCATGGTTGTTTCGCCAAGAGCGATTCTTGTCATGATAGCCATTATCAAGCTCAATCACTTAATTGATTAGCTGCTGAAGTGAGGTTGTCTTATGACCCCCAACTGCAAGCTGTTTGATTAAGCGTGCTGGTAAACCCTTTCGGAAACGGAATAGAAGAGCGGCCTTGTTCCACTGGATGCAAGACTGCAAGGTTCAAAAATGAGAAATATAAACGGAAGCTCTACTATTCTCCTTCATAACTAAACTATTAAGTTTGTATTTGGTGTTTCAAACTTCATTGGGGTTGCCAAACAGGGTGAACAGTTGTTGCTCAAACCTGTCCCAGTTGTTGAGAACACACGTGGGACTGTCGTTGGACAAACATTCAAGGTACAGTTCGAACCACTGCAACGCTATACCTCCTAAGAAGGACAAAGCATACATAACTTTATGCCTATTGGAAGGGAAATTGTTGGATTCATTTGAAAAGATGATTTTACAAGACTGTAGGTAGGATCTAAGCTTATGAGGTTGTTCTCCCGTAAAGTGATTGGGTTGTTTCATGCCTGGAGTGTGAAAACTAGGAGTACTCGGACTAGATCGCTGGGCACCATGATTGAGGGCCTGGATCAAGGTCTAAAGCAGGGTCGGAGCACAGGCTTTGGAGCAGTAGTGCAAACCCCTGGTCTACCACAAGTCAAGGTTTCTTTGGAAGAATAGTTTGGAATCTGCGAATTCCGCAAGAGGGTCCGTTGGAACATCCCATAGAGGAGTCCGAGGATCATCAAGGGGTTAAACAGATGGCGATTTTGAAGGAGGAACGGGATCTAGGGGTTGTTGGGCCCATGGAGCGCTGGTTCTCCCTACCCAATGGATCTCATCATTATAAGGGGCAAGGGAAGCGTTCCTGGTTGAGCAAGTATGTGACATTGAGAAAAGAAGTCTACTATAGGTTGGCAAGCTACAATAGATAAGTTGAGTTAGTTAATTTATTGTCACACAACCACCCCACATACTATAGGGCAATTCTTAGATGATTGTGAGCGCAAAGGAATGCTGAGTGCAAGGGCAAGTGCGAGTAGCATGACTCAGTTGCAAAGTGCAAACTTGGTTATGCCACTCAACAAACGGCGAGAGGAATGGAATGTTTTCCGAGGAAGGAAACTCAACCTGAGTCCAATGTGATAGCTAGGTTGTAGCAAAATTCAAGAACGTATGAAATTAACTAACTGAGGAGACAATCATCAGGTAAGGGGATGGCCTTTCTAAGGTAATCCAAAGTGACTAGATACAACCTGGTGATGAGCTAACTACAGTTGAAGCAGTGAGGCAATGAATGAAAGGAAAGGGATAGGAAATGAAGCAGTAGTTCATATCCAAGGTCATAGCGTAAGTGAAAGACTATAGAATCTGAGGGTATAATTGTATGATGAATTGGGACAGGAGCGAGTGACCTTGAAGGTAATGCAAATGAGAAGTAATAGTGTATGCAGGGTAGGGACTAGTCCAATTGCAAACTGTAAATTAATGATGGCTTAGTTAGACGTAGATGCAAACTAACAAACAGTGCATGACCGAAGATGGAAGTACGAGGCTGTTGATTGGCCAGGGAAGGAGATTGGATCTCATAATGGATGGCCGACTGGTATGAAGTTAACCGCGAAGTTTGCAAGTATATACTGAGTTGGTCGCTGAGATTGGAAGGTCAAAGGGAGCCAGAGGAAGTAGCAGATTGCACCATTGATGTTGTGCTTTCTTTGTGTCATGCTTTTAGACTGAGGTAGATGTTACTGAGGAGAGGACATGTCAAAGTGATGAAGACAATAATCCCTAAGTGCAAAGCATGACAACTCCTCTGCTCCTTGTAGCCTCTTTCAGTAACCTTGCCCCCAAGTCTACTGTGGGTAGAGACCCCTCTGTGCCAAGCCCTGCTTGCATGTCAGCAGCCCTTGTGAAAGGTATCAGATAAATGTGGGTGGCTGTAGAAAACAAAGCAATGTGTTCTATGAATCTCTAGAAGCAAAGCAGTAACCAATTTGAACAAGAATGACCCAGCAATTCTCAAGGGACTCAAGAATAGTGTGGAGGAATTCAACTTTAATGAAATAAAGGGAAGTTTAACACACCAAGTTTCAAATTTAAAGAAATCTCTCATTCAAAAGTGACTGGTTCCAGAAAGAAAGTAAGATGAATTATTAAGACCAAATTTGTCTGAGAAAGGTATCAAAGGAGTTGTATAACACACTCAAGAATTCAACCAAATGAATTCCTCTTCAACCAGAGAGGCTTTTTGTTGGTGATAAGGATGAGGATCAGATGATAATCAACAGATATATCCAGCTTTATGATGATGATGTAAGACTCCAAAAAGTTCTAGGCTGTGGCATTTCTGTTGAGGGGAAAGGTGCTGTTTAGGCTGCCCTCCTGAGCATTACAAAAATATTTAAGGGTAACCAAGATCAAGGTCCAGAACTTTTTAAAGTGAGGAATCAAGGAGTAAGGATAAATTTTGGTAATAGTGTAAAAGATAATCTGGAATAAAAAACCTGAACCAGGCTGATAGATTTCAAATATTTCAGGTAATGATCAGAAACCAGAAAAAGATAAAACATAAGACGGAAAGAAAATAAAACAAACAGGAACAATGTCTCTATGGGCAGGATTATGGCCCTAAAGAGGACTATGTAGAGAAGTGACGCTGGAAACTGAGGTATGAAGGAACTATGCTGGTGGATGAGAGCTGATTGAATGAGAGTTCAGTTTCATCCTGAGGTTGAGATGAAGTTAGAGTCAACATTGACACCTACCCGGCTATCGTAGTCTTGAGGATGATCTGGTTTGCGAGTTTGAAGTTGATTACCAATCTAATCCAATTGAGTTGATTAGTTGAGTTGCCATGAGTGATCGCACAGTAATGGAGGAAGGAGAGGACGAGACATAGGACGAGAAGAATCAAGTACAAGATTAAGTAGATGAGACCAAGTAGAGAGTACCAGTTGGGTCTTTCAGCGGATGAGTCAAAGTTCACACAAGTGGCAGGAAGTGACATGTAGTGAGACAGACGACAGCCGCCACAGTGCGTGGGACATGTCCTAGATCATGAAAAGTATGTGAGAAGACAAAGAAAATAAAAGAAGAAGACATAACAAGAATGTGACAGATAACAGATAGAACATTGTGGGAAAAACAATCAACAAATAGTTGGTAGCAATAGACAGCACTATCTGAGGCAAGATTTTGTGAGAGATATTTGAACAAAAGAAGTTTAACGTTTGTTTAAAGTTCAAAAGACCAAAGCTGTTTTATGTAAACAACAACCACAAGCTAATAACTCTGGTTGTCAGCAGAAGATCAGGGATGATCAACTCAAACCCCAACCAACCTCCAGGTTTTGAATGAACCCACCCAACTCTCCGCAATCAAGTGCTTGAAAAGTACCAGAGAACTGAGAGTGGCCTAACAAGACAAAGAAAATTTTTTTGAGAAGCTTTAAAAGCAAACAGTAACTGATTCAAACAGGGATAACTGCAACACTTCTCAAGAAACTCAAGAGTAGGCTGGCAGAATTGAACTTTGAAAAATAAAAGGAGGTATAACACTTCAGATTTTAAGCTTAACAAAACATCTTCAATAAAACGTGATTGGCTCTGAAAAGATGATCAAGGAAGGATTGAGACCAGTATGGTCAGAGAAAGGGATCAAAGCGTGGTGTATCACACCCAAGAACTCCAACAGACAGAATTCTCTTCAACCAGAATGCCTATTGGTTGGTGATAAGGATCAGGCCTCAGAGGCGCAAATACTTAAGGATCAAAGGGATCAGGGTGCAATCAAAGATATTCCCAGGATGATGATGATGACTTACCATGATACAGGGGGGACATATGCACACACTCCCATAAATTATTAGAAAAAGGCAGGGGATAGCCCCTCCTTTCATGAGCCATGGGTCCCTTTGGACTATGTACAAGTGATAACATGTACAGAGGGGAAAAAACACAATTTCAATTTTTTTTAATGGACATGAGAAAAAACAAAAGAAAAACTGATGAGAAAACAAACAAAAAAAAGAAATGGAAATAACAGAAAGAATAATGGATGTGTGGGGATGGAATGACACCAGCCCGTGCCAATGATGGGCACGGGCAGGAGAGTTGTAGGTGAGGAACTGCGCTGACAGGCTGATGGGCCTGGGCAACTGCTGGCCCGGCAATGATAGCGCAAGAGCCGCTGGAGTTGAGTGATGGTGATTGATGGGAATGATTGATTGGTCAGTTGGCCAACCAATGGGGAAGAGAAGATGAGTTTGCAAGATTGGTTGTGGGAGAAACTGATTGGGTCAGGTGATGGAGGTTGTTCCCTTGACCAATCTTGCGCGGCTGACCAGATGGAGAGTGAGGTTTTGAAGGAAATAGATTGGTGATGAGGGAAGCACAACTACCGGTGGGTACCTGAATCAGTAAAGGATTGGAGGATTGATTGAGTTGGTTTTTGGACTTGGCTTCATGGTGATCAATGACAAAAAAAATGCCAGTGCCAGTGCCAGAAAGCCAAGCCAAGCCAAGCCGGTCTTACCCGCGCGCTAGGCAAAAGAAACCGGAAGACAAGGAGTGGAGCAAGAGGGACTTGAAAAAAATACCTGGGGAGTTAGACACCCCAGGGACCCATCCCTAAACCGCTGGGAGATGCGGAAGCTGGAGGATCTGAAGGCTGAAGGGCGCTGATTCAGGAAAAGGACTTCTGATTTTTTTTTGATGATGAATGATGAATATAAAAATCATAAAAAAATTTAAATTTTCTGCAGTGGTCCTGAGGTGTCCAGATTTGGTAACCACAATGATGATGAAAACAATGAGACACAGGGGGAGACCCTTACTTATTGATTGGAAAATTAGATGATGGATTCAATACCACCATGGATGATGAATTTATTCCTGGATGATGCGGCAAAAGTGTAGGTGGTGACCCCTCCTTTTATGGGCAAGAGACCCTGTTGAGTTTTTACAATTGGATGACCTAGATGAGAGCAAGATTTTTTTTTTTGAAAAATGAAAGGTTGATGAGGGTGATGAGAAATTCCAGACTTGCAAACAAATGAAATACCATTAAAAATTTAAAATTAACAACAACAAAAAATAAAGAAAAAAAACTGGAATGGGAAAGAAATAGCCTGGCGGGCAGAGATGAGTGGCAGATGAGCTCTAGAAGCCACAATACTGGCAACAGCTGTTCTTCGAGGAGGAAATGGGATGTTCCACGCAAGTAAAAGAAAGCAATGGGTGATTGATCAATGGCTTTTGGCACGCAAGACACAGACAGCTGCCGGGTGAGATGGTGAGGGACAGCAAGTAGAAATATGGGTTGCCACAACTTGCATTGGCACTTTTGATGGGTGTTGATCCAAAGTTGGTGAAGAGTTGGATGGATCCAATAGGTTGATAGGATGGAGGAAACAGTCAGCAAGCCACCTGTCAGATGATGACCATGAGAGATTGTGACAGGCATTGGAAAATGAGAGATGATTGGCGCATGGAAACCGTCAGAAAGCTTGCCAATGGATTTGCTTCTGATCAAGCAATGAATGATGGAAGAAAGGCAGATGAACAAGGGATCAATGTGTGTTTTGAATTTGGAAACCAATGATGGTAGTTGGATTGATTGTTTTGTTTGATCTTAATCAATTCCTAGACCATTTTCAACCCTGGGAAATTGGTGTCAATGATGATGGTCATGAGGATGATGGAGATGATGGATGGATATTGATTGGGATGAAAATGGAAGGATGAGGACAATGAGAATGATGGTCCATTGCCTGTGCTTGGAAAAAAGAAAATTGGGTGCCAAGCGCAGCATGAGGAATTGAATGCAAGAATGTGGGGAATTGAAAGCCCCAGGGGAGCTCTTCCTAGACCACTAGGAAAGGAAGAAGTTTGAGGAAGGAAAAACATAAAAAATGCTACACATAATAATTTTTTTTGTTATGATGATGAGAGAAAAAACTAAGAAAAACATTTGAATTTTGCCCCTTTTTGTGAGGTGTACCAAATTGGTCACCACATCTCTACTAAACTTTCAGACTGTCCCTAGTTTGAATCTTTAGATTTTGAAGATATTGAGGAAAGAAGAAAAGGAGAAAATATAAAGAAAAAAATTGGCCATTTCTTGGTCTTGAGAAAGATTGAAGAGTTCAGGAAAAGAAATCTTGATCGATAAAGAGAGCCCTAGCAGTTGCAGAAGTAAAACAAAGAGGCCTTCCCAGGTGCTTACCTATGTGGCATAAAGCAGAGTTTTACAAAAAAAATAAAACACAGTAGATGAGCCTGGTTGTGCACATTTGGGAGGACTTAATTTGACCCCAAATTGCCCCCACAAAAATGAAACCTCTTGACTTGATCAGCAGAGAACCTTCTGGCCAAATGAGTACCATCCAGTTTTTCCAAAACATAGAATCCAGCTCTGATTTGACAAACCACCCAATAAGGAACATTCCAACTATTTGAAAAGAGATTTACCCACTGAGTCTCCAAGGATCAATTATAAGCCAAAACTAGATCACCAGGATTTAAGGTATCCCTGATTCAATTTTCATGCTTATATTCCCAATACTGAACTGATTCTTCTGTTGATTCAATGATCTTCTTATAATCTTTGTCACAAATGTCTTCACTTCACTCCAGTTGCTTGAATCTGGAAACTAATAGGTCAGTGCTTGAGGAAACCTGCTCCCATGAGATAGCCAGGAAAGATTTCATTTCAGGATAAAGAGGAAGGACAGCCCTTTGGTCAAAAGGTATTTGGTAAGGTGAGTAGCCAGTGGTCCGGTTGATTGGGATTCAATCAGAGAAGAGGTCCAGAGGAAGATATTTGCAACAATTCTTTCCACTTTCACCAGCCAGTTTGACAAGATCAGCCTTCAAAGGAGCATGGCCTTGTTCAACCATGCCTTGGCCTTCTGGATAATAAGGAGTAGTAACCCAATGTTTTCCAGGAAGTGATTGGATCATTTCAGAAAGTTTGCCACCAAATTCAGACCCACCATCAGTAGAATAAGATAAAGCCAAGCCATAATAGATTTTTTCAGTTCTCATGAAGGAAAGCTGCCACTAATTCAGAGCTGAGATTCTTTAGGAATTTTGCTTCAACCCATCCAGAAAAATCATCTATAGCCACAATGGGATAATCAGCACCACCTGCCTTAATATGAACCACATCCATAGCAATCCTTCCAAAGAAGGTGGACTCCCCAGTAGGATAACAAATTTCAGCTGGGTGCTGTAGAGACTCCTGTGGGATTATATGAATAATTTAACAAATAGCTTTCTGGCAGTCCATGAAGGGTAATTCAGTATTAATTCTGCTTCTTTAGAGTATTAGTAAGACTAAGAGTAGTTTTGAATTGCCTGCCCTCCTGGTACTACAGCAAGTCTGCACAATAATTTATTTAAATTAATTGCTGGTTTCTTTGAGACTAAAAATATGTCTCTAGATCAGACCCTAATCAATTATTTAACTTGAATTGGGAGGATTTGTTGAATAATGGACTAGAGTATTGGGTTCTTGGTTGGTGGTTGATCAGATATGTGAGTTCTTGACAAATACCCAAATTTTGAAGGGTTTAAGGGTTTTATCAAAGGGGTGGCTCAGGAGACAACCCAAGGATGGGTTTACCCACAGGGGGCTGGGTAGAGGAAAAAAAGTTTGGTAGTCCCTTTTTTTGTTCTCTCTTTCCTTGTAAGGTTAAATATTGAGTGTTGGTTGGTTTCCTTTGATTTTGTGCTGAATGTTTTAGGTCACAAGAGAAAACTTATTCAGAGAACCTAATTGGGTGTTTTTAATGGTTGATGAGATAAAAATTGGTTTTTGATTTCTTTTTTTTATTGGTACACTTACAATTTCCCTTTTTTTATATACCTGGGTAGTAGCACAGATGTTTGGATTGTAATTGGATAATTAGATGCAGATGAGTGGTGTGGGATGGATGATAGTGTGTGGGGGGTATGGGGGGTAAAAGATAGATAGGGCAGAGAGGCCCTCCTGAAATAGAGCAATACTACCCCCAGGGGTGCTCAAGGCTGCCCCTGAGGTTCTCCCATTCTTGGTGGGGAACAGTGGGATAGTACAGGTACCTGTGGCATTTCCGCTGGTTGGGAAAATCTAATAAAGTTAAGTGAGGCTTTTGTGTTGGTTTGAAAAAGCTTTTACAGTTATATGAGGCATTTCTGCTGGTTGGAAATGTCAAATAACTTACTCTGTCCACCCAGGCTCCCCCTCTCTCTGCTCTCTCTGTTCATCTGTCACTATTTCTTTTCACATGTCACTCCTATGTTATTTCTTTTTCCTGTCATTTCCTCTTCCTCTTTTTTGCACAATCATTTCCCAAATTACAAATCATCATCAACTGAATCTCTTTGACCTCAACCACAAATCCTTTCAACACACCACGATGAACCATCATCCTCAACCGACCTGAATCATCCTCACACCAACAATTTTCAATTTGATCCTCTATCCCATCAACCTTTCTTTCACCAATCTTATTCTTTTCTTTACCTCTTATTTTCTTTCTTTGTTTCTTATCTTTATCTCAATATTCTTCATCCTATTACTCAACGTCAACTTGTCCACTCTCAAATCCAACCAATCAACAATCTGACTGGTGAGACTATCACACATTATTGTTGAATCCATTCTAAAAAATCTGATTTCCAATGTTCCTTCATTTGAAAGAACTACACTATTCTTTTATTATTATAATTTTTCTATTCTTCATGCCATCTTTCACATTCAACTTCACCATTGTCACCCATCAAGTCTGGATCCGTTGCCAGATGTTGGTCTTCTTTGTTCATCCTTTCTTCATTAAATCTTTCTTTTGATTCTCAACTGATTTTATTTGCGGTGTAGCCCTCTTTTTTCTTGAATCATTTTTATCTTCATCAGCAATCCAACACGGTTAAAAGCCAAAGGTCCGTCCGACTCAACTAACCAAATCCAACCATGGAGGGATCGAGCAACAATGGTTTTCAACAGATCATTCTTAAAGCTGCACTTGAAGCCTTCCCCATTCTGTCGGACAAAAACTATTTTGAGTTATTCTTCTTTCTTGCATCAATTCAGTCACTTATAATAATGTGGTGAATCCGACAAATATCTCATTGGCAAAGCTTCTCTGGAAAACCATCAAACAACGCTTTGCCTCATCTCAAACCGCAAATAGAGCCCAATTTTTCAAGGAATTTCTCTACAAAAAATTCAAACCCAAAGCAATCAATCTTTTCATTACAGAAACCAAGATCTCACTAAAGAAGATGGTTGATGTGGGTATCAATCTACCAGATGAAATTCTCTCCTATCTCATTCTCTTTAAGTTTCCACCCTCTCTTCACTCTCTTTGCCAACAGATTATGCATTTGGATAAAAACTTCACCATGGATCTTGTGCTCAATCATCTTATACAACTCAATAATGAAACCAAGGTTAAATCAAAGGAGACAAAAATCAATGATACTGCCCTCATCTCTTCTAGACCCCCCCAAAAGCTGGTTCCCAAGGAACTTTGATGCAAGAAAGGATACCACAACCCTCAATCTCCTGATCATTCCGCCGACAAATGTTGGCACCCCCACAAAAACCTAGCGCCTGATTGGTGGAGAGAATCTCAAGCAAATTGGCTTGCTCAAATCAAAACCAATTCTAAAAACAAAGAAGTTGCCCACTACGTAGCCCTTCTTTCCACTTGGGTTCAAAATATTAATCCGCTTAATCAAATCATTTTAGACTCCGGTGCCTCCTGTCATATGTTCAACTCGCCTGACTTCTTCAGCTTCCTCAAAGAATGTGCTGGTGATGATT
Source organism: Puccinia polysora (assembly GCA_025617555.3). Taxonomy (NCBI): domain Eukaryota; kingdom Fungi; phylum Basidiomycota; class Pucciniomycetes; order Pucciniales; family Pucciniaceae; genus Puccinia; species Puccinia polysora. The sequence continues at coordinate 6,353,321 of CM062620.1, forward strand.
TTATATATACGGGAAAGGAAAATGCCAAACTTGCCATAAATGGAAAAGGAACTGTAAAACTCAGTTGGAAAAATTCTGTCGTTACGCTCACCAACTGTTTATATGTGCCCAATCTCATAGTGAATCTAATCAGTCCTGGAGAATTGATTTCATTGAAACAATGCTCCCTCTCCTCTTTCTGCAATTGATTTTTTCTCACGTCTCTTTCAAAACCAGCCTTTTCAGAATTATCCGAGAAAATCTTTTTATTCTCAATCCTCCGTTGCGCATTTGAAACAACAATAAATTCTGTCACTTCTTGACTAAGGAACCAAATCTTGACCAAATCAAATCTCTTCATCAATCTTTTGGACATGCCAGCCCGTATCATCTCAAAAACCTCATTCCTTCTATCCAATCACACTCAATCACTACCTTCCAATGTGAGGACTGTGTGTTCTCAAAAATAACTAAATCATCTTTCAGGAAACCCTCAACCCCCTCTTCTAAACCTTTTGAACAACTCCATCTAGATCTTATTGGTCCTATCTCTCCAATGGGAAGAAACAACATGAACTACATCCTATCTGTTATAGATAACTGTTTGGGATATATCTCTGCTATTCCTCTTCAGTACATATCTGATGCATGTCAACAAATCAAAACTATCCTCAACCACGAAAAACTCAAGCAAAACAGATATCCTGCTGTAATTTGCACCAATGGAGGTGGCAAGTTTACCTCCTCCAAACTCAAGAACTTTTTCAAGACCAATTCGATTCAACATCTTATTTCTGAGCCATATCACCACTAACATAACGGAAAAATTGAAAGAGCCAACCAAAATATTTTCAAATCAATACGCGCCACTCTTCAAAGCTCAAAAATTCCTCTCAAACTTTGGGCGGAAGTTGCCAAATTGACCTGTCTCTCTCTAAATCAGATTCCTAAAGCTCTCAATCTTCCTTCTCCGTATCAACTCTTTACTGGGAAATCGCTTCCCATCAATTATTTCCACCCAATAGGGTCCAAGGTAGTTTATCTCAATTACAAAGTAAATCGTGGTGATAAATTTCAAGATCAAGGGCTCCCTGGAACCCCTGTGGGTTACAACCCTAATTTTCTCTCTTATCACATTTTAAAACCTGAAAATTCAATTATTTCATCCAAAAATGTCAAAATTCTTAAAAACAACAATCTGCCACAGTTTTCACCCACTTTAATCTCGACTGAAGACTTGCAATCTCTCAAAATCAATCATGATCCACCCATTCTCCTTGATGATCATCTTCCTACCATCCCAGCTGTCAATGAACAATCCATCAAATCACAAATTGATGATCAGCCTTCTTTGTCCTTTCCCACTCCCAATGTTTCCGATTCTCCATTAATCAACTCTGAATCAGACTTATCCAAAGAAATTGCGCAGCAACTCACACCAGCATACGGTCTTTGTGACAGATCAACATCAAATCCACGTAAACAATATGGGTACCATCATTATTACGTTCCCAAATCCTTCGAACATGCTAAATCATGCTCCAACGCCCCCAAATGGGAACTTTCCATGGACTCTGAACTCAACAGTATTGAATCCCTGGAAGTATGGGAGGATTACGATGGTCCTGAACCTTAAAATCCGCTCAACACTACCTGGGTGTATCGGCTGAAAGATAATTGTCACGGAGACCCACTGGTCTATAAAAGTCAACTCTGTGTTCAAGGGCTTGACCAAATCTATGGTTTAGATTATCAAGATACTTTTTCTCACACCGGAAAGGCTGCTTCGTTGCGTATTGCTCTTCTTTTTGGTCTTTTTCATTCCCTTCCCATTCCCCAATTTGACTTTAAGAGTGCTTTTCTCCACGCACCTTTAACTGATAAAGTAATCATAAAAAGGCCCAAAGGATCAAAAAGAAAGTCAGAATTTCTCATTCTTCGCAAATCTCTCTATGTTTTAAAGCAAGCTCCCGTTAACAGGTTCAACACCCTAACTTCTTGGATTTGCAAGCAAGGATTTCACAAATCCATATCTGATCCCTGCCTCTACATTCATCCCATCGCAAATTCCGTCCTCTTCTTCCATGTAGACGATCTTATCCTTGTCATTCTTGGCGATAACTTTCAAAACAAATTACTTGAACGATTTCCAAATTCAAGTCATCACAATCCTAATAAAATTCTTGGAATGAAGTACGAGCAAGTCAATAACAAAATCTTGCTATCTCAGCCAAAACACATTGAAGACAGATTAGAAGAACTGAAGATGATAGATCGCAAGCCCTCTTCTGTTCCCTTAACCGCAAATATCAATTTAGCTCCGGCCTCCGATGAAGAAAACAAAGAATTGAAAACTCTAAAGGTCAATTATAGATCTGCCATATTCCTTATCAATTATATTGCCTGCCTAACTCTTCCAGATCTCAGTTTTTCTGTTTCTAGCCTTGCTAGATTCTGCAAGAAACCAGGGATTTGTCACTGGAGAGAGGTAAAACGTTGCTGGGAATATCTCAAAGCAACAAAAAATTTAAAACTTACGCTGAAAGTACATAATTCAAAAACCCAAATCGAATGTTACAGCTACGCAACTTGGAGTGATGATACGGAAACTCGACATTCTCAGTCCAGACATCTTTCTCTTATTTTTAATTCTCTTATCTCTTGGAGCAGCTACAGGCAACGTAACGTCACTCACTCAACAACTGAAGCTGAACTCAACCCATTAGTTGACTCTTTTCTCAAAGCCATACGGATGAGAGGTCTTGTGGCAGAACTCTGGAAGAAAGAATTAGAATTGAGTCATCAATTTATCAACAATGAAGTTCTTGACAATAAACTAAAGAAATTTGGATGTAATTCAAAAACTCGTCATATTGACATCAAAACAAAAGTGCTTTGCAAAGAGCTAAAACTAGGAAATCTTTCAGTCAACTTAATAACAGCTGCCAAAATGAAAACAGATGGATTAACAAAAGCTCTTCCATTTCCTACTCTTTCCTCACTTCTTCAATTAATCAATCCTTCTTTTAAGTGCTTGATCTTACCAGTCACAGGGGTTGTCAAATAACTTACTCTGTCCACCCGCGCTCCCGCTCTCTCTGCTCTCTCTGTTCATCTGTCACTATTTCTTTTCACATGTCACTCCTATGTTATTTGTTTTTCCTGTCATTTCCTCTTCCTCTTTTTTGCACGATCATTTCCCAAATTACAAATCATCCTCAACTGAATCTCTTTGACCTCAACCACGAATCCTTTCAACACACCACAATGAACCATCATCCTCAACCAACCTGAATCATCCTCACACCAACGATTCTCAACTTGACCCTCTATCCCATCAACCTTTCTTCAACCAATCTTATTATTTTCTTTACCTCTTATTTTCTGTCTTTGTTTCTCATCTTTATCTCAATTTTCTTCATCCTATTACTCAACGTCAACTTGTCCACTCTCAAATCCAACCAATAAACAATCTGACTGGTAAGACTATCACACATTATTGTCAAATCCATTTTTAAAAATCTGATCTCCAATGTTCCTTCATTTGAAAGAACTACACTATTGTTTTATTATTATAATTTTTCTATTCTTCATGCCATCTTTCACATTCAACTTCACCATCTTCACCCATCAAGTCTTGATCCATTGCCAGATGTTGGTCTTCTTTGTTTGTCCTTTCTTCATTAAATATTTCTTTTGATTCTCAACAGATTTTATTTGCGGCGTAGCCCTCTTTGTTCTTCAATCATTTATTTATTCATCAGCAATCCAACAGGAAATGTTGAGCTGAAACTCTACAGTCAATGTGATGTCTACTCACATCTCTTTTTATATTATTTGTCTCTTTTGTTCTTTATGTTTGTTTTCCCTCTTTCATCTTCTTTTGATCCACCGGCGCTATAGTTTTGTTGTACTGGGTGGTAAGACTCCAAATCTAGAGAGCGCAACCAGACTCAAATCTCATTCAACCCCATGCTTGATTCCTACGGGATCTCACTGTAACTACCTACCAACTCGCCATCTCTGAAGCCTCAATCATCTTGTCAAATGACCGCCCTGCAGCCAGCTCAATTCAAGTAAGGACAATCCGGACTCCATGTCAAACAACCACCCCACGTACTATAGGGCAATTCTTAGATGATCGTGAGCGCGAAGGAATACCAAGTGGGAGGGCAAGTGCAAATAGCAAGAACCAATTGCAAAGTGCGAACTTGGTTATGCCACTCAACAAACGGCAAGATGAATGGAAAGTGTTCCAAAGAAGGAAACTCAACCTGAGTCCAATGTGATAACTAGGTTGCAGCAAAATTCAAGAACGTATGAAATTAACTAACTGAGGAAACAATCATCAGGCAAGGGGATAGCCCTTATAAGGTAATCCAAAGTGACTAGATACAACCTGGTGATGAGCTAACTACAGGTGAAGCGGTGAGGAAATGAATGACAGGAACAGAATAGGAAATGAAGAATTGGTATAGATCCAAGGTCTTAGCGTAAGTGCGAGTTAATAGAATCTGAGCGTACAATTGCATGACAATTTGGGATAAGAGCGAGTGACGTTTGAAGATAATGCAAATGAGAGGTAATAGTGTATGCAGGGTAGGGGATAGTCCAATTGCAAAATATACAGTAGTGATGGCTTGGTTAGATGTAGATGCGAACTAACAAACAATGCATGACCAAAGATGGAAGTCCAAGGTTGTTCATTGGCCAGGGAAGGAGATTGGATCTCATAATGGATAGTCGACCGGTATGGAATTAACTGCAAAGTTTGCAAGTATATACTGAGTTGGTCACCAAGATTGGAAGGTCAGCGCGAGCCAGAGGAAATAGCAGATTGCACCATTGATGTTGTGTTTTTATTTGTGTCACGCTTTTAGACTGAGGTAGATGGCACTGAGGAGAGGACATGTTGAAGTGGTGAAGACAATAACCCTAGTGGTGAAGACAATAACCCTTAAGTGCAAAGTGTGACAGTTGCCTGGGTAAAAAGATGCAAGCTCCTGCAAGCGTTCAGGTAAATTTTCCCATCGATCTCAAGTCGTTTAATTCACTGTATACCCTATACTTTACTAAATTCATTACCCAATATTTTTTATAAATTTTGTTAAAATGTTTTCATCGTCATCCCGCCGTTGGGAAAACTGTATTTGCCGCAACGAGCGTTGTATTCCCAGTACTGCCATCCGAGGTCTTTGAGGCAAATGGGAGCAATGTCAACTTCGCAAGGTGGCGTGTAATTTCCCTATAAATGTTGAGTCGACCGTCAAGGGTCCTTTGGAATCATCAAGGGAAATGCGAAGTCGTAGGTCCGCGCCGAGGGTTAATTAAAAAATACCACCATTGCCAGAGATCAAATACTTGGGGATGCAAGTTCCTGGTGAGTACTAATCAGGAATAACTAATGAAATTGAAATAGTAACTAATTATTTGCTTGTTTTCTAGTGTTGCCTCTTTTTCAAAGATATACTACTAATACACCACCACCACCACCACCTTACTGGGGACCATCAACTGAAAACCCGGGGACCCAGATGAATGCCAAGGTGCAAGGCGAGGTATCCGGTGCAGAACCGGTAGGAGTTATCACCGAGGAAGCGAGGGAGGAAGAAAACACAGCGGAACAAGAAGAGGAAAATGGGGGAAACGGAAGTGGAGAGAACAAAGAGGAAGCGGGTGAATTGGAAGAAGGAAATGAAGGAGATGGAAGGGAGGAATTGACTGGGACGGAAGGAATGGAGGGCCAAGGCAAAGCGGATCCGGTGCAAATTGTTTTGCCAGTTGAAACAGATGCTAGGCGCCTGACGGACAATATTGGAGAAGGCACGTTGGGTGGCCAAAGGAAGAGAGCCTATGAAGAGCTCTTGGAGGAAGGTGGATGGAATGCGCGACCAAAGCGAGCTTGGGTTGCGAGGTGCAAGGAGATCTTGGAGAGGCACATTGTAATGGAGGTGCTTGTACTTCAAAGAATGTCCGCCTTGATTAATGATGAAGACCTGGATACCTTTTGGTCCATGGTTGCAGAATTGACGGCAAATTGGGAGGATGCAGAAAAAGAGATAAAAGAAACTTTGTAATTCAATGTTTATTATATATATTTATTTTTTTTTAAAAAATAAATAAATTATTATTATTATTATTATTATTATTATTATTATTATTATTATTATTATTATTATTATTATTATTATTATTATTATTATTATTATTATTATTATTATTATTATTATTATTATTATTATTATTATTATTATTATTATTATTATTATTATTATTATTATTATTATTATTATTATTATTATTATTATTATTATTATTATTATTATTATTATTATTTTATTTCTAAATAATAATTGGAAATGAAGGGAAAATGAGAAAAAAAATAACACAGTGAGATGGAGGGATTTAAATGATGAAATGATGGTGAAATAAGATAAGTTTTAACGGGATGGAATATGGGATGGAATGTGATTAAGTATGATAAATGTAGAATGGAATGAAATGGGATTGGATGGGATGAAATGTGGAGTGGAATGGAATGGAATTGGATGGGATAGAATCATGATTGCCGAGGTTTTCAAGGGTAGCTTGCATGGAATTCTCAAATCAGATTGGTTGAATTGCGAAGGTGATGGGCTGGTTCCCACGAGGTGCAATCTTCATCGGACTGGAAGCCAGACCATTCAACGAGGTATTAAAGTTTTCCTTTGCGTAACCTGGAATCCAGAATATGGCTTACTTCCCACTCTTGATGATCGAGGAAAGTGACTAGTTCAGGAGGGGGATGAGTTTGCCCGGGTATAGGACTTGAGCTGGCTCTAGGAGAGACACATGAAAGACCGGGTGGATACCTTGCCATTTCGCAGGTAAAGTAAGTTTAAAGGCGTTAGGGGAGATGACTGATTCTACTTTAAAGGGGCCAAGCTTTCTTTTGGAGAGTTTGTGAGTTGTGCGAGTACTGCAAATGTTGCGAGCATCGAGCCATACTTGATCTCCTACTGCAAAGGTTGGAGCCAAAGTGCGAAATCGGTCTGCTTGCTCCTTATAGTGCTGATTTGCTTCTTCGAGGTTGGTTCAAAGTTGTGATTGAAGGGATTGAATTTGTTCAAGGTAATCAGTAGCAGGTTGAGAAGGTGCTACGTGAAGGGAAGAGAAAGTTGGGTTTCAACCATAAAGAGTTTGGAAGGGCAACTGTTTGGTGAAGGAGTGAGTGGAGTTGTTTTAGGCAAATTTGGCTAGTGGGAGCCATTGCAACCAGTCGTCTTGTTGGTAGGCGACATACATTCAAATATATTGTTTGAGGATCTGATTAACTTGCTTGGTTTGCCCATCCGTTTCCGGGTGGTAATCTGTTGATAAATTGCAAATGATCTTCAAATTTTGGCATAGCAAGGTCCAGAAGCTTGAGACAAACAGAGATCCACAATCACTAACTATATTATCAGGGAGACCATGTTTCAAAAATACATATTCTATGAACAAGTTAGCCAAGTCTTCTGAAGAGGCCGCCACATTACTGCGTAAAAATAAAGCCATCTTTGAGAAGCAATCTACTATTACTAGAATAGTATCATATCCACTAGAAGAAGGTAATTGAGAGATGAAATCCATAGACAGCGAGTGCCAAGGACAAGGCAGAATTGGAAGTGGCTGGAGCAGCCCATACTTCCGGTGTTTTGAGGACTTGTTACAATTGCAATCCTAGCACACGCTAAACTAGTCTTTTACTTCTTTGGTCATACCAGGCCAGTAGAAGTCTTGTGCAATCAATTGGTAGGTTACATCCTGCCCATAATGACCAGCAAGCGGATAATCATTCTGTGACTCGAATATATCTAACTTAATGCAAGAATTATCTGGTACTACTATACAATTATTGTAAACTAAAAAGTAATTATCATCTATAATTTAACTACTATCTAATAAGTTTGCACTTTTGCAAAGTTTGATGCACTGGGGATTGTCGCGTTGAGCTTGTTGGAGTTTGGAAGCCAAATCTTGTAAGCAAGCGATGATCGAACTGAGTTGAGCAGATTGGGTTGAGAAGAGTGTCCTAACGTTTTTCAGGGTTGTTTTTGGCAAAGGTGCTCCCCCCTTCTGGGTAAACATTTTCCCAACGTGATAAAGCATCAGGAACTACCGCTTGTTTCCCAGGACAGTACTTGATTGTAAAGTGGAACTCCGAGAGGTAGTCGGCCCATTGCGCCTGTCTATGGGTGAGGAATTTTGAGCTCATGAAATACTTCAAAGAATTATGATCAGTTAAAACCTCAAAGGATTCCGTAAGACTCAAAAGGTATGAATGCCATTTCTTCAAGCAATAAACAATTGCAAGAAGTTCCTTGTCATGAATCTCATAGTTAAGCTCTGCAGCGAGCAACTTATGAGACTCAAAAGCTACGGGGTGAAAGAGAGAATTGGAAGGAGAAAACTGCAAGATGACTCCTGCAATCGCATAGTTGCTTGCGTCTGTTTCAACAATAGTGCGAGCTAGCTTGTTAAAGTGAGCGAGTATTGGAGCAGTGGTGAACGCTTTCTTAAGAGCTTTGAACTCCGAAGAAGCTTGTTCAATAAAAATAAAAGGAGTGTTTTTTTTAAGAAGGTTAGTAAGATTCACAGTTTTTTTGGCGTAACGTGCAATAAACCTTCTATAGAAATTACTGAAACCAAGGAAAACTTGGAGAGATTTAACAGAAGAAGGTGGGGGCCAGTCCAATATGCGTTTGCTTTTGGATGGATCCATTGATAGTCCTTGCTGCGAGACTATGACACCTAAAAAATGAAGAGAGGAGGAATGGAAATCACACTTAGAGGCTTTTGCAAACTGGTCATTCTTGCAAAGTTGCTGCAGCACCTCTCGCAAATATGCGATGTGATCTTTGAGGTTTCTTGAGTAGACTAGTATATCATTGAGATATACCACAAGGTATTTACCTACAAGATCAGAAAAAATGTTGTTGACAAAATTTTGGAAAGTGGAAGGAGCGTTGCAGAGGCCAAAAGGAATGACAGTATACTCATAGCTGCCAAACCGGGTTTGCATTGCAGTTAAATACTCATGACCTTCTTTAATGCAAATTTGGTTATAGGCACCTCGAAGGTCTAACTTTGAGAAATAAGTAGCTCCATGGAAGAGGGTAAGGAGATGTGACATAGGTGGTACTGGATAGGCATTCTTCCGGGTTACCTGGTTCAGTTTCCTGTAGTCAACACAAAGGCAAAGTCCGCCGTCCTTTTTTGGTACAAATAGAACAGGGGAACTGGTGGTCAAATCGCTTGGTCAAAGAAATCCTTTTGCTACATTTTCCGCAATGTAGTCTTGAAGCGCAATTGATTCTTGCGTTGAGAGAGAGTAAACTGGTCCTGGTTCCGGAGGTGGGCCAGTTAATTTGATCTTGTGATCATAAGGACGGGATGGAGGCAGCTTATCTGCTTTTGCCACTGAAAAGACGTCAGAAAAGTCATGATAAACCAAAGGTAAAGACTCCCGAATGATTTCTAAATCTTCAATATTGTCATCTTTGAGCACCGGGTTTGAGGTGCTTGCATGGTGCGAGAGGATTAGGGAGCTCAAAATACACCTTTTTGTTTGTGTCTGTTCCTCTTTGAAGGAACAGGAAAGAGGTAAGCTGGATAGGTAAGAAATAACTCCTAAATCTGAAGAGAGGATTTGAGAATGAAGGTCAGGATATTGCAAATATCCTGGAGGAAAAGTGTCATCCAACTCAATGACAGTGTCAGGTAGGCTTTTTAATTCCTGATTGACGGAAAGGTTAGTGTTCTGGGGTTGCAAGGTTCAAAGGTTAATTACTCCTTCTTGCCAATTCACATCCGGATTCCAGTAAACTAGGAAATCATGGCCTAGAATGGTATCATCCATTCTGGGTATAGCCAAGAAAAATAAATCCCATTCAAAGCTGGGGAAATTGGAAAATGCAAAGGTCCATTTTTCCTTTTGGGAAACCCAATAAGACGGTTCGGTTGCACTACTTACTAGATAGATGGGAAATTTATCTATCTCGGAATGCTCAAGATTCTTTGAAGTGGAAAAAGATTCACTGATGAAGGAAACATTAGTGCCGGAATCAAGTAATACTTGATAAGGAGTGTTGTCGGAATGGAATAGGATAAATCTCGAACTTGGAGCACCTAGTGACTTGCAAGTGCAAAGATTTACTCGCGGTGATTTAGATAATGTGTAGTTTTCCTTGCGAGTATCAGAAAAACTACAAGCTAATTTTTTGACTGCTTAGCCGCTTCACGCACTAATTGCTTTGCACAGCTGTCAACATCATGTTTTCCTCCACAATAAATACACAGCCAGTTCTTTTCCCTTTGCAGTCGTTCCTCACTTCGAAGCATCCCGGTTTCCTTGTCCAGGAACTTTGGAGTTTCGGCGGCGGCTTTCCCTTTCGAGTTGTAGTTCAAAGTTGGGGTCGGTTTGGATTGTTTTGGGTTCCTTGTGTTTTGCTTTGAGGATTTTTCCACCTTTGGAGCCCTGGTGGATGATCCATGATTGTTTTGCCAAGAGAAATTCTTGTCATGATAGCCATTATCAAGCTCAATCACTCGATCGATTAGCTGCTGAAGCGAGATTGTCTTATGACCCCCAACTGCAAGCTGTTTGATTAAGCGTGCCGGTAAACTCTTTTGGAAATGGAACAGAAGAGCGGCCTTGTTCCACTGGATGAAAGACTGCAAGTTTCAAAAATGAGAAATATAAATGGAGGCTCTATTATTCTCCTTCATAACTAAACTATTAAGTTTGTACTTGGCGTTTCAAACTTCATTGGGATCACCAAACAGGGTGAACAATTGTTGCTTGAACTTGTCCCAGTTGTTGAGAATACAAGTGGGACTGTCGTTGGATAAAATTTTGAGGTATGGTTCAAACAACTGTGAGGCTCTACCTCCTAAGAAGGAAGAAGAATACATAACTTTATGTCTATTGGAAGGGAAATTGTTGGAGTCGTTTGAAAAGATGATTTTACAACACTGTAGGTAGGATCTAAGCTTATGAGGATGTTCTCCTTTCAAGTGATCAGGTTCTTTCATGCCCGGAGTGCGAAAACTAGGAGTGCTTGGAGAAGATCGCTGGGCAACATGAGTGAGGGCCTGGATCAATGTCAAAAGCAGGGTTGGAGCATCGGGCTTGAGAGCAGTAGTGTGAACCCCTGGTCTACCACAAGTCAAGGTTTCATTGGAAGAATGGTTGGAGTCTGCAAATTCTGCAAGAGGGTCCGTCGGAGCATCCTGTGGAGAAGCCCAAGGATCATCTAGAGGTTCCACAGATGGTGATTTGGAAGGAGGAACTGGATCTAAGGGTTTTTGGGCGCGAGGAGCGCTGGTTCTCCCTACCCAATGGATATCATCATTGTAAGGGGCAAGGGAAGCGTTCCCGGTTGAGCAAGTACGTGACATCGAGAAAGAAGAAGTTTACTATAGGTTGGCGGGCTACAATAGATGAGTTGAGTTAGTTAATTTACTGTCACACAACCACCCCACGTTGTATAGGGCAATTCTTAGATGATTGTGAGCGCAAAGGAATACCAAGTGCAAGGGCAATTGCAAATAGCAAGAACCAATTGCAAAGTGCAAACTTGGTTATGCTACTCAACAAATGGCAAGATGAATGGAAAGTGTTCCGAAGAAGGAAACTCAACCTGAGTCCAATGTGATAACTAGGTTGCAGCAAAATGTGAGAACATATGAAGTTAACTAATGAGGAGACAATCATCAGGCAAGGGGATAGCCCTTATAAGGTAATCCAAAGTGACTAGACACAACCTGGTGATGAGCTAACTACAGGTGAAGCGGTGAGGCAATGAATGACAGGAACAGAATAGGAAATGAAGCAGTGGTATAGATCCGAGGTCTTAGCGTAAGTGCAAGACAATAGAATCTGAGCATACGATTGCATGACAAATTGGGATAAGAGCAAGTGATGTTTGAAGATAATGCGAATGAGAGGTAATAGTGTATGCAGGGTAGGGGCTAGTACGATTGGGAACTATACAGTAGTGATGGCTTGGTTAGATGTAGATGCAAACTAACAAACAATGCATGACCAAAGATGGAAGTCCGAGGTTGTTGATTGGCCAGGGAAGGTGATTGGATCTCATAATGGATGGTTGACCGGTATGGAATTAACTGCAAAGTTCGCAAGTATATACTGAGTTGGTTGCCGAGATTGGAAGGTCAGCGCCAGCCAGAGGAAATAGCGGATTGCACCATTGATGTTGTGCTTTTATTTGTGTCACGCTTTTAGACTGAGGTAGATGGTACTGAGGAGAGGACATATTGAAGTGGTGAAGAAAATAACCCTTAAGTGCGAAGTGTGACACTCCATTGGTTATGATACTCACTGATCCTTTCATCCAGATTGTTCAAGGCGCTTCTCCAGTTATTTTACTCTATCCCTGCAGCTGGTTGCATTCCAACTGTCTCATAAAAGACTTCCGTTGGTGTTGTTTCTATTTCCCCTTTTCTATTCTGATGGAGATTGTTTTCTTAATTCTCTTTCTGGTTTTCTCCCTATGGCAATCCAGTCTGTTCTTGGTTTCCTTATCAACCATATTTCTCTCACGGTTAAAAGCCAAAAAAACTCCGCCGACTGGTCATCATCAACATTCCCAAGCCAGGATCATTGTTGACACCAGGACATGGGGGAGACTCCATGAATTTCAAATCTCACGCCCTCAAAGTACTCATCAAATCAATACCTTTACTGAATGAAGAAAACTATAGTATGTGGCGTAAGAAGATGGAGAAACTCTTTAAACTCAGGGGAATTTTTCAAACCATGAACTCATCAGACAAGCTTCTCCCATTGGACAAACAGACCAATCAAGAGATGGTAGCCTACCTGATAGCCAAACTCGATTCAAATACCTATAATAATATTATCAATTACCAGAACAAAGATAACGCCAAACTAATTTGGGCGGCCACTCAATCGCACTTTGCCTCATCTCTATTTAGCAAAAAGGCACGTATTTTCAACAGTTTCCTTCATCTTTTCATGTCTTCTAATATCGAGTTGTTCGTGACCAACGTTAAAACCTATCTTAAAAAACTAACCAAAGTTTGTATCAAACTTCCTTCAGATATAATAGCCCATCTAGTTCTGTTTAAATTTCCCGCCTCTATGCAAAGCATGAAGACGCAAATTATGCACTCAACCACAGAAATGAGGATTGAAACTGTCTTAGATCATCTTATTCAAAACAAAAACGAGATCAGCGCGCAAGAAACTCCCAACAAACCGGTCAACATGGCTCTGTACAACGGACCGAGATGCGAAAATGGAAAACACAACCCAGCCGTAACATCCCATCCTGAAAAAAACTGTTGGATCAAATTTCCTGAACTTAGATCGGCCAATAATCACTATCGAGGTAACAAAAATAAAAAGAAAACAGTCAAAGAGGCTCATTACTATTCATTTTTCTGTGGACTAAACATGACGTGCCAAGATAGAATAACTCCCAATTGATACATACTTGATTCTGGATGCTCTATTCATATGATAACTGACAAGGATTGATTCCTTTCTCTCACATGCTCTGACGGTGAAGGCAAGATTCAAACTGGAAAGAAGAACGCCGAGATCAAGATTGAGGGAATTTGTACTGCTTTCATTCTGCTCGGTGACTGCAAACTTTGTCTTAGTAATTCCACGTGGGTTCCTGAATCAACTGTCAACCTCATATCCCTTGGAGCACTGGTAGAAAAAGGAGCAACCTTGAACATCAACTCTACGGTGTTTCCTCAAAACTTTTCTGTGCTTTCCGATAACAAGGAACTATTCTCTGGAAAGATATCAAACAACCTATTTGTCATTAATATGAAAACTGAATCTGAGGCTGCCCTGTATTCCAGCGAGGACCTACGCAAAATCCATAGAACTCTTGGTCATGCATTGCTTGGACGGATGGAGAAATTCCTGAACAAAACCATCTCTCCCAAAGAAAAGGAAGACTTTGAATGCCTGAACTGCAATAAAGCTAAAATCACAAAGTCAAATTTTCCTCTAACACATCGATCTGCATTGAGAGTTTTAGACCAAATTCAGGTGTATCTGATGGGATCTCTGAATCCCACTGCAAAAGGGGGATTCAGATTTGTCCTCAATCTCATCAATTCCTTCTCCAGCTATCTTGCCTGTTTTCCACTAAAAACCAAAGATGAAGTTCACAATACTTTGATCTTTTTGCTAGGGAATGAATACAGAAAACATCCTTGGTATCCCATGGAAGTGTGCTCAAATGGTGGAGGTGATTTTTTTAATAAAAAATTGACTGCATACTTGAAAGAACACCATATCAATCACGTTGTTTTGGAACCATATCATTCTCAACATAACATACGGATAGAAAGAGCCAACAGGACTGTTATGGAATCAACTCAAGCAATATTTTCAGAAGGACGGATTCCTAAATCTTATTGGCACGAGGTGGTTTGCAGTTGCTGTGTGCTACTAAATCAAATACCTAAAGAAAAAGGAACAGAATCCCCTTGGAGACTTATGCACGGAAAAGATCTACCCATTGGTTACCTGAGACCTGTTGGTACTGACCTCACATATCGACTTAACAATACTCAGATCCAATCTAAACTATTTGAAAAGGGGGATTCCGGTAAACTTTTAGGTTTCAATCCTACCCCACTTTCCTACAAGGTTCTCTCAGCCTCAGGAAGGATTATCAACACCAAGCATGTTATTTTCTCCAAAGCATTCTTGAATGAAGTGACAACGGCGGATTATCAGATAGATATTGATTCCTTGAAAAATCTAGCAGCCCAGGCACCTTCCATCCCGCTTATTCCGTCTGTCAATCATCAAGACCTTGAAAAAATACATATCTCAGAATCCATAAAACGGGAAGAAAGCTCCAACATCATCAGCGACAGTACCAATGATGACGAAGAAGTTTCCACCAATCTGAGACCAAACTTAAGGAACAGAGAATCCTTAAACAAGCCCGATAGATATGGTTATCATGCTGAAAACCTGCCTAGGTTGATTGAGGAAGCATTAACCATTCCGGTTTGGAAGGAATCCACTTTGAAGGAATTCAAATCCATCAATGACCAAAAAGTCTGGGAAGAAGTCAATGAAAAATTAGTTACAAATCCTCTCAAGACAGTAGCTATCTTCAAGATAAAGCACAACACACACGACAAGGCTCCTACCTATAAAACCTGACTATGCGTCCAAGGTTTCAACCAACGATACGGTCTGGATTACTTTGAAACCTATTCTCCCACCGGAAGAGTGGCTTCTCTTTGAGCCCTTCTCACCTTTGCAGCAGACAAAAGTCTAGATCTTCTTCAGCTCGACGTCAAGGGAGCTTTCTTACATGCTGAACTTGACAAAGATGTATTCATTGTAAATCCTGCCGGATCTGGTCAAAACGGAAAATATGTTAAATTAAAAAAAATTGTTGTACGGGCTTAAAAAAGCACCTCATAACTGGTTCACAACGCTGACGTTGTGGATCAAAAATCAAGGCTTTAAGAAATTGACCTGTGATCCTTGTCTCTTTTTGAGCAAAAACAACTCCTTGGCCCTCTTTTTTCATGTGGACAATCTCATAGTAGCTGGGAACACTGCCGATTTCCAACAAAAGTTTCTCAATCTCTTCAAGAAATCTACAGCCCATCCTCCCAACACTTTGCTTGGAATGAAGGTGACAAGAGAAAAAGACTTAATGCATCTGAGCCTAACTTTACATATTGAAAAAGGTTTGACTGCCATGAACCTAGCAGAATGCAAACCTGTTACCACTCCAAGGACTCCAGGCCTACATCTATCTCCGGCAACAGAAGAAGATCATCAACGGTTCTTAGAACTGAAAGTGAACTATTGATCACCAATTGGCAGACTGAATTTCATTTCAGGACTGGCAAGACCAGATATCAGCTACGCTGTATCTAGTCTGGCCAGGTTTTCTGAAAAACCTGGGTACTCCCACTGGATGGAGGTAATACATGTGTGGAGATACTTTTCAGCCACCAAACACATTTCTTTAACGCTTGGACCTTGGTCCATCTCTAACAGACTCATCTGCTACAGTGACGCCACCTGGGGGGACAATCCTGATATCAGGATCTCCAAGAGTGGGTTCATCTGTTCATTCAAAGGCAGCCCTCTCTATTGGACGAGCCATTGGTAGCGGAGCATCACACATTCCTCCACTGAGTCAGAATGTGTAGCTCTATCCAGCTGCCACCTAGAAGAAAGGCGGCTCCATCAACTACTATCGGAAGTCTATCAAGCAAAGTTTTTGTGTCCACTCTATCTCATCCACAACAAAGGCCTCGAGGACAAGATAAAAAAATTCAGCACCAATTCCAAAGCAAAACATATTGATATCAATATGAAAATCCTCCAGGAAAATTACAAAAACAAAACCATTGACGTCATGCTCATTCCTTTACAATCCATGGCAGCCAACGCATTAACTAAGGCGTCAAATAAAATCTCAAACTGCCGACTGGTGAATTGTTTTTTTGCTCCGTATCATTAACCTCTGAGTTGAGGGGGAGTGTTGTGATGAGGTGACCTGGGGCAGCAGAGATAGTGAGTGGAAGGATCATATTTCATGTAATAAAATGAGACAAAGAAAAGCATAAAGTCAACGTACCTGGGGCAGCAGAGATGGTGAGTGGAAGGATGAGGAAAGAAAGAGGAATCCTTCCACAGCTGCTGACCCGGGTATACAACACTTCTAGTTACATGACTGTGATATGTACTGGCTGTGACCTAGACACCAATTGACGCGGACAAGAGATTGACATGAGCAGTAGTAGGTGTGTGGAACACATGTAAGAAAAGTATACTAAGTAGCTGTATTAAGAAAAGGATACTAAGTATCTGTAACACCCCCCCTTGCTGCAGACCTACTATAGGAGATGGAGACAAGATAGAAGATAAAAAAGAAAAGAGAAAGAAAGAAAAAGAAAAAAAAGAAAGAAAGAAAAAAAAAATTAGGGGACGACGCCAAAGGCCGAGCAATGTTTCTCCAGTAACACACAAGGCAGGGGTTTGGTGAGCATGTCGGCAAGCATCTCCTTAGTGGAGACATGCTGAAGGGTGATATTTCCCTCTTGCACACACTCAAGAACGAAGTGGTAGTGCGCATGGATGTGTTTTGTGCGAGCATGATGCTCCGGATTTTGCACTAGAGCTTTGGTGCCCTCGTTGTCAACATGAAGCGGAAGGGAGCAAGGTGGCTTGAGACAAAGTTCAGACAGCAGGTGGGTGAGCCATAAAACCTCTTTGCACGAATCAGACAGAGATTTATACTCCCCTTCCATGCTGGACAGAGAGACCGTTGTTTGCTTACAAGACTTCCAGGAGATGGCGCCCTTGCCTAGATGGTAGGTGTAGCCCAAAGTCAAACGGCAATTGTCGCAATCTTCTGCCCAGTCGGAGTCAGAGTATCCGGATATCTGAGTCGGCCCCCAAGGGGGAGCTTGAGGTCTTTGGTGGAGATCAAGTAGTTAAGAACCTTCAATGCTGCCTGCCAGTGCGCCTCCAACAGATCGCGAAGATACTGCAATAGTTTGTTGACAACAAATGAGACATCTGGTGTGCATTGCAAAACCCAAAGAAGGGACCCAATAATCTGGTTGTAAGGTCCTGACAAAGGCGGATCACTGGGCAGTTGACGGACGACTGACTTGAAGGTTGAGGACGTTGGGGTTAGGGTGGGCGTGTGTTTGCCGGAGAGAAAGCACTGCCAGAGTTCATCGATGTAGTGGGATTGGTTTAGAAAACTATACCGACAATTGGTATTGCGCATGATGCGAAGTGAGAGAAAGTGGTGGAGCTCCTCATTGGCTCCTATTTGAAACTTCGGTCCGAGCAACTTGATGAGATCGTTGACAAACATTGGTTTACCGACAATAGCTAGGTTGTCCACATGCGTCGTCAGAGCGCCAACCAGTTTGTTCCACTCAATCCTGAAGTAAAGCGTTGGGTCATATTTGGAGTTGACTAGGCCAAGCAAAAGTAGCGCGCGGTGAAGCTCGACGTTCCATTGCCTCGGGGACTGTTTCAACCCATAGGGAGAGCGGTCCAGGCAACATACCCATTCGGGATGGATTGGATCCTCAAACCCCGGAGGTTGCTCCATGTAGCATTCATGGTCAAGGCGGCCATTGAGGAAGGCGGTCTTGAAGTCAACCTGACGACCCTTGCAGCCAGTAGGCTGAGTATGAGGCGGAGGAATTCAAGCCGCAGGTTGGGGGAGAAAACCTCCTGGTAGTCCAGACCGCGTACTTGGGAGTATCCCATCGCAACCAGCCGTGCCTTAAGTTTCTGGATCAAGCGGTCCGGAAGACGTTTGATTTTGAAGACCCATTTCAATTTGATGATCTTCCTTTTTGTTTGACGAGGGACAAGCTGCCAAGTGTGCATTCCAAGAAGCAAGGCAAACTCCTCATCAGCCGCCTTGAGCCACCAAAGTTTGTTTGGAAACCGGAGGAGCTGCCGCCACGTTTTGGGGGTGTCCAGAACCTCATCCTTCGTCGCAGTCTTGGAGCACTGGCCGTAGCAATCAGGAAACCTGCGCTGCCTGGCAGAGCGCCATCTTTGTGGGGAATGCGGACAAGGTGGAGTGTTGTCAGAAGGGGCTGGAGGCAACGGGGGGTTGACATTTTCGGTGGTGCTTATGTCGGAGGGAGCAGGGTGAGCAGGCATGGGGAGCATGCTTGGGGAGAGAGGGTTGGCCGGAGGGGGGGAGAGATGAGCAGGCATGGGGAGCATGTTTGGGGAGGGGGGACTGGCCGGAGGGGCATGCATCAACGCAACAAGGCGGCGATCAGGACCCTCCCTCAGGGGAACGTGGAGGAGAGGTTCATTCTGGACATCCGACAGCCGCGGAGGAGAGTCATCTTGTCTCGTGAGGACACGATTGGGTGGATTGGGGGGGGAATCGCAGTTAGCACAGGCATCCGCGGTGGTGGAGTTGGCGGTGAAGGCCAGGGGACTTCAACCTCTAGGGGAGACGCAGGCAATATCAGCTCAGCACCATACGGGAAGGAGACCTCAACGAACATAACATCCCGTGACTTGATCACCACCCCTTTTTCAAGATCCCAGAGACGAACGCCGTTGCTGTGAGACAGATATGAGAGTAGGATGGATGACTGTGCCTTACTGTTGAGTTTATTTCGATCCCGCTTGGGTACTTTGTACCAAACGAGACACCCAAATGGGTGAAGTTTGTCAAGTCGAACTGATGGAAGACCCAGGATGGAGAGTGGCGACTGGAAACCTGCAGGTGTGTTACACGGGAAAGAGTTGTAGCCGTGAAGAACATGGCGCAACGCATCAGCCCAGAATAGTTTGGGTACATTTGCATGTAGAAGAGCACAGCAGAAAAGGTTGTTTATGGTCCGGTTTGTCCTCTCAGCAACCCCATTCAGCTCAGGCGAGTGGGGAGGTCCCAGTTCATGATGGATACCCGCGGATTTCAAGTAGGCCGAGAACTCGTTGGAGAGATATTCAACGCCGTTGTCTGTGCGGAGAGACCTGACTATGTGTTTGTTGTCTTTTTCAAAGGAGGAGCGGAAGAGTTTGAAACAGTTGAAAACATCACTCTTGGATTTCATAGGGAAAGCATTGGTGAATTTAGAGAAATCATTGACAAATGTAACATGATATTTATATCCCTCCCGTGAGACAGTATTGTACAATGCAAAATTGGAGTGGATGATCTGACCCGGACAGGTGGAGAGATACGGCCGTTGTGACTTGAAAGTGTTTCTGGTCATCTTACACTGTATGCACGTTGGGCATTGCTGGACAGCGATCTCGTTCATGGATTGAGGAACAATGCCATGAGCTTTGAGAAATGCTTTGAGCAGTCAAAGGCCTATGTGAGAGAAACGGACGTGATATCCCAGAAGAGTGCAATCAACTTGGGGATTGGCAAGAGTAGAAGCAGAGTGTGAGCTCACATGCTCAGAAGGAAGATAGTAGAGATTTGCACAACAATATCCTCTGCCAACTGGCTGATTGGTGAGTTGAACGGCTGCCAAGGGATAGATTTCGCAGCTCGTACAAGTGAAAACAACAGTGAGACCGGAATTGCACAGGGCGGCTACTGACAGAAGGGGTTCATGAAGTGTGGGAACAACCAGAGTCTTGACTTTGGGGTTTTCGGAAAGCAGTAGACTGGTGAAACCTTGGTGAGTGGCCTTTACTTGAGAGTGATTGGCCAGTCTCACTGGTGTGTGGTCTGGCTGGATATTGCTGACTGCGTCAATATATGGAGTCATCAAGACGGAGAATCCAGAATCAATGTTGATGTGTCCGCTGGTGTGACGGGTGTGTGAGGACAACGACAAGACGGTTGCGACTCCAGCAGTGACTTCGTATTTGGATCCTGAGTAGTCTGAATCTTTGTCGTCATCTGAAAGGGGTGCCGCTGAGGCCTTGCCAGCTTTTGCGGGTGGTTTATGGGAAGAAGAAGTAGGTTCTTTTGTATCAGAGCGCGATTTCTGGTTTGCTTTATTTTTGTTAAGAATACGCCGAGTGTTTTTACAGTTGTTGAGATCATGAACGTCGGCCTTGCACAGAAGACAGTGGCGGGTTTTTTGTGGTTTGTTTGGCCTTTTGGCTGGGTGAGGGTTGGATTTGACTGCTGAAGCAGCAACTAGGACATCTGGCTGAGATTGACAACAGATTGCCTCATTCTTGAGCGCAGAGACAATGGTCTTGGACTTCACTCCGCCTTGGTTCATCAGTGCCAAAACTCAATGAAGCCAGTCTTGCGGTATGGAGCTTAGAAGGGCAGCCGAGTGAACGTCTTCCGGGGTGAGGGGCTTCTCAGGAGTGATGAGAGAATTGAGCCGTTCGTAGTATTGAGCCATTGTGTTGATGTGGTCCAGCATGTTGTCTCCCACCATCCTTGCTAGGAGGAGCTTGCGAAACCAGTATACTCTCCCTCCAGTGGAAAAGTCTTGATGAGCTTTGCGTAGAGCAATCCACATTCCCCAAGCATCCCGACAAAACTTCCTGATATATTGGATGTTTGAGGCATCTATGGTTTGGGTGATGATTGAGCAGACAAGTTTATTTCCGGTTATCCAAGCATTGGGGGGATGTTCAGGTTGTGGGTGGTCGATGATATGGTCAAGGCCAGAGGCATTGAAGTATGCGTAGACCACTAGTTCCCAGTCAAGATAATTTGAATCTGGACCTGAGCTCTTTAAGGTGGGTAGTCTCGCGCTGGAGAGATTTTGAGAAGAGCTTGCTGGATTGGCAACTCGAGTGTCATTGTTTTTCAAGTCAGTCATGATTTGGATTAGTTGCTTTGTCGAGAAGCTTACAAATCCTGATAGATTTACAGATGGTGCGGCTCTGGGCTCATAACCTGATGAGGTGACCTGGGGCAGCAGAGATAGTGAGTGGAAGGATCATATTTCATATAATAAAATGAGACAAAGAAAAGCATAAAGTCAACGTACCTGGGGCAGGAGAGATAGTGAGTGGAAGGATGAGGAAAGAAAGAGGAATCCTTCCACAGATGCTGACCCGGGTATAAAATACTGCTAGTTACATGACTGTGATATGTACTGGCTGTGACATAGACACCAATTGACGCGGACAAGAGATTGAAATGAGCAGTAGTAGGTGTGTGGCACACATGTAAGAAAAGGATACTAAGTAGCTGTAATAAGAAAAGGATACTAAGTAGCTGTAACATGTTGAGCTGAAACTCTACAGTAGATGTGATGTCTACTCACATCTCTTTTTCTATTATTTGTCTCTTTTGTTCTTTATGTTTGTTTTCCCTTTTTCATCTTCTTTTACTCCGCCGGCGCTATTGTTTGTTTTACTGGGTGGTAAGACTCCAAATCTAGAGAGCGGGACCAGACTCAAATCTCATTCAACCCCATGCTTGATTCCTGCGGGATCTCACTGTAACTACCTACCAACTCGCCATCTCTGAAGCCTCAATTGTCTTGTTGAATGACCGCCCTGCAGCCAGCTCCATTCCAGTAAGGACAATCCCGACTCCATCAGTTATGATACTCACTGATCCTTTCTTCCAGATTGTTCAAGGCGCTTCTCCGGTTATTTTATTCTATCCTCACAGCTGGTTGCATTCTAACTGTCTCATAAAAGACTTCCGTTGGTGTTGTTTCTATTTCCCCTTTTCTATTCTGATGGAGATTGTTTTCTTAATTATCTTTCTGATATTCTCCCTATGGCAATCCAGTCTGGTCTTGGTTTCCTTATCAACTATATTTCTCTCAGGAAAGAGGTTGTACAGGGGTCTCATGCATGCACAGCCCTGCATAAATTGGTGTGAAGTGCTGGGTTGATTTTGTGCTGTGGTGAAATTTTGATTGTGGTTTGTTTGGTTCTGCATGTTCCTAGCTGCCTGCATATATTGCTGGGTAGTCCTGTGGTTTTTTAGTACTACAAGATCCTGGCTGTCTGCATAAATTTCTGGGCATAGCTGAGGTTGTTTGGTACTACATGATCTTGCTTAGGGTTCTGAGTATACAGGTGAGGTGATTGATTGTATTTTTGGTTGAGTGTGTTTTGGTTAGATGTTACTGGTATGTGTTTTAGGGATTCCAATTATACTCATATGGCCTTTCACTAGTTTGTGATACCTGGGTGTGATTTGAGCTGTCCACAATTGATTTTGGCTGTATCTTCTAAACTATCAGAAATAGAGGGGTAGTTTCTTCAGCTTAATGATACCAGGAACTTTGCCGTTGTGGTGCTCATTCTTGGACACTTCTGGACCAGTAAGGAAAAAGTAAAAGTTTTATGAACTCTTCTATAGCGGCCATTTATATCCTGGAAAAAAAAACTTTTTGATCCAGAATGATTCCCATATCCAGTTCCCAAGTTTCCTATCTCCCCTTCTCCTAGTTATCTAGGGTGACCCCTGGGTGCTTTTAGCCCGCTGTGTACGGTGTTCAAATCTCTCTTGCTTTGCATCTCTCTCCTTTCTTCTTTTGCCAATTGGCGGCTGAAGACTGTCTTGGCTTGGCTTGATTCTTGCACCCGCCGCCGGCGTTGCAACCAATCATCATCCCAATTTTCCAAAGAAAATCAGGACACCTAATCAGTCTTCCCCCTCCTTTTGTTGCCGTCATTGTCTGCGCGGCCAACAACAACAGTTGCTCTCATTTGCAACAACAACCCAGAAAAGATCCCCCTTGAGAGTGAGGACAGTCCTTGCTCCTTACAATCTTGATAACCTTGGCCAAGCGGGGATGATCTCACCCTCCAACCAATCCCTCAATCCTTTCACCAATCCTTTGCAAAGTTCAAGGATGATCCTGGCATCACCACTTCATCTTGACCATCCAAAGACAATTGGAACTCCGACCAACCAATCATCAAAAACGAATCCGTTAAAGACAATTGGTTGCACTTATAAATTGACTGATCACCTTGGATCACATCAACGCAGTGAGGAAAATAAACCATTTACCAATCACTTGCGGCTTCCCTTCCTCATCTTGCCGCAAACTCAATTTCTCCACCTCACTCCGGATCATCCCATCCCACCACCATCTTGCCTCTGACTGTTTTTGCAACTGTTGCACAACGTGCTTGCACTTACCATTTAAATTATAATCAGTAAACCCATCTCCCTTGCCTTAATCTCTCCAGGCTTGCACCACCACTCTTGCACATCTTGCGGTTGTCTGTGCGGCCTGCTGTTGCTTGTTCTCTGTCACCCGGGCTGTTTGTCAATGCTTGCAGCCAGCTCATCCCTTGACCTGCGCCCCTTATCATCTGTTTGGGCGGGTCCTGCTAGCAGTCATCCGCGGCCCAGCGGTTGCCCAGGCCCCTCAGCCTGTCTGCGTGGCCCCTCACCTGACTTGCACCTGCCTGTTCCCATCATTGGCACGGGCTGGTATCTTTCTGTTCCTGCTCATCTAATTTTTTTTTCATCATTCCAATTTTTTTTTCTTTTTCACTTCTTTTCGCAGTTGTTCCTCTTTTTCCTCATGAGCAGATGGATTTTCTTTAATTTTTCTTATTTTTTTCCGCTCCATATGTTTCATCTCTTGCAAATAGTCTACAGGGACCCATGGCCCATAAAAGGAGGGGCTCTCCCATGCCTTTTTTTTTAAAAAAAAAAAACATCCATGGGAGTATTTGCATATGTCCCCCTGTTATCGTTGAAATCTGATCCTCATCCTCATCCTGGGTATATCTATGATTGCCCCCTGATCCATTGATCCTCATTCTTTGCCCCTCTGTGGCCTGATCCTTATCACCAACCAATAGCCTTGCCGGTTGAAGAGAACTCTGTCTGTTGTAATTCTTGAGTTTATTATACCACTCCTTGATCCCTTTCTCTGACCATAGTGGTTTTGATCCCTCCTTAATCTTCTTTCTGGAGCCAATCACAATTGATTGAAGAACTCTTATAAAGCTTAAGACCTGGAGTGTATAACTCCCTTATTTTTTTGGAGTTGCATTCTTCCAGCGTACTCTTTAGTTCCTTGAGAAGTGTTGAGCTTATTCTTGCTTCAAATCAGTTACTTTTTGCTTTTAGAGCTTCTTAAACATAGTGATCTGTCTTGTACAGCCACCAACAGTTATCTGATACCTTTCAAGCGCTTGATTGCGGAGAGTTTGCCAGGTTCATTGAGAACCTGGAGGTTGGTTGGGTTTTAGTTGATCATCCCCAATCTTCTGCTGACGACCAGAGTTATTACCTTGTGGGCGTTGTTTACATCCAACAGCTTTGTTCTTTGAACTTTAAAAAACTTTAGCTTCTGTTGTCCCAGTTTTTCCCACATAATCTTGGCTCAGATAGTGCTGTTCCATTGCTACCAAACTACTATCATCTTTATCCTTTACTACTTGATTCCTTATTTACCAGGTTCTGGACCTTGATCTTGGTTACATTTAAATATTTTTGTAACACTCAGGAGGGAAGCCTAAACAGCACCTTTCCCCTCCACAGAAATGCCACGTCCTAGCACCGTTTGGAGTCTTACACTGTTGTGGTGACCAAATCTGGACACCCTGGACCAGATGCAGAAAATTTTAAAATTTTTTCTACAATGCTCTTATTTAGGTGTCATTAAAAAAAAAATTGGAATTTTTTTTGTATCAGTATCACTTCTCCAATTTTCTCATCCTTTCAAGCATTCCTCTGTCCTAGTGGTCTAGGACAGGCCTCTCTTGGTCTCATCACCTAGGCATTGCATTCAATTCCTTCTCTCTTTGTTCCCCCCCTTTCTTTTGGCCAAACGTACAGCCCGAGACCCGCTCCCCCCAAGATATTCCCACCATCTGATCCATCATCCTCATTGCCATCCTCATCCTCACCATCCAATCCTCAGGATTCATCACACCCTTTGCACCCATCCAGATCATCCTTCCAACAACAATATTGCCTGTCTTCACCCAGCATCTCTCCTGATTGCCACCCCACCCTCATCCCCGTACGACTTTGCCTCAGATGCCTCACTACCCTTCCAACGACCACTCCACAGTCATGTTCATCTTGACTTTCCTATTGGATAGTATACCTCTGACCCTATCCACCTCTCTATGGGCCATTTGGTTCCATCAGCTAGTGATCTTTGCCGTTGATCTACGCATTGGCTCCGCCCTCTGGATTGTCATCCCCAAGGGCATCAATAAAATCTATAGCAACCATCCCACCTCAATCTCACTCCTCGGCCTGTATCCAATCTTGATGACTCTTGAGATGACAGGATTCTTGACATTGATTGATCCAAGTTGATCATCATAATCATTACCCATTGATGATCCAATCCAACCTGGATCTCTGAACTGAATCTCAAGTTCTTCTTCCTATCAAATCTCACCATCAATCAATGTCCTGAGATTCTTAATCCATCAATCATTCCCACCCTCTTCCATCTTTGGGTGGGGGTGGAAAGCGTCGTCTACCGCCCGCAGACATCTGCAGGCAGTCTGGTTCATTTTCTTTCCCACCCCTTCCAAGTTTGGGTGAGGGGTGGGTGATCCTTGTGTAGTCGCGGGGGCCTGTCCGGGGACGGACGCAAGAGATGGTGAAGGGATGAGAAAGATCCCACCCCAGTCAGGGAGGCCGGATTTCCACCGGCCCGCGTGATCAATTTTTCTGATCATTGGAAATCAAAAAAAAAAAAAAAAAATTCTGCTCTATTTTTAGAATCAGTTGTACATAGTCTAACAGGGCCTCCTGAACATATAAGGAGGGGCTCTCCCCTGCCTTTTGGGAGGGGTATCATAGGGCACCCTACCAGAGAGTAACATCATCACCATCATCTTGAAATTAATTATCTGTGGGGTCTCATTCCCCTTTATCTGAGAACTGAATTCTGGGTACATCCATGATTGCCCCTTGATCATTGAGCCTCCATACTCCAATCCTGATCCTTGATTTTTATCACCAACCACTAGCCTTGCTGGTTGAAGAAGAATTTGACTGATTGAATTCTTGAGTGTTTTACACCACTCCTGATCCCTTTATCCAACCATACTGGTCCTGATCATCTTTTGATTATCTTTCTGGAACCGGTCACGTTTGACTGAATAGGTTTTATTAAGCTTAAAAACTGGAGTGTTAAACCTACCTTTATTTCTTTTTGAAGTTGAATTCCGCCACGCTACTCTTGAGTCCCTTGGGAATTGTTGGGTTATTCTTGTTTTCAATCAGTTATTTTTTTGCTTCTAGAGCATCATCAAACAATTAGCTTTGTCTTGTGCAGCCACCCAAAGTTATCTGGTACCCTTCAAGCGCTTGATTGTGGAGATTTGGGCGGGTTCATTGAGAACCTGGAGATTGTTTGGGATTGAGTTAATCTTTCCTAAGCTTCTGCTGACGACCAGAGCTATTAGCTTGTGGGCGTTGTCACTTAAAATTGCCTTGTCTTGTTGAACTCTGAACAATCCTTGACTTCTTCTATTCAAGTTTTCACCAGCATCATCTTGCCTCAGATAGTGTTGTTTCCCCAGATACTGACTAATATCATCTTTATCCTCTTACATTTGGTCCCTTGTTTACCAGGTTCTGAACTTTGATCTTGGTTACATTTAAATATTTTTGTGACACTCAGGAGGGCATCCTAAACAGCACCTTTCTCCTCCACAGAACTGCGAGGGCCTAGCACCATTTGGAGTCTTACACTGTCCTTTAGCTACAGCAAGTGATATTGGTGTTGGAATAGTGATAATTCAAAGAAAATTAAATAAAATGCTCAAATGGTTGATTTAGAAGCAAGTGCAAAGTTTGAGTTATTTGGTTGATTGATTTAAATTTATTTTTCAAGAGGGCCACAGTTTATGCAAACAGGGGATCTTTATTGGATAAAAACCTCTCTTCAAGGGGCTCTTTTGAACCATGTAAAGACCTTGGGACAATGAGCTCCTAATACATTAATCAAAAGGGCTTTACTCAAGGGGATTGGGTGGACTGGATGACTCAAAGCACTTATTCCTGGAGGCAAGGAAGAGATAACTTAATAATTCAAGCAGAAACTCCAAGAAACTTGTAGAAATTCATGGTTTAAAGGGTCTCAGGACAATTGTTGGGGAGTATTGCTGATATTTTTCAATGAAATCAACAATGGGTTAGAATTAGTAATTATACCATCAGACTGAGGCCATAAATCACTTTTTTATCTTGAATAAACACTTGATCACGGATGGCAAGGGGTCTGGATTGATTAATTAAAAATTACTGGAGTTCAAACCATCTAAAAGGGTTGGTTTATATACTTTTCTGGGGTAATAGGATCCTCTCAGGGAACGTAGAGAGTGTTGTGCTTGTGTGCTGAGGCTGGCAGGCTGACCAGGGCTAGCTTGGCACATAGTCCTGTTGCTGTCAACTGGCTAGCCTTGCCGGTGTCATATTTCTATGTGAAATAATTTTCAGAAGTTATTTAAATATTAATTTTTTTATTTTTATGGCTCAGAAATACTTCCTTATTTTGTATTACTTTCTTTTGATTGGCATGTGTAGAAGTGGGTATTTTTAGATTCTACGCTATCTTTTGAACATGTTGGTAGTTTTTGATAATTTTTTGGTAGACTTCTTGGTGTTTTTTGTGGTTCATAAATATTTGGCAATGTTATTCACGTGACAACCTTTATTAATTTTTCTCACAATTTATATGCTTTATTGATTTGATTTTCATATTTTTATTCAATTTTCTTAGGTTTCAAACATTTCCCTATCCGCTAGTCAACTTCTTACATATGCATGATGTATGCATGCAAGTTGTAGCATGTTCCTGCTGTACCTGGTTGTTGGAAGTAGCGCAACTGATGTTGACACGCGCAGGGTTGACAGCTGGGTCTGGGAATCTTTCATCAGTCATTTTGCTTGCAGGTTTCTTGAAATGCGCCTACATACTGAGTTCCAGGCGTGTGTACCCTTGCTATATGAATGCGGGGCTGCACGCTGGAATTGTGAAATAACACAGATCTGCCTGTAACTCCTAAAATATACACAACACCTCAATTCTGAATGAATTCTAGATGTGAAACGTATACATGGAATTGTTTGTAAAATATCAGAATGGCCAAAAGGTGCCCTAGTGGTGCCATGGTTTATTGATCTTTTTCTTCTGAAATTATTTAAAAATATAAGGAGTTGGAATTCAAGGATGGGGTCAATGAGTGACCCTACCTAATTTTGGGTGGCGAATCCATTTCTGCAAAAATATATACACATTTCCAACTTCCTCTAATTTTATTGTTTATTTTCTGTTTTTTATCTGCTTTGACATGTTGCTCTTGTCAACTAGCAAGCTGACCTTTCTACTAGGAGTCTTCATGTTCATCAAAAATCTCACAGCATTACAATCCATAATTAATTGGAAAGTGGTGCCTTCTCAGTAATAGTGGAACTTCTTTAGAGCCCGTACTAGAGCCAAGAATTCCATCTGAATGGCTGCATAATTTCCCATTTCTTTCAATTTTATTATTTATTTTCTGTTTTTAATTTGCTTTGAAAGTTTGCTCTTGTCAACTAGCAAGCTGACAAGTTTTTCTGGGTGACTAAGGTTTATTTTTGTTTTAGAATACATTCCTGAGGTTACTTTTATGATTGGGATTATATTTATACTAGAAAATTGAGTCTGATGGCTACAGGTAAGGTTTGGTCTACCACACCAATTTTTCCAATCTTTTTTGCTAGGAGTCCAGGGGAGAATAAGGGAAAAGTTAGTTAATTCTGGATCTATGATCACAACTAGGTATAATAGTTTCAAGCTTCCGGCTTTTCTTGTCCTTAGGAGTGCAGTGGATCAAGTCATTAAAGTTCAAACATCCCTAACTTTTGAAAAACCCCACACCACTGAACCTGCTCCCACTCCCTCATTTTCTGAGTCTAACAAAATTATGAGGAAAATGGAGGCCAGTCATTGTCCCAAATCACTTACTCAGCCCAACAAAGAAACTGAAACTATTTATGAAATCACCAAACTTCTCCAAGCTTTCAAAAATAAAATTTATCAAAAGATTTCTGGTCTTGCTGCTCCAAAAACTTCTGACTCTGTTCCTAGATCCACTCTGGTCTGCTACAATTGTCATAGGGAAGGTCATGAAACTGGAAGATGCCAAGGAATCCAGAATGATAAGGACAAAAAGTTGGTGGAACAGAAGGGAATTAACTGTTTTCTTCCTAATGGTGCTCTGATCCCTTTTGATTCATCCCTTGCTATCTGTCATGTGGTGGCCTCTTTTCAGCCATCTCCTTTAAGCAAGTGTCTTTGGCCTCTTGGGATTTTTGATCTTCCTGTGGTAATCTTCAACAATGGTATCCTCCATCTATCTCTTCCTCTAGCTTCTCTGGAGCTTATCAAGCTGGTCCTGCTAGGAAACAACATGAGGAACCCAAACCTCACAAATCTCCTCCTTTGCCATCCACTATCCTTTGTAAACAAGTCAAACTTTTATCATCCACTGAACCACCTTCCTCTGTGGTGGAAGACATGGACATAGAAACAGAACCTCTTATGGAAAGGTTTTAAAACCACACTGATCCTTCTCCTCCACCTGCTGCATCACCCCAACCTGCTGATCCTATCATAATCCATGCTTCACCTGATTATCCTCCCTCCACCCAGCCCAAAGTTTGGTTTGAGAGGGGAATCTCTAAGGACCACCCCAATGCTGTGGAAGGGGTATTAATAAAAATTCCTGATCTAAAAATTCCTGATTTATCTCTTTCTGAGCTCCTGTCAATTTTTCCCTCTATTTCTGAAGGGATGAAGGGATGGGTCTCTTGTCAACGTGTTGAAATTGGCTATGAAGAATTGAAGGTTTCCTCTGGAACATTGTTTGAGGACTCTGGCGGAACTGATCCTTCCTCAGATTGAAACCTGTATTCTTTTCCGCTTGGTTTTTTTCCTTGTTGTCTTGGCAAATCAGATAAAATGATTTCTCTCCTGGTGAATTTGGGTTCTCAACTCAACCAGATTTCTGATTCTATTGCCTACAAACTCAAGCTCAGTCCTAGATTTAGCTTCAAATCTACGGTGTATGGAATAGGGAATCATTCTTGTGAGTTAGTTGGTATTTCTGAGGATGTTTCAGTTTAAATTGGTCAAAATATTGTTGGAACCTGTCATTTCTGGATTACTTGTTTGGAAGGACCTATGATCTTGATTCAACTGTTTTTAATGTACTTTAGTGCTACCTTGATGTTTTCTGATCAAGTTGGGAAGATAATTCTTCTGCCCAATGCTGATTGAAGGAAGATTGAAGTTCCTCTCTGATCCTTGTATTTGTCTTTTTGGGAAAGATATTTCCCTGGTCATCCACCTCAATCAGTTCTCAAGGGGAAGAAGAAGGAAAATTTTAATTCCTCAAATTTTTTTAGGGGAGTAGTTGATTCTACTGATAATTATAGTTCTTCCCAGCCTCAAACTTCAACTCAAGGATCAACTCTCATTCAGAAGACTTATTTTATTTTTTTTCTCATGATTTTCTTCTGATCTGAAACGTATTAAAAATCAAAAACGTTTCAAAATAAAAAATCTAAAAGAGATTCACTCTCTCTCTGGGTCTTTGGTTTCTTCTTTTCCTTGTTCCCTTAATCCTGTTCAATCTACTTTTACTTCTAGTGTTAATATCTGAAATTATTATAAACTAGATCTTTATCCTGATTCTCTTCTTAATGATTTTGGTATGGAGGAATATGGACTTCATTGGAGGCACTTGGGGGTTAAAGTAAGTTCTCCAAATTATGCACCACTTGGGAATTCTTCTACCATAATTTTTCAAACTCTACCTTATGCCAAATTTTTGAGCACCTTGGAAGGCCTTTTTCTTTTTTTCCTTCCATTTCTAGGACTCTTTTGGATGGATAAAGATATTTTTTTCAAATTTTCAATCACTCCCAAGATGAATAAATGGCCATTCTCCTGTCTCATTTTCTTTGTATTCTTCCTCTTACTAATATCTTTAAATTCAATATGCAGACTAGGGACAGTCTGTAAGTTGGGTAGAGATAAGGTGACCAATTTGTTACACCTCAAGGAAAGGGGAAAAATTTAAAAAACAATTGTTAGTTTTTTACCTCATCAAAAATTTTTTTTAAAATATATATATATATATATTTTCCACTCTTGTTTGTATTTATCAATTGTAAATAGTCAAAAGGGTCTCTTTCCCATAAGAGGAGGAACTCTCCCCTGCCTTGTTCCCATGAATCATCCATGATTCATGAATCATCCATGATCCATGAATCATCCATGATCCATGAATCATCCATGATCCATGAATAATCCATGATCCATGCATCATCCATGATCCATGCCTCATCCTTGATACAGCTAAAATTTTTATCATTGATCTATTGGTTATCATCAAAATCATTTGATTCAATAAAAATCTGATCCATCATCCGGGGAATTCATCTTCAATATTTTTAGCTGGGTATATCTATGATTTCCCCCTGATCCTTGAGCCTCCCTACTCAAATATTTGATCTGTCCCTCTGTGGCCTTGTCTGTTATCACCAACAAATAGCCTTGCTGGTTGAAGAAAAATTAATTTGGTTTAATTCTTGAGTGTTTTAAGCCACTCAATTGATCCCTTTCTCTGAATGCTTTGTTTCTGATAATTCATTTGATTGTATCTCCAGAACCAGTCAGGTTTGACTGAGAGGTTTATTTCAGTTTGAAACAAGTAGTTTTAAACCTCCCTTTATTCTGTTAAAATTGAATTCCGCCACGCTATTCTTGAGAACCTTGAAAATTGTTGGGTCATTCTTGTTCAAATTTGATACTGCATTGCTTCTAGAGCTTTGTAGAAAAAATTGCTTTGTTTTGTACAGCCAGCCAATTTTATCTGTTACCCTTCAATCACTTGATTTTGGAGAGTTTGGAAGGTTCATTGAGAACCTGGAAGTTGGTTGGGCTTGAGTTTATATGTCAGCTCTCTGATACCAGGAACCTTTCAGTCCTTTAGCTACAGAGAGTGATAAAAATGCTGGAATGATAATCATAATTATTATTCCAATAATAAACACTTATCAGCTCAAATAAATGATATAATAAGAGCAGTTGCAAGGTTTAATTTGTATTTTAATAAATTGTTTTCAATATAATATAAAAGAGGGGCCACAGTATTATACTACTGGGGATCTTTAAAGACTAGCAACCTCTCTTCAAGGGGCCTCCTTAGGCAGTTTAAGAACCTTGGAATAAATATGGGTGCCTTAGAAAGGACTTATTCCACTAATGGCCGTGCGCAACAGCACAAATGGCCAAGACAGGAAGGGTAAAACTCACTCTGAGAAATTTACCACAAGAATCCTGGAATAATTGGAAGGTTTTCAGAGCAGATGGGGTAGATTGCTCAACTGAACTTCAAGGATTGATTGGTTAATAAGGATAAATAATACTACTATAGACTAAGTCATAAATCACTTGCTTATCTTCATATAAGCACTTGATCAACAATGAAACTGTGTCTGATTGATAATAAATAATTCCTGGTAACTGATTATGGAATAATGGATCCAAAGAGGTCTGTATGAATACCTTTTTGGGTGATTTTGAGGTTCTCAGGGCACATAGAGAGGATTCTGCTCGTGGGCTGAGGCTGAAAAGCCAGTCAGGGAAAGATGGGCACGTTCAATTGGTGCTGTCAATCAGCTGTCCTTAGATCTGCTGCATTTCTGTACTATTTTAGCCACAGGATCTGTTAATCTTTTATGGTGTAAATTTGATCATTCTGTACTCATCCTTCATTTTTACTATTAATATTGCTCTAAAGCGGGCAGATGTGGATGTTTAATGATTTTCCATTATTTGCTGATCATGTAGATAATTTTTAATAATTTTTATGAACACTCTTTGTAGTGTTTTGTGGTCTTCAAAGATCAGGGTCAGTGATTTACGTGGTAATCCTTGATCTTTGATTTATTATTAAAAAATGTTTTAAAATTAATTTGCATTAGTTTTGTTTAAGTTTTGATCTTTTTAGATCATTAGTAATGCATATGTCAGTTTGTTACATATACTAGGCAACTCTAACTAGTTTGTAGCTGTTCTGAGCGGTACCTGGCTGTCAGATTAGTCACAACGGATCCAGACGCGGGGATCAGTTAGTACAGATGCGCGTGGGGTAGGATCCGCTGCGTTTGTGGAAGAATTAGCTGCGCGCGAGTCTGTAGTACGTGGGAATCTTCTAATACGATTACGGAGGGATATGTAATGATGCAGGGCTGTGCGTGGGCATTGTGACATAACACATTTCTGTGTGTAACTCCTAAAATATACACAACACCTCAATTCTGAGTAAATTTAGGTGTAAACCCTATATGTGACAACACGTGTGAAATATTAGAATGGCCAAAAAGTGCCATACTGGTGTCATAATTTTTAAAACTTTTCTTTTTAATTATATTAAAAATGTAAGTACTTGGAATTCAAGGGTGGGTTCAGTGATTGACCCTACTTAATTTTGGGTGAAGAATCCATTTCTGTAATAATATTTATGGATTTCTCACTCCTTATTTTGTTAATTGAGATATTCTTATTTTTCATAGTTTTTTTTTGCTATTTGTCATAGTTTTGTGTTGCTATTTGACAGGTTGCTCTGTACATAATAGCAAGCTGAAATTATATTTCCTAATATTCTTCTTACAACCAGATTTGTTAGCTTGTGGGTGTTGTTACTTACAACTCCCCCATTCTGTTGAACTCTGAACAAACTTTAACTTAGTTTTTTCAATTATTTTCCAGCACCATCTTGCCTCAGATAGTGTTGTCTTCCATCTATACCAAGTAATTCAAAACTCATCCCTTCCATTTATTCTTCATTCAAAAGGTTCTAGACCTTGATTCTGGTTAAATTTACATATTTTGGTAACTCTTAGGAGGGAAGCCGAACAGCACCTTTCCCCTCCACAGAACTGTGTTGAGCTCAGCACCGTTTAGATTCTCACATTTTGTGTTGGGTTAGGACCCTTATATCTAGTATGCCACACATATTTCAAGCCTTTCAGCTTGCTAATATTGCAGAGAAAGCTGCAAAAGTAACAGAAATAACATAAAAATAAAAATATTAAAATTAACCTAAGAAGGAGTAGGAAAACCATAAATATTAATTAAAAAATGGATTCTCCACCCAAATGTAGGTAGGATCACTCACTGAACCCACCCTTGAAATCCAACTCCTTATCATTTTAAATAATTAAGAAAGGAAAGACCAAAATACCACGGCACCACTATTGTACTTTTTTGGCCAATTAAATATTTCACATGTATTTTCACGCAAATGTTTCACTCCTAAAATTCATTCAGAATTGAGGTGTTGTGTATATTTTAGGAGTTACAGGAGGAAATTTGTTCTGTCACAATTCCTGCACGCAGCCGCAGCAGCCAATACACCCAAGCGCGGCTGAGCTACAGCAATTTCACCATGCCAAAGCCCTGTATGCAGCCCCAGGCCTCTGACAAGTATGCAGCCGTGGGACTAAGGGTTGAAAAAGTGAAAGGCGGCCTGAGAAACCTAGGTACCTGTTAAGAATTGCCTCCTTACAAGTTCCCTCTACCATCGGACCACCGCTGTGGTGCCCCATCCTGGACACCCTGGCTGCCTTAAGACCTCAATCCATAAACTGTTGCGCAAACGTACCATCTGGCTGAACAACTTATCCTCAGGCTCATCCAAACCGTCCTTTACCCGCGCGCGCGCGCGCCGCGCCGTGCCTCCCCGCGCTCCTTTCATCCGCGCGCGTTGCGCGTCCTTTATCCGTGTTGCTTGTCATCTCCGCCGTTGTCATAGCACGTCCTCATCTTTGTTGTTGCGTGTCTTCATCTTTTTAGTCGCGCGTCCCAATCTCCTCATTGCTACCTTTGCGCGGCGCTCATCCATGATTGACTGAATCCATCCCGACCGCACCCCCAAGCATTTGGCAAATCCTTGGATCCATCAAACCTCCCATTGCACTTGATCTATCAGTTGTGGATCTCAAGGCCCTCAAGATTTACTCAACTTTCTCAAACCAATCTCCTATCCGCCCATCTGCGCTCTCATGGACTTCATCCGTCACCTTTCCTGGGACTCTCCCACCCGCTTCCGCCTTCAGAAGAGTGCCAACGACCGCCCACGGACATCCGCGGCGGTTTGGTTCATTTCTCTCTCCCACCCGCTTCCGCCTTTGGACAAGGGTGTGGAGATAGCTGATCTCCACGATCCCTCAACATGCACCGGTGGGTGTGTTTACTCAATTTTGACACCATA
Organism: Puccinia polysora; assembly: GCA_025617555.3. Classification (NCBI taxonomy): domain Eukaryota; kingdom Fungi; phylum Basidiomycota; class Pucciniomycetes; order Pucciniales; family Pucciniaceae; genus Puccinia; species Puccinia polysora. The sequence goes on from CM062620.1 coordinate 6,389,022, forward strand.
ATTACTTTTCCTATTATCCAATCTCTCATTTCATTCTTTGATCTCATCCCTCTTCATCTCAACCCTTTCATTCCTTTCATCCCTCTTCGATCTCATCCCTCTTCATCTCATCCTCCTGACTCTCATCTACCATCTCATCCCTTCTTACTCTCATTCTCCAATCATCCCTTCTCACTCTTATTCCATCTCTTCCGATCTAACTGAATTCTCCAACTTCTCATCTTGACCTATCTTCCCCATCAGTTCAATCCATTATCCCTTCTCAAATCATCAAATCTTGCCCTTTGATCAATCTCTTCACTCAATCCAATCTCATCCTTTGAAAGTCAACTCAATCATACAATCGACCAATCTCAGTCCTCAAAGGTCTCAATCTCATCAATCAACTATCATTCATTTCTGTCTAGTTGTAAGATCTTTACTCACGCTCTTTTCTCTTTCTTAAGATTCTGCTCCCACTGTGTTCTTTCTCCATACAACTTTTTTTTCAGAATATTCTGTTTTCTGACATCATACGTTGTAGTCTGCTGGTTCTATTTGAAATAAATTTCATCAGCTCTTCAAAGGGGTGGGTGACTCTGGTATTGTTACGCGCGCCCATCCACAGATGGACGCGAGTGACCACATGGTTGCCTTCCCTTTTCTGCTCTATTTGTAGAATCCGTTGTATATAGTCTAACAGGGCCTCCTGCCCATATAAGGAGGGACTCTCCCCTGCCTTTTTAATCATCATTGGAAATCATCAGAACATGGAACAATCCAGAATGAAATCAGCACACCTTTGATCCTTGAGCCTCCATACTCAACCCTTGATCCCTTATCCTTATCATCAACCAATAGCCTTGCTGGTTGAAGAAAAATTCTGTCTGTTGGAATTTTTGAGTGTGTCATACCACTCCTTGATCCCTTTCTCTGACCATAATGGTCCTGATCCCTGATCACCTTTCTGGAGCCAATCACCATTGATTGAAGAGGTGTTATTAAGCTTAAGACCTGGAGTGTTATACCTCCCCTTAGCTTTTTGGAGTTGCATTCTGCCAGCCTACTCTTGAGTCCCTTGAGAAGTGTTGAGGATATCCTTGCTTCAAATCAGTTACTGTTTGTTTTAGAGCTTCTTAAACATTGTGCTTTTGTCTTGTACAGCCACCCTAAGTTATCTGGTACCCTTCAAGCGCTTGATTGCAGAGAGTTGGGAAGTTTCATTGAGAACCTGGAGGTTGCTTGGGTTTGAGTTGATCATCCCCTATCTTCTGCTGACGACCAGAGTTATTAGCTTGTGGGCGTTGTTTACACACAACAGATTATGTTCTTTGAACTCTAGGAAGACTTTAACTTCTTTTGTTCAAGTTTTCCCTGCTTAATCTTGTCTCAGATAGTGCTGTTCCATCGCTACCGAACTATTATCATCTTTATCCTCTACTCCTTGAGTCCTCATTTACCAGGTTCCTGACCTTGATCTTGGTTAAATTTAAATATTTTTGTAACACTCAGGAGGGCAGCCTAAACAGAACCTTTCCCCTCCACAGAACTGCCACGGCCTAGCACTGTTTGGAGTCTTACATTTGGTCACCCGGGCCGGGATCAAACCAGCAACCTTGGGATTTACAGTCCCAACTTGAAGCATCAACTCCGAAATCCAATCCAATTTTTTTTTCTTTTCTTTTTGTTCCTTTTTTTTCTCATCTGTGGAGGCAGCTTGGTCTATAAGTAAGTCCTCCCAATTGTGCACCGCCTGGGCAAGATCCTTGTTGTTTTTGTGAAACTCTACTCTTGCCACACTTGTGAGCCACCTTGGAACTCTGCTCGTTTGGATCTCTTAGGAACCCTTCAACATGGAATCTGCTGGATCCTCTTTATCTGTTCCTGCCAAGATGGTCAAAATCAAACCTCAGAACAAAAATTTAGGCTTTAATGGGACCAATGTAAAACAATTCCTGGACTACTATGAGATGGCTGTGGAAGTGGATGGTGCCAGTGAATATGATATGGCTTATCAGTTACAGTTTTTTATCTCTTCTGACAAAGTTATGGAGGTTATTGAATCATTTGAGGGATTTGAAACTCACAACTGGCGGCTCCTGAAGGAGGCTATGTTAGCCTATTGGGGAAAAATAGATGTAGCCAGATTTACTTTGCAAGACTTGGATGCCCTAGTCTCTCAATGGATCTCCAATGGTGGTATCTCCTCAGCCTCTGACTATCAGAATTTTAGAAAATCTTGGGACCCTATCCAGTCCTATCTTATTGGGAACAATCACATTGATACGTTGGACAAAATTCAAGTGCGATTTTTTCAGTCTTTCTCTCCAGGAGTGCAGGAAAGAATTAAGGATGAATTGGTGAAATCTGGATCCATGATCACAACAAGAGACGATTGATTCAAGCTCCCTGCTTTCATGGTTCTTAGGAATACTGTGATTAAAGTGATGAAAGGTCAAACAGCTCTCACCTTTGAGAAACCTAAAATCACTGAACCAGTCCTTGCCCCCTCTTTTCAAGCATCTAAAAAAATCATGAATAAGATGGAAGCCAATCGCAGACCTACACCCAATCCTCAGACTCACCCGGAGACACCTACTATAGATGAGATCACTAAATTACTTCAGGCATTTGAGAATAAAATAGATCAGAAAATATCATCTTGAGCCACTCCTAAACCTGCTAATTCTGTTCCTAAGTCTACTATAGTTTGTTATTATTGCCATAGGGAAGGCCATGGTACCGGTAGATGTCCTGAACTCAAGAAGGAAAAGGAGGAGAAGTGGTGCTTTGATCCCTTTTGATTCGTCTTGACCAATCGTTCATATGGTGGCCTCATACCAGCCACCAACCCCTAAGAAGGCATCCTTGGTCTCTGTGGATTTTCAATCATCATGTGGAACTCTGCAACCTTGGTATCCTCCAGCTATCACTTCTTCCAGCTTCCCTGGCACCTATCAATCCAATCCAGCTAGGAAACGCCATGAGGAACCAAAACCTCATAATTCTCCTCCTGTTCCATCCTCCATTCTGCAAAAACCCGTTAAAGGCCGATCTTCACCTGAGCCTCCTTCCTCTGATGTGGAAGGCATGGAAGTAGAAAGGGAACCGCTTATGGAAAGGTTCCAGGACAACACTGATCCTCCCCCTCTTCAACCTGCCCAACTCTCAGATCCTCTTCCATCACCTATTACACCTGATCTTCCTCCCTCCACCCAGCCCAAAGTTTGATTTGAGAGGGTCATCTCCAAGGACTACCCTAATGCTGTGGAAGGAGTATTAAAGAAAATTTCTGATCTTAAAATCCCCAATCTATCTGTGGCTGAACTCCTGTCAATCTCTCCATCTGTGGCAGAAGGGATGAAGAAATGGGTTTCTCGTCGATGTGTGGAGATTGGTCTGGAAAAATTAAAGGTCTCCTCTGGTACTCTGATAGAGGATTCTGGTGGAACATATCCCTCTTCAGATACCAACCTGTATTCCTGTCCTCTTGGTTTTCTTCCAGGTTGTCTTGGTGATTCAGATAAAACGGTTTCTCTCCTTGTGGATTTGGGTTCTCAGCTCAACTTGATTTCGGACTCCATGGCCTGCAAGCTGAAACTTAGCCCAAGGGTCAGTTTCAACTCTGCGGTCTATGGAATTGGGAATCAGTCCTGTGAACTGGTTGGTATTGCTGAGGATATTCCTGTTCAAATTGGTCAAAATATTGTTGGCACCTGTCACTTCTGGATCACTCATCTGGATGGTCCCATGATCTTGGGAAGGCCTTTCTCAATGGACTTTGGTGCTAACCTGATGTTCTCTGATCAAGTTGGGGAGAGAATTCTCCTCCCTGATGCTGATGGCAGAAAAATTGAAGTCCCCCTTTGTTCTTTGGATTCTGGTTGTTGGGAAAGAGACTTCCCTGGTCACCCTCCCAAATCTTTCCTGAAAGGAAAGCAGAAAGAGAACTCTCATTCCTTTCATCCTCATTTTTTAGCAGAATAGTTTGCCCTACTGATAGTTGTAGTTCTCCTCAGCCTCAGAATTCAACTCATGGACCAACTCCCACCTCAGAGGCCCATCTTTCTTTTTCCTCATCACTTTCTTCTCATCCAAATAAGATCAAAACCCAAACATATGATAAATTCGAAAAATCCAAAAATATTTCTTCTCCGTCTGGATCTGTTATATCTTCCTTTCCTTTTTTTTCAGCCTGATCACTCATCTTCTATTCCAGTTTTGAATCTCCGCAATGAGTCTAAACTAGATCTTAATCTCAATTCTTTTCTTGGTGGCTTTGGTATGAAGGAGTTTAATATTAGGTGGAGGCACTTTGGGATAGAAGTAAGTCCTCGCAATTGTGCACCACCAAGGGCTTCTACTACTGTTATTTTTGAAACTCTACCCTGTGCCACACATGTGAGCAATGTGTTATCTTTTGGATCCTCTTTTATGGAGAAGGCACCTTTCAACGACGCAGCAGAACATTGGACTTGGAAGATGTTGGAACACGGCCTCAGTTTTCGTAGTCAGGTTTCACTGGTCAATGCTTGGAGGAAGCAGGGATTCCTCTCCTTTGCCACCAAGTACAAACCAGTTGCAAAGAAGGTCCAGCCAGTCAACCACCCAATGCCTCTCAACCTCAACCCTCCTCTTATGCGTCCTCCGCTATCCCGCAATCCTTACTGTGGTCTATCCAAATCCCTCACTGGTCCATTTATTCCCTCTGGTCGGGTCACTGAAGAACGTCTGAAAGTGGTCAATTTTGGTCCAGATGGATGGCTTCTTACTGATGAGTTGAATTTGATCAAAAATATCTTTTCTCTAAGGGAAAAATCAATTGCATTCTGTGACAAAGAGAGGGGTCTCTTGAAAGAATCCTATGTTCTCCCTTACATCATCCCGGTGGTTGAACATGAGCCTTGGCAAAAGAGAAAGATCCCAATCCCTGCTACTAAAGTTGACAAATTCATCAAGTTGGTCCGCCAACAAGTCCAAACCGGTTTATACGAAAAATTGACTTCTAGCTATTCCAGTCCTGTTTTCTGTGTTCTAAAGAGTAATGGTAAACTTAGAGTAGTTCATGATCTCCAACCACTTAATAAAGTTACTATTAAAGACTCTGGCATGCCGCCTGCCACTGAAGAATTTGTTGAATCCTTCTCTGGGAGAGCTTTCTATGGTCTAGGTGAAATTATGGGTGGCTATGACGAACAATCCTTGCATCCTATTTCTTGTCCCCTCACTAATTTTGATACTCCCCTTGGTCGATTTCAGTTGACTCGATTGCCTCAAGGTTCCACCAACTCGGTTGCAGTCTATCAGGCTCAGATGATGTGGATCCTCCGGGACACAATCCCAGATCATGCGGGTATCTTTATTGATGATGGTGGAATTAAAGGTCCAGTTTCTGACTATGATAATGAGCTCTTACCTTGGCACTCAGGAATCAAACGATTTGTCTGGGAGTATGCTACTGTTTTGGAAAGAATTTTGTTTTGAATTGAGGAATCTGGCCTTACTGTCTCTGGATCAAAACTTTCCACCTGTGTCCCTGCCTTTGAAATCTTTGGTCATATAGTCTGCAAGGACGGAAGAAAGATGGCACCCTCTAAAGTCAACAAAATCATCTCCTGGCCTACCCCAATAAATCCAACAGAAGTTAGAGGTTTCCTAGGTTTTGTAACTTATTTCAGGATCTTCATTCCCTCATTATCCAAAATCTGTATTCCCTTGCGTCGCTTAACCAGGAATGATGCTGAATGGATTTGGACCCAAGACTGCGAACAATCATTTCAGTTGCTCAAAACAATTGTTGGGAAAGAAATTGTTTTTAAAAAGATCACTTATGGACCCAGAGCCGGCAAGATCAAGCTGGAAGTGGACTCTAGTTATCAATCTTTTGGGGCTTTCCTTACCCAGGAAGATGAAAATGGTTTGGATTGTCCTGCTCTGTATGAATCTCTTCATTTCTCAGATGTGGAATCCAGGTACTCCCAGCCAAAACTGGAACTTTGCGGTGTGGCCCAAATGTTGAAGAAGCTTCAGACTGTCCTTTGGGGTCAACACTTTGAGTTACAAGTCAATGAGCGATCTATTATTGAAATGATCAACGCCCCCAGCCTCCCAAATGCTCCCATGACTTGTTGGGTGGCTTTCATCCAGTTTTTCTCTTTTGATATTGTTCACAGGCCTGGAAAATCTTTCACCATGCCTGATGGTTTATCTCAACAACCTATTGGAGACAATGAATCAGAGGTTGGAATGGATTTTGATGAGGAAGAACCCTTGGTCCACCCTGTCTTTGCCTTCTCCTCCAAAAATTACTCTGGTTTCTGGCTTAAGTTGGAGCAGTACCTTTCAACTCTCCAAAGACCCCCTGATCTCTCTGCCAAAGAATTTTGGTCCCTTAAAAGGAAGTCCTCCAACTTCTTTGTCCAAGGTTCTAGGCTTATGAAAAGGTCAACTCCTTGTGCACTTGTTGTGGTCACTATCCCTTCCAAGCAAGATTCAATCCTGGAAAATCTCCATGAAGGCCTTGGTCATTGTGGGGAAACCAAAACTTATCGACGAATATCTGAAAGATTCTGGTGGCCATCCCTGAAGAAATATGTCGCTCAATGGTGTAGGAGTTGTGAAGTGTGCCATAAATGTGATATTAGGCGCCCGGCCAAAATTTGTTACCCCACTGAAGAATCCACTGTCTTTGGGAGGATTGCTATGGATGTGGTTCACATTAAGGCTGGTGGAGCTAATACCTCATTTTGGCTAGAGATGATTTTTCTGGATGGGTTGAAGCAAAGTTTCTTAAGAACCTCAGCTCTGAATCAGTAGCAGCTTTCCTTCATGAGACTTGGACAATGCGTTATGGCTTGGCCCAATCTTATTCTATGGATGGTGGCCCAAAATTTGGTGGAAAACATGCTGAAATGATCCAATCGCTCCCTGGACAACATAGAGTTACTACTCCATATTATCCTGAAGGAGAAGGCATGGTGGAAAGAGGCCATGCTCCTTTGAAGGCTGCTCTTGTCAAATTGGCTGGTGAAAGTGGCAAGAATTGTCAAAAGTTTCTCCCCTTGGTCCTCTTCTCTGATCAAATTTCCACCAAGCGAACCACTGGTTATTCTCCTTATGAAATCATCTTTGGTCAGAGGGCTGTTCTTCCTCTTGATCTTGAGATGGAGTCTTTCTTGGGCATCCGCTGGGAACAAGTTTCCTCAACTACTGACCTATTAGTTGCCAGATCAAAGCAGCTGGAGCAGAGTGAAGATATTTGTAACAAAGCTTATCAGAAGATGATGGAATCAAGAGAAAAAACAGTTCAGTATTGGGAAGAAAAAAACCAGAATCAAATCAGGGATCCTTTAAACCCTGGTGACCTGGTATTGGCTTATAATCATTCCTTGGAAACTCAGTGGGGAAAGCTTTTCTCTAACCGCTGGAATGGTCCTTACCAAGTAGTCCGTCAAGTTAGAGGTGGATCATATCTTTTGGAGGAGCTGGATGGTACTCAGATGGCCAGAAGGTTCTCTGCTGATCAGGTCAAGAAATTTCACTCTTGTGGAGGCAACTTGGTCCAGAAGTAAGTCCTCCCAATTTGTGCACCATCTGGGCAAGATCCTTGTTGTTTTGTGAAAAATCTACTTCATGCCACGCGTGTGAGCACTTGGGACGCCTCCTTCATTTTATCCCAGCCACTTCTAGTATTTTTGGTTGGATCAACAAATTTTTTCTCAACCACTCTCAAGATCAAAATGGCCATTCTTTGGTTTCAATCATCTTTCTTTCCTTTCTTTTTTCTATGGCATCAAACTCGGGAGCAGACTAGGGACAGTCTGTAAGTTGGGGAGAGATGTGGTGCCCCATCCTGGACACCCTGGCCGCCTTAAGACCTCAATCCATAAACTGTTGCGCAAACGTACCATCTGGCTGAAAAACCTATCCTCAGGCTCATCCAAACCGTCCTTTACCCGCGCGCGCTGTAAGACTCCAAACAGTGATAAGCCGTGGCAGTTTTGTGGAGGGGAAAGGTGCTGTTTAGGCTGCCCTCCTAGGAGTTACAATAATATTTAAATGTAACCGGAATCAAGGTCCAGAACCTTATGGATGAGAAATTAAACTAAGAGAAGAGGATAAGAGTTGTCGGTAGCGATGGAAACAACACTATCTGAGACAAGATGGTGCAGGGAAAGACTTGAACAAATAAGTCAAGGTTTGTTCAGAGTTCAATAGAACAAGGCAGTTTTAAGTAACAACACCCACAAGCTAATAACTCTGGTCGTCAGCAGCTGATTAGGAAAGATCAACTCAATCCCAACCAACCTCCAGGTTCTCAATGAACCTGCCCAACTCTCCGCAATCAAGCGCTTGAAGGGTACCAGATAACTGTGGGAGGCTGAACAAAACAAAAGCAATTTGTTTATGAAGCTCTAGAAGCAAATCAATAACAAATTCGAGCAAGAATATCCCAACACTTCTCAAGGAACTCAAGAATAGCGTGGCAAAATTCAACCTCAAAGAAGAAGGGAGGTATAACACTCCAGGTTTTAAGCTTAATAAAACCTCTTCAATCAAACGTGATTGGCTCCAGAAAGATGATCAAGGAGAGATCAAGACCAGTGTGGTCGGAAAAAGGGATCAGAGTGGTATAACACACTCAAGAATTCAGGCAGACAGGAATTCTTCTTCAACCAGCAAGGCTATTGGTTGGTGATAAGGATCAAGGTCACAAAGGACTGAGTTTGAGTATGGAGGCTCAAAGGATCAAGGGGAAATCGTAGATATACCCGGATAAATGGCTCAGATAGGTGGGGAAGGATGCCCACAGATAAGTTGATTATGATGAAGGTCTTATCGGATGGATTGGATTCTCTGATGCTCCAATGATGGGATGCTGGGACAAAAGGCAGGGGAGAGCCCCTCCTTATATGGGCAGGAGGCCCTGTTAGACTATATACAACGGATTCTACAAATAGAGCGGAAAAGGGAAGGCAACCATGTGGTCACTCGCGTCGGTCTGTGGATGGGCGCGCGTAACAATACCAGAGTCACCCACCCCTTGTCCGAAGGCGGAAGCGGGTGGGACAGTCCCAGGAAAGGTTTCGGATGAAGTCCATGAGAGCGCAGATGGGCGGATAGGAAATTGGTTTGAGAAAGTTGAGTAAATCCTGACGGCCTTGAGATCCACGACTGATAGATCAAATTCAATGGGAGGTTTGACGGATCCAAGGATTTGCCAAATGCTTGCGGGTGCGGTCGGGATGGATTCAGTAAATCATGGATGAGCTCCGCGCAAAGGTAGCAATGAGGAGATTGGGAGGCGCAATGACAAAGATGAAGACACGCAACGACAAAGATGAGGACGTGCTATGACAACGGTGGAGATGATAAGCAACACGGATAAAGGATGCGCGACGCGCGTGGATGAAAGGAGCGCGGCGCGGCGCGGCGCGGCGCGCGACGCAGATAATGGAAGCGCAGCGCGCGCGGCGCGGCGCGCGCGCGCGGGTAAAGAATGGTTTGGATGAGCCTGAGGATAAGTTGTTCAGCCGGGTGGTACGTTTGCGCAACAGTTTATGGATTGAGGTCTTAAGGCGGCCAGGGTGTCCAGGATGGGGCACCACATCTCTCCCCAACTTACAGACTGTCCCTAGTCTGCTCCCGAGTTTGATGCCATAGAAAAAAAAGAAAGGAAAGACAGATGATTGAAACCAAAAAAAATGGCCATTTTGATCTTGAGAGTGGTTGAGAAAAAATTTGTCGATCCGACCAAAAAATCCTAGAAGTGGAGAGTTCCAAGGTGGCTCACAAGTGTGGCAAGAGCAGAGTTTCACAAAAACAACAAGGATCTTGCCCAGGAGGTGCACAATTGGGAGGACTTACTTCTAGACCAAGCTTCCCCCACGACAATGAAACTTCTTGACTTGATCAGCAGAGAACCTTCTGGCCAACCAAGTACCATCCAGCTCCTCCAAAACATAAGATCCACCCCTAACTTGATGAATCACTCAATAAGGGCCATTCCAACGATTAGAGAAAAGCTTGCCCCACTGGGTCTCCAAAGATCAATTATAAGCTAAAACTAGGTCACCAGGGTTCAAGGGTTCCCTGATTTGATTAGAGTGCTTGTCCTCCCAATACTGGACGGATTTTGCTCTGGACTCCATCATCTTTTGATAAGCTCCATCACGAAAGACTTCACTTTGCTCAAGTTTCTTGGATCTAGCAACTAACAGATCGGTAGTTGAGGACACCTCTTCGCAAGAGACACCCAAGAAAGATTCCATTTCCAGATCCAAAGGAAGGACTGCTCTTTGACCAAAGATGATTTCATAAGGTGAGTATCCAGTAGTCCTTTTGGTTGAGATTTGATCAGAAAAGAGAACAAGAGGAAGGAATTTGCAACAATTCTTGCCACTTTCACCAGCCAGTTTAACAAGTGCAGCCTTCAAAGGGGCATGGCCTCGTTCCACCATGCCTTGGCCTTCAGGATAATAAGGATTAGTAACTCTATGTTGTCCAGGAAGGGATCGGATCATTTCAGCAAGCTTGCCCCCAAATTCAGAGCCACCATCAGTAGAGTAAGATCGAGCCAGGCCATAATGCATTGTCCAGATCTCGTAGAGGAAAGCTGCCACTGATTCAGAGCTAAGGTTCTTAAGAAATTTTGCTTCAACCCATCCGTAAAAATCATCTCTAGCCACAATGAGGTACTTAGCACCACCTGCCTTAATATGAACCACATCCATAGCAATCCTTCCAAAAACAGTGGACTCCCCAGTAGGATAACGAATTTCGGCTGGGCGCCTGAGATCACGTTTTGGACAAACTTCACAACTCTTGCACCATTGGGAAACGGATGTCTTCAAAGATGGCCACCAGAATCGTTTGGATAATTGTCGATAAGTTTCAGTTTCCCCACGATGACCAAGGCCTTCATGGAGACTTTCAAGGATAGAATCTTGTTTCGAGGGAATAGTAACAACATTAAGAGCACAAGCATTGCCTCTCTTCATAAGTCTAGAACTGCTCTAATTTAAACCAGAAGCCTTGTTGAAAGCCAGAATAATTTTGAGAAGGAAAAGAGAAAATAGGTTGAATTAAAGGTTCCTCTTCATTGAAATTGGTTCCAAAATCAGATTTGTTGTCGCCAAGAGGTCGTCGAGATAAACCATCAGGCATGGTGAAAGATTTTCCTGGCCTGTGAAAAATATCAAATGAGAAAAGCTGGATAAAGGCCACCCAACAAGTCATAGGGGCATTGGGAAGACTGGGAGCTTTGATCATTTCAATGATGGATCGAGCATCAACTTGCAATTCGAAATGTTGGCCCCAGAGAACGGTTTGAAGTTTCTTCATCATTCAAGCCACACCACAGAGTTCCAGTTTGGGCTGGGAGTATCTAGATTCTACATCTGAAAACAACAAAGATTCATAAAGAGCAGGACAGTCCCAACCATTTTCATCTTCCTGAGTAAGGACGGCCCCAACAGCTTGATAACTAGAATCAACAGCCAGCTTGATCTTGCCAGCTCAAGGTCCGTAAGAGATCTTTTTCAAAACTATGTCTTTACCAACTATCCTTTTGAGTAGCTGGAAAGCACATTCACAATCTTGGGTCCAAATCCATTCAGCATCTTTTCTGGTTAGACGACGCAAGGGTGCACAGATTTTGGATAAAGATGGGATAAAGATTCTAACATAAGTGACAACACCTAGAAAGCCCCTAGCTTCAGTTGGATTGATTGGGGTAGGTCAAGAGATGATCTTGTTGACTTTGGCTGGTGCCATCCTTCTTCCTTCCTTGCAGACCACATGACCAACAATTTCCAGAGCAGGGACACAAGCCGCCAGTTTGGATCCAGAGACAGTAAGGCCAGATTCCTCAATTCGAAACAGAATCCTCTCCAAGGTAGTAGCATATTCCCAGATAAAACAACGAATTCCTGAATGCCAAGGTAAGAGCTCATTATCATAGTCAGATACTGGACCTTTAATTCCGCCATTTTCAATAAAGATACCAGAATGATCAGGGATTTCATCCTGGAGGATCCACATAATCTGAGCCTGATAGACTGCAACCAAGTTGGTGGCTCCTTGAGGCAATTGAGTAAGCTGAAATCAACCAAGAGGAGTATTGAAAGTAGTGAGAGGACGAGAAATAGGATGTAAGGATCGTTTGTCATAGCCACCCATAATATCCCCTAGACCATAGCAAGCTCTTCCCGCAAAGGATTCAACAAATTCTTCAGTAGCAGGAGGGATACCAGATTCTTTAATATTAACTTTATTAAGAGGTTGAAGATCATGAACTATTCTAAGTTTACCATTACTCTTGAGGACACAGAAGACGGGGCTGGAGTAACTAGAAGTTGACTTTTCATACAGGCCAGTTTGAACTTGTTCCTGGACCAACTTGATGAATTCGTCAACTTTAGCAGCAGGGATAGGGATCTTTTTCTTTTGCCAAGGATCATGTTCAACTACAGGGATGATATAAGGGAGGCCATAGGATTCCCGCAAGAGACCTCTCTCTTCTTCACAGAAAGCAATAGATTTTTCTCTTAGAGATAAGACATTTTTGATTAAATTTAACTCATCAGGAAGAAGCCATCCATCTGGACCAAAGTTGACCACCTTCAGAAATTCTTCAGTGACCCGTCCATTAGGCACAAAGGGACCAGTAAGAGATTGAGGAAGACCACAGTAAGGATCGCGAGATAGAGGAGGACGCATAAGGGGAGGATTGAGGTTGAGAGGCATAGGCTGGTTGACTGGTTGGATCTTTTTAGCAACTGGTTTATACTTAGTGGCAAAAGAGAGAAGTTCTTGTTTCCTCCAAGAGTTGACCAGAGAGACTTGATTACAAAAGCTGAGTCCAAGTTCCAACATCTTCCAAGTCCAATGTTCTGCAATATCCTTGAAGGGTGCCTTTTCCATAAAAGGAGAACCAGGAGATAATACGTTGCTCACATGTGTGGCACAAGGTAGGGTTTCAAAAATGACAGTAAAAGATTGCCCTGGCAGTGCACAATTGGGAGGACTTACTTGTACCCCAAATTGCCTCCACTGAAGCCCATATTCCTTCATACCAAAATTGCCAAAAACGGAATTGCAATTAGGATCTAGTTTAGGCTCATTGCGGAGATTCGAACCGGAACTGAGAGAAGATTGATCAGACTCAAAAGTAGAAGGAAAAGAAGACACAACAGATCCAGAGAGAGAAGGAGATGGAGAAGAAGTATCTTTGGATTTTTCTATTTTGATGTGTTTTTGTTTTTTAATATTCTTGAGCTCAGACAAGAATGATGAAAGGAATGAAAAATAAGCCTGAGGGATGGAAGTTGACCCTTGAGTTGCATTCTGAGGCTGAAAAGAACTACAACTATTATTAGGATCAACTATTCCCCTAAAAAATGAGAGGAACTAGAGTTATCCTTCTGCTTTCCCTTAAAAGATGATTTGGGAGAATGACCAGGAAAATCTCTTTCCCAACGACCAGAATCCAAAGAGCAAAGAGGGACTTCAATTTTCCTGCCATCAGCATCAGGGAGAAGAATTCTCTCCCCAACTTGATCAGAAAACATCAGGGTTGCACCAAATTCCATTAAGAAGGGTCGTCCCAAGATCATAGGACTGTCCAAACGAGTTATCCAAAAGTGGCAGGTTCCAACGATATTTTGACCAATCCTGACCGGTACATCTTCAGAAATACCAACCAATTCGCAAGCTTGATTTCCTATCCCATACACTGCAGAGTTGAAGCTGACCCTAGGACTAAGTTTGAGCTTGCAGGCCATAGCATCCGAGATTAAGTTAAGCTGAGATCCAGAATCCACAAGAGGAGAAACAGTTTTAGCTGAGTCACCAAGATAACAAGGAAGAAAGCCAAGGGGACAGGAATAAAGATTGGATTCTATAGAAGGACTGGTTCCACCAGAGTCCTCCATTAAAGTGCCAGAGGAGACTTTGAGTTCTTCAGGGCCAATTTCCACACGTCAACGAGAGACCCATTTCTTCATTACTTCAGCAACAGATGAAGAGATTGACAGGAGTTCAGCCACAGATAGATCAGGAATTTTGATATCAGAAATTTTCTTTAATACTCCCTCCACAGCATTGGGGTGATCCTTTGAGATGCCCCTTTCAAATCGAACTTTGGGCTGGGTGGGGGGAGGAAGTTCAGGTGACGCAGAATCTAAGATAGGATTAGAAGGTTGAGGTGAGGGAGAAGGATCAGGGTGATCTGGGAACCTTTCCATGAGTGGTTCCCTTTCCACCTCCATGTCTTCTACATCAGAGGAAGGAGGCTCAAGTGATGATCGGCGTTTAACATGTTTTCAAAGGATTGAAGTTGGCAAGGAAGGAGCCTTATGAGGTTTAGGTTCCTCATGTTGTTTCCTGGCTGGATCAGATTGATAAGTAGTCCCAGCAAGACTAGAGGAAGAAATAGCTGGAGGATACCAAGGTTGGAGGGTACCACAGGATGATCGAAATTCAAAGGAAGCAAGAGATGCTTTCACAGGGGGTGATGGCTGGTAAGAGGCCACCACATGTCGGATAGGACGAGACGAGTCAAAAGGGATTAGGGCACCATTAGGGAGGAAGTAATTGTTTCCCCTCTGCTCTACCAACTTTTCCTTTAAGTCCTTCTGAAGTTCTTGACATCGTCCGGTTCCATGGCCTTCCCTATGACAGTAGTAACAGACCAGAGTTGATTTGGGAACAGAAGAAGGAGCTTTAGGCGTAGCTAGCGAGGAAATCTTTTGATCTATTTTGTTCTCAAAGGCTCTAAGTAACTTGGTGATTTCATCTATAGTAGTAGGTTCTCAATTGGGATTAGGATCTGCTTTAGGCCTACGATCTGCCTCCATTTTAATCATAATATCGTTTGACTCTTTAAAAGAAGGAGCATGGACTGGTTCAGTAGTTCTAGGCTTTTCAAAGGTAAGAGCAGTTTGAACTTTCATGACTTTATCCACATTACTCCTAAGGGTGAGAAAAACAGGGAGCTTGAATCAATTATCCCTGGTGGTAATCATGGATCCAGATTTGACCAGTTCTTCTTTAATCCTTTCCTGCACAGCCGAAGAAAAAGATTGGAAGAACTTTGCTCAAATTTCGTCCACTGTGTCAATGTGATCGTTTCGGATAAGATAGTTTTGAATGGGATCCCAAGACTTCCTAAAAATCTGATAGTCAGAGGCTGAAGAAATACCACCATTGGAGATCCACTGAGAAACCAGAGCATCCAAATCCTGCAGAGTAAACCTAGCCACATCTATTTTACCCCAGTATGCCAACATAGCCTCCCTGAGAAGCGTCCAGTTGTGGGATTCAAATCCCTTGAAAGACTCAATTACCTCCATAGCTTCATCAAAGGAGATAAAGAACCGCAACTGATAAGCCATATCAAATTCACTAGCTCCATCCACTTCAGCAGCCATTTCGTAGGAGTCCAAGAATCGCTCGACATTTTTACCGTTGAAGCCTAAGTTCTTGTTCTGGGGTTTGATCTTTACCATCTTAGGTCAAACAGAGGTGGTTGGAGCAGCGGGAGATGCCATATTGAATAACAGAGTTCCTAGGGGATCCAAAGAGCAGATTTCCAAAGTGGCTCACGAGTGTGGCAAGAGTAGGGTTTCGCCAAAAACGACAAGTATCTTGCCCGAGCGGTGCACAAATTGGGAGGACTTACTTCTAGACCAAGCTGCCTCCACGGATCGGAAAAAAGAACAAACAGAAAAAGAAAGAGAAATTGGATAGGATTTCGGAGCTGATTCTTCAAGTTGGGACTGTAAATCCCAAGGTTGCTGGTTCGATCCCGGCCCGGGGGACCAAATGAAAGACTCCAAACAGTGATAAGCCGTGGCAGTTTTGTGGAGGGGAAAGGTGCTGTTTAGGCTGCCCTCCTAGGAGTTACAATAATATTTAAATGTAACCGGAATCAAGGTCCAGAACCTTATGGATGAGAAATTAAACTAAGAGAAGAGGATAAGAGTTGTCGGTAGCGATGGAAACAACACTATCTGAGACAAGATGGTGCAGGGAAAGACTTGAACAAATAAGTCAAGGTTTGTTCAGAGTTCAATAGAACAAGGCAGTTTTAAGTAACAACACCCACAAGCTAATAACTCTGGTCGTCAGCAGCTGATTAGGAAAGATCAACTCAATCCCAACCAACCTCCAGGTTCTCAATGAACCTGCCCAAATCTCCGCAATCAAGCGCTTGAAGGGTACCAGATAACTGTGGGAGGCTGAACAAAACAAAAGCAATTTGTTTATGAAGCTCTAGAAGCAAATCAATAACAAATTTGAGCAAGAATATCCCAACACTTCTCAAGGAACTCAAGAATAGCGTGGCAAAATTCAACCTCAAAGAAGAAGGGAGGTATAACACTCCAGGTTTTAAGCTTCATAAAACCTCTTCAATCAAACGTGATTGGCTCCAGAAATATGATCAAGGAGAGACCAAGACCAGTGTGGTGGGAAAAAGGGATCAGAGTGGTATAACACACTCAAGAATTCAGGCAGACAGGAATTCTTCTTCAACCAGAAAGGCTATTGTTTGGTGATAAGGATCAAGGTCACAAAGGACTGAGTTTGAGTATGGAGGCTCAAAGGATCAAGGGGCAATCGTAGATATACCCGGATAAATGGCTCAGATAGGTGGGGAAGGATGCCCACAGATAAGTTGATTATGATGAAGGTGTTATTGGATGGATTGGATTCTCTGATGCTCCAATGATTGGATGCTGGGCCAAAAGGCAGGGGAGAGCCCCTTCTTATATGGGCAGGAGGCCCTGTTAGACTATATACAACGGATTCTACAAATAGAGCGGAAAAGGGAAGGCAACCATGTGGTCACTCGCGTCGGTCTGTGGATGGGCGTGCGTAACAATACAAGAGTCACCCACCCCTTGTCCGAAGGCGGAAGCGGGTGGGACAGTCCCAGGAAAGGTGTTGGATGAAGTCCATGATGGCGCGGATGGGCGGATAGGAAATTGGTTTGAGAAAGTTGAGTAAATCCTGACGGCCTTGAGATCCACACCTGATAGATCAAATGCAATGGGAGGTTTGACAGATCCAAGGATTTGCCAAATGCTTGCGGGTGCGGTCGGGATGGATTCAGTAAATCATGGATGAGCGCCGCGCGACGGTAGCAATGAGGAGATTGGGAGGCGCAACGACAAAGATGAAGACACGCAACGACAAAGATGAAGACACGCAAAGACAAAGATGAGGACGTGCTATGACAACGGCGGAGATGATAAGCAACACGGATAAAGGACGCGCGACGCGCGCGGATGAAAGGAGCGCGGCGCGGCGCGGCGCGGCGCGCGACGCGGATAATGGAAGCGCAGCACGCGCGTGCGGGTAAAGAATGGTTTGGATGAGCCTGAGGATAAGTTGTTCAGCCAGGCGGTACGTTTGCGCAACAGTTTATGGATTGAGGTCTTAAGGCGGCCAGGGTGTCCAGGATGGGGCACCACAGCGCGCGCGCCGCGCCGCGCGGGCTGCGCTTCCATCATCCGCGTTGCGCGCCGCGCCGCGCCGCCCGGCGCTCCTTTCATCCGCGCGCGTCGCGCGTCCTTGATCCGTGTTGCTTGTCATCTCCGCCATTGTCATAGCACGTCCTCATCTTTGTTGTTGCGTGTTTTCATCTTTTTTGTCGCGCGTCCCAATCTCCTCATTGCTACTGTCGCGCGGCGCGCATCCATGATTTACTGAATCCATCCCGACCGCACCCCCAAGAATATGGCAAATCCTTGGATCCGTCAAACCTCCCATTGCACTTGATCTATCAGTTGTGGATCTCAAGGCTGTCAGGATTTACTCAACTTTCTCAAACCAATCTCCTATCCGCCCATCCACGCTCTCATGGACTTCATCCGTTGTGGAAACTTTAGAGAGCAACCCCCCTGAAGTCGTCCTTGAGTTCCGGAAGTTATTGATCAAAGCGTCTGTAAGGAGATTGGATGCAGCCATTCAAGAGAAAAGGAGAGAAGAGGGAAAAGTATTCCGTTTTCCTAAGTCCGCTCCCCGCCTCCTGATGATACAATGATACCCTCCTCCCCCTACAACTTGGAGTTGAGGGAAAGGTATTTGAGCCCTCCCCCTCAACCCTAACCTAAGTACAAGCACAAAGACAGACTGGCAACCATGAAGAAGGAACCCTAGACCCAGAACCCTGACCCATCCCCCAACCCATACGCTATCCGTGTCCTATTCCGCTTGCTTGCCTGCAATTACACGCATCCGGTTTGTCCCCGCGGCGCGGCCCTCCGCCGCGCGCTTCTCGAAGTTCACTGCGATTGCCCGTATCCGCCCAACGCGCCGTTGTGAATTTCCTAGTCCCGTAGCCGGCCCGCGCTTGCGCGCGGCTGTCCACGGGTATAGCCCCGCGATCGCTCCATCCTTTCCTTCCCTAACTAACCACCCAAGAACCTGACCGGCCCGGCTCCATCCCTGGGTTGGACATCCAAGCGGGTCGCCGCCCGCCTCCCTTAGTCAGGCCTGGCCTGCAGTTGCGTGCTCGATCCCCCCGCGTCCACTGCTGAGCCCGCAGCGGCCGCTGCTGAGAACGCGCGCACCCCAACTGCTGAGCCCCGACCTACCAGATGCTGAGCGCGCAGGCCGCGACGCAGTTCCCGATCCGAGACTATATATTGACACCACATCCCCCCCCAACTTGAGTTCTGTCCCCAGAGATCCTCCCCATTGTCCCCTCGGCCTTCCTTCGCGCCCTACCCCCTCTACCAACTCTAAACTCCGCTCCACATCCCCATCCCTCCACTCCATCGTCATCATGGTCCGCTGCAACTTCTGCGCCCGAAACGGGCTTGAATGCTCTATTGGGTCCGGCCGCCGCGCCTGCTCCGCGTGCCGCCGCGGACACCGCCGCTGCTTGCTTAGCAAGGGTATACCCCGTGGCCCCAACCAATCCGGCTCTCGTCCTCGGCCGCGCAAGCGGGCTCGTCCGGACCCGTTTGTGGTTTCGGATGAAGACGCTATCTCGGAGAACTCGTGGACTCCACCCGGATCACCTCCCCGCCGTCCTCGTCCAAACTCGGACCGCGACTCCTCTTCTCCGCTTCGCCCCACGGGACCCCCGCGTAAGGATGACTATCCGGACTTTGCGGCTTATCGGAGGGCATTGCGATTTTGGGCGGATTGCGTCCGGGTTACGCAAGGCGCAAGGGACCCGCGAATCGACGAAATCCTTAGGCGACGCGCTGCTCCGGCCCCGGCTCCTCCGACTCCACGAGGCCCTACTCCTCCGCCCGCGTCGCCGGTGGTCATCTTGTCATCGCCTCCTATCGGACTGGACCCTCCCGTTGGATCCCCTGAGCGCCCGTCAGCACCAGCCCCTCCTCCCACCGACTCTCCCGAGATCCCGGAGATTCCGGTCGTGATGGCGCTCCCGTCAGCCAGCTTCAAAGTTTTCGCGGAAAGGTCGACTACAATGCTCCGCCAATACCTTGCGACTCCCGGAGCCCAATCCTCGGAATCCCGGCGTGAACTCTTGGCGTCATTCCGGGCTCTACTGGCGTCGTCAAGGGTGGAAATGGAGGAAATGATGAAATTGGCTTAAGCGCCTCGGCCTCGTCCCCTCTTCCCCTTTTCTTTTTCCCTTCCTTCTTTTATCCCCTTTTTTTTGTACCGCGTTTCCCTATTCATTGAGAGAAATACACGCCTCAAACGCGAATTTGTTTTACCAAGAAAAAAAATCCGCGCCGCGCGCATCGTGAGGGCAAGAATGAGAGCCAGGTCCGTGCCTGAGTGAGAACTAAGACGCGAGGTTGAGAACCGCGTCCGCGCTCAAGAAATGATAAAAAAAAAAATGAGAAAATAAGAAAAAAAAGTGACGAGTGAGAAATGATAGAAAAGGTGAAAGTTTTTTTTTTTTTTTTTTTTTTTTTTTTTTTTTTTTTTTTTTTTTTTTTTTTTTTTTTTTTTTTTATTTCTATACCATCGCCGCGCCCGCGCCCTATCCTCCAGTTCCCCCCCCCAACTTAGCTCCTGTCCCCAGCTGATTGCTTCAGCCAATGCCATGAGGGTCTCGTCCGTCGCCCGATATCCCTGCATTCCTCCAAACCATGCCGTCAGTGCCTGATCCGCCCGATTCTCTGCCCCGGCGCGCTTCCCTTTCCCGTTTGGCGTCTGTCTCCTCCGCCGTTGAAAGGGTCTTGCCTCGGTTACGATTGCCTGACACATGACCTGCTCCCACCACCGCTTGTCCCCCACCTCCCATCAGATTTATCCGTTGTTCACCAACTCTTGAACCGCGCGGAGTATCCTCTTCTCGCTTTGTCCTCGCTCGCTTCCCGCCGTTAGACTGAACCGGTCCCGCCAATACCCGCTTCCCCAACACCCACCCCGCCTCTGCCGGCCTTGGATTGATCGGGTTTGCCGTCCGACTCTTGTGTCTTGTCCGCCCACCATCACCGTTGCTTCCACGCGCGCCCGTCCTTTCCGTTGCTGCCACTACCCTTTCCAAATGCGCGCTCTCCGCCGTCAAAGAGGTCTGGCTTGGGTCGCGATTCTCCAACGTGTGGTCCATCTCTTCCGCCGCCGCGTGTACCTTCTTCGCAAGATCCGTCTGCCGCTTGCCAATTCCCAGTCCGCACGGAGCATCAATTTCCCGTTCCGTTGTCCTTGCCCGCTTCCTGTCAGTAGGCCGCACCGGTTCCATCGAATCCCGCTTCCCCAACACGTTCTTAACCCCCCCTGGGGAAACCAATTCCGCGTTTGAATCCGCTGTCCGGTCCCTTTGTCCCGCCCGCCAACGGTTGTTGTCCTCCCCATTTGCGTACACGCGGGGCGCAGAAGTGCTGGGGGACTGAATACTCTCCAGATAGGCCTCGAGGCCCCTTGCCACCTCCGTAAGTTCGCTAGCCCAAGAGATGGTTGCCGGTGGTGGGGCCGGAACATACTCTGCCCTGTAGTACTCCGGTTCCGCGTGGTCCACCTCTGCTTGCATCTGGGTCCCGTCGCGCGCGCCTGCCTGATAACCCCATTCCGCGGATGGCTTGAGATCGTCCTTCCAAAAGCAAGAACCGTGCCTCCCCCATCTTGCCAGCATTTCCTCCTTCAGTTCCGGCCAATCCAGGTTCAGGTATCCTCCCATCTCCTCCACTTCCCGACGCGCTTCTGCGTCCTCGATGAACAGGACGACATGGCGCACCTTCTCAAAATCCAAAACGCCTTCAGAGTCCGCGAGTTTTTCATAACGTGAGATGAATCGCTCCACCTCCGCAATGTTGAGTCTAATATGCGGGTAAGTCCATGGAGTAGCGCGGAAGCCGTTGGAGGAGGAAGGAAGAGAAGCGGCTGTTGGTAGCATCCGTGAGTGCCTTTGAGAGACTTTGACGAAAGATTTTTCCCGGCCAGACCCCCAGATGTGGAAACTTTAGAGAGCAACCCCCCTGAAGTCGTCCTCGAGTTCCGGAAGTTATTGATAAAAGCGTCTGTAAGGAGATTGGAT
Source organism: Puccinia polysora (assembly GCA_025617555.3). Lineage (NCBI taxonomy): Eukaryota > Fungi > Basidiomycota > Pucciniomycetes > Pucciniales > Pucciniaceae > Puccinia > Puccinia polysora. The sequence continues at coordinate 6,410,473 of CM062620.1, forward strand.
GCAGCCGTTCAAGAGAAAAGGAGAGAAGAGGGAAAAGTATTCCGTTTTCCTAAGTCCGCTCCCCGCCTCCTGATGATACAATGATACCCTCCTCCCCCTACAACTTGGAGTCGAGGGAAAGGTATTTGAGCCCTCCCCCTCAACCCTAACCTAAGTACAAGCACAAAGACAGACTGGCAACCATGAAGAAGGAACCCTAGACCCAGAACCCTGACCCATCCCCCAACCCATACCCTATCCGTGTCCTATTCCGCTTGCTTGCCTGCCATTACATGCATCTGGTTCGTCCCCGCGGCGCGGCCCTCCGCCGCGCGCTTCTCAAAGTTCACCGCAATCGCCCGTATCCGCCCGATGCGCCGTCGTGAATTTCCTATTCCCGTAGCCGGCCCGCGCTTGCGCGCAGCTGTCCACGGGTATAGCCCCGCGATCGCTCCTTCCTTTCCTTCCCTAACTAACCGCCCGAGAACCTTACCGGCCCGGCTCCATCCCTGGGTTGGACATCCAAGCGGGTCGCGGCCCGCCTCCCTTAGTCAGGCCCGGCCCGCAGTCGCGTGCTCGATCCCGCCGCGTCCACTGCTGAGCCCGCAGCGGCCGCTGCTGAGAACGCGCGCACCCCAACTGCTGAGCCCCTACCTACCAGATGCTGAGCGCGCAGGCCGCGACGCAGTTCCCGATCCGAGACTATATATTGACACCACACCGTCACCTTTCCTGTGACTCTCCCACCCGCTTCCCCCTTTGGAAGAGTGCCAATGACCGCCTGCGGACATCCGCAGCGGTTTGGTTCATTTCTCTCTCCCACCCGCTTCCGCCTTCGGACGAGGGGTGGGTGAATCTGGTATTGTTAGGCGCGCCCATCCACAGACGGACGCGAGTGACCGCATGGTTGCCTTCCCTTTTCAGCTCTATTTGTAGAATCCATTGTATATAGTCTAACAGGGCCTCCTGCCCATATAAGGAGGGGCTCTCCCCTGCCTTTTTGATCATCATTGGAAATCATCAGAACATGGAACAATCCAGAATGAAATCAGCACACGTTTGATCCTTGAGCCTCCATACTCAACCCTTGATCCCTGATCCTTATCACCAACTAATAGCCTTGCTGGTTGACAAAAAATTCTGTCTGTTGCAATTTTTGAGTGTGTCATACCACTCCTTGATCCCTTTCTCTGACCATACTGGTCCTGATCCCTGATCACCTTTCTGAAGCCAATCACAATTGATTGAAGAGGTCTTATTAAGCTTAAGACCTGGAGTGTTATACCTCCCCTTAGCTTCTTTGGAGTTGCATTCTGCCAGCCTACTCTTGAGTCCCTTGAGAAGTGTTGAGGTAATCCTTGCTTCAAATCAGTTACTGTTTGTTTTAGAGCTTCTTAAACATTGTGCTTTTTCTTGTAAAGCCACCCTTAGTTATCTGGTACCCTTCAAGCGCTTGATTGCGGAGAGTTGGGCAGGTTCATTGAGAACCTGGAGGTTGCTTGGGTTTGAGTTGATCATCCCCAATCTTGTGCTGACGACCAGAGTTATTAGCTTGTGGGCCTTGTTTACACACAAAAGCTTTTGTTCTTTGAACTCTAGGAAGACTTTAACTTCTTTTGTTCAAGTTTTCCCTGCATAATCTTGTCTCAGATAGTGCTGTTACGTCGCTACCAAACTATTATCATCTTTATCCTCTACTCCTTGATTCCTCATTTACCAGGTTCTGGACCTTGATCTCTGTTACATTTAAATATTTTTGTAACACTCAGGAGGGCAGGCTAAACAGCACCTTTCCCCTCCGCAGAACTGCCACAGCCTAGCACCGTTTGGAGTCTTACACTGCGCACCCTGGAAATGAGTGTGAACACTTTATTCTGAGTGATGCTTTCCCCAAGAGGGGACTCACTCTCAAAGAATCAGTTCTAGATCTCTTGGGCTACTTTTTGTTCTCTTTCTTCTACATCTCTCTGTATTCTCCCTTGATGAACTCCTCTCTCTTGACAAATAAACTCTCACCAGTACAACTTGGTAAATTCTCTTCTCTGTTTTTATCTTTATATTTCTTTCTCTTTTACTTTTCTTCTCCTTCTTTTTCTCTATAAACCAAGACTTTCCTAAACTCTTGATCTATTGCCTCAATTACTCCAACCCTTGGTTTGTGTGCTCTTTTCTGTTAAGAGATCCATCCATACGGTCCCTCCTATTCAAAAACTCTGATTCTTTTCTATTTCAGATATTCACGCATCTCTTCTAGCCTCAGCTTCTCTTCTGCGGCTCATGTTTTCCTGACTCTGATCATAGTCCTAGCTGTTGGTTTCTTTTTCATCCTTCTTATTCTGTACTCTCGTGTGTGAATCAGCCGGCCCAATTCCTAACTTCCTGTCTCTAGCTTGCTGGTTTTTAGTTCCATGAAATTCAATTTTGAAATTATCAGTACCACATAAAAAAGCTACAACCTACACGGGGCCATTCTACATATGTAATAAATGTTCTGGTGGATAGTAGATAGTCTTAAAATAAATAAAATCATATAAAAATACCTAAATGACCTTTATACATATTTTTTATTAAATATAATTCAAATTACCAAAAATGTCGAAAAAAAGATAATGATTACTTCTAAAAATATATTAAAATCCTTTAATATACAAGTATGAGAATTTCTAGACGTCAATTTTTTTTGACATACTAAGAAAACTAATGATGTAAAAATATTACATGAATACCCATGACTTATATTTTTAAGTAATTATTTTAGTAAATCAACAGAAATTCAATAATAGGGAGTAAAATCAATATCATGACTTTACTCAAATTATTTAATACATAATGAGAACTTACCTGACATAATAATATCCATAGAAATTTAAATAAAAGTAATTATGAATTTACTGGGAACATTCACTAATGATAATTAATTTAATAATAAATCAAAAGGTCAGATTAGTGTTATTCACACTTCCAAATATCAATTATAAAGTAGGATACTTCCCATACCCTGTAGAATTAGATGCTACCCATGCTAAAGCACCAAGAAAATGTGAAAGGCTACCACTGGTTCCCGTGCTAGCTTCAGTATCTGTCCCTTTAAGCCCCTGTACCCCTCAGAAGGACATTATTGGGACTCAAAAATTTATAAATAAAGAGCTCTTTTGAGGATATTGATATCCAGAGACCAAGTTATATTTATATCCAGAAAACGTGCCAAGGTAATCAAATACTTATAAGAGATAATTGAGTGATTTATGGCTTTATTCTGATTAATAATATCGTCCCCCAAACCTTGTTATCAATTTAAACTTCTGAACAACCTTTTAACCCCAGTAAATAGGTTTAACGCATCAGTGCATGTCCCAAAAATGTACCCAAAAGATTTAATAATATACCAGTGAGTCTTATTTTTGTTTCCATGTTTTGGAAGCTTGGTAACAAATCCCTGCCACTCCATTGTGTATTTTATTTACATTTTATCTTTTGGAAATATATCCTTTAAGAATAGAAATTAAAGGTTCCAAAGTAACCAGGCCCAGGTTTTTTAATACTGAATTCCCTGAAGAGATGTGTTAAAGATCCCCAATATAATTGTTTCCCCTCTATTAAAATATTTAATAATCAATTTATTTATATTTATTTACAACAATAAACCATACCCAAACCAATCAACCTTGCAATAAGCTTCATCCAAATATGTTACGTATTTTTGCTGCATTAATTTAATAATATATTTATTATTCATTCTATCACCTCTTGTAGCTAAAGGATAGAAATGATCTTGGCATCCAGGAGGCCTACAAAGCCAATGTAACACATGTTGTAGTATACCTGAGGGAAGCTCAGGATTGTGGAAGGACTCTTTCCTCATCCTTCCACATCCATCTCACTCTGCCCCAGGTATGTTTCCTCTCTTCCTTTCCTCCTTGTTTTTTTTCTCTCTTTCTCTCCTGCTCTTCTGTGACTCATTTCTCTATCATTCATGCAATTCATATTATCCTTCCACATTTATTTTTCTCTGCCCCAGTTGACCTCCTCAGTTTATGAGCCCAGATGTCTGCTACCTTCTGTGACAAAACTGTCATAAGGATCCATATGCTTAGCAATAAAGCAATTTTGAGTTAGTTGACCATGCCCCCATCTCCATCTATGAAACCTGAAGCATCCAATATGATCAACGTTGGCTCTGATGCTTTTATCTCATCTCCAAACAACCTTTCAAGCGCCAAACTACCCATTCTCAAGTCACCAGGCAAGACTCCAATTATTTGTACTTGGGATTTGTTGTAACATTTTACTTCAAGGCCGCTGGACTAGTGTATATCATTGACAATCCTTGGCTGGAAAATCCCTTGACTTCCTGGAAAAATGAAAACAAATTTGTTTGCTCTCTGATCACACAAGAAATAGACGCCCCCAATCTCAGATACATGCAAGAACATTGTAGGCATGCTTGTGGGGTTTGGGTTGCCCTAAATCAAGCTTATCAAGACCAGACAACAGGTGGTTGGGTCTACTGGCTCAGAAAGCTCCTCCTCACCAAAATAGACAGAGAAAATATTAACACCCACATTGACACCAAGGCCAATTACCAAAAACATATCAACTTGCTTATCACCTGCAGAAACCACCTTACTGCCAATGACATGCACGTCTCTTCCCTGATCAGCTCCATCCCGCAAGATTGGCCACACTGTGTATCATTGCTCATGAACCAGGAAGGCGTCAAATCCAAAATGATAGTTACTTCTTTGAAAAACAAGTCCAATTTTTTTCAGTCTCAAACCAACGTTGAGGCATCTGTCTCATCCGCAAAATCAAAGAAAACACGCTCCAACAAAAACTCCGACCACTACTTCTACTTCTGTGACGTAGACGGCCACAACATGAACAATTGCCATAATAATGGCCAAGTGTTAAACAAACTCAAGGTGTCTCAGAAATCAAATCCAAATAAGCAGCAACAAAAGAAGCCCACACAGGCAGGACACACCACTACCTCTCCAATCACCAACCCCACCAATCAACCACCTTGTCAAAAGGAGTTGGACTACTTGGGATCAGAGTATGAGGTAACCGCCGGTCTAGCCATTGCTCAAACATTGTGCCTGTTGACCACATCCTCAGTGGATGCCAATCAGGATTCTGGCTGTTCCATCTCCATGACCCCCCACATATTATTGGTCAAGCATCCAAAGCTTGCTAACACACTGCAAGTAAAACTGGCGGATCACTTGGTTGTTAAATCAACCTACCCCGGTTGTATACAACTACCCTTCACCAAGGCTCAAAACATTGAAACTCTGGTTTTTCCCTTGTTATGTGAGCCTCTTCTATTGGTTGCAGGTCTTTTAAGATCATGGAGTATTTCCATGCGACACCTTCCCTTTTGCAGCGCATGTCTCAACACACTCACATGGAAGCTCCGCGCGACAGAGTAGGTTTCACATCCTTCTGTCTCTACCCCGACTCCCCTACGGTCCCCCAATCTATTTTTATTTCTTTTGTGACTCTTTTTCCTTTTCTGCTTTGCGTGATCCACTTCTCTTATGTCAAAGCAAGAATCACCATAGACCTCAAACCTCAATCTAACTCAAGACAGCCTCAAAGGTCATCAAAGATCACATCAAATTTCCTCAGTCATCTTTTCCTTTCTATTATTCTCTATTTCTTTTTCTTTCTCCTTTCCTTTTCTATTCAAATACTTCCTTCTTTTCATCATCAATCAATATTAACCTCAACTTCAAGACTGAACTATCTTCAATCTCTGCCTGGTAAGATCTCAAACCTCTAAAAAGATCATCCGGGCCATCTAACCCTTGATTTTGAAAACGCCAGCTTTTGCCCTATCCACTCTACGTATCTCAAAGACGTCATCCTACTTGTGCTACTTATTATAACTCTTATGATTGGCTATAGCTGTGGGATCCCATTTTTTTGTTCTTTTTTTTATTTTTTTCCCTTTATGTTTATGTTATCTCAAATTCTTACCTGTTTCATGATGTTCAGTTTTGCTGGTTCTTAGTTCTATACAATCTCATCTCAAAAATTAGCAAGGTCTATGTGACCTAGGTTTTGCTCTCATCTTTACATCAAAAGGGTGTGACATTCAACCTTAGAAGGGAATCAGTTTCAGAAATTCACCCGCAGGAGTAGGATATTGGAGAGGAAATCTCTAATACCTGCCCTCAGAACCTGTGGGTTCTCCATCTGATGAAGCATCTCAAATTTTCCAAGATAAACTTTCTCTGTTTGACTACCAAATAAAACTATATCACCTAGGCAATCAATCCACTGAAAATACTTCTCCAGCTGAATAACATCACCATATCAAATGCAAACAAGATAGAAGTTCAAAAATGTCCCATCTGTATCCAGTGCAAAATGACTCAGTCCTCTGTCCAATTTGGCCGTCCTTACCGGTCAACCCACCTGGGGAAACTTATTAACTCAGATGTAGGCTCCTTTGTGGTATTCTTGAGCAAGGGCTACAAATAACTTGTCACGTTTTTCAATGACTTCTCCAACTTCACCACCATCTTTCCCATAAAAATCAAAAGCCATGTATTCAACTGCTTCAAAATTTTTTGTTTGTCCTTTGAGTTTTCCAACAAGATAAAAATCCTCTCCCTCTGTTCTGAAAACGGAGGAGAATACATATTTTCATCTTTTGAAATTTATCTCAGAAATCTTGGCATATCCCATGAGCCAGGCGTGCTGCATTCACCCAAAATATGGGGTGGCGGAACAAACCAACAGGAAAATTGGGAATTCCATTTGGTGCTCACTCCTACAAGGGTCTGTTCCAAAATCATTTTGGGCAGATGCCCTTCAACACATCTTCTCCTATCACAACGCATATGTCTGCCACACCCCAGCCGGCTTCAAAAGCCCTCTCTCAATCCTTGGATGTGGTACAGTCTCTCCTCTGAATATACATCCATTCAGCTGCCATGTGTGATTCAAAGTGCCTGAGGCCAAAAGAAGAAAGCTCAAAAACAAGGCAAGATCTTCCATGCTGCTATTGCCTCTTGGCAATGGGAATGGTTATAGACTATTTGATCTTGAAACTTGCACGGTTGTCAAGAGTTGTGATTAATTTTTGAAGATCTCTCACTCCCATATCCCTCCAAGTTCACCCCCCATTTGTAATGTTTTCTTGTAGAATTGGCGTGGCCACAATCCGCCAGGAATCCCAAAGCAATCTCCCTGCTGATTGATCATCCCCTCCTCCAACAGTACCACCAATAACTCTCCCACTGTCCTCCCCTGTCAACAATCCTGCGCTGCATATACATCTCAGAGAGGGTGTTGACTGCCATTTGTCCACTTCCATCCACTCTCCTGCAAACCACCTAAAATTTCCTTCCTTGTCTTCTGAAACCACCAAAAGCTTGGTAGATCAACCTGATTCCCCGCACTCAATCCCCTCTACAGCCCTGGAACCTTCCTCCATCACAAGTTCTCTAGAAAAAAATGTTGTTCAGATTCAACTCCCACCTGCCCCTCCACCGTTCCCTTGCTTGGCGGCGCCTTCCCATTGGTTGACTTGCAGTAGACAACCTCCAGATTGATACGGCCATTGGTCTAAGGCTGTCTGAAATCCCTCAAACATTGACACCCCAAAGACGTGGAGTCAACTTCTTCAATCCCCCAAAAAGCATTGTTGGCTGAAGGCAGCAGACAATCAATTTGCCTCACTTCTTGGGATGCAAATGTGGAAACTAGTTCCATGCCCTCAAAAACGGAAAATCATCAAATTGAATTGGGTCTTTAAAGTAAAAAAAAGAGTTGATTGGTCAATCCAAAAGTTGAAGTCAAGTCTAGTGACAATGGGGTACTCCCAAACTTGTGGGATTGACTATCAAGAGGTCTTTTCCCCCAACTTGCAGCTTGAAACCCTTTGACTAATACTCAGCCTGCTGGCATCTAACAACTTGAAAGGGCAACAGGTTGAATTCAAGACCACATTCCTCAACGGAAATCTCAAAAACAAGCTGTTCATGAAAAAACCACCAGTTTTTGTGGATCCACAACAACCAGATTGGTTTTTTCAACTTTAATGATTACTTTATGGCCTCAAAAAATCTCCTAGGAAATGGAATCAAGAACTTCATCAGTTCCTATTCAATCTCAAATTTGACAATTCAAATGAAAATCCTACTCTTTACTTCAAGATTGACAAGGAAAAGCTTGTGTGTGATCTCACCACAAAATTTGATGACCTGGAAATAGTAGGTGAGCCTGCATATGTTGAGAACCTCATCAGTTACCTAGGAAAAGCTTTCCAAATGGGGGCCAACAAGGACTTACACCACTTTCTCTCCCTTCAGATTAATTGCAACCTTCCCAATTGTCTTATATACCTAAACCTATCCCACTACATAAATTCTCTCCTCAAATTCTTTCTAAACAAAAATAATAATCTTGGCTCCTACTCCCACAGACTCCTAATACAAAAACATCTTTTGCCACTGTGGTGTTGTATTTATAACCCCAGATCAAGAGCTGCGTCACGGGCTGCGCGCTCAGCAGTTGGGTAGGTCGGGCTCAGCATCTGGCGTGCGCGCGGTCTCAGCAGTGCCTGCTGCGGGTTCAGCAGCAGTCAAGGCGGTCTCAGCAGTAGGGGCTGCGGGGCTCAGCACCAGGTATGGGTCGGGCCTACCTCAGGCGGCGCCGGACCGCGACCCGCCCGGAAGAAGCGGACCAAGTGATGGAGCCGGCCTGACCAAGCTTGCGGGTGGCTAGTCCGGAAGGTGAGGGCGGGGCGATCATGGGCTATACGCGCTGGGGAGGCCCGCGCAGGCATAAGCGTGGGCCGACCCGCGGATTGCAGGATTCGCAGAGGGCGCAGACGGAAACACGGGGGGCTCCGAGTAGGGCGCGGCGGAGGGCCGCGCCATGAGAAGGACGAACCGGGCTAAGTTAATACCAAAGGGCGCGGGTAATGGCGAGGGACGGAGGGATAGGGTTGGGCTAGGGTTCTGCGGCTTAGGGTTGTATTTCATCACTTTTTCTTGTTGTTTGTGTTTTTACTTAGGCTAGGGTTGAGGGGGGGACTTGAAACCTCACCCTCAACTCCGGGTTGGGGAGGATCATCATCTTACGGATTGGGGGAAGGAAGGAATTTCATCATATCATCAATCTCTCTTCTTAAAAACTCATCGCGCCCAATCATCTTACAGATGCTAGACCAATAATTTCCGGAACTCAGGACAACTTGTGAAGGTAACTCTTCTTAAGTTTCCACACCGCTCTCTGGATGAGCCCTTGTGCACCAGGCCATACAATGTGTTGGATGAATCAGAGTTTACTGATATTGAAATACATGTATGAAGGGACTAGGTACAATCTCAAGACAAGCAGTTAGAATAGTTGAGAAATAAAAATTAGAAGAAATAGATAATCGAGAAATGAAATTGAGAGATGAGATGAAATCATACCAGACATTCAAAGTTCAGAGATGAGCAATGAGGATTTGAACCAGTAGGAAGATTGGCGGGAGCTTGAGGTTGACGTCTTAACGTTGATGTTGTTGAGTTGAGACAGAGGGTAGAGTGAATGATAAAACAAAGAAGGAAACAAAAAACAGAAGAAGAAAATGAAGAAAAAGGAATCTGAAAGGAGACAATTGATAATATCAATGACCAGATTTACCATTGAGTTGGAAGACCCTCAATCCCTGAGAGAATGCCAAAGTGTGCCAACAATGAAGAAGCGCCAGCACTTTCAGCTGGCTTTGCGGCAAGTGCGCTTGCATGGTGCTTGCTGCTTGTGTGATTCTTACTGTTTGAGTTGGAAGTGCGGACCAGGACTCAGACCAGCACTTGTTTGAGTGGGAGGAGATTTGAAACCCCTTGTGACTGGTAGGATTTCAGGGTAGGAGAACAGAGGATCTATGATGCGGAGAAGATTGGAAAGTGAGGGTTTGGGCAGCGCTTTGGTTGATCCTTCAGCTAGTATGTTGCCTGAGGGAATGAGTTTTATTACAAGATTATTTTCTTTTAAGTGTTCATGGATGGCTTTTTTCTTTATGTCAATGTGGTGAGTCTTGGAATTTCAGCCAAATTTCTTTAATTTGTTATCCATTCCCTTATTTTCTATTTTATGCAGGCTGGGTTGGATGGGTTTAGCCCACATTTCCAAAACTACATCCCTCATCCAAATGGATTTGAGTTAGGAGTCAACAAGAGGATTGACTTCAGCTTTGGTAGTTGAGTGAGTGTCATTTTGCTGACAATAGCTTCTCCATGAAATGGGCAAGCCAAATAGAAGAGTCAAGTGGCCAGATTGAGAGTTTCTGGTTTCAAGATTGTTGCTCCACTTTGCGTCACTGTAGAAGTGGAGTTGAGTCTTGGAATTCTTAACTTCAAGGACAAGAGAGTTTCCTTTGTTAGCTTTTATATATTTCCAGAATTGCTTGACTCACGCCAGTGATTGATACCGGGTTTTTTGCGGAATTGAGCAAGGCTGGAGGTAGTGTAGCTGATGTCTGCTCAAGTAAGGCAGGCAATTTAATTTATTAAGAAGATGGCGGACCTGTAGTTAATGTTCAGTGCCTTAAATTTGTTGTGTTCTTCATAAGTGGAGGTCCAGAGATTAAGGTGAGCTGTCAGCAGAATTGAGGAGGGATGGCAATTGGTAAGCTTGAGTTCTTCAAGACTGTGTTCAATGTGTTTGGGTTGAGAGAGAAAGATCTTATCATCTTTTATAGCAAAATTCATTCCAAGGATTGTGTTTGGGTCGTGAGACGTTGAATTGAGAAATCTGGCAAGGAAGTTTTCTTTGAAGTGATTGCCAAGTCCAATTAGGATGAGATTGTCTAAGTGAAAGAATATGATCAATTTCTGTTTGGGATTCAGGTATAGGAAAGGGTCAGTTGCGGACTCATGGAACCCCTGGCTCAAGAGCCAGTTGTTAATTTGATGTATTGCTAAAACTAAAAACTGGGAACTGGAAACAGCAGAGCAATTCAACAAAGAGATGAAACACAAGTGATTGAGAAATAGTGACAAACATTGGACATTTGGCGGTGAGAAGGGTGACAGGCTGAGGTATGAGGAGTAGATGAGGCAAGGAGTGACGACAATGATCATGAAGACAAGAGAAGAGATGAGACTGGCAGCGCAAATCAGATATAAGGTTGAGTCAATGTAAGAGGCAAGATGAGAATAAGAGAGAGAGAGAGAAATATCTTGTTGAGTATTCTCCCGCTCTCATCCTCTGCGCGCTGTAGCGCTTTTCTCAACCCTTGCCGCGCACCAAGTTTAGAAAAGGGGGTTTAGACGACCATCGGCCTCTCACCTTCTGCTGCCGGGCCAGAGTCTTCACTTTTGTCTCTTCTCTTTTCCTTCTTCATTCTCATTTGATTCCTTCTCTATAGTCCCTCTATTTTCTTTCTCAAATCTTGGCTGCAATCATCAACCTACATTCATCCATTGAATAACCGCCCGACTCAAATACGATAATCTATGACTGGTAAGATGACAATCTCTTCAACAAGATCTCATCAAACTCATCTGACCTCATACCTTGATTAGTTTTCCTCCAATTTCTTTTCATTCTCCCATCTTCCATCTGTCCTCAGATCTCCCCCAACTCAAGTTGTCTCATTGAACATCGCCCATTGATCAAAGCTGTAGGACTCTACACCTCTATTTCCTTGTCCACCTTTCTTTTCACAAAGTCTCTTTCTGATATGTCTCTTTGATTCTCTTTGTTTCTCAGTCTGTTGGTTATAAGTCCTCAAGAATTTGAATTCTATCTTATTATATCTCACCAGGCACACAGACAGGGCTCATGGGGTTAATTTGAGTCAGACGAGTAGAGGGAGATGAGAGTATGAGAAAGAGTGGAGAAGAGTGGGAGAGACAAGAGGGATCAATGAGGATCTGGGGATGATGAGAGGACTTTAGATCAGAGTTATGAGAGTCTCCACCAGGTTTGAAGTAAGAGTGATGTGGAGTATCTCCACTGCTCCCCCGTCTGACTGAGATCCGTGCCTGCGTGTCCAGTGGTGATACCTCAGAACTTAACACCCCACCATGCCCAATGAGATATTACCGGTGTGGGGCCAAGATGAAAACACAGAAAAATAGATAAAACAAGCAAAGAGAAATGCAATCACGGAGGGCTCAAGTGAATGAAAGGAAACAGGAGTGCTATACTTTGGACCAAGGATGCCTTAGTCAAGGAATCTGCTAACATTTGAGAGGATTTTATGAGATTGATTTCAATCCTTTGAGCTTGGAGTTCATCCCTCATTCCCTTTGTCTTCAAGTCAAGGTGTTGGGTTTTTGAGTTTGAGCCAAACTTGCAAATTTTTTTGTCCAATCCGCTGTTGTCAATATTGAGAGGAATCACCTTTAATGACAAGTTGAAGATTTCGTTGACAAGTGCTTTGATCCATGTAGCTTTGTGATAAGCATCCACCAGAGCATTCAACTCGGCGTCCGTGGAAGACCAGGTGATATTCCTTTGTTTTCAGCTGTTCCAGGACACTAGGCTTCCAAAGACCTAGCACAGATATCCAGTTTGAGATTTGAGAGTATTGGGATCGTTTGCCCAGGACACATCAGAGAATATTTCCAGCGGCTTTGAGTGAGGGACATGTTTGAGTTCAAGTTGATAATGTTGAGTTGACTTCAGATATTTCCAGGTTTTCTTTAGCTCATTCCAATGTGTGATTCCTGGTTTTATGTTGAAGCGGGCCAGGCTTGACACAGAAAAACTGACATTGGGCCTGGTATAGCAAGCTATGTGGTTTAACAAACCGATCACTGATTGATAGTTGATGTTCAATGCTTGAAATTCTGCGTGTTCCTGGTCAGTGGCTGGTCTGAGCTGGAGGTTCTGGGTGAGAGGAGTTGTTGACTCTCTGCAATCCGTCAGTCCTAGTTCTTCGAGTCCGTGTTGAATGTGGTTGGGTTGACTGAGCAGTATTTTGTTTTCCTTAACCGCTATCTTCATTCCAAGAATGGTGTTCGTATCCTGGCACGTTGATCCCTTGAACTTTTGTTTGAATTTTTCCTCAAAGCCTTGACCATCTCCCACAAGGATGAGGTCATCCACGTGGAAGAAGATTTTCAACTTACCGTCCACAGATAGGTATAGGCAAGGGTTACACGCCAATTCATAGAAACCAATCTCCTTGAACCAGTCCCTCAACCTCTTGTACCAGTTCTTGGGAGATTTTTTCAATCCATATAGTGATTTTTTGAGTTTGAGAAATTTGGAAGCTCGCTTAGAGCCTTTAGGAGTTCTGATAATGACATCTTCCTCTATTGGAGAGTGTAGGAATGCACTTTTCACTTCAAACTGCTGAACTTTCTTCCCAGACTTCAAGGCATATACCAGCCGTAGACGGAGCGTTGAAGGTTTGCCCGTGGGCGCAAAGGTTTCAAAGAAGTTGATTCCTTCTATTTGGTTGAAGCCCTTGTTGAATAATCAATTCTCAGCATTGCCTTTTTCTAATGTTTTATATTTTCATTCCTTTTCTTTTGTTTCCTTTTTCTACCATTTTCTTATTCTATTGTTTTCTTTTGTTCTCTTCATTTGTCTTATTGCTTTTGACATGGATTCCCACGCCTATGCGCGGGTTCTCATGTCAGTGTTGCGGGTTCTCATCTTCATGTCACAATCTGTTCTCATGTCACCGCCGACCCTCTCATGATCACTCAACTTTCATCTCTCAGCAACACCATCACGACTCTCAAATACTGGACTCAACTTCCTTTCTTCCTGTTGACCCAAGATCTTCTCTTGAGTTCTTTTCCTTAGTGACTTCTCATCAAATCTACTTGATCCAACAAATCTTACTCTAATCTCTTTTCTTTCTCATTTTGATCCCTTCTTTTATTCTTTCATCTTCCTTCCATTCCCTATCACTTGCAACTTCCTCAAGACCATCAACCTCCTCAGCACACTGACTTTGACTCCATCAAATACAACATCTTCAAATGCCTGGTTAGACCTGTCAAGTCCCATCCCAACTCTTTCAACAGACCAAAATCCACTCCTAACTCAATCTTCGCACTGGCAGACTGCCTCTCACCAGCTTAACCCGACTTCCCCTCAACCTCTCTTTGACCTCAAATGCTTTTCCTCGAATTTTGCCAAAAGCTCCTCTAGCTTGATGTTTTTTTCCTAGTATCAAATTCCATTGTGCCTCTTTCTTTTTTTTTCTCACATTGAACACCTAACTCATTGTCACTCTTGTTCCAGCCCTCTTAGGTTCATTCTTTCTTTTAAATCTTTATCAGAAATTCAAATAGTTAAAACGGTTAAAAGCCAAAGCCAATCCGACAAACCTAACCCTTCCAATCGAGGGATCAAGCAACAATGGATTTTGTAAAGTCATTCTGAAAGCTGCTCTTGAGGCGGTTCCTATCCTGACAAACAATCACTATTCTATCTGGAAGGACAATATGACAATGTTACTGGAACTTAAAGGTGTGAAGGATGCTCTAGAAGATGATTCAAAAAGTCTCAGTCTGACTGAAGACATGGAAATCAGAGTGATCCTGCTCTCTCAGATCGACGCTATCACTCACAACAACGTAGTCAACTCCTCAAATATTTCCTCAGCTGAACTTCTCTGGTTAACCATCAAGGAGCGTTTTGCCTCCTCTCAAACAGCCAATTGCGCTGGCATCTTCAACGACTTTCTTTACCAACAATTCAGGTCAGACTAAATAAATACCTTCATCACCAACACCAAGATATCCCTTAAGAAAATGCTAGATGTTGGAATTGACCTTCCAGATGATATCCTCTTGTATTTGATTCTTGTCAAATTCCTGTCAACTCTTCATCCTCTCCAGAAACAAATAATGCACTGCAATAAGAATGTCACCATTGATCTGGTCTTCAACCATCTTACTCAATCCGATAACAAATCCAAATCCAAGTCTAAGGAAACTAAGTCTCATGATACTGCACTCGTTTCTTCTCAAAACCCCAAGAAACCTGTTCCCCGCGAACTCAGATGCAAACGCGGCTTCCATAATCCTTTATCCCCAGACCACTCAGAAGACAAATGCTGGCACAAACACAAACATCTGGCTCCCGAATGGTGGAAAGAAGCCCAAGCCAACTGGAGAGCCCAACTCAATTCCAATTCCAAAAGGAAAGAAGTAGCTCACTACCATGCCTTACTCACCTCTTGGATCAAAGAAATCAGCCCCGTCAATCGAATCATCCTTGATTCAGGTGCCTCTTTTCAAATGTTCAATTCTACGGACTTCTTTCTTAATCTTGACTACCTCACTGGCAACGATTTCATCAACAATGGAAAAGAAAGTGCTCAACTCCCCATCAAAGGGAAAGGAACCGTCAAACTCTTCTGGAACAACTCAGTGGCTACCCTAACCAATTGATTCTTTGTTCCGGATCTCGTCATCAACCTAATTAGCCCCGGCAAACTCATCTCCACCAAGGGCTGCTCCCTAGTGTCAAAAGGCTCCCAATTCCGACTCTTCTCCAAGGCCAATCCTGTCTTCTCCGGTTTCATCCAGGGAAATCTCTTTGTTTTCAATCTTACCTTGCTGGTAGGAAACCGCCGCAAGGTTTTCTATCTCAACCAAAAGGAGCTCCCCGCTGAAGGCCTAAAATATCTCCACAAATCACTGGGTCATGCCAGTCCTTATTGCCTTAAGAACCTCTTCCCTCATCTTTCACCTCAAGACATCTCAGATTTTCAGTGCAAAGACTGCGTCTTCTCCAAAATCACTAGATCCCCCTTCAACGGCACATCCTCATCAACTTCTCGTCCATTTGAACAACTTCATATAGATCTAATAGGGCCTATCACGCTACCCTTGAGAAACAACATGAGTTACATTATGTCGATTGTGGACAATTACTCAGGCTACCTATCAGCCATTCCTCCCCAATACAAATCCAATGCCGGCCCCCAGCTTACAATCATTCTTAATCATGAGCATCAGAAACAAAATCGTTATCCAGCCACCATCTGCACCAACGGCGGCGGTGAATTCTGTTCAACTGATCTTGAAGACTTCTTCACTTCAAATTCTATTCAACAACTCATCACTGAACCCTACCACCACGAACACAACGGAAAAATTGAGCGAGCCAACAGAACTCTTACCAAATCCATTCATTCCATTATTCAAAGTTCCAAGCTTCCGCTCAACCTGTGGGCTGAAATTTCCAAAACTGCTTGCCTCACTTTCAATCAAATTCCCAAAAATCTGCACTCTCCTTCTCCTTACCAAGTTTTTACTAACAAAACGCTGCCTTCCAGCTATTTTCATCCCATTGGGTCCAAAGTAGCCTACGTTAACAATAAAATAGCTCAAGGTGAAAAGTTCAAAGATAGCGGCCTCATGGGTACTTTAGTGGGTTATAACCCAAGCTTCCTTTCCTATCAAATTCTCACTCCTGACCACTCCATCATTTCTACCAAACAGGTCAAGATCATCAAAAATTCTGTCTCATCTCAAACTACCACTAATCTCCCCAACAACATTCCTAACAAACCTCTTCTTATAAAGCTTGACAATGACTTTCCTCTTCCTCCTCCTCCTTTGAACTTGACCCCTCTCACTTCTAACTAACTCCCCAACTCTCAAACTCCAATTTTCTCTTCTCCTACTCCTGCTTCTGTTTCTTCTCAGCTTGAAGAACTCTCCTCCAACTCCTCTTCTGACTCTTTGGACAATCTTGCCCATCAGCTCAACCCCACTTACGAACTGCAAGACCAATCCCTGATTCAACGCCCCAATCAATACGGGTACCATCATTATTTCGTCCCTAGAACGTACCAGCAAGCTAAAAAGTGCACTGACTCTCTCAAATGGGACAATTCAATGGATTGCAAACTTAATGGCATTGAGGATCTTGCTGTGTGGGACAACTACAAAGGTTCTGAACCTATCAACCCCCTCAACACCACATGGGTGTATCAAATCAAAGAAAATTGCCACGGAGATCCGCTTGTATACAAAAGCCGTCTCTGTGTCCAAGGTTTTGACCAAATCTACGGTCTGGATTACCAGGACACCTTCTCTCCCACCGGCAAAGCGGCATCCCTCCAAATGGCTCTTCTCTTCGGATTATACCACTCTCTGTCCATAATGCAATTTGAATTCAAGAGCGCATTCTTACACGCTCCTCTAACAGACAAGGTTATCATCAAACAACCCAAGGGATCCAAAAGAACTTTGAAATACCTTATTCTCAAGAAATCACTCTACAGACTCAAACAGGCCCCGGCAAATTGGTTCCACACATTGACTTCCTGGATACGCAAACAAGGCTTCTACAAATCAATCTCCGACCCTTGTCTCTAAATCCACTCCAATAGAAATTCTCTTCTCTTTTTCCACATCGACAATCTAATCCTGGTAGGAACAGGAAACAACTTTCAACAGGCCTTCCTCAATTGATTTCCAAATTCTAGCCATCACAAGCCCAACACCATCCTTGGGATGAAATACGAGCGAATCTGGGATAAAATCTTACTTTCTCAACCTAAGCACATCAAACATGGCCTAGAAGAACAGAAAATGACCAACTGCAAACCATCCTCCATTCCCTTGACGGTAAACAAAAATATTTCTCCTTCCTCTGATGAAGATCACAAAGAATTCAAAGCTCTTAATGTCAACTACAGATCTGCCGTGTTTTTGATGAATTACATCGCATGTCTCACTCGACCAGACTTAAGCCTTGCGGGCTCCAGCCTGGCGAGATTTTGCAAAAAACCTTGTATTCAACACTGGAGAGAAGTCAAGCGCTGTTGGAAATACCTCAAGGCAACCAAAAATATAAAGCTAACTCTGCAAATCCATTCCTTCAAAACCCAAATTGAGTTTTACAGCAATGCCACCTGGAGTGACAACCCAGAAACTCGACAATCTCAATCTGGACACCTGTCCCTTCTCTTTGGCTCACTAATCTCTTGGAGCAGTTATTGACAACAAAATGTCACCCACTCTACCACGGAAGCCAAACTAAATCCTTTGGTCGATTCCTTTTTTGAAGCCATATGGATGAAGAAAATAGTCGCCAAGCTCTGGAAGAAGGATCTGGAACCAAGTCTCCACTGCATCGACAACAAAGGTCTTGACGACAAACTCAAAAAGTTTGGTTGCAACTCGAAAACTCGTCACATCGACATCAAAACAAAATCTCTACGTGAAGAGCTAAATCTTGGCAACCTGGTCATAAAACTTGTCTCATCTTCAGAAATGAAAGCCAATGGGCTTACCAAGCCCTTACCTACCCACTCCTTGGCTAATCTCATCAATCTCATTGATCCTGCGTATAAGGCATTATTTCCAGTCTTACCAGTCACGGGGGGTGTTGAATAATCAATTCTCAGCATTGCCTTTTTCTACTGTTTTATATTTTCATTCCTTTTCTTTTGTTTCCTTTTTCTACCATTTTCTTATTCTATTGTTTTCTTTTGTTCTCTTCATTTGTCTTATTGCTTTTGACATGGATTCCCACGCCTATGCGCGGGTTCTCATTTCAGTTTTGCGGGTTCTCATCTTCATTTCACAATCTGTTCTCATGTCACCGCCGACCCTCTCATGATCACTTGACTTTCATCTCTCAGCAACACCATCACAACTCTCAAATACTGGAATCGACTTCCTTTCCTCCTGTTGACCCAAGATCTTCTCTTGAGTTCTTTTCCTTAGTGACTTCTCATCAACTCTACTCAATCCAAAAACTCTTACTCTAATCTCTTTTCTTTCTCATTTTGATCCCTTCTTTTATTCTTTCATCTTCCTTCCATTCCCAATCACATGCGACTTCCTCAAGACCATCAACCTCCTCAGCACACTGACTTTGACTCCATTGAATACAACATCTTCAAATGCCTGGTAAGACCTATCAAGTCCCATCCCAACTCTTTCAACAGACCAAAATCCACTCCTAACTCAATCTTCACCCTGGCAGACTGCCTCTCACCAGCTTAACCCGACTTCCCCTCAACCTCTCTTTGACTTCAACTGCTTGTCCTCGACTGTTGCCAAAAGCTCCTCTAGCTTGACGTTTGTTCCCTAGTCTCAAATTCCATTGTGCCTCTTTCTTTTGTTTTCTCACATTGAACACCTAACTCATTTTCACTCTTATTCCAGCCCTCTTAGGTTCATTCTTTCTTTTAACTCTTTATTGGAAATTCAAATAGTTAAAAGCCCTGTACGCAAAGTCTTCCTTTGAACTTCACCGGATTGCTGTGGCAATTTTCCTTGATTTTGAAGATCCAGGTTGTCCAAAGAGGGTTCAATGGTTTGGGTCCTTCAAATTCTTCCCACAAATTGAAGGATTAGATTGACGTCAGTTCGCTATCCATCGCCAAGATCCACTTCTGAATTTCTTCACAATTTACAGCATCTTCATAGCTTTTCGGCTTGTAGTAATGAAAGAAACCGTAGCGTTGAGGTGGTTTGATAGCAGCCCAATCTCTGAGGGTTCTTGTGGGCCGTAGCAATGATCCCACGATGGATGCTTGAGGTTGCGCAGCACTCACTGGTTCATTAGCAAGAGGATGTGAAACCAAATCCTCAACGTCCAACGACTCCACTTCAGATGTAGAGCTGATATCCGGGTCAGAGGATGACCCATCTTTGGACCCATCCCTATAGTCCCTGAACGCTGGAGTATTTCTCTGCCGGGATTCCTTCTGACTAACCTCCTCACAGCGTTTTTTACTTGGGCTCTTGATCTGTGACTCTTCAGTCCATTAGTTGGTTGATATGGTCAAAATTGAGTTTTGCGGAATTGGAATTTTTAAAAACTTCACGTGTTTTGAGCAAACAATAGAGAGAGATTTAGTAAGGATGCAATAGGAAAGGAAGATGGGATTGAAGCCTACAAGTATTCCCTCATCTCCTTCTTCCTTGAATTTGAGGCCCCTCTTTTGCTGTGACAGTAAATAGACACAGGGACTACCAATTGGTTTGAGATACGTAGACGGTAACAAGTACCCATGAATCCAAGACCACAGTGAGTCAGGATGATC
Source organism: Puccinia polysora (assembly GCA_025617555.3). Taxonomy (NCBI): domain Eukaryota; kingdom Fungi; phylum Basidiomycota; class Pucciniomycetes; order Pucciniales; family Pucciniaceae; genus Puccinia; species Puccinia polysora. The sequence goes on from CM062620.1 coordinate 6,430,442, forward strand.
TTCCCTTGGTATTTGGTTGAGAATCAAGGCACTAGATTTGATTACTTCGTGCCACAGGTTTTCAGGTATGGGGAAGTCCTTGAGGATAGTCCTGGTCAACTCAACAATGGTTTTGTTTGCCCTTTCTGCCTTGCCGTTGTGTTCTGGGTGATAAGGCTTGGAGATGACTTGACAGATGTGATTCTTGTTGTAGAAATTTTTCAGCTTGTGATTGACAAATTCCAAACCCCCATCAAACATACTTGAGATGGGTAGTATCCTTGACGTCTACGTTCTTTCTCAATCAGATCAATGAAAATTTCAGGAGTTTCCTCCTTAGAATTCAACGGGAAAGCACCAATGTAACCAGTTGCGTTGTCTACCAGGGTTAGAATGAACCAATGACCACCCTTGCATTGTGGTTTGAGCGGTCCCATGAGATTGAGATGAATTCATTTGAAAACCTTTGTTGCCCTTGGAGAGTTTCCCTTGAACAAGGATTTTGTGATCTTGCTCTTGACGCAGTGAATGCACTCAAAGTTGTTCTTTGTTTCAACAGGAATGTGCTTTGTAACTGTTTCCAACCTAGAGATGGAGGAGTGGCCGTAATTTTGATAAATTTCCATGAGTTCCTTGTCAGCCGTCCAAGTCACATTTGCCAAGTAACCCAGATGCAATACTTGATTGAATTTAGGGGTCTCCAACGTATACAGGTTGCCTACAATTGTACCACCAAAGATCCTGCGCCCATCCTTAGACATGTCAAATTGATTTTTGCTAGCATTCAATGTACATCCACATTGGTTGAGGGCTCCGGCGCTTATGAGTTTATGACCAGGCTAGGTACGTAAAATACATTGGCCAGTTCAAGAGTGAAATTGTTCCAAACCAGTTGGACGGTACCTCTGCCCCTTATCTCAAGTTCGGCTTTCTCCTTACCAGTTTTGATGGATTGGCTATTGCTTGGAGTCATATCAATGAAGTACCGGCTGTCGTTGATCATGTGTATAGATGCACCACTGTCCAGAATAAATTTGGATTTTGGATTTCCATGATCAATCCACATTGAGAGCAGAGCCAGATAGTGAGCGACTGGATTCAATTTAGACTGAGTCTCGCGAGACTTCCATTTGGCTTGTTCTTCTTGCCACCAGTCTGGCGCTACTTTGGGATATTAAGAAATTGATTCAGAAGGACAACCTGGACCCAGCTGTTATTTCAATCAAAGAAACAAAAGTCAATGGACCAGAAAATAATAGTCGACAAAGTGAGATAAAACAGCTTTTAGAAAGAAGACCCAATGACAAACAGTCGAACACAATTCTACAGGCAGGATAATGGCCTCTTAATAGACTAGGTAGAATTTGGTGCACTGTACGCTAATAACTGATATAAGTCTCCCTATTGATCTTGATGTCCTGAGTTGTAGTACTGGTAAGAAAGTAAAAGTAAGGTCAACACTGATGATGAGTTGATTGCTCATTTAGATACATACTGTATGCTACTGGGACTGGATCGAATAGGTTGAGAGCTTTTAGTCTTCAATCTTGAGGATCGAGTTCTGTGAGTTCTGAATGAAGTGGTCGAGATCAGTCTTCTTCACAATTGTAGGTGCTACTCTTGAGTGGTAGAATGAGCGGTAGAATGTTACTGATAGTGAAAGGCCAGTGACACATCAACAAAGAGGGCGCATGATTCAATGAACTAGCCGTAGTAACTAAGGTAACACACAACACACAAGAGATAGCAAAGAAGGAGAGCACAAAACAAATGTGGTAGCTGATAAAATGAATAGAGGTCAATTAACAATCATTTCAAATAATCAACACGCCAACTTGACTCATTATCAGTGATGAGAGGTTAAGAACCAACATACTTAGCCAGCTTAGAGACTTCTATTGCATTTGCAGCTTTGGTCAGTGGATCAGCTAGCATATCATTAGATGAAACCAGTTTGATTTGAATAAGTTTCTTTTGCAAGTCGTTTCGTAAGCTCTTGAGCTTAATATTGATGTATTTAGCGTGAGACTTGGTTCCAAAATTTTTAATTTTATCACTCAAACCCTTGTTGTCAATTAAATGCATCGGAGGTTCAAAGGTAGTTCGCCACACTTCGGAGATCAGATGGTTTAACCATCTAGCCTCAAGATGACTTACTGATAGTGAGTTACACTCAGATTCAGTTGACGAATGAGCAATGCATCTTTGACGCCGACTTGTCCAATAAAGGGGTGATCCCTTGAACAGAGTGATAAAGCCGGTTTGAGAGAGGCGAGTTACTGGTTCATTGCCACAGGTAGCATCACTGTAGGTGATAAGATGATTGGAATTGTTTCTGAGTCTGAAAGTAAGTTTGTAGTCAATGGTCTTAAATAGATAACGCCACACCCGAATGACCTTGTTCCAGTGGTGTATTCCAGGATTTTCCGAGAATCTCGCCAGAATAGACACGGTGTAGCTAATGTCAGGTCGCGCCGAAGTTGCTATGAAGTTGAGTCTTCCAATGGGCAATCGATAGTTGACATTTAGTTGTTGGAACTTAGCTATTTCTTCTTCTGTGGCTGGTACAAGATGAGCGCCAGTCAAGCATGGGTTAGATAGAGGTTTTGCGTTCAGGAGGTTTAGCTCTTCGAGTCCTTTTTGGATATGATTTGGGAGGGAAAGACTGATTGAGTTCTTGTCTTTCTCAACCTTCATCCCAAGCAATTTATCAACTTCGTGAGCTGATGAATCCTTGAACTTGCTTAGAAAGAGAGATTTAAATTTGTTCACCTCCCCCACCACAACTAAATTGTCAACATGAAAGAACAGAGATGTCACTCCATCCTCATGGTGGTACAAACAAGGGTTGCAGTCGCTTTCTGTGAAGCATATGCTTCTGATCCGTTCGCTGAGTGTTTTATACCAATTCAGCGGGGCTTTTTTTAGACCTTACAGAGATTTCACCAACTTCAGATATTTAGACTTCCTCTTGGAACCAACGGGAGTCCTCATGTAAACATTCTCTTCTAGGGGGGCGTGCAGAAATGCCCCTTTCACATCAAACTGAAGAATCGGGAGTTTTTTGTTGATCGAGTAGATTAGTAAAGCCCTAAGCAAAGCGATTTTACCAGTAGGTGCAAAGGTTTCAAAGTAATCAATGCCATAGCGTTGATTGAAGCCTTGCACACATACCCTTGCTTTGAGAGTGGTTTGACCGGTGTGGAGATCCTCCTTGCGACGGAACGCCCAGGTGGTATTAAGTGGATTGGAGACTTTGGATTTGTCCGCATCCTCCCATACCCCCAGTTCCTCCGCCGTATTCAGCTCCTTGTCTATGGGCGTAATCCATTCAGGATTGTTGAGTGCTTCCTGAATTGAAGTCGGTACAGTATCATGATGATAACCATACCGCTCTGGTGGTTTGAGATGGCTTCTGTCGCGAAGTTTAGGTATTAACCTTTCTTCAACGGATGGTGCTGAACTTTCGGAGTCGGGCACATTTGAATCGTCATCTAAAGGAAGTTCTGGTTTGACATCAAATGGGGTGGCAGAGTTGCTCCCCCTTTGAGTTGATACAGGTCCCCCTCCGGTTATTGGAACATCTTGTGGTCTGATGGTGAATTCTTCATCTTTGTTGAGATTTGGTCCCCCGCACGTGATTTGAGATTTTAGGAAGAGAACATGCTTGGTGTTCACAACCCTGCCCGATTTAGTGAGTATCTTAAATGAAAGAAGACAAGGATTGAAGCCAACCAGGCAACCTTCCTCAACCTTGCTGCTAAGCTTTGAAGGAATCTTTGTATCACTAAGTAGATAGACGCATGCAGTACCTACAGGCTTCAAAAAGTCTTTTGGTAATGGCGTTCCATGCATGAGTTCCCAAGGGCTTTGCAATTTGGCGTCTTGAGGTATTTGGTTCAACGCAAGGCAGCAACTTTGGATAACTACATTCCAACAGCTTTTCGGAACATTGGTAGCCGAGCTAAAGACTGATCTTAGCGATTCCATGATGGTTTGATTTGCTTGCTTGGCTTTCCCGTTTTTCTGAGAGTGGTAGGGTTTGCTAACAATATTGTGAATTGACTTTGATCTAAAGAATCTCAATAGGGTATCGTTCACGAACTCTCCTCCTCCATCAGAAACGACCTCGACTGGAAATCAACCTTTCTTCCTTGCTTCATTCTCAATTACAAAGATGATGGTTTCGCCAGCCGCGTCCTTGCTTGGCAAAGGAAAGGCAGATAGATAGCCCAAGAAGTTGTCAACGACTGTGAGTGCATACCTCATACCCCCTTTGCTCTGTGGATTAAGCGGTCCCATAAGATCTAGATGCAGGCAATCAAAAACTTTTTCAGCTGGGCTTTGTTCCTGGTTGAAAGATGACTTGGTATTTTTTCCTTTCTTACAGGCTATGCATTTGAATTTGGAGCGGATTTCCTTCTCAATACGGTGACCCAGATGATTTTCAATCCGTTCCAAGCTAGCATGAACCAAATTTTGATGAAGTTTCTGAACCTCGTTTAGACTCATGAGACAGGCAAGCTCTTTGGTTTGTGATTCGAGATTAATGATTAACAGATTGTTATTGATTACTCCATTGAGGACCGTGATTCTCCCTTTTTTGAGTGCAAACGTAGAGGGAGAAGTTTTGCTATTGACCTTTAGAGTACACCCCTTGTTGAGGAGAGCCCCCAGTGAGATTAGATTAACTGTGGCATCAGGGACCCAGGCTGCATTATCCAGGTTGATTCTTCTTCCATCAATGGATAGATTGACTGTACCAAGGCCCTTTATGGGAATCCCCGCTCCTTTCTTTCCGTTTTTGATAAGTTCGCATCCGGTTTGTTCAACTAGAGAGGAGAACATGGATTTATCTGTAATCATATGTATCGAGCAGCCACTGTCAAGAATAAATCAATTTGAACCAGTCCCATCCTGCTGATTCAACCCGCAGAAGAAGGAGTAATAGTGAGCTTCTTCGGATTTCTTTTTGTCTTTTTGTTTGAATCTGTTGACAGGATTCTTGGGTTTTAGTTCCGGATTTTCCTCCCAGAAGTTTGCAGCAGGGTGAGTTTTGACGGCTGGGTTATGTTTCCCATTTTCACAGTGTTGTCAATCAGAGTTATAGCGATTGTTAGAATAAAGAGCTGAGTTTGTTTTGGAGTTTTCTTTAGATTTTGATTGAACTTCATTTTTGTGTTGAACAAGGTGATTCAGGAAAAAGGCTACAGTTAGATCTACTCCAGAGTGCATGATTTGCGATTGCATTCCTTTTAGGGACTTGGGTAATTTGAACAGAATCAAGTAGCTTAAAATATCACTTGGTAAATCTATGCCAAATTCGTCGAGTTTTCCTAGGTGGAACTTGACTGAAGTTACAAATGCGTCTATGTTGTTTTGATTGAAGCCTAGGTACAAGAAATTGAAGAACATTTTTTCTCTGTTTGCGGCCTGGTTTGATGCAAAGAGTTCTTTAGCTGCCAACCAGATTCGTTTAGGAGAGTCTTTGTTATTGGCTGTGATGATGTTTGTGTGTGTAGCTGGATCTAGCTTTGACATGAGGTAAGCAGCGGTCTCATCTTCATCAGGAATACTTTCATCAGAATTTGGAGAGTTCATAAGATGGAGAATGCCGCGCATTTTGAACAGCTTTTCCATTTTCTTCCTCCAGATTGAGTAGTTTGTTTCAGTTAAGAGAGGGGTGGATTCCATAAGCGATTTAAGTGCCAGCCCTTTGAAGTTGCTGTCGCCTCCGGGTCCAGGTGATATTGATCCTTGATCCATTCCAGTTGCTGATTGAGTTCCCTTTTTGGCTTTTAACCGTATTAAGAAATTGGTTCAGAAGGAAAACCTGGACCCAGCTGTTATTTCAATCAAAGAAACAAAAGTCAATGGACAAGAAAATAATAGTCAACAAAGTGAGATAAAACAGCTTTTAGAAAGAAGACCCAATGACAAACAGTTGAACACAATTCTACAGGCAGGATAATGGCCTCTTAATAGACTAGGTAGAATTTGGTGCACTGTACGCTAATAACTGATATAAGTCTCCCTATTGATCTTGATTTCCTGAGTTGTAGTACTGGTAAGAAAGTAAAAGTAAGGTTAACACTGATTATGAGTTGATTGCTCATTTAGATACATACTGTATGCTGCTGGGACTGGATCGAATAGGTTGAGAGCTTTGAGTCTTCAATCTTGAGGATCAAGTTCTGTGAGTTCTGAATGAAGTGGTCAAGATCAGTCTTCTTCACAATCTTGGTGCTACTCTTGAGTGGTAGAATGAGCGGTAGAATGTTACTGATAGTGAAAGGCCAGTGACACATCAACAAAGAGCGCGCATGATTCAATGAACTAGCCGTAGGAACTTGGGTAACACACAACACACAAGAGATAGCAAAGAAGGAGAGCGCAAAACAAATGTGGTAGCTGATAAAATGAATAGAGGTCAATCAACAATCATGTCAAATAATCAACAAGGGATGCAGGTGCCAACAGTTGTCCGCGGAATGATTTTTTTCTTTTCCAGGATTATGAAATCCCTCAGTGCATCTCCGGCGCTCTCCAGATTTGTTGACAGCATTCGAGGCATTGGGCTTTGAATTTATCAGAGCCACTTCAGTTCAAGATTGTTGATTTCCCCACGTAGTCTGAGCTTTAGATTCATTATTCAACTGGTTAAGATGGTTTAAAACATATTTGATGGACAGCTCCTTGTCTTTGTGCATGATTTGACGCTTAATGTCCTTCATCAATTTGGGAAATTTGAATAGTAGATGGTATGCTAGGATGTTGTTGGGGAGGACGATGCCAACTTCAGACATTTTCTTAAGACAGACCCTAGCCTTGGTTATGAAGTCCTCAATCTGATCACGCATGAATCTCAGGTAAAGAAAATTGTTGAATATCCTCGCCCTATTTGATGCTTGCAGAGAGGCATACTTGTTGATGATGGCCTTCCACAGCAGTTTTGCTGAGTTCTTATTTTGAGGAGTGACTATGTTATTGTGTGTCAAAGCTTCTAACCTTGACATGATGAGAAGTTTGATCTTGTTGTTGACATCCCAATCTAGAACCAACAAGTCGTCATTGATAGATTTTGAGCATCCACAAACATCTAGGATGGCATCCATCTTGTCCTTCCATACACCGTGGTTGTCCTCGCTGAGTCTAGGGATGGTATTGAGAGCAGTTTTCAACATGGCCTGCCGGAATCCTTCTGACATTGAGCCGGCCATTGTTTCCCAGTTATAGTTATTTGCCAATTGAGTGGTTTGAGATTTGGTTGTCGAAAGAGTTCCTTTCGGCTTTTAACCATGTTAATTTGATGTATTTCTAAAACTAAAAACTGGGAACTGGAAACAGCAGAGCAATTCAACAAAGAGATGAAACACAAGTGATTGAGAAATAGTGACAAACATCGGACATTTGGCGGTGAGAAGGGTGACAGGCTGAGGTATGAGGAGTAGATGAGGCAAGGAGTGACAACAATGATCATGGAGACAAGAGAAGAGATGAGACTGGCGGTGCAAATCAGATATAAGGTCAATTCAATATAAGAGACAAGATGAGAATAAGAGAGAGAGAGAGAAATATCTCACCGGGCACACAGACAGGGCTCATGGGGTTAATTTGAGTCAGACAAGTAGAGGGAGATGAGAGTATGAGAAAGAGTAGAGAAGAGTGGGAGAGAAGAGAGCAATCAATGAGGATCCGGGGATGACGAGAGGATTTTAGATCAGAGTTATGAGAGTCTCCACCAGGTTTGAAGTAAGATTGATGTGGAGTATCTCCACTGCTCCCCCGTCTGACTGAGATCCATGACTGCGTGTCCAGTGGTGATACCTCAGAACTTAACACCGGTCAGTCAGGGTGTTGCACCAATTTAGAGCAGCTTGTATAAGTCTGTATAGCAATTTGTTGAGCTTGAGATATTTGGATTTTCTAGTTGATCCCTTTGGTGTTTTGATGATGACATCCTCCTTGAGTGGAGCATGAAGAAAGGCACTCTTGACATTGAATTGAGTTATAGGGAGGGAATGTTGGAGGTTGTATAGGAGAGCAATTCTGAGAGAAGCAGCTTTACCAGTAGGAGAGAAGGTCTCTTGGTAGTCCAAACCATAAATTTGATCAAACCCTTGCACACATAATTGGCTTTTGTAAATCAGGGGATCCCCGTGGAATTTGTCCTTGAGACGGTGAACCCATGTTGTGTTGAAGGGTTTGGCTGGTTGGGGACCATCATAAATGTCCCAGACTTTCATGTCTTTGATCCCATTCAGTTTGACGTCCATAGAACGGTCCCAGTGTTTGGATTCTTGACATTTCTTAGCTTTTTTGAAGGATTTAGGAACAAAATAGTGATGGTATCCATAAAAAATAGGAATTTTGAGCATAGATTTATTGCGCAGAGTTTTAGCAGGAACCAATTTGTCAGAAATTTCCTGTGAGGATTGAGAATACTGATCATTGGCAGAGTTGAAAGTATTGGGTTCAGTGAGAGTGAGATTGGCAGGCAATGAGTCAGGAGAAATTTCAAGAGTTGAGTTGATAGAAGAAGAGGGAAGTCAATGTTGAGTGAAGTGTTTCTTGGATTTTCATTGAAAACTGGAGCACTAGGATCTGATCTGAGAACATTTATATGTTTTGAATGAATGATGGAGTTGTCAGACTTGAGGATTCAATATGATGATAGGTCTGGGTTTAAGCCTAAAAGAGTCCCTTCCAGTCCGTGATTTCTAATTTTTCTCCTTGAGGAGGCTTCATGTTCAAGTATACTACCTTGGAGCCTAAGGGATGAAAGTAATCCAAAGGTAGGGTCTTGTTCATGAAAGCTTTGTACGGGGATTTCTTATTGGGAAATTTTGGGATTTGATTAAGCATCAGAGTTGTGGCTTTGGAAAATTCAGCCCAGAGTTGGAGAGGTATTTTGGAGGAGCAAAGAATGGTTCTGATGAATTTGGCTATTGTTCAATTGGCGCGTTCCACCCAACCATTGTTCTTGTGGTGGTAGGGCTTGGTGACAATGTGCTGGATGCTGTTTTCTTCAAAGAATGAGCAAAGCTTGTGAGAAAAAAATTCTCCCCCACCTTTGGAACAGATGGTGAAGGGAAGGTTTCCTTTTTTTTGTTTCTCAAATCTAAGAATAGTCATGATTTGAAGATATGCGTCAGAGTTAGAGCGTGTTGGAATAGCAATTTGCGAAATGTCAGAAGACATTGGAGAGTGCAAAAGCCGTGAATTAAACAATGAAAAGAATACAAGGGACTCACGGGTCAAAGGTTATAAGGGTCAAAAGCGCTCCTCATCAATGGAAGCAACTCATTTACCCTTTAACAGACAAAAGAACAAAAGAATGTTAAAGAAAAAATACCGTGTAAAGCTGTATTATGAGGACCAAAGGGACGCACGTTCTATTGCCTTAGACCGGTCTATATATAGACCGGCATCCGTTGTACCTCGTTGATCTTATCATTATCTCATCACACTCATGTATATAGCGTTATCATTATCATCATTGATTTTATCATTGTAATCCAACTCAATTACTTTATCACATTATCAGTACCACTCACAACCGAACTAAGAACCTGAAATCAAAATCGCTCACCTTGAAATGGATCGATCTGACAGTAGACAAGTCGTTCTCAACAAGAACAACTATGTGACTTGGGTCACTCTCATGGAAGCCGAACTCCGCCAAATGGGGTGTTGGAATTACGTTATTGGAGTAGATAACGTTGTAAGACTCCAAACGGTGCTAGGCCGTGGCTGTTCTGCGGAGGGGAAAGGTGCTGTTTAGGCTGCCCTCCTGAGTGTTACAAAAATATTTAAATGTAACCAAGATCAAGTTCCAGAACCTGGTAAATGAGAAATCAAGGAGTAGAGGATAAGGATGATAATAGTTCAGTAGCAACGGAACAGCACTATCTGAGACAAGATTATGCAGGGAAAAACTTGAACAAAAGAATTTAAAGTCTTCTTAGAGTTCAAAGAACAAAAGCTGTTGTATTTAAACAACCCCAAAAAGCTAATAACTCTGGTCGTCAGCAGAAGATTGGGGATTATCAACTCAAACCCAAGCAACCTCCAGGTTCTCAATGAACTGGCCCAACTCTCCACAATCAAGCGCTTGAAGGGTACCAGATAACTGTGGGTGGCTGTACAGGACAAAGCACAATGTTTAAGAAGCTCTAAATCAAACAGTAACTGATTTGAAGCAAGGATAACCTCAGCACTTCTCAAGGGACTCAAGAGTAGGCTGGCAGAATGCAACTCCAAAGAATCTAAGGGGAGGTATAACACTCCAGGTCTTAAGCTTAATAAGACCTCTTCAATCAATCATGATTGGCTCCAGAAAGGTGATCAGGGATCAGGACCAGTATGGTCAGAGAAAGGGATCAAGGAGTGGTATGACACACTCAAAAATTCCAACAGACAGAATTCTTCTTCAACCAGCAAGGCGATTGTTTGGTGATAAGGATCAGGGATCAAGGGTTGAGTATGGAGGCTCAAGGATCAAAGGTGTGCTGATTTCATTCTGGATCATTCCATGCTCCAATGATTATCAAAAAGGAAGGGGAGAGCCCCTCCTTATATGGGCAGGAGGCCCTGTTAGACTATGTACAACTGATTCTACAAATAGAGCGGAAAAGGGAAGACAACCATGTGGTCACTCGCGTCCGTCTGTGGATGGGGGCACGCAACAATACCAGAGTAACCCACCCCTCGTCCAAAGGCAGACGGGGTGGGAAAGAAAAATGAACCAAACCGCCGCTGATGTCCGCGGGCGGTAGTTGGCACTCTTCACCCCTTCTAAAGGCGGAAGGGGATGGGAGAGCCCCAGGAAAGGTGACGGATGATGTCCATGAGAGCGTGGATGGGCGGATAGGAGATTGGCTTGAGAAGGTTGAGTAAATCCTGATGGCCTTGAGATTCACGACTGATAGATCAAGTGAGATGGGAGATTTGACAGATCCAAGGGTTTGCCAAATGCTTGGGGGTGCAATCAAGATGGATTCAGTAAATCATTGATGAGCACCACGCGATGGTAGCAATGAGGAGATTGGGACGCGGGACAAAAAAGATGAGGACGCGCAACAACAAAGATGAGGACGCGCTATGATGACGGCGGAGATGACAACAACACACAACGGCAAGGATGATGATCAACGCGGATAAAGGACCCGCAACGCGCGCGGATGAAGGGCATTTTTGATGAGCCTGAGGAACAGTTTATGGGTTGAGGTCTTAAGGGGGCCAGGGTGTCCCGGATGGGGCACGTCATCTCTCCCCAACTTGCAGACTGTCCCTAGTCTGCTCCCAAGTTTGATGCCATAAAAAAAGAAAGGAAAGAAAGATGATTGAAACCAAAGAATGGCCATTTTTATCTCAAGAGTGGTTGAGAAAAAAATATGTTGATCCGACCAAAAATACTAGAAGTGGCTGAGATAAAATGAAGGAGGCGTCCCAAGTGCTCACACGCGTGGCATGAAGTAGATTTTTCACAAAACGACAAGGATCTTGCCCAGATGGTGCACCATTGGGAGGACTTACTTCTGGACCAAGTTGCCTCCACAAGAGTGAAATTTCTTGACCTGATCAGCAGAAAACCTTCTGGCCATCCGAGTACCATCCAGCTCCTCCAAAAGATATGATACACCTCTAACTTGAGGGACTACTTGGTAAGGAAAATTCCAGCGGTTAGAGAAAAGCTTTGCCCACTGAGTTTCCAAGGAACGATTATAAGCCAATACCAGGTCAACAGGGTTCAAAGGGTACCTGATTTGATTTAGGTGTTTATCTTCCCAATACTGAACTGATTTTGCTCTTGATTCCATCATCTTCTGATAAGCTTTGTTACAAATATCTTCACTCCACTCCAGTTGCTTCAATCTGGAAACTAATAGATCAGTAGTTCAGGAAACTTGTTCCCAAGAGATGCCCAAGAAAGACTCCATTTCAAGATCAAGAGGAAGAACAGCCCTCTGAACAAAGATGATTTCATAAGGGGAGTAACCAGTGGTTCGCTTGGTGGAAATTTGATCAGAGAAGAGGAACAAGGCAAGAAACTTTCAACAACTCTTGCCACTTTCACCAGCCAATTTGACAAGAGCAGCCTTCAAAGGAGCATGGCCTCTTTCCACCATTCCTTGTCCTTCAGGATAATAGGGAGTAATAACTCTATTTTTTCCAGGGAGAAATCGGATCATTTCAGCAAGTTTTCCACCAAATTCCGAGTCACCATCCGTAGAATAAGATTGGGCCAATCCATAACGCATTGTCCAAGTCTCATGAAGGAAAGCTGCTACTGATTCAGAGCTGAGGTTCTTAAGAAACTTTGCTTCAACACATCCAGAAAAATCATCTCTAGCCACAATGAGGTACTTAGCTCCACCAGCCTTAATGTGAAACACATCCATAGCAATCCTCCCAAAGACAGTGGACTCTCCAGTGGGATAACAAATTTTGGCCGGGCGCCTAAGATCACACTTCTGGCACACTTCACAACTCCTACACCATTGAGCAACGGATTTTTTCAGGGATGGCCACAAGAATCGTTTGGACATTTGTCGATAAGTTTCCTTTTCCCCACGATGACCAAGGCTTTCATGGATATTTTCCAGGATCAAATCTTGCTTAGAAGGGATAAAGACCACAACAAGTGCAAAAGAAGTTGCTCTTTTCATAAGCCTAGAACCTTGGACAAAGAAGTTGGAGGACTTCCTTTTAAGGGACCAAAATTCTTTGGCAGAGAGATCAGGGGGTCTTTGGAGAGTTGAAAGGTACTGCTCCAACTTAAGCCAGAAAACTTGCTGGAAACCAGAGTATATTTGGGAGGAGAAGGCAAAGACAGGGCGGACCAAGGGTTCTTCCTCATCAAAATCCATCCCAACCTCTGATTCATTGTCTCCAATACGTCGTCGAGATAAACCATAAGGCATGGTGAAAGATTTTCCAGGCCTGTGAACAATATCAAAAGAGAACAACTGGATGAAAGCCACCCAACAAGTTATTGGAGCGTTTGGGAGGCTGGGGGCGTTGATCATTTCAATAAGAGATTGTGCATTGACTTGTCACTTGAAGTGTTGACCCCAAAGGACAGTCTGAAGCTTCTTCAACATTTGGGACACACCGCAAAGTTCCAGTTTTGGCTGGGAGTACCTGGATTCCACATCTGAGAAAAGAAGAGATTCATACAGAGCAGGACGATCCAAACCATTTTCATCTTCCTGGGTAAGAACAGCCCCAACAGATTGATAACTCGAGTCCACTGCCAGCTTGATCTTGCCGGCTCCGGGTCCATAAGTGCTCTTTTTCAAAAAAATGTCTTTCCCAACAATTGTTTTGAGCAACTGAAATGACTGTTTGCAGTCTTGGGTCCAAATTCATTCAGCATCCTTCCTGGTTAAGCGACGCAAGGGAATGCAGATTTTGGTTAATGAGGGAATGAAGATCCTGAAATAGGTTACAACACCTAGGAAACCTCTAACTTCCGTTGGGTTTATTGGGGTAGGCCAGGCGATGATTTTGTTGACTTTAGAGGGTGCCATCCTTCTTCTGTCCTTGCAGACTATATGACCAACGGTTTCCAAGGCGGGGACACAGGCGGTAAGTTTTGATCCAGAGACAGTAAGGCCAGATTCCTCAATTCAAAACAAAATTCTTTCCAAGACAGTAGCATACTCCCAGACAAATTGTCGGATTCCTGAGTGCCAAGGTAAGAGCTCATTATCATAGTCAGAAACTGGCCCTTTAATCCCACCATCATCAATAAAGATACCCTCTGGATCGGGGATTTTGTCCTGGAGGATCCACATCATCTGAGCCTGATAGACTGCAACCAAGTTAGTGGCACCTTGAGGCAATCAAGTCAACTGAAATCAACAAAGGGGAGTATCAAAAGTAGTGAGAGGACGAGAAATAGGATGCAAGGATTGTTTGTCATAGCCACCCATAATGTCACCAAGACCATAGCAAGCTCTCCCAGAGAAGGATTCAACAAATTCTTCAGTGGCAGGTGGCAAGCCAGAGTCTTTAATAGTAACTTTATTAAGAGGTTGGATATCATGAACTACTCTGAGTTTACCATTACTCTTTAGAACACAGAAAACAGGACTGGAATAGCTAGAAGTTGATTGTTTGTATAAACCGGTTTGGACTTGTTTGCCGACCAACTTGATGAATTCTTCAACTTTAGCAGCAGGGATTGGGATCTTTTTCTTTTGCCAAGGGTCATGTTCAACTACAGGGATGATGTAAGGAAGGCCATAGGATTCTTTCAAGAGTCCTCTCTCTTCTTCACAGAATGCAATAGATTTTTCCCTTAGAGACAAAATATTTTTGATCAAATTTAACTCATCAGGAAGAAGCCATCCATCTGGACCAAAGTTGACCACTTTCAGACATTCTTCAGTGACCCAACCAGAGGGAATAAATGGACCAGTGAGGGATTTGGATAAACCACAGTAAGGATCGCGGGATAGCAGAGTACGCATAAGAGGAGGATTGAGGTTGAGAGGCATTGGTTGGTTGACTAGCTGGACCTTCTTTGCAACTTGCTTGTACTTGGTGGCAAAGGAGAGGAATCCCTGCTTCCTCCAAGCATTGACCAGTGAGACCTGACTGCAAAAACTGAGGCCGTGTTCCAACATCTTCCAATTCCGATGTTCTGCTATGTCCTTGAAAGGTGCCTTCTCCATAAAAGAGGTTTTAAAAGATAACACATTGCTCACATGTGTGGCACAGGGTAGAGTTTTGAAAACAACAGTAGTAGAAGCCCTTGGTGGTGCACAATTGGGAGGACTTACTTTTAACCCAAATTTCCTCCACCTAAGACCAGACTCCTTCATACCAAAGCCACCAAGAAAAGAATCAAGATTGAGATCTAGTTTAGACTCATTGCAGAGATTTGAAACGGGAATAGAGGATGATTGATCAGGCTGAAAAGAAAAAGAAAAAGAAGATACAACAGATCCAGACAGAGAAGAAATATTTTCGGATTTTTCGGATTTTTCACGTGTTTGGGTTTTGATCTTATTTGGATGAGAAGAAAATGATGAGGAAAAAGAAAGATATGCCTCTGAGGTGGGAGTTGGTCCATGAGTTGAAGTCTGAGGCTGAGGAGAACTACAACTATCAGTAGGGCCAACTATTCTGCTAAAAAATGAGGATGAAAGGAATGAGAGTTTTCTTTATGCTTTCCTTTCAGGACAGATTTGGGGGGGTGACCAGGGAAGTATCTTTCCCAACAACCAGAATCCAAAGAACAAAGGGGGACTTTGATCTTTCTGCCATCAGCATCAGGGAGGAGAATTCTCTCCCCAACTTGATCAGAAAACATTAGGGTAGCACCAAAGTCCATTAAGAAATGCCTTCCCAAGATCATGGGACCATTCAGACAAGTGATCCAGAAGTGAAAGGTGCCAACAATATTTTGACCAATTCAAAAAGGAATATCCTCAGCAATACCAACCAGTTCACAGGACTGATTCCCAATTCCATAGAACGCAGAGTTGAAACTGACCCTTGGGCTAAGTTTAAGCTTGCAGGCCATGGAGTCCGAAATCAAGTTGAGCTGAGAACCCAAATCCACAAGGAGAGAAACTGTTTTAGTTGAATGACCAAGACAACATGGAAGAAAACCAAGAGGACAGGAATACAGGTTGGTATCTGAAGAGGGATCTGTTCCACCAGAATCCTCTATCAGAGTACCAGAGGAGACCTTTAATTCGTCCAGACCAATCTCCACACATCAACGAGAAACTCATTTCTTCATCCCTTCTGCAACAGATGGAGAGATTGACAGGAGTTCAGCCACAGATAGATTGGGGATTTTAAGATCAGAAATTTTCTTTAATACTCCTTCAACAGCATTAGGGTATTCCTTGGAGATGCCCCTCTCAAATCAAACTTTGGGCTGGGTGGAGGGAGGAAGATCAGGTGAAATAGGTGATGGAAGAGGATCTGAGATTTGGGCAGGTTGAAGAGGAGGAGGATCAGAGTTGTCTTGGAACCTTTCCATAAGTGGTTCCCTTTCTACTTCCATGTCTTCCACATCAGAGGAAGAAGGCTCAGGTGAAGATTGGCGTTTAGCGGGTTTTTGCAGAATGGAGGATGGAACAGGAGGAGACTTATGAGGTTTTTGTTCCTCATGGCCTTTCCTAGCTGGATTGGATTGATAGGTGCCAGGGAAGCTGGAGGAAGTGATAGCTGGGGGTGACCAAGGTTGCAGAGTTCCACAGGATGATTGAAAATCCACAGAGACCAAGGATGCCTTATTAGGAGTTGGTGGTTGGTATGAGGCCACCACATGACGGATTGGTCAAGACGAATCCAAAGGGATCAAAGCACCGTTAGGAAGGAAAAAATTATTTCCCTTCTGCTCTACTAACTTCTCCTCCTTTTCTTTCTTGAGTTCAGGACATCTACCAGTACCATGGCCTTCCCTATGGCAATAATAACAGACTATAGTAGACTTAGGAACAGAATTAGCGGGTTTAGGAGTGGCTAAAGAGGATATTTTCTGATCTATTTTATTCTCAAATGCCTGAAGTAATTTTGTGATCTCATCTATAGTAGGTGTCTCCCAGTGAGTCTGAGGATTGGGTTTAGGTCTGCGATTGGCTTCCATCTTATTCATGATTTTGTTAGATGCTTGAAAAGAGGGGGCAAGGACTGGTTCAGTGATTTTAGGTTTTTCAAAGGTGAGAGCTGTTTGAACTTTCATCACTTTATCCAAAGTATTCCTAAGAACCATGAAAGCAGGGAGCTTGAACCAATTGTCCCTTGTTGTGATCATGGATCCAGATTTCACCAATTAATCCTTAATTCTTTCCTGCACTCCTGGAGAGAAAGACTGAAAAAATTGCACTCAAATTTTGTCCAACGTATCAATGTGATTGTTCCGGATAAGATAGGACTGGATAGGGTCCCAAGATTTTCTGAAAGTCTGATAGTCAGAGGCTGAGGAGATACCACCATTGGAGATCCATTGAGAAACCAGGGCTTCCAAGTCTTGCAAAGTAAATCTGGCTACATCTATTTTTCCCCAATAGGCCAACATAGCCTCCTTCAGGAGCCGCGAATTGTGATTTTCAAATCCCTTGAACAATTCGATAACCTCCATAACTTCTTCAGAGGAGATAAAAAACCGTAACTGATAAGCCATATCATATTCACTGGCACCATGCACTTCCGCAGCCATCTCATAGGAGTCCAGGAATCGTTTGACATTGGTCCCATTGAAGACTAAATTTTTGTTCTGAGGTTTTATTTTGACCATCTTGGCTAAAACAGCTTAAGAGGATCCAGGAGATTCCATGTTGAAGGGTTCCTAAGAGATCCAAACGAGCAGAGTTCCAAGGTGGCTCACAAGTGTGGCAAGAGTAGAGTTTCACAAAAAAAACAAGGATCTTGCCCAGGCGGTTCACAATTGGGAGGAATTACTTCTGGACCAAGCTGCCTCCACGGATCAGATCTGAAAAAAAGAACAAACAGAAAAATAAAAGAAAAAAAAACCAGATCGGATTTTGGAGTTGATTCTTCAAGTTAGGACTGTGAATCCCAAGGTTGCTGGTTTAATCCTGGCCCGGGGGACCAAATGTAAGACTCTCAACGGTGCTAGGCCGTGGCAGTTCTGCAGAGGGGAAAGGTGCTGTTTAGGCTGCCCTCCTGAGTGTTACAAAAATATTTAAATGTAACCAAGATCAAGGTCCAGAACCTGGTAATGAGGAATCAAGGAGTAGAGGATAAGGATGATGATAGTTTGGTAGCAATGGAACAGCACTATCTGAGACAAGATTATGCAGGGAAAAACTTGAAAAAAAGAAATTAAAGTCTTCTTAGAGTTCAAAGAACAAAAGCTGTTGTATGTAAACAACACCCACAAGCTAATAACTCTGGTCATCAGCAGAAGATTGGGGATGATCAACTCAAACCCAAGCAACCTCCAGGTTCTCAATGAACCTTCCCAACACTCCGCAATCAAGCTCTTGAAGGGTACCAGATAACTGTGGGTGGCTGTACAGGACAAAGCACAATGTTTAAGAAGCTCTAAAGCAAACAGTAACTGATTTGAAGCAAGGATAACCTCAACACTTCTCAAGGGACTCAAGAGTAGGCTGGCAGAATGCAACTCCAAAAAGCTAAATGGAGGTATAACACTCCAGGTTTTAAGCTTTATAAGACCTCTTCAATCAATCTTGATTGGCTCCAGAATGGTGATCAGGGATCAGGACCAGTATGGTCAGAGAAAGGGATCAAGGAGTGGTATGACACACTCAAAAATTCCAACAGACAGAATTTGTCTTCAACCAGCAAGGCTATTGGTTGGTGATAAGGATCAGGGATCAGGGGTTGAGTATGGAGGCTCAAGGATCAAAGGTGTGCTGATTTCATGCTGGATCATTCCATGCTCCAATGATTATCAAAAAGGCAGGGGAGAGCCCTCCTTCTATGGGCAGGAGGCCCTGTTAGACTATGTACAACAGATTCTACAAATAGAGCGCAAAAGGGAAGAAAACCATGTGGTCACTCGCGTCTGTCGGTGGATGGGCGGGCGCAACAATACCAGAGTCACCCACCCCTCGTCCAAAGGCGGACGGGGTGGGAAAGAGAAATGAACCAAACCGCCGCTGATGTCCGCGGGCGGTAGTTGGCACTCTTCACCCCTTCTAAAGGTGGAAGCGGGTGGGAGAGCCCCAGGAAAGGTGACAGATGATGTCCATGAGAGCGCGGATGGGCAGATAGCAGATTGGCTTGAAACGGTTGAGTAAATCCTGACGGCCTTGAGATTCACGACTGATAGATCAAGTGAGATGGGAGATTTGACGGATCCAAGGATTTGCCAAATGCTTTGGGGTGCGGTTGGGATGGATTCGGTCAATCAAGGATGAGCGCCGCGCGATGGTAGCAATGAGGAGATTGGGACGCGCGACAACAAAGATGAGGACGCGCAACAACAAAGATGAGGACGCGCAACAACAAAGAAGAGGATGCGCTATGACAACGGCGGAGATGACAAGCAACACGCAACGGCAAGGATGATGAGCAACGCGGATAAAGGACGCGCGGCGCGCGTGGATAAAGGAAGCTCTGCGCGCGCGGCGCGGCGCGCGACGCGCGCGGATGAAGGACGTTTTTGATGAGCCTGAGGAACAGTTTATGGGTTGAAGTCTTAAGGCGGCCAGGGTGTCCTGGATGGGGCACCACAACGTGGTAACTGAGGAGAAGGAGGAAAAGTTGTACTGCCTCCTCATGCGTTTTCTTGATGAAAGCATTGTTGCTTTTGTTGGAAATAAGATAACAATGAATGAGAGAGGTTATGGACGGGCGCTCTGGAATATCTTGAAGGACAGATTTGTTGGAATGGGCATTCAAGCCCAAGGGATAGCACTAGATCAGTTTCTGGAATTGAAATTCAAAAGTCATGATCAGTGGATCAGAGACTTACGGGTCACAACTAGGAAGATGGAACTTACCGGGACCGCAGTCAACAACACAATTGTGTCCAGAATTGCAATACGGACATTACCAGGTAAATATGAGTCCTTAATCCATGTGCTAACCCAAGGCAACCACTATCCATTGATTCAAGAAATCATTGCAAGCGTCAAGAACAATAAAGTGATGTTCGGAAGTGGAACAAACCAAGTCAAAGAAGAAATTGCCATGCCGTCTGAAGGGAAATTTAATTACAACTGTCTCAATTGTGGCAAGACGGGTCACATGAAAAAGGACTGCAGGTCCAAGAAGAAAAATCACAACACCAAATTTAAGCCCACCGGAGGAATGTCGGCCGGACCTGTGGCATTTGTGGCAGCAACCAACACCTTGAACGCCATGGTATCAGACGTAAATTCAAAACCAATATTAGTCGACTCTGGTGCCTCAGAACATATGTTCTTGGATAGAACCTTGTTCCTGAAGATGGAGAAGATTGGCGGATCAGTAATAATCGGGGATGCCAGAAATAAAATTGAAATTGAGGGGAAGGGAGACCTGGTTTTGAAACTAAACAACCAAGACATCACCTTTGAGAATGCCTTGTACGTCCCAAGTATCACCTATAACCTATTATTGCTAGGGAAAATTTGGAAGAAAGGTGGACAGCTTGTGAACCACCAGAATAGGGAGTTTAGTATCCAGAAAAAAAAGACCATAATCTTTAAAGGAAAAATAAAAATCAACTTACTTCATGTGAATCAAGACAATAATCATACAGCTCAAGTCTCCAACCATGAACAATTAGGTCATCCCAGAAGGTCTAATGGTTGTAAGCCTTGCATGGTAGGCAAAATGGCAAGACCTACCTTTATAAACCATATCGAGCAAACTGAGAATGTCTTGGGGGAAATCTCAGTTGACTTGATGGGGCCAATCACCCCGGAATCATTAGGAGGATCCAAGTACATTCTTGATGTTGTGGATAGTGCAACCCGTTTTTTTTGGACTTCATTCCTATTCTCAAAAGACCAAGCGCTGGAACAGATCCAAAGGATCATACAACTTTCCAAGAATCAAGTAGAGAAAAATGTTAAAAGGCTGATCAGCAATGGGGGCGGAGAATTTGTAAATAAAAACTTTAAAGAATGGTGTAGTTCACGAGGAATAGAAACTGTTTTTACCACACCGTATACCCCTCAACACAATGGGATTGCTGAAAGAATGAATTGAACGTTGATAGAGAAGGATAGAGCTCCAAGACTTGAATCAGGGCTACCAAAGGAATGTTGGGAGGAATTGGTATCAGCAGCCACCTACCTACAAAATCGGACAAATGAGATAAGAGGGAAAACACCTTACAAATTATTCTTTGGGCTATCACCCAACTTAAATCACGTCAAGCAAATTGGATCTCTCGTTTTCCTGACTAACTTACCAAAGAAGGGAAAAATGAACCCTCGTAGTCGAGATGGTGTAATGGTGGGATACAAAGAAAATTTTGGAGTTCATTGAATTTACTTACCCCAAGAAAGGAAGATGATCCAATCTTGGGATGTTCGTTTTGATGAAGACAACATTCCATTGATTAATAGTTCCAACAAAGATGTAAATCCTAAGGCACCTTACCTAGATCCCATCCCACCTGTATTACTGAACAACAGCACTGTGAATCACCCTGAATTGACCACCCCACTAAAATCCCCGCCACCTATAAACCGGTTTATATCTGCTGGTGAAGAAGAACAGACACAGGTAGTCAAACCAAACCATCAGATTGCGACTAATAAGGGGGTTAATAATAAGAAACCCACCAAAACCAAACCCGGATGGGAGTGGATTCATAGAGAAACAGCACCCAAAAATATTAGCCGCAACATAGATGAAAACGCAATTTTGGAAAAACGACTTCAACATTGAGCAGAAGTAGCAGAAGAAATGGAAGAAGATATTGAAGAAAAATTCATCTACTCACCCAATGATGTTATACCTATTGCTCTCAGTGGTGTAGTTAAAGAGAACAAGAGTGGTCCAAACAATCTCAAAGCTGCTAAACAAACTCAAGAATGGAACCAGTGGAAAAAGGATGCATTTGAAGAGTTAGATTCCATAGTTGACAGAGGTGTGTTTGAGGTAATCAAAAAAACTCACCTAACTAAGAACAAAACCCTGATTAGTACCAGATACGTGTTCACTAAAAAGTTTGATGAAATGGGAAACTTGAATCAATTTAAAGGACAATGCGTAGCAAAAGTGTTTCTCCAGAAACCGGGAATAGACTACAAAGAAACCTTTTCCCCAACCGGACGCTTATCTATTGAAAGTTGGGCATCAGGCAGAACGGCCGCGCTGCGCGGCCACGCAGTATAGTGATAAATAGAGTTGTAACCTAATCTCATTTTCCATCCAGATTAACGCTAACCCTGGAGGAAAGAGATCTGCTTCCTAATTCAATTCATTCACTAACATCAATACACCATCTGCCGTCTCTGTCCTCCAGGTAAGCCTCTCGATACTTCTTTCTCCCATATTACTCCAACTTATCAAGCTTCTAAATCTCATGTTCCTCTTCCTTCTTCAGGTTTGCTTCCTTGAGTCGTCCCAACACCGTGTGCCTCCTCAACTCACCGTTCCTGGTGTTTTATTAGGTTAGGCATCTCTATGCTGTTTACATCCTTCTTGTAATAGACATACCATTCCTCATTCAATTCATTCACTAACATCAATACACCATCTGCCGTCTCTGTCCTCCAGGTTTGCTTCCTTGAGTTGTCCCAACACCGTGTGCCTCCTCAACTCACCGTTCCTGGTGTTTTATTAGGTTTGCTTCCTTGAGTTGTCCCAACACTGTGTGCCTCCTCAACTCACCGTTCCTGGTGTTTTATTAGGTTTGCTTCCTTGAGTCGTCCCAACACCGTTTGCCTCCTCAACTCACCGTTCCTGGTGTTTTATTATTATCAACTCTTAGGTACCTGTTTAATTATGGAGTTCAAACAGGAAAAAAGGTTTGAAAAGCAGATTTTGTAAAGGCTTACCTCAATTCAGACCTCAGTGAAGAAAAAGCTGTGTACGTTGAGCTACCAGAGGGATTCATTGAATGGATCCAAGAAACAAAACCCGAGTACTACAACTTAGAACAATGTAGAGAGTTACTAAACCAGCCCATCATTAAACTAAAGAAATCACTTTATGGACTCAAACAGGCCGCTCAAAGCTGGTACAACACTCTCAGGACCTGGTTAATCAACAACTCATTCTGTGTCAGTGATGCTGACCCGTGCCTATTCCTTAAATCATATGTGGCTATGTTTGTGTGGGTAGATGATATCATTCTGGTTGGAGAAGGATAAGAGAAAACAATTCAAGACATGAAAGAACATTTCAAAATCAAAGACCTTGGGATTGCTAGTCATGTTCTCGGAATCAAAGTCACGCAGAACTCAGACTCAACAACACTCAGTCAAGAACACTACATCAACAAACTTTTGAGTGAGTATGGTATGGAGGAGTGTAAGGTGTCAATGACCCCATCTCAGAGTAACCTTAAGCTTGAAATGTCATCGGAAGACGAGCACAACGCCTTCCAAGCCACTGGATTTGACTATCGATCGGCAATAGGATCCCTCAATTATCTATCACAATGTACTAGACCCGATATAGCCTACATTGTGGGGACCCTCTCACAATTCCTCAAAAGACCCAATTTGTCCCATTGGGAAGCCTTTAAACGAGTCTTGCGATACTTAAAAGGAACCAAGAATTTTGGTATCACTTACTGTTCAATTGAGGCTTCCCTCCCCATTTGTTACTCTGACTCAAGTTACTCTGAAGAGATCAACCAAAAATCCTGTTCAGGTTATGCCTTCATCTCAGGACAAGCAGCAATTAGCTGGCAAAGTAAGCGGCTAGGAGCGGTGAGTATATCCTCCACCGAAGCAGAGTTTCGAGCCCTGCTAGCAACCTTCCAGGAAGCCAAATGGCTCAAGCTACTACATTCCGAATTAAACCAACAAGAACTCAACAAAATATTAGTTTACAGCGACAATGAAGGAGCGATTAAGCGCTCTAAGAATCCAGTGTACCATTCGAGGACAAAACACATCAACGTTCATTACAACTTTGTAAAGGATCTTGTTGAGAACAAAGAGGTAGACTTGCAATACCTTAAGACATCAGAAATGATAGCCAACTGCTCAACAAAACCACTTGATTGTGTCAAGAACAGCAAGTTCCGAAAAGAAATGGCAATCATTGAAATCATACCAGCAAAAGCAAACTTAAACATAATGGATCACAAATCAAGGGGGTGTGTTGGAATAGCGATTCGCGAAATGTCAGAAGACATTCGGGAGCGCAAAAGCCGTGAATTAAAAAATGCAAAGAATAAAAGGGACTCACCGGTCAAAGGTTATAAGGGTCGAAAGCGCTCCTCATCAATGGACGCGACTCATTTACCCTATAAGAGACAAAAGAACAAAAGGATGTTAAAGCACGAATACCGTGTAAAGCTGTATTATGAGGACCAAATTGGACGCACGTTCTATCGCCTTAGACTGGTCTATATATAGACCGGCATCCGTTGTACCTAGTCAATCTTATCATTATCTCATCACACTCATGTATATAGCGTTATCATTATCATCATTTATTTTATCATTGTAATCCAAATGGATTACTTTATCAGAGCGGAGAGGGATACCAGAGAGATATCCTGAACAATTGTGGACAATGGTCAAATTTTCCTCATCCTGTTGCGGGATTCTGGATTAATTGGGCCCATAAGGTCATTGTGGAGTTTTCTAAAGGGGCTCTTTGCAGGTTTGGACTTTTTTTTGAAAGGACTTTTTGTAATTTTGAAGAAAACGCAGTTGGGTCATTGAAAGTTGGTGATTAATGAAGCAGGAATTTTGGGTTTGATGTTTTTCAGTCAAAGCCGACTTTCCTGGCCAAGGGATTGATGG
Organism: Puccinia polysora; assembly: GCA_025617555.3. NCBI lineage: Eukaryota > Fungi > Basidiomycota > Pucciniomycetes > Pucciniales > Pucciniaceae > Puccinia > Puccinia polysora. The sequence goes on from CM062620.1 coordinate 6,454,807, forward strand.
AGATAGAATAGTTTTTCATTTTAAATTGACTTCCAGTTCAGATAGCTGATTTTGGAGTTGTTTCTAATAGAGAGAGGAAGATTGAGAGCAAAGAAATTATCTTGAATGAATCCCTTGAAGGCCACAGTTCCATCATGAATGACTTTGAAGGATTTTCTGCTGGCAAAAACTGAGCATTTCTTTTCAAACATTAGGGTCCTGGGGCTAATGAGATTGATGACAAGATCCAGTAAAAAAAAGCAATTAGTGAGTAGGATTGAGGAGTCTCTCCAGGTTAAGGTAAAATTTCCTTTTCCTTTGATTGGGATGTTTGATCCGTCTTATCCAGTCCTGATGTTTTTGCCATTGCTTTCTTGCAGAGAGGAGAATTATTTGGTAGAGTTAAAAATGTGGCAGGAGGCCCCCGAGTCTAGGATGATTTGGTGATTGGCATTTACTTTTTTGATCCAAGTGGTGAGAAGGGCGTGGTAATGGGCTACCTCATTGCTTTTTGGTTTCTTTTGAGCCTTCCACTTGGCCTGTGCTTCTTTCCACCAGTCGGGAGCCAGGTGTTTGTACTTGTGCTAGCATCTATCCTCTGGGTGGTATGTTGCAAGTGTATTGTGATATCATTCTCTGCAGCAAGGTCCTTTGGAGTTTTGAGTTCTGGATTTGTTGATGACAAGGGCAGTTTCTCAAACAGGGGTCTCAGTTAGCTGTGATTTGGATTTGTTGTTGACTTGTGTGAGATGATTGAGAAAAAGGTTTGCAGTGACTTCTTTGTATGAGTGCATGATTTGTTGTCAAAGAGTGTGAAGAGAAGAGGGGAACTTGAATAGGAAAAGGTATTTCAGGATATCCTTAGGCAGTTCTATGCCCACATCAATCATTTTTTTGAGAGAGATCTTTATTTCTTTAATGAAGGAGGTGATTTCATTGGTTTTGAAAGATTGATAGAGAAATTCATTGAAAACTCAAGCTTGATTTGCTCTTTGTGATGATGCAAATCTCTACTTGATGGTCTTCCAGAGAATTTTAGATGAGTTGATGTTTTCCTGTTTTACAACATTTTTGTGATTTACAGCATCAATCTTGGAGAGAAAAATGTCAGTGATTTGAAGATCATCTGAGGGTTTTAGGATTTTTGTATTGTCTTTGAGGAGTTTTTTGATTCCCTTCAGTTCAAGGAGGATAGGGATTTTGTCTTTCCAGATTGAGTAATTCTAGTCAGTCAGATTTGAGAAAGCTTTGAGAGAATCTTTGAGAATAATTTGTTGGAAGCCATCCATAGTGGCTGGTCCCTCCATAGTCTTGATATTAGTTGGTTGGTGCAATTTGGCTTTGAAGCGTGTTGGATGAATCAGAGTTTACTGATATGATATTGCATGTATAGAGGGAATAGGTACAATCTGAAGACTAGCAGTCAGAATAGTTGAGAAATAAAAATAAGAAGAAATAGATAATGGAGAAATAAAATTGAGACATGAGATGAAATCATACCAGACAGTCAAAGTTCAGAGCTGAGCAATGAGGATTTGAACCAGTAGGAAGATTGGCGGGAGATTGAGGTTGACGTCTTAACGTTGATGTTGTGTTGAGACAAAGTGTAGAGTGAATGATAAAAGAAAGAAGGAAACAAAAAACAGAAGAAGAAAATGAAGAAAAAGGAATCTGAAAGGAGACAATTGATAAGATCAATGACTAGATTGACCATTGAGTTAGAAGACCCTCAATCCCTGGGAGAATGCCAAAGTGAGCCAGCAATGAGGAAGCATGGGCACTTTTGGCTGGCCGCGCAGCAAGTGCGCTTGCATGGTGCTTTATGCTTGTGTGATGCTTACTGTTTCAGTTGGAAGTGCAGACCAGGACTCAGACCAGCACTTGTTTGAGTGGGAGGAGATTTGACAAAATCAACTAATTGGATTGCTTCTGTGGGTGGCACAATGCACTCAACCTGAAGTTTTGTTTGTAATCAATTGCCTGTTGCAACACCTCTGCAACCAATCTGAAGCACACTGGCAAGGGGCGCTACGGGTGCTTCACTATCTGGCCTCCACAAAGGAAATGTGTCTCAAACTTTGTGGATTGCTTAAAGTTGCTGGTTTCTCCAATTCTGATTCTGCAGAAGACTGCAATAATCAAAAATAAACCTCTGGCTATGAGTATTGTCTTGGGGAAGGAGCTATCTCATTGAAGTCTTGTGAGCAGGCAACTGTTTCACTCTCTAGCACAGAGGCCCAATACAAAGTGCCTTCCAACTCATTCAAAGAAGGGCTCCGGATCAAACATCTCCTGTCAAATCTATCTCTCCGCAAACCCAATCCAATCCCCCTGCACGTTGATAACAAGGGTTCCAAGGCTCTTGCAAAGAACCCCAAACACCACTCTTGCACAAAAAACATCCATGAAAGATACCATTTCATCTGCAAATGCGTGCAAGATGCCTCCATCAACCTTGTTGATTTGTCAACCAAAGACATGTTGGCCAATATGCTCACCAAACCCCTGAACAGGGTTCTGCTCAAAAAGACCAGCAAATGTTTGGAGTGTTATTCTGATTTTATTTTTCTCTTCTTATATTTCCTTTGTTTTATATCTGCTTGTCCATTCTCTTTTCCATGTATGCAGCAAGGGGAGGTGCTGGGTTAGGACCCTTGTATCTAGTATGCCACACACATTTCAAGCCCATGTCACACATGTTGCAGTATACCTGGGGGCAGCTCAGGATTGTGGAAGGACTCTTTCCTCATCCTTCCACATCCATCTTTTTCTGCCCCAGGTATTTTTCATCTCTTTCTTTCCTCCTCTTTGTTTTTCTCTCTTTCTATTTCCTGCTCTTGTGTGACTTATTTCTCTCTCATTCATGCAATTCATATTATCCTGCCACATCCATCTAACTCTTCCTCAGGTATATTTCCTCTCTTTCTTTCCTCCCCTTTGTTTTTCTCTCTTTATCTCTCCTACTCTTGTGTGACTGATTTATCTCTCATTCATGAAATTCATATTATCCTTCCACATTCATCTCACTCTGCCCCAGTAAACCTCATCATTTGGTCCCCCTGGCTAGAATCAAACCAGATATCTTGGGATTTACATTCCCAATCATTTTTGGAATCAACTTCAAAATCTGATCACCTTTTCCTTTTTTCTCTGTTTCTCTTTTTCCCAGATCTGATCCATGTAGGCAAATTATCTCAAAATTAATTCCTCCCAATTGTGAACCACTCAGGAAAGATTCTTGTTTTTTTCCATGAAACCCTACTCTTGCCACACTTGTGAGCCACTTCGCAAATCTTCCCTTTGGATCCTCTAGGAACTCTGTTATTCAAAATGGCACCTTCTGGTACTCCCACCACCTCTTTTTGACCTAGGATGGTCAAGATTAAGCCGCAGAAAAAGAACTCAGGATTCAAAAGGGTATATTTTGAACCGTTCTTGGACTCCTACAAAATGGCTGCTGAAGTGGATTGGGCAAGTGAATACAATATGGCCTATCAGCTAAAATTCTTCATCTCCTCTGATGAATTCATGGAAGTAATCAAGTTGTTTGAAGGATTCAAAACCCATAACTGGGCACTTCTAATGGAAGGAATGTTAGTATATTGGGGGAAAATAGATGTAGCCCAATTTACTTTGAAGGACCTGGAAAACCTTGTAGCACAGTGGATCTCCAATGGTGGTGTCTCTTCAGACTCTGACTATCAGTATTTCAGAAATTCATGGGATCCAATCCAAAATTATCTTATCCAAAACAAGAACATTGATACAGTGGAAAAAGTTTGAGTAAGTTTTTTCCAATCTTTTTTGGTAGCAGTGCAGAAAAGAATTAGTTATGTATTGGTCAAATCTGGTTCAATGATCACCACCAGGGATATTTGATTCAAGCTCCCTCCTTTCCTTGTCCTTAGGGGTACTGTGGATGAAGTTTTGAAAGTTCAAACTTCTTTGACTTTTGAAAAAACCTAGAACCACTGAACCATTCCATGCTCCTTCTTTCAAAGAGTCAAACAACATTATGATAAAGATGGAGGAAGATTGCAGGCCTAAAGAGGATTGTCAGTTCACCCAAGAACCTACTACCATGGACAAAATCAGCAAGATACTTCAAGCTTTTGAAAGCAAAATTTATCAAAAGATTTCCTTTCTCACTACTCCTTAACTCTCTACCTCTCTCCCTAAAGCTACTCTAGCCTGCTACTACTGTCATAGGGAAGGCCATGGAACTGGATGATGCCTTGAACTCCAGAAGGATATAAAGGAAACATTGGTGGAGCAGAAGGGAATAAATTTCTTTCTTACTAAGGGTGCTCTAATCCCTTTTGATTCATCTTTTCCTATTTGTGATTTGGTTGCCTCTTATCAGCCACCACCTGCTATGAAGGCATCCTTGGCTCCTTTTGATTTTTGATCTTCCTGTGGTACTCTTCAAACTTGGTATCCTCCAGCTATCTCCTCCTCCTCACTTTCTGGAGCCTTTCAATCTCATCCAGCTAGGAAAAGACATGAGGAACCTAAAACTCATAAAGCCCCTTCTTTGCCAACTTCAATTCTTCAAAAACCAGTTAAGCATTGATCCTCACCTCAGCCTCCTTCTTCTGATTTAGAAGACATGGAGGTGGAAAAGGAGCCACCCATGGAAATGTTTCCAGATCACTCTAATCCTCCTGCATCATCTAAATCACATCAATCCTTCAATCCCACCCTAGTTCCTGCTTCACCTGATCATCCTCCCTCCACCCCGCCCAAATTTTGATTTGAGAGGGGAATCTCAAAGGATCACCCCAAAGCTGTGGAAGGGGCCTAAAGAAAATTCCTGATCCATCTGTGGCTGAACTCCTATCAATCTCTCCATCTTTTGCTGAAGAAATGAAGAAATGGTTCTCTTGTTGACAAGTGTAGATTGGCCCTGAAGAATTAAAGGTCTCCTCTGGCACTTTGATGGAGGACTCTGGTGGAAAAAGTCCTTCCTCATATTCCAACCTTTAGTCCTTTCCTCTTGGTTTTCTTCCTTTTTATCTAGGTGATTCAGCTAAAACTTTTTCTCCTATTGTGGATTCTGGATCTCAGCTCAACTGAATTTTTGATGCTATGTCCTGTAAACTTAAACTCAGTCCTAGGGTCAGCTTCAATTCTGCGGTATATGGGAAAGGGAATCAATCTTGTTATTTTTTTGGTATGGATGAATATTTCCCAGTGTGAATTGGTCAAAATATTCTTGGAATGTTTCATTTTTTGGTCACTTGTTTGGAAGGTCCTATGATCTTAGGTTGACCTTTCTTAATTAATTTTGGTGCTACCCTGATTTTTTCTGATCAAGTTGGGGAGATAATTCTTCTGCCTGATGCTGATAGTAGAAAGATTGAATTTCCTCTCTGTTCTTTGGATTCTGGTTTTTGGGAAATTGATTTCCCTGTTCATACTCCTAAATTTTCTTAAAAGGGGAAGCAGAAGGATAATTCTAATTCCTCTTTTTTTTATGGGAATAGTTGATCCTACTAATAGTTGTTGTTCTTCTCAGCCTTGTTAAAATACCTATGCACTTGCGTGTGTGCTACGTATAAGTGTAATTCAAATAGGATGCACTCATGGACCTCTCCGGCCCATTGGACACTCACACAGGCCATATGGGCCTGTGTGGATGTCACAGATTTTGGGAAACTGGCCTCAAAATGCGTGAAAAATGCTCATTGGTACAGGGGCCCTAACAGGACCGGTGAGGTATGTGGGTGAATACAGCCAGATGGGTTTTTATGGGCACAATTGAGCCCAAGGTTTATTTTGGACATACTTGGCCAGATGGGCTGGCCTGCCAAAGTATTCTTTCCTTAGTTTTAAGGCTTGGGGCGGCCCATTGGGGCTGCCGCCCATGTTACAGCCCGGTTGGGGCTGCCCACCGCTTTGCGGCCAGCTTGGGGCCTCTTCCTGCTTGGGGCCTGCTCGGGACCACTGTTTTTGCCATCGGCCTGTCTATGGGGCCCGACGGCCCGCGCGGGGCTGTTTTTGCAGCTGCTGCGCTGGGTGGCGGCCGCAGGACTGGTGGTCCCGGCTCCTCCCACTCCCCTTTCTTGCCATTGCAAGGGGGAGGGGGAAGGCTGGCTGGTTGTAACCAGCCAGTGACCGGTTTCAATGGGCAACCGGTGATGGTGGGGGGGACTCAATCACCCCCCCACCAAAGGAGATGGCCAGGCTGGTCACATCAAGGCAAACAGCGGTGGGGGGGGATTGACCACCCCCCCCCCCATCATCAAAGGGGCGCTCTCCCCCCCCCCTTTACCAAGGGGGAGGAGGGATGGGCTGAGGGGACCTGACCGCCCCCAGCCCACTTACCGTAGCAACGCCCTGGGGGTGTCAACCCCCAGGGCCCCTGGTAGGGGGATTTGACCGTCCCCTCCAGGGATTTGAGGGAAAGAGGGGGGGGAGGGCATGTCCGCCAGTTACACCCCCCCAGGTGAGATTTCGGTTGGACTCATGTGAGTCCTGGGTCCCACCTGGCCCATATGAGGGGCCAGGGCTTTACAAGTGCTAAGATAAGTAACAGGGCTGGTTGTAATGGACAACCAGCCAGGGTTTTGAACAGCTAAGGGGCTGGGTCAGCCCAATTGAGGCGGAAACACCAGAAATAACTGGAATGGGCTGGTTGTAAGGGTACAGGGACTGATTCCATGTGGGCTGATGTAGCCCAAACCAAGTAACAACGCCTGTAGAGCCTTTAGAGCTCTTTTGGGGCGGAAAAATTGCCTTTAGGCTTTTTGTATCATGGGCTGAAAAGAGGCCAATCTTTTGTACTTAAGGAGATCTTCTCCCTGCTTTTTTCCATCCATCCATCTATCATCCAATTGAATTCATCAATGATATCATCAAACATATTGCCCCATTGTGAGAGCCCATCAAGCAATTATTGACACAAGTTTCCAGCATTTCTTTTTCTTTAAATACTGATCATTTGCCTAAGCTAATTTCTGGTCATAATTATAACAAGCCTCAGACTTCAAAAAAAGTATCAAAAATCATCCCTCAGGCTTATTTTTGTTTTTTCTCATCATTCTCTGCTAATCTATATCAAAATCAAAAACATTTTAAAATAGAAAATTCCAAAAATATCTCTTCTTTCTATGGAACTGTTGTGTCTTCTTTTCCTTGTACTCTTAGGAATTACCAATGTGCTCTCATTTCAGGTTCAAATCTTGGCAATGAGTACAAACTAGATCCTGATCTCAATTCTATTCTTGGTGGTTTTGGTATGGAGGAACATGGGCTCCAGTGGAGGCAATTTGGGGTATAAGTAAGTCCTCCCAATTTTCCACTGCCAGGGAAATCTTCCACCATTGTTTTCAAAACGCTACCTTGTGCCACACATGTGAGCAAAGTATTATCTCCTGGTTCTCCCTTTATGGAACAGTCACCCTTTGAGAATATTGCAGAACATTGAAAGCGGAAAATGTTGGAACTTGGTCTCATTTATTGTAATCAATTCTCACTGGTCAACTCTTGGAGGAAACAAGTACTTCAATCTTTTTCTACCAAGTATAAAAAAGTTTCTAAAAAGGTCCAAACAGTCAATCAGCCTATGCCTCTCAACAGCAATTCTCCTCTTGTGTGTCCTCCCTTATCTTGTGATCCTTACTGTGGTCTTTCTCAATCTCTTACTGGTCCCTTTGTTCCAAATGGTTGTGTCAATGAAGAACTTCTGAAGATGGTCAACTTTGGTCCATATGGATGGCTTCTTCCTGATGATTTAAAATTTGAATAAAAATTTCTTATCCCTGAGATAAAAACATATTTCTTTCTGTGGAGAAGAGAGGGTTCTCTTGAATGAATCCTATGGCCTTCCCTATATCATTCCTGTAGTTGAACACAATCCTTTGAAAAAGAAAAAGATCCCAATCCCTGCTGATAAAGTCAACAAGTTTATCAAGTTGGTTCATGAACAAGTTTGTACTGGTCTATATGAATAGTAAACCCATATTTATTCCAGCCCAGTTTTCTGTGTCCGCAAGAGTAATGGTAAACTTAGAATATTTCATGATATCCAACCTCTTTATAAAGCTACTATTAAAGACTCTGGTATCCCTCCTGCTACTGAAGAATTTGTTGAATCTTTCTCTGGGAGAGCTTGCTATGGTCTAGGGTACATTATGGGTGGTTATGACAAACAATCCTTACATCCTATTTCTTTCCCTCTCACTACTTTCAATACTCCTCTTGGTTGATTCCAACTTACTCAATTGCTTCAAGGAGCCACCAATTTGGTTGCAGTCTATCAGGCTCCGATGATGTGAATCCTCCAGGAAAAAAATCCCTGATAATTCTGGTATCTTTATTGAAGATGGTGGGATTAAAGGTCCAGTTTCCAACTATGATAATGAGCTCTTACCTTGGCACTCAGGAATTTTTAGTTTTATCTGGGAATATGCTACTAATTTGGAAAGTATTCTGTTTTGAATTGAGGATTCTGGTCTCACTGTCTCTGGATCCAAATTGGTTGCTTGTATCTCTGCTCTGGCAATTTTTGGTCATGTGTTCTGCAAGGAAGGAAGAAGGATAGTTCCAGCCAAAGTCAACAAGATCATCTCTTTTCCCACTCCAATAAATCCTACTGAAGTTAGAGGTTTTCTAGGTGTTGTGACTTATTTTAGAATCTTTATCCCATCTTTATCCAAAATCTGTTCACTCTTGTTTTGCCTAACCCAGAAAGATAACAAATAGATTTGGACCCAAGAGTTTAAGCATTCTTTTCAGTTGCTCAAAATTATGTTAGGCAAGGAAATGGTTTTGAAAAAAATCTCTTATGTTTTGTCATTGTCATTTCCAATGAAGTTGCCCCAAGACCAGTGGCCCTCAACTTGCCGCATCAGATTCTCACCCTGATTGAACCCCGGACAGAACTCCCCTTATAACTCACATAAATCATCCGGCTTCTTACATCAATCCTCATTGTCACCCTGACCTCCGGCTTCTTCCATCATTTTCATCCCCATCCTCATCCTCCACTCCTCCCATCATTTTCATCCCCATCCCCATCCTCCACTCCTCCCATTATTTTCAGTCTTGTCTTCACCTGCTGCTCCTCCCATCATCATCATCATCCACAATCTAATTCTCCTATCCACAAAATCTCTCATTCTTTGTCTTCTCCAACTCCACTCACCTAAAAACGTCTACCTCCTTGCTACTGTCCACCAATCTCAATAAAACTTCTCAAACTTGTTTAACTACCCCGCTTTCATCCACTGAACAACATCAACAGCTTGCCATTCTTCATAATTGATCAAATGTGAGGTTCATACTCAACCATCTCAAACTTCTTGTACCCTTAAGCCCTCCAAACTTGTAGATTTTCCATTCAGATTCCATCCCTTGTCTCAAACCTCTTCATTCCTTTCATACTTTTTTGTGCTCTTTTATGAACGCGAGTTGGGAAAGGGCTGCGGGCGGCGCGCTCAGCAATAGCAGCGGGCTCAGCAGCGGCGGCAAGCTCAGCAATGGGTAGGGCCTTGACGCAGCTAGCCGCGCTGCGGGCTCAGCAGCAGTCAGGTAGGCCCAGCAGCGTTTGGGTTGGGCTCAGCACCTGGAGACGGGAGACAGATGGATTGCGCGGATTGCAGACCGGACGGATTGTGCGGATCGGAAAGTTTGCGCGTATCAGAAGGCTTGCGCGGAGAAAGCAGATTGCGCATCGCAAGACGCGCAGATTGGATCATGCGGGTACGCCCCGGATACCTGGAACGGGTTGTTGGGCGGACGCGCGCTGTAAGACTCCAAACGGTGCTAAGCCGTGGCAGTTCTGTGGAGGGGAAAGGTGCTGTTTAGGATGCCCTCCTAGGAGTTACAATAATATTTAAATGTAACCGGAATCAAGGTCCAGAACCTTATGAATGAGAAATCAAAGTAAGGGAAGAGGATAAGAGTTGTCGGTAGCAATGGAAACAACACTATCTGAGGCAAGATGGTGCAGGTAAAGACTTGAACAAATAAGTCAAGGTTTGTTCAGAGTTCAATAGAACAAGGCAGTTGTAAGTAACAACGCCCAAAAGCTGATAACTCTGGTTGTCAGCAGCTGATTAGGAAAGATCAACTCAATCCCAACCAACCTCCAGGTTCTCAATGAACCTGCCCAACTCTCCGCAATAAAGCGCTTGAAGGGTACCAGATAACTGTGGGAGGCTGAAAAAAACAAAATAAATTTGTTTGTGAAGCTCTAGAAGCAAATCAATAACGAATTTGAGCAAGAATATCCCAACAATTCTCAAGGGACTCAAGAATAGCGTGGCAAAATTCAACCTTAAAGAAGAAGGGAGGTATAACACTCCAGGTTTTAAGCTTAATAAAACCTCTTCAATCAAAAGTGATTGGCTCCAGAAAGATGATCAAGGAGAGATCAAGACCAGTATGGTCGGAAAAAGGGATCAGAGTGGTATAACACTCCCAAGAATTCAGACAGACAGGAATTCTTCTTCAACCAGCAAGGCTATTGGTTGGTGATAAGAATCGAGGTCACAAGGGACAGATTTTGAGTATGGATGCTCAAAGGATCAAGGGGCAATCATGGATATACCCGGATAAGTTGCTCAGATAAGTGGGGAAGGATGCCCACGGATAAGTTGATTATGATGATGGGGGAAACAGATGAGATGAGATGATGATGGTCTGATGGGATGCTGGGCCAAAAGGCAGGGGAGAGCCCTCCTTTTATAGACATGAGGCCCTGTATACTATGTACAAGAGATACTACAAATAGGTGCGGGAAAATGAAAACATAAAAAAAAGATGACATGAGAGGAAAAAAAAAAAAAGAAAAAAGAAATGTCGCCCGCGTCGAGAATGACCGCGGGCAACCAGATGGACACCCGCGACAGCGGTCGCGGGTGTCGACAACGGCTGTTGTTGCCTGATCGGCGGCGACAGCGGGGTGAAGGTTCCGACGGCTGCGAGCGGTCGCTTGCGGTCGTCGGTCGGATCAGATGATGGGAGAGGAGGGCGTGAGTGAGTTTGAGTTGATGGTTGTCGTCTTGGCCGTCATTGTCGTCGTCGTTTTCGGATTGGAGGGATGAGTGAGTGGTAGGAGTGATAGATTGGATGAGTCGGTGGGTGGTGGGTTGAGTTGGGTTTGAGGTCGTTTGATGGCATGGTTGATGAGTGGATCAAGTGGGATCCTCTGGAGCTGATGATGACGGAGTGGGTGATGATGATGCTCTGGTAGGTTGAGATGGTGGGTATGATGAGATCGATCAAATGATAGTTGACGACCGTCGCGACAAGCGACGGCGTTGGTTGGATGAGAGGATCCAGAAGGATTGAAGGGATTGTCAAAGGTGGTTCGACGATCGCTTGTGTCGCCAAAAGTCAGGGCCGTGAGCGCGACAAGTAGGAGTTGAACATAGGAGGGGGGGATCGAAGCGGAGAGACAGGCAAGAAGCCTGTCCTAGACCGCTAGGACAGGGAGAAGTTGAGAGATGGGGGGAAATGAAGGTACCCATAGGGGTACAACCAAAATTTTTTTTTTTTTTTTTTCCGTGGTGTCCCGGATTGGTCACCACAGCGGGGGCGGGCGAACCGGGCGTACGTCAAAATTGAGGGGCATGGGTTATGGGGCAAGGGATGGAGGGGTAGGATTGGGCTAGGGGTGCTTAGGGGTTTTTTTTCATCATTCTTGCTTACTTGCGGTTGTACTTAGGTTAGGGTTGAGAGGGAGGACTTAAATACTTCACTCCCAACTCCGGGTTGTAGGGATCACTTTATCACTTTATCACTTTTATCATTGGACTATCACTTTTTATGGCATCAGATTGGATTGGATTGGAAAGGAAGGAATTCATCTTATTATCACTCCATCCCTTGCTCTCTCTCTCTCTCTCTCTCTCTATCTATCTCTCTCTTGACTGGCTGCATCCATTCTCCTTCCAGACGCTTCAATCAATAACTTCCGGAACTTGAGGACAACTTCAGGGGTATTCCCCCTTTGGTTTCCACACTGTTACTGTTTCTTTCCGCATCCTCAAAGCTGAAACTGTGGTGGGTTAGACAACCTTGAATTACTTCCTTCATTGTTTTTTTCTACCCATCTTGTTCCACCTCTCATTCTTGGTTGTCAGTTCCGTTGGTCTTTGATTGAAATAGATCTCAAGTCCATGAGCTTTCAAATTAACTCGGTTAAAATCCAAAAGTTCAACACACCCGGACAACTCCCTCAAAACCAACGTTTTCCATGCAGTTTTTACGCAGAACTCTCACATATTTGATACCCAGCCTCTCTGACTCCAATTTCTCCCTCCGGAAATGAAAAATCCACACTATCCTCTCCCTAAAGGGAATTTATCACTGGCTGAATTCCACCAAACCGGATAAATGTCCACCCAAGGTAAACCTGGAAATTGTTGGTTACCTACTGGAAAAGCTTGACAATTTCACGTACATACTCTGCGTGAAAGACCACCTCCTCACAAATCGCATTGAATTGTGGAAGTCCATCAAAGAATACTGTGCCTATTTGCAGACAAAAAATTGATCAAGGGTGTTCTTCAATATTCTGAACCTTCAGTTCAACCGAAAGAAGGTAGAGAAATTCATAACCAATGCTAGAGGGTGTCTCCTCCAAATAACAAATATAGGGTTCCAGATGGACAATGAAATTGCTGCTTACCTGCTTCTTTACAAGTTTCCCCCTCAACTTGATCATCTCAAAACCACAATTACACACTCTCTTGGAGAAGCCAAAATAAATTCCAATATTGTCCTTTGACACTTGAATCAAGTCAAAAATGAAGTATTAGCTGGCTCATACACCTTGGAAATGGTAAACAGAACTGATGAAATCAAGTGCAGATGCACCTGGCACAATCCCCAAGCAAATCATGATCAAAGCAAGTTCTGGTTGCTGTATCCTCACCTACAACCCAATCCTGGATATCATCAAAGTCCGGATCCAAACGCTCAGAGTACATTCCCCTCTTCAACAAACCCTCCAAAATTGTCTTCCGCTCATCTTTCTTACAGCTTTGCTATGGTCACCTCTTGTTCTCTGGACCAAAACTGTATTCTGCTTGACTCCGGGGCATCCAATTTCATGTTCAACAATATTAATTTCTTCACGCATGTTTGTCCCAACAACACCAAAATTCAAACCAGCAATCCCTCATCACCAATTCCCTCCTTAGGATGTGGCATTGCTACACTCACAACTGCCTTGTCCATGCTGAACCTGCAAGACTATCTCTACCGCCCTCACCTAGCCGTGAACCTGATCTTTCTAGGAAAACTCATTTGGAAGGCTTGTTCACTGGCTCTGCCCTCCTGAAACAGATTCACTGTCATCTTCTGCAGCAAATCAATTCTGAATGGCACCAATGAAGACATTGTTCTTTTCATCAACGGAGGTGATCCCTGCACTCCTACAACATCTTACTGGTTCATCTTCCTCTCAAAAATCCACAAGGAGTTCTTCCACACTCACATGGAAAGAACTCAACTGCTTTCAAAAGAATTCTCCAATCTACGCTGGGACTGGCTTGAGTGTGTTTCATGTTCCAAGGGAAAGATCTGTCAACAATTGTTTCATGGAAAACTTCCTGAAAGCAAAGAGATTTTTGAGCAAATAAATGTGGATGTCTGTGGACCCATTTATCCATCCTCCCTATTGGGTAACAGGTACTTTTTCCTCTTTACCAATGACTATTCCAAATTCAAAATTTGTATCCCCATTCAACTCAAGTCTGATGTTACCAAAGAGGTAATAAAATTCATCAAACTTTACTCCAATAAACTTGGTTGTTCTCTGAAAAAATTCCACTCCTAAAAAGGCAGAGAATTTGTGAACAATTTCCTCTCTCAATTCTTCATTGAACGTGGGATCAAACACACAACTTCTGAACCCTATACACCTAAACACAACCCTGTTGCAGAAAGGGGAAATTTTAAGGTTCTTGAAGCTGCCCAAACAGTAATAATCAACATTACAATCCCATCCTTTCTCTGGGAGATGATACTAATCAGCTCCTGTCAAATCCTCAAGATGATTCCATCTTCTTGCTTGAAGCCATCTGCTCATGAACACTTCACAAGCAAGCAACATAAATTCAGCTTCATCCAAACTCTGGGTTCCAAGGCAATTTTCCTAAATCAATCCTCCAACTCCAGGAAATTTGATTAAAAGGGACTGGAAGGAATCCTTGTAGGCTTTGAATTTGAACTTAACTCATACAGTGTTTATCCTCCCAACTCAAAAAACATTGTTTGTTCAAAACATGTTAAAAAGTTTGAAAATCTCCCTTCATCTCTCACTGCTTCTGCCTCTCTCTCTTCTTCTGAATCTCTATTTGACCCTCACATTTCTGGTGACATCTCCCTCACTGACAACATGAATTCAACCACCTCATCTTTTGCCTCCACTTGTCAGTTTGCTACTATTGCAGAGCAAGCTGCAAAAGTAACAGAAATAACATAAAAATAACAATAATACAATTAACATAAAAAGGAGTAGGAAAACTATGAATATTATTGAAGAAATGGATTTTGCACCCAAATTTAGGTAGGGTCACTCACTGACCCTACCCTTGAAATCCAACTTCTTATATTTTTAAATAATTAAGGAAAAGAAAGAACAAAACTCCATGGCACCACCATTGAGCTTTTTGGCCAATTAAATATTTCACATTTATTGTCACATATAGGTTTCACACCTAAAATTCAGTCAGAATTGAGGTTTTGTGTATATTGTAGGAGTTACGGACGGAAATGTGTTTTGTCACAATTCCCGCATGCAGCCGCAGCAGCAAATGCACTCGCGCGCGGCTGAGATACAGCCCTGTCACTCTGTTAAGGTTGTGTACGCAGCCCTGGGCCTCTGACAAGTACGCAGCCGTGGGACTACTGGTTGACAAAGTGACTGGCCTGAGAAGCTTAGGTACTGCGTAAACATGCTACAACCCACACGGGAACATTCTACATATTTAATAAATGTTCCCATGAATAGTAGATATTCCAAAAGTACATAATGTTATATAAAAATACTAAAATAACCCTTATACGTATTATTTATTAAATATAATTCAAAGTACCAAGAATGTCAAAAATAAGACAATGACAACTTCTAAAAATATATTAAAATAATTTAATATACTATTATGAGAATTTCTAGACATCAATATTTTTGTGACATACTAAGAAACTAATGATTTCAAAATATTACATGAATTTTCATGAGTTATATTTTTAAGTAATTATTTTTGTAAATCAACTGAAACTCGAAAATAAGGAGTAAAATCAATATCATGACTTTACTCCAATTATTTAATACATAATAGAACTCACCTGACATCAGAATGTCCATAGAAATGTTTATTAAAATAATTATTAACTTAATGGTAATATTTACTAAGGATAATTAATCAAATAATACATAAATAGGACAGATTAGTGTTATTCACACGTCCAAACATCAATTATAAAGTAGAATAATTCCCATACCCTGTGGAATTAGATGTTACCCGTGCTACAGCACCAAAAACACGTGACAGGCTACCACTGGTTTCTCTTCTAGCCTTGGTGTCCGTCCCTTTGAGCCCCTGTACCCATCAGAAGGATAATATTTGGACTCCAAAAGCTATAAATATAGAGCTCTTTTGAGGATATTGATGGGCAGGGACCCGGTTATATTTATATCCAGACGCCTTGCAAAGGTAACAAAGTACTTATAAGAGATAGGTAAGTGATTTATGGCTTATTCTGATTAATAATATCCGTCCTCAACCTCTTTATATCAATTTAAACTGCTGAACAACCTTATAACCCCAGTATACAGGTTTAACCCATCAGTGCACGTTCCAAACAGATACTTTAAGGATTTAATAATATACCAGTAAGTTTTATTTTTCTTTCTCTGTCATGGCACCCTGGTTAAAAGGCCCTGCCTCTTCACCGTGTATTTTATATACATATTATCTTTGGGTAAAATATCCTTTAAACTCAAGAGCCCAAAGTAACCAGGACTATGTGTTTTCATACTGAAATCCCTGAAGAGAGGTGTTAAAGATCCCCAATATAATTGTGGTCCCTCTATAAAAATATTTATTAATCAATTTTTTCATATTGATTCATAACAATAAACCATAAACAAACCAATTAACCTTGCCATAAGCTTTATCCAAATATTTTACAGATTCTTGCTGCATTTATTAAATGATATATTTATTATTTATTCTATCACCTCTGGTAGCTAAAGGATAGCAAGGGTCTTGGCATCTAGGAGGCTGACACCACTCCCATTGTTGTTTCCTCAAACTCCTGTCCACCCTCACCACCTCCTATCCCCTCTCACAAAATTGTCTCTGTTGTACATGTCTCTGAGGAGCAACCTTCATCATCTCCCCAGGGAAGGAATGACTTGTCTTCCAACCACTCCTCCAATAAAGATAATGAAGTCTCCAAACAGCTTTTCCCCATTCTCTCACGCCCTCTTTGTGATTGATCTTCTCTTCAACAACCCCCGAGGTACGGCTTCTTTTCCCGCTCTGTGCCAAAGAGCTACTAAAAGGCCACCCATTGCAACAACAAAGACTTCTGGATCAATTCAATGAAATCCCAACTCAACGGTATTGACTTGATGAAAGTCTGGGAAGGCTTTCACCAACTTCCCAATGGCAAAATTTCCCTCTGCACCATGTGGGTATATAGAATCAAGGAAGAACCCAACAACGCCGGCTTCAAATTCAAATCAAGATTGTGCATTCAAGGTTTCAAGCAAGTTGAATTCTTTGACTACAGAGAAACCTATGCACCCAGTGGCTCAATCACCACCTGGCGAGTTCTTTTAGTTTATGCCCTACATCAGAAACTCAACCTGTGGCAAATGGTCATTAATTCTGCATTCCTTCATGTGCCACTTGAGAATAAGATCTAAATTAAAACGCCAGCTGGCTACAATAAAACTTTCCACTTACTCAAGCTGTAAAAAGCGCTGTACAGCCTTAAGAAGGCTCCCAAGAGTTGGTACAAAACTTTAAAAACGTGGCTCCTCAATCAAGATTTGTCAGTCTCAAGTGCCAACACATGTCTGTACAGTAACCACAATAAACAAATCCATGTCTTTTTTGTAAGACTCCAAACGGCACTAAGCCATAGGCAGTTCTGTGGAGAGGAAAGGTGCTGTTGAGGCAGCCATCCTATGATTTACACTAATATTTAGATGTAACCAAAATTGAGACCTAGGAACATGTAAATAAGGAATCAATGTAAGGGATGAGTTCAGTAATAGTCAGTAGCAATGGAATCAACACTATCTGAGGCAAGATGGTGCAGGGAAAGACTTGAAAAAAATAATTCAAAGTTTTATTTAGAGTTCAAAGAACAAAAGCTGTTGTATGTAAACAACACCGACACGCTAATAACTCTGGTCGTCAGCAGAAGATTGTGGATGATCAAATCAAACCCAAGCAACATCCAGGTTCTCAATGAACCTGCCCAACTCTCCGCAATAATGCGCTTGAAGGGTACCAGATAACTGTGGGTGGCTGAACAAAAAAAAGCAATTTGTTTACAAATATCTAGAAGCAAAGCAATAAAATATTCAAACAAGAATAACCCAACACTTCTCAAGTAACTCAAGAGTAGCTTGGCGGAATTCAAAAGAATTAAGGGTTGTCTAACACTCCTTGTTTTCAGGTTAGTAAGACCTCTTCAACCAATTTTGATTGGCTCCAGAAAGATGTTTGGGAAGGATCAAGACCATTATGGTCTGAAAAAGTGATCAGGAGTGGTATAACACACTCCAGAATTCCAGCAGACAGAATTCTCTTCAACCAGCAGGGCTATAGCTGGTGCTAAGGATCAAGGTCAAAGATGGGAGGATCAAGTTTTTAGTATAAAGGCTCAAAGGATCAAGGGGCAATCAAAAGATATACCCAGGATAAAGGTTTCAGATAAAGGGGAAGAGGCCCTTTCGAATTATCAGATTATTTACTACTATGTTGGATGGATCAGATGAGGTGGATGCAAAAAGTCAGGGGAGAGCCCCTCCTTTTATATACCAGAGGCCTTTATACTATATACAAGAGAGTTTGACAAATGAGAGCTTTTTCTTATTTTTTTTTTTTTGTTTGATGAAGGAGAATGGCAACAGGAACCGCCTGACATGAGAGAGAGAGAAAAAACAACAAAAAAAGAAAAAAGTATGAAAGGGGGAAACCTTCCCACATCAAGGACAACAGTGGAAGTGGATGTTGGGTTTGGCCATCCGGGGCCACTGTTGATTGAGGCATGATTGAGGTGGATGACGGGGTAGGATAGTTGGTCATGTGCGCAATGGAGATGGTTGCAGGCAACCATTGGTGGCAGTGCAAAGGTTCCAACGGCTGCAAATGACAATTTCCATTTGCAACTTCAGAGCTGGATTGGGTAGAGGATTGAATGGGAGTAAAAGTTTGAGAAAGGTGATGACGGCCGTTGCAAGAAGCAAAAGCATCATTGGTGTTGACGTTGCTATTAGGTAAGTGTGAGGTTATTGAAGGCAAGGATGAGGATGAGATCGGTCATGGGGGTGATTGTTCCCATGAAATATCTTGCACAGGTGATCAGGTGGTGATGGGGGCCTGTCATGGGGTCTCCAATGACTTCAAGCATTGCTTGCTTTCATTGTTCAATGTTGGCAAGGATGGGGAGTGGACAAGGTAACAATGGGAAATTGAAGCAGCAATGCCAAGATTGCACCTGCATTTTCTGTGTAATACTCCAAACGGTGCTAGGCCATGGCAGTTCTGCGGAGGGGAAAGGTGCTGTTTAGGCTGCCCTCCTGAGTATTACAAAATATTTAAATGTAACGGAGATCAAGGTCCAGAACCTGGTAAATGGGGAATCAAGGAGTAGAGTATAAGGATGATAATAGTTCGGTAGCGACGGAACAGCACTATCTGAGGCAAGATTATGCAGGGAAAAACTTGAACAAAAGAAGTTAAATTCTTCTTAGAGTTCAAAGAACAAAAGCTGTTGTATGTAAACAACACCGACAAGCTAATAACTCTGGTCGTCAGCAGAAGATTGGGGATGATCAACTCAAACCCAAGCAACCTCCAGGTTCTCAATGAACCTGCCCAACTCTTCGCAATCAAGCGCTTGAAGGGTACCAGATAACTGAGGGTGGCTGAAAAGACAAAGCACAATGTTTAAGAAGCTCTAAAACAAACAGTAACTGATTTGAAGCAAGGATAACCTCAACAATTCTCAAGGGACTCAAGAGTAGGCTGGCAGAATGCAACTCCAACGAAGCTAAGGGGAGGTATAACACTCCAGGTCTTAAGCTTAATAAGACCTCTTCAATCAATTGTGATTGGCTCCAGAAAGGTGATCAGGGATCAGGACCAGTATGGTCAGAGAAAGGGATGAAGGAGTGGCATAACACACTCAAAAAATTCCAACAGACAGAATTTTTCTTCAACCAGCAAGGCTATTGGTTGGTGATAAGGATCAAGGATCAAGGGTTTGAGTATGGAAGCTCAAGGATGAAAGGTGTGCTGATTTCATGCTGGATGATTCCATTCTCTGATGATTCATCAAAAAGGAAGGGGAGAGCCCATCCTTATATGGGCAGGAGGCCCTGTTAGACTATGTACAATGGATTCTACAAATAGAGCAAAAAAAGAAAGGGAAATCATGTGGTCACTCGCGTCCTTCCGTGGATGGGCGCACGCAACAACACCGGAATCACCCACCCCTTGTCCGGAGGCAGATGGGGTGGGAAAGAGAAATGAACCAAACCGCCGCGGATTTCCGCGGGCGCTAGTTGGCACTCTTCACCCCTTGTCCCAAGGTAGAAGTGGGTGGGAGAGCCCCAGGAAAGGTGATGGATGAAGTCCGTGAGAGCACGGATGGGCAGATAGGAGATTTGCTTGAAACGGTTGAATAAATCCTGACAGGCTTGAGATTCACGACTGATAGATCAAGTGAGATGGGAGATTTTATGGATCCAAGGATTTGCCAAATGCTTGGGGGTGCGGTCGGGATGGATTTGGTGAATCATGGATGAGCTCCGCGCAACGGTAGCAATGAGGAGATTGGGACGCACAACGACAAAGATGAGGACGCGCAACAACAAAGATGAGGACGCGCAATGACGACAGCGGAGATGACAAGCAACGCGCCACGGCAAGGATGATGAGCAACGCGGATGAAGGACGCGTGATGCGCGAGGCGCGGCGCGCAACGCACGCGGATGAAGGATGCGCAACGCGCGAGGCGCGCCGCGTGACGCATGCGGATGAAGGACGCGCAACGCGCGACGCACGCGGATGAGGGACGCGCAACGCGCAAGGCGCTGCGCGCGAAGCGCGCGGATAAAGGACGGCTTGGATGAGCCTGAGGATAAGTTGGTTTTTTTTTTTTTCAAGGCCGACGGTACGTTTGCGCAACAGTTTATGGGTTGAGGTCTGAAGGCGGCCAGGGTGTCCAGGATGGGGCACCACAGCGGATGAATGGTTGGCTGTTGACCAATTGTGAGTTGATGGCCGGTGAGGATGATGATGGTTGGAGGATGGAATGGCCGTCCGCACCTACGACGGGGAAGAACTGGGAGACTAGGAAATGAGTGGGTAGCAATAGAGTCACAATGATTTTTTTTTTTGAAGTTGTATTGATGGATAAGGGAATGTAAAACAAATTCCAAAATTTCCATGACCCATGAGGTGTCCCAAATTGGTCACCATATCTCTCCCCAACTTACAGACTGTCCCTAGCCTGCATGTTTGAACTTGAGGATATAAAAAGGAGTAAAAATACAAGGAAATTGAACAGAAAATTGGCCGTTTCTTGATCTTGAGAGGGATTGAAAAGTTGGAAAATCTCTTGATCAATCCAAAAGAGCACTTGAATTGGTGGTGATAAAACACAGAATGCTTCCCAGGTGCTCATCTATGTGGCATACAGTAGAGTTTACAACACAAACACAGCAAATAACCCTGGAGGGGCACAATTGGGAGGACTTAATTCTGAGATAAGTGGCCTCCACAACAATGAAGCTTCTTTACTTGATCAGCAGAGAACCTTCTTGCCAGTCAAGTACAATCCAGCTCCTCCAAAACATAAGATCCACCTCTGATTTGGCAAACCACCCAATAATGACCATTCCAACAATTTGAGAAAAGCTTGCCCCACTGCGTCTCCAAAGATTGATTATAAGCTCAAACTAGATCACCAGGGTTCAGGGAGTGCCTGATGCAATTGGGGTGCTTTTTCTCCCAATACTGGACTGATTTTGCTCTGGACTCCATCATCTTCTGATAAGCTTTACCTCAAACATCTTCACTTTTCTACATTTTCTTTGATCTAGAAACTAATAGATCAATAGTTGAGGAAACCTTGTCCCAAGAGATAGCCAGGAAAGATTTCATTACAGGATCAAGAGGAAGGACAGCCCTTTGGTCAAAAAGTATTTGGTAATGTGAGTAGCCAGTGTTCCGCTTAATTGAGATTCAATCAGAGAAGAGAAAAAAAGGAAGGAATTTGCAACAATGCTTGCCACTTTCACCATCAAGCTTAACAAGTGCAGATTTCAAAGTAGCATGGCCTTGTTCAACCATTCCTTGGCCTTCAGGATAATAAGGGGTAGTCACTGTATGTTTCCCAGAAAGAGATTGGATTATTTCAGCAAGTTTGACACCGAATTTGGAGCCACCATCAGTAGAGTAAGATCAAGCCAGGCCATAACGCATTTTCCAGTTCTCATAGAGGAAAACTTCCACTGATTTAGAGCTAAGATTCTTAAGAAAATTTGCTTTAATTCATCCAGAAAAATCATCCCTAGACACAATGAGGTACATAGCACCACCTGCCTTAATATGAACCACATCCATAGCAATCCTTCCAAAGACAGTAGACTCCCCAGTAGGATAACAAAATTCTGCTGGACCCCCAAGATCATATTTTTGACAAACTTCACAACTCTTGCACCATCAGGAGATGGATTTCTTCAGAGATGGCCACCAGATTTTTTTGCATAATTGTTGATAAGTTTTGGTTTCCCCACAATGACCAAGACTTTCATGGAGACTTTCAAGGATAGAATCTTGTTTGGAAGGGATAGTAACAACAATAAGAGCACAAGGATGTCCTTTTTTCATAAGCCTAGATCCTTGGAAAAAGAAATTAGAGGAATTGTTTTAAGGGATTGAAATTCTTTAGCAGAGAGATCAGGACGTTTTTGGAGAGTTAAAAGGTACTGCTCTAATTTAAGCCAGAAGCCTTGTTGAAATCCAGAATGATCTTGAGAAGAGAATGAGAAGAAAGGTTGGATTCAAGGTTATTCTTCATTGAAATTGGTTCCAACATCCGATTCTTTGTCTCCAAGAGGGCGTCAAGATAAACCATCAGGCATGGTGAAAGATTACCCAGGCCTATGAATAATATCAAAAGAAAAAATCTGGATAAAGGCCACCCAAAGAGTCATAGGAGCATTTTGGAGACTGGGAGAATTTATCATCTCAATGATGGATTGAGCATCAACTTGCAGTTCAAAATGTTGTCCCCAGAGAAGGTTTTGAAGTTTCTTCATCATTTGAGCCACACCACAAAGTTCCAATTTAGGCTGGGAATACCTAGACTCTTCATCTGAAAATAGCAAATATACATAAAGAGCAGGAAGGTCCCAAGAATTCTCATCTTCCTGAGTGAGGAAAGCACCAAAAGATTTGTAACTAGAATCAACAGCCAGCTTGATCTTGCCAGCTCCAGGTCCATAAGCAATCTTTTTCAAAACTATATCTTTTCCAACCATCATTTTGAGCAACTGAAGAGAATTTTCACACTCTTGGGTACAAATCTATTCAGCATCTTTCCTGGTTAGAAGACATGAGGGTGCACATATTTTGCATAAGGATTCGATAAAGATTCAAACATAAGTGACAACACCTAGGAAGCCCCTAACTTCAGTTGGATTGATTGGAGTAGGCCAAGAGATGATCTTGTTGACTTTGGCTGGTGCCATCCTTCTTACTTCCTTGCAGACCACATGACCAACAATTTCCAGAGCAGGGACACAAGCAGCCAGTTTGGATCAATAGACAGTAAGGCCAGACTCCTCAATTCAAAACAGAATCCTTTCCAAATCAGTAGAATATTCCCAAATAAAACAACAAATTCCTGAATTCCAAGGTAAGAGCTTGTTATCATAGGCAAAAACTGGACCTTTAATTCCACCATTGTTGATAAAGATACCAGCTTGATCAGGGATTTTGTCCTGGAGGATCCACATCATCTGAGCCTGATATACTGGGACCGAATTGCTGGCACCTTGAGTCAATTTAGTAAGTTGAAATCAACCAGGAGGAGTATCAAAGGTAGTGAGAGGGCAAGAAATAGGATTTAAGGATTGTTTTTCATAGCCTCCCATAAGGTCCCCTAGACCATAGCAAGCTCTTCCAGAGAAGGATTTGACTAATTCTTCAGTGGCAGGAGGAATACCAGATTCTTTAATATCAACTTTATTAATAGGTTGGAGATCATCAACTATTCTAAGTTTACCATTAATCTTGAGGACACAGAAGACAGGGCTGGAATAACTAGAGGTTGACTGCTCATATAGGCCAGTACAAACTTGTTTTGGCACCAACTTGATAAATCTGTCAAGTTTAGCAGCAGGGATAGGGATATTCTTCTTTTGCCAAGATTCATGTTCAACTACAGGGATGATATAACGGAGGCCATAGGATTCTTTCAAGAGACCTGTCTCTTCTTCACAGGAAGCAATAGATTTTTCCCTTAGAGATAAGAAATTTTTGATCAAATTAAATTGATCAGGAAGAAGCCATCCATCTGGACCAAAGTTGACCACCTTCAGACATTCTTCAGTGACTGAACCATTGGGCACAAACGGACCATTAACTGATTTAGGAAGACCACAGTAAGGATCACAAGATAAGGATGGAGGAATAAGAGGAGGATTGAGGTTTAGAGGCATGGGCTGGTTGACTGGTTGGACCTTCTTGGAAACTGGCTTGTACCTGGTGGCAAACAAGAGAAGTTCTTTTTTCCTCCAAGAGTTGACCAGTGAGAATTGATTATGAAAACTGAGTACAAGTTCCAACATTTTCCACTTCCAACGTTCTGCAATATCCTTGAAGGGTGCCTTTTCCATAAAGGGAGAACAAGGAGATAATATCTTTCTCACATGTGTGGAACAAGGTAGGGTTTTGAAAATGATGGTAGAAGATTTCCCTGGCAGTGCACAATTGGGAGAACTCATTTGAACCCCAAATTTCCTCCACTGAAGTCCATATTCCTCCATACCAAAACCACCAAGAATAAAATTGAGATCAGGATATAGTTTACACTCATTACAGAGATGCAACCCGGAACTGAGAGATGATTGATCAGACCTAAGAGTACAAGGAAAATAAGACACAACAGATCCAAAGAAAGAAGTGTTATAATTATGGCCAGAAATTGGCTTAGGAAAATGAGCAGTATATAAAGCAAGAGAAATTCTGGACACCTTTTGTCAATGATTGCTAATGGGCTCCCAAAATGGGGCAATATGTTGGATGATATTGTTGATGAATTTTATTGGATGTTGAATGAATTATTGAAAACAGCAGGGAGAAGAGCTCCTTAAGTACAAAAGATTGGCCTCTTGTGAGCCCATGATACAACAAGCCAAAAGGCAATTTTTCCGCCCCAAAAGAGCTCTACAGGCTTTACAGTCCTTGTTACTTGGTTTGGGTTACATCAGCCTGCATGGCATCAGTCCCTGTACCCTTACAACCAGCCTATTCTGGTCATTTCTGGTATGTCCACCATAACAGGGCTGAACCAGCCCCTTAGCTGTTCAAACCCCTGGCCGGTTGTCTGTTACAACCGTCCCTGTTACCTCACATGCTGGCTGGTTGCTGTCAAATAACTTACTCTGTCCACCCACGCTCCCGCTCTCTCTGCTTTCTCTGTTCATCTGTCACTATTTCTTTTCACATGTCACTCCTATGTTATTTCTTTTTCCTGTCATTTCCTCTTCCTCTTTTTCGCATGATCATTTCCCAAATTACAAATCATCCTCAACTGAATCTCTTTGACCTCGACCACGAATCCTTTCATCACACCACAATGAACCATCATCCTTGACCAACCTGAATCATCCTCACACCAACGATTCTCAACTTGATCCTCTATCCCATCAACCTTTCTTTCACCAATCTTATTCTTTTCTTTACCTCTTATTTTCTTTCTTTGTTTCTCATCTTTATCTCAATCTTCTTCATCCTATTACTCAACGTCAACTCGTCCTTTCTCAAATCCAACCAATCAACAATCTGACTGGTAAGACTATCACACATTATTGTTGAATCCATTCTAACAAATCTGATCTCCAATGTTCCTTCATTTGAAATAACTACACTATTCTTTTATTATTATAATTTTTCTATTATTCATGCCATCTTTCACGTTCAACTTCACCATTGTCACCCATCAAGTCTTGGTCTGTTGCCAGATGTTGGTCTTCTTTGTCCATCCTTTCTTCATTAAATCTTTCTTTTGATTTTCAACTGATTTTATTTGCGGCGTAGCCCTCTTTGTTCTTGAATCATTTATTTCTTCATCAGAAATGAAACACGGTTCAAAGCCGAAGGTCCGTTGTGGAAACTTTTGAGGGGCAACACCCCAGAAGTTGTCCTCGAGTTCCGGAAGTTATTGATCAAAGCGTCTGTAAGGAGATTGGATGCAGCCGTTCAAGAGAGAGAGAGAGAGCAATAATAAGATGAATTCCTTCCTTTCCAATCCAATCCAATCCGATTCCATAAAAAGTGATATCCTAAAGTGCAGTCCAGTCCCTGAAGTGAAGTGAAGCAAAGTTTTCTTTTTCCCCTCCCCCCCTACAACCCAGAGTTGAGATCAAAGTATTTAAGTCCTCCCTCTCAACCCTAACCTAAGTACAACCACAAGTAAGCAAGAATGATGAAATACAACCCCTAAGCACAGAAACCTAGCCCAATCCTACCTTGCCCCATAACCCATGCCCCTCAATATCAACGTACACCCGGCTTGCCTGCCCGCGCGCGTCCGCCCAACAACCCGTTCCAGGTATCCTCGTACCCGCGTGACCCAATCCGCGCATCTTGCAATGCGCTGTCCGCCTGGTCTGTGCAAGCCGTCCGATTCCGCGCAAGCTTTCCGATCCGCGCAAGCCTTCCGACCCGCGCAAGCTTTCCGATCCGCACAAGCCTTCCAATCCGCACAAGCTTTCTGATCCGCGCAAGCCTTCCAATCCACGCAAGCTTTCCAATCCGCACAAGCTTTCCAATCCGCGCAAGCCTTCCAATCCGCACAAGCTTTCCGATCTGCGCAAGCTTTCCGGTCCGCGCAATCCGTTGTCTCCCGTCTCCAGGTGCTGAGCCCGACCCAACCTCTGCTGGGCCTACCTGACTGCTGCTGAGCCCGCAGCGCGGCTAGCTGCGGCAAGGCCCTTCCCATTGCTGAGCGCGCAGACCGCAGCCCTTTCCTGACTCGCGTCCATAAAAGAGCACCACACTGTCCAACTCAACTAACCAAATCCAACCATGGAGGGATCAAGCAACAATGGTTTTTGACAGATCATTCTGAAAGCCGCACTTGAAGCTGTCCCCATTCTGTTGGACAAAAACTATTCTATATGGAAGGACAAGTTGACAATGCTTTTAGAACTCAAAGGAGTCAAGGAGGCCCTCAAGGATGATTCCAAAAATCTCAACTCCAACAAAGACATGGAGAATCGAGTTATTCTTCTTTCTTGCATTGATTCAGTCACTCATAATAATGTGGTGAATCCAACAAATATCTCATTGGCAAGGCTTCTCTGGAAAACCATCAAAGAAGGCTTTGCCTCATCTCAAACCGCGAATCAAGCCCGAGTTTTCAAGGAATTTCTCTACCAACAATTCAAACCCAAAGCAATCAATCTTTTCATTACAGAAACCAAGATCTCACTAAAGAAGATGGTTGATGTGGGTATCGACCTACCAGACAACATTCTCTCCTATCTCATTCTCTTTAAGTTTCCACCTTCTCTTAACTCTCTTTGCCAACCGATTATGCATTTGGATAAAAACGTCACCATGGATCTTGTGCTCAATCATCTTATACAAATCAATAATGAAACCAAGGTTAAATCGAAGGAGACAAAAATCAATGATGCTGCCCTCATCTCTTCTAGACCCCCCAAAAAGCCGGTTCCCAAAGAACTTTGATGAAAGAAAGGATACCACAACCCTCAATCTCCTGATAATTCTGCCGACAAATGTTGGCACCTTCACAAACACCTAGCACCCAATTGGTGGAGAGAATCTCAAGCAAATTGGAGTGCTCAACTCAACACCAATTCTAAAAACAAAGAAGTTGCCCACTATGTAGCCCTTCTTTCCACTTGGGTTCAAAATATTAATCCGCTTAATTGAATCATTTTAGACTCCGGCGCCTCCTGTCATATGTTCAACTTGCCTGACTTCTTCAGCTTCCTCAAAGAATGTGCTGGTGAAAATTTTATAAATACGGGAAAGGAAAATGCCAAACTTGTTGTAAAGGGAAAAGGAACTGTAAAACTCAGTTGGAAAAATTCTGTCGTTATGCTCACCAACTGTTTATATGTGCCCGATCTTGTAGTGAATCTCATCAGTCCTGGAGAATTGATTTTTTCAAAAAAATGCTCCCTCTCCTCTTTCCGCAATCAATTTGTTCTCACGTCTCTCTCAAAACCAGCCTTTTCAGGATTGATCTGAGAAAATCTTTTTATTCTCAATCCTCCGTTGCACATTGGAAACAAGAATAAATTCTGTCACTTCTAGACCAAGGAACAGAATCTTGACCAAATCAAATCTCTTCATCAATCTTTTGGACATGCCAGCCCGTATCGTCTCAAAAACCTCATTCCTTCTATCCAATCACACTCAATCACTACCTTCCAATGTGAGGACTGTGTGTTCTCAAAAATCACTAAATCATTTTGCAGGAACTCCTCAACCCCCTCTTCTAAACCTTTTGAACAACTCCATCTAGATCTCATTGGTCCTATCTCTCCAACGGGAAGAAACAACATGAACTACATCCTATCCATTATAGATAACTATTTGGGATATATCTCTGCTATTCCTCTTCAGTACAAATCTGATGCGTGTCAACAAATCAAAACTATCCTCAACCACAAAAAACTCAAGCGAAACAGATATCCTGCTGTAATTTGCACCAATGGCGGTGGCAAGTTTACCTCCTCCGAACTCAAGAACTTTTTCAAGACCAATTTGATTCAACATCTTATTTCTGAGCCATACCACCACAAACATAATGGAAAACTCAAAAGAGCCAACCGAACTATTTCTGAATCAATACGCGCCACTCCTCAAAGCTCAAAACTTCCTCTCAACCTTTGGGCGGAAGTTGCCAAATTGACCTGTCTCTCTCTAAATCAGATTCCTAAAGCTCCCAATCTTCCTTCTCTGTATCAACTCTTTACTGGGAAATCACTTCCCATCAATTATTTCCACCCAATAGGGTCAAAGGTAGTGTATCTCAATTACAAAGTAAATTGTGGTGATAAATTTCAAGATTGAGGACTCCCTGGAACCCTTGTGGGTTACAACCCCAATTTTCTCTCTTATCGCATTTTAAAACCTGAAAATTCAATTATTTCATCCAAAAATGTCAAAATTCTTAAAAACAACAATCTGCCACAGTTTTCACCCACTTTAATCTTGACTGAAGACTTGCAATCTCTCAAAATCAATCATGATTCACCCATTCTCCTTGATGATCATCTTCCTACCATCCCAGCTGCCAATGAACAATCCATCAAATCACAAATTGATGATCAGCCTTCTTTGTCCGTTCCCACTCCCAATGTTTCTGATTCTCCATCAATGAACTCTGAATCAGACTTATCCAAAGAAATTGCGCAGCAACTCACACCAGCATACGGTCTTTGTGACAGATCAACATTAAATCCACCTAAACGATATGGGTACCATCATTATTACGTTCCCAAATCCTTTGAACAAGCTAAAACGTGCTCCGACGCTCCCAAGTGGGAACTTTCCATGGACTCTGAACTCAACGGTATCAAATCCCTGGAAGTATGGGAGGATTACAATGGTCCTGAACCTGAAAATCCGCTCAAAACTACCTGGGTGTATCGGCTGAAAGATAATTGTCACGGAGACCCACTGGTCTATAAAAGTCAACTCTGTGTTCAAGGGTTTGACCAAATCTATGGTTTAGATTATCAAGATACTTTTTCTCCCACTGGAAAGGACGCTTCCTTGCGTATTTCTCTTCTTTTTGGTCTTTTTCATTCCCTTCCCATTACCCAATTCGACGTTAAGAGTGCTTTTCTCCCCGCACCTTTAACTGATAAAGTAATCATAAAAAGGCCCAAAGGCTCAAAAAGAAAGTCAGAATTTCTCATTCTTTGCAAATCTCTCTATGGTTTAAAGCAAGCTCCCGTTAACTGGCTCAACACCCTAACTTCTTGGATTCGCGAGCAAGGATTTCACGAATCCATATCTGATACCTGCCTCTACATTCATCCCATTGCAAATTCCGTCCTCTTCTTCCATGTAGACAATCTTATCCTTTTTGGTCTTGGAGATAACTTTCAAAAAAAATTCCTTGAACAATTTCCAAATTCAAGTCATCACAATCCTAATACGATTCTTGGAATGAAGTACCAACAAGTCAATAACAAAATTTTGCTCTCTCAGCTGAAACACATTGAACATGGATTAGAAGAACTGAAGATGATAGATTGCAAGCCCTCGTCTGTTCCCTTAACCGCAAATATCAATTTAGCTCCGGCCTTCAATGAAGAACACAAAGAATTTAAAACTCTAAACGTCAATTATAGATCTGCCGTATTCCTTATCAATTATATTGCCTGCCTAACTCGTCTGGATCTCAGTTTTGCTGTTTCTAGCCTTTTTAGATTCTGCAAGAAACCAGGGATTTTTCACTGGAGAGAGGTAAAACATTGCTGGAAATATCTCAAAGCAACCAAAAATTTAAAACTTACGCTGCAAGTACATAATTCAAAAACCCAAATCAAATGTTACAGCAACGCAACTTGGAGTGATGATACGGAAACTTGACGTTCTCAGTCCGGACATCTTTCTCTTCTTTTTAATTCTCTTATCTCTTGGAGCAGCTACAGGCAACGTAACGTCACTCACTCAACAACTGAAGCTGAACTCAACCCATTAGTCGACTCCTTTCTCAAAGCCATATGGATGAGAGGCCTTGTGGCAGAACTCTGGAAGAAAGAATTAGAATTGAGTCATCACTTTATCGACAATAAAGGTCTTGACGATAAACTAAAGGAATTTGGATGTAATTCAAAAACTCGTCATATTGACATCAAAAAAAAAGAGCTTTGCAAAGAGCTAAAACTAGGAAATCTTTCAGTTGACTTAATACCAGCTGCCAAAATGAAAGCAGATGGATTAACTAAAGCTCTTCCAATTTCCTACTCTTTCCTCACTTCTTTCATTAATTGATCCTTCTTTTAAGTGCTCAATCTTACCAGTCACAGGGGGTGTCAAATGACTTGCTCTGTCCACCCGCGCTCCTGCTGTGGAAACTTTAGGGAGCAACCTCCCCAGAAGTCGTCCTCGAGTTCTGGAAGTTATTGATCAAAGCGTCTGTAAGGAGATTGGATGCAGCCGTTCAAGAGAAAAGGAGAGAAGAGGAGAGAGAAAGAGAGAAATAATAAGATGAATTTCTTCCTTTCCAATCCAATCTAGTCCGATGCCATAAAAAGTGATATCCTAGAGTCCAGTCCGTGCAGTGCCGTGCAGTGCTTCCCCCCTCCACAACCCAGGGTTGAGAGCAAAGTATTTAAGTCCTCCCTCTCAACCCTAACCTAAGTACAACCACAAGTAAGCAAGAATGATGAAATACAACCCCTAAGCACAGAACCCTAGCCCAATCCTACCCCTCCATCCCTTGCCCCATAACCCATGCCCCTCAATATCAATGTACGCCCAGCTTGCCTGCCCGCGCGCGTCCGCCCAACAACCCGTTCCAGGTATCGGCGTACCCGCGTGACCCAATCCGCGCGTCTTGCAATTTGCGGTCCGCCTGGTCCGCGCAAGCCGTCCAATCCGCGCAAGCTTTCCGATCCACGCAAGCCTTCCAACCCAAGCAAGCTTTCCAATCCACGCAAGCCTTCTGATCTGCGCAAGCTTTACAATCCGCGCAAGCCTTCTGATCCGCGCAAGCCTTCCGATCCGCGCAAGCTTTCCAATCCGCGCAAGCCTTCTGATCCGCGCAAGCCTTCCGATCCGGGCAAGCTTTCCGATCCGCGCAAGCTTTCTGGTCCGCGCGATCCGTCGTCTCCTGTCTCCAGGTGCAGAGCCCAACCCAACCGCTGCTGGGCCTACCTGACTGCTGCTGAGCCCGGAGCGCGGCTAGCTGCAACAAGGCCCTTCCCATTGCTGAGCGCGCCGCCTGCAGCCCTTTCCTGACTCGCGTCCATAAAAGAGCACCACATCCCCCCCCCAACTTGAGTTCTGTCCCCAGAGATCTCCCACCATCTCACCTTCCGTAGTTATCCTTTCTCCTTTGTATTTAGCGCCTATACACAAAAAAAAGACATACGTTGTGCGTGATTGAGTAGCCTTTGGGCTTGTGAGTCCCTGAGCAAGAATAAGGAATATCCGCGCCTTGGAGAGAGAAGATCAGCGCCAGTGAGAAGTCAGAAAAGGTGAGAAATCCGCGAGAGTCTGAAGGTGAGAAATCCGCGCCAGTGAGAGTCTGAAGGTGAGAAATCCGCGCCAGTGAGAGTATCCGCAAGAGTACATGGGTAGACAGAAAAGGAAGAATGAATAGATAAGAAGGAACAAGAGATTTTTTTTTTTTTTTTTTTTTTTTTTGAGCCCGCGTCCTGCATCCCAACTCCAACCTTCCACCCCGCGCTAGCTCCCCCCCCAACTTTGCCGCTGTCCTCAGCCGACCGCGCCCCACCCATCGCCAGATCCGCGGAGCGTTGCCTCAACCAATCCCGCAGGGACCTTGTTTGCAAATTGTTGTCCCAGACCGCCTAGGTGCACCTCCCGCCGCCAAGACCCTCCTGCATCCTTTGAAATTTGAGCCCATCCGCGCGCAAAACCCAAACAAAAGCAAACACCCCCAGACGTCCTTACAACAACCCGCCGTGGAGGAGGAAAGAGACTTTGAAACCCTTTCAATCCCAGCTCTCTTCTTCCCCACCCCGCCCACACAAAATCCTTTACCCTTTACCCTTCTTGCGGCCTTGTTCTCCCCTCCGGAGATCTCTGACCGCTCCCTGCTTGCCAGACCGCGCGTGACCACTTGACCCTTCCGCTCCGCCCCACCGTCTGTCCATTCCGCGCCCGTCCTTTCCATTGCTGCCACTTCCCTTTCCAAATGCGCGCTCCCTGCCACCAAAGAAGTCCAGCTCGGGTCGTGATTCTTCAATGCGTGGTCCGTCTCTTCCGCCGCCGCGTGTACCTTCTTTGCAAGATCCGTCCGCCGCTTGCCAATTCCCAGTCCGCACGGAGCATCAATTTCCCGTTCCGTTGTCCTCGCCCGCTTCCTGTCAGTAGGCCGCACCGGTTCCATCGAATCCCGCTTCCCCAACACGTTCTTAGCCCCCCCTGGGGAAACCAATTCCGCGTTTGAATCTGCTGTCCGGTCCCTTTGTCCCGCCCGCCAACGGTTGTTGTCCTCCCCATTTGCGTACACGCGGGACGCAGAAGCGCTGGGGGTCTGAATACTCTCCAGATAGGCCTCGAGGCCCCTTGCCACCTCCGTAAGTTCGCTAGCCCAAGAGATGGTTGCCGGTGGTGGGGCCGGAACATACTCTTCCCTGTAGTACTCCAGTTCCGCGTAGTCCACTTCCGCTTGCAACCGGGTCCCGTCGCCCGCGCCTGCCTGATAACCCCATTCCGCGGATGATTTGAGATTGTCCTTCCGAAAGCAAGAACTGCGCCTCCCCCATCTTGCCAGCATGTCCTCCTTCAGTTCCGGCCAATCCAGTTTCAGGTATCCTCCCATCTCCTCCACTTCCCCACGCGCTTCCGCGTCCTCGATGAACAGGACGACATGGCGCACCTTCTCAAAATCCAAAACGCCTTCAGAGTCCGCGATTGTTTCATAACGTGAGATGAATTGCTCCACCTCCGCAATGTTGAGTCTAATATGCGGGTAAATCCATGGAGTAGCGCGGAAGCCGTTGGAGGAGGAAGGAAGAGAAGCGGCTGTTGGTAGCATCCGTGAGTACCTTCGAGAGACTTTGACAAAAGATTTTTCCCGGCCAGACCCCCAGATGTGGAAACTTTAGGGAGAAACCTCCCCAGAAGTCGTCCTCGAGTTCCGGAAGTTATTGATCAAAGCGTCTGTAAGGAGATTGGATGCAGCCGTTCAAGAGAAAAGGAGAGAAGAGGAGAGAGAAAGAGAGAAATAATAAGATGAATTTCTTCCTTTCCAATCCAATCTAGTCCGATGCCATAAAAAGTGATATCCTAGAGTCCAGTCCGTGCAGTGCCGTGCAGTGCTTCCCCCCTCCACAACCCAGGGTTGAGAGCAAAGTATTTAAGTCCTCCCTCTCAACCCTAACCTAATTACAACCACAAGTAAGCAAGAATGATGAAATACAACCCCTAAGCACAGAACCCTAGCCCAATCCTACCCCTCCATCCCTTGCCCCATAACCCATGCCCCTCAATATCAATGTACGCCCAGCTTGCCTGCCCGCGCGCGTCCACCCAACAACCCGTTCCAGGTATCGGCGTACCCGCGTGACCCAATCCGCGCGTCTTGCAATGTGCGGTCCGCCTGGTCCGCGCAAGCTTTCCGATCCACGCAAGCCTTCCGACCCAAGCAAGCTTTCCAATCCACGCAAGCCTTCTGATCTGCGCAAGCTTTCCAATCCGCGCAAGCCTTCTGATCCGCGCAAGCCTTCCGATCCGCGCAAGCTTTCCAATCCGCGCAAGCCTTCCGATCCGCGCAAGCCTTCCAATCCGGGCAAGCTTTCCGATCCGCGCAAGCTTTCTGGTCCGCGCGATCCGTCGTCTCCTGTCTCCAGGTGCAGAGCCCAACCCAACCGCTGCTGGGCCTACCTGACTGCTGCTGAGCCCGCAGCGCGGCTAGCTGCGACAAGGCCCTTCCCATTGCTGAGCGCGCCGCCTGCAGCCCTTTCCTGACTCGCGTCCATAAAAGAGCACCACACCGCTCTCTCTGCTCTCTCTGTTCATCTGTCACTATTTCTTTTCACATGTCACTCCCATGTTATTTCTTTTTCCTGTCATTTCCTCTTCCTCTTTTTTGCACGATCATTTCCCAAAATTACAAATCATACTCAACTGAATCTCTTCAACCTTGACCACAAATCCTTTCAACACACCACAATGAACCATCATCCTCGACCAACCTGAATCATCCTCACACCAACGATTCTCAACTTGATCCTCTATTGCATCAACCTTTCTTTCACCAATCTTATTCTTTTCTTTACCTCTTATTTTCTTTCTTTGTTTCTCATCTTTATCTCAATCTTCTTTATCCTATTACTCAACATCAACTCGTCCACTCTCAAATCCAACCAATCAACAATCTGACTGGTAAGACTATCACACATTATTGTTGAATCCATTCTAACAAATCTGATCTCCAATGTTTCTTCATTTGAAAGAACTACACTATTCTTTTATTATTAGAATTTTTCTATTCTTCATTCCATCTTTCACATTCAACTTCACCATTGTCACCCATCAAGTCTTGATCTGTTGCCAGATGTTGGTCTTCTTTGTCCATCCTTTCTTCATTAAATCTTTCTTTTGATTCTCAACTGATTTTATTTGCGGCGTAGCCCTCTTTGTTCTTGAATCATTTATTTCTTCATCAGAAATCCAACAGTTGCCTCATGCAACCAGCCCCTGGCCATACAAATGACCAGGCGGGACCCAGGACACCTGGGTCCAGTCTCAGACTCGCATGGGGGGGGTGTAACCAGAAGACATGCTGCCCCCCCTTTTTTCTCTCAAATCCCTGGAGGGGGCGGTCAAATCCTCCTACCAGGGGCCCTGGAGTTTGATACCCCCAGGGCGTTGTCAAGGCAAGTGGGATGGGGGGTGTTCAAATCCCCTCCATTCTGTCACTCCTCCCCCTTGGTAAAGGGGGGTGGAGAGTGCCCCTTTTGTCGCACCTTGCTTTCATGGTGGAGGGGTGCTGGTTCAACCCAGCAAGCCATCTCCTTCCCACTTGCAATGGCAAGCAAGGAAAGTGATGGAAGCAGGGGCCACTTGCCCCTTCTCCTGCGGCGCTGACCGCCGGTTGCGACCGGCCAGGGCCCACGTGGCATTGCACCGTGCGGGATCCCTTGGTTGCTGAAACAGCCCTGCGCGGGCCGTCAGGTCCTGCATGGGCCAAACCAAGGGATACAAGTGGCCCCGAGTGGGCGGCGACACGGGAAGCAGCCCCAAATGGGCTGCAACACTCCTGGCGGACCCAATGGGCCGCCCCAAGCGTGAAAAGTGAGTTTAACATACTTTGGTGGGCCAGCCCGTCTGGCCAAGTATGTCCAAAATAAACCTTGGGCCCAATTATTCCCATAAAAGCTCATCTGGCTATATTTGCTCATATACCCCACCGGGCCCAATAGGGCCCGTGTACCAATAGGCCTGTTTCATGCATTTTGAGGCCAGTTCCTTAAATCTGTGACATCCACACAGGCCCGTATGGTCCATTTGTGTGTCCAATTGGCCTTAGAGGCCCACATGTGCACCGAATTTGGAAAACACTTATACATAGCACACCCATAAGGGCATACCTATTTCAACAAGAAGGAAAACAAATATTTTTGGATTTTTCTATTTTTACATGTTTTTGACTTTTGATATTTTCTGGTTTAGATGAAAAAGATGAAAAGAATGGAAAATAAGCCTGGGGGATGAGATTAACCCTTTAGTTGAAGTCTGAGGCTGAAAAGAACTAAAAATATTAGTAGGATCAACTATTCCCATAAAAATCAGAGGAATTGGACTTTTCCTTCTGCCTCCCCTTAAAAGATTGTTAAGAAGGATGACTAGGAAATCTCTTTCCCAACAACCAGAATCCAAAGAATAGAGAGGGACTTCAATCTTTCTACCGCAGCATCAGGGAGAAGAATTCTCTCCCCATTTTGATCAGAAAACATCAGGGTAGCACCAAAATCCATCAAGAAAGGTTTTCCCAAGATCATAGGCCCTTCCAAACAAGTGATCCTAAAATGAAAGGTTCCAACAATATTTCAACTAATCCTGACTAGAAAATCTTTGGCAATACTGACCAATTCACAAGATTGATTACCTATCCCATAAACTGCAGAATTGAAGCTGACCCTAGGACTGATTTTGAGTTTACAGGCCATAGCATGCAAAATTAAGTTGAGCTGAGATCCAGAGTCCACAAGAGGAGAAACAGTTATAGCTGAGTCACCAAGATAACAGGGGAGGAAACCGAGAGGACAGGAGTAAAGATTGGAATTTGAAGAAGGACTAGTTCCACCAGAGTCCTCCATTAAAGTTGCAGAGGATACCTTTAGTTCTTCAGGACCAATCTCCACACTTCAACAAGAGAACCGTTTCTTCATTCCTTCAGAAACAGATGGAGAGATGGATAGGAGTTCAGCCAAAGATAGATCAGGAAATTTGAGATCAGAAATTGTCTTTAATACTGCTTCCACATCATTTGGATAGTCCTTGGAGATTCCCCTTTCAAATCAAACTTTGGGCTGGGTGGAGGGAGGAAGTTCAGGTGAAGCAGGAACTTAAATGGAATCAGAAGGTTGAGGTGACTTGGATGAAGGAGAGGGATCTTTGTGATCTGGAAACCTTTCTATGAGTGGCTCCTTTTCCACCTCCTTGTCTTCTACATCAGAGGAAGGAGGCTCAGGTGAGGATCAATGTTTGACTGGTTTTTGAAGGATAAAAGTAAGAAAGGAAGGTGCTTTGTGAGGTTTAGGTTCCTCATGTTGTTTCCTAGCTGGATCAGATTGATAAGTAGTCCCAGCAAGACTGGAGGAAGAGATAGCTGGAGGATACCAAGGTTGAAGAGTAACACAGGAAGATTGGAAATCAAAGGAAGCAAGGGATGCTTTCATTGGAGGTGGAGGCTGATAAGAGGCCACCACATGACAAATATGGCAAGATGAATCAAAAGGGATAAGAGCACCATTATGAAGAAACAAATTGTTCCCCTTCTGCTCAACCAACTTTTCCTTTATATCCTTATGGAGTTCCAAGCATCTTCCAGTTCCATGGCCTTCCATATGACAGTAGTAACAGACCAGGGTAGATTTAGGGACAGAGGTAGAGGGTTTAGGAGTAACAAGACAAGAAATCTTTTGATATATTTTGTGCTCAAAAGCTTGAAGCATCTTGGTTATTTTTTCTAAAGTAGTAGGTTCTTGAGTAGAATTTGGATCTGCTTTAGGTCTTTTATTTGCCATCTTCTTATTCATAATATTGTTGGATTCTTTAAAAGAAGGAGCATTGACTGGTTGAGTTGTTCTAGGTTTTTCAAAAGTTAAAGCAGTTTAACCTTTCATAAATTCATCCACAGTAACCCTAAGGATAAGGAAAACAGGGAGCTTTAATTTATTATCCCTGGTGGTGATCATAGATCCAGATTTGACCAATTTTTCTTTAATCCTTTCCTGCACAGCCAACAAAAAAGATACAAAGAATCATTCTCAAACTTTGTCCACTGAATCAATATGATTGTTTTGGATAAGATAGTTTTGGATAGGATCCCAAGACTTCATGAAATACTGGTATTCAGATGCTGAAGAGAAACCACCATTCAAGATCCATTGAGAGACAAGAGCATCCAAATCCTGCAAAGTAAACCAAGCTACATCTATTTTACCCCAATATTCCAACATTTCCTCCCTCAGAAGTGTCCAATCATGGGATTCCAATCCTTTGAAAAACTCAATTACTTCCACAAATTAATCAGAGGAGATAAATAATTGTAACTTGTAGGCCGTATTGTAT
Organism: Puccinia polysora; assembly: GCA_025617555.3. Lineage (NCBI taxonomy): Eukaryota > Fungi > Basidiomycota > Pucciniomycetes > Pucciniales > Pucciniaceae > Puccinia > Puccinia polysora. The sequence goes on from CM062620.1 coordinate 6,492,768, forward strand.
TTGCTTGCTCCATCCACTTCAGCAGCCATCTTATAAGAATCCAAGAACTGTTTGCCATTTACCCCATTGAACCCTAAGTTCTTGTTCTGAGGTTTGATCTTCACCATCTTTGATTGAGCAGAGGGGGGTGGAGTACCAGGAGATGGCATTTTAAATAACAGAATTCCTAGAGGATCCAAAGGGAAGATTTCCAAAGTGGCTCACAAGTGTGGCAAGAGTAGGGTTTCACAAAATACAACAAGTACATTGCCCGGATGGTGTACAAATTGGGAGGACTTAATTCTAGGATAAGTTGCCTCCAAGGATCAGATCTGAGAAGAGAGAGAGAACCAGAGAAGAAAAGAAAAATATTTGATTTCAAAGTTTGATTCCAAAATTTGATGATCATGGGACTGTAAATCTCAAGGTTGCTGGTTCAATCCCTGCCGGGGGGACCAAATGTAAGACTCCAAATGGTGCTAAGCCATAGGAAGTTCTGTGGATGGGAAAGGTGCTTTTTAGGCTGCCCTCAGAAGAGTTACAATTGTATTTAAATGTAACCAGAATCAAGATCCAGGAACTTGTAAATAAGGGATGAGTTCAGTAATAGTCAGTAGCAATGGAATCAACACTATCTGAGGCAAGATGGTGCAGGGAAATTCTTGAAAAAAATAACTCAAAGTTTTGTTCAGAGTTTGATGGAACAAGGCAGTTTTAAATAACACCCACAAGCTAATAAATCTGGTTTTCAGCAGAAGATTAAGGAAGATCAACTCAATCCCAACCAACCTCCAGGTTCTCAATGAACCTGCCAAACTCTCCGCAATCAAGCTCTTGAACGGTACCAGATGACTGTGGGTGGCTGAACAAAAAAAAAGGAATTTATTTAGGAATCTCTAGAAGCAAAGCAGTAACAGATTCAAACAAGAATAACCCAACACTTCTCAAGGAACTCAAGAGTAGCATGGCAGAATTCAAAGGAATAAAGGAAGGTCAAACACTCCAGGTTTTAAGCTTAATAAGACCTCTTCAATCAATCGTGATTGGCTCCAGAAAGATGATCAGGAAGGATCAAGACCAGTGTGGTAGGGAAAAGGGATCAGGAGTTGTATAACACACTCAAGAATTCCAGCAGATGGAATTCTCTTCAACCAGAAGGGCTATGGTTGGTGATAGGGATCAAGCTCACAGATGGTAGGATCAAGGTTTGAGTATGGAGGCTCAAAGGATCAAGGGGCAATCAACAGTTATACCCAGGATAAAGGTTTCAGATGAAGGAGAAGAGGCCCTTTGGAATGATCAGATAATTTATTACTATTTTGGATGGATCAGATGAGATGGATGCAAAAAGGCAGGGGAGAGCACCTCCTTTTATAGAACAGAGGCCTGTAGACTATTTTTAAGAGAGATTTACAAATGAGAGCGTACATTTTTTTTTTGGTTGATGAAGAAGATTGGCAACAGGAATTACCTGAGATGGGAGAGAGAGAAACAAACAACAAAAAAAAACAAATTATGAAAGGGGGAAACCTGCCTGTGTCAAGGAAGAAGGTGGCAGTGGATGGGGGTTTTGGCTCGCCATGGCTGTGGTTGGTTGAGGGAGAATCAGGGTGGATGACGGGGTAGGATTGTTGGTCACGCGCGCAACAGAGATGGTTGTGCACAAATGTCGGTGGCGGTGCAAAGTTTCCAATGGCTGCAAATGACAATGTTGATTTGCGGTTTCAGAGATGGATCAGGTAGAGGATTGGACGGGAGGAAAAGGTTGAGCAAAATTCAAAAATTTCCATGAACAATGAGGTGTCCCAAATTGGTCACCACATTGTGTACACAGACAATCTTCTGATAGTTGGAAATTTGGTTGAATTCAGAGAAGACCTGAAAACCAGCTTCAAAATATCTGCCAACATTCCCCTCACCAAGATCCTTGGAAACCCCATTGTGGAAAAAAATGACGGAGCAGGTCTGCAACAATCAAGCCATATTGAGACGGCCTTTCTGGAACTTTTACTTGCCTATTGCAGACCAATCTCCACTCCCCTTACTCCCAACATCAAGCTATGCTCCGCCACCAACAGTGATCATGCGGCCTACCTCAAACTAAACATAAATTATTGATCCTCAATGGGATTTGTTAACTTTATAGCAAGTAGAACCCATCCCAATATCTCTTATTCTGTCTCCAACCTCTCACATTTCAAAAATAAGGCAGGAAAGTTGCACTGGATTAAATCCAAACATGTCTAGAGTTATCCTCACTTGTCAAAAAAACTTGCTCTTTGACATTGCAAAAATTCCTTTGACTACAATATTGAAGCCTACAGTGACTCAGATGGAGGAACAGATCCCAAGTCACGAAGGAGCCATACCTGCTATGTAATACCCCTCTACGGCTTTTCTGTCTCTTGGCACAGCACGCTTCAGCCCACCATCTTACTCTCATCCACCAAGGGCAAAATCAAGGCGCTTGTACTAGCAATGCAAGAGAAAATCTGGCTCTCAAATTTAATCAAAGAAATGAATCCCTCTCTTGAGTTGACTCACTGCGCTCTAATCAACAACAAAGCTCTCAATGATCTGGTTAATCAAGAATCTCACCACAGTGCCCTTAAGCACATTGATAATCAGATCATAATTTTTTTGATAGCAGCAAGATAACCATTCCCTCATCACCTGCTTAGTTCCCTCCAGCGGCATGCTATCCAAATACCTTATAAAACCTGCACTGCATTCATCAACTGCTCACTTAACATCCACAACCTTCTCACCTCAAATTTGATCACAGCGGTGTGTTGTCATTGTCATTTCCAATGTAGTTGCCCCCAAACCTATGGCCCTCAACTTTCTGCGTCAGATTCTCACCCCAATCAAACCCTGAACTGGACTCCCCTAACAACTCACATCAATCATCCGGCTCCTCCCATCAATCCTCATCCTCACCCTGAACTCCAGCTTCTTCCATCATTTTTATCCCCATCCTCATCCTCCACACCTCCCATCATTGCCATCCCAATCCTCATCCTCCACTCCTCACATTATTTTCATCCTTGTCCTCACCTGCTGCTCCTCCCATCATCATCATCATCCCCACTCTCATTCTCCTATCCACAGAATCCCTCATTCTTTGTCTTCAGTGACTCCGCTCACCTAAAAACATCTACCTCCTTGCTACTGTCCACCAATCTCAATAAAACCGCTCAACCTTCTTTAACTACCCTGCTTTCATCAACTTAACAAAATCAACAGCTTGTCATTCTTCATAATTGATCAAATGTGAGTTTCATACTCAACCATCTCAAACTTCTTGGACCCTTATGCCCTCCAGACTTGTTTCAGATTTTTCAGTCAGATTCCATTTCTTGTCTCAAACCTCTTCATTCCTTTCATATGTTACTGTGTATTTCCGCATCCTCAAAGCTGAAACTTTTGTGGGTAAGACAACCTTTAATTACTTCCGTAATTCTTCATGTTTACCCATCTTGTTCCGCCTCTCATTCTTGGTTGTCAGTTCCGTTGGTCTTTGATTGAAATAGATCTCAAGTCTATGAGCTTTCAACTTAACATTATGGACCTGGAGCTGGAAAGATCAAGCTGGCTGTCAATTCTAGTTATCAATCTGTCGGGGCTGTCCTTACTCAAGAAGATGAAAATGGTTTGGACCGTCCTTCTCTTTATGAATCTTTGTTATTTTCAATTTTAGAATCCAGATAACCTCAGCCCGAACTGGAAATCTGTGGTAAGTCTCAATGATGAAGAAACTCCAGACCATCCTCTGGGGTCAAAATTTTTAATTTAAAGTCAACTCTTGATCCATCATTGAAATGATCAATGCTTGTAGCCTCTCCAATCCTTGTAGCCTCTCCAATGCTCCTATGACTCCATGGTTGACCTTTATCCAGCTTTTCTCTTTTGGAATTGTTCACAGGCCTGGAAAGTCATTCACAATGCATGATGGTTTATCTCAATGTCCCCTTGGAGATGAAAAATCAAGTGTTGGATTGAATTTCAATGAGAAAGAACCTTTAATCCATCCTTTCTTCTCCTTCTCTCTCAAGATTATTCTGGCTTTCAACAATGGTTCTTGCTTGAACTAGAGCAGTAACTTTTAACTCTCCAAAAACCTCCTAATCTCTCTGCCAAAGAATTTTGATCTCTCAAAAGAAATTCATCTAAGTTCTTCGTACAAGGCTCTAGGCTTACAAAAAGAGGGAATCCTTGTGCTCTCATTGTTTTTACTATCCCTTCCAAATAAGATTCTATCCTTGAAAGTCTCAGGAAATTCTTGTTCATTTTGGGGAAACCAAAACTTCTTGACAATTATGCAAACAATTCTTGAGCCCATCTCTGATGAAATCTGTCTCTCAATGGTGCAAGATTTGTAAATTTTGTCAGAAATTTTATTGTAGGCATCCAGCAGAAATTTGTTATCCCACTGAGGAGTCTGCTGTCTTTGGAAGGATTGCTATGGATGTGGTTCATATTAAGGCAGGTGGTGATAAGTAATTCATTGTGGCTATAGATGATTTTTCTGGATGGGTTGAAGCAAAATTCCTTAAGAATATCAGCTCTGAATCAGTGGCAGCTTTCCTTTATAAGACTTGGACAATGCTTCATGGCTTGGCTTGATCTTACTCTACTGATGGAGGCTCTAAATTTGGTGGGAAAATTTCTGAAATGATCCAATCTCTCCCTGGACAACATAGAGTCACTACTCCTTATTATCCATAAGGCCAAGGCATGGTGGACTCCTCCCAATTGTTCACCACCTGGGTCATTTGCTGCATTTTTGTTGTGAACCTCTAATGTATGCCACATACTTGAGCACCTGGGATGCCTTCTTTATTGTATGTTGGCTGTTTCTAGGGATCTTTTGGATGGATCAAGATATTTTTCAACTCTTCAATCACTCTCAAGATCAAGGAATGGCAATTCTTCTTTCTCAATTTCCTTTTATTCCTTCTTTTCTTAATATCTTCAAATTTGAGATGCAGACTAGGGAAATTCTGTAAATTGGGAAGAGGTGTGGTGACCAATTTTGGACACCAAGTAAAAGGGGAAATTTTTTAATTTTTTTGATATACATTCTTTCATCCAACTTTCAGCAAAAAAATAACCTTTTGTGCCTCTATGGCAACCCCTCCACTTTCTTTTCTTTCATCTCCTTATTGTCCTAGTGGTCTATGTAGGCCTCTCTGGGGCTTTCAAATCCCCAGATAAACTGTTCAAATCCTCCTCCTTGCACGCGCCCTCAGCCCAATTTTTAGTCAAACGCACGTGAGTGGCCATCCTCATCCTCATCACATTGTCATCCACCTCCAACCTCATAATCTGTTCCACTTTTTCTGTCCGGCTGTTCCAAGCGCCGGGCAGGCCACCAGCTCACAGTGTGGTCCAATGACGCAAATGATCCCTTCCCATCATTTCTGGCAGCTTTTGGCAAGGTTGGTTGCCTTGAAACTTGCTGATGCCCATTGGAAACTGACTAGCCAACCAGCCCCCTCTCCAATCTTTTTCACCCTTTCCATCCTCCTTTGCAACCTCAACCACTGATTGGACCAATCTTTTTGTGGTGACCAATCAAGCTCCCATTGTCCTCCCCATCCTAATTGACTGCAAGGGTTGGATTTTGCGCAACTATCTTCATCATCCAATCTGCATTGTCCAGCTCCCCCACAACATCAATCCTCAAAGCCTATAATCCCCCACAGATCTCCTCATCCAACAACTGTGAGCTTTCACTTCCAGAAATCAGAACTTTTGCTCCCCATCCATCCTTTCCTTGATCTGAACCCTCATCCACCACCGTTGCACAGTCCATCCCTGTGGTTGTCCAAGAGGACTTGTTGTCACTTGTTGTGTTGCATCTCCACCCACAGGCATGGCTGTTGTGGTTCTTTCGGCAGCTCAAGTCCATCCAATCCTTCTCTTTGGCCTCAAGGGGCAAATGGTTCCTTTCCACCTGTCTCTTTATTTTTTTTTCTTTTGCCTTTCCTTTGAAATATTTCTCCTCTCAAAAAAAAAAATCTGCTTCATTTGTAGTCATCTCTTGTAAGTAGTACAAAGGGCTATTTTATGTAAAAGGAGGGTCTCTCCCCTGCGTTTTTCCCATATATCATCATCATCTGTCTATTATCCATCCATCATTATTTGAATCAATAAATCTGTGGGGTCCATCCCCTTTTTCTGAAAATCTCATCATCCTTACCCTGGGTATATCTTTTGATTTCCCTTTGATCCTTTGAGCCTCCATGCTCAATTGTTTGATCCTTCCTCTGTGAACTGATCCTTATCACCAACCAATATTCTTGCTGGTTGAAGAATAATTCATTGGTTTCAATTCTTGAGTGTGTTAATCCACTCCTTTGATCCCTTTCTCTAATGGCTTTGGTTCTGATCATTCATTTGATTGTCTTTCCAGAACTAGTCATGTTTGGCTGAGAGGTTTTGTTAATTTTGAAACCTGGATTGTTGAAACTCCATTGATTCCCTTAAGGTTGAATTATGCCATGCTATTCTTGAGTCCCTTGAGAAGTGTTGGGTCATTCTTGTTTAAATTTATTTTACTGCTTTCCTTCTAGAGATTCATAGAACAAATAGCATTGTTTTGTACAGCCACCCACAGTTATCTGGTACCCTTCAAGCCCTTGATTGGGGAGAGTTGAGCAGGTTCATTGAAAACCTGGAGGTTGTTTTGGATTTAGTTGATCTTTCCTAATCTTCTGCTGACAATCAGAGTTATTAGGTTGTGGGCCTTGTTACTTACAACTGCCTTGTTCTGGAAAAAACTTTAAATTTATTTTTTCTATTCTTTTCCTGCACCATCTTTCCTCAGGTAGTGTTGTCTTCCATTGCTACCAAATACTTCCAAACTAATCACTTTTATTGATTCTTCATTCATAAGGTTCCGGACCTTTATTCTGGTTACATTTAAATATTTTTGTAACTCTTGGGAGGGCGGCCTAAACAGCACCTTTACCCTCCACAGAACTGCCTCTGGCTCAGCACCTTTTGGAGTCTTAAATTGGCTAAGGAAGATTGAAAGGGATCTATTGTTAGTTATGCATTGGCGCAACTCAACTGTTAGGAAGATTGGGAACTTAATTGCCAAGCCTACTGAAAGCAATTGGTGTTGAATTACTGAAAAAGATTTAAGAATTTAAGAACTGAGAGGGCTAAGACAAGTAAAAATATCAGTATAAGGAAATGAGAAAACAAGACAAAAGAAATTTAAGAGAAGGAAAAAGAGAAGATAAAAGAATAAAGAAAAGCAACATCCGGCTAAAGGATGACTTGAGACATTCAGCAAGGTTGGGTTATTTCAGGTTTCGAGATTGAAGAAACAGAGCACAGAGATGGATGGCGGTGAAGAAATTTTAGGAAGAGATTTAAATAAAGTGTCAGAATTCTGATAAAAAGGAAGAAAAGATATTTCCGAGTTCAGATCTTACAAGTCAGGTCTTGCTGAGTTATAGACTTGAGAGGTTGAGTTTGAGTAGATTGAGGTTGAGAGTTATTGGGTAGAGATTGGAAATGAGAAAGAAAGAAATCAAGAATGAAGAAATAAGAAAGGATTGAAGAATAGCGCTCAGAGATTTGGAGAAAGAAGATTCAGGTCAAGGTTTTTGAGTACGTGGAAGATTGGTTGATGTAGAAAGTAGAGTTCTTTGAGTTCAACGAGATGGCATGAGTTGAGAGAACAACCGTGTGAAAAAGAAGTGGATTCGTGACATAGATCAAGATCGCGCGCGGGTACAAGTGATTTGAGAGTAGAGGCGCGGTTGTGGCATCTAAGAGACAGGAAGAAAAACAGGAAAAAGAACAAGAAAAATATCAAGTGAAACAGACAAGTAAAGAGAGAAGAAAAGAATAAAAAGAAAGGAAAAGAATAAAAAGAGAAAAAGGGGGACATTGAGATTTATTCAACAATTGGATTTGGTAAGGGATTGAACTATTGGTGAGGAGAATCAATGCAGAATGCACAGAGGTGGTTAGGAGGAAAGTTTTTCTTTTTTTTGGTTTGCATTTTTTTGGAGTAGTGCCTTTGAGTTGTATATATAAGGGAAAAATTTCCTTTACCTGAAAGGGGGGGGAAGGAAAGTTTATAAAATTCTATCTTATGGAATCCTATTCTAAAAAATGGCCTACAATAAAGGATTGTTTTGAGAATACTATCTTGCTTAATTTTCTCAGAGTCTTAATAGGTAAAATTCAAGTGTGTAGATTGTTGGGGAGTCTGCTTGGTTTTTTTACTTTTACTTCAGCGTGTATCAGCTCAATTATTTTCGGGCTTAGTGTAGAGTAGTTTTTCAGATAACAGAGAGAAGAGTTTGGAGTGATTCTTAACCTCTGCCTGTTGTGGTAAATTTCCTTGCGGACCAGATTTTATTCAGTTTGCAGAGGTACAGGAGTGAAACTCAAGGTCTAGTGGGATTTCCGGAACTTGGAGTGGGATTGTTGCGGAGAATTTTACAGACCACACAATCTTTTTCCACAACAGAGTACTAACCAAAGGCGCTGGGGATGTTGAGCAAGGTCATCAGAAAATAAAGCACACAATGGTCAAGATTTGCAGAAGAAGCGGCAAGAATTTGCAAGAAATCTTATCAATTGTGCTTTTTGCGGATCAGATCTTGGTCAAACAGGGTACAGGGTATTCACCATACAAGCTGCTTTACAGATGGCAGCTGGTTCTTCTGGTTGATATTTAAACCCTCACATACCTGGCCATTGATTGGTGGAAGTTGAAGACTGTTGAGGTTAAACCTGCTAACATGATGTATCACCACATTATGGAGGCTGTGCAGTTGAACCTAGACCAGTAATACCAAGTAACCCTGGCAGCCACAAGCGTCTGTAGCCTAGTTGGTAAAGGCAGCACTCTAGTATGTGTCTCATTCTATCTGAGGTTCTGGGTTTGAATCCCACCTGACACATCTTCATTTTCACAGTGTCAACAGTTTATGATCCCAGACCCTACCAAAGAGTATACTTTCTTTCTTAAGAGACTTGAATAAGATGTGAATGCTTTCTGTAAGACAATCATCCCCTGTAAGCCTACCCAACAATAATGGGTTCAATCCCTACACCAATCACACTTTCACCTGGGTATTTCCATACATATTTCTACATCACATAGCAAGGGGGGGTGTTGAGGTTAAACCTGCTAACATGATGTTTCACCACAGTACGGAGGCTGTGCAGTTGAACCCAGACCAGTAATATCAAACAACCCCGGCAGCCACAAGCATCTGTAGCCTAGTTGGTAAAGGCAGGAATCTAGTATGTGTCTCAGTCTATCTGAGGTTGAGGGTTCAATTCCCACCAGACACATCTTCATTTTAAAAGTCTCAACAAAGACAACTGAAGACCTTGTGGTGGCATGGGTGGAGAAATTTTTGCAGAGGAAGGAGATGCTGGAAAAGGCAACAAAACTGCTGCAGGAAATTTGTGAAAAATCAGTCTGTTCCTGGGACAAGCAGTGCACCAATTGCTTGTGGGACCCATTGGAGGAGGGCACTCTTTTCTTGGTGTATAATTGGAGTTTGGAGATGCAGTGGGATTAAAATTTTGTGTTTTGGTTGAATGGTCTTTATTGCGTGGCAAGTAAGTTCCCCGGAATAAGTTATCTGCTGGATGAATTGGATGGAACTCCACTTAAACAGAAGGCATCAGCCGCACATGTGAAGAAGTCCCAGGTGTGGTGCACTAAGTAATTCATAAAAACCATGGAGTCTGGCAACAAAAATCAGGACATGGTCAATGCGGAGGAAAAGGGAGGATCACCTGAGTGAGGAGGAGTCCTCAGAGGATTGAAAGTTGGGTTCAATTTTCAAGTTGTAGGGGGAGTAATGGGGTGGGGAACCTCAGATCACTGGAGCAGGATGGAAGGTCTAGTCATTAAAGGCCTTTATCTGGGGTGGTCCAGGTCCCTTTTTTGGTTTTATATTTTTGAAGAAGATTTTTTTCTTTTATCTTAGTCTGGGGAGTCTGTCTGTTGTAGGAGTAATTATTTTCCTTTTTTTATTCTGACAGGGTTTCTGTCTCAGTTTTTATTTCTCAGGGTTTTGCCTCACTTATCTCAGATTTGGAGGATTTCACACTAAGGAAATTTTTGGATTTTTGTGTGTTTTGCCTTGGTAGCATGGTGTGGGGAATCAAGTGTTTTCCTTCTGGGGCAGGCCAGACACCACATTTATTTCAAGTCTATATATATACAAGAATAAAGGGGGTAAAAATTTTTTTGTTTTATATAGTTTATGATCTAGGAGTTTTTGGAGAAGAAGATGGCACGGCAGAGCCTGCATGGGTTCTGGAGTGCAATCTTCTACTTTCATGGTCTTGTCATTTTCCACCACCAAATAGCCACGGGTCTGCAACAGCGCTTAGGGCAGGGTCCAGTGGAGGTTTGTGGACAGCAAAGAGGAGAAGGACACAATTACCCAGGGTTTTGAGCATCAGGGAACACCTGCCATGTCCTATACAACAAATTTTGCAAGCTGGTTTGCCAGCGGTATGGGTACAAGAACTCCCCTTTTTGGTACAGTATTTGCAGAAGGCAATAATGAACAATGAATGGGCTGGTTCTCTTAGGGATGGACTTTGTTGGAAGGGGGTGAAGGGTTTTCTATGGAGTTCTGGAAGTAGTGGAGAATCCTGGGGACAGAATCAAAGTTTTGGGGGGATGTTGTGGTTATTTATAGACACGGAAACAAGTAGGAAGGACGTAGAAATTTAACTCAGGGGCTCAACAGTGGGCAGACATGGATGCCGCAGCACAATATGTCTGAAAAGTAAGATCTAGCTAGTTTGCTACTCCAGAAGAGGAAAAGCAGGCTCAGCAGTTGTGTTTTTGCGGGTTCTGCAGCACAACAGGTAAGCTGAGTCCAGGCTTTTGCCTTTTGCAGAAGCAATAGCTTGAGTGTTGTCTTTTTCAGAATTGATAGCCGGATTCTTTGCCTTTTGCAGAATGTTAATTATGGTTGTTAACTATCCTCTTCCGCACTCATGGATTTTGGAGCAAGAATGCAAAAGCAAGCAATTGGAACTATTTATTATGTGTCTAAAAAGCCAACTATGCAGTATGTATTGGGATTTTTTTAAAAATTTAATCTTTGGGATGATTGAATTGGGGATGTGACATGTGGATCAGCAAGGATCTGTAAAAAAGATCAACAAGGGCCTTTGATTGTGCCATATGCAGGATTGACAGGGATCTTCTGAGGAATTTTGATGTGGATCTGTCCTTGGCAATTCATTGGCGCAAATCAATTGGTGAGGTTGGAGGAGGTTGCAAAAACTCAACAGATTAGCTAGTAGGATTGGGACTAATAGTGGTCTAGTTCATTGCGGGGGGCATTAGGGAGGCGGTGTAGGAATTTTTTCTTTTTTTATTTCCTTTTGTTTCCAGAGTTGTAATTTTGGGGTTTTATATAAAAGGAATTCATTTTTTTTTAGCAGTTTTTGGGGGGATGGGGAGCAGAGGTTATCATATAATACAGTTATGGAGTTTATTTTCATCATTTTTATTGGAGTATCTTCTGTGCTGAAGGGTCTTAGGAACCATTCTTTAAGTTAGCTAGGATTTATTTCAGTTAATATTTCAAGTGAAGATCTTTTTGAGGAGTCAGTGCCAGTTTATCAAAGTTATTTCATTTCAAGTTAGTTAAGGGAGTTTCTGTAGGATGCGGAGCAGCAGCCCCGGCGTTTATTCTGGTGCAGAGCGGGTATTGTAACTATAAGACTAAAGAATATCTGGTAGCAGAAAGGGATTGGTGCAGAAATTTAGTGTAGCGCATAATTTCTTTCCAAAACAGAAGCACAGGCTCATAACCTGTAGAGAATTTATAATGTATTTTTTTTTACATTCCTTATTTTTCTCACCAATCATTCTGATCAGGCTCTCTACAAGGGTGTCTTGTTATATGAAATAAAGACATTATGTTTTGGTGTGTAATTTTTATATGCATTATGCTAGAATATTCTGTATTTTTAGGCATATTCTATATTTCATAATTCATATTCTTCAAATTGTGGGTAGATTTGTAGCTACTTACCTCATTAGAGATGATTCAATCCTCAAATCAAAATTATACCTGGAAAACAACTCAGATTACCAAGATAAATTGTGATCCAAATTCCAACCAAGACTCCAGGAAGATAAGAAACCTGGTCAAAATCATCTTTCCCACCATAGTATTCAAATAATTCTCTTTCTTGCTGATTTCATCAAACTTTTGATTATTTCAATCCAACCTACCATTCATACAGCTTAGAGCAGCTTAAATTTTCAGATCACAGGTACAAACATGTCTTTCTGGGATTTCCAAAAGATCAAAATTTCAGCAATTTAGGACTTTACTCATCAGAAAACCTGGGAACTGGACCAGACCATTCTGTACTATACCATGCCTCCCAATCAAAAAAATCTTACCAATTGTTGTGTCACACAACCACCCCACGTACTATAGGGCAATTCTTAGATGATTGTGAGCGCAAAGGAATGCTGAGTGCAAGGGCAAGTGCAAGAAGCAAGACTCAGTTGCAAAGTGCAAACTTGTTTATGCCACTCAACAAACGGCAAGAGGAATGGAATGTGTTTCAATGAACGAAACTCAACCTGAGTCCAATGTGATAACTAGGTTGCAGCAAAATGCAAGAAGATATGAAATTAACTAACTGAGGAGACAATCATCAGGCAAGGGGATAGCCTTTATAAGGTAATTCAAAGTGACTAGATACAACCTGGTGATGAGCTAACTACAGTTGAAGTGGTGAGGCAATGAATGACAGGAACGGGAAAGGAAATGAAGCAGTATTACATATCCAAGGTCATAGCGTAAGTGCAAGACAATAGAATCTGAGCGTAAAATTGTTATGACAAATTGAGACAGGAGCAATTGACGTTGAAGGTAATGCAAATGATAAGTAATAGTGTATGCAGGGTAGGGACTAGTCCAATTGCAAACTGTATAGTAATGATGGCTTAGTTAGACGTAGATGCGAACTAACAAACAGTGCTTGACCAAAGATGGAAGTCCGAGGCTGTTGATTGGCCCGGGAAGGAGATTGGATCTCATAATGGATGGCCGACCGGTATGGAGTTAACCGCGAAGTTTGCAAGTATATACTGAGTTGGTTGCCAAGATTGGAAGGTCAAAGCAAGCCAGAGGAAGTAGCGGATCCCACCATTGATGTTGTGCTTTATTTGTGTCACGCTTTTAGACTGAGGTAGATGGTACTGAGGAGAGGACATGTCAAAGTGATGAAGACAATAATTCCTAATTGCAAGGCATGAAAGTTTCCCAGGTATAAAGCTGCAAGCTCCTGCGAGCGCTCAGATAAATTTTCCCATCAATTTCAAGTCGTTAATAATTACTGAATACTGTTACACTATATTTAATTCATTACTTGATAGATTTATAATTTATATAAAATGTTGTCATCGTTGTCCCGCCGTTGCAAAAACTGTATTTACCAAAACAAGCAATGTGTCCCTAGTACTGCCGTCCAAGGCCTTCGAGGCAAGTGCGAGCAATGTTGCCTTTGCAAAGTTGCCTGCAATTTCCCTATAAATGTTAAGTTGACTGTCAAGGGTCCCGCAGAGTCATCAAGAGAGATGCGGAGTTGTAGGTCCGCGCCAAGGGTTAACTACAAGATACCACTGTTGCCGGAGATCAAATACTTGGGGACTTGAGTTCCTGGTGAGGACTAATCTGGACTGACTAATGATAATAAAGATAGTAACTAAATTTTTCTTGTTTCACTAGTGTTTCCCCGTTTCCAAAGGTATACTACAAATACACCACCACCACCACCATCTTACTGGGGACCGCTGACTGAACTCCTGGGGCCTAGATGAATTCCAAGGTGCGAGGCAAAGTTCGCGGTGCGGAACCGGTTGGGGTCAAAGCCAAGGAAGCAAGGGAGGAAGAAAGGAATAAAGTGGAAAGAGGATCGGGAGAGGGAGAGATGGAAATGGAGGGAGAGAAGGAATGGAAGAAATGGAGGGCCAAGGCAAAGTGGGTCTGGTGCAAGTTATAAGGCCGGTCAAAACGGATGCAAGGCGGCTGATGGGCAATATTGGAGAAGGCACTTTGGGAGGCCAAAGGAAGAGAGCATACAAAGAGATCTTGGAGGAAGGTGGTTGGAATGCTTGGCCAAAGCAAGCTTGGATTGCAAGGTGCAAGGAGATCTTTGAGAGGCATATTGTAACAGAGGTGCTAGTTCTCCAAAGGATGTCGGCACCAATGAATGATGAAGACCTGGATGCTTTTCAATCCATGGTTGCGGAATTGACTTCAAATTGGGAGGATGCGGAGAAGGAAGTAAAGGAAACTTTGTAATTATTTATTATAAATATATATTTTCTCTTTTTATATATATATATATAATTATAAATAGAAATATATATATATATATATATATATATATATATATATTTAATAAGGAATGAAGTTTTATTTAGTAGAAATGAAAGGGAAATGAGAAAAAGCAATAACACGGTGAGATGGAGGATTTGACTGATGGGATGTTGGTGTCAAATAAAATGGGGTTAGATGAGATGGAATGTGGAATGGAATGGGATTGGATGAGATGGAATTTGGAATGAAATGAGATTGGATGAGATAGAATGTGGAATGAAATGGGATTGGATGGGATGGGATGTGGAATTTAATGGGATTGGATGGAATTGAATCATGATTGTCAAGGTTTTCAAGGGTAGCTTGCATGGAAGTCTCAAATCAGATTGGGTGAATTGCAAAGGTGATGGGCTGGTTCCCACAAGGTGCGATCTTTGTTGGACTGGAAGCCAGACCATTCAACAAGGTATTGAAGTTTTCCTTTGCGTAAGCTGGAATCCAGAATACGGCTTATTTCCCACTCTTGATGATTGAGGAAAGTGACCCTTTCAGGAGGGGGATGAGTCTTGCCTTGGTATAGGACTCAAGCTGGCTCTAGGAGAGACACATGAAAGAACGGGTGGATACCTTTCCATTTTGCAGGTAAAGTAAGTTTAAAGGCGTTAGGGGAGATGACTGATTCTTCTTTAAAGGGGCCAAGCTTTCTTTTGGAGAGTTTGCAAGTTGGGCCAGTGCTGCGAATTTTGCGAGCATCAAGCCATACTTGATCTCCTCCTGAAAAGGTTGGAGCCGGAGTGCAAGGTCAGTCTGCTTGCTCCTTATAGCGCTGGTTTGCTTCTTTGAGGTTGGTTCAAAGTTTCAATTGAAGGGATTGAATTTGTTCAAGGTTATTGGTAGCAGGTTGAGAAGGTGCTACGTGAAGGGAAGAGAAATTTGAGTTTCTCCCATAAATAGTTTGGAAGGGCGACTGTTTGGTGGAGGAATGAGTGGAGTTTTTGTAGGCAAATTCAGCTAGTGGGAGCCATTGCAACCAGTCGTCTTGTTGATAGGCAACATACATTTGAAGATATTGTTTGAGAATCTGATTAACTTGCTTGGTTTTCCCATCCGTTTCCAGGTGGTAAGCCATTGATAAATTGCAATTGATCTTCAAATGTTGGCATAGCAAGGTCCAGAAGCTTGAGACAAACAGAGATCCACGATCACTAACTATATTATCAGGGAGATTATGTTTCAAAAATACATATTATATGAACAAGTTAGCTAAGTCTTCTGAAGAGGCCGTCACATTCCTGCGCAGAAATAAAGCCATCTTTGAGAAGCAATCTACTACTACTATAATAGCATCATATCCACTAGAAGAAAGTAATTGAGAGATGAAATCCATAGAAAGCAAGTGCCAAGGACGAGGCGGAATTGGAAGTGGCTGAAGCAGCCCGTACTTCCGGTGTTTTGAGGACTTGTTACGATTGCAATCATAGCACGCAATAACATATTCTTTTACTTCTTTGGTCATACCAGGCCAGTAGAAGTCTTGTACAATCAATTGGTAGGTTTTATACTGCCCATGATGACCAGCAAGCGGAGAATCGTGCTGTGAACCAAAGATATCTAACTTAATGGGAGAATTATCTGGTACTACTATACAATTATCATAGACTAAAAAGTCATTATCATCAATACTGTAACTACTATCTAATAAGTTTGCACTTTTGCAAATTTGGATGCACTTGGGGTTTCGGCATTGAGCTTGTTGGAGTTTGGAAGCCAAATCTTGTAAGTGAGCAATGATTGAAATGAGTTGGGCAGATTGGGTTGAGAAGAGTGTCCTAATGTTTTCAGGGTTGTTTTTGGCAAAGGTGCTCCCCCCCCCCTGGGTAAATGTCGTCCTGAGGTGATAAAGCATCAGGGACTACCGCTTGTTTCCCAGGACGGTACGTGATTGTAAAGTGGAACTTGGAGAGGTATTTGGCCCATTGTGCCTGTCTACGTGTGAGGACTTTTGAGCTCATGAAATACTTCAAAGAATTATGATCAGTTAAAACCTCAAAGGATTCCCTAAGGCTCAAAAGGTATGAACTCCATTTCTTCAAGCAATAAACAATTGCGAGAAGTTCCTTGTCATGAATCTCATAGTTAAGCTCTGCAGCAAGCAACTTGCAAGACTCGA
This sequence comes from Puccinia polysora, assembly GCA_025617555.3. Lineage (NCBI taxonomy): Eukaryota > Fungi > Basidiomycota > Pucciniomycetes > Pucciniales > Pucciniaceae > Puccinia > Puccinia polysora. Next base: position 6,509,277 of record CM062620.1, read on the forward strand.
AAGCTACGGGATGAAAAAGAGAAGTGGAGGAGGAGAACTGCAAGATTACTCCTGCAATTTCATAGTCGCTTGCGTCTGTTTTGACAATAGTGCAAGCTAGCTTGTTGAAGTGAGTGATGAAGAAAGAAATTACTGTATTTCAAAATGAGACCAGCAGACTGCGGAGCAGTAATCAGAAATGGAACATTGACAAAGGAGCGTGAAAGAGAGATCTTACTTCTAGACAGAAAGAAAGATAACTGATTGGTAGGTTTGATGGACAGGGGAGGAGATGATTGGAAGGTGAGAGAATGGAAACAAGAATGAAATGAAGAGGAGAATTGGCCGAAAGGATGTGGGAGAAGTATTGAAGGAATGAGATGGAGGAATGTGGATTGAAGGAATAGGAGTGATTGATTGGTGGGGCGGGAGCAGTGGAGAGGGGATGGATGATGATTTTGAGAGGAGGATCAATCATGGAAGAGGATCAGATTGGAGGATGAAGCCGGAAAGGAGGGTGACAAAGATGGAGCGGGGATTGTGGAATTGGAGTAGCTGCACTCGAGAATTCCTAATTGAAGTCGTGTTGAGTCAAAGGAGCACATAGATCAGTTATTTCAACACACCACCGTGTCTAGAAGGGAGATCGAAGAAGCTTGGAGGTCAAATTGATGACTGATGGTTTTATAGCTGGTTTGGTGAGTGAGTTGGCAAGATTTTCTCCGGACGTGATCAAAGTGTTTAACAGATTTCCTTCATTTTTCTTCTCTCGTAGCCATTTGATGTGTATTTCTACATGTTTCAGCGCGTTGTGATGGGAATCCACATTGACCAAGTCGTGGAGGGCTTTATTGTTGATGTAAGCACAATGAGTCAACTTCAGGTTGGGATTCAGATCGAGGATGAGATTTTGAAGCCAGATCTTTTCTTGAGTGGCAAGAATCAGGAACTTGAGCTCTCCTTCAGTTGAGGAGAGAGAGATCAAGGACTGTAGCTTACTGTTCCATGCAACAGGGCACCCGTAGAGCATGATGATGAAGCGGGTATGACTTCTTCTGCTGATAGGATCATCTCTGCCATTGGAGTCACTGTAGCTCTTGATGTCATATTTGAAGTTTGAAGACGTCAGGCGCAGGGCAAGGTCACGGGTGGTGTTGACGTATCTCCAAACGTGCTTGGCTTTCTTCCAGTGGTACACTCCGGGTCAATTATTGAAGCAAGATAGGCTGGAGACGGCATAGGAAAGATTGGGTCTGGTGCGACTGGCGATAAAGTTTAAGTAGCCCGTCGCTGAACAGAAGTTGATGTTGAGCTGTAGGAATTTGTTGTGATCATCTTTGGAGGCAGGGAATAGCTTAATATTTGGAGTCATGGGAGTGGTAATGGGTTTGGATTCACTGAGGCACAGTTCCTGGAGGGCCGTGGTGATGTGTTTTGGTTGGTGAAGAAGAAGATTGTTACTGTGCATGATGATGTGATTTCCAAGGATTTTAGACAGCTTTCCTTCATGGGAGATATTGAATTGGTCCTTGAGTTTGGACCGGAAGGAGTTGGATTAGCCCACAATCAGAAGATTTTTGACATAGACAAAGACGTACAAAGATTTGGAGTGGTTGATGAATAGGCAGGGATTGGCGACAGATGACTTAAATTTTTGGGAGTGGAGCCATTGTCTTAGGGTGTTGCACCAGCTTTTGGGAGCTTGTTTGAGGCCATAGAGAGCCTTCTTGAGTCGGAGGTATGGGAAGTTACATTCATAGCCGTTGGGTTGCACAATATATTTTTCTTCCTCCAAATGTGCGTGCAAGAAGGCAGCTTTGATGTCCATCTGAACGGTCTTCAGTTTGTGGTGAAAGGAGTAGGCGAGAAGAGTGCAGAGAGTGGTTATGAGACCAGTGGGTGCATATGTCTTGCCGTAGTCAAGGAATTCTTGCTGTTTGAACCCCTGGACGCACAGACAAGACTTGTAGATTATCCCATTCCCCCTGGGGTTGTCTTTGAGGCGATACACCCAGGTAGTGGAGAGAGCGGATTTACAAAGGGGCAAGGAGCGGCAGCCTTCCCATACGTTTTGACTTTCAATTCTGTCAGTCTCAACCTTCATTGAGTCCAACCAGTGAGGTTTATTGGGAGATTTGAGGACTTCCGGATAGTTTTTGGGGACAATACGAGCCATGAAGCCATAGCAATTTGGGGTTTTTAGATTGGTCTTATTGCGCAAGGTGTAGGAGGATGGATTGGTGAGTTGACGAGCTATCTCTCCAACGTTGGATTTGGAGGAGGAGCGATTGAAGGAGTGAGATGAAGGGGAGAGTGGACAATTTTCTTGTATGGAGTGGGACGGTGGATGATCATCTTGGATAGGTTCGGGCGAGTCAGAAGTGGATGATTCTGAACTCTGATTAGAATGAGATTGTAGAGGGGAAGAATTTGTAAGGGTGGAAGAATTTAGAAGATCAGTGAGTGTTTCATTTAGAGACAGAAGAGGATCAAAGGGAGAGTCAGAGGGATGAGGAGAGGAGGAAGAGAATGGGGTGTTTTCAAAGATTTTAACGTGTTTTGAGCGGATGACCTCACCATCTTTGGGACAGAAAACTTGATAGGATTGCAGGTCCAGATCAAATCCCACCAGAATTCCTTCCAGTCCTTTTTTGGCAAACTTGGAGAGATTCTGTTGTTGTTTGAGTAAAATAGTTTTTGAGCCAAGAACTTTGATGAGGGAAAACTTGGGAGAGGAGGATTTCCAGAGTTCAAATGGGGAGATTTTTTTGAGTTTGGAGGGAATGAAATTTAGGATGAGACAGCAGCTGGAGATGATTTTGTCCCACATGATGAGAGGGATCTTCATGTTGAGCATCACCGTCCTTGCAGCTTTGATCAAGGTGTGGTTGGGGCGTTCAGCAATAGGATTATGTTGAGGTGTTAAGGTTTCAGAGGTGGAGTGGAGGATGCCGTTTTGGGAGAAGAAAGAAGACAGTTGATTTTTGAGAAATTCTCCGCCTTTTTGGAGTGGAACCGTTTCAATTTTTTGTTAAATTGGGTGGAATGGAGTTGGATGAATTTAATTATTTTGTTTGTGGGGTTGGATCTGAATTTAATGGGTAGGCAGGTCTTGAATCAAGAGAAGCTTTTGGTGAGAACAAGGAAGAATCTGTTTCCATATTTGGATGGAGGAGATATTGGACCACAGAGGTTGGCGTGGATTTTGTTGAAGCTGGCCTTGCTTTTGGGAAATATTCCTTTAAAGGGAGTTCTGTGGATCTTTCCTTGAGCGCACGAGATGCATTCAAGATTGTCCCATTTTAACTTTGGGAATTCTCTAGCAATTAGCTTGACTGAATTGGAGTGGAAATGGCCAAATCTCTTGTGGACGGTAGAAAAGGAGGTGAAGGAGTGAGCAGTGGGAGTGATTGGATGGGTGGATTCATTGATCAAAATGAGGTTGTCCTTGATGTAGCCTTCTAGGATGGTCTCGTAGTTGAAGGTAATTACAAACTTGTTAGCCGTTGTGAGCTGCAGGGAACAGCCTCCAAGAATGAGTTGGCTCAAGGAGATCAATTTCACGGCTATGTTGGGGACAAAAAGGGGATTTTTGAGGTTGAGTTCTGAGTGAGAGGTGATAAGGGTTGCAGTCCCTTGTCCTGAGGCGGTTATCAAGGAGCCAAGTTTCCCAGTTTGGATGACGGTGTTGTCTTACTTGAGGTTGTCAAAGAATCGGGGATGGTTGAACATGCTCTGAGAGGCACCTGAGTCGAGTATTATCTGATTTTGGTTGAGATGGTGTGAATGGGACATGGCAAAGGTGAAGGCAAGATGAGCCGAAGCAGTAGTATTGGTGTTAGAGGGATTGGCTTTAGCGGAGGGAGCAGATTGAGTCGATGGATTAGGTCTCGGGTGGGGAAATAACCAGAAACATCGCTCCTTAGGATGGTTGGCTTGTGGGTTGTGCCAGTTTTCCTTGCATCTTAGGAGGCTTTGTTTCATGGTCATGGCGGAGGCTTGAGATCCTGAGGCAACTTCTTGCTTCGCTTGATTGAGATGTCTTAGGACCAAGTCTCCATCAATCTTACTTTATCCTAGAGAGTGAGTTATTGTGGTTTTCAAATGTTCCAATTGCGGAGGGAATTTGTATAGAAGAAGGTAGGCTACAATGTCGTTGTCCATCTTGATGCCAATTTTGGAGATTTGCATCAGGAATGACTTAGCTTCAGTGATGAACTTCTCAATGTTTCTGGGGTCAAACTGGAGATTGAGGAAGTTGAAAAAGACCCTGGATCAATTAGCGGTCTGGGAAGAGGCAAAGAATTCATTTATCAAGTTCCACAGATCAATGCTGTTGGAGAGATGGTGCTCTTTCACGCAATTTACGTAGGTCTTGTTGTCCAGCTTGGCCAAAATGTATCCAACTATCTCAAGGTTGACGTCAACTGGACATTTTTCTGGTTCAGTTGATGCGAGCCATTGAGCGATTCCTTTGAGAGAGAAGATTGTGAGGATTTTTGAACGCCATAGGGAGAAGTTGCTTTTGGTAAGGTTAGGTATGGAGTCCGTCAAGTTTTTAAGTAGAGAGGAGTTAGAATCTTCTGGTCCTGGAGTGTTCATTTTGTCGCCGGGTTGGTTGAGTTGGTGAGCTTTTGGCTTTTAACCGTGAAGAAAGAAATTAATGTATTTCAAAATGAGACCAGCAGACTGCGGAGCAGTAATCAGAAATGGAACATTGACAAAGGAGCGTGAAAGAGAGATCTTACTTCTAGACAGAAAGGAAGATAACTGATCAGTAGGTTTGACGGACAGGGGAGGAGATGATTGGAAGGTAAGAGAATGGAAACAAGAATGAAATGAAGAGGAGAATTGGCCACAAGGATATGGGAGAAGTATTGAAGGAATGAGATGGAGGAATGGGGATTGAAGGAATAGGAGTGATTGATTGGAGGGGCGGGAGCAGGGGAGAGGGGATGGATGATGATGTGAAAAGGAGGATCAATCATGGAAGAGGATCAGATTGGAGGATGAAGCCGGAAAGGAGGGTGACAAAGATGGAGTGGGGATTGTGGAATTGGAGTAGCTGCACTCGAGCGTGCCTAATTGAAGTTGTGTCGAGTCAAAGGAGCACATAGATCACTTATTTCAACAAGTGAGTATTGGAGCAGTGGTGAACCCTTTCTTCAGAGCTTCAAACTCCGAAGCAGCTTGTTTGGTAAAAACAAAAGGAGTGTCTTTTTGAAGAAGGTCAGTAAGATTCATGGTTTTTTTGGCGTAACGCGCAATAAACCTTCTATAGAAATTACTGAAACCAAGGAAAACTTAAAGGGATTTAATGGAAGAAGGTGGAGGCCAGTCCAATATGCATTTGCTTTTGGCTGGGTCCATCAAGATTCCTTGCTGCAAGACTACAACACCTAGAAACCAAAGAGGAGAGGTATGGAATTCGCACTTAGAGGCTTTTGCAAACAGGTCATTCTTGAAAAGTCGCTGCAGCACCTCTTGCACATGTGCAATGTGATCTTCAAGGTTCCTCGAGTAGACTAGTATATCATCAAGATATACCACAAGGTATTTACCTACGAGATCGGAGAGAATGTTTTTGAAAAAATGCTGAAAAGTGGAAGGAGCGTTACAGAGGCCAAAAGGCATAACGGTATACTCATAACTGCCAAACCAGGTTTGCATTGCGGTCAAATCCTCATGACCTTCCCTAATGCAAATTAGGTTATAGGCACCTTGAAGGTCTAACTTCAAGAAATAAGCAGCTCCATGGAAGAGGGTGAGGAGATGTGACATAGGCGGTACTGGATAGGCATTCTTCTGGGTTACCTGGTTCAGTTTCCTGTACTCAACAAAAAGTCGAAGTCTGCTGTCCTTTTTTGGAACAAATACAACAGTTGAATTGGTATTCAAATCGCTTGGTTGAAGAAATCCTTTTGCTACATTTTCCGCAATGTAGTCTTGAAGCGCAATTGATTCTTGCGTTGAGAGAGAGCAGACTGGTCCTGGTGCCGGAGGTCGGCCAGTAAGTTTGATCTTGTGATTTTAAGGACAGGATGGAGGCAGTTTATCTGCTTTTGCAGCTGAGAAGACGTCAGCAAAGTCATGATAAACCAAAGGTAAAGACTCTTGAATGATTTCTAAATCTTCAATCTTGTCATCTTTGAGCACCGGGTTTGAGGTCCTTGCATGGTGCAAGAGGATTAGGGATCTCAAATTACACCATTTGGTTGGTGTCTGTTTCTCTTCAAAGGAACAGGAAAGAGGTAAGCTGGATAGTTAAGTGATAACTCCTAAATCTGAAGAGGGAATTTGGGAATGAAGGTCAGGATATTGCAAATCTCCTGGCGGAAAAGTGTCATCCAACTCAATGACAGTGTCAGGTAGGCTTTTTAATTCCTGATTGACAGAAAGATTAGCGTTCTGGGGGTGCAAGGTTCAAAGTTTAATTACTCCTTCTTGCCAATTCACATCTGGATTCCAGTAAACTAGGAAATCATGGCCTAGAATGGTATCATCCATTCCGGGTATAGCCAAGAAAAATAAATCCCATTTGAAGCTGGGGAAATTGGAGAATGCAAAGGTCCATTTTGCCTTTTGGGAAACCCAATAAGACAGTTCAGTTGCACTATTTACTAAATAGATAGGAAATTTATCTATCTCGGAACGCGTAAGATTTTTGGAAGTGGTGAAAGATTCACTGATGAAGGAAACATTAGCGGCAGAGTAAATTAATACTTGATAAGGGGTGTTGTTGGAATGGAATAGGATAAATCTTGAACTAGGAGCACCTAGCAACTTGCAAGTGCAAATATTTACTTGCGGTGATTTAGATAATGTGTAGTTTTCCTTGCAAGTTTCAGAAAAACTACAAGCTAATTTTTTGACTGCTAAGCCGCTTCACGCGCTAACCGCTTTGCACAACTGTTGACATCATGTTTTCCTCCACAATACATACACAGCCCGTTCTTTTCCCTTTGTAGCCGTTCCTTGTTCCATAGCATTCTGGTTTGTTTGTCCAAGAACTTTGGAGTTTCGGTGACGGTTTTCCCTTTTGAGTTTGAGTTCAAATTCAGGGTTGGTTTGGATTGTTTTGGGTTCCTTGTGTTTTGCTTCAAGGAGTCGTCCACCCTTGGAGCCAAGGTGGGCGGTCCATGGTTGTTTTGCCAAGAGCAATTCTTGTTGTGATAGCCATTATCAAGCTCAATCACTCGATTGATTAGCTGCTGAAGCAAGGTTGTCTTATGACCCCCAACTGCAAGCTGTTTGATTAAGCGTGCTGGTAGACCCTTTTGGAAATGGAATAGAAGAGCGGCCTCATTCCACTGGATGCAAGACTGCAAGGTTTGAAAATGAGAAATATAAACGGAAGCTCTACTATTTTCCTTCATAACTAAACTATTAAGCTTGTATTTGGCGTTTCAAACTTCATTGGGGTTTCCAAACAGGGTGAAAAGTTCTCTCTCAAACCTTTCCCAGTTTTTTTAGAATACACGTGGGACTTTTGTTGGACAAAAGTTCAAGGTACGGTTTGAACCACTGCAAGGCTCTACCTCCTAAGAAGAATGAAGCATAAATAACTTTATGTCTATTGGAAGGGAAATTGTTGGAGTCTTTTGAAAAGATGATTTTACAAGACTGTAGGTAGGATCTAAGCTTATGAGGGTGTTCTCCCGTAAATTGATTGTGTTGTTTCATGCCCGGAGTGCAAAAGCTAGGAGTACTTGGACTAGATTGCTGGGCACCATGAGTGAGGGCCTGGATCAATGTTGAAAGCAGGGTTGGAGCATTGGGCTTGGGAGCAGTAGTGCAAACCCCTGGTCTACCATGAGTCAAGTTTTCAATGGAAGAATGGTTGGAATCTGCAAATTCCGCAAGAGGGTCCCTCGGAACATCCCATGAAGGAGTCCGAGGATCATCAAGGGGTTCAACAGATGGCAATTTTGAAGGAGGAACGGGATCTAAGGGTTGTTGGGCCCAAGGAGCGCTGGTTCTCCCTACCCAATGGATCTCATCATTTTAAGGGGCAAGGGAAGAGTTCCCGGTTGAGAGAGTACGTGACATCAAGAAAAAGAAGTCTACTAGAGGTTGGCAGGCTATAATAGATGAGTTGAGTTAGTTAATTTACTGTCACACAACCACCCCACGTACTATAGGGCAATTCTTAGATGATTGTGAGTGCGAAGGAATGCTGAGTGCAAGGGCAAGTGCGAGTAGCAAGACTCAGTTGCAAAGTGCAAACTTGGTTATGCCACTCAACAAACGGCAAGAGGAATGGAATGTGTTCCGAGGAAGGAAACTCAACCTGAGTCCAATGTGATAACTAGGTTGCAGCAAAATGCGAGAACGTATGAAATTAACTAACTGAGGAGACAATCATCAGGCAAGGGGATAGCCTTTATAAGGTAATCCAAAGTGACTAGATACAACCTGGTGATGAGCTAACTACAGTTGAAGCGGTGAGGCAATGAATGACAGGAACGGGATAGGAAATGAAGCAGTAGTACATATCCAAGGTCATAGCGTAAGTGCAAGACAATAGAATCTGAGCGTACAATTGTTATGACAAATTGGGACAGGAGCGAGTGACGTTGAAGGTAATGGGAATGAGAAGTAATAGTGTATGCAGGGTAGGGACTAGTCCAATTGCAAACTGTACAGTAATGATGGCTTGGTTAGACATAGATGCAAACTAACAAACAGTTCTTGACAAAAGATGGAAATCCGAGGCTGTTGATTGGCCAGGGAAGGAGATTGGATCTCATAATGGATGGCCGACCAGTATGGAGTTAACCGCGAAGTTCGCAAGTATATACTGAGTTGGTCGCCAAGATTGAAAGGTCAATGCAATCCAGAGGAAGTAGCGGATTGCACCATTGATGTTGTGCTTTATTTGTGTCATGCTTTTAGACTGAGGTAGATGGTACTGAGGAGAGGACATGTCAAAGTGATGAAGACAATAATTCCTAAGTGCAAGGAGTGACATGTTGGAAATCCAATAAAATATTCCTCAGATTTGGTTTATGTTTCAATTTTAATTTATCAGAAAAAACACCACCAATGATCATTGGCAATAACTTCAACCCAAAAACATTCAAGACCAAACCCACCAATTTGCTATAGTTCAAATCCTAAAGCCTAACTCAATTCCAATATCCTTGAAGGAGAATTTTATCCCAAAATTGGCCTCAATTTCATCTCCACAAGTCTTTTCAGATTCCTAAAGCCTTTCAATCAAGGTACCCTTTTCATCTCAAAGGCTCACTATTAGAGACTGTTAATTTTTTTTTTTCAATCAAAGTGGTTATCCGCCCCCTCCCCTTCTTTTTCTTTATTTTCTGCCAGGCTTGAAAATGGATTTTGGACTGACCAAGCCATGTCATTCCATCCCCTTGTCTTCATATTTCTCTCAAGAAAGAACTTAGGCTTTTTGAATCCAATAGTACCAAAATCTATCAGATTGATGAACTCCAGTTCATGCAATTGGCCAAGACTTCTTTCGCCAACTTTTTATCTAATGAGACAATTTTCACATTTTGGTTTCAGAGTCAACTCTTGATATCCAAACCACAATTTGGTTTTGGCATGTTTACAAGGACTGATATCAGTACTTATTTGGGGATCAGACAGGCTGAATCTGAAATATCCAAGATGATTGATACACTTTTCAAACCAGGTCTGTTGAATTTAATTGATAGGATCTTGATAGAAGATTATATCAATCCTTCATTTGAAATGGTAAAAACAATGAAAAAGTACACCAATCCTGAGATCATCTCCCTGGTCAAGAACAAGGTTTTCAGTAGTGATGATGATGAAGAACACAACTGGAGGATTTGAGGGATGAGAAACCTAATTTCTTGCTCCATAAAAAACTAACTCCAATCAAACGTTGTTCTGCTTGTTCTCAAGTTTTTCAGCATCAACACCCTCAGCAGAACACCCATCAAGCTGTGATTATGATATTCCTTATCAAAAGCTCTTCACATCTCATCTTTAACACTTTCAAAATCCCTCCCATCTTTAAAGATTCATCCACTCCAATCATCCTACCCTCTACCCTCATGTTGGTAGTCTGAACTCTAGCTTGTTGTCATACATACCTGATCCTGAATCCACTCCAGGTTTACAAAAACCCAACAAAGACATTTATATTATGAGGAAAACAGGTGAATCTAGGGGTCTACCCCAAATGTTGGAGGCTCTCAAGGAGATTGGGAGGTTCTTTATGACAAGAGGAGGGGATAAAAAATGGGAGGATGTCCCACCCTTGATGGCAAGGATGGCAAGGGCTTTGAGGAACAAGAGCGGTGTGGTGGTGTTTTATAGCCTTGGGATTGGGAAATTTGTTGCGGGTTATGCACTCAGCATAATGTGTGGGTGAGCTCAGAACTGACTGCTCCATGCTAAGCATATGTACCCCGCCAGGCTCAGCATTGGTTGCATGCTGCATATCTGTGATCTGCTCCAAGGAAAAGTATTTAGAAACAAAGTGTATCTGATCAAGTTTGCGGGTATTGCTAGTTGTGGAAGTTGGGCAAGGACAATCACACAAGGCCACCTGGCAGGGGAAGGGCTGTGTGGAAATGGGTGTGGAAAAATCCAAGGGAAATCCCAAAACCCAAAGACAGGCACCTCAGGCCAATGTAGACAGGTGCCGGGGGCTCCAAGTAGGGCACAATGCAAGGTTGGACCATGAGAAGGACAAACATTGATTTTCCCTCAAGGGTTGATGGAGACAGAGGCAGGGGTGGGGATGCTGTAAGGAAGCTTAGGATCTCTGTGAAAGATTTCCTGCTTTTAGTTCTTTGTGTACCTAGATTAGAATTGGGAGGGAGGCACTATTATCTTACTCTAAACTCCCGGTTTTAGAGAGGGCATAGGCCAACAGGAGACCAGCTTTCACAACACTTGGAACTCTCTCTCTCTCTCTCTCTCTCTCTCTCTCTCTCTCTCTCTCTGTCTCTCTCTCTCTCTCTCTCTCTCTCTCTCTCTCTCTCTCTCCAAGGGAATAATAAATTCCAAATGTTGGGTACAACTGAGTGAGTTCACTCCTCTTGTTTCTACAGTTGTCATAACAATACTGATCATCACACCAACACTAACAAGAATCACTCCAACTCAATCTTCAACCATTTCAATGATCATTTTCATCTCCAGAGTCCACTCATGTCAAGCTGCTATATCTATCCTCATCCTCATTTTCAAGCTCTTGGTCACTTGGATTCAAAGACTCATTTTTCAGGATCATCAACCCATCCTATCTCAAACTCTCACTCATCCCTCACCAATTCACTTCCTCCTCCTGCCAATCATCATCCTCCACTATTAAACAGTCTGGTCCCTCATCACCTGGAAGTGGATGTGATTTGAATGGCAAGCCAGAATTATTTTTCTATCCTGAGAAAACTGTCCATCCTTAGTAATAGCTCCAGATTGGATTTTTTTACAGATCTTCCTACTTTTTTTCCGTTTTTTTATTTTACTGTTCCTTTTGTTCCATATGTTTTCCCACGTTTATAAGCTAGATGATCATTTCATTAAATGGTTCTGGAAAGCTGTATTTAAATCAGATAGATACTGACTACAGCCCTTTTTTCTTTTTATATACCTGAAGCTAACTCATCTTCCTTTTCTGCTCACTCAATTCACCTTTAAATGTTAATGACACAACTAAACTGTATTTATTTTGTGAAACTTTGACTAAATACAATTGAAATTATCAATCCACAATATTTTCAGTACAATAAAAAAAATTAAGATGGTTTTTGAGTACCAATCTGATTTTTTTTACATAAGTTACTTTAATTTATAATTTCATAAATCTCATCAAAACATGTAGGCAAAATATGAATTTTAGTACAGAAAAGTTGTAAGCTGAAATTAAAATTCCATCTGGAAGCATAAAAGGACCCCTCCCAATGGATACTTAAGCTCAATTTAATCCCTCCTATGTTTATTTTCAGATTTATTTCAATTGTTCTATCCTTTTATTTTCAAAAAGCCACCAGGAAAAAGATGGTTTTTTATTTCTGTTTGATCTATTCCCCTTTCCCAGGGGATGATTGTCTGAGTTCTTTTGAATGGGATGCCTTTTGGAGGGAATGATTTTGCAGGAATTTTATTGAGGATGGACAACCTTTATTGCCTTCCTGATGATGACTGGCCTGAATGTTGCCACAATGCAGTCATTTCATCATTCAACATGGCTCTGTATAGGATATGGCAGTTTCATCAAGAATTCATATATTTGCGGAAAAAATTAAACACATTAAACCATTGGGAGAATTTTCCTCAGCCTTGAGCCAGTCAATATAGTTTTAAAAATGCTAAACCTTTGGAAGGATTGGGTGAATCAGTTGGAAACTAGTGATAAATCAATTCTTTATTTTAGCATGCATCTTTTCAAGTATTAACTGTTTTTTCTTTGCCTCCAGATTCCAACCCATTAAACTCCTGAGCCTGCTTGGCATAGTTCTCAGTGGGCTTTTGAGTGTGCTCAGAAGGCTTCTGAGTGTGACCAGAATGCTTCTGAGTGTGACCAGAAGGCTTCTGAGTGTGCCCAGAAGGCTTGATTTCTGCATCTGGTTGTGTTGCAGATCTTGGCACAGAGCCAAGTTCCCCCCCCCTCCCACCCCCTTGCTCTCTCTCAGTCAATAACTCCATGGTGATGATAGCATTTATTAAATTGATACTGATTGGTTTGAGTTGAAGGGATTGATATTGTAAGATAGATTCCATGAAAAAAGGGTGTATTTATGTCCTGAACAGATGAAAGAAGCATTTGGATCAGAATTTTATCAGAGAGGATACAAAAAGAACAAGACAACTTCCAATTTCCTTGAAAGGGGAGGTAATAAAACAGATGGTAAAAAGGCAGAAAAAGATTCAAAAATACAATAAATAAAAAAATTACCCCCAATCATTGATTTTTGAAGGTGAAGAATGAATTCATCATCACACAGAATTTAATAAAAGAAGATGATTCTTACTGATTCTGGTGCAAGAGAGTTCATTGGAAACATTAAAAATTTCTTTTCTAAACAAGCTAATGAGGGAAATTGGCATAAATTTTATTTCAAAAAGTTGAATAAGCTAAATTTGGAATGATTTTACAGTATCTCAATCAAATTTTCTCAAAGTTATAAATACAATCCATTCACAAGAGTGCTTGATTGAGATTGTGTATTTACTTTTAGGAAACTGGTGGGAACCATCTGATTTAGAATTTCTATAGAATTTTTCAACAGTTTCACTAGAAGTAAAAACTTTTTTTTTAATTGATAATTTTGGAGAATAAGATTCAAGAAATAAATATATTTTTCTGCTGATTTCTTGTATGTAAATATGAACCAATTCACTATTCATATTCCTTGACATGGTATATTCTATGTATTTGAAATTTTGATGGGTATTGAAAAAAAGATTGCAATAGCTAGAAATCCATCCAGAATGGACCAGTACTTTCAAAATCTGGTAATCTTGGGCTGGAATATTGAGGTTATATGATATTTTCCAGCTTCTTTAAATTAAAATTCCATATTTTATTCTATTTCATTTAGACTTAGGAAATATAAATTGGAATCTGGATATTCTCTACTAGCAAGCTAATCTGTGCAAACCTCTATACCTCATCGATTATCTGTTCTATCTAATACTCCTGAAAATAATTTCAATCTCACATTTGAAAGCTTTGAAGCCTTTATTTGATCTATTTGGAAAAATGCAGAACACCAATCCCCTCCAAACTTACTCATGTGAAACCATGCAGTCAGATTTCCCTCTCTTTATTTGTCAGAAACTGCCTTGAATCTCCTCCTCCATCTCTAATTTGGTGCCAGCAAAGCAGCCCAAATCCAAATCTCCTAACCAAGCCCAACCTGCAAAGCCTGCAAGGCTTCCCCAAAATCCCATTTTTGTCTTAGGATTAAGCCCAAACCCAACTTCCAACCCATTGGGTATGTGCTAGCCTGTGGTCTGCCCAGCCTGATAAGGACCCTGGACAACCTGCATTGCCCTGCGGAAGCAATATGTAATTATTTACTTAAACCAAAGGTCCAATGTGACGTTGTGACACCCGGGCGTGCAACGCCGGTTCAATGGAACTCCCTTAGTGGGCAGAAGCTTTTGAAAAAACGTTGAGGCTGGTTGAGAGCCTGCCAACATTTTGGCGCAATTTCAACACTTGGCACCGGTGAGATGGCATTGATTTGCTGTCAAAGTTGATTCGACAGCTCATTGACTTGTTTGTCAGATGGTCAACAAAGGTTAAAATCATTTTCAAGGATTACAATTATCAACCTTTTTTTAATTGATTCCATGGTTGGCATGGTAGATAAAATTATTTCATATTTCTTTGTGATATAATTTTCATTTCTCATTTTGTAGTCAGAAATAAATACTATTCCACAAATTTTCATGTTTTTATGGAGAGAAAGTTACAACCACAGGTTCAAAATGAAATAGGATTGAAGTTAATTTACAACGGATTGAGAAAAATTTTGATTATTCACATTCATGGATTTCTGCTTCTGTTGAAATGATCAATGCCTTGCATGTGAGATCTTGAGACATGGTCTTTTCATCAAACAATTCTTCATCTTTTTTCAGAATGGCTTTGGCCCAGCTGTTCTGAAGATTGAAGATTGATTTTAAGTAAGTAAAAGATATGCAAAAAACAGTGCTCAACCACCCAAAAAAAATGCTTACGCTGCAAAAAAAACTAATTGGTTTCTGGCTTAATTCTTGCAAGTCTTAATTTATAGCCTTCCAGTGCACTGTATCCCCATGTATGGGGCTGGCTATATGGATTGCAATTTGGAGTTGTCAGGAGTAAAATCTTACCTTTTCTTGGAGGGTAGCCTTACAAATAAAGTTATTCACTAGTTTGTGTTTTTTTCTTGGTCCAAACGCTTGATAGATCTGAAAAAAGGTCATTATTAGTTTCTGCAAAGAATGACAGCCTAATTAAAAAATAAAATAAAACTTACCTTTACCAATAGGTCCGCCAGCTTGGGAATTGGCCCATTCCTTATGTGGGTAATTGTATTGGCAACATTGTAGAGAAGCTTGAGTTGGTTATTGGAACAGTTCAGTTAGAAAGATCTTAAAAAATTGTTGGAAAGGTCAAATTAAACTCACCACATTTCTTAAGCTTTATTTTTTTTACTTGACCAGCTTTCCAACAAAAGTTGCAACATCTTTTTGGGCCATTGGATCATTTTTTTTGTAACCCAGGGGCAGGTAGTTCTTTTTGATCTTGCTTGATTTTTTTGCAAGAAGATCCTAATGGAACAATCTCAATTAGTCTGAATATCAAATCAAATAAGCAAAAAGTAAACTCACAATATTTTAGATTAGTAGTGAACCTTTGAGTGGCTCACCAGGGCATTTTTAGTCTCCCCATATGCCTCAACTTTGCACATGAGGATCTTTGCTTGAATCTCATTGCGTCCCATTGACTGTTTTCATATATATAATTCTGTTACTGGAAGGTGATGATGAGAAATAGGAAAAGCTTACTCAGATGAAATTTCTGTATTGATAAAGTTTGATTTTGTTCAATTGTCTTAATCTCATATCTGAGTGGTTTGTTGCATTTTTTGGTTTGGGTATGTATGAGCTGGTTGGTTTTCCTTGATGATTGAGGCTCAATTTCATATGAATGAGGATTATCATGAGTTGATTTTCACTCATCTTCATATTCTATTTCTGATTAACAAAAATTGATAGGTATAAAGATTACATGACGGATGTAGAGGCAAATGGAAAAAGAACAAGGGACAAAGGATGAGAGTGGATTGAGAGAAGGCAATCAGGGTTAGAGTGGGAAGAGATGGGAGATAGATTGGGGGAGGACTTACATCATCACATTGGTCCACAAGTGCTCCTAGATTGTTGGGAAGAGGCAAAATTTTGTTGAGTTTTCTCTGAAGCAAATTGGTCATCATGTCCTCCAATGCGCTGGTTGAGTGATGGTGAGTTTTATCATTTGATTTAGGGCTTGAATTATGCAATGGAATGGGAAAGCTGGGATTTTTGGGGGAGTCAATTTTGTCAAGGTCTGTATCCTTGATTTGCCTTTGCTTTCCAGAATTTTGGTGGGATGATGGAAGGTTAGTTGCTTGGGAAGGGCAATTTTTAGTTTGGAAAGGATTACAGAAGGATGCTGGCATGGTGAAAGTTGGTTGGGGTGAGAATAGAATCAAATGCTGAAAGTCTTGGGAATCTAATGTGAGAGAATGATATTTAGAGATCATAAATTCTGAAAACCTTTTCTGAGATGAGAGAGAAAATTGTGGATGGTCAAGAGGTCCACAACGGTCAGGGCTTACAATCAGAGCTTGGTGACATCATTGGTTTTGACTGGCTGGGCTGACCACTTGGTGACATAATTTTTTTTGAATTTCCTGCCTTGAAACTGGTGGTGTCTTCCTGGCTACGCTTCAGAATCCATTATTGGGCTCTTTAATCATTGAAACTTACTCATTGGTTTTTTCTTTGACAAACCAATTAAGATTGAGGAAAAAATGGGCAAAGTTTAGTTTCAAAGGTCACTGTTTAGCAGGAAGCAGCTGATTTTGGAGACTGGTATTTTTTAAAAAAAGGAATTGAATTCTTTGAGGTTATTCCTACCTCAAATGGGTTTAGATATTGTTGTTTAATCTTTCAAGGAAGGCCTATGAATAGAGACAATCAACAAAGACATGCTAAATTGGGTAGTCATTGTTAAGATAGATTATGACATAAACTACAAAGTGTATACAGATGGATCCACAAGTCACTAAAGATTACAGATTATAAGCATAGTCTACACAATTATGCTCTTACTGAAACACTTTTTGTATATAGACTAATCCTCCCAGCCCGGAACAGGCTCTCTCCTCATCAAATTTGAGGACAATTTCCTGAATGGGAGGAACTAGTCCGTTGGTACATGATGGTATCTCAGGTGAGTAATCTCATCAAAGTTGAGGACAAGTTCCAGAACAGGAGTAACTAATCCATTTGTACATGACGTTATCTCAGATCCTCCTCCTTTGAGTCACAATAGGTTAAAAGCCAGCCCAAAATCATATTGCTCCAAAGTCTTTTCTGTAAACACTGGTAGGGTGTATGGAATTTTTCAGAGACACGCTTGAAGATAGCAATCAATCAGGCAAACAGTGGGCAGAATCAGAAGAATCATCCTTATATGCCGCGCCAGAAGGCAGATTCAACCCAGAGAGCTCAAGAAGCAGAATGAATAGACCAAGCAATATGACTGTAGACTCCCTGATGGACGTGATATTGGATTTAAAATCTAGAATTGAATGTTCCAAGCGAAATCAACCACCCCATATACAACCCTATCCTGAAGCAAACCAATTGGATACAGCACTTAAAAAATTGGTAGATGCTCCAATAGCAGTAAGCTGGATGATGAATCCAAACAAGACTGTCCTGGAATTTGATGGATCCAACTACGTTCAATGGGAGAGTGCACTGGACTGTACCTTACGCCATGCATTCAAGCAAGACTACTTTTTTATGGGGGGGAATGCTTCTTTTGCCTTGTTGGATTGGGACCACAAAGATGTGGTAGCAATTCTCCTAAGAAACAAAATTGATGAAACCCTCCTTGCTGTGGTTGAAAGTTCCAGGACTGAAGATTCCCAGGCAATGTTGGATCTTCTGAAGAAAAAGTGCAGCAAAACCAACCGCCAACACAAGCTTGTGATTGTGGATTGCATGCTTGGAATTCTGAACAAACCATCTGGCTCCAATGATACATGGATTGTGGGATGGCATAAAGTCATTGCTGACCTGAAGTGGGTGGATGTTACCAACAAAAAACTTTTTGGACTATTCATGCAAGCCAGTGTGACAGCACCGTCTGGAGTTGACAAGCAAAACTTTGAATATGCCATGGGTCAGAGCCTCAACAACTTGACCAACCCCCCAATGTTTACAGAGGTCTCCACCATCATTCAAACTTGTGAAAACAAAATTAAGACAAGAGCCAACCTGCCAACGGGGACAATACCATTGGATGTAGAGATGGCAGTGTAGGAAATGACCCATTGTCCCATGGCAAAATACCTACCACAAGCTTGGAGGGGAACCCAGACAGACAGCCAAGTAAACTCAAGGAAGACTCAAGGACAACTCTCAATTGATAAGGCGGCACATTTCAAGGGAAGAACACAGTCGGGTCAATTGCTTTGGAAGTTTTTTTTTAACTGCCACTAATGCAAGAAGGGAGGCCACTGGTATGCTTACTGCAATGAGTTTTGGGATCATGTGAGAATGGGGTTAATACCAGCGCCGCCCAACAAACATGCTAATAAAGGATCCAGATACATGCTGCCGACTAAACCAGACAACTTACCCATACAGGGAGGAAACCCAGAAACTAGACCTAGAAGCGGTGAATGAGGGGGAGATCCTAGTAGAATCGGGCTCAACAGCACATGTTAGTGGGCCTTCACCATTTTTCCAGGTGACCAGAGAACTTGAAACCCCAGTCGCGCTGACATTAGCCATCCCTAAAAAATCTGTGATTTTTTCCTATGTGGGCAGGTTGAGGATTCCAACAAGGATGGGGAAAATGATTCTTGATGGGGAAAATGATTCTTGAAGGGGTTTTCTACTGTGAAGGGATAAAGGGGTCAATTTTTTCAACTGGAAGACTATTTAGTGATGGGTGGCGTATATGCCACAATGGCACTTCCCTCACTCTTGTCAACAGGAACTCATGCCACTTTGAGACGGAGTTCAAAATATCTGCTTGACTGTGTCTCCTTTGCGCAATGAAAACTGTCATAAAATCTCCCGAATACCTTCCATGGATCCATACTAGTGGTATGTTTGTCTGGGAAATGTGTCAGAAAAGGTTGTGCAACAATTTATTCTAGCAAAATTTCCAGAATGGGAAAGAATTCCTTGGAAGTCCTTCTTTTGCAAGCAGTTTGCTACATCCAAGGCACTTGACTGCAAGTTTCCGGGTGTGGCCTCAGATATTCCCAGAGGTGAACCGCTGCAACTTTTTGTGACTAATGTGATTGCCCCATTTGATAAAGACCTCAATAGGTCCAGGTTTTGGCTAACCTTCCAAGACCATGCAACTACGTATACTTTTGGAGCGGTACTGCAGAGAAGAAGCAAATTCCCGGCCAAGATTCTCAGTTGGATCCACCACATCAATAATGTGGTGGGTAAGTTCCCAACTTTTGTTTTGTCCAAAAACGCAGCTGAGTATATTGGACTGCTTTGGAACCAACTGGATGATCTAGGTATCAAACTGGCACTGGTCCCGCCATTTTATCCTGACCAGAATGGCAAAGCTGAGAGAGTTAACACGACAATTGGTGACATGGCTAGGACTATGCTGAACAAAATGTCAGGTGGTGTGATTCACGCTACGCAGGATCGCACCGTCCCACTGCCCGCCACGCGCGGCCGCAACCTCAAACCAAACCTCAGTCTCAACCTCGACCGTCGGAGAAATTTCTTCCTTACAGCCTTTCCCTCATCAACTTTCACTTGACAACCCCAACCACGCCGTTACTCACCAACTCAACTTGTGATCAACACAACAACCAAATGTTCTACGCGAAGCTGACTCAGGAGGAGGGCGCGACTAGGATCAAGTGGAGGTAAATTGGGACTCTTCCCTCATTCTTTCTTCGCTATTCATCTCTATCAAAATCCTCACTCAGTTATTGTTCTCTTATTCAATCTAAAACCACACCAACCAATAAATCCAGGCTTGTTTCCTTTCTCATTCCTCATATACTGCGTCAGACCAACATTGTAGGACTGAGCCTGTGTTGATCTATTTCAAGGTATTCACTGTTCCTTGTTTCTATTGCTGTCATCCCCACTCAATCAACTTACTGTTCCCATCTCTGTTTCAATCTATTTCAAGTAATTCTATTGCCTAGTTTAAGCCTACTAAGGAATTGATCACGACGTGACATTGCATGGTAGCAAGAGCGACTTCCTTGGCAACAGGCAATCTAAATTGAGTAAGAATGAGCAACAACCACGGGACGGCAATAGTAATACCCAAGGACAACTCGTTGGACTCAAGCTTGGGGACCAACCATTGCGTCAAAGTTGTCAAGTTGAAGGGAAAGAACTGGAACCAGTGTTGAATGAGGTTTTCCAACATTCTAACCAGTAAGGGGTACGAGGACCTGTTGGACAAGAATGGACCAAGGCAAACCGCGGCACCCCCACGTTCAGATGCAGAAACGCTTGGGCCCTCAACCAATTTTTCTCTACTACCTTGAGGGATCTCCATCACAAAATCAAGGCAAACAAAGGAAGATTCATCAACGCTTACACTGCTTTGTGCAACTCCTGCAGGGACGCATCCATTCTAACAATAGTGACTAAGCTACAACGTCTAACAAGGATGGAATACACGCCTGGAACGTCCCTACAGGATCACCTCAACAGGTTCTCCTCTCTTTACACCTCATTGAAGTCATTCCTCACCAACATTCCAGAATTTGCATCAATATCTACCGGATTGGTAGCATGTCTACTATTGATAACACTCAACTACAACAAAACCTTAACTCTGCTGGTACAAAACATGTTCAACGTTAACCCCTTCACTTACAAAACCGTAAGGGACCGTCTTATACTCAAACACAACCGCAGAGGGAACTTGGAGACCAAGGAAGAAATGAACCTGGCAATCAAAGGACCAAGCCGCACCAACCCACATAACAAAAATAACCCTGGGCCTAGAAATTTTGTCAACCACCCCCCTTTGTCTTCTAACCAACCTAGGAGTGCTATTCCCACAAGAAACCACACCCAAAATGAATCTTTAGAAAACAAGATCGCCAGACTGGTTGCCAAGCATCTTAAGCAAGTCAAGGGCAATCCAGAGGCGCATCTTCTCTCCAACAAGTCTTCCGAAAATGACGATGAAGTGCAGGAGGAGATTGGGTGCGTGGAGATATCAAACGACCAGGACAACTATGGATTCTGTCTCACCAAAGAATTCTATCTGGTTCCTTCAACCAAATCCAATTCAATGTTCATCCTAGACTCCGGCGCGACTAAATCTATTGTAGGCGACCTATCCCTACTAACGTCCCCAGAACCAATCCACAAGGAGATGATAACCTACGGCGGGTCCATCCCTGTCACTCACTCCGGCAGACTTGAAGTTGGCGGCACCTGGATACACCCAGTATACTACGCTCTGAAAGGGCCTTGAAACCTTCTGTTGGTCTCTCAAATTGAAGATCACGGCCTGGTTATATCCCAGCATCATCGTATGCTGGTGGTAAAACAAGGAGAAAAGATTGTGGCTTGATTCCCTTGGAACGGTAACCTCTACGCATTGGATCTTGCCCAAGTATCAGCTTTCCATCTGACTGAACACACCAATTGGCATGTAACCCTGGGACATCCATCCAATATCTACTTGAAGCAGTTCTTACAGCTACACAAACTTCCTGAACCGACCACTACAAACCTGGCGTCCATGTGCAAAGTCTGTCAACAATGTAAGCTCAAACGCACACCACATCTCAACCCCATTCCTTCTGCTACTTGCGCTTTTGAAAAACTTCATTTTGACGTACTCCAAATTACTACGTCATGCCCTAGTGGTTATCAATATATCCTTGTGATTATTGATGACTACTCCTGTTTTAATTGTATATACACCCTCAAGAAAAAATCCCACTCCAAAGCGAAATCGCTCTCCTTTATCCGGGAAATACAGAACAAAACGGTTAAATTACCAGAATATCTCCACTCAGACCAAGGAGGAGAATTCAGCTCTAATTCTTTCCTGACCACCATTGCAGATCTGGGAATAACCACCAAACAAGGACCAGCTGATAGCCCTCACACCAACGGAATTGCGGAACAATTCAACTCTACGCTACTCACAAAAGTGAGATGCATACTAGCTCACTCGTCAGTTCCTGTGAACCTTTGGGATGAAGCGGCAAGATAGGCCTCCCACCTCATAAGCATACTCCCCACAAAAAGTCTTGCGTGGTCATCTCCCATGGACACCCTGGCAAAGGCTAACATATCTATTGAACCTCAGCGGGATCTGACCAAGCTTCTCCCCTTCGGCCTCAAGGTTTTTGTAACCCGGCCCAATCAAGCCAAGATCAGACCCCCCTCAAAAAATCTCCTGTACCTAGGTTTTGAACCTTTCTCCGACGCATCACGATTCCTCAAATGCTCCAGTTTGCAAATAACTGTCAGTTGGGACTTCTCCCCTTCCCCGCTAAAATTTCCTTACTGTGAACCTTCCGCGGTCAGGAAACATCATTCATTGCTTCCTCGGGCTGAGCCCCTGAAATCCTCCCATCACCCAACGGTATCAATCATCGTAAGCCCCCCAAAACCTACCACCAAGGTTACCTCAGGCACAACCGGGGACATGTCACGACCACCCTTTCCAGTTATTTTGGTACCGCATTGATCTACTACGGCAAGTGATCAAGACAGCACCCCACAAGTGGATGGTCCCCAAACTCAAGACCCAACCACGGTTGCAGCCACACCCAAGCACTACGCTTTTGTTCCGTACTACGAAAAAGACCCAAAGGATGTCAGTTCCACCATTGACCCATCCAACATACAGGAAGGCTTGCGTAGTTGCCCCGGCCCTGTTGAAGAAGAAAACCTAACTGAGGTAATCTCTGTGAAAGACGCCCTGAACTCACCCTACGCCGACAAATACCTTGACGCAATGAAAGAAGAACACGGCCAGCTGATCTTCAAAAACACGGTTACCCTGGTCAAACCTCCCCCGGGAGCAAATATAATCAGCGGCATGTGGGGGTTGGTGAACAAGCTGAATGAGTTTGGGGAATTTTCTCGCCGCAAGGCACGCTGGGTGTGCTTTGGTAATCACCAGGATAAGGTTATTCACTACTTCAAGACTTACGCCTCTGTGGCCCGCAACAAATCCCTCAAAGTACTCCTGTCCATGGCCGTGCAACAGGAATTGCATGTCTTCCAATTTGACGTGGCCACAGCCTTCTTGAACAGTCTAATAGACGCCCCGGTCTACGCGTCCCAAGTAAGTGGTTTTGAGGAACTGGGTAAGGAAGATCACATCTGGTTTTTAAACAAGTCCCTATACGGAACCAAGCAAGCCCCCAGACAATGGAAAGCTCACCTGGTTGAAACGCTTGCAAAGTTCCAGTTAACGCCATTGGTGGGTGATGAATCACTATTTGTCAGCTCCAACCTAGCCATGAAGCTCCACATACATGTCAATGACGGGTTGATTGTTGGACCTGATCGTAACGTCATTCTTCAGTTCCTTCATCAACTCGGCAAACACTATGAACTAAGAATCAAAGAAAAACCAAGCCAACACCTTGGATACAGTATTGACTCGCGGCCAGATGGGTCACTCTTCCTTCATCAGGCTGACTTCTGCAAGAAGACCCTCACCAAATTTCAAATGGAGAATAGTCATCCCGTAAAGACCCCGGCTCAAATGGATCTGCAAAAGTTGGTGGCACAAGACGTGGAACCGGTGGATTGTTGTACGTATCAGAAGGCTATCGGAATGCTTCTTAACATTGCATTCACCACCAACCTCCTGTCCCAGTTCTCATTGAAGCCTACTGCCTCCCACTGGTCAGCTATCAAAAACCTCTTCCGCTACCTCAACGGCACCAGGAACATGGAAATTGTGTACTCACGCTGCACCGCCAACTTGTCCACTCTATGTGGCTGGGCGGACGCGGAATACGCAGGATCACTGCTGTCCAAGAAATCCACTTCTGGGTATGTAATCACTCTTTTCAACAACCCAATCTCATGGGTTTCCAAGAAGCAATCCGTTGTAGCGCAATCCACCTGTGAGGCAGAGTTTATCTCCGCAAAAAAATGCGCCAAGCAACTGCGCTGGATCTCCATCCTGCTCCAAAACCTGAAGTTCCTAAGTAAGAAGCCCCCTCTCAACTTCATCCTCCAAAACAACAACGCAAGCACGGTGTGGAAACTTAGGGGGGCAACACCCCAGAAGTCGTCCTTGAGTTCCGGAAGTTCTTGATCAAAGCGTCTGTAAGGAGATTGGATGAAGCCGTTCAAGAGAGAGGTAGAGTGAGAGGGAGGGAGCAATAATAAGATGAATTCCTTCTTTTCCAATCCAATCCAATCCAATGCCATAAAAAGTAATATCCTAAAGTGCAGTCCAGTCCATAAAGCAAAGTGAAGTGGGGTGAAGTGTTTTTCCCCCCGTCCTTCCTACAACCCGGAGTTGAGAGGAAAGTATTTAAGTCCTCCCTCTCAACCCTAACCTAAGTACAACCACAAGTAAGCAAGAATGATGAAATACAACCCCTAAGCACAGAACCCTAGCCCAATCCTACCCCTCCGTCCCTTGCCCCATAACCCATGCCCCTCAATATCAACGTACGCCCAGCTTGCCTGCCCGCGCGCGTCCGCCCAACAACCCGTTCCAGGTATCCGCGTACCCGCGTGACCCAATCCGCGCATCTTGCGATGCGCGGTCCGCCTGTTCCGCGCGAGCCGTCCAATCCGCGCAAGCTTTCCGATCCGCGCAAGCCTTCCAACCCGCGCAAGCTTTCGAATCCGCGCAAGCCTTCCAATCCGCGCAAGCTTTCCAATACGCGCAAGCCTTCCAATCCGCACAAGCTTTCCAATCTGGGCAAGCCTTCCAATACGCACAAGCTTTCCGATCCGTGCAAGCTTTCTGGTCCGCGCGATCCGTCGTCTCCCGTCTCCAGGTGCTGAGCCCGACCCAACCGCTGCTGGGCCTACCTGACTGCTGCTGAGCGCGCCGCCTGCAGCCCTTTCCTGACTCGCGTCCATAAAAGAGCACCACATCCCCCCCCCAACTTGAGTTCTGTCCCCAGAGATCTCCCACCATCTCACCTTCAGTAGTTATCCTTTCTCCTTTGTATTTAGCGCCTATACACAAAAAGACATAGGTTGTGCGCGATTGAGTAGCCTTTTGTCTTGTGAGTCCCTGAGCAAGAATAAGAACCGCGCGCAATATCCGCGCCTTGGAGAGAGAAGATCAGCGCCAGTGAGAAATTGGAAAAGGTGAGAAATCCGCGCCAGTGGGAGTCTGACGGTGAGAAATCCGCGCCAGTGAGAGTCTGAAGGTCAGAAATCCACGCCAGTGAGAGTATCCGCAAGAGTACGTGGGGAGACCTCAGTGTGCCAGTGTGCGTATGCAATCCTCGAGAGAGACAGGAAGAGGAAAGAAAAGAAAGAAGATGAAAAAAAAGAAAACAAAGAATGAATAGATAAGAAGGAACAAGAGATTTTTTTTTTTTTTTTTTTTTTTTTTGAGCCCACGTCCTGCATCCCAACTCCAACCTTCCACCCCGCGCTAGCTCCCCCCCAACTTTGCCGCTGTCCTCAGCCGACCGCGCCCCACCCATTTCCAGATCCGCGGCGCGTTGCCTCAACCAATCCCGCAGGGACCTTGTTTGCAAATTGTTGTCCCAGACCGCCTAGGTGCACCTCCCGCCGCCAAGACCCTCCTGCATCCTTTGAAATTTGAGCCCATCCGCGCACAAAACCCAAACAAAAGCGAACACCCCCAGACATCCTTACAACAAACCGCCGTGGAGGAGGAAAGAGGCTTTGAAACCCTTTCAATCCCAGCTCTCTTATCCCCCACCCCGTCCACACAACATCCTTTGCCCTTTGCCGTTCTTGCGGCCTTGTTCTCCCCTCCGGAGATTTCTGACGGCTCCCTGCCTGCCAGACCCCGCGTGACCACTTGATCCTTCCTCTCCACCCCACCATCTGTCCATTACGCGCCCGTCCTTTCCGTTGCTGCCACTACCCTTTCCAAATGCGCGCTCCCCGCCGTCAAAGAGGTCCGGCTTGGGTCGTGATTCTTCAACGCGTGGTCCGTCTCTTCCTCCGCCGCGTGTACCTTCTTTGCAAGATCCGTACGCCGCTTGCCAATTCCCAGTCCGCACGGAGCATCCATTTCCTGTTCCGTTGTCCTTGCCCGGTTCCTGTCAGTAGGCCGCACCGGTTCCATCGAGTCCCGCTTCCCCAACACGTTCTTAGCCCCCACTGGGGAAACCAATTCCGCGTTTAAATCCGCTGTCCGGTCCCTTTTTCCCGTCCGCCAACGGTTGTTGTCCTCCCCATTTGCACACACGCGGGGCGCAGAAGCGCTGGGAGACTGAATACTCTCCAGATAGGCCTCGAGGCCCCTTGCCACCTCCGCAAGTTTGCTAGCCCAAGAGATGGTTGCCGGTGGTGGGGCCGGAACATACTCTGCCCTGTAGTACTCCAGTTCTGTGTAGTCCACTTCTGCTTGCAACCAGGTCCCATCGCGCGCGCCTGCCTTGTAACCCAATTCTGCGGATGGCTTGAGATCGTCCTTCCAAAAGCAAGAACGGTGCCTCCCCCATCTTGCCAGCATGTCCTCCTTCAGTTCCGGCCAATCCAGGTTCAGGTAGCCTCCCATCTCCTCCACATCCCAATGCGCTTCTGCGTCCTTGATGAACAGGACAAAATGGCGCGCCTTCTCAAAATCCAAAATGCCCTCAGAGTCCGCAATTGTTTTATACCGTGAGATGAATTGCTCCACTTCCACAATGTTGAGTCGAATATGTGGGTAAATCCATGGGGTAGCGCGGAAGCCGTGGGAGGAGGAAGGAAGGGAAGCGGCTGTTGGTAGCATCCATGAGTACCTTTGAGAGACTTTGACAAAATATTGTTCCCGGCCAGACCCCCAGATGTGGAAACTTAGGGGGGCAACACCCCAGAAGTTGTCCTTGAGTTCCGGAAGTTATTGATCAAAGCATCTGTAAGGAGATTGGATGGAGCCGTTCAAGAGAGAGGTAGAGTGAGAGGGAGGGAGGAATAATAAGATGAATTCCTTCTTTTCCAATCCAATCAAATCCAATGCCATAAAAAGTAATATCCTAAAGTGCAGTCCAGTCCGTAAAGCAAAGTAAAGTGGGGTGAAGTGTTTTTCCCCCGTCCTTCCTACAACCCGGAGTTGAGAGCAAAGTATTTAAGTCCTCCCTCTCAACCCTAACCTAAGTACAACCACAAGTAAGCAAGAATGATGAAATACAACCCCTAAGCACAGAACCCTAGCCCAATCCTACCCCTCCATCCCTTTCCCCATAACCCATGCCCCTCAATATCAACGTACACCTGGCTTGCCTGCCCGCGCGCGTCCGCCCAACAACCCATTCCAGGTATCCGCATACCCGCGTGACCCAATCCGCGTGTCTTGCGATGCACAGTCCGCCTGGTCCGGGCAAGCCGTCCAATCCGCGCAAGCTTTCCAATCCGCGCAAGCCTTCCAACCCGCGCAAGCTTTCGAATCCGCGCAAGCCTTCCAATCCGCGCAAGCTCTCCAATCCGCGCAAGCCTTCCAATCCGCACAAGCTTTCTGATCCGCGCAAGCCTTCCAATCCGCACAAGCTTTCCAATCCGTGCAAGCTTTCTGGTCCCGGCGATGCGTCGTCTCCCGTCTCCAGGTGCTGAGCCTGACCCAACCGCTGCTGGGCCTACCTGACTGCTGCTGAGCGCGCTGCCTGCAGCCCTTTCCTGACTCGCGTCCATAAAAGAGCACCACAACGGTCATGATCAAAAAAGAGGCCAAACTGAATCCAAATTTGAAGCACATTGAAGTCAGATATCAGTACATCTGCAATCTGGTGTCAAAAAACCTGCTATCCGTAGAACAGGTTCCCTCCCCCAGATGTTGCCGGACGTACTTACCAAACCACTAGGCACCGTCAAGCATTGGGCGGCTCTGGCACTTGTCCACATGGCTACCGCATGAATCAAGGAGGAGTGTCAGGTGGTGTGATTCAGGCTACGCAGGATTGCACCGTCCCACTGCCCGCCGCGCGCGGCCGCGACCTCAAACCAAACCTCAGTCTCAACCTCGACCGTTGGAGAACGTTCTTCCTTTTAGCCTTTCCCTCATCAACTTTTGCTTGGCAACCCCAACCACGCCGTTACTCACCGACTTAACTTGTGATCAACACAACAACAAAAAGTTCTACGCGAAGCTGACTCAGGAGGAGGGCGCGACTAGGATCAAGTGGAGGTAAATTGGGACTCTTCCCTCATTCTTTCTTTGCTATCCATCTATATCAAAATCCTCACTCAGTTATTGTTCTCTTATTCAATCTCAAACCCACCAACCGATAAATCCAGGCTTGTTTCCTTTCTCATTCCTCATATACTGCGTCAGACCAACATTGTAGGACTGAGCCTGTGTTGATCTATTTCAAGGTATTCACTGTTCCTTGTTTCTATTGCTGTCATCCCCACTCAATCAACTTACTGTTCCCATCTCTTTTTCAATCTATTTCAAGTAATTCTATTGCCTAGTTTAAGTCTACTAAGGAAGTGATCACAAAGTGACATCCCACAAAAGTCAGATGGCCAGCCAGTACCGGAGCTACGCATAATACAACGCCATGTATCTCCACAACAGACTACCCAACACTTGGACAGATTGACCAAGCCCTTTGTTCCTGCTGTTTGGTCAGACTCCCAACACGAACGTCCTTTATCCTTTTGGTGCCAGGGAGATTATCTATACTCCCAAGGAATGCAGAACCACTAAACTTGAAGAACATGGACAGCGGTGTTGGCTTCTTACATACCTGGAAGCAGGTGATGGGTGGCTATTTTGGTCCCCTAAGGAACAACAAGTTATTCACTCAACATCTGCCATGTTTCCTTATTTCCAGCATCTGCAAGCCATTGCTGAAGAGAAGAAAGGAAATTTTGACTTTATTCTGAATCAAGTCTCACTTCAATTAGGGCAGGAGCCAACTGAGGAAATTGCCAGGCGCAAGGAGGAGTTTATCCAATCCCTATCTGCAAAACAAGATCACCACCTTCCCCAGTTTCTACCAGAGGCGCTACAGGTGAAGTTTGCAAAGTAGTGGAGGTGTTCCGCCAAATACAAGTTAAAACAATTTGACAAACTTGATGTATGGGAGCCAGTGAAGCCGCACCCAGGAATGAATTTTCTGGGTATGCGTTGGGTACTGGCCAAAAAAACCAATGAAGATGGGAATTTGATTGAATGGCAAACGCAACTGGTGGTGAAGGGGTTGAACCAACAAATGGGAATTGACTGTAATGAGACATACAACCCAACAACCAGCCTGAATGTACTAAGGATGAACTTGGCCCTGGCACTGGCATGCAATCTGCCAATGGCAACATTTGATGTCAGTTCTGCCTACCTATACATCCCAATCTCAGAAGAGCTGTATGTCCAACCACCGGTAGAAGTAAGGCCAGAATGGAAAGGAATGGTCATGCGTCTCAAGAAGTCAGTCTATGGCACAAAAAAAGCAGCTTGGTGTTGGTGGCAGTTCTTCAAAAGCATCATGCGCAGACTTGGCTTTCAAGCTCAGGAGCTGGAGCCATCACTGTACCTACTGCAGAATGGGTATGACTTTTTCATTTTCTGGATACATGTTGACAATGGTTTTGTGATAGGATTGTTGTGGGACCTCCTATGGAGAATTAAGAGTGGTATGGAAGACCAAGTGAAACTCAAATGGCAGGAAGATCCAAGAAAGATAGTTGGGATTAGCATCAAGCGCAGTGCATCACAGATTGAATTGTTGCAAGCCCTTCTGGCTGGGCGGATTGTGGCTGACTCTCAACATGTCTCCCATCCCAAAAGCAGCCCCTTGCCAAAAATTCACCTTGAATTGAACACTGGTGACGCTGTAGACCCCAAAAGCTTTAATTATTTTATTGGCTCCCTGATTAACTTGGCTGCAGGAATAAGACCAGACTTGAAATTTCCTGTCAACCTTTTATCCCAATACGCGTCAAATCCATTGGAAGACCACTGGATATCACTGGAACACCTGGTGGGCTATTTGCGTGGGACTTTAGGCCACTCACTGGTGTTGGAACCAGAAGTTGGAAATGTGGTTCTATGGAGTGATGCAAATTGGGGAGGCAAGCATGAGCGCTCCACATCCAGCCATCTTATTACTGACTCTGGCTGTCCAATTGAATGGGGCTCCAAGAGAAAGACTCTAGTGGCATTGTTTACTTGTGCAGCTGAGTATGTAGCGCTATCAGATGGGATGCAACAACTTGCAGACCTAAGAAGCCTTCTGATTGACCTTGCTGGCAACACCCCTCTGCAAATTTTTTGCAACAACAAGTCAGGAATATTAATTGCAGGAGATAACAGCTCAAAAAAGCCAACCAAGTATTTATCATGTGCATTTCATTTTGTTAAAAATTTGGTCAGGAAAAATAGGGTGGATTTACAATGGACTAGCACAAACAATCAGAAGGCGGATGTGTTCACAAAACTTCTTGGACCCAATAAAATTTTAGGTGCGCTTGGAGACTTGGGAGTGAGGGCACAGTTTGTAAGTTGTGGGGGGGTGTTAAGATAGATTATGACACAAACTACAAACTGTATACAGATGTAACCACAAGTCACTAAAGATTACATATTATAAACATATTCTACACAATTAAGCTATTACTGAAACACCTGTTGTATATAGGCTAATCCTTGTGGCCCAGAACAGGCTCTCTCCTCATCAAAGTTGAGGACAATTTCCAGAACAGGAGGAACTAATCTGTTGGTACGTGATGGTATCTCAGGTGAGTAATCTAATCAAAGTTGAGGAAAAGTTCAGGAACAGGAGGAACTAATCCATTGGTACGTGAAGGTATCTCAGATTCTCCTCCTTTGAGTCACAATAGTCATCAACTGCAACTTAGAAATCTAGCAAGAGAAACTCACCAAGACCCAAAATACATCAATTCATCCTCCACCCGGCAAATCTTGAGGTGAATAACAAGTTCTGGATTGATTTTGATGAACAAAAAATCAATTTGCCTTGTGAGAGTGATCCAAAAATCTGAGCAATGGTGATGAATGGGAAGATTTCATTAATGCCAAGTTGAATAGAATACTTACCAATCCTTCCATGTTAGATAATTTGGATGTCTATCTAAAACATTTTGTGCTATTCCCGCAGGGGGGAGAAGATCATTGGTTTCCTTTTAGCAATAAGGAGGTGAGTGAGATTTGTCAGAAAAAATGTAAAAAAATGAAAATTAAATGATATACCAAGAGAGAAATAATGAAATAAGGAGAGAAAACTTACATTTTGTTGGGAATTTTGCTTGTAGGAGTTGATTGCATTGATGCTTATTGGATATACTCACTATATTGTCTTTCAGGCTATATATGGGAAGATTTGGGGAATCCTTTGCCTATGCCGGGTAGAATTTCCCGCATGGAATTCAATCCCATGGGCCCCGCTTGGATTTGAAAATTCTTGCACTTCCCTGCACAATCTCAAATGTCTTTATTGGGTATTTGTTGCTTCTCCCTCAAGTTGAAGGGCATCATATCCCATGTAGGCTTTTTCCTATATTATTATAAATTAAAATCCAATTCTTTATCATTTTTAGAATTCATTTTATTAATTTATTTTTATATTTTTTGAAAAATCCCAGGAGCTTTCAAATCCATATGTGGCCCCTTTTTTGGAATTTTATCCAGAAGAAAACTGTGGATTTAATTGTTTTGAGCTCTCTCAATCCAAGAAATGGCAGGAACTTCTGTCACCCAAACTAATAAATCAAATTTTTATTCAAGACTCCCAAAGTTTTTCTATATTTGAGCCTGCACAATTAATTTCCAAAGAAATTTTAATTCCCGTTTTTATTTACTCTTTGGATTCAAAAATATATACCAAATGCACCCAACTGGAATGTTCCATGCTCAATTCAACCACAGTCAAGATATCCATTACTTCTCAAGCAAATTTCATGGATTCAAATTTAATGGAAATTTGTAGTGATCAATTTCTGAAGGATTACTCAAGAATAGAACAAGATGGAGTTTTCTTATCAGATATCTGTGACAAAAAATTGTATGGTGAGTTGATTTATCAAAATTAAATGATCATGAGAATTGAATTTTATCAAAATCAAATGATCATTAGAATTAATTTATGATCATTTTTCAGACTAAATTATGCCATTTGATTACATAGAAATTAATTAAGACAGTGAAAATATCACCAGTCTCCCTAATCCATGGCATGTTAAGGCACAGGGAAAGATTATTAGACATTTACAAATAAAAAAATTCAGATGATCATTCAGGAAATATATCAAACAATTCAAAAAACACCAAGCCTTCAAGTTGACACACTCTGGTCTTCCTCCTCATTTATGCAATCAAGAATATAATTGTCATTTTTTGTCAACATCCAACAGATCTGGAGTAATTCAACTGGTATATCAAATATTTGAAGAGATCAAGTTAGTCCAAAAATGAATCTTCCCTTGAAATGATATTGACATTTTAAATTTAAAAACAATCAAATGGCCACCCAAGAATTTTCTGCTTTTGGTATCACAATTTCTGAACCAGTTTTAGTTATCATCACAGTCTTATGTTTCTTGGCAGATTCACCAATGCATGCAGAAGTCACCAATACTCCAGTTCCTGGAATATCACTCCACCCGTGTTGAATTTGCATATGATCTGTGCCTAAGAGGAAAAATAAGCAAAAAATTGGTTATATTCTTAATTTTCTTCAAATTGATAGGAATTCCTTTGAGGTAAATTGTTAAATTATTTTAATAAAATTGATCATCATGGAAAATATTTTTTATATTTTTCTAGGCCCCTAATCCCATCAGACTTTTGACTGAAAAAACTGTGCTGATTCTTTTCTCCACTTTTCTTCTGTCTTCCTGTCATTTCTTTCTTTATTGCTGTTACTTTGTCTCCTCTGTCTGAACTTCCTAACTTGTCAACTGTCACAAATTGACCAAAACTACTTGATCCCCTGCTCCGTGGCTTCTAACAATACTCTTTTCCACAAGGGGGAAGATGAGGTTGATCCGTCAGCAGAATCATTACCAGCCACTCACATTGACTTCCTTCAGCACCTATCAACCTCTCCACCTGAAGACTTGATCACCACACAGCAATTTACTGTAGGTACCTTGACTATTTTCAACTCTACATCAAAAGTTCACTCACAGTTGCAAACACCCTCCAGCTCAATCCTTTCTCAGGTTGGGTCAGTCTTGGGTCATCAAGAGAAATCCGCAGTAGTGCTCAGTAAATGAATATCCAATCTTTCAGCTATCTTTCCATGGTTCTCATTATCCTTCCTTGTCTCTGCAGCCTGTAGTTGTCCTTTCAGTTCTGCTCAGTCTCTCCATTGGCCATAATCCAGCCTGCAGAACTGCCATCCATGTTGGTGTTTCTTTCTGCTCTCACTATTTTAAGGTTGATCTTGTCTGTTGTCTGCACCTGCTTATCTTTTGTTGCTGTCTCTGAAAAAATCAGCCTGGTCTAGGTTTCTCAGAAATCCTTAACTTTTAAACAGTTAAAAGCCAAAAGACTCTCTCAGCTCAATCACCATGGCTCACTCTTCTGAATCACCTGGACCAGGCGGAGAAGGCAACTTCAAGGCTCTTGCACTCAAGTGTCTCATGGAATCAACTCCTCTTCTCACCAAATCCAACTATTCAGTCTGAAAGAAGAAGATGGAGCAATTTTTCAAGATGCGCTGCATTCTTCACCTGATGAACTCAGGAGACCCTCTTGAGATAATTCCCAACAACAATGAAACTGCCAGCTATCTCATGTCTAAGCTTGATCCAGCTACTAACACCAATATCATCACTCAAGAAAACAAGGACTCGCCCAAACTGATTTGGCTTGCAGCCAAGGATCACTTTACCTCCATTCAAGCTGCCCACAGGGGACGGATGTTCTTCAATTTCTTTTACTTGAACTTTGAACAAAACAACATAGACATCTTTTTCACCTCCGTAAAACAACATCTTGGAAAAATCAACAAAGTTGGCATAGATCTGACGTTTAACATCTTAATCTATCTCATCTTGTTCAAACTTCCTGATTCTCTCAAATCAGTAAGTTCTCATATCATGTACTCAGGCGCCAATCTTACTGTTACCCTAGTCCTTAACCCTTTGGTACAGCACCGGAATGAAGTACAGTCCAAAAACCAAGATTCCTCAGACACCTCCTCTGCGCTCTATCATCAAAGCTATTGAGACCCCCACGTGGCAAGGTGTGAAATTGGAAAGCACAATCCCTTGGTCAAATCAAACCCTCAGTCCTCATGCTGGGTAGAATTTCCGGACCTCCAACCCAAGCACCCTCCTAATAAAGCCAGACAAGGTGCTAGAAAGAAGCAAGAAGCTCACTTCTACTCTTTATTTTGCACTTTCAACCACAGAAGTCAACTGGAAAATAACCAATTCATCCTGGACAGTGTCTGTTCAATCCACATGATCAAAGACAAGAATTCTTTCAGCAATCTATGCACCCAATCCGGTGAAAAAAAAATCAAAACTGGCAAGAAGGGGGACGGACTGGCAATCCTAGGATTGGGCACTGCCAAAATCTGCATAAAAGACAAAGTCATCCACCTCAAAAACTGTGCATGGGTTCCTGAAGCAATGGTAAGCCTCATATCAATAGGTGCACTGCTGAGGAAAGGGTGCAGCCTCATAGTTAACTCAAAAATCAACACCCCTTCCTTTGCAGTAAAACTCAAAAACAAGCTTATTGTTGAAGGGACCATCTGCAACAACCTCCTCCTACTGGACCACATGCCCGCTCTCTCTGACAAAAGCTGCTATCTAAATCAATCAGAACTCACCAATCTTCATAAAATTCTTGGCCATGCCAGCCTTCAAAGGATGGAGAAACATCTGGGGCTGATTCTCAACCAAGAGATCAAGGAAAAATTTGAATGCGTGGCTTGCAAGAAATCCAAAATCACCAAATCCACCTTTGAGGACAAAAAATCACCCGCTAACAGGGTCTTTGATAGACTCCACATGGACTTAATGGGGCCTCTGAACCCAATGACAAAGGTGGTATGAGATACTCATTCACTGTTCTTGACAATAAATCCGGTTACTTATCAAGCTTCCCATTACCCTCTGAGGATGTGGCTTCAGCTACAATGATTTTCATGATTGATAACAAAGCAAATAGACAAGGGCACTCTCCAATAAAAGTGATCAATGATGGTGGTGTGGTGTTGTATTTATAACCTTGAATTGGGAGCTGCATTGCGGGCCACAACCCGCCCAGAGAACGCGGACCAAGTGATGGAGCTGGCCCAACCAAGCTTGTGGGTAGCTAGTCCGGAAGGCAAGGGCGGGGCAATCAAGGTTTATACGCGCCGGGGATGTTGGCCTGGGCATAAGCGCGGGCTGACTCATGGATTGCAGGATCCGTGGATGCATGCGGACGGATAAACCCAGGGGGCTCCAAGTAGGGCACAGCAGAGGTTTGCGCAGGCATAAGCGCGGGTCACCTCACGGATTGCAGGATCCGCTGTGGTGACCAAGAGTGGACACCCTGGACCAGATGCAGAAAATTCAAAAAAAAAATTTTACGGTTCTTTTATTTAGGTGTCATTCTAAAAAAAAAAAAAAAAAAATGGAATTTTTATGTATCAGTATCACTCCTCCAATTTCCTCATCCTGCCAAGCATTCCTCTGTCCCAGTGCTCTAGGACAGGTCTCTCTTGGTCTCATCACCTAGGCATTGCGTTCAATTCCTTCTCTCTTTGTTCCCCCCTTCCTTTTGGCCAAACGCGTGGGCCAAGACCCGCTTGGCCCAAACTTCATCCTTGGATTCCTTCATTTATCCCCGTCTTATCCCTCAAAGGCTTCTCACCCTCTCCTTCCTTCCCTTGACCAGCGCCAAACTAGCTGAACTAGACCGAGCAGGCCAATCCAAACCTGAGGATGATCATCCAAGTCCAATTATTTCTTCTAGTTTGGCTTCCTCCAAAGATGATTTGGATCCCAACTGTCTCTTACCTCAATTGATCATCCAACCTATCCCCTCACTCAGTCCCATTGAACCCTCAAACCTAACTCACTCCAAACCTCCATTGGTGAGCTTTGATCAGGATTCTGTCAATTGAGCAGCCTCAAAATGGAGATTCATTGATGATATCCCAGCCTATGTTCCACTCTACTTCCCACCCTTTCCTGGCTTAGATTGTCAATCCAATCAAGAGCTATCCCTACCAATCGTCTCCAAGCAACCAGTTAATACACCCAAACCATCTCCTTCCCCTGACCATCATCATCCATAAAATCTATCCAACTTGAATCCTTACTCATTTTTGATTCCTTACTCCCAATCTCAACTCTTCAAACTACATGGATTGTTTGTAGAACCTCAACCATCAAACAACCCACCACTAGAACCTCCACCACTATCCTCCCCCGGCTCCTATCCCGCCAACTTCCACTCGCACCCCCCTTCCATCTTTGGGTGGGGGTGGAAAAGTTTTGTCTACTTCCCGCAAACATCCGCGGGTGGTCTGGTTCATTTTCTTTCCCACCCCTTCCGCCTTTGGGTGAAGGGTGGGTGATCCTTGTGTTGTCGCGCGCGCCCGTCCGCAGACAGACACAAGAGAGGTGAAGGGATGAGAGAAGATCCCACGCCAGTCAGGGAGGCCAGATTTTCACTGGCCAGCGTGATCTATTTTTCTGATCATCTGAAATCAAAAAAAAAAAAAAAAAAATCTGCTCTATTTGTAAAATAACTTGTACATAGTCTCACAGGGCCTCCTGCCCATATAACGAGGGGCTCTCCCCTGCCTTTTGGCATGGAGGGGGGGGTATCTTATGGTATCTTATCAGAGAAATATCATCATTATCATCCTGAAGAAAATCATCCGTGGGGGTCTCATTCCCCTTTATATGAGACTAAATTCTGGGTATATCCTTGATTGCCCCTTGATCTTTGAGCCCCATACTCAAATCCTGATCCTTGATCTCTATCACAAACCAATAGCCTTGCTGGTTGAAGAAGAATTTGACTGATTGAATTCTTGAGTGTGTTACACCACTCCTGATCCTTTTATCCAACCATACTGGTCCTGATCATCCTTTGATTATCTTTCCAGAACCATTCACGTTTGACTGAAGAGGCTTTATTAAGATTAAAACCTGGATTGTTAAGCCTCCCTTTATTTATTTTGAAGTGGAATTCCGCCACGCTACTCTTGAGTTGCTTGAGAAGTCTTGGGTTATTCTTGTTTGAATCAGTTGTTGTTTTTCTTCTAGAGCTTCATCAAACAATTAGCTTTGTCTTGTGCAGCCACCCACAGTTATCTGGTACCCTTCAAGCGCTTGATTGCGGAGAGTTGGGAAGGTTAATTAAGAACCTGGAGGTTTTTTGGGATTGAGTTGATCTTTCCTAAGCTTCTGCTGACAACCAGAGCTATTAGCTTGTGGGCATTGTTACTTACAATTGCCTTGTCCTGTTGAACTCTGAACAATCCTTGACTTCTTCTATTCAAGTTTTTTCCGCCATCATCTTGCCTCAGATAGTGTTGTTTTCCCAGCTACCGACTACTATCATCTTTATCCTTTACTCTTTGGTCTCTCATTTACCAGGTTCTGGACTTTGATCTTGGTTACATTTAAATATTTTTGTAACACTCAGGAGGGCAGCCTAAACAGGACCTTTCCCCTCCACAGAACTGCCACGTCCTAGCACTTTTTGGAGTCTTACATTTGGTCCCCCGGGCCGGGATCAAACCAGCAACCTTGGGATTTACAGTCTTAACAATCATCAACTTTGAAATCCAATCTCTTCCTTTTTTCTGTCATCATCTAGATCCATGGAGGCAACTTGTTCTAGAAGTAAGTCCTCCCAATTGTGCACCATCTGGGCAAGATACTTGTTGTTTTTTGAGAAAACCTACTCTTGCCACATTTGTGAGCCACTTTGGAAATCTGCTCCTTGGATTTTTTAGGAAACTTTGTCAAAATGGAATCTACCAGCGCCTCTTCTGCTCGTCCTAAGATGGTTAAGATCAAGCCCCAGAACAAGAACTTAGGTTTCAATGGGACAAATGTGGAACACTTCTTAGACTGGTACAAGATGGCTGCTTTGTTGGATGGGGCTAGCAAATTCAATATGGCCTACCAGTTACGGTTTTTTATCTCCTCTGATGAAGTTATGGAAATCATTGAGTCGTTTGAAGGTTTTGAACGGCATAACTGGGCCCTTCTGCAGGAAGCAATGTTGGCCTATTGGGGAAAAATAGATGTAGCACAATTTACTTTGCAGGATCGAGATAACCTTTTCTCCCAGTGGATCTCCAAGGGTAGTGTGGCTTCAGCTTCTGATTATCAGTCTTTTAGGAAATCTTGGGATCCCATCCAATCCTACCTTGTCCAAAACAATCACATTGACACTGTGGACAAAATTCAAGTCCAATTTTTCCAATCTTTTTCTCTTGGAGTTCAGGAAAGGATCAAGGACAAACTGGTCGAGTCTGGATCCATGATCACTACCAGGGATAATCTATTCAAGCTCCCTGTTTTCCTTGTCCTTAGGAAAGTTGTGGATAAAGTTATGAAAGGTCAAACAGCCCTCACTTTTGAAAAATCTAAAACCACTGAACCTGTCCATGCTCCCTCTTTCAAAGATTCAAATGAGATTATGAATAAAATGGAATCTGATTGCAGGTCCAAGAACCCTCAGCCTAACCAAGAAACCGCTACAATGGACAAGATCTCTAAACTTCTCAAAGACTTTGAGAACAAAATTGATCAAAATATTTCCTCCCTTGTTGTTCCTAAACCTTCTAGTGCTGTTCCTAAAAATACTCTAGTCCGCTATTATTGCCACAGGGAAGGCCATAGAACCGGTGTGGTGACCAAATCTGGACACCCTGGACCAGATGCAGAAAATTCAAAAAATTTTTTCTATGATTCTTTTACTTAGGTGTCATTTATCTGCAAAAAAAAAATCTCAATTTTTTTGTATCAGTATCACTCCTCCAATTCCCTCAACCTGCCAAGCATTCCCTTGTCCCAGTAGTCTAGGACAGGCCATTCTTGGTGCCATCCCCTAGGCATTGCGTTTGATTCCTTCTCTTGTTGTTCCCCCTTTCCTTTTGGCCAAACGCGCGGGCCGAGACCTGCTTGGCCCAAGATATCCTCACCACCTCCTCCTCCTTCTCTTCTTATCTCCATCAATCATCCTCCCTCCAACCTTCACTCCTCTACCTCCTTGAACTCCTTCCCCTCACTCCCCGGTCCAACCCCAATTTTGCCACCGTTTGTTAAAGTTGGGCTGACTGGCAATCCAAGTGTGCCAATGATGGTCGGATCTACTATCATTACACTCTCACCTGCCTCCAATCCGGTCAATTGGCCACCGTCAGCCATCCTTGTCTCAGGTATCATCTTCCCCCCTCAGGCTTAATTCAAGTCCCCCTCCCTCAATAGTGTCACGCTTGAGATCCCACCAGGACTCTACAATCAGGACCCTATTGAATTCTTACTCTCAACTGCTTTCTCATCTCAGATCGCTCCAACTTGATTTGATTTGGCCACCGTCAGCCATCCTGTTCTCAGGTACTCTTCCTCCTCCCAACTCACACACATCTTTCAATCCAATTGTCAATCCACTGGCCAGGCTCAGCCACTCTCAATCTCCTCCGTCAATCCAAGCCCCGCTCTATCCATCAATCCTCATCTACCCACAATCAAGATCATTTTCCACTCTCCGACCCCCTTACATCTTTGGGTGGGGGTGGGAAAATGTTGTCTACCGCCCGCGGGCATCTGCGGGCGGTCTGGTCCAATTCTTTTCCCACCCCTTCCACCTTTGGGTGAGGAGCAACCTTGGGACTGTAAATCCCAAGGTTGCTGGTTTGACCCTGGCCCAGGGGACCATATGTAAGACTCCAAACGGTGCTAGGCCATGGCAGTTCTGTGGAGGGGAAAGGTTCTGTTTAGGCTGCCCTCCTGAGTGTTACAAAAATATTCAAATGTAACCAAGATCAAAGTCCAGAACCTGGTAAACGAGGGACCAAAAGTAAGAGGATAAAGATGATAGTAGTCGGTAGCTGGGGAAACAACACTATCTGAAGCAAGATGGTGCGAGGGAAAACTTGAATAGAAGAAGTCAAGGATTGTTCAGAGTTCAACAGGACAAGGCAATTGTAAGTAACAACGCCCACAAGCTAATAGCTCTGGTCCTCAGCAGAAGCTTAGGAAAGATCAACTCAATCCCAAACAACCTCCAGGTTCTCAATGAACCTGCCCAACTCTTGGCAATCAAGCGCTTGAAGGGTACCAGATAACTGTGGGTGGCTGCATGAGACAAAGCTAATTGTTTGAAGAAGTGCTAAAAGCAAAACAATGACTGATTCAAACAAGGATAACCCAACACTTCTCAAGGGAATCAAGAGTAGTGTGGCATAATTTAACTTCAAAAGAAATGAAGGGAGGTTTAACAATCCAGGTTTTAAGCTTAATAAAACCTCTTCATTCAAATGTGACTGGTTCCAGAAAGACAATCAAAGGATGATCAGGACCAGTATGGTTGGATGAAGGGATCAGGAGTGGTGTAACACACTCAAGAATTCAATCAATCAAATTCTTCTTCAACCAGAAAAGCTATTGGTTGGTGATAAGGATCAAGGATCAGGGTTTTGAGTATGGAGGCTCAAGGATCAAGGGGCAATCTTAGATATACCCAAATTTTAGTCTCAGATAAAGGGGAATGAGACCCCACCGATGATTAATTTCAAGGGGATACTGATGATGTTGATCTCTGGTAAGGTGCCATGTGCCACCCTCCCAAAAGGCAGGGGAGAGCCCCTCCTTATATGGGCAGGAGGCCCTGTTAGACTATGTACAACTGATTCTACAAATGGAGCGGAATTTGTTTTTTTTTCAGATAAATGACACCTAAATAAAAGAATTGCAGAAAAAAAATTTTGAATTTTCCGCATCTGGTCCAAGGTGTCCAGATTTGGTCACCACACCGGTTGATGTCTTGAACTCCAGAAGGACAAAGAGGAGAAATTGGTAGAGCAAAAAGGGAATAATTTTTCCTTCCTAATGGTGCCCTAATCCCCTTTGATTTGTCTTGCTCCATTTTTCATGTGGTGGCCTCTTACCAGCCACCCCCTCCTATGAAGGCATCCTTGGCTTCTGTGGATTTCCAATCTTCTTG
The DNA here is from genome assembly GCA_025617555.3 of Puccinia polysora. Classification (NCBI taxonomy): domain Eukaryota; kingdom Fungi; phylum Basidiomycota; class Pucciniomycetes; order Pucciniales; family Pucciniaceae; genus Puccinia; species Puccinia polysora. The sequence goes on from CM062620.1 coordinate 6,550,267, forward strand.
TGTTACTCTTCAACCCTGGTATCCCCCAGCTGTTTCCTCCTCCTCTCTGGTCGGTACTTACCAATCCAATCAAGCTAGGAAGCAACATGAGGAGCCCAAACCTCATAAATCTCCTTCCTTGCCAACCTTGATCCTCCAAAAACCACCCAAACAAAAATCCTCACCTGAGCCCTCTTCTGATGTAGAAGACATAGAGGTGGAAAAAGAACCACTCATGAAAAGGTTTCAAGATCACCCTGATCCTCATCCCTCATCTATTTAACCTCCTCAATCCCCTGATCCTGTTCCTGCTTCACCCAATCTTCCTCCCTCCACCCAGCCCAAAGTTTGGTTTGAGAGGGTAATTTCCAAAGATCACCCCAATGCTGTGGAAGGGGTATTAAATAAAATTTCTGATCTTAAAATTCCTGATCTATCTGTGGCTGAACTCCTGTCAATCTCTCCATCTGTTGCTGAAGGAATGAAGAAATGGGTTTTGCGTCAACGTGTGGAAATTGGTCCTGAAGAACTCATGGTCTCCTCTGGAACTTTGATGGAGGATTCTGGTGGAACAGACCCCTCTCCTGATTCAATTCTTTACTCTTGTCCTCTTGGTTTTTTTCCCTGCTATCTTGGTGAATCAGCAAAAACGGTCTCACTCCTTGTTGACTCTGGCTCTCAGCTCAACTTGATCTCAGATGCTATGGCCTGCAAACTTAAACTCAGCCCTAGGGTCAGCTTCACCTCTTCAGTGTATGGAATGGGAAACCAGCCTTGCAAATTGGTTGGAATTTTTGAAGATGTTCCAGTTGGGATTGGCCAAAACATCTCTGGAACTTTTCATTTCTGGATCACACGCCTGGATGGACCTATGATCTTGGGTCAACCTTTCTTATTCAATTTTGGAGAAACTCTTATGTTTTCCAATCAAGTTGGGCAGAGAATCCTCCTCCCTGATTCTGATGTGAGAAAAATTGAGGTTCCTCTTTGTTCTTTCGATTCTGGTTTCTGGGAAAGAGATTTCCCTGGTCATTTTCCTAAGTCATCTCTAAAAGGAAAACAGAAGGATAATTCTAGTTTCTCTCATTTTTTATGGGAGTAGTTGATCCTACTAATAGTTGTAGTTCTTTTCAGCCTCAAACTTCAACTCAAGGGTCAACTCTCATCCCAGAGACTTATTTCTCTTTCTTTTCAAAGTTTTCTTCTGATCTCAAAAATATCAAAAATCAAAAACAAACCAAAATGTAAAAATCCAAAAATATTTCTTCTTCATCTGTGATTTCTTCTTTTCCTTGTACTCTTATTCCTAATCAATCTTCTCTTGGTTTTGGTTTGAATCTCCGCAATGAGCCTAAACTAGATCCTGATCTCAATCCTATTTTTGGTGGCTTTTGTGTGGAAGAATATGGGCTTCAGTGGAGGCAACTTGGGGTAGAAGTAATTCCTCCCAATTGTGCACCACCAGGGTCATCTGCTGCATTTTTTTGTGAAACTCTACTGTATGCCACATAAGTGAGCACCTGGGACGCCCTCTTTGTTTTATTTCAGTCAACTCTGGGATTTTCTTTTGGATTAATTAAGATATTCTTTTTAAACCACCCTCAAGATCAAATGGCCATTCCTTGTGTTCAACCATCTTTCCTTTCTTTTTTTTATGACATCAAGCGCAGATGCAGACTAGGGACAGTTTGTAAGTTGGGGAGAGATGTGGTGACCAAATCTGGACACCCTGGACCAGACGCAGAAAATTCAAAAAAAAAAAATTACAATTCTTTTATTTAGGTGTCATTCTAAAAAAAAATAAAAAAAATAAAAAAAAAAGGAATTTTTATGTATCAGTATCACTCATCCAATTTCCTTATCCTGAAAAGCATTCCTATGTCCCAGTGGTCTAGGAAAGGCCTCTCTTGGTCTCATCACCTAGGCATTGTGTTTGATTCCTTCTCTCTTTGTTCCCCCCTTCCTTTTGGCCAAACGCACGGGCCAAGACCCGCTTGGCCCAAACTTCATCCTTGGATTCCATCATTGATCCCATTCTGCTCCCTCACCGGCTTCTCACCCTCTCCTTCCTTCCCTTGACCAAGGCCAAACTAGCCAAACTAGACCAAACAGGCCAATCCAACCCTGAGAAGATCATCATTTAAGTCCAATTATTTCTTCTAGTTTGTCTTCCTCCAAACATGATTTGGATCCTGACTGTCTCTTACCTCAATCAATCATCCAACCTATCCCCTCACTCAGTCCAATTGAACCCTCAAACCTAACTTACTCCAAACCTCCATTGGTGAGCTTTGATCAGGATTCAGTCAATTGAGCAGCCTCAAAATGGACATCCATTGATGATATCCCAGCCTATGTTCCACTCTACTTCCCACCCTTTCCTGGCTTAGATTGTCAATCCAATCAAGAGCTATCCCTGCCAATTGTCTCCAAGCGACCAGTCAATCCACCCAAACCATCTCCTTCCCCTGACAATCATCATCCATCAAATCTATCCAACTTGAATCCTTACTTGTTTTTGATTCCTTACTCCCAATCTCAACTCTTCAAACTACATGGATTGTTTATAGAACCTCAACCATCAAACAACCCACCACTAGAACCTCCACCACTATTCTCCCCTGTCTCCTATACCGCCAACGTCCACTTGCACCCCCCTCCATCTTTGGGTGGGGGTGGAAAAGTGTTGTCTACCGCCCGCAAACATCCGCAGGCTGTCTGGTTCATATTCTTTCCCACCCCTTCCAACTTTGGGTGAGGGGTGGGTGATCCTTGTGTTGTTGCGCACGCCCGTCCGCGGACGGATGCAAGAGAGGTGAAGGGATGAGAGAAGATCCCACCCCAGTCAGGTAGGCCAGATTTCCACTGGCCCGCTTGATCTACTTTTCTGATCATCTGAAATAAAAAAAAAAAAATTCTGCTCTAATAGTAGAATCACTTTTACATAGTCTAACAGGGCCTCCTTCCCATATAAGGAGGGGCTCTCCCCTGCCTTTTCGCATGGAGGGGGGGGTATCTTATGGTATCTTATCAGAGAAATATCATCATTATCATCCTGAAGAAAATCATCCGTGGGGGTCTTATTCCCCTTTATCTGAGACTAAATTCTGGGTATATCCATGATTGCCCCTTGATCTTTGAGCCTCCATACTCAAATCCTGATCCTTGATTTTTATCACCAACCAATAGCCTTGCTGGTTGAAGAGGAATTTGACGGATTGAATTCTTGAGTGTGTTACACCACTCCTGATCCTTTTATCTGACCATACTGGTCCTGATCATCCTTTTATTATCTTTCCGGAACCAGTCACTTTTGACTGAAGAGGTTTTATTAAGATTAAAACCTGGAGTGTTAAAACTCCCTATATTTCTTTAAAGTTGAATTCCGCCACACTACTCTTGAGTTTCTTGAGAAGTGTTGGGTTATTCTTGTTTGAATCAGTTATTGTTTTGCTTCTAGAGCTTCATCAAACACTTAGCTTTGTCTTCTGCAGCCACCCACAGTTATCTGGTACCCTTCAAGCGCTTGATTGCAGAGAGTTGGGCAGGTTCATTAAGAACCTGGAGGTTGTTGGGATTTATTTGATCTTTCCTAAGCTTCTGTTGACTACCAGAGCAATTAAATTTTGGGTGTTGTTACTCACAATTGCCTTGTCATTTTGAACTCTGAACAATCCTTGACTTCTTCTATTCAAGTTTTCCCGGCATCATCGTGCCTCAGATAGTGTTGTTTTCCCAGCTACCAACTACTATCATCTTTATCCTTTACTCTTTCGTCTCTCATTTACCAGGATCTGAACTTTGATCTTGGTTACATTTAAATATTTTTGTAACACTCAGGAGGGCAGCCTAAACAGCACCTTTCCCCTCCACAGAACTGCCACGTCCTAGCACCGTTTGGAGTCTTACACCACGGACGCACGCAGATGGATAAACCCGGGGGGCTTTAAGTAGGGCGCGACGGAGGACTGCGCTATGAGAAGGACAAACCGGACATATGCAATATTGAAGGGGAGGGTTTTGGAGGGGGTAGGGTTAGGTTGGAGCTAGGGTTCTGTACTTGGGGTCATATTTCATCTATCTTGTTGCTTGTGGTTTTACCTATTTTAGGGTTGAGAGGGAGGACTTAAGAACACCTCACTCTCAACTCCTGGTTGGATCATCTCATTATTTTGGATCATCACAACATACAGGCTATCGGATTACCATACATATCATATAGTTCATATCACCAGACCGCCAGGAGATGGTCTAAGAAGGATTGGAAGGAAGGAATTTATCTTATCATCACTCTCTCTATTCTTAAGCTCATCGCATCCAATCTCCTTACAGACGCTTAGACAAATAAATTTCGGAAATTGAGGACAACTTTGGGGTTATCACCTCTCTTGTTTCCACATCTGGGGATCTGGCCAGGAAAAATCTTTTTTCAAAGTCTCTCAAAGGTACTTACCAATGCTAGCAGCAGTTGCCCCTCTTTCTTCCTCCTTCTCCCACCCCCTCTGCACCAGCCCAAAGGATTACCCTCATAGTCCATTCAACACCATGGATGTGGAGTGATTTATCTCATGGTATGAAAAGATTGCAGACTCTGAAGGCGCATCAAATTTTGAGAAGACGCGCCATGTTTTCCTGTTCATCAAGGACGCGGAAGAGTGTCAGGACGTAGAAGAGATGAGAGGCTACTGGGACCTGGATTGGCCAACACTGAAGGGGACATGTTGGCAAGATGGGGGAGGCGCGACTCTTGTTTCCAGGACGGCAATTTCAAGCCGTCCGTGGAATTGGACTAGGAATCAGGCATGTGCGGTGGGGTACGGTTACAAGCAGAATTGGATTACGCAGTGTGGTGCCCCATCCGGGACACCCTGGCCGCCTTAAGACCTCAACCCATAAACTGTTCCTCAAGCTCATCAAAACCATCCTTCATCCGCGCGCGTTGCGCGCCGCGCCGCGCGCACTGCGCTTCCTTCATCCGCGCGCACTGCCCTTCCTTCATCCGCGCGCACTGCGCTTCCTTCATCCGCGCGCACTGCGCTTCATTTTCCCGCGCGCATTGCGCGTCCTTTATCCGCGTTGCTCATCATCCTTGCCGTTGCGTGTTGCTTGTCATCTCCGCCGTCGTCATAGCGCGTCCTCATCTTTGTTGTTGCGCTTCCTCATCTTTGTCGTCGCGCGTCCCAATCTCCTCATTGCTACCGTCGCGCGGCGCTCATCCATGATTTACCAAATCCATCCCGACTGCACCCCCAAGCATTTGGCAAATCCTTTGATCCGTCAAATCTCCCATCTCACTTGATCTATCAGTCGTGAATCTCAAGGCCGTCAGGATTTACTCAACCGTCTCAACCCAATCTCCTATCCGCCCATCTGCGCTCTCATGGATGTCATCCATCACCTTTCCTGGGGCTCTCCCACCTGCTTCCGCCTGCGGAAGGGGTGAAGAGTGCCAACTACAGCCCGCGGACATCCGCGGCGGTTTGGTTCATTTCTCTTTCCCACCCCCTCCGCCTTTGGACAAGGGGTGGGTGACTCTGGTATTGTTGCGCGCGCCCATCCACAGACAGACGCGAGTGACCACATGGTTGTCTTCCCTTTTTTGCTCTATTTTTAGAATCCGTTGTAGATAGTCTAACAAGGCCTCCTGCCCATATAAGGAGGGGATCTCCCCTGCCTTTTTGATCATCATTGGAGCATGGAATGATCCAGCATGAAATCAGCACACCTTTAATCCTTGAGCCTCCATACTCAACCCTTGATCCCTGATACTTATCACCAACCAATAGCCTTGCTGGTTGAAGAAAAATTCTGTCTGTTGGAATTTTTGAGTGTGTCATACCACTCCTTGATCCCTTTCTCTGACCATACTGGTCCTGATCCCTGATCACCTTTCTGGATCCAATCACAATTGATTGAAGAGGTCTTATTAAGCTTAAAGACCTGGAGTGTTATACCTCCCCTTAGCTTCTTTGGAGTTGCATTCTGCCAGCCTACTCTTGAGTCCCTTGAGAATTGTTGAGGTTATCCTTGCTTCAAATCAGTTACTGTTTGCTTTAGAGCTTCTTAAACATTGTGCTTTGTCCTGTACAGCCACCAACAGTTATCTGATACCCTTCAAGCGCTTGATTGCGGAGAGTTGGGCAGGTTCATTGAGAACCTGGAGGTTGCTTGGGTTTGAGTTGATCATCCCCAATCTTCTGCTGACGACCAGAGTTATTAGTGTGTGGGCATTGTTTACATACAACAGCTTTTGTTCTTTGAACTCTAAGGGGACTTTAACTTCTTTTTTTCAAGTTTTTCCCTGCATAATCTTTTCTCAGATAGTGCTGTTCCGTCGCTACCAAACTATTATCATCCTTATCCTCTACTCCTTGATTCCTCATTTACCAGGTTCTGGACCTTGATCTTGGTTACATTTAAATATTTTTGTAACACTCAGGAGGGCAGCCTAAACAGCCCCTTTCCCCTCCGCAGAACTGCCACGGCCTAGCACCTTTTGGAGTCTTACATTTGGTCCCCCGGGCCGGGATTGAACCAGCAACCTCGGGATTTACAGTCCCAACTTGAAGAATCAACTCCAAAATCCAATCCGATTTTTTTTCTTTTCTTTTTCTTTTTGTTCTTTTTTTCAGATCTGATCCGTGGAGGGAGCTTGGTCCAGAAGTAAGTCCTCCCAATTTGTGCACCGCCTGGGCAAGATCCTTGTTGTTTTTGTGAAACTCTACTATTGCCACACTTGTGAGCCACCTTGGAACTCTGCTTGTTTGGATCTCTTAGGAACCCTTCAACATGGAATCTGCTGGATCCTCTTTATCTGTTTGGGCCAAGATGGTCAAAATCAAACCTCAGAACAAAAATTTAGGCTTCAATGGGACCAACATCAAACAATTCCTGGACTCCTATGAGATGGCTGCGGAAGTGGATGGTGCCAGTGAATATGATATAGCTTATCAGTTAGGGTTTTTTATCTCTTCTGACAAAGTTATGGAGGTTATCCAATCGTTTGAGGGATTTGTAACTCACAACTGGCGGCTCCTGAAGGAGGCTATGCTGGCCTATTGGGGAAAAATAGATGTAGCCAGATTTACTTTGCAAGACTTGGATGCCCTGGTTTCTCAATGGATCTCCAATGGTGGTATCTCCTCGGCCTCTGACTATCAGACTTTCAGAAAATCTTGGGACCCTATCCAGTCCTATCTTATCCGGAACGATCACATTGATACGTTGGACAAAATTTGAGTGCGATTTTTTCAGTCTTTCTCTCCAGGAGTGCAGGAAAGAATTAAGGATGAATTGGTGAAATCTGGATCCATGATCACAAAAAGAGACAATCGTTTCAAGCTCCCTGCTTTCATGGTTCTTAGGAATACTGTGGATAAAGTGATGTAAGGTCAAACAGCTCTCACCTTTGAAAAACCTAAAATCACTGAACCAGTCCTTGCCCCCTCTTTACAAGCATCTAACAAAATCATGAATAAGATGGAAGCCAATTGCAGACCTAAACCCAATCCTCAGACTCACCAGGAGACACCTACTATAGATGAGATCACTAAATTACTTCAGGCATTTGGGAATAAAATAGATCAGGAAATATCCTCTTTAGCCACTCCTAAACCTGCTAATTCTGTTCCTAAGTCTACTATAGTCTGTTATTATTGCCATAGGGAAGGCCATGGTACCGGTAGATGTCCTGAACTCCAGAAGGACAAGGAGGAGAAGTTAGTAGAGCAGAAGGGAAATAATTTCTTCCTTCCTAACGGTGCTTTGATCCCTTTTGATTTGTCTCAACCGATCCGTCATGTGGTGGCCTCATACCAACCACCAACTCCTAAGAAGGCATTATTGGTCTCTGTGGATTTTCCGTTATCCTGTGGAACTCTGCAACCTTGGTATCCCCCAGCTATCACTTCTTCCAGCTTCCCTGGCACTTATCAATCTGATCCAGCTAGGAAACGTCATGAGGAACCAAAACCTCATAAGTCTCCTCCTGTTCCATCCTCCATTCTGCGAAAGCCTGTTAAACGTCAATCTTCACCTGAGCCTCCTTCCTCTGATGTGGAAGACATGGATGTAGAAAGGGAAACACTTATGGAAAGGTTCCAGGAAAACTCTGATCCTCCCCCTCTTCAACCTGCCCAACCCTCAGATCCTCTTCCATCACCTATTACACCTGATCTTCCTCCCTCCACCCAGCACAAAGTTTGATTTGAGAGGGGCATTTCCAAGGACTACCCTAATGCTGTGGAAGGAGTATTAAAGAAAATTTCTGATCTTAAAATCCCCAATCTATCTGTGGCTGAACTCCTGTCGATCTCTCCATCTGTGGCAGAAGGGATGAAGAAATGGGTTTCTCGTTGACGTGTGGAGATTGGTCCGGAAAAATTAAAGGTCTCCTCTGGTACTCTGATAGAGGATTCTGGTGGAACAGATCCCTCTTCAGATACCAACCTGTATTCCTGTCCTCTTGGTTTTCTTCCATGTTGTCTTGGTGATTCAACTAAAACAGTTTCTCTCCTTGTGTATTTGGGTTCTCAGCTCAACTTGATTTTGGACTCCATGGCCTGCAAGCTTAAACTTAGCCCAAGGGTCAGTTTCAACTCTGCGGTTTATGGAATTGGGAATCAGTCCTGTGAACTGGTTGGTATTGCTGAGGATATTCCTGTTTGAATTGGTTGAAATATTGTTGGCACCTGTCACTTCTGGATCACTCGTCTGGATGGTCCCATAATCTTGGGAAGGCCTTTCTTAATGGACTTTGGTGCTACCCTGATGTTTTCTGATCAAGTTGGGGAGAGAATTCTCCTCCCTGATGCTGATGGCAGAAATATTGAATTTCCCCTTTGTTCTTTGGATTCTGGTCGTTGGGAAAGAGACTTCCCTGGTCACCCTCCCAAATCTTTCCTGAAAGGAAAGCAGAAAGAAAACTCTCATTCCTTTCATCCTCATTTTTTAGCAGAATAGTTGGCCCTACTGATAGTTGTAGTTCTCCTCAGCCTCAGACTTCAACTCATGGACCAACTCCCACCTCAGAGGCATATCTTTCTTTTTCCTCATCATTTCCTTCTCATCCAAATAAGATCAAAACCCAAACACGTGAAAAATCCAAAAAATCCAAAAATATTTCTTCTCTGTCTGGATCTGTTGTATCTTCTTTTTATTTTCCTTTTCAGCCTGATCACTCATCCTCTATTCCGGTTTTGAATCTCCTCAATGAGTCTAAACTAGATCTCAATCTTGATTCTTTTCTTGGTAGCTTTGGTATGAAGGAGTCTGGTCTTAGGTGGAGGCAATTTGGGGTAGAAGTAAGTCCTCCCAATTGTGCACCACCAAGGGCTTCTACTACTGTCGTTTTGAAAACTCTACCCTGTGCCACACATGTGAGCAATGTGTTATCTTTTGGAACCTCTTTTATGGAGAAGGCACCTTTCAAGGACGTAGCAGAACATTGGACTTGGAAGATGTTGAAAAATGGCCTCAGTTTTTGTAGTCAGGTCTCACTGGTCAATGCTTGGAGGAAGCAGGGATTCCTCTCCTTTGCCACCAAGTACAAACCAGTTTCAAAGAAGGCCCAGCCAGTCAACCAACCAATGCCTCTCAACCTCAACCTTCCTCTTATGCGTCCTCCGCTATCCCGCAATCCTTACTGTGGTCTATCCAAATCCCTCACTGGTCCATTTATTCCCTCTGTTTGGGTCACTGAAGAACGTCTGAAAGTGGTCAATTTTGGTCCAGATGGATGGCTTCTTCCTGATGAGTTAAATTTGATCAAAAATATCTTGTATCTAAGGGAAAAATCTATTGCATTCTGTGAAGAAGAGAGAGGACTCTTGAAAGAATCCTATAGTCTTCCTTACATCATCCCTGTAGTTGAACATGACCCTTGGCAAAAGAAAAAGATCCCAATCCCTGCTGCTAAAGTTGACAAATTCATCAAGTTGGTCCGCAAACGAGTCCAAACCGGTTTATAAAAACAATTGAATTCTAGCTATTCCAGTCCTCTTTTCTGTGTTCTAAAGAGTAATGGTAAACTTAGAGTAGTTCATGATCTCCAACCTCTTAATAAAGTTACTATTAAAGACTCTGGAGTGCCGCCTGCCACTGAAGAATTTGTTGAATCCTTCTCTGGGAGAGCTTGCTATGGTCTAGGTGACATTATGGGTGGCTATGACGAACAATCCTTGCATCCTATTTCTTGTCCCCTCACTACTTTTGATACTCCCCTTGGTCGATTTCAGCTGACTCAATTGCCTCAAGGTGCCACCAACTTGGTTGCAGTCTATCAGGCTCAGATGACGTGGATCCTCTAGGACAAAATCCCGGATCATGCGGGTATCTTGATTGATGATGGTGGGATTAAAGGTCCAGTCTCTGACTATGATAATGAGCTGTTACGTTGGCACTCAGGAATCCAACAATTTATCTGGGAGTATGCTACTTTCTTGGAAAGAATTTTGTTTCAAATCAAGGAATCTGGCCTTACTGTCTCTGGATCAAAACTTGCAGCCTGTGTCCCTGCCTTGGAAATCTTTGGTCATATAGTCTGCAAGGACGGAAGAAGGATGGCACCCCCTAAAGTCAACAAAATCATCTCCTGGCCTACCCCAATAAACCCAACGGAAGTTAGAGGTTTCCTAGGTGTTGTAACTTATGTCAGGATCTTCATTCCCTCATTATCCAAAATCTGTATTCCCTTGCGTCGCTTAACCAGGAAGGATGCTGAATGGATTTGGACACAAGACTGCAAACAATCATTTCAGTTGCTCAAAACAATTGTTGGGAAAGACATTGTTTTGAAAAAGATCACTTATGGACCCGGAGCCGGCAAGATCAAGCTGGCAGTGGACTCAAGTTATCAATCTGTTGGGGCTGTTCTTACCCAGGAAGATGAAAATGGTTTGGATCGTCCTGCTCTGTATGAATCTCTTCTTTTCTCAGATGTGGAATCCAGGTACTCCCAGCCAAAACTGGAACTTTGCAGTGTGGCCCAAATGTTGAAGAAGCTTCAGACTGTCCTTTGGGGTCAACACTTCAAGTTACAAGTTGATGCACAATCTATCATTAAAATGATCAACGCCCCCAGCCTTCCAAATGCTCCAATGACTTGTTGGGTGGCTTTCATCCAGTTGTTCTCTTTTGATATTGTTCACAGGCCTGGAAAATCTTTCACCATGCCCAATGGTTTATCTTGACAACCTATGGGAGACGATGAATCAGAGGTTGGAATGGATTTCAATGAGGAAGAACCCTTTGTCCGCCCTTTCTTTGCCTTCTCCTCCCAAAATTTCTCTGGTTTCCAGCAAGGTTTCTGGCTCAAGTTGGAGCAGTACCCTTCAACTCTCCAAAGACCCCCTGATCTCTCTGCCAAAGAATTTTGGTCCCTTAAAAGGAAGTCCTCCAACTTCTTTTTCCAAGGTTCTAGGCTTATGAAAAGAGCAACTCCTTGTGCACTTGTTGTGGTCTTTATCCCTTCTAAGCAAGATTTGATCCTGGAAAATATCCATGAAAGCCTTGGTCATCGTGGGGAAAAGGAAACTTATTGACAAATGTCCAAACAATTCTGGTGGCCATCCCTGAAAAAATCCGTTGCTCAATGGTGTAGGAGTTGTGAAGTGTGCCAGAAGTGTGATCTTAGGCGCCCGGCCAAAATTTGTTACCCCACTGGAGAGTCCACTGTCTTTGGGAGGATTGCTATGGATGTGGTTCACATTAAGGCTGGTGGAGCTAAGTACCTCATTGTGGCTAGAGATGATTTTTCTGGATGGGTTGAAGCAAAGTTTCTTAAGAACCTCAGCTCTGAATCAGTAGCAGCTTTCCTTCATGAGACTTTGACAATGCTTTATGGATTGGCCCAATCTTATTCTACGGATGGTGGCTTGGAATTTGGTGGCAAACTTGCTGAAATGATCCGATTGCTCCCTGGACAAAATAGAGTTATTACTCCTTATTATCCTGAAGGACAAGGAATGGTGGAAAGATGCCATGCTCCTTTGAAGGCTGCTCTCGTCAAATTGGCTGGTGAAAGTGGCAAGAATTGTCAAAATTTTCTCCCCTTGGTCCTCTTCTCTGATCAAATTTCCACCAAGCGAACCACTGGTTACTCTCCTTATGAAATAATCTTTGGTCAGAGGGCTGTTCTTCCTCTTGATCTTGAAATGGAGTCTTTCTTGGGCATCTCTTGGGAAACAGTTTCCTCAACTACTGACCTATTAGTTGCCAGATCAAAGCAACTGGAGCGGGGTGAAGATATTTGTAACAAAGCTTATCAGAAGATGATGGAATTAAGAGCAAAATCAGTTCAGTATTGGGAAGATAAACACCTAAATCAAATCAGGGACCCTTTAAAACCTGGTGACCTGGTATTGGCTTATAATTGTTCCTTGGAAACTCAGTGGGGAAAGCTTTTCTCTAACCGCTGGAATGGTCCTTACCGAGTAGTCCGTCAAGTTAAGGGTGGATCATATCTTTTGGAGGAGCTGGATGGTACTCAGATGGCCAGAAGGTTCTCTGCTGATCAGGTCAAGAAATTTCACTCTCGTGGAAGCAACTTGGTCGAGAAGTAAGTCCTCCCAATTTTGCACCATCTGGGCAAGATCCTTGTTGTTTTGTGAAAACTCTACTTCATGCCACGCCCGTGAGCACTTGGGACGCCTCCTTCATTTTATCTCAGCCACTTCTAGGATTTTTGGTCGGATTGACATATTTTTTCTCAACAACTCTTGAGATCAAAATGGCCATTCTTTGGTTTCAATCATCTGTCTTTCCTTTCTTTTTCTATTGCATCAAACTCGGGAGCAGACTAGGGACAGTCTGTAAGTTGGGGAGAGATGTGGTGCCCCATCCTGGACACCCTGGCCGCCTTGAGACCTCAACCCATAAACTGTTCCTCAGGCTCATCAAAACCGTCCTTCATCCGCGCGCTGCGCTTCCTTTTTCCGCGTGCGTTGCTGTTGAGATTTCATGGCAGAGGAATCACGTTCACCCAGGGCCACTCAACTTATACTCTCACCCCCGGAACTTTCACGACCGGGGATTCAATTCTCACCCGCTCACTTCCCTCTCAGTGAGGGCTTACTGGGGTAAACTGACATGAACTCGCTTCATTGCCTCATCTTGATCCAACTAAAAAACCATTGAACCGACTCACTCACCAAATCACCAAAAGTCAAGACCACTCAATCAACAACCTCTTCCAAAGTCCTCATTTGATCACCACAGTCTCCTTGCTGCTCCTCATATCTTTTCTTTTTCATTTCCATTTTCTTCGCTTCTTATTCTTCAATCTCCTCCAATTCACTTCTGCCTGAAATTGTGCCTGGTGAGATCTCTCTCTTGTGCTGCTCAATATACATATATATACTTCGCCTACTCACTCTACTTGCTGTTCTAGCTTGCTCAACTTCAACCTCACTTCAACCTCAAGAACCAGTCAACCAAATGATCTACTTTCCCTCTTGTCTCCAATAATGACTCTTGCAGTCTTTTTTTCCTGTTTGTCATCGTGTCTCAAGCCATTTCCTATTACTCTTGATTTTTTCTGATCTCTTGCTATCTTTGATGTTCTTAGCTCTCAGCTCTGTGATCAATTCAAGCTTGTATTATCTCTTTACGGTTAAAAGCCAAAGGACGGATTCAATCAAGCTCAACCAACCTTTGAATATTCTGCTGAGAGAGGATCCTAACTGGGCGCCATGGACATCTTCAAAGAAAAACATGCTTAAGACTGCTCTTGAAACGATTCCATTACTTGGAGACAACAACTACGGCATCTGGCGAGATAAGATGGATGCTGTTCTTGATTTCAGAGGATGTAAAACTTCCATGAATGACGAGACCACCGCACTGGAAACTTCTGTGAACGATGAGCTCAAACTTCTCATCATCTCAAAACTTGACTCAACTGCTCATGAGAATATCGTCACGGCCAAAAACAGAAACTTGGCAAAACTCCTATTGAAGGCTATTATTCATAAATTTGCATCATCCCAGGCATCGAACCAAGCCAGAGTGTTCAATAGTCTTCTTTATCTCTCATTCAATCACAAGGATATTGTCAAATTCATCACTAAGGTGAAGGTGTGTCTTAAGAAAATGGCCAAGGTTGGAATCCAGTTGCCAGACGACATCCTAGCCTACCTCATTCTCTTCAAGTTCCCAAACTCCATGGACAATTTTAAAAGGCAAATCATGCATTCAGATAAGGAACTCTCTGTCGAGTTTGTTCTAAATCATCTAACTCAACTGAACAACGAATCAATGGCCCAATCCTCCATTTCCAATTCAAGGTCAAAGGGTGACGTAGCTCTTTTTGGAGGAAAGACTGCTTCAAACTCAACTTCTATAAAAAAACCTGACCCAAAGCAATGTGTGGAAGTTTACCATCATCCCAGCCTCGACAACAATCACTCAGCCAAAGAATGTTGGCATCTTCATCCGGAAGTAGCACCTGAATGGTGGAGAGACAATCAATTGAAATGGAAAGCAAAAAAGAGCGGATCAAAAGGCAAGCCCAAGTCTCACTCTGCGCACTACTTGGCTCTACTCAATCTGTGGATCAAACATGGCAATCCAAACCAATGGTTCCTTCTCAATAGTGGAGCATCGGTTCATATGATCAACGATAGCCGTTACTTTGTCGAGATGGAACCATACTCCGGAGATCCCATCAGGACAGGCAAGGAAGGAGCAAGTTTACTAATAAAAGGAAAAGGTACCACAAGGCTTCACTGGGACAACCTCACGCTTGAACTTGGGGAGGCATTCTACGTGCCGGATGTGACTATCAATCTGATAAGCGCTGGTGCTTTGAATGGAAAGGGCTGCACAATTAGTTCCAGAGACAGAAAATTCTCAGTCTCACACGGTGGAAGAACTGTACTGACCGGACTAATCAAGGATAATCTGTACACTCTTCCGACTCCGTCTCATGGAATGGTTTCCTCCACAAAATCTCTTTTCTCATCTATTTCATCATTGCCAGAAGAAGCCCTACTTGAGATCCACCAAAAATATGGACATGCCTCACTTTCTAGACTGGCTCCTCTCATCCAACACATTCCGCCCAAAGTGAAGCAAAAATTTCAGTGTGTAGATTGCGTCAAGAGCAAAATAACAAAATCGTCCTTCAAACTCACTTCTACAAGATCCTCCAAAGCTTTCAATTGAATACATTTGGATCTCATGGGGCCTATTCGACCATCTTCCAAGTGCGGTCATAGGTTCATATTATCCTTAGTTGACAACGCTAGGGGATACTTGGCCGCCTTCCCTATTGCCTCAAAAGATGAAACGGCCGACATTATCATCAGTTTACTTGAAAAAAAAAATCACCGCCGCGGGTTTTATCCGTCCGAGGTTTGCTCTGACGCAGGAACCTAATTTGTCAATAAAAAGTTGACCTCCTTCCTAGAAGAACAACACATCACTCATATCGTCTCAGAACCGTATCATCCGGAGCACAATGGCTGAGCAGAGCGTGCTAATCAAACCATCATCAAATCAACCCAAGCAACCATTAAAGACGGCCGTCTACCCTCTTTTGTGTGGCATGAAGTTTTGAAGGGATGTTGCCTGATGCTCAATCACATTCCCCTGAAAGGCAAAACGGTGACTCCTTGGGAGAAGATACACCGCCGAGCTCTTCCATCCACTTTCTTGAAACCTATTGGAAATCCTTGCATCTATCTCATCAATAAAAGACAGAAAGGACTTAAATTTGATTCAAAAGGCAAAGAGGGCATACTTGTAGGCTTCAATCAGCTTCTCATGTCATACCAAATTCTAACCAAAAATGGTTCTGTTATATCTTCTAAGCATGTCGGATTCCTGCGCATGCCTCCATCCAAGGCTTGCGGACCACACTTCAACATTGACTCCATCAATTCCAAAGCGGGTAACACTGACCCCACGCCAGCTCCAGATCAAACTCCTGAAGAACATCCTCACCGCCCAGCACCGTGGACGGGGTATAGAGACAGGTCCAACAAATCAATGAGTTCAGACGAGGACACCAAATCAATGAGTCAGTCGTCCGACGATGCAACCTTGAATTATCCTGTTTGTGCAGTGCAAGAAAACCCTAGACAGTCTCAGGAGGCTGGTCGACTGGATGAGAAAGCTGCCACTTCTGCTGGGCAAACCCTTTGGGATAGTTTGAGGATTAAACCTCCGCACTGTTATGGTTTCTTTCATTTCTACAAGCCCAAGACTTACAAGGATGCCCTTCACTGCGATGAATATCTAGAATGGATCGAGGCGATGGACCTTGAACTGGGATCGACCAAGGATCTCAATGTGTGGGAAGAATGTGATGGCCCCAATCCAAAGAATGCGCTCAAGACCACATGGGTCTATAAAATCAAACTAGACTGCCACGGCAACCCGATTAGATATAAGGCCAGGCTGTGTGTGCAAGGGTTCAATCAAGTTCAGGGCTTAGACTACTCTGAGACGTTTGCGCCAACCGGTAAACCGTCAACTTTAAGAATTCTGCTTCTCTATGCAGTGAAATCAAGGCAGAAGATCCGGCAGTTTGATGTCAAGAGCGCCTTTCTCCACTCACCAATCAATGAGGATGTAATCATTCAAACCCCAAAAGGTTCAAAAAGAAAATGCCGATTCCTCAAATTACGGAAGTCACTTTACAGCCTCAAACAGGCTCCCAAGAATTGGTATGAGACTCTGACGGCTTGGTTTGGGTAAGTAGGTTTTAAAGAATCTGGGTCCGATCCGTGTCTCTATCTGTCTGAAGATGGCAGATCTTGAATATTCTTCCATGTAGACAACTTAGTTCTGGTTGGCAACAGTGAGGATTTTGAAAGAAAGTTTCTAAAGCGTTTCGCCGGCTCGACAGCAAAGGATCTGGATACCATTCTGGGTATGCGGATAGAGGTGAAAGAAGATGAAATTCTTCTCAGCCAACCCAAGCATATCAAGCGCGGTCTCAAGGAATTAGGTCTGGAAGATGCAAAGCCCAGCAAAACTCTACTCACTCCCAATTTACAACTCAAACCGGCAACTGACAATGAATATGAGCAATTCAGGGCCCTGAATGTGAACTACCGATTGGCTATTGGCTTACTCAATCACATTGCCTGTTACTCTTGGCCCAATGTAATTTTTGCCGTATTGAGCCTGTCCAGATTCAAAGTCAAGCCGGGCATAAACCACTGGAATGAACTCAAAAAGACTTGGAAGTATCTCGAAGCAACTTCTAACATCAAACTTTGTTTGAGGGCAAATGATGCAGACTCCTTAACCTCAGCCTTTTCCAACGCATCATGGGCTGATGATCCTGACACTATAAGATCTCAGACGGGGTACTTGTGTTTGTTTTATTGATGCGTTGTGTCGTGGAACAGTGGCAAGCAGAAAAACATCACTTACAGCTCTACTGATGCCAAGCTCAATGCTCTTGTTGACGCATTCCACAAATCCACATGGATCCATTCTCTGGCGTGTGAAATTTTCTCAACCGGCACCTCACCCATTGCTCTTCACACTGATAACAGTGGCCTCATTGACAAACTTGAGAAATTTGGATCTAACTCAAAGACTCGTCATCTGGATCTCAAGACCAAAGGGATGAGGGAGGAGCTCAAGGCTGGAAACATCTCTGTCAAACTCATCAAGTCTGATCAAATTCCGGCAGACGCTCTCACCAAGAGCTCCAATATGGCAAGCTTAAAACGACTCCAGCTTTCCTTCTCATCCATGGCGTCGGCATGAGGCTAGCTTTTACTTTTTTGCTTGTGTTCATTTTCTCTTTTGTTTCTTTTATGTTTTCTTTTTTTTTCTACTCTCTCTGATGGGCTTCCAGAACTCTGGATCTCTCCAGGCATGGGGCGTGTTGAGATTTCATGGCAGAGTAATCACATTCACCCAGGGCCACTCGACTTATACTCTCACCCCCGGAACTGTCACGACCGGGGATTCAATTCTCACCCGCTCACTTCCCTCTCAGTGAGGGCTTACTGGGGTAAACTGACATGAACTTGCTTCATCGCCTCATCTCGATCCAACTAAAAAACCATCAAACCGACTCACTCACCAAATCACCAAAAGTCAAGACCACTCAATCAACGACCTCTTCCAAAGTCCTCATTTGTTCACCACAGTCTCCTTGCTGCTCCTCATATCTTCTCTTTTTCATTTCCATTTTCTTTGCTTCTTATTCTTCAATCTCCTCAAATTCACTTCTGCCTGAAATTTTGCCTGGTGAGATCTCTCTCTCGTGCTGCTCAATATACATATATATACTTCACCTACTCACTCTAATTGCTGTTCTAGCTTGCTCAACTTCAACCTCACTTCAACCTCAAGAACCAGTCAACCAAATGATCTACTTTCCCTCTTGTCTCCAATAATGACTCTTGCAGTCTTGTTTTCCTGTTTGTCATCGTGTCTCAAGCCATTTCCTATTACTCTTGATTTGTTCTGATATCTTGCTATCTTTGATGTTCTTAGCTCTCAGCTCTGTGATCAATTCAAGCTTGTATTATCTCTTTAGTCACGCGTCCTTTATCCGTGTTGCTCATCATCCTTGCCGTTGCGTGTTGCTTGTCATCTCCGCCGTTGTCATAGCGCGTCCTCATCTTTGTTGTTGCGCGTCCTCATCTTTGTCGTCGCGCGTCCCAATCTCCTCATTGCTACCGTCGCGCGGCGCTCATCCATGATTTACCAAATCCATCCCGGCTGCACCCCCAAGCATTTGGCAAATCCTTGGATCCGTCAAATCTCCCATCTCACTTGATCTATCAGTCGTGAATCTCAAGGCCATCAGGATTTACTCAACCATCTCAAGCCAATATCCTATCCGCCCATCTGCGCTCTCATGGACGTCATCCGTCACCTTTCCTGGGGCTCTCCCACCCGCTTCTGCCTGCGGAAGGGGTGAAGAGTGCCAACTACCACCCGCAGACATCCGCGGCGTTTTGGTTCATTTCTCTTTCCCACCCTGTCTGCCTTTGGACAAGGGGTGGGTGACTCTTGTATTGTTGCGCGCGCCCATCCACAGACGGACGCAAGTGACCACATGGTTGTCTTCCCTTTTCCGCTCTATTTGTAGAATCCGTTGTACATAGTCTAACAAGGCCTCCTGCCCATATAAGGAGGGGCTCTCCCCTGCCTTTTTGATCATCATTGGAGCATGGAATTATCCAGCATGAAATCAGCACACCTTTGATCCTTAAGCCTCCATACTCAACCCTTGATCCCTGATCCTTATCACCAACCAATAGCCTTGCTGGTTGAAGAAAAATTCTGTCTGTTGGAATTTTTGAGTGTGTCATACCACTCCTTGATCCCTTTCTCTGACCATACTGGTCCTGATCCCTGATCACCTTTCTGGAGCCAATCACGATTGATTGAAGAGGTCTTATTAAGCTTAAAGACCTGGAGTGTTATACCTCCCCTTAGCTTCTTTGGAGTTGCATTCTGCCAGCCTACTCTTGAGTCCCTTGAGAAGTGTTGAGGTTATCCTTGCTTCAAATCAGTTACTGTTTGCTTTAGAGCTTCTTAAACATTGTGCTTTGTCCTGTACAGCCACCAACAGTTATCTGGTACCCTTCAAGTGCTTGATTGCGGAGAGTTGGGCAGGTTCATTGAGAACCTGGAGGTTGCTTGGGTTTGAGTTGATCATCCCCAATCTTCTTCTGACAACCAGAGTTATTAGCGTGTGGGCGTTGTTTACATACAACAGCTTTTGTTCTTTGAACTCTAAGGGGACTTTAACTTCTTTTGTTCTAGTTTTTCCCTGCATAATCTTGTCTCAGATAGTGCTTTTCCATCGCTACCAAACTATTATCATCCTTATCCTCTACTCCTTGATTCCTCATTAACCAGGTTCTGGACCTTGATCTTGGTTACATTTAAATATTTTTGTAACACTCAGGAGGGCAGCCTAAACAGAACCTTTTCCCTCTGCAGAACTGCCACGGCCTAGCACCATTTGGAGTCTTACAGCAAAGCCGTATTACAGGGCATTGTGCGTTCCGGACCCGTCACTGGCAACCATCCCTTGGGCCAACAAACTTGCAGAGGTGGTAAGGGGCCTCAAGGCCTATCTGGAGAGTATTCAGCATCCTAGCGCGTCTGTGCCGCGGGTGCGCACGTATGGGCACAATGACAATTGTTGGCGGCTGGGACACAAGGGTTGGACAATGGATTCAAAAGTGGGACCGGTTTCCTTGGTGGAGGCGGGGTGCGTGTTGGGGAAGCGGGTCTTGGCAGAACTGGTTCAGCCTGCTGATAGGAAGCAAGCAAGGACAAAGGAACGGGGAGCAGATACTCCATGCGTGTTGGGGAAGCGGGTCTCAGCGGAACTGGTTGAGCCTGCTGATAGGAAGCGAGCAAGGACAAAGGAATGGGGAGTGGATACTCCGTGTGTGTTGGGGAAGCGGGTCTCAGTGGAACTGGTTCAGCCTGCTGATAGGAAGCAAATGACAACAAAGGAACGGGGAGCGGATACTCCGTGCGGTTCAGGAACCAATGAACAGCGGATAGGTCTTGCGGAGAGGGAAGGAGTGGCAGCAGTGGGAAAGGGCCAAGCGTTGGAGGATTGTAACCAGGACTGGGCCTCTTTGATGGCGGGAGAATGCATGCTGGACGGAAGGACGTGGTGGTGGCAAGGAGGATGAACGCGGAATGGAAGGATGAAGGGCATGGGGAGTGCGGGATGGATTGACAGAGGACGGGCCCATTGCCATCATGGCTAGGGAGGTTTTGGCATTGGTGCAACGGACACTTGTGGCGGGGCGTCAGGTGCAGAAAAGGGAAAGATTGGGCGCCGACAAGATGACTGGGAGAAAGGAAGTAGGGGTTGCAAGGGCTTTAGCGGCAGAAGGTGCATTGGGAAGGAAGTTTGGGGGATTGGTCAGTGGAACCTACCTCTGTGGGATTGGTTGAGACTGTCAGCTGAGGACAGCAGCCAAGTTGGGGGGGAAGCTAGCACAGGAAGGGACGTAAAAAAAAAACTTTTTCTTTTTGGGTTTGGTTTCCTTTTTGGGTTTGGTTCTTTTATCTTTCTTCTCTTTATCAGTTGTATTCTCCAGGCAACTGTGTGGTGGTTTGGCTGGGGCGGTCCAGGTACCTTCCGGGGAACTTTGTTGGCTCAGGACGCGGGCGTGGATCTCATTCTCACCAGGATGCGGGCGCGGTGGAGCGGTGAAGCAGAGTTGCGGATTGGGCTAGTAGCTGGGGTGGACTGGGAGTAGGGGGGTGTTGAATGTTGAATGGTGAAAGGGGCCATAATGCCAAATGTGCCTTCACTCTTCTTTCCATCTCATCTCATCCTCTCATTCTGTCTCATGTTGTCTCAAGTTATGTTTTCTTCACCTCTTGTCTCCAACCGTGTGAGTTGTAGTGTGCCTTCTCAGCTACTTGAGCCCAGGGCGCTTCCCAATGCCAATGGGCGCGGACCTGAGTGATCCTTTTGTACCTTCACCGGCTCAGAACCAGGATTCTCTTCCCTTGTGCGGTTCAACAACTGTACCATCTACTTCCTGAGTTCTGGGCTGGGTAAGCAGTTTTCCCAATTGTTTTCCATATTTTTCTCTCAGTTCTACTGATCATCTCTGTCTCCTATTCTCCTCAAATATTAACCAGCTACTGTGCTGGGTGTGGTGTTGCTCTACTATCTAGTGGCTTCAAGCCTTTTCTATTCAGGTGTGACTCTTCTTCTTTGCTTTTTGTTTGTCTCATCTGGAATCTGAATCCTTTTCTATTCAGCTTAATTGCAACAGATTGACAGTCCCAATTGCACGACTCTGATTTGACTAGAAAAGGCTCCTGGCCATGACTGACCAGGAAGATAACCCCAAACTGAACATCCCTCTCCTCACCAAATCCAACTTCCCCAACTAGTTCATATGCTTAAAAAGCTATCTCAGAAGAAAGGGACTTCTCAAGCTCATTGAGGGTTACAACCCCACAGATGCGACCACCCCCACGCAAAAGAGAAAGATCTATGAGGCCTGCAACATTATCATTCAGCACCTGGGTGACATTGCTTTTGACGCCATGGTGAACAGTTCAAACAAATCTAATCCCCAAGCCATCCTGGAAGCCATCCACGACAGATACGCCTCTCAATTGTCCAACAACCGCGGCCGTCTCTGGTTGAATTTCATACACTACCAATACAAAGGGGATCTCTCTTAATACATCAATGATTGCCATAAGTTAATGAACAAGCTCTCTGTGGTCAAACTTGAAGTTCCTCAAGACATCCTCAGCTACACTATCCTGGCCAAACTGCCGACCACTTTCCACCACATAGTTGATACTCTCCTTCTGAATGACAGAATGCTGACCAACCCAACAGCTGTGCTTAACAAACTCAGGGAGGTTCTTCACCTGGAAATCTCTCAAAAGGAAGAGACACCTGAACCAAAAGAAGACACCACCTCTACTGCTCTGCACAACACTTCTCCACAAAAGAAATCAAAAACTAAACATCCTTTCTCCAAGGGTAGGCACAACCCACTCGCAAATCACCCGGAAGACCAATGCTGGTTCCTCCACCCAGAATTGGGCCCCAATCACTCCTCCTCTAGAGCTCTCTCTCATCTGCACTCGGCGACTGCTTCAACTGAAGCAACTAACTTGACCAACCCTGACTCACCTCAAGCATTCCTGAATTCTCAGCTATACTTCAAGGTCACCAAGACTCAAGCGCCGCCTCTCCCTGTGCTTGACTTGGGAGCCACGCATCACATTGTCAACTCTCCCTGCCTCCTCTGGGAATCAACACCAATAAGTCTGAAAGTGGGCACGGGGGCAGAAGGCACTGCACTGCTGGCCACAGCCATAGGCAAGGCCACGCTCTGCAATCACCTGGGCAAAGAAATCCATCTGGATAGCGTACTCCTGGTCCCTTCTCTGAATATCTGTCTGGTCTCTCTTCCTCAAATAGCGTCAAAATCAGCCATCATCAAACAAGTCATCCATTCTGGATACGACATCACCCTGGATCACTTCTCATTTGTGGGCACTGCCAGTAATTGCTTGGTCAAACTATGTGGCACCAAGTTAAAAAGCCCTGTTAAGAGCTTGGTATTCCTCAAAGAATCCCAAGCCATTCCTTGACATCTCCGACTAGGACATCCTCACGACGCCGCTCTCAAAACTCTCTTTCCTCAGAGCTCCTCTCATTCCAACCGCAACATCTGCAAGAGCTGCAAGATGACGGCTAAACCATTCAAGGGGCACTTTAAACCAGCCACCCGCTGTCTGGAAACAATCCACCTTGATCTTGTAGGTCCCTTTCTGGTTCTGTCAAACGGCGGATGCAAGTATTTCCTCACCTTTGTCAACCAATTCTTGGGCTTCAAGTCGGTTTCCTTCTTTTGCTCCAAAGATCAAGCTCCCGCGGCCATAAAGGACTTCATTAATCAATCAGAACGGTGACTCAGTGTCAAGGTTGCTACGGTTGTGTCGGAAAATGGGGGCAAATTTGTAAATGGGGAGCTTGGTGGGTACTTTAATCTTCATGGCATCAATCATCACCTGGCTCCAGCATAAACCCCTGAGCAAAAAGGCCTTGCTGAAAGAACAAATTGCTCCATTCTAGATAAAGCCCAATGCTTACTGGTGCAAAGCGGCCTTCCTCCCACCTACTGGGCGGAAGCAGTCAAGACTGCAACTGACCTCCTCAATGCGCTCCCTGTCTTATCCAAGGGCCGAGGAATTCCCTAAGAGATTTGGTTTCAGTGGCCGTTCAACCACCACTTCCTCAGACTGTTTGGATGCACCACCTATTTGCTTATTCCCAAGACCAGGCGCGGTTTCAAACTGTCTGCTAATGGAGATAAGGGTACGCTCCTTGGTTACGTGAATGATTTCTCATCCTAAAAGATTCTCAATCATCGCACCAAGCGGGTGCACTCAAGCGCCAATGTCACCTTCCTCAAGGACACCTTTGAGCACTGCGAAGTTGGAGCCTTGGAGGGCCCATGTCTTTTCCCTAATCCTCTACCGTTCACTACCGGAAAAGTCCTCCCTGACATTCCTTCTGAAACAACCTCAATCCCCGGTGCGGGACTTCCAAATGCTGAGAAAATTCCTGTTCCCAACCACAGCATAGTCTCCAATTGCAACATTCTCATGCACTCTCAACAGGAACCAAGGACCACAGAAGCTCAACTGAATCTCATGGATGCTGGCCTCCAGGATCCCAAGTCTCTAGATGAAGCCTTGCGCAGCCCTCACAGGCTGGAATGGATCGCTGCTATGGACAGGGAACTTCAAAATCTATTGGCATACAAGGTGTGGGAGGAGTGTGAGAAGAACAACTCTTTGAACCAACTGAAGTGCATCTGGTTTTTCCGAACAAAAAGGGACAAGGACAACCGCATCATTGAGTTCAAGGCCTGGCTTTGTGTGCAAGGTTTTCACCAAAGGTTTGGCATCAACTACACCAATGTGTTTGCGCCCATGGGAGATAGGTCGTCACTCTGACTTCTCATCTCACATGCCATCCAGCAAGGTTACAAATTCCACCAACTCAATGTGAAGTCGGCTTTTCTTAATGCTCCCTTAAGGGAGACCATTCATGTCCTGGCCCCGGAAAATGTCCCAGTGGCGCCAGGTAAGTCTCTCAAGCTCAAAAAAGCTTTGTACGGTCTGAATCAAGCACCTCAAATGTGGTAAAACACCCTGAGTAGTTGGCTCTCCCAGGAGGGATTTGTTTGCAGTGAGGCGGATTGCTGCGTGTTCTGGAAGGGCAACACTTATCTTTATGTGCAGGTTGACAACATTGCCATTTTCAGCCCGGACCCGCAGTCCTTCATTGACTCCATCCAATTTCGCTTCAAAATAAAGGATCTGGGCCAAGCATCCCTCCTTCTAGGGATGAATGTCACTCAGCGTCAGCACCTAATCCATCTGAGTCAAGCAACCTTCATATCCTCTTTAGTGGATCAATACCAACTTCCGCAACACAAAAAGTGCTTGACGCCCTTCAAGCCCTTTGGGAAATTGTTGCCGGTGTGGAAACTTTAGAGGTTGTCCCTCACGAAGTTGTCCCTAGTTCCGGAAGTTATTGATCAAAGCGTCTGTAAGGAGATTGGATGCAGCCGTTCCAGGAGAAAAGGAGAGAAGCGGGGGGAGGGATTCTGTTTTCCTAAGTCCGCTCCCCGCCTCCTGATGATATGATGGTAAGATGCCCCCCCTACAACCCGGAGTCGAGGGGAAAGGTATTTGAGCCCTCCCCCTCAACCCTAACCTAAGTACAAGCACAAAGACAGACTGGCAACCATGAAGAAGGAACCCTAGACCCAGAACCCTGACCCATCCCCCAACCCATACCCATACCCTATCCCCGCCAGCTTGCCTGCCATTACGCGCATCCGGTTCATCTTTTCGTGGCGCGGCCCTCCGCCGCGCGATACCCAAAGTTTGCCGCGCTTGCGCGCATCCACCCAACGCGCCGTCGTGGATTTCCCGTCCCGTGGCCGGCCCGCGCTTGCGCGCGGCTGCCCACGCATATAGCCCCGCTGTTGCCCCGCTTTTTCCTCCCCCGACTAGCCGTTCCAAGAACCTGGTTGGCCCAGCTCCATCCGTGAGTCGGACATCCAAGCGGTTTGGGGCCCGCCTCCCTTATTCAGACCCGGCCCGCAGTCGCGTGCTCGATCCCGCCGCGCCCACTGCTGAGCCCGCAGCCGCTACTGCTGAGGACAGGCGCACCCCCACTGCTGAGCCTAACCTACCAGATGCTGAGCGCGCAGGCCGCGACGCAGTCCCCGACCCGAGGCTATATAATGACACCACATCCCCCCCCAACTTGAGTTCTGTCCCCAGAGGTCCCTTCCCATCGCCACCTTGGCCGTCCTTCGCGCCCTACCCCCTCTACCAACTCTAAACTCCGCTCCGCATCCCTATCCCTCCACTCCATCGTCATCATGGTCCGCTGCGACTTCTGCGCCCAAAACGGGCTTGAATGCTCTATTGTGTCCGGCCGCCGCGCCTGCTCCACGTGCTGCCGCGGACACCGCCGCTGCTTGCTTAGCGAGGGTATACCCCGTGGCCCCAACCAATCTGGCTCTCTTCCTCGGCCACGCAAGCGGGCTCGTCCGGACCCGTTTGTGGTTTTGGATGACGACGCTATCTCGGAGGACTCGTGGACTCCTCCCGGATCACCTCCCCGCCGTCCTCGTCCCAACTCAGACCGCGACTCCTCTTCTCCGCTTCGCCGCGCAGGACCACCGCGTAAGGATGACTATCCAGACTTCGTGGCTTATCGGAGGGCATTGCGATTTTGGGCGGATCGCGTCCGGGTTACGCAAGGCACAAGGGACCCGCGAATCGACGAAATCCTTAGGCAATGCACTGCTCCGGCCCCGGCTCCTCCTCCACCCCCTGCTCCGGCTCCTCCGACTCCACAAGGCCCTACTCCTCCGCCCGCTGCTCCGACTCCTCCGACTCCACGAGGCCCTACTCCTCCGCCCGCGTCGCCGGTGGTCATCTCGTCATCGCCTCCTATTGGACTGTACCCTCCCGTTGGATCCCCTGAGCGCCCGTCCGCACCAGCCCCTCCTCCCACTGACTCTCCCGAGATCCCGGAGATTCCGGTCGTGATGGCGCTCCCGGCAGCCAGCTTCGAAGTTTTCGCGGAAAGGTTGACTACGATGCTCCGCCAATACCTTGCGACTCCCGGAGCCCAATCCTTGGAATCCCGGCGTGAACTCTTGGCGTCATTCCGGGCTCTACTGGCGTCATCGAGGGCGGAAATGGAGGAAATGATGAAGATGGCTTAAGCACCTCGGCCTTGTCCCCTCTTCCCCTTTTCTTTTTCTCTTCCTTCTTTTATCCGCTTTGTGTTGTACCGCGTTTCCCTATTCATTGAGAGAAATACACGCCCCAAACGCGAATTTGTTTTACCAAGAAAAAATCCGCGCCGCGCGCATTGTGAGGGCGAGAATGAGAGCCGGGTCTGCACCTGAGTGAGAACTAAGACGCGAGGTTGAGAACCGCGTCCGCGCCCAAGAAATGATAAAAAAAATGAGAAAATAAGAAAAAAGGTGACGAGTGAGAAATGATAGAAAAGGTGAAAGATTTCTTTTTTTTTTTTTATTTTTATATCCCATGGCCGCGCCCGCGCCCTATCCTCTAGTTCCCCCCCCCAACTTAGCTGCTGTCCCCAGTTGGTGGCTTCAGCCAATGCCATGAGGGTCGCGTCCGTCGCCCGATCTCCCTGCATTCCCCCAAACCATGCCGTCAGTGCCTGGCCCGTCCGATTCTCGGTCCCGGCGCGCTTCCCTTTCCTGTTTGGCGTCCGTCTCCTCCGCCGTCAAAAGGGTCTCGCCTCGGTTACAATTGCCCGACACATGACCTGCTCCCACCACCGCTTGTCCCCCACTTGCTCCCATCAGATAAATCCGCCGTTCACCAACTCCCGAACCGCACGGAGTATCCTCTTCTCGCTTCCCGCCGTTAGACTGAACCGGTCCCACCGATACCCGCTTCCCCAACACGCACCCCGCCTCTGCTGGCCTCGGATTGATTGGGTTTGCCGTCCGACTCTTGTGTCTTGTCCGCCCACCATCACCGTTGCTTCCACGCGCGCCCGTCCTTTCCGTTGCTGCCACTACCCTTTCCAAATGCGCGCTCTCCGCCGTCAAAGAGGTCTGGCTAGGGTCGTGATTCTCCAACGTGTGGTCCATCCCTTCCGCCGCCGCGTGTACCTTCTTTGCAAGATCCATCCGCCGCTTGCCAATTCCCAGTCCGCACGGAGCATCCGTTTCCCGTTCCGTTGTCCTCGCCCGCTTCCTGTCAGTAGGCCGCACCGGTTCCATTGAGTCCCGCTTCCCCAACACGTTCTTAGCCCCCCCTGGGGAAACCAATTCCGCGTTTGAATCCGCTTTCCGGTCCCTTTGTCCCGTCTGCCAACGGTTGTTGTCCTCCCCATTTGCATACACGTGGGGCGCAGAAGCGCTGGGGGACTGAATACTCCCCAGATAGGCCTTGAGGCCCCTTGCCACCTCCGCAAGTTCGCTAGCCCAAGAGATGGTTGCCGGTGGTGGGGCCGGAACATACTCTGCCCTGTAGTACTCCAGTTCCGCGTAGTCCACTTCTGCTTGCATCTGGGTCCCGTCGCGCGCGCCTGCCTTGTAACCCAATTCCGCGGATGGCTTGAGATTGTCCTTCCAAAAGCAAGAACCGTGCCTCCCCCATCTTTCCAGCATGTCCTCCTTCAGTTCGGGCCAATCCAGGTTCAGGTATCCTCCCATCTCCTCCACTTCCCAACGCGCTTCCGCATCCTCGATGAACAGGACGACATGGCGCACCTTCTCAAAATCCAAAACGCCTTCAGAGTCCGCGATTGTTTCATAACGTGAGATGAATCGCTCCACCTCCGCAATGTTGAGTCGAATATGCGGGTAAATCCATGGAGTAGCGCAGAAGCCGTTGGAGGAGGAAGGAAGAGAAGCGGCTGTTGGTAGCATCCGTGAGTACCTTTGAGAGACTTTGACAAAAGATATTTCCCGGCCAGACCCCCAGATGTGGAAACTTTAGAGGTTGTCCCTCACGAAGTTGTCCCTAGTTCCGGAAGTTATTGATCAAAGCGTCTGTAAGGAGATTGGATGCAGCCGTTCCAGGAGAAAAGGAGAGAAGCGGGGGGAGGGATTCTGTTTTCCTAAGTCCGCTCCCCGCCTCCTGATGATACAATGGTAAGATGCCCCCCCTACAACCCGGAGTCAAGGGGAAAGGTATTTGAGCCCTCCCCCTCAACCCTAACCTAAGTACAAGCACAAAGACAGACTGGCAACCATGAAGAAGGAACCCTAGACCCAGAACCCTGACCCATCCCCCAACCCATACCCATACCCTATCCCCGCCAGCTTGCCTGCCATTACGCGCATCCGGTTTGTCTTTTTGTGGCGCGGCCCTCCGCCGCGCGATACCCAAAGTTTGCCGCGCTTGCGCGCATCCACCCGACGCGCCGTCGTGGATTTCCTGTCCAGTGGCCGGCCCGCGCTTGCCCGCGGCTGCCCACGCATATAGCCCCGCTGTCGCCCCGCTTTTTCCTCCCCCGACTAGCCATTCGGAGAACCTGGTCGGCCCAGCTCCATCCGTGAGTCGGACATCCAAGCGGTTCGCGGCCCGCCTCCCTTAGTCAGACCCGGCCCGCAGTCGCGTGCTTGATCCCGCCGCGCCCACTGCTGAGCCCGCAGCGGCTACTGCTGAACCCGCAGCGGCTACTGCTGAGGACCGGCGCACCCCCACTGCTGAGCCTAACCTACCAGATGCTGAGCGCGCAGGCCGCGACGCAGTCCCCAACCCGAGGCTATATAATGACACCACACCGGTATTCAAAGAGGAGCATCGGCTCTTTATCAAAAGTGGTCTCAACTATAGAAAACTGGTTGGTGAGCTCACCTACATAAGCTGCAATACTCTGCCCAACATTACTTTTGCCACCAACTATCTTGCCCAATTCTTAAATGCACCCAGCAAAAACCACTGGGATGCTGGAATTCTGGCTCTCAGCTATTTGCAATCAACACCAGATGTGGGCCTCACATTCTCAAGAAAGCCATGCCAGACCGGACTCAGCTCATACGTGGACGCTGACTGGGCCACGTGCCCAACCACTAGAAGTTCAATCAGTGGCTTTATTGTCCTGTGGAACAACAATGTGATCAGCTGGAAATTGCGGAAGCAACTAACCGTTACGCTGTCCACCACCAAGGCCAAATACAAGGCCATTGCGGAAGCTGTGAAAGAGATCCTCTGGTTCAAATTGCTAACAGAGGAAGTGCTTGAGTCACCCATCAAGTCGCCCATCATTGTCCACAAAGACAACAATGGTTGTGTCAAACTTGCAACAAACTCCACTAATCACGCCGGCTTTTGAACAAAACACATCGAACTAAGGTTCCATTTCCTCAGGGAAGAAGTTGAAAAGGGCTCTATTGCCATCGAACGAGTTGACTCCAAGGGGAATCCCGCAGACTTTCTCACAAAGGCAGTCTCGCGTCTCTCTTTGCAACAAAAACTCAAGCAAATCAACGTTGGGTGCATCTTGCCAGAAGTTTGAAGGCAGGTAGGGTGTTGAACGTTGAATGGTGAAAGGGGCCATAATGCCAAATGTGCCTTCACTCTTCTTTCCATCTCATCTCATCCTCTCATTCCGTGTCATGTTGTCTCAAGTTATGTTGAGTTCACCTCTTGTCTCCAACCGTGTGAGTTGTAGTGCGCCTTCTCAGGTACTTGAGCCCAGGGCGCTTCCCAATTCCAATGGGCGCGCACCTGAGTGATCCTTTTGTACCTTCACCTGCTCAGAACCAGGATTCTCTTCCCTTGTGCGGTTTGACAACTGTACCATCTACTTCCTGAGTTCTGGGCTGGGTAAGAAGTTTTCCCAATTGTTTTCCATATTTTTCTCTCAGTTCTACTGATCATCTCCGGCTCCTATTCTCCTAAAATATTCACCAGCTACTGTGCTGGGTGTGGTGTTGCTCTACTATCTAGTGGCTTCAAGCCTTTTCTATTCAGGTGTGACTCTTCTTCTTTGCTTTTTGTTTGTCTCATCTGAAATCTGAATCCTTTTCTATTCAGCTTAATTGCAACAGGGGGGTGGTCTGGTAGTGCGGTAGGGTCAAGGTAGCAATGGAAGGACCTCTGGGGACAAAACTCAACTTGGGGGGGGATGTGGTGTTGTATTTATAACCTTGGATCAGGAGCTGCGTTGCGGGCAGCAACCCCCCCAGAGAATGCGGACCAAGTGATGGAGCTGGCCCAACCAAGCTCACAGGTGGCTATTCCGGAAGGCAAGGGCGGGGAAATCAGGGGTTATACGCGCTGGGGAGGTTTGGGGGGCGTACGCGCGGGCCAACCCATGGATTTCAGCATCCATGGACGCGCGCAGACGGATAAACCCGGGGGGCTCCAAGTAGGGCGCAGCGGAGGTTTGCGCGGGCATAAGCGCGGGCCGAATCACGGATTGCGGGACCTGCAGACGCGCGCGGATGGATAAACCCGGGGGGCTTTAAGTAGGGCGCGGCGGAGGACTGCGCTATGAGAAGGACAAACCGGACATATGCAATATTGAAGGGGAGGGTTTTGGAGGGGGTAGGGTTAGGGTGGAGCTAGGGTTCTGTACTTGGGGTCATATTTCATCTATCTTGTTGCTTGTGGTTTTACCTAGTTTAGGGTTGAGAGGGAGGACTTAAGAACACCTCACTCTCAACTCCTGGTTGGATCATCTCATTATTTTGGATCATCACAACATACAGGCTATTGGATTACCATACATATCATATAGTTCATATCACCAGACCGCCAGGAGATGGTCTTAGAAGGATTGGAAGGAAGGAATTTATCTTATCATCACTCTCTCTATTCTTAAGCTCATCACATCCAATCTCCTTACAGACGCTTACACCAATAACTTCTGGAACTTGAGGACAACTTTGGGGGTATCACCTCTCTTGTTTCCACAGCGGTGGTGAGTTTTTGAATGAATTCCTGTTGATGTACTTCAAGTCCAATTCAATCAAAAATCTAATCAGCAAGCCTTATCATCCCCAACACAACAGAAAGGCCAAACGTGCCAACAGGACTATCATGGAATCCCTCAGATCAGTCTTCAGCGGGTCAACCATCCTCAAAAGCTATTGGCACGTGATCATTCAAAGCTGCTGCTTTGCACTGAATCAAATACCAACAATCAAAGGTGACAAAACCCCCTGGGAACTGATGCACAAGGCCAGCATCCCTGCCAACTATCTCAAACCACTTGGATCTAGGGCTATTTATCTTCTCAGCGATTCCAAAATCCCTTCAAAACTGTCAGACAAAGCCGCTGAAGGAATCCTAATTGGCTAAAACCCTTGGAAGCTGTCCTACAAAATAATCTTGATGTCTGGTAAAATTATCAAAACTAAACATTTCAAGTTCTTGAAGACCAACAAATCACCCCTAGAACCCATCAGCAATCTAGATACTTCAATCCCCAACTTTTCTTCCACCAATCCTTCTCAATCAACTCAGACCATAGCGCATCAAAGCTCTGCTTCTCCCAAAGAAATAAAACCTTCCATCATTAACTCACCAGGTTCCTCCAACACTGAAACCAATGACTCAGATCAAACAATCCAAAACTCACTTTGTCCACACTTAAGAGAATTACATCTCCTCAAACCTCCCAATAGATATGGCTATTATCAGTCTAATGAAATTTCCTCCAACATTAAAGAGGCCCTCAAACGCCCTGAATGGATTCCCTCTATTAACAAAGAGCTGAATATGGCCAAGGACTTCAAAGTCTGGGAAGAAGCTGATGAATCCAAGGTAACCAACCCCCTAGACACTACATGGAATTTCCAATGTAAGCAAGACCTGCAAACTGGCGTTGTCACTATCAAGTCCAGGGTCTGTGTCCAGGTTTTCAATTCAAGGTACAGAATTGATTACCTGGATAAATTTGCACCCACAAGAAAAATTGCCTCCCTGCAAGCTCTCCTAGCCTAATCAGTAGATAAGCAACTACCCATCCTGCAATTAAACGTGAAAGGTGCCTTCCTCCACGCACCCCTCAACAAAAAATTTTATATCAAAAAACCTGTCAGATCCAAGAGATCCTGCAAATTCCTCAAGCTAAATAAATCTCTATATGGCTTGAAACAAGCTACTCTCAACTGGTATAAAACTCTAGCCAGGTGGATCAAAAGCAAAGGTTTCAAGGAAAGCAACTTGGATCCCTGTTTGTATCTCCACAAAGACTCTTTCACCAGCCTCTTCTTCCATTTCAATTATTTTGTGGTTGTAGGGAATTTCAAACAATTCAAAGCAGCCTTTATTGAGAAATTACAAGACTCCTCTGCCCACAATGTCAATACACTTCTAAGAATGAAATTCAATGTGGTGTTGTATTTATAACCTTGGATTGGGAGCTGCGTGGCAGGCCGCGACCTGCCCAGGGAACGCAGACCAAGTGATGGAGCCGGTCCAACCAAGCTTGCGGGTCTCCAGTCCAGAAGGCAAGGGCAGGGCAATCAGGGGTTATACTTGCCGGGGAGGTTTGCATGGGCATAATCACGGGCCAACTCACGCATTGCGGGATCCAAGGTTTGCATGGGCATAAGGGCGGGCCGACTCACAGATCCCCAGATCCAAGTTTTGCGCAGGCATAAGCATGGGCCAACTCACAGATGGCAGGATCCGCAGATGCGCAGGGACAGATGAACCCGGGGGGGCTCCGAGTAGGGCGCGGCGGAGGGCTGCGCCATGAGAAGGACAAACCGGACATACGTGATATTGAAGGGGAGGGTTTTGGATGGGGTGGGTGGTATGGGGTAGGGTTAGGGTGGAGCTAGGTTTCTGTAATTGGGGTCATATTTCATCTATCTTGTTGCTTGTGGTTTTACCTAGGTTAGGGTTGAGTGGGAGGACTCAAAAACACCTCACTCTCAACTCTGGGTTGGATATCATTGGATTATCATCTCATTACCATCAGATTATTGCATTATCAGATTATCATATATCATCATCACCAGACCACCAGGGAATGGTATGGGAAGTATTGGAAAGGAGGAATTTATCTTTTCATCACTCTCTCTATTCTTAAACTCATTGCATCCAATCTCCTTACAGATGCTTAGACCAATAACCTCTGGAACTTGAGGACAACTTAGGGGGGTATCACTGCTCTCGTTTCCACATTGACTGTGGCAGGAATTTCATCAGCCTGTTGCTTCCCAATCACATCAAAAAAGGCTTGGAAGAAATTAAACTGACAAAAGCCAAACCTCAAAACAACCCCTGTGCACCTGGTCTACATCTAACGCCAGCAACCAACAAAGAAATTGAAAAATTCAAAGAGCTCAAAATCAATTATCAATCTCCTATTGGCCAACTCAACTTCATTGTAAAACTTTCCAGACCTGACATTAGCTTTGCTGTGTCCAGCTTGGCAAGATTCTCCAAAATTCCCAGTATCAGACAT
The DNA here is from genome assembly GCA_025617555.3 of Puccinia polysora. Classification (NCBI taxonomy): domain Eukaryota; kingdom Fungi; phylum Basidiomycota; class Pucciniomycetes; order Pucciniales; family Pucciniaceae; genus Puccinia; species Puccinia polysora. The sequence goes on from CM062620.1 coordinate 6,584,189, forward strand.
TGGAAAGAAGTTGTTCACGTCTGGAGATACCTACTGAACACCATAGACTTCAAGCTTGTCATCAGGAGCAAGTTGGCCGCCAACCATTTGGTCATCTACATTGATGCCACCTGGGGAGACAACCCCAATACTTGCTTGTCACAATCAGGGCTCTTATGCCTCTTCAAGAGCAGTCCCATCTATTGGACCAGCTGGTGCCAATGCAGCATAGCCCACTCATCTACTGAATCCAAGTGTAACTCACTCTCAACTGATCATCTTGAAGGAAAATGGCTTCATCATCTGCTAAGCAAAATATGGCGACAACCTTTGGATCAACTGGTACATCTCATAGACAACAACGGTCTTGAATACAAGCTCAAAAAAATTTGGAACCAAGTCCCATGCAAAACACATTGACATCAAACTAAAAAGTCTTCATAATGAACTAAACAATGGTACCATCAAGGTGAAACTGATTGTCTCACAAGAAATTCTGGCTGATGCTCTCACAAAAGCTGTCAGAAACACAGCTTTCAAACGGCTGGCTCAGTATTTAAACTCATGAAATCTCTTGATTTAGAGTTGAGCCGGCGTGTTAATTCTTTTCTCCACTGTTCTTCTTTCTGCCTTTCATTTCTTTCTTTATTGCTGTTACTAAGTCTCCTCTGTCTGAACCGCCTAACTTGTCAACTGTCACAAATTGACCAAAACTGCTTGATCCCCTGCTCCCTGGCTTCTAACAATACTCTTGTCCACAAGGGGGCAGATGAGGTTGATCCATCAGCAGAATCATTACCAGCCACTCACATTGACTTCCCTCAGCACCTATCAACCTCTCCAACTGAAGACTTGATCACCGCACAGCAGTTCACTGTAGGTACCTTGAATATATTCAACTCTATATCAAAAGTTCACTCACAGTTTCAAACACCCTCCAGCTCAATCCTTGCTCAGGTTGGATCAGTCTTGGGTCATCAAAAGAAATCTGCAGTAGTGCTCAGTAAATGACTATCCAATCTTTCAGCTATCTTTCCATGGTTCTCATTATCCTTCCTTGTCTCTGAAGCCTGTAGTTGTCCTTTAAGTTCTGCTCAGTCTCTCCATTGGCCATAATCCAGACTCCAGAACTGCCATCTGTGTTGGTTTTTTTTCCTGCTCCAACTATTTTTAGGTTGATCTTTTCTATTGTCTGCGCCTGCTTATCTTTTGCTGCTGTCTCTGAAAAAATCAGCCTGGTCTAGGTTTCTCAGAAATCCTTGACTTTTACAAATTGAAAAGACCCATCATCTATATGAAATTTTCAAAATAAACCCAAAATCATTTCAAATAATGTCTTTATCCTATGGTCTTGTGGATTCAATTAACAAGAAATTTATAGAACAAAAGAGAGAAACATCAATCCTGCAAACAATCCAAGAACTAGAAAAAACAGACTAATCCAAGATCTTCAATCCATTTTTGAATTTTGAAGGTGTTGTTCTCATTAAATTAATGAAATTTGGATGATAATTGGTTATTGATATTTTTTTTATTTTAAAATTTAACAGGATTTCATGGCTGCCTTGACACTCCAGTTGAAATTCTCCATGTGTTTCTTCTTGGTATTGTCAAATACTTGGTACAAGATTTTATTAAATCTTTGAAGAAATCTGAATGAAAATGACTGAGTGGATACATCCAGTCTTTCAACACCAATTCACTCAACATCCCCCCCTTCAGCCAAACTATTTAATCAAAAATTCACTCAGTCTGGTTGGAATAGATTTCAAGATATTACTTCAAGCAGCACTCTTCACTTTATTCCACTTTATAAAATCTGAAAAAAGAAGTCTGTGGACCTCACTTTGTCAACTTTTCACCTCCATATTTCAAACTCACATCAAAGACATGGATGAATATTAAACTCAACTGAAGGCACAAATAAAAAACTTTTTTATATCATTTGATCAAGATGTCTGGCCAATGGATCAAAAAACCCAAGATTCACATGCTTCTTCACCTCCCAGACTAAATTTTGTGTTTTTGTCCAGCTAGTCTGTTTTCAACTAAAAAATTTGAAAGTTATAATGGAATTTTACACCAAGCATCAATTCATTCAAACAAGATCAGTCCAGGATGTGATTTGGCCATCAGCTTCAGTAATTATCAGTCTCTATGTTTTCTTCTCTCTGCTGGGGTGGTATACATACAAGAGACTCAAAAAAACTTTCCAAAGCAGTTCATGAACAACCAGCATATTTGAAGATAATCCAGTTATTCAACATTCCATGGGTTATAATAGCCAGATTTATCATCCCCTCAACCAATATCCCTTTGCTAAAAGAAAATCTGTTCCAACTGAAGAAAGAGTGCAATTTCCTCAGATACTCAGAGAGAAATTCCCTTCAAATGTGGAAAAAATTAACCAAATTCAATTAAAGAAGCATGATATAATTCAGAAGAATTTCCAAATATTGGAAAGTTTTGGGCTTTACTTGAAATAAATAAATTCCAAACATTGACATTTTTTACTTTTTTTTCTTCTTTTTGCATCAGATTGAATCTCCCAACTCAGTGGACTTTATTGGTGAGATCACTTCATTATGGAAGACTACTGGGATTAGAACCAGCAAATGTTTCATCCAAGTCAACAAACTTGCAATTATGGGAATCAATCCATTTTACAACATGAGGGAATTTGTTGAAACAAGCTCTGAATGCACAGTTAATTGTCAGGTCAGGAATTTATTAATTTTTTTTGGTTTCAGATTCCAAATATATTTTATTAACAAGAATGGATTTGTATTGAATACAGGCAATCAAAGCCTGCTTGAATATGCAGCACAATTGCCATGATGGGGGTTGCAAGCTTCAAAAAACTCACATTTCCCAAGTTGAGCATCAAGATAACTCTCAAAGAACAAAGGAATTTATCCATTCAAACTACTATCATTGTATCCTTAACTCAGCTGCATTGCATGCAGCTGAGGAGCATAGGTCAGTAGCCCAGTTGATCACTCAACCCATTGAACCTGGCCAATGGGTGGAGTGTATGACCTCAGCCATGGCCAGTTGGAGTGAGTCAAGACAAGGACTTCCCTTGAATCTTGAGGCCAGCACATCGCAAGTGATGCTTTAAATTTTTTTATTTTTTATTTTTTAAAAAAATAAGCATCCCTTACAAGCAGAATTACCAAAAGAATCAACAAAGCAATATTCAAAATGACTGAAGTTGAAAAATTAAAGAAAATAAACCTTCAAAAAAAATTGTTTCAAAGCGGTATACTTTCTCAATGAAGGGTTGATTTTGTTTAAATTATTTAGAAATTTTAAATGACCCTAAAATTGTACCGTTGCAGACTGAGAAATGGTGTAAGAGGTATTGGCGCCACCCTTGATATAAAACCACTGGACAGTCCAGCAGAGACGGAGTGGCATTGATCCCCCAAGCGCGCCCTGCTGGTGAATCAACCGCGGGTGCGAGGTGACGTGGTCACAACCCTGACCTCGACTCACCAACACAACACGCAAGCGGGCAACAATTCTGAGTTTTTGTTGCACTGACGATATGCATATGCATCGCGCGCGCCATGTGAATCTTTAATTGTCAGCTCCCGCGACTATCTTCAGCTAGCGTGCAAAATCCCCACCTAGACTGGCTAATTGTCACCCGCGGATGGCCGCACAATACGATGTTCCAGAGCTTCACAAATCCCCCCTGACTGACCCAACCTGCTTTGCTACCTTCAATATGGACCTCAAATTATGTACATGTCTCAAATGCTCTACGCATGAGTACTACTACAAGGCAAACATACTTCAGCATGGACTCTGGGTGCATCCCTCTACCCGACAAAAACATTGGTCTGCCACCTCACTTGCCAACACCAGCACGACTCAACTCACAAACCTTGCAATGGAATTATCTCTCAATGCACCAGCCCCTTCCTTGAGTAAGCCTGTAGACGCACCAAAAGAACCTGAGGACCATGAAGCTGAAGTTGAATATTCACCATGGGGATATATGTGTTTGTTTCTATCTTTCATTGCCATTATTCCTCATTCAAAACTGACGTACTTTGCTCTATTTTTGCAGGACTAATATTGTACTTTATTGTTTGGCTAAACCTGGTCTGTGGTGTGAGTCAATATCACTGTGGAATTGCTCGCAAATTCCTCATGAAGGTTATAAAAGCTGGGAGCGAAAATACTGATTTTGAGAAGATTGAGAATGAAATCCCCAAGGACGTCCAAACAATGGAAAAGAGGCTCAACCTTTTGCCTCAGCTAGATCAATACATCTGCTGTCCCAAATGTTTCTCACTTTATTTGTTCAGCAATTCCCCAGAGCTATGCACCTATAGAAGGACCCCAACCATCAAAACTTGTGATGAAGAATTATACAAACCCCCCATCAAGATACCTTCTGCCCCCAACTTCACAGTTTCTTATCAATATCATCCCCCGAAATCCTCTGTTGTCAAAACACCCAAACCTTGCATGACTTACTGTCTTCAAAAACTTGAAAACTGGCTTACATGGTTTATCAACTCACCTGGTGTTGAAGAAGAAAAAGTCAAATGGCGCTACAAGTTGAGCACACAAAACCCCGAAATTGTTATTGATATTCAGCAATCGCAAGCCTGGAAAAGCTTTTCCCAGCATTCCACAAAAAGAAAAACCCGCAACAAATTATGACTTACCTTCAGTCTGTATGTCAATTGGTTCAATCCATTTGGCAACAAGCTCTTGGGACAACAAGCATCCATGGGAATCATGATTCTGACATGCCGTGATTTACCACCAACATTAAGGCACAAAACTCACAATGTCTATCTTGCTGCAATTTTGCCTGCCCCTTGCGAACCTGACACAAAAGCAATCTCGCATCTCTTGGCACCCGTAATTGATGAAGTGCTATCTCTGAATGGAGGAAAAACGTTCAGCACACCAAGTTACCCTAATGGTTGGACAATATCAGTACACCTTGGTGCACTCATTGGTGATGTGGTTTCCGTGCATAAAATTTCTGGCCATGCTTCTCACTCTGCACGTTTGTTCTGCTCATGGTGCTATTGTACCAAAGAAGAAATGGCTCAAATGAAGATTGGTCCCCTACGAAACTCTCAGGAAGCTCGTAGTTTTTCCTATCAATGGAAGGAACTCAGGACTTTGAAGGACCAAGCAGCATTCATCAAGAAGCACGGAACTCAATGGTCTGAACTTTCAAGACTTCCTTATTGGGACCCCATCAAGAATGTTGCGCTTGGGGTCATGCACAACTGGTTTGAAGGTGTTCTGAAGCACCATTGGGGGAAGCAATGAGGATTCCATCAAGATTCAGCCCCAACAAACAACCCTGATACATCCAAATCTGACTCCAAACTGATCAACACCCAAACCAACTGGAGACAGAAAATGTTGGTGCATATTTGGAACGCTGTTGAGGAGATTGTGGTCCCCTAAGGGATCTCCCACCTTCCCAAGAACTTGGGATCTCCTGGCCATGGAAAACTGAAAGAAATTGAGTGGCATGCGCTTTACGCCTTTCACTTGCCAATGGCCATTCTTGACTTCCTGGTGACCAACGCAGAAGATACCGACACAAGTTCAATTGAGTTTCAATGTCTTATCAGCTTTTCAAGCCTGGTGGTATGTACAAACACTCTGACAAAGAAGCATGTGGATATCCAGGATCCTCAAAGGTTTAACAAAGCTTATCAAATCTATAACAATACTTCAACACAACTATTCCATGATATTCGCATCAACTCCAATCATCACTACAGCCTCCACATACCTCAACAAATGAAAAGGTGGGGTACGCTGATGGGAATGTCAGAGTTTGCGGGGGAGCGGGTTAATGGGTTGCTTCAATCAATTGAGACAAATGGGAGAATTGGTACGTCTCCATTGATTCTTTTGACTTTCACACTGATGATGAGGTTGTCCACTAGGCGAAATGGAGGAGATTGTGATGAAAAAATTTTGTCAGACTCAAAGATTCAAGCCCATAATCTTGGATATAAATATTGATTCAACTGATCAGCAACCAGAACTGAAATTCGCCAAGAAGAAACTTGTGGATATCAACATCAAAATACATGAAGCACCACTGAAAATGGTCCAAAGGCAGAAGCCAATGGTAAGGGACTACCAAAACATTCCCCATCCATTGGAAGCAACTGTTCTCACAAGGTATGCAATGGAGCATCAGTTGTTCAGCACCTCATCAGGTTTGTTTTTTAGCAAGGACCCACCCAAAAACTGTGTCAAGTATGCGTGCGATGGAAATGAGTACTTTGGTTGGGTGGTGGCAGTGTACACCATCAAGGAGTTTGGATTGGATTGGATGACCTGGGTGGTGTTAAAAACCATCAACAATGCTTTGACCTTAGCTGATATCCGACCAAGCCCCAGTTTTTTGGGTGTCATGCCCGACCTTGGCCTGGCCCTGGGCAGCACAGAGGGGGCACTCTACAACCTTTGCTTCCATGATGAGGTAACCCACATTGTGGGTTACCAACATCTCCCAGCGTGGTCAATGGGCATCAGGACCCCTCTTTTGCTTTTGAATACCATTCCGCATGATGCACATATTGCAATGTGATCGCTCTTTTTTTTTCCCCATCTAGGTGTTCCCCCAAACTTGGCCACTGTTTTCTTTTTTTCATTACGTTTATTTTTCTTAGGCTGTTCTTTTTCATTTCTTTTGCATTTGAATTGATTCAACCAGCAAACATTGACCTACTTTTCCTTTTCATCAATTGTACTTGATGAATGTTGATCCATAACTGTGTTGTTCCCACTGAAATCCGTCACAAAACTCTTGTGGTGCATTTTCACCATTGAGCAAGCAAAATAAGAAAAAGGTGCGCTAGCTTTGTCATTCAATTGCAAGATCAGATTCCAACGCAATCCATAAAAACATACAAGCCCTTAGTGATTCAAGGGCAAAAATGAAAAGAAGGGAAGTATTTTTTTCTTGGAGCTGATTTAAGACCGCCCAGTGGATAGGTCCCATTTTTAAGACCAGACACCCTCTTGCTTGTCAAGCATCATTTGATAACACTGATCACAATTTCAAAAAATAAAATACAAGCGCTTAGTGATTTGAGGGAAAAAATGAAAAGAAGGGGAGTATTTGTTTCTTGGAGCTGATTTAAGACCGCCCAATGGATAGGCCCCATCCTTAAGACCAGACCCCCTCTTGCTTGTCAAGCATCATTTGATAACGCCAATCATGATTTTCATCTTCCAGCTCTTCATCCACAAGATCCTCATATTGCATATTGTATTGACTTCCGTCACTTCCTTCACTACCTTCATTATGATCAATGAACTCGTGATCATCTTCATTGGATGATTTCCCTTCCGATTCATTGCCTGAGGTATCCTCCAAATCAATCTCATCCCCATTGTAGCATTGGTTGTCCCCATCACTAGAACCATCCAAATCATCAGTCAAAGCTTCCTTGATCTTGTGCAACAGGTCATATGGGGCCGTGAGTTCATTCCAGAACTTCTCAGTGAACTTTTTGTCAGACAAAGCTTCATTGGGATCCTTTTTTATCAACAAAGATTTCTGGGCATCTGGAAGGAAACAGACCTGCCATATGTCAGCAAATTTTTGTTTCTGGTTGGGCAACAATTCATTGAACCAATCTGGATCAAAGTAATTGATGGGCAAATTCTTGGGGGGGCGCGAAAAGATAGACATCTGGGGGGTGCTTGGAGTGCATCGAGTGCAATGTTGAACTCTTTTACCATTCATTAAGTTGTCCTTCTCAATCCTAGCATCAAGGTGACAAAAGAATTTTGTGGTGTTTTCTGATCTCCAGGGTAGGGTCTTGATGATGTAGCATTTCTTTTTGGCCAAATATTCATCATTGCTATGGTTGTTTTCTTCAGATAAAACCTTGATGTATCTTTTGGGAAGATTAATCCGTTTTGCAAATGCCAACCGACTTTCACAAAGCTGATAAAGTGAAATTCATTAGCATTCAGGTCTTGGAAAGAAATAACTAGTACGCACCCTGGCTCTGGCCTTGTGTATAGCTCTTCTATCAATTTCCCTTTGATGCTTACCATCCTCCTTGAGCTCACGGACAAACTTCTGCGCTTGATGGAAGTGGACAAAGTGATTGTAGGCCTGAGTAAGAAGCCTGATTTGATTGATGTATCAAGGATTGCAGTTCATGAATTTATATGCACCAAGGACAACAACTTTTCGGAAAGTTTTGATGGCAGAAATGCGGCAAGCTTCATTTTACAATGAATCTGGGGCATCATTAAGATTGGGGGCCCATCAACGTATACCCAGCCTTGCAAGGGTAGCTTGAATGTACAGAATGAAAAATTGCTCGACATTCACAATACCTTTTCCAATTTTGAGTCAACCAGAGCGCATGTTATGGACGGATTCAATGTCGTTGGCACTGATTAACTGAGGGGCAGCCTCGTTGTTGGCGGCGTCTTCAACTTCAGTGGCTACGGAAAACCAACCATAGAATTCCATGAGGGTATCAGGACAAGGGGCTTGTGGAACAGCCTTCTCATGAATAAGCCCCCAAAGGATCTTTATGTGAACATACAAAGCATCCTGGAGTCGTAGTTTTGAGTCAGCCTTAACATTTGAGAATGAGTAGAAGAGAATGGACAGACCCTTGTCTTCAAAAACGTCTCCGGCACATTCTTCATGGTCATTTGATGGATGCGACTAGCAGTAGGAGAAGTAGCTGGCGGTGCAGATGAATGCCGGACCGGTTTGCTTGCAGAGGGTTCTTTGTGGGCTGGCCTGTTGTTTGAAGTTTTACCTAATGGCGGGATTGGTTTACTGGAACGCACCTTGGAAGTAACCTTAGCTTGTGATTTTAATCCGGTACCCTCAGAATGTTGACGAGCTTTGATGGCACCAGGCGTGCTTGTCGATGCAGATTGGATTGGGGCAGATTTACAAGGTTTAGCATTCTTACTAGTAGCTTCAAGGTGTTCAACCTTCTTGGCAAGCCGCATAATCACTTGGTCCTTGGCAGCAAGTTGAGCTTGGAATTCCTGACTTGATTGAGCCATGGCGGCATTCACGGCAGCTTGAATAGTAGCTTGGAGGTCCATGTTTGATGATGTATCTCAATTTTGAGTTGGGGTAGGTAGGTTGGATGGAGTATTTGGGGATGAATTGAAATAGCGTAAACGGTATCTCTTGCAGGGGTTTGGGGGATTGATCTTTGGACGCTGGTCAGAGCACTGGAGTAAGTTTGCCACTGGTCAGGTGACGATTAGCCAGTCTAGGTGGGGATTTCGCACGCTAGCTGACGATAGTCGCGGGAGCTGACAATTGAAGATTCACACGGCGCGCGCGATGCATATGCATATCGTCAGCGCGACGAAAACTCAGCATCGTCGCCCGCTTGCGTGTTGTGCGATCAGCCAACTGGCGAATCGACGCATTGGTCGAGTCCCCCATCAGTCGTCGGTCGATCAACCGTCGACCAACAAAATGCCAGGCGGTCAACGCGCGGGCCGTCGATTCGACCCGCGTCGTCGGGTCCGCGGCACTCAACCGCCCAAAGTGAACCCGTGGTGTGCGTATTTACTTGAGAACTCCGCCGACTGCTGAGTCCGTATCCACAACCCTTCAAGCTTCATGACCACTCATCTAGCATATCAATTGACTACTCGTCGATTACTCAAAGCCATCCCATCGAAATCTCTCATCGGACAACCATCAAGAAGACTAAGACCATTTGCTCATCGATTCGAGGGAACAGATCACTGGTTATCGACCGGGTCTCTGACAGATCCCGTTCATCCTCAATCGATTCGATCTTTTAACTCGCGAGTCATTGAGAATCCTACGAGGCTAGAGGAAGCAAAGGTATCGCTAAATGAAACATACCCCCGGTGTCCGACTTGTTCCGCAGGAATTAGAACACAGTTTAGCGAAACGACTGAGATCGAAGAAAAATGTAAATGTCCAACTTGCAAATCATTCATCGCAGTCGAGGATGTGATCTTGAGGGAGGAAGATTTAAAACCATCGGGTCACCATCACTCAACAAGGTTGATTGATTATTTCAAACTATTCGAAATCGATAAAAAATTTATCGATTGTGACCTAGCACGGTTGAAAAAATCTTATCACCTTTGGCAGCAAGTCGTTCACCCGGATTTTTCCAGTTTTATCAATCGCTCTTCCGATAGTCCGAGTCTCAAATTCATGGAAAAATGGAGTGTTTTGGTCAATCGTGCCAAGGGCATTTTGACTGATGACTTGAGCAGGGCTGAATATTTGGTGGGTCATAAACAATTTGGCCTCACTCAAACCATAGCTGTCAAGCTTACGAGTCAAATAGCTGACTTGTTTCTTTTTCTTTTTCTTTTTTTTTTGGCGACATTTCTTGGTAAAAATGAAAATTGAAATAACCAATCAAAAAGTTGAAATTACATGGAAGTGTCGAACTCGCTGACGAAGCTGATTCCGTGACTGACATGAACCTCCTGATGGAAATCATGGAAATTAGAGAGCAGCTCGATCACGCAAAAACCGCTGATGAGGTCGATTCCCTCAAGCAATCCAATCAAGGTGTGTTGGTTATTTTCCAAGACCTTCTTAAGTGACATGATTACTTTATCTAGCTCCGTATGGAGTACAAGCTGGATTTTGATCCTATTTCCAAATGTACCTTTTCCCTATTCTAGAATCAACCCAAGATGTTTTAGTGAAACTAGACGACAAATTCAAGGCGTTGATCAATGGTCATAACCAGGACGAAAACCGAAGTAATTCAGAAAGAATTAAAGAGTTAATAATAAAACTGAGGTATTTTAAAAAAATCCAAGAAATCATTTCTTCAAAGCCCGATTAACTTCAAGTCAACCCGCCGTCGCTTATTGTTTTGAATTTTCAACTTGGATGATCACTTTTGGGAGGTGTTACATTGAAGGTTGATTTAACCGTCCTCTTTCTTCAACTGGTTGTCAAGTTATGTGTTTTCCACCCTGTAAACTTATTCAGGACGTGGCCAGTTGCTCCACTATTTTATCATTAACCATAATATAGTACTATTCCATTCGTACAAAACACAGAATGTATCACTACTCTTATCGAACATCCTAGAAACCGATCAAGGATGGTGTTTGGTCTACCCAGGCGTTTTCCAGGAATGCTACTCGTACAAATATTAATTATTCTTAAATGCTTTTTTTCCGGAAAGGAGTCGGACACTTATTTGTAAACTTCAAGCTTACTCCCCCAAGCTGATGTTTGCCCCTAACTTGTTGGTCTCCGATTTTTATCAATCGCTCCGCTTTCTTACCTCGCTTTTTACTCGAGAAATGTGGAGCGGGAGAAGACCCTCTTCGGTATCTTCTGAGTGGTTTGATGACTGTTTAAGCAATCGATTGGCTGTTGGCGAATTAAAATGGCATCAATCCATCGAAGGCAAGCAAGGCGATCTCAACGTGCCAATCTAGTTCCCTTTCCATACCACTGATTGCCATTTAGATCCCCTCTCTGACACATGAAGGAACGGCACCCGTGTTCAGGCTCAGTTTTTGCAGAACAAAGTGGGAAACCTCCTCCAGCACACCTATCAAATCGTACATTAATATTTCCCGAAATTAATCTGAATATACAATTCTCATTTCTGCTCCATCAATCAGGCTCTCTATTCAGTGATGCATAATGACCTTCATGATTTATGATGCGGAGGATGGGAGAGGGGCTAACACTGCCGGCCAAAGCTCTTCTATCCATCGTGTGACTACGCATTAACATGTTCTCAATTCGCCTTAGTAATCCCCGACAGATAGAAATGTATGAAGAAAACACGAAGAACCGTGACGGTCGAAAAGTCTCCAGATCTACAATTGGTCGATCTCTCAAACGAATATTTCCTATCACTCTCATCGTATGTATACGATTTTAGAAAGATTCCGTTAGTGATCAAGATCATAAACCGAGACTCAGCAGTCTGAAAGCTTCAATTTTTTAGACCCTTGTCGATCGTTGTCCCGGTTACGTTGGTCGAAGTTCTTTTAGTACCGATTTTGCGTTGGTAAGCTTGAATGTAAAATGAAATGAATAGCCCGGTCAAAGGAATGAGATCTATAACCGAGCAAAGAGAAGAAATGCCGAGAAGGTATAGTCAGCCCAGACGCTGATTTTTCCAATGCTTAAGAAGCCTTAAGAAGAGCACGATACCCACATCCTACTCCCCCCAAGACGGTCAACTTCTGGCCCGGGGTATGGAGGCACAGATCTTCCCTAAAGCCTGGCCCTAACCTTTCGGAGGCATATCGATGATGCGCCAAAACTGGGTTCCATTCAAACCTTTCGTTCAATTCTTTTGGAAGCGCCAGCAGCAGGGTCAAGGCGCCCAGACTGCCACCCAGAAGAAATTGCGCTATTTGAATCTTGGTTAACGAACGCTTCAAGATTCCTGGTACGGGAATATGAACGACCGAGAGCGCATAATATGTATACATGATGGTGTGGACCAAACTGTTAAAAACCACGAAAAGCCAAGCCGCCGGTGATTCATATCTTGTACCACTCCACACCGTCAGAATGGCACCCTATGAAATATTCCCGAAAATACGTACCCTTTCAATATCAGGGCGGTCGGGGTGGGAGTTTGCGAATTTATCAATCAAGTTTGGAAAACCTACAGCATGATGGTATTCCTGTAACAAGCTCGCCTTTTTCCCTTTTCCAATCAAGATGAGAGTATCCAGAATTTCCCAAAATTTACTCAAGTAAAACAAATACGTAAACGGGGCTAATACGGCATCCCAATGTGCCATCGAGCTATCACAAAAAGTGTGAACAAGACCCGAAATTCCGCCGGTTTGATAACCTTTGAAAAAGTATTTGATCGTTGCCGGGCCGGTGGCTTGGAAGGTCCAACCACTATAGAGCTGAGATGAAAGAAAAAAGAAAAACAAATCAATGAGTCGAATCAGTACAATGCGCTGATGACCAATACCAGCTCGCTCACCGCTAGGAGAACATTATGCAATAGTAACAGAGCTTTCCACCATGGGCCCTTCATTCTATTCTTTCCATCTTGTCTTTGATTAAGAATTGCTATCAAGGCTAGATAGCCAAAAACGATCGTAAAGGGAACCTCTGGTTTGATAGTAGATTCAAAAAACCTTTGACTAAACGGGATCTTTGAAGGCACCGGAGGATAAGGGTGATTGAGGACATCAGATACTAAGCTGTTAAAATATTTTGAAGGCGCTTTGTCCGGCGAAAATAGGTTACTGGGAGAAGAACTAATGTTGTAAAGAATTTGCTCCATCGTTCTTGAATTTCCTTTGAATAATTGAACCTTGAGGGATTCTTGACGGAAATGATGGCAACAAATCAAGATGAAAGAACAAAGAAGAGAGAGAAAAAAACGGGAGGGTCTGTTCAAAATCCCTAGAGGAACTTAAAGATTTTGTGTTTTGTGTTTTGTGTTTTGTGTTTTTTTTTCTTATGTTACAAATATTCCAACTTTGTTTTTACGATGGGTATAGTTTAGTAACAAAATGGTAGTAATCCGAGGGATGAACTCAACCAACTCAGCAAAGAAAAGAAGTCTCAATTATATCTGAGAAATTGTGGTCGAGATGATCGAGATTCTGAGTGAAGACAAGCTTGGTAGCCGGGTGTAGACGATAACGACCAGGAGGTCTATAAATATATCCAGATATGAGAAAGCTTAAGAGGTCCCTGACTTTTATACATAGGGAGCATAGGAGGGAAACGTTCAAACTTTTAGAAATCAAATCAGAATCACTGATGATCGGCGACAGCTTTGCCAACCCGTCCGGCTGCTGAACGTTTACATCTATTTAGAGCCAAGTAGGAGGAGGCGGGCAAATCAATCAAATGGAGAGTTATAAAAAGAACCATCAGCAGCTCATGAGCCCCACCAAGGCCAGATTATGCGACTGAACAAAAACAAACGTATACCTCAACCGATTTTTAGGGGTCACTCGATCTCTGACATACAGGCGCTCCACCTATTGATCGTTAGAAGACCTGATGTTGTTCCCTAGCCAAGCATATGGGCAAATTCATAGTTTTATGTAAAACGTCATCGCCGTGCTTTGGTACATCGAACAATTGCTGAGCTGAGAGGTTGGGGAGAGGGGTGCACTTCTCCACGAGCCACCTTGGCAGCTCGAAGTGATCTGGAGGGCAGTGAACTTCTGACGCTATCCGATGGATGTAGGGTCCTCAGCGTAAGCTTCATCACAATTTTTTTTTTTTTGGAGAATATATGAATTTTCTGTCGGTAGATCGGCCTCCTTGATGCCCTGGCATACGAAAGAGATAGGTAGTACTTTGATCCCGACGACCTGCCAGCTAGAAAAATAAAGGGTGAGGTGATACAACCTGGCACGATTTCTAGGCGAGAAAACACGCGAATATGGACTTGTGAGCGAAAACCTTATCTGTCTCTCCCGTAGATCATCTTACTAGTACAGGAGCCTCAACTGAGCTTGTGGAGGAAATTTCAGATCTATAGCGGTTTTGCGGGTCAAGGCCAAAAATTCAGGCCAGCTCTGTAGCTTCCATCGGCTGGCTTTTCTTTTTTGACTCGGATGAAGTTCAACTTCATGAGGTACATAGATATGTAAATAAGTATCAGGGGTATCCCATCCCACCATGCCCGGTACTTGCAGCTCGAAAGGCTGCCTGTAACTTCTCTTCAAGCCATCTCCTCCATTCCCCATCATAACAGAACCGTCGAGTTTGCATGATACTCCTTTGAAACGGCTGGTTCTGGCCCCTATCGCCCGAATCGCTTCAGATGGAAAACATGCGCTCTGAGATCATCATCGTTCATCAATTGAGTAAGGAGAAAAATCGGACGAACCGGGTATTTTGATCGCAGAGGTGTTGAGCGATTATATTTCAAATTCTGATTCATTTGTAATACAACAACATCACTTTGTTTTCAAATAAACTGTACAGCGTTATTGACACGAAAAGAAAATGATGACACTCACAAAAACACTTACCCTAACCTATACATGCAGTCCTTATAAATCCGGTTAGCATTATCATAGATTGAACCTTCTTTTCAATCATCTTGTTTTTGTGTCGGTTTCACAATCATCTTACAATCGGCGCTGCTTCTTTTCATAATTATCTCGCCGTAGGTTTGTGTCTCATCTCAGCGTTAGTGTCCTCTAAGACCTGGTTCTAAAAGGCTCTTAACGTGATTCAAACAGACCGATTGTTCAACTGGTTATGAGCCCAGAGCTGCCACTCTACAAATTGCCTGAAGATCCCTATGTTGCTTGATAACACACCTCAAAGTCTCCCGGAACTCTCCAATGTGAATTACGCTGAATGGAGAATCCAAGTCGGTGCTCACATCATGGAGAGAGGGCTAGCTGAATTCATTGGAGACTTGGTCCCAGGCCTCCCTGACCAACCTATAACCAACCCAGCTGAGCTACAAATTCACTATTCTAGAAGACTTCAGGAAATGGGTATCATTCTGCGTTACATGGGACAATCCGATATATATAGGCTAGCTAATAACAAGTACCAAACAGGTCCTCTAAAGCTTTGGAACGACATAGAAAATCACTTTCAACCCAACTCAATTGAAAATCAGGCTGAAATCATTCAGAAATTCTTGAACATTTCCTTTGACAACAACATCAGCAATTTCCTCAAAGAACTAGCTCATCATAGAAGAGCAATGCAATCAGTAGGAATCAAGATAGGAATACCACAAGACTTTCATCTTCATGAAAATCTTCTAGCCAAAGTTATCATAAGTTGAATTCCAAAACATCTAGAGAATATCAAAGACCAACTCACAAACCAAAGACCACTAACAATAGACACCATACAGCAATATCTGGAAAACAAATCCAGAGGAACCATAGTAACAACAAGAAATCACATGGTCAAACAAGAGTCCGATCTACTTTCAAAAGGCAAAAAAGAATGTAAAAACAGTGAACACCACCCTAAAGCCTGCCACCCAATCCACAAATGCTGGGAACTTCATCCAGAACTCAAGAAAGCTGCAAGAGAATGTTGTGGAATTCAGATGAGGACTTCTCCTTCAATTTTTCCAAATTTTGGAAGTTATTGATCCATTGCATCTGTAAACCCTGAGTGTGACTGGTCACCCTTTGACCAAGAGATAGAGAAGTAGAGAATAAAGAGACAAGTGTAAAAGAGCCTTCCAACCTCCTGTGATGATCTCCTCCCCCCTTCCTTCATCCAGGCTGAGGGGCGGTTTAAGTAGCCTTCCCCTCAACCCTAACCTAGGTACAACCGCAAGCAAACAAGAATAATGGTATACAACCCCTAATTACAGAACCCTAGCCCAACTCTATCCTTCCAACCCCATCCCATGATCCATATCCCATCTGTATTGCCCGCCTTTCATTACATCCACCTGGTTTGTCCTTCTCGTGACACAGCCCTTGCGCCGCCCCCAACTTGGAGCCCCCTGCACATGTCCGCATCCTCCCAACGTGCCATTCTAGATATTGGAGGTTCTTCCACGCGTCTTGCAACGCGCAATCCGCGCAATCCATCCAATACAATCCAATCTTCCCTGCGTCTCCAGATGCTGAGCCAAATTCAACTGCTGCTGAGCCCGCAGCACCGCTTTCTGCAGCAAGGCCGCACCCATTGCTGAGCCCCCTGTTACTGCTGAGCGCGCAGCGCAAAGCCCATTCCAACTTGCATCCATAAAAGACCACCACATCTGCCCCCAACTTGAATTCTTTACCCAGAGGTCCAACACTATCTCACCTACCCCCAGCTATCCTTAATTATCCCATCCCCTCACCGCACCACTAAAACACACCCAGGAGAAAACCCCACCACATCCTACCCCTTCAACATGTCCTGCGCATTCTGCAGTTGGAACGGCCTCTCCTTCCGCATCCTTCCGGGTTGGTGTGCCTGTGTCCCATGCCAAGCCAGCCACCGTTCCTGTTCTTTATCCAAAGGTATGCCCCGCAACCATCCTCAAGTTCATCCGCACAAGAGGACCCAACACAACTCATTTGTGATCTCAAGCAATGACAACATCTCCACTAATGAATGGACCCCTCCCGGCTCACCTTGCAAAAAACCGCAACATGCCACTCCACACCCTCCTTTGCGCAAAAGGCATGACTTGGGCTTGCCATTCTGTTGGGCTGGAAAACTGCGGGGCCAGGACTTTCCCAATTTTGCGCCTTATTGGAACACTGCTCACAAGTGGGCTGCATGAGTGCGGATAAACAAACCGGTGACAGACCCGCAGATCTTCAACCAACCAACCGCACCACCTCCACCGCTGCCACATCCTCCCACTCTCCCGCAACCTGCTTCTCCATCTCCTACTCCTCCACCACCACGGTGTCCTCCCACTCCTGCTCCACCACTGCCATCTCCATCATTGGCTCCCAGGTCATCACCGGAACCTGTGCACGCGCCAACTCCTGTGGTCATCAAGTCATTGCCGGAACCCGCGGCCGCTGTAACTCCTCTGACTTCCACTCCCAAGATTCTGGAGATCCCCTTCATTCCAGAACTTCCACTTGCAAGGTTTGATGCAATGGTGAACAACGCAGACAAACTACTCCAATGATTCCTAGCGGTTCCCCACGCTCACACCACCGGTGAAAAAGGAAAAATTCTGGCAGAATTCCAAAACCTAGCCGCAGCGGCCTGGGCAGACACGGAGGAGGTGATGAGGACTCCTCCAATGTAGGCGGATTTCCCCCCTCTCCTTTCTTCCTATCTTGTTTCTATTCCCGCACCTATCATGAAAGAAAATATACTTTTTTCCGCGCCAACCTAAGTAGCCTTTGGGCTTTTGAGAACCTTGAGGGAAATAAGAACCGCGGGCAAGATCTGCGCTTTGAGAGCAATCTGCAAGTTTCAGAAAAAATCCACGCTTTGAGAGCAATCCGCAAGAGTGAGAAAGTCTGCGCTTTGAGAGAAATCCGCAAGAGTGAGAAAATCCACACTAAATGAGAGTATCTGCTGAAGGTACCTGGAAAACCCCAGAAAAACTGCCTTGCAGTTCCCCGTACCCATCTACAGAACAGAGAGAGCACAAAGAAAACCCGCGGCATGCGCCAACCTTCAGAGAGAGAGAAAAAGAGAAGAAGAGTATCCACCCCACCCGTCTATACCTTGAGTGTTGGATTTCTCTAATGTTATATTCCAGAATTAACAAACCAAAACCAGTTTTAAAGAATTAGTCAGAATCAGAGAGAGTTAATGAAATAATTTATAAGCAACAACGTGAAAATCAATGCCTACCCAGGCCTTATTGCCAAATGACAGAGACAGCAAGACAGAACATAAAATCTTGAAAAAGCAACTTTCTCCAGACTAGTATGAACACGCTACATAGTGAGATGATTAGATGAGATGATGAAACAATCAAGGTTATGGGATAGGGAGTCTGGGCTGGATTGTATTGTACCAAATCAGTATTACTCCAGATCACAATATGCTTGAAGGTACCTTGAGTATGAATTCTTGATAAAAAGATAAAAAGCTGGGTGGGAAATCTTGACAAAGATGGATAGCCAAATGGGAAATGTTGAGGCAAAGATGGAGAGCCTGCTCAATCAAGACCAAGAGATCTCCCCCTTGGATTGGTAGCATTGTGAAGGATTATAAGGTCTTGCTTCCCGGGAGGTTCTAGTTGCATATTTAATGTAAATATGACGCGCACCGCGGGTGATTGGATAGAAGCGCGCAGAGAGATCAAGAAGAAATAACAAAATAAAAATACAAATAAAAATAAAAATAAAAATAAAATAAAATAATAAAAAATGAATAAATAATAAAATGATAAAAAATAAAAAAGTAAAGAACTGTGGTAAAATAAAAGGAACCAGTAATAATGTCAACAACCCACATAATTTGGTTCAATAATAAAACCTCATACTCCTTGAGATGATTAGATCATTTGCCTGTTTGGTTGAGGCCTTAGTGAGAGAGTTGGAAAACATGCACTCCGTGGGTATCAGCTTGAGGTCAATATTGTTGGCACAGTTGTGGTGTTCTTTTATGGATGCAAGTTGGAATGGTTTGCGCGCTATGCGCTCAGAAATGGGTGAAGCCTTGCAGCAGCAAGCCCCGCTGCAGGCTCAGCAGCAGTCAAGTCAGGCTTGGAATCCGGAGACACACGGTGGATTGGATTGGATTGGACTGATTGCGCTTTGCAAGATGCATGGGTTGGATTGTGCGGATATATCTTGGATATCTGAATGGTGCTTTGGGCGGATGCCAAAATGTGAAGGGGGCTCCAAGTTGGGCGCGGCACAAGGGCTGCGTCATGCAAAGGACAAACTGGGTGGAAGTAATGGCAGGCGGGCGGTATGGATGGAATATGGGGTATGGGATATGGGATGTGGATTATGGGGTGGAAGGATAGGATTGGGGCTAGGGTTCTGTACTTAGGGGTTGTATTTCATTATTCTTGCTTGCTTCTGGTTGTACTTAGGTTAGGGTTGAGGGGGAGGTTACTTAAACTGCCTCCTCAACCCGGAAGGGAGGAGGAGGACATCAGATCATGGAGGATCACATTGGATCATCATAGGTTTTTGGAAGGATCTTTACTCTCATTTCTCTATCTCTCAGTCAAAGGTTGAACAGTTGCACTCAGGGTTTACAGATGCAAGGGATCAGTAACTTCCAAACTTGGGAACCATAAAAGGAGAAGTTGTCTTCTGAATTCCACATCTGGGGGTCTGTCCAGGAAGTAATCTTTTGTTCCTTGTCTCTTGAAACTAACAAGCACAATGTCCCATTACCACCCATCAACTTTTGCGGGGTTGTCTAACATTACCCCCACTCCTCCTCCTCCAGCTTCTCCGAAGAAACCCTCATCAGGGGCTGGATATGGTGTTCCTTGCTCTAACAATGGCGCCAATCACAAGCCCATTTGCATTAGGCTGCAGGACTATCCACATATCCCGTTCAAAACTGAGGAAATTGAGCAATTCCTTAAGCAATACAAAGGAATTGCCAAAGCGGAAGATGCAATGGGTTTGAATAAGGCTTGGCTTGTCTTCCTCTTCATCACGGAATAAAAGAAGCTTTGGGATGTGGAGGAGATGGAAGGGTATGAGGAACTTGATTGGCCAAAACTGAAGGCCAAAATCTTGGCCTGGTGGGGAAGGCCCAAACCTTGGTTTTGGGAAAGTGAGTTTGAGCAACCGGGGTGGAAGCAAGCGCAAATGGCCAAGTCTGGATGCAGGCGCAAGTGGGGGATTATGTAGCAATGTTTGATTGGATCTATTGCTACCTGGCAAAGAACAAGGTGATATAAGGGCAGACGTGCGCAATGAAGATGGATTTTCCGGAAGGACTTGGTCCCCAACTCTGCAGGAAGGTGCAGCGGCACTTGTACAACAACAACTTGGTAAAGAGGTTGTTAGATGGGAGTATTGCGCTTCTTCCGGACATCCTTGTCATTTTTTGGGCAGTGGAAAGCGAGTTGGACTTGGAGGAACTCATGGAGGATACAACATGGTTGTTTCTGATGGGGCCAACAAAGTCTGCCTCCCACACTACAGCAGCACCAACTCAATTTCTGGTTGCAGGTCCCTCAAAAACAGAACAAGCTCCGGCAACATCACTGACAACTGGCCCAGAGATTAGCAAGATGATGGAATTGATGAAGGATTTACGGATCTTCCTGATTGAAATGTTTTCAGGGCTACGCAATTTGCCTTGTCACATTGGGGGACCGCTTCCGCCGTTGAATCCCGCCGTGTTGCGGTTATGCAATTACTGCAGGGACAAGGGGCATTGGCGGTTGGGGTGAAATGACATGAAAAGGGACCTCAAGGCGGGATTGGTTTGACTGGTGGGAATGGGATTCATGTTCCTGATGGGCAAGCAGATCTCCACCAAACCAGGGAATCCAACCCTCATGGAACAAGTGCACACATGAGGACAGGAACTGGTGGTAACTGCTCAAGCTTTGCTGGGGATTGTCACTGGTCCTGGGGTATGGCAACCACCATCTGTGGGAGCAGAAGTGAGGGTGTTAGCAAAAGAGGAAAGGATGGATGTGGATGCAAAGGGACAGGTACCGCCAGCAGCTCCTAAGCCAATTGCATGCATTCCAGAAACGGATGGAAAACCGGTGAATCCGGTGGGGAAGAAGAAGGCGATGGAAATTTTGCGCAGAGTGATGGGGAATGAAACAACTATTCCCTTGACCTTGAAGGAGGTGGCGGCCGTGTTGCAGGTGGTAGTAGATGAGATGGTTCAAGCGCTGAAGGATTGCGGACACAATAGGATCCCTCCAACAGTGCAAGGGGGAACTTGGCTTGGGATGACGAGGAGCATGAGCTAGCAGGGATGCAATTGGTTTCAACTCCACTTGCTTACATTCCAATGAAGATTGCTGGAAGGAAGGTGTGCGCACTGGTGGATAGTGGTTCTATGGGGAATCTCCTTCCGTCTAGATTTGTCAATGAAATGGGATTGGTTTGGCGGAAATGCGCAATGAGGTTTTGCGCGCTCAACGGCCGGGAGTGTTGCGTGGATGGGGTTGTGGAGGAGGAAGAGGTTGAGGTTGCAAGGGTCTGTAAGCCACTTTCTTTTCTATTGGTTGATTGCAGGGAGGATATTTTAAAGTTTTGAGATGACTTTATTTCAAAGTAAGACCAGCAGACTGAAGATAGAAATAAGAAATCTGACAACACAACACATTGAGAAGAAAGCAAGAACAATCTTACTGGGGATTTTGATGAATAGGTTCAAACCTCAATGTATGAAACAGAAATGAAAAGCAAAGGAGTGGAGAAAACAAGAAGGAGGACAAAGACAAGAGATGGCAACTGAGATACTGGAAGGATAATTGAACGGTAGAGGGTAAAATAACAGTCAATCAACGGGTTAGGTGAGTATCAGATTGAAATTAGATCTCACTACTAGACAGGAGATTTGATTGATTTGGAATGATTTGACAAGGTTGGACGGCAAGATTGGTTGGATGAATTATGATGAATCTGGTATTGAGGATCAGAGAGAGTTGGAGGCGTAGGACAGCAATGAAATGAGTTAAGAGGATGAGCAAAGCAAGAGAGATAGGATGAAGCAGGAGGAGTTGGGGTTAGCCCAATGTTGGGAGCAGAGGTTGGTGTAATGAATGGTAGGAGTCCAAATTTTTAGAGCCAGCAGGAGGTCAGGATGAAATTTGAGGTATGGAAGTAAGGAGATGGATTATTCTAATATAGATTAGCTGCACCAGGGATCTGATTTATCTGATTTCAATTTGGAATCAATTACTTCAACATATTTTAGGACAGCCATTCATGTTTGGGTTTGGAGCGCAAATGACGTTTGACCCAGGGACGGGGAGGGAAGCGTTGACTATGAAAGATTTGTCTGGTGGGCAATTCAAAACCACGGTCTGCAATCAAGGGCTGGGGAAGTGGACGTGGGATTTGGCGGGAAGAGTAGGAGGACGTGGTGGAAGTGGGGAAGAGGTGCAGGCTGTGGAAGTACAGAAGCCTGCAGCTTTGCATGTAAAACAATTCTTCACATGGGGCTCAACTTCAGTTGACAAGATGGCTGGTTTGGATAGCAAAGGGGACGACAAAGTGGATCCTTCTTCCAAGGACAAGTCCGCGCCCGCTCTTTGTGTCCGGCAGAGTAAACAACTGCAGACTTCTGGGGACAGCAGCCAAGTTGGGGGGGACAATGGATGAATAGGGGATATGATTGGATTTGGTGAGGGGGTGCTCTAGCTGGTTCACAGCCGGAACAACTAGACACCCCAGAATGTTTGTTTTCTTATTTTCTTCTCTCTGGATTGGCTTTTGGGATTATTGCTGGCTAGGGGTGGTTTCTTTTAGGTATGGGAATGGCGTCAAGCTGGGTCTGCCAATGCGAGGACAAGGCCCGCATTCTGGAAACTGCCAGCCTCCTGGATGCCAAGACCCTTGCTATCCTTTACCTACCATAGGTGATAGAATAAATAATAAATATATTATTCAATAAATGCAGCAAAAATCCAAAAAATATTTGGATTAAGCTTATTGCAAGGTTAATTGGTTTGTTTATGGTTTACTGTTATAAATCAATATAAATAAATTGATTATTAAATATTTTTATAGAGGGGCCAAAATTATGAGGGGCCAAAATTATATTGGGGATCTTTAACACTTCTCTCCAGGGATTTCAGTATGAAAGCACGTAGTCCTGGTTACTTTGGGATCTTTAGTTTAAAGGATATTTTAACCAAAGATAATATGTATATAAAATACACGGTGGAGTGGCAGGGCCTTGTAACCAAGCTTCCACAACAGAGAAAGGATAATAAAACTCACTGGTATATTATTAAATCCTTAGGGTATCTGTTTGGGACGTACACTGATGGGTGAAACCTGTATACTGGGGTTATAAGGTTGTTCAGCAGTTTTAATTGATAAAAAGAGGTTGAGGACCAATATTATTGATCAGACTTAGCCATAAATCACTTAATTATCTCTTATAAGTACTTGATTACCTTGGCACCGTGTCTGGATATAAATATAACCGGGTCTCTGCCCATCAATATCCTCAAAAGAGCTCTTTATTTATAGCTTTTGGAGTCCCACTACTATCCTTCTGAGGGGTACAGGGGCTCAAAGGGATGGAAACTACGGCTAGCAGGGTAACCAGTGGTAGCCTGTCACGTTTTCTTGGTGCTATAGCACGGGTAGCATCTAATTCCTCAGGGTATGGAAATTATTCTACTTTATAATTGATATTAGGATGTGTGAATAACACTAATCTGTCCTATTTATGTATTATTTAATTAATTATCCTTAGTAAATGTTCCCAGTAAGTTAATAATTATTTCAATAGACATTTCTACGGACATCCTGATGTCAGGTGAGTTTTCATTATGTATTAAATAACTGGAGTAAAGTCATGATATTGATTTTACTCCTTATTTTTGAGTTCCAGTTGATTTAAAAAATAATTACTTAAAAATATAAGTCATGGGAATTCATTTAATATTTTTACATCATTAATTTTCTTAGTATGTCACAAAAATATTGATGTCTAGAAATTTTCATAAAAGTATATTGAAGTATTTTAATATATTTTTAGAAGTTGTCATTGTCTTGTTTTCAACATTCTTGGTAATTTGAATTATATTAAATAAAAAACACGTATAAGAATTATTTATGTATTTTATATGATATTATGTATTTTTAGACTGTCTACTATCCACAGGAACATTTATTACATATGTAGAATGTTCCCATGTAGGTTGTAGCATGTTTAAGCTGTACCTGAGCCTCTCAGGCCGCCTGTCACTCTGTCAAACTGTAGTCCCGCGGCTGCGTACTTGTCAGAGGCCCAGGGCTGCGTACACAACCTCAACGGAGTGACAGGGCTGTATCTCAGCCGCGCGCCGGTTCATTGGCTGCCACGGCTGCGTGCAGGAATTGTGAGAAAACACATTTGCCCCTGTAACTCCTAAAATATACACAACACCTCAATTCTGACTGAATTTTAGGTGTTAAACCTATACATGACAATACGTGTGAAATATTTAATTGACCAAAAGCTCAATAGTAGAGCCATGGTATTTTGGTCTTTCTTTCCTTAATTTTTTAAAAATATAAGGAGTTGGATTTCAAGGGTGGGGTCAGTTAGTGACCCTACCTAATTTTGGATGGAGAATACATTTCTGTAATAATATTTATGGTTTCCTTACCCCTTCTTAGGTTAATTGTATTATTATTATTTTTATGTTATTTTTGTTACTTTTGCAGCTTGCTCTGCAATAGTAGCAAGCTGACAGAAAAAAATGCATGAACAATTTCCAATGGATGATTCAGAGAAATAGGAAAGTGCATGGCACAGAACAGATGTGGGTCAAAGAGCAAGGCGTGGGCTTGGAAACAGGTTGGTTCTAAAAAAAAAATCTTATCAAGTTTTCTTTGGTTATCTTATAGATGGAAGGTGTGGATGGGTTGGGCCAATAATTTTTCTCTCTCAAGGATGTGCGGGCAGGGCTGGTTTTCTTTGTACTCTCTCTGTTCTGTAGATGGGTACAGGGAACTGTGTGGCAGTTTGTCTGGGGTTTTCCAGGTACCTTTGGCGGATACTCTCAGTGGCGCGGATTCTTCTCACTCTTGGGGATTGCTCTCAAAGCACGGATCTTGAGCACGGCCCTTATTTTTCTCAAGGTTCTCACAAATCCCAAATGCTACTCAGGATGGCGCGGCAAAACAAATTTTCTTTGAAAATAGGCGCGGGGATGGAAACAAGGAGGAATAGGAAGAAAAGGGGGGGGGCTATCCGCCTATGTTGGCTGGGTCCTCATCACTTCCTCCGCGTCCGCACAAGCTGCTGCGAATAGGGATTGGAAGCCTGCCAAAAAATTGCATCAGGCATTGGAAGTGTGTGCGTAGGGGACCGCTAGAAAAAACTGGAGTAGCTTGTCCGCGTCAAACATTGCCAAGGAATGTGCTGTAATAAGAGGAATCTCCAGGATCTTGGGAGTGGCAGCCATGGGTTCTGGCAACAATTTGATAACTAATGGATTTGGCGCGTGCGGGGGTTCTGGCAATAACCTAGGCACCGGTGATGGAGACAGAAATAGAGGAGTTGGGGTTGGAGGAGCTGGTCTTGGAGGAGTGGGGGGATGCCGTGGCCGCGGAGGAGGAGCAGGTCTTGGTGGTGGTGGGGGAGGCCCAACCGGACAGTTAAAAATCCTTGGGTCTGTTGCTGGTAAGTTCATTTGTACCCGCACGGCCCATTTGTTCCCGCGCAGCCCATTTGTGGGCAGCATTCAAAAAGGCCACAAAGTCCCAAAAGTCCTGGAGCCTTGGAGGTCCATCATGACAGAAGGGTGAGCCCTAGTCATGGCTCTTGCGCAACAGAGGGTTTTGGGCGGCGCGTTGTGGTTGGTTGCAAGGTGAGCCAGGCGGGGTCCACTCATTGGTTGAAACCTCCTTGTCACTTGAAACCACAAAAGAGTTGCGCCTGGTCCTCTTGCCTGGACAACCTCGAGGACCGTTGGGGGGAATGCCATCCAATAGTGAAAAGCAGGGGTGTCCAGCTTGGCATGGAAAACAAGCGCGCCAGCCAGGAAGGATACAGCAAGAAAGGCTGTTCTGGCTGCAATACGTGCAGGACATGTTTTGATGGAGGAAGGTTGGATGGGGTGGTGGCTTTTTTTTCTTTGGTGTGGTTAAGCGGTGAAAAGGGGAGGGGGGGGGAAGCTAGGGAAGGTGGGGGTAGGTGAGATAGTGGTGGATCTCTGGGGACAGAACTCAAGTTGGGGGGGATTTGGTGTTCTTTTATGGATGCAAGTTGGAATGGGTTGCGCACTGCGCGCTCAGCAATGTACGTCCTTGCCGCAGCAAGCTCCACTGCGGGCTCAGAAGCAGTCAAGTCAGGCTTGGCATCTGGAGACACGGGGTGGATTTGATTGGATTGGACGGATTGCGCGTTGCAAGATGCACAGGTTGGATTTCACGGATGAATCTTGGATATCTGACTGGCGCTTTGGGCGGATGCCAACATGCGCAGGGGGCTCCAAGTTGGGCCCGGTGCAAGGGCCGCTTCATTTGAAGGATGAGCCGGGTGGACGTAATGGCAGGCGGGCGGTATGGATGGAATATGGGGTATGGGACATGGGATGTGGATTATGGGGTGGAAGGATAGGATTGGGGCTAGGGTTCTGTAATTAGGGGTTGTATTTCAGTATTCTTGCTTGCTTCTGGTTGTACTTAGATTAGGGTTGAGGGGGAGGTTACTTAAACCACACCCTCAACCCAGAAGGAGGATGAGGACATCAGATCACAGAGGATCACATCAGATCATCATAGAGAAATAAGAGTAAAGATCCTTCCAAAAAACCTGAGTGCAACTGTTCACCCTTTGACTGAGAGATAGAGAAATGAGAGTAAAGATCCTTCCAAAAACCTATCTCTCAGTCAAAGGGTGAACAGTTGCGCTCAGGTTTTACAGATGCAAGGGATCAATAACTTCCAAACTTGGGAACCGTAAAAGGAGAAGTTGTCTTCTGAATTCCACATTGTATTTTTTGCGCAGCCACTTGACTTTCATATTGATGTACTTAGTCTTTGAGTTTGAACCAAATTGTTGAATCTTATCAATCACACCTTTGTTATCCACCATAAACTTGGTTTTACCAATTTATTTTTCTTTCAAAAGATCCCCAATGATCAACTTGATCCAAATTGACTCCTGCAACCCTTCTAAAAGGGCATTCAATTCTTCCTCCATCAATGATAATGTCACATTGGATTGTTTTTGACTTTTCCAGGAGACTGGGGCATTTTTCCAGATGGTGATATAGCCCATTTGAGATTTTCTCAACTTAGGATTGTCTGCCCATGTAGAATCAGAGTACATGGTTCAGCAATCCCTTGCACTGGCGTCTGCTTTTAGAAGAAAGGAAAACTTTGATGTTCCCGCTAGATATTTCCACACATGAAGTACTTGCTTCCAGTGAGTTGTCTGGGATTTTGATTGAATTGGGAGAGAATGGAGACCATGGCGGCTAGTTCCAGTCTGGTCCTGCATGAGAGATAGTTCAATATACTGGTATATTTTCAATAGTTAATCCCCAGTTTGAGAAACCCAACCTGATCTTGTTGAGATGCCGGAAGCAGTTGAACGCCTGGAGTGCGGGGTGTTTGCAACAGCTTGGCTGATAGCAGATTGAGTTTGGAAAGTCCTTTAAGAATCAGTTTTCTTTGATTGAGTGTGATTTTATAATTGCATTGCTGAAACTCCATCCCCATTATTGTGTCAGGATCATGCGCTCTTGACCTAGGAAATTGTTTGAGAAACACTTTTTCAAACCAATCCGTTTCTCCAGCAAAAACCAGATCATATACATGAAAAAAAGCAATGAATGCTGATTTTTTTGAAGATATAGGCAAGGACCCGCTATAGATTTCCCGTATCCTACCTCCCCAAGCCATCCCGTCAACGTTTTATACCAGTTTTCAGGAGCTTGACAGAGTCCATAGAGAGATTTCTTGAGTTTTAGGATTTTGGAAGACCAAGAAATTTCCTTGGGCTTTAGGATGTAAATGTTTTCCTCTAGAGGAGCAAAAATAAATGCAGCCTTTAAGTCAAATTGGCGCAGAGGTAGATTGAGATCCAAAGCGCTCAACAGAAGAAGGATTAGTGGGGTGACTATCCAGTTGGTGCATAAGTATCACCACAGTTGACTCCAAGAACTTGATGATTTCCCATGATGCAAAGTTGGAATTTCTGTTTCTGTGGTTTCAGGCCTGTAGCTGGTTTGATCTTATCAACCCACATAGTTCTTAAGTAATTCTTTGGAACCGTGTCACAATCTTCCCACACATCTTGAGCTTCAATACCATCTAATGTGCTTTGGGCTCAAGTGACCAATCCTCCAATTGATTAGGGAGCAAAACATGAGAGTACTTAACTTGTTGCACAGTTTCAACTCTTTTGCATAGAGCATAGCTTGGTGCTTCTTCATAAGATGAGACTGAATGATCCAGTTCTTCCCTTTCATTTTCTACCATCAAATCACAAATTTCAGATTGAGATTGATTAGGAAAAACTTGGTCAGGTAGTTTGGAGGGTCTCACTACCTCTTCCACCAGATGGTCATCAGTAGGGACATTGTTCTTGTTGGAGGGAACCTCTTCAAACAGATCTCCTATATCAATGTTGTTATCAATTCTCTTGTGAACTCTGTTGAAATTGAGCACCTGGATATGTTTTGTGTGCACAGTTTGTTATTGGAGGTTAGTACTTTGTATGAGCAAAGATTATCATCATACCCAATTAGTCTTCCAATAAGTACTCAAGGTTCCAGATTTCAGAACAGCCTTCTATCCCCAAGGATATAAAAGACTGGATTCCCTATTGGATGAAAGTAATTGATGTTGATGCTTTTCCCCTTGAAATGTTTGTAGGGAGACATTTTTGAGATGTGGGAGGGAATCTGATTGAGTACTATGGCGCACAATTTGATCACAATGTTCCAGTATCTTTTCTGAAGTTGGGAGTCCACTAGTATGGTTCTCAGAGATTCCATTATGAGCCTGGTGAACCACTCTGCTAATCCATTTTGTTCCAGTGTATAAGGATCAGCAAAGGTCTGCTTTATATGGTTTTCCTTACAATAGTCAGCCATCAAGGAATTCCAGAACTTGGTCCCACAATCTGAATGAATAATCATTGGGGTGCAGTTGAACCTCTTAGCTTCCATGTTAATCAGGAATTGGAGAGTGGTTGCCGTGTAACTTTTGCTATTAATTGGTATCACTGTGAAAAGCCTGGTGCAGCTATCTACAACAGTTCAAAAATACATGTCACCATTGATACTTATGGGATTAATAGATCCAAAAAAGATCACAATGTAGTTCCTGGAAGGGTCTTTCTGCTCTTGGATGCTTGTTCTTGAAGGGTGAACGGGATATTTTACTGATGGCACATGCTTCACATACAGAGGGTTTGTTTATTTTAATTCCCAATTTCTGTTGGATTTGACTATAACTCACATGACCAAGCAATTTATGAAGACACTTGTCTTGAGAGAGGTAGGAAACCGGTTGATGCTTTTCAATAGAGAAGTTCAAAATTGGAATGTTGCAAATATAGCTACCAAACATAATCCAATTTCCCTTCTTAACAAAAAAATAGTCATCTCTGAACTTCACAAAAAATCCACCAACAAGAAAAAATCTCATTGAAAGTAGGTTTTCCATAGTTAGGGGCAAGAAGAGAACATTGGGAATAGAGATTAAAGATACATTGTTGTCCACCAGTTTAATAGTTCCTTTGCCTTTGTACACTAAAGAGTTAGTGCCAGAGCTTGTTGATATAAGACCCTACATTGATTGGTCTAAGTGAAAAAAGATGGACAGTTCAGACAATATGTGTCTTGAGGACCCAGAATCCAGAACAAAGCTTTCTTTTGAGAAAAGGAAACTTGTGTGAAAGGAGCTGACCAAAGTGATCTTGCTGCCAGATTTGTTGGATCCCAATTTCTTTTTCCTTGATGGAAATTATGGTTTGAGCTGGGGGTAGAGTTTCCAAAATCTGCCTTCAGGATGACTTGCTTTTGGGTTATGCCACTTATCATCACACGTTTTGATATTAGAGGTCAAAAATTACACCAAATTTTCTTCCTTTTTATCTTGGATGGATGATGTTTTGTTAAGGAATTTATTATTGTGAAAAATTTGAAGATGATCTAAAACTTGATCCGGAGTAATTTTCTTATCTGAGTGGGTTATTTGTTGAACAACAGTGTCCATTGAAGCAGGAATTTTCTCCAAAATGAGATATGCAATAATGTTGGGAGGTAAGTCTATTCCCACTTCATGTAAGCATGACATAGCCGATTTAGTGTTGGTGATGAATCCAAGTATTTTGGAGTACCTAAATGGAGTCCTAAGTAATTCCTTGAAAATTCTAGCTTGATTCAAAGCATGATTAGAAGTAAAATAGTTGTTGATATCTGCCCAAATAAGATGAGCGTACTTTTTTGTTCTTGGGTGTGATAATGTTTGCTTGGACTGTAGTATCAAGTTTAGAAATGAGAATGGTGCAAATTTGAAAATTTTCCATATGTCTAAGACCAATAGAAACTCTGTTTGGGTCTGATTGTTTCTTGGCGAGTTTTACATAGAGGTCCTCCTGTAGGTCCATCATATTTATAACCCAATTACGCCATATAGAAAAGTTGTCTTGAGTGAGTCAAGGAATAGCTTCTATGGCTGTCTTTAGAATGGTGGCTGTTAGTGAATTGGTCATGCTAGATAACTAGTTGGTTTGGTTATCAACTTTAGTCCCAATGGTATTTGACTTTTAATTGTGTTGAATTTTCTCTAATGTTATATTTCAGAATTAACAAAACAAAACCAGTTCTGAAGAACAAGTCAGAATCAAAGAGAGTTAACGAAATAATTTATAAAAAATAACATGAAAATCAATGCCTACCCAGGCCTTATTTCTAAATGACAGAGACAGCAAGACAGAAAAGAAAATCTCAAAAAAGCTACTTTCTCCATACTAGTATGAACAGATGCTACATAGTGAGATGAGTAGCTGAGATGATGAAACAATCAAGGTTATACAATAGGGAGTCTGGGCTGGATTTTATTGTAAAAAATTAGTATTACTCCAGATCACAATATGCTTGAAGGTCCCTTGAGTATGAATTCTTGAGGCAGAGATAAAGAGCTGGATGGGAAATCTTGACAAAGAAGGATAGTCGGATGGGAAATATTGATGCAAAGATGGAGAGCCTGCTGGATTGAGAACAAGAGATCTCCCTCTTGGATTGGTAGCATTTTGAAGGATTATAAGGTCTTGCCTGCCTGGGAGGTTCTAGTTGCATATTTGATGTAAATATGACGCAGACTGCGGGTGATTGGAGAGAAGTGCGTGTTGGCTTCCACAGCTGTCACCCCTTCTCTTGCGTGTGCTTTCCACCTTTCACCTCCATGTCACAGTTCAGTGGTTATACCTGGGGCGGTCTCAGGCATGTGGAAGGACTCTTCTCCTCATCCTTCCACACTCCACCCTGTGCTGTCCCAGGTATGCTTTCCTTTCTTTCTTTCTTTTCTCCCGTTGTTTTCTCATTCTTCCTTCTGTCTCACTGGATCTTTCTCAGAGTTTTGTAACTTCCGTTATCATTCATTACTGACGCAATGAACCATCCTTCCACACTCCACCCTGTGCTGTCCCAGACTACGTCTACCTCATCAGGTTATGAGCCCAGAGGAGCTCCACAGCTTATCTCAGTAACACACTCACATATAAGGATCCGTATGCTTAGCAATAAAGAAAAGTAGACAACAGAGATTTTCTCTCCTCAAACCACCAATACTTCTATTTTTGACTCAATCATGCTTGCCGCCTCCTCCGACTCTCTGCTCACCGGCTCTCACAAGCTCCTAAACGCCAAACTACCCGTCCTGAAGTCACCAGGACCTGATTCAAACTACCTTGACTGGGAGTTTGTAGTCACCTTGTACTTTGAAGCCACGGGATTGGAATACGTTATTGAGAAACCAAAGCCGGAGAACCCGACTTCCTCCTGGACCACAGACAACAAGGTAGCGTGTGCTCTCATCACTCAAGCCATCGATTCCAGAAATCTGCGCTACATCAGAGAGCACCGACAACATGCACATGGCATGTGGCATGCTCTGAACCGAGCCCATAAGGACCAGACAACCAGCGGTAGAGTCTACTGGTTGAGGAAACTCCTCCTAACCAAAATGGATGGAGAAAACATCCTCTCTCATATTGACACAATGGCTTGCTATCACAAACACCTTGGTTCTCTCATCTCCACAGAAAATCACCTTACGGCGGAAGACGTCCACGTGGCAGCCCTTCTCAGCTCAATACCTCAAGACTGGTTACACTGTGTATCCTCTCTCATGAATCAAGACGGCGTCAAGTCAGAAACCGTGGTTAACTCTCTTAAAAACAAGTACACGAGGAGACAATCTCAAATGGCAGTCAATATTTCAGCCGCACCAGCCAAAACTGATACAACCAAGACGCCCTCAACCACGTCAGACAGGAACTCAAAACACTGTTAATTCTCCAACAGAGACGGTCACAACCTGAATAACTGCTACAACACACGCAGAATCCTCAATGATGTGAAGGCATCTCAAGGTCAGTCAGCAGACTTGACTCGCCCCAAGAAGCCGCAATCCAAGTCAAAGAAACCAGCCGCTTGTGCCGGAAGAACCACTGCCACAAACCTAGTCTTGTCCTCCAGCCGTCCTGATGCCCCCAAAGACTCCGACTACTCAGGCTCTGAATTAGAATAGCTGCTGGACATGCCAAGGTTCTTGAATCTTCCCACTTCTCAACAACCCCTCGCATTGACGCAAACCTGGACTCCGGCTGTTCCGTCTCAATGACTCCCTTTTTGTCAGCGGTTCAATCAGCTAAGTCCGGCTCTACTCCTGTTTGCCTGGCTGACCATTCATTAGTCAGAGCGTCCCATAAAGGACTCCAACGTCTGCCGTTCAACAAAACCAAAGGCATCAAGACCTTAGTTGTTCCTACCCTCCACGAACCTCTTCTCTCCATTGCTGGACTGTGTGACGTCAATCTTACGGTGGTATTCACTTCGTCCGGCTGCTCGATCTATCCCTCTCAAGACGTCCAAATACAGGCCGATCCGGTTGGTTTGGGGTACAGAAAAGGCAACCTATACTATCTGCCTACGGAGTCTGTGAGCTCTGTCTCCCCTGCAGCTAACCACGGGCTGCCCGCTAAGGATTCCCTGTTTGCGTACCATGTACGGTTTTCTCATCTAGGCCTCAAGCCTCTTAAACATCTGCTCTGTCTCCACGGCATTCTGACCTTCCCAATGGACAAGATCAAAGTTAAACAATGTCTGGTATGTGTTCAGTGCAAGATGAGTTGAACTCCCTTCAAGTCTTGTTGACCATATCAATCCTCCACTCCCGGTCAACTCATCCACTCAGATGTAGGCTTGTATGAGGTACCATCCAGGGAGGGATATTGCTATTTTGTAACGTTCATCGATAACTATTCCAAATATGTTGCTGTATTCCCAATGAAATCCAATAATGATGTTTTTGGATGCTTCAAAATGTTTCGTACCACCTTTGAAATCAATGCCAGTCATCAAATCAAGACATTCAGATCGGACAATGGAGGCAAGTAAATGTCCAAAGTTTTCCAAACATATCTATGGGATTCAGGTATTGTACATGAGTTAGGATCTTCTCATTCTCCTCAAATGAATGGGGTGGCAGAGAGGGCTAATTGCACCATAGGGAACATAGTTTGGTGCTCGCTCCTCCAGGCCCACACTCCCAAATCCCTCTGGGCTGATGCGCTACGCCATTCAGTCTCCTCCTACAATGCCTTTCCATGTCATACTCAGGCGGGCTTTGTGCCGCCCCTGTCTCTCCTTTCAATGCCTTCACCTCCTCTATTGTCTCTCCACCCTTTCGGATGCCTAACCTGGTACAAAGTACCCAAGGCGAATTGCAGTAAGCTCAACGCTAAAGCAAGAGCTTCCATTCTGCTTTCGACGCTTCCCAGTGGAGGTGGCTGCAGGGTCTGGGACCTTGAACAGAAAGTGACAATAAAATCCAGGGACGTACTCTTTGTCAATTCATTATTTCCTTACTCATCCATACCTGTGACTCCTCCAGAAACCCCTCTCAGCGTTGAAATACCCTGGCCATCACCAACCGTCGCCTCCTCCCTGCCTCCTCACAATCTCGCTTCACCCCCGGTCTCCGGTACCTTGCCCACCAATGTTGATCTGCCACTCAACATTCCTCTACGCCCCAGAATAAACCGGCGCCTATCTGCCTTGATCCATGCACCATCTAATCAATATTGATTGTCCTCCGGAGATTTCAACACGTTGGAGTCATCGGCTGGAGAGTTGTCTCCAACCCCAACCTCCAAAACTCAATCACCCGCTCCCACTCACCCTGTGGATACCCCCAATGCCATTTCTCACATTCCTCTCCCTCCCCTCCCTCCGCCGGCCATCTCTCCACCTTCTGCTCCGCCACCATCTCCTCCCCCTTGGCGCTTGACTCGAAGTTGAAATCCACCTGATTGATATGGTCACTGGTCTTGTTCAGCTCAATTACCAGACGTCATCAACACGCCAAAAACCTGGAAGCAGCTCCTGCGCTCTCCCAAAAAACTTTTCTGGTTGAAAGCTGCAGAAGATGAATTCGCCTCGCTATTGGGCATGCAGACCTGGACTCTGGTCCCTTGACCACAAAGGCGCAGAATAATAAAGTCAAAATGGGTGTTTAAGGTAAAGAAACGGCTGGACCACACCGTTCAGAAACTAAAGGCAAGGCTTGTGGCTATGGGATTCACGCAAACTCACGGCATCGACTACCAAGAGGTCTTCTCCCCCACGCTCCGCCTCGAAACGCTCCGTCTCATCTTCAGTCTGCTTGTGTCAAATAACTGGAAGGGCCGTCAAGTCGACTTTAAGACGGCTTTTCTCAATTGTAACCTCGATCACAAGGTATACATGGAGCAACCACCTGGTTTTGAAGATCCTTGGCACCCTGACTGGGTGTGCAAACTCAATAGATCAATCTATGGTCTCAAGCAGTCACCTTGCCAATGGAACGCGAAACTCCACGGGGCACTCCTGAAGGCTGGGCTTTCCAACTCGAAATATGATCGTACGCTCTACTTCAAAGTACACCAAGGAAAAATCATTGGTGCCATCACCTCTCATGTCAATGATCTGGCTGTGGTTGGCAAGCCCTTGTTTGTTGACTCCACCATTGCCTCGTTAGGTGCCAAGTTCAAAATCGGAGCTCATGAAGAGCTCCATCACTTTATCTCCCTTCAAATTGAACAAGACACCGCCAATTGTCTTCTCTACTTAAACAGTCACATTAAATCAACATCCTTGAAGAAAAATTCCTCAGAAGCAACCACAAACCAGTCGCAACGCCGTCAGATTCTTGCTTCAAAGCTCTGAGCCGCCGGTCGAGAGACAAACCCCCTGCCTTGGGACCCTAAAATCAACTCATAGGATCCCTCCTCTGGGTTTCCCAATGCACCCGTCCTGATATTGCCTTTGTGGTCAATTGGCTCTCACAACACCTCCAGGACCCCTCGGAATCGCACTGGCAGGCCGCAGTTCAAGCTCTCAACTACCTTGTCACCACAAAGCACCTAAAGCTTCAGCTAGGAGGAAACCTCCAACTCTACGGCTATTCAGACTCAGACTGGGCCAAGGAAAGGGAAAACAGGAAGTCAACCTCTGGCTACGTCTACCGTCTGGGGGTTGGGGCTATCACATGGAAATCCCGTAAGCAGGCCACAGTTTCCCTCTCCAGTACAGAAGCAGAATACAAAGCCCTGTCGGACTCTTGCAAGCAGGGTGTATGGCTCAAGAATGTCCTAGCTGAACTTCATCTCCGACCCGACACCTCCATCCCCATCCACATCGAAAACAAGGAGGCTGAGGCCCTGGCAAAGAACCCCAAACACCACGCCAGAACCAAACACATTCACGCATGATACCACTTCATCCGGGATTGTGTGGCAGACAAGTCAGTAGACCTGGTTCATGTTTCTACTAAAGACATGCTTGCGGACATTCTCACCAAACCGCTCAGCAGGGTCCTTCTGGATAAACATCAACTCATGTTTGGGGTGTTTTAACTGTTTCTTCTTTCTGCCAATCTGCTGTCTCTGTCTTCCTTTTTTTCTTCCTTTTTTTTTTCTTCTTTTCTTTCTTTTTCTTGTTCTTTTCTATCATATTCCAACATGTCGTTTGAGTACAGGTGAGCAGCAAGGGGGGGTGTTGGGTTCCACAGCTGTCACCCCTTCTCTTGCGTGTGCTTTCCACCTTTCACCTCCATTTCACAGTTCAGTGGTTATACCTGGGGCCGTCTCAGGAATGTGGAAGGACTCTTCTCCTCATCCTTCCACACTCCACCCTGTGCTGTCCCAGGTATGCTTTCCTTTCTTTCTTTTTTTTCTCCCGTTGTTTTCTCATTCTTCCTTCTGTCTCACTGGATCTTTCTCAGAGTATTGTAACTTCCGTTATCATTCATTACTGACGCAATGAACCATCCTTCCACACTCCACCCTGTGCTGTCCCAGAATATGTCTACCTCATCAGTGCGCAGGGAGATTGAGAAGAAATAACAAAATAAAAATTAAAATAAAAATAAAATAAAATAATAAAAAAATGAATCAAAATAAAATAATAAAATAATAAAAAATAAAAAATAAAGAACTGTGGTAAAAAAAAAGTAACAATTAATAATCCAAACATTGAGTCTATAAGATAACCAAAGAAAACCTGAAAAGAGAGAGAGAGATTTTTTTTTTAGCACCAACCTGTTGCCAAACCCGCCCCTTGCTCTTCAACCCACATCTGTTTTGCACCATGCGCTTTCCTAATTGCTTGAAACATCCATCTGAAATTTTTCTTCCGTTTGAATTCAAGAATGTGGGGCTTTTCCTCGCGTCCGCAGACCCAGCTTTGTGCCATTACTTTACCTAAAAGAAACTCATAACCTAGCCAGCAATAATCCCAAAAAGCCAATCCAGAGAGAAGGAAATAACAAAACAACCATTTTGGGGTGTCTAGTTGTTCCGGCTGTGAACCGGCTATAGCACCCCCTCACCAAATCCAATCATATCCCCTATTCACCCATCATTCCCCCCGCACCTTGGCTGCTGTCCCCAGCGGTCTGCAATTGTTTACTCTGCCGGAAACCAACTGATTGCGCGGTCTTGTCCTTGGACAAAGGATCTGCGTTGTCATCCCCTTTGCTATCCAAAACAGCTTTCTTGTCAAATGAAGTTGAGCCCCGCACAAAGAATTGTTTCACATGCAAAGCAAAAGCCTTCCATTTGAGCGGAGTCCCATCCAATTCCTCCAACTGGTAAATTCCTCTGAAAAACTTGGAAGTTATGTGGAAAGGACTGTTCCATCAATTCACAAACAGTTTCCCCCATTGAGTTTCCAGGCTCTGGTTGTAAAGAAAAACCAAGTCCCCCTTCCACAACAGATTCCCCAGCTTGTGGGTGCAGCGCTTGTCTCAGTAGCAAGCAGACTTTGTGCGGGTTGCCTTCAGCCTTCCAGCTGCTTTCTCCTACATCTTGTCCCATAGCAGGAGCTGCTTGGCGCGGTCATTGACTAGGTCTGCGGCCATCTTAAACTTCCACCAATCAATACCCAGGAAGGTTTCCAGCTCAATTTCAATTGGAAGCACAGGTTTCTGCCCAAATAGCAGCTTGTATGGCAAATAACCCATTGATCTCTTCACCAAAATCTGATCCGCAAAGAGGAATACCAGAAGGGTTTCCTGCCACTGCTTGCCATCCTCCCAGCACATTTTCACCATTGCGTCCTTGATGGATGGTGACTGCGCTCAATTTTCCCTGCACCTTCAGGATAGTACTCTTTCACTTGCCTAAACTTTTCTCTTCTACTTTGCACCAACTCTGCCAACCGTCCCCAGAACTCCGCACCCCCATTGATTGTTACCAAGCAAAGTGATCCGTAACGCAAAAAACAGTCTTCCTCAAGAAAATGCCCAACTTTCCCCTCTAAGAGCTTCACCAGCGGCCACGCTTCCACCCATCCCAAAATATTTTCACGCACAACAAGGAGATACGCAAACTTAACTGCCTTGATGTGCACAACATCCAGAGAAACCTGCCCAAACAAGGCGTCCTCCCCAGTGGGAATACCCAGCTTGCAAGGAAGCGTTGGGCTTTGCTTCTGACATGCTCCACACAACCATACCCACTCCTGCACTGCGCGTACTACACAAGGCCACCAGAACCTTGGCCTCACCCGGTTCTACGTTTCAACCTTGCGGCAATGGCCAATATTGTCATGCAGACTTCCCAGGATTACCTCCTGATCCTCCCTTGATGTGCTGAACACAAGCGGTATTGGTGCTCTCCACCTCCACAGCTGTCCTTCCTGCAGGTAGAAATTTCCCACTCTCCACCAAATCCATCTAACAATCTTGGATGGCGTATCATCCGGAAACCAAAGATCGCGCAAATACAAACTGAGGACCGTGTACCTCCTGGAATGCTGGAGCAGAAGTCAAACGCCTACTTCCACCACTCCCACTTTAACGGTTGGAGCCTCCATATCCAGTGGTTCCGCACCTTTGTACAGATCATTGCGCAGGTACCAAGACAGCGCATCCGGCATTGTAAAGGCCCTCCCTGCAACATGTACCACAGTGAAAGAGAACAACCAAAGGAACACAACCCACCGGGTCATAGGCGCATTTGGCACCATCAGCAAATTTATCATCCATGCCAGCGCCTCTGCATCCACCAGAAGCATGAATTGAATCCCCCATATGAAATGCTGCAACCTCCGCACAATCTTAGTGACCCTGCAAAGCTCCAACTTTGGCTTCAAATACCAAATCTCCATTGGCATAAACGTAATGGACTTGTAAAGAACCAAAAAATCTTTCCCTGCATCCTCCTGTGTCAGCACCACCCCCAGGCCAAGCTTTCTCAATTCCACGGCCAACTTAATTCCCCCAGCATTATAATCCAAGTCCCACAGTACAATATTTCATCCAATGATCTCCTTGAGTTTGCCAAAGGCATTGTAAAATTTTGAATCCCAGGCCCATTCCACGTCCTCATGCGTCCATGCATGAAACAGACTAGCAACCTCCGCAAAACAGATCAATGAACATCTGTACATAGCTACAAAATCCCATGAACTGGAGAATGTGCAATACAGTCTTTGGAGTTGGCCACTTGAGGACTTTTTTGCGCTTCTTTTCTGCAATCCGCCTTCTGTTGGAAGCCACCACATGTCCTAGAACCTCCAGTGCAGGTAGGAATACTGCTAAATTTTTCCCCAACACCGTAAGCCCCGCTTTCTCAATCCAAAACAAAATCTGTTCCAGCCTTTGCGCAAATTCACAGACAAATTGACAAATTCCCGGGGCGTCAATAAGCTTTTCCCCTCCGTAATCTGTCTTTGGGCCTTTGATTCCCGTGTTTTCAATAAAAATATGCACCCCCTCTGGAAGATTTTCCTTCAGAATCCAGGTCATCTGCGCTTGGTAAACCGCAACCAAGTTAGTTGCGCCTTGCAGCAGCCGCGTCAGTTGCATCCTGCCCAATCCAGTTTCAAAGGAAGTCATTTTTCAGCCTCCTGGATTCCAAGACCCTTGCTATCCTTTAGCTACCAGAGGTGATAGAGTAAGTAATAAATATATTATTTAATAAATGAAGAAAAAATCCCTAAAATATTTGGATTAAGCTTATTGCAAGGTTAAGTGGTTTGGTTATTGTTTATTGTTTTAAATCAATATGAATAAATTGATTATTATATATTTTTATAAAGGGACCACAATTACATTGGGGATCTTTAACACCTCTCTTCCTGGATTTCAGTATGAAAACACGTATTCCTGGTTACTTTGGGCTCTTTAGTTTAAAGAATATTTTACCCAAAGATAATATGTATATAAAATACACAGTGGAGTGGCAGGGCCTTGTAGCCAAGCTACCACGACAGAGAAAGGATAATAAAACTTACTGGTATATTATTAAATCCTTTGGGTATCTGTTTTAGACGTGTACTGATGGGTTAAACCTGTATACTGGGGTTATAAGGTTGTTCAGCAGTTTTAATTAATAAAAAGAGGTTGAGGACAGATATTTATTGATAAGAAATTTCCATAAATCACTTACTTATCTCTTAAAAGTACTTGATTACCTTGGCACGGTGTCTGGATATGAATATAGCTGGGTCTCTGCCCATCAATATCCTCAAAAGAGCTCTTTATTTATAGCTTTTGGAGTCCCAATATTGTCCTTCTGAGGGTTGTAGGTGCTCAAAGGGACGGAACCTAAGGCTAGCAGGGTAACCAGGGGTAGCCTGTCATGTGTTCTTGGTGCTATAGCACGGGTAGCATCCAATTCCTCAGGGTATGGGAATTATTCAACTTTATAATAGAAATTAGGACGTGTGAATAACACTAATCTGTCCTATTTATGTATTATTTAATTAATTATCCTTAGTGAATGTTCCCAGTAATTTAATAATTATATAAATAGACATTTCTACGTACATCTTGATTTCAGGTAAGTTCTTCATTATGCATTATGTAACTGGAGTAAAAGTCATAATATTGATTTTACTCCTTATTTTCGAGTTCCAGTTAATTTACTAAGATAATTACTTAAAAATATAAGTCATGTGAATTCATGTAATATTTTTACATCATTAGTTTTCTTAGTATTTCACGAATATATTTATGTCTATTAATTCTCATAAAAGTATATTCAAGTATTTTAATATATGTTTAGAAGTTATCATTGTCTTATTTTCGACATTCTTGGTACTTTGAATTATATTAAATAAAAAATACGTATAAGGATTATTTATGTATTTTTATATAATATTATGTATTTTTAGACTGTCTACTATCCACAGGAACATTTATTACATATGTAGAATGTTCCCGTGTAAATTGTAGCATGTTTACGCGGTACCTGAGCCTCTCAGGCTGCCTGTCACTCTTTCAACCCGTAGTCCCGCGGCTGCATATTTGTCAGAGGCCTGGGGCTGCTTACACAACCTCGACGGAGTGACAGGGCTGTATCTCAGCCGCGCGCGGGTGCATTGGCTGCCGCGGCTGTGTGCGGGAATTGTGACAAAACACATTTCCGCCCGTAACTCCTAAAATCTACACAACACCTCAATTCTGACTGAATTTTAGGTGTGAAACCTATAAGTGACAATGTGTGTGAAATATTTAATTGGCCAAAAAGCTCAACAATGGAGCCGTAGTATTTTGGTTTTTCTTTCCTTAATTATTTAAAAATATAAGGAGTTGGATTTAAAGGGTGGGGTAAGTGAGTGACCCTACCCAATTTTGGGTGAAGAATCCATTTCTGTAATAATATTTATGGTTTTCCTACTCCTTCTTGTTGGAATTCCAGCACTCAACTGACGCAGACCCGCACATTTGTCTATCTGCGCAGTGTAATGTCAGCTACTGCAGTGCTAATACTTCAAACATGAAGTCTCACTTAAAGCTAGGCAACCTACTCTCGTTCATCAGGCTAATCACTGCTCAGATCCATTTTGCGCTTTGGATGATATTGTCCTTCACCTCCACCTTGACCTTCTCACTCTCACCTCTCACTTACTCTCACCACCAACCACAAATCCTATTGCATCGAGAAGTCATTCAGCTGGGTAAATATAATTCAACACTCCTCAAGTTATGCAACACTGATCAGATCATTTAACAGAATTTGCAGTAACCCAATCCATACAGAAAGTCAAAGACTATCTTGACCTTTATTCAAGACCAACATCAACTGTATGCTGTCCAATCCTGAGTGCTAAGCGGACCTAATAAAAGTTCCTTCTCTGATTATTTCCTTCAGTCCTCATGCGTACAGTTTGACTGATTTTCCTTTAAACTGATTGCGGGCTGATTCATTCAAATCAGCCATTGCCTTTGTTGGTCTCCTTTCTATTGATTTGTTTTCTGTTAACTTGATCTGAACTGTCTAACCAACCTTTATCTCTTCTCATGTTTATGAAATCAAGTGGTTCTGTTTTCACCCCTCAAATTTCTTTCACAGTTAAAAGCCAAAGCTCTCCACAATGACCAAAAGATTCACACCAGGACTAGGAGGCGACAACGCAATGAGGACCATCACGCTTAAAACCTTGGTTGAATCTACTCCATTGCTCAATGAAGACAACTATTCAATCTGGAAAAGCAAAATGGAAAGCCTCTTCAACATCCGAGGAATTCTCAAAATCATGGAGGATCCCAACTCAAGCAAACAACTTGATCCAGAGATGAACAGAGACATTGCCCCATTTCTCTTGGAAAAACTCAAACCCGCAACCCACACAAACATCATCAAACCAGGAAATGTTCAAAACGCCAAAGAAATCTGGATGGCCACAAAGAACTACTTTGCATCATTGCAATCAGCCAACAG
The DNA here is from genome assembly GCA_025617555.3 of Puccinia polysora. NCBI lineage: Eukaryota > Fungi > Basidiomycota > Pucciniomycetes > Pucciniales > Pucciniaceae > Puccinia > Puccinia polysora. Next base: position 6,626,652 of record CM062620.1, read on the forward strand.
AGCCAGAGTGTTCAATGGATTTCTATATCTTCCCTTCAGCAAAGACAACATTGAAAGATTTGTTACGACTGTCAGGCTGCACCTCAATAAGCTTTCCAAAGTCGGAATAGAACTTCCGTCCGATATCCTGGCGTATTTAATTCTGTTTAAATTTCCAACAAGTCTCAAGAACATGGCATCTCAGATCATGCATGGAGACAAAGAAATTTCTGTTGAAAGGGTCCTCAATCACCTAACTTAATACAAAAACGAGAATGACGCCAAGATCAAGGAAATCTCTCCTAGTTCAAAAATCAACATCAATTGATACTCCAATTATCCTCAATGAAAAAATGGTGTTCACAAACCAGAAGTGAGAAATAATCCCCAAGACAAATGCTGGGTGGAGTTTCCTGAGTTGAAGCCAAAGAATTTCAAACCTTGCAAATCAGAAGAGGCTGCCAATTTTTTTTCTTTTCTTCATTGTTTCTCACATATTTCTCAGCAAGCCCCCTCCAATTTCATACTTGACTCTGGGTGCTCAATTCATATGATAAGGGACAGACACGTCTTTGACACTATCACTCCCAAAGATGGATCCAATGTTATCAAAACCGGAAAGCCAGGAGCTTTGCTATCCATCATGGGAAGAGGAACAGCTCTTCTCACTTTGCCAATTGGAACCATTCTCCTCCAAGACGCAGCCTGGACCCCGGATGTATGCATCAATATTCTGTCGATGGGTGTATTTCTGAGCAAGGGAGCAAAACTTGTAATCAACCACTCAAGCACGCCACCTTCATTCAAGATGTGTCTCAAAGAAAAACCTTTCCTACAAGGAAAAATTTTCAATAACCTGTTATACGTCATCATCCCCAACAATCAGAGCTTCAACACAACTCTGAAGGAAGTGAATGATCTTCATCTCAAATTAGGCCATGCAAGTCTTCCTAGAATTGAAAAGTATCTCAAAAAGTCCGTCCCAAAGTCCATAAAAAAGTCCTTCAATTGCAAGAACTGCAATCAAAGTAAAATCACAAAAAGCCAATTCAATGAAACCTCCATCAGAGTTGATAAGATAATGCAGAGGATTCATGCATATCTCATCGGTCCAATCTCTCCAACGGCGAAAGGCGGATACAGGCACTCTCTCACACTGGTAGACAATCACAGTGGTTATATCAGCTGCATCCCCATGAAAAACAAGAGTGATGCTCCTGACATCATCAAATTCATCCTTCTCAACGAATTCAACCGCCTCAATTACTTTCCTACAGAATTCTGCAGTGACGGAGGAGGTGAATTCATCAATGAGGATTTAACCAAGTTCTTTGAGGAGAAAGGTATTTGAAGGGTAGTCTCTGAGCCATATCATCCACAACACAACGGTATGGCAGAACGGGCTAATAGAACTATAGCCAAATCAGTCAGAGAAACTCACTCATCCTCAAAGATCCCCAAGGATTACTGGCACAAGACAATCCAAAGCTGCGCACTAGCTCTTAATCAAATTCCAAACAAGGACAGTTTAGTTCCTTGGGAAATCATGCACGGGACTTCTCTGCCAACAGGATACCTCAAACCCATTGGAACCAAACTCACCTATCTTGATCTCGGTAATCATTCCCAACAAAAATTTGACGAAAAAGGAGTTACCGGTAAACTTCTAGGGTATGCACCAAAACTTCTCTCTTATCAAGTGCTTACTCCCAGCCGTAAAGTGGTAGAAACAAAGAACGTCAAATTCTTGCACTCTATCAGCTCTATTCTGGACGACCATTCGGTTCAACCTCAAACCATCTCTGAACTTCAACTGCCGATGAATCCTTCTGAGTGCTCACCCGCTACTGATGAGCCAGACATCACAAAGACGATTAAAGCTGAAAGCCTCTTGGACAATTCTGATGCTGACAGCAGCAAAGAAGATCTCATCCAAGCTGAACTGAATCCTGTAAGAACACTGAGAGATTGATCCACCATCTGACCTCCTGATTGATATGGGTATCATTGCGACTACATACCCTCATCACCCAAGGAAGCGCTTAAGGATCCAACTTGGTCAAAATCTCTGGAGAAAGAGTTAACCACGTGCAAAGACTTTAAAGTCTGGGAGGACTACAAAGGGCCTGAACCAAAGAACGTCCTCAACGTAACATATGCCTTCAGAATCAAACAGAACACACACGGAGGCAAACCAATTCACAAATCACGAGTGTGTGTTCAGGGTTTCAATCAAAGGTACGGGATCAATTACTTTGACACGTCCGCCCCAACTGGTAAAGCTGCATCACTTAGAGCCGTCCTCCTTCTCGCCGTTGAAAGAAATCTCCCCATGCTTCAATTCAATGTCAAGGGTGCATTTCTACATGCCCCACTCAATGAGGAAGTCTTCATCCATCGTCCAGTAGGCTCAAAAAGGAAAAATCCAATCCTCAAGTTAAACAAATCACTCTATGGGCTAAAACAAGCACCAAAAAACTGGTATGAGATGCTCCAAAACTGGATCCAGCTCCAAGGGTTTACCCCATCAGACGCGGATCCATGTCTCTACATTGAAAAGGATGGTCAATCAGCTTTATTTGTGCATGTCGACGATCTTCTGGTGGTTGGAGTAGTGAACAAATTCAAAGAAGCCTTCCTCAGCAAGTTCAAGAACTTGTCATGTCATGAACCTAACACGCTACTTGGAATGAAGGTTGAACGCACTGAAAGCGCAGTCAGAATATCCCTTCCTCTCCACATTGAAAAAGGACTGTTGGAATTGAATCTCCTGGGGTCCAAGTCAATCTCCAGCACACCTTGCACTCCGGGCATCCATCTCTTACCAGCAACTGAAGAAGAATAAGAAGAGTTCAAGAAACTAAACTTCAACTACCAATCTCCAATTGGTAGACTCAATTTCATTTCTGGATTAGCTTGGCCAGATATCAGCTTTGCCTTCTCTTCACTCGCTCGGTTCTCAGAAAATCCCGGTATCAATCACTGGGGAGAAGTACTCAAGGTTTGGGCATATCTTGCCAAAACAAAGGATCAATCTCTTCTAATTTCCAAAAAGAATGATTCTCCCAACTTATTATGCTACAGAGACTCTACCTGGGCAGATGACCCCATCACTAGAAGATCTCAATCTGGATTCATCTGTTTCTTCCAAGGAGCACTGCTGTATTGGAAAAGTCAAAGACAACGCAATGTTACCTATTCGTCAACAGAAGCCAAATGTAACGCCTTAAACAATGGACAACTCGAATGCAGATGGATCAATTACCTGATCAAGGAACTCTGGCAAAAACCAATCACTCCAAGAATCCATCTCATCGACAACAAGGGCCTCGATGACAAGATCAAAAATTTTGGATGCAACTCGAAAACAAAATTCATCTAACTTAAAACCAAAGGCTTGAGAGAAGACATTGAAGCAGCAGCAATTGAAATTCAACTCATCAAATCAGAAGAGATGGTTGCCAACTGCTTAACTAAAGCCGCAAATAAAAACTCAGTGTTTCAATTGGTACATCACGTCAGTGAATAGTCATTGGAGTATTAAATTAAGGGAGGATGTTGGAATTCCAGCACTGGACTGACGCAGACCCGCACATTTGTCTATCTGCGCAGTGTAATGTCAGCTACTGCAGTGCTAATACTTCAAACATGAAGTCTCACTTAAAGCTAGGCAACCTACTCTTGTTCATCAGGCTAATCACTGCTCAGATCCATTTTGCGCTTTGGATGATATTGTCCTTCACCTCCACCTTGACCTTCTCACTCTCACCTCTCACTTACTTTCACCACCAACCAAAAATCCTATTGCATCAAGAAGTCATTCAGCTGGGTAAATATAATTCAACACTCCTCAAGTTACGCAATGCTGATCCAATCATTTAACAGAATTTGCAGTAACCCAATCCATCCAGAAAGTCAAAGACTATCTTGACCTTTATTCAAGACCAACATCAACTGTATGCTGTCCAATCCTGAGTGCTAAGCGGACCTAATCAAAGTTCCTGCTCTGATTATTTCCTTCAGTCCTCATGCGTACAGTTCAACTGATTGTCCTTTAAACTGATTGCGGGCTGATTCATTCAAATCAGCCATTGCCTTTGTTGGTCTCCTTTCTATTGATTTGTTTTCTGTTAACTTGATCTGAACTTTCTAACCGACCTTTATCTCTTCTCATGTTTATGAAATCAAGTGGTTCTGGTTTTACCCCTCAAATTTCTTTCACTTCTTAGGTTAATTTTATTATTATTATTTTTATGTTATTTTCATTTCTTTTGCATCTTGCTCTGCAATAGTAGCAAGCTGACATTCCCCCACTCCAAGATATGGCCATATCTGAAAAAAATCTGGAGGGTGTTGGGAGAAACTTAACTTCATGTGTGTTTCAGCTTCTTTTGCTGGCTCTGTAGTTTCTTAGATGTATTGGTCCATCAGGTATGTTATTTTCTGGTAACCATTCATCTTTTTCTGCAGATTCTCCTTTGTATCTTACTAAGTATAGTCTAACATCTTTTCCTTGTACTCTTTCTTTCTTATCTCTCAATATCCTGCTGAATTTCCCTTTTTCTTTGACAGGGTCAGGTTCTAGTGGGATTATTTCTGGAGGGAGGTTGCTGCCTTCTCTTGGTTTAAAGTATTTGACTAGGATAACAGGAAATACTGGATGTTTCCTTGATAATTCTTCACTCAAGATTACTTCCACAGCATTTTTGCCATGCATCTTCTTGATAAAAAATGGTCCAACAAAGGCTGGTTTCAGTTTTCTGTTGCCTGCTAGGTTGTTGAAATTGGTTGTAGATATCAAGATCTGATCTCCTATTTTAAAGTCAGGTTCTTTATGTGATTTTTCCCATCTTTGTTTGTTGTATTCTACTGCTTCTTCTACAAATTTCTGAGCATGATTATTTGCCAGATCTATCATCTTCTTAAAGTCAAGAGATGTTGGATGAATATTGGCTAAGTTATAATTTAAGTTATTCCTAGGGAGTTTTGGAATCCATCATCTTTCTAGTATGTAAGGAGCTTCTTTGGTAGTAGAATGTTTACTTCTGTTATAAGCCATTTCTAGGGCTGGGAGTAGGCTTACCCAATCATGGCAATAAATATCTGAGTTTTTTTATTCTAGACCAAAGCTACAGAACCTCCTTAGCATATCTTCTAGGGTCTGCATCATTCTTTCAGCTAATCCGTTAGTCTGGGGATGGTATGCTTTAGAAAATGCTAGAGTAGTACCCAGTATATCATGTAGATTCCTCCAAAACTCAGAGGTGAATTTGGGGTCTCTGTCACTGATTATAATCTTGGGTATACCCACATCAGCTATGATCCTATTCCAGAATAGTAAAACCAGATCCATAGCACTATCTTCTTTGTGGTTAGGTAAGAATTTTGCCTTTATAGAATATCTGTCAACTATAACTAGGACAGAGTTATATGAATGAGTACCTCCAGGGGGGAGGCCGGTGACAAAATCCATATTGATGATTTCCCATCTGGTTGTAGGTTCAGATATCTTCTGTAAGAGTCCAAACCTTTTACCAGTAGTTTTATTAGATTTCTGGAAGGTTTCACAGCTAGTAATATATTCAGTAGTGATTTCTTTCCAGTCTATTGACCAAGCAGTTTTTTTTACTTTTTCTAAAGTTCTCTCTGTGAATAGATGCCCTGATGAACAGTTGTCATGGAATTCCTGGAGTATATGTTGTATATGTTCTTTGTTTCTTAGTACTAATACGCTGGAATGTTGGTGTCTATAGTAAAGGAGACCCTCCCAAAAGGTAAACCTTCCTGCTTTATAGGGTTTAAGTAGTGAAGCAGGAAGGCTATTTATCAAAGCTGCTTGTGGGTATTCACATTCCATAATGGTAATCAGCAGCTTGATTTCAGGAGAGTAGCTATCCCTTACTAGGTTGAAGAAAGCAGTATCTAATTCACATAAGTGGATCCCCATTATTGGAGCACTCAATGCAAAAAGATTGATGTTCAGGATAGGAAAGATATCTTGATCTTCAGGGTCATATGCTGGATTTTTAGAGTCATTAGGCAAAGCATTCCTACTTAGAATATCAGCATTCTGATTTTCAGCTCCAGCTTTATGCACTATAGTCATCTGTCCTCTATACTGTTGTATAGCAATTTGCCACCTGAGCATATGTCTGCTGGGAGTTTTCATGTTCATAAGAGTTCTCACAGCATCGCAGTCTGTGATTACTTGAAAAGTGGTGCCTTCTAAGTTATAATGTAGCTTCTCTAAAGCCCATACTAGTGCCAAACATTCCAACTGACTGGCCCCATATCTCTTCTCTGTATCTTTGATCTGTCTAGATATGAAGAGTACGGGTTTTTCTACTGGACCATCTTCTTCTATCCTTTCCTGATGTAAAGCAGCTCCTAGCCCTTCCATGCAATTGTCAATGTACAGTTTGAAGGGCTTGGATTAATCTGGTTGGATAAGTAGAGGAGTAGAGGTCATAGCTATTTTTAATTCCTCATAGTTTTTTAGTCTCTCATGAGTCATTTCAAATAAGGTGTTGTTGTTGCATACTTCATACAGACTTTTAGTTAGCATAGCAAACTTTGGTATGTATTGTCTGTAATAACTGCAAAAACTAATGAAAGACATTAATTCTGTTTTTTTTTGAGGCATAGGTCTATTCATGACAGAAGCTATCTTATTTTGATCAGAAGCTTGAGTTAGACCAGAGACTATATGTCCTAAGGCTTTCAATTCTCCATAGACAAAGTTGCATTTCTTCATGGAAAACTTTAATCCTGCTCTGGAGATTGTCTGGAGTACTAATCTTACTTGGTTAATATGAGTATCCCAATCATCAGAGTATATGATAACATCATCTATATATAACATCATCCATCCTTGTCTGATGTAAGTACCTAGAACTGTATCCATAGTTCTTTGGAAGTGTGATGGAGCATTCTTTATACCAAAGGGCATCCTAAGATATTCATATATTCCCAAATGAAAGATTATTCTCATAAACTTCATGCTTTCAGGGCTTATTGGTATCTGGTGGAAGCCTTTAAGCATATCCATAGTAGTGATGTACTTAGCCTTGGACAAGTTATGCAGAGCATGATCAATCCAGGGTATAGGATAATAATCTGCTTGAGTGTAATTGTTGAGCATTCTGAAGTCTCCTACCATTCTTGACTTGTCATTATGCCAAGCTATGATTACAGGTGTGGTCACATCTACCTGTTCATTATGCCCTACTTTCCTTAATACTTGTAAGTCTATCAGTTCTTGGATATTTTCCTCAAGAGCTTTTCTAGACTTAGGACTAGAAGGATAGGCTGGCCTTCTTAAGTTAGGAGGATAAGGAGGCTTAATGGTCAATTTCAATACCATATCATGTACTTTAATATCACCAATGGGATGATCTTTAGTACAAAAAGCATTCTGGTTCTCAAAGCAGACTTTCAATATATCTCTCTTCTGTTCCTCAGACAGTTTCATATTCAGAGCTGCTTGAGAGAAATATTCTTGGTCAAAGTCTTCTAAATGCTTTTGATAAGTAGAGGAAGGGAAGTTAGACTGAATAGTGCATATATTAAACTTCTTATCCCAATTGCCTCCTACTGTGAAGTATCTTCCTCTACTCTGGAACATGTCTATACCATATAGACATAAGGCATCATTACCCAGTATCAGGTAGTCACATAGTCCTTTGAGCAATACTACAAACTTAACTTGTATTCTCAAAGATCCTTTAGTGTGAGGTAGTATTATAGGAGCAGTCCATACTCCAATAGCATTCATGGTAGAGTTGCAAGAGCTGAACCTGGCTTTTGGGACGGGCAAAAGTTGTTCTTTCCAATTGCGGTCCCATTTGTTTAAGAATTCAGCACAGACACATGAGCAAAAGGCTCCACTATCCAGTAATAACCTCATAGGTCTGTTTTTATACAATCCTGTTGCATAACAAGTTTGACCAGTGGTATAACTTTTCCCACTCATAGGTTTAACTGTTAATGGTTTGAAATCCATAATATTCCTAGGAATAATGGTAGGATCCCATTGTTGGGGCAAGCTAGAATCCCCATGGATGTTATTGATTTCTGCAGAAGTGCCTATATCTCCTTCTATAACATTAACAGTGTTTGTCAGGATCAATTCACATTCAGGAAGAGATCCTTCAGTATCAGCTATATCTTCATAGTTCTGATTCCCTTCAACCTCCTGTTCTCCTTCCAAGACTGCTATCTTCCTTTTTGGTAATGGGCATTCTTGTCTCATGTGCCCAGTCTTGTTACAATTCCAACAAGTTGCCGGCATCCTCTCTTTATCCCTATTCTCATTAGGTTTCTTATTATAAGAGGAATTTATCAGAGGAGGTTGTTCTCTGGTTTTGTTGATGTTATAGTTCTCTTTGGGTCTGGAAGGGGCTTTCTTGTCCAACCCATTCATGTCTATTACTTCTTCTAACACATTGATTAGAGTGGGCAAGTCCGCATCCATACTCATCCTACATCTTACACTATGGTTAAGGTTGCCAGGACACAGGTTGAGGAGTCTTTCATTTAATTCCTCTTTATCAGCATCTGGATAGAAGCAATCCAATCTTTTCTTCTGTTCCAAGCACCATTTGTGAGGTTTATCCTTGGAGGGGTCAAATGAGGAATTTTCAAATTTTTCTTCATTTTCCTTTTCCACATTCTAGAAACAAATTGTTCTTTAATCAGAATTTTCCAAAAATTCCATGGTAAGGATCCTACTTCTTCTCTCTTACTGATAAACCAGTCCAATGCTACTCCTTCAAATAGCCTGGGTAGCCTGAATACAGCTATAGCTTCTGGTAGTTCATAAGAGTTAATGGTGTAGTCAATAAATTTAAAAAAATTTATATGATTGTATTCTCCTTCACCGGAGAACTTGGGCAATTCATAAATAGGGGGTAACAGTTTGAGTGCTTGCTCCATCTCAGGAGTAGGACTAGGCCTAAAGGTATCACTCCTATTCATTCCTAATAAGGGTGGTGCATAAGGAGTAGTGGTTTGTCTGAGAGGTTTTGGTTCCTCTGTAGTACTCCCCAAGGGGTTGGTCAGACGGACTTTCAAGTCTCTAAGATCATTTTGGATCAGATTAAGTTGCAGGTCCACTTTGTTATTAAGCACATCCAAGTTTTCACTAAGGGATAGAATAGAGCTGTTAGTGGTGGTTGCCAATTCTTCTTTTAAGGAATGGAAAGACATGATAAAATTTTCTTGGATTCCTGATAACATATTCTCAATTGTTTGAGTCTGTTTGATCCTACCTTGATTAATTGTCTCCAATAACTGTTCTGTGTGTTCTTTAATTTCTTCCATTCCTATTGTCTTTGTTTGGTTATTAATCAATTTGGCTCCCACTGAGGTTAATTTATCCATTTGGGTATAAACACCGTCCAAATTTTCACAAACAATTTTGAAATTAAGACACATATCATTAGAAAAGGAAGTAATTACATCAGAAGTTTGTTTGGGCTCAGAATTAGAAGATAATTGTTGTAAAACTTTTTCCACTTTTGAGCTAGGGATATTATCTGATCCCAGTCTTTCTTTCCCTTTGGCTTTGGATGGGAAGAGGATCTCTTCTTTCCTGATCCTTTGCCTTTCAGTTGGGCTAATTGATCCCAAGGATTCCAATTTTCTACGTAGGATTCTACCTCTTTCCTTGGAATCATTTTTTGAAGATCTATCTGGGTTGCTTTTGCCTGGGAGATTATCTTTTTCATAGATACCATGTACTCCTTGGCTTGGGCTTCTTTGAATTCTGCCCAATATTTCACATGCTCTTTGACTAAGTCTTTGATCCTGGCTTCCTTGGCCAGATTCTGCTGGGGAGGCTGCAGGGAATCATTTTGTAACGGAGGGTGGCTTGATTCTACTACCTTCTCCAGCTCTAGGTTGGGAGAGGACAGAAGTGATTGGTGCTGCTCCTTGTCCATCAACATTTGATTCACGGGTTCTAGTCCCTTCATGGTTGTCCTTATTGGTTGTCTCAAGGTTACTGAGAGCTGTTGGCAAAGATCCATAGGAGGGAATTCTTCCTGAGGCTCTTGTGTTATGTCTATTCATTTTCAGATTAATATGTTTGTGAGTATTTTACAGAAAAAATCTGCAAAAATAAGTTTTATTTCAAAACTCACTTAAATTGACGTTCAAAGGTACCAAGACCTTATTGGGGTTAAATTGATCCTTAGTAGGTAATCCTACGGGGTCTTGGTGTGTTCCAATGAGGTCTTCACCTGCCCAATCAATATTTTCAGGGCGTCCAGAGATATCTGGGATTTCCTGATCCAATAAATGAACTTCAGTTGCGGTGGTTTCTGGTACAGGAGGGTTCACTGATAAAAAGTGTATTTTATTGTTTAATAAATTATTATTTTCTTAAAAAAATAATATGGTAATGCAAGTTGTATACTTAATTTTACATTTCAAAAAGTAATTTATACTGTATCTCTTCCAAGCTTTATGTTTCCTTAATAGAGCCTGAAAGTTGATAGGCCTTTCAAGATCTTCTTTTTCAAGGAGTTTATCTAAGTGTTTACGTGCAGAAGAGATATTAAGTTGCTCAGCTTGAGTTAAAGCTTTCCAACCAGTAGGTTTATAATTTTTAATATATTCTTCTTTTCTTATCTTTAAAATATTTAAATAATAGATTATTAATTCTGCATTGGTTTTCAAATCCACTTCAAAAAAATTTAATGATAAATCACGGTTATAAAGACAGATAAATTCATCTTTGATTTTATTTTTTTGTGAAATGTCTGGTCCCAGGTATTAAATATAATATAATGGAATATTTCCCGGCCAGACCCCCAATTGTCAGCCTCCTGGATGCCAAGACCCTTGCTATCCTGTAGCTACCAGAGGTGATAGAGTAAATAATAAATATATTATTTAATAAATGCAGCAAAAATCCCTAAAATATTTGGATTAAGCTTATTGCAAGGTTAAGTGGTTTGGTTATTGTTTATTGTTTTAAATCAATATTAATGAATTGATTATTAAATTTATAGAGGGGCCACAATCATATTGGGGATCTTTAACACCTCTCTTCAGGGATTTCAGTATGAAAACACGTAGTCCTGGTTACTTTGGGCTCTTTAGTTTCAAGAATATTTTACCCAAAGATAATATGTATATAAAATACACAGTGGAGTGGCAGGGCCTTGTAGCCAAGCTACCACAACAGAGAAAGGATAATAAAACTTACTGGTATTTTATTAAATCCTTTGGGTATCTGTTTGAGACGTGTACTGATGGGTTAAACCTGTATAATGGGGTTATAAGGTTTTTCAGCAGTTTTAATTGATAAAAAGAGATTGAGGAGGGATATTATTGATCAGACTGAGCCTTAAATCCTTTACTTATCCCTTATAAGTACTTGATTACCTTGGCACGGTGTCTGGATATGAATATAACTGGGTCTCTGCCCATCAATATCCTCAAAAGAGCTCTTTATTTATAGCTTTTGGAGTCCCAATATTGTCCTTCTGAGGATTGTAGGTGCTCAAAGGGATGGACACTAAGGCTAGCAGGGTAACCGGGGGTAGCCTTTCATGTGTTCGTGGTGCTATAGCACGGGTAGCATCCAATTCCTCAGGGTATGGGAATTATTCCACTTTATAATAGACATTAGGACGTGTGAATAACACTAATCTGTCCCATTTATGTATTATTTAATTAATTATCTTTAGTAAATGTTCCCCGTAATTTAATAATTATACAAATAGAAATTTCTACGGACATCTTGATGTCAGGTAAGTTCTTCATTATGTATTATATAACTGGAGTAAAAGTCATAATATTGATTTTACTCCTCATTTTCGAGTTCCAGTTGATTTACTAAGATAATTACTTAAAAATATAAGTCATGTGAATTAATGTAATATTTTTACATCATTAGTTTTCTTAATATTTCACGAAGATATTGATGTCTAGTAATTCTCATAAAAGTATATTAAAGTATTTTAATATATTTTTAGAAGTTGTCATTGTCTTATTTCCGACATTCTTGGTACTTTGAATTATATTAAATAAAAAATATGTATAAGGATTATTTATGTATTTTTATATAATATTATGTATTCTTAGACTGTCTACTATCCAGGGGAACATTTATTACATATGTAGAATATTCCCGTTGTAAGACTCCAATCGGTGCTAGGCCGTGGCAGTTCTGCGGAGGGGAAAGGTGCTGTTTAGGCTTCCCTCCTGAGTGTTACAAAAATATTTAAATGTAACCAAGATCAAGGTCCAGAACCTGGTAAATGAGGAATCAAGGAGTAGAGGATAAAGATGATAATATTTTGGTAGCAACGGAAAAGCACTATCTGAGACAAGATTATGCAGGGAAAAAATTGAACAAAAGAAGTTAAAGTCCCCTTAGAGTTCAAAGAACAAAAGCTTTTGTATGTAAACAACGCCCACACGCTAATAACTCTGGTTGTCAGCAGAAGATTGGGGATGATCAACTCAAACCCAAGCAACCTCCATGTTCTTGATGAACCTGCCCAACTCTCCGCAATCAAGCGCTTGAAGGGTACCAGATAACTGTGGGTGGCTGTACAGGACAAAGCACAATGTTTAAGAAGCTCTAAAGCAAAAAGTAACTGATTTGAAGCAAGGATAACCTCAACACTTCTCAAGGGACTCAAGAGTAGGCTGGCAAAATGCAACTCCAAAGAAGCTAAGGGGAGGTGTAACACTCCAGGTCTTAAGCTTAATAAGACCTCTTCAATCAATTGTGATTGGCTCCAGAAAGGTGATCAGGGATCAGGACCAGTATGGTCAGAGAAAGGGATCAAGGAGTGGTATGACACACTCAAAAATTTCAACAGACAGAATCTTTCTTCAACCAGCAAGGCTATTGGTTGGTGATAAGGATCAGGGATCAAGGGTTGAGTATGGAGGCTCAAGGATCAAAGGTGTGCTGATTCATGCTGGATCATTCCATGCTCCGATGATACCTCAAAAAGGCAGGGGAGAGCCCCTCCTTATATTGGCAGGAGGCCCTGTTAGACTATGTACAATGGATTCTACAAATAGAGCCGAAAAGGGAAGACAACCATGTGGTCACTCGCGTCCGTCTGTGAATGGGTGCGCGCAACAATACCAGAGTCACTCACCCCTTGTCCGAAGGCGGACGGGGTGGGAAAGAGAAATGAACCAAACCGCCGTGGATGTCCGTGGTGTGGTGCTCTTTTATGGACGCGAGTCAGGAAAGGGCTGCAGGTGGCGCGCTCAGCAGCAGTCAGGTAGGCCCAGCAGCGGTTGGTTCGGGCTCAGCACCTGGAGGCGGGAGACGACAGATTGCGCGGACCAGAAAGCTTGCACGGATTGGAAAGCTTTTGCGGATTGGAAGGCTTGCGCGGATTGGAAAGCTTGTGCAGATTGGAAGGCTTGCACGGATTGGAAAGCTTGCGCGGATTGGAAGGCTTGCGCGGATTGGAAGGCTTGCGCGGATTGGAAAGCTTGCGCGGGTCAGAAGGCTTGCGCGGATTGGAAAGCTTGCGCGGATTGGACGGCTTGCGCAGACCAGGCGGACCATGCATTGCAAGACGCGCGGATTGGGTCACGCGGGTACGCGGATACCTGGAACGGGTTGTTGGGCGGACGCGCGCGGGCAGGCAAGCCGGGCGTATGTTGATATTGAGGGGCATGGGTTATGGGGCAAGGGATGGAGGGGTAGGATTGGGCTAGGGTTCTGTGCTTAGGGGTTGTATTTCATCATTCTTGCTTACTTGTGGTTGTACTTAGGTTAGGGTTGAGAGGGAGGACTTAGATACTTTGCTCTCAACTCCGGGTTGTAGGAAGGACGGGGGGGAAAAACACTTCACCCCACTTCACTTTGCTTTACGGACTGGACTGCACTTTAGGATATTACTTTTTATGGCATTGGATTGGATTGGATTGGAAAAGAAGGAATTCATCTTATTATTGCTCCCTCCCTCTTACTCTACCTCTCTCTTGAACGGCTGCATCCAATCTCCTTACAGACGCTTTGATCAATAACTTCCGGAACTCAAGGATGACTTCTGGGGTGTTGCCCCCCTAAGTTTCCACATCTGGGGGTCTGGCCGGGAACAATCTTTCGTTGAAGTCTCTCAAAGGTACTCATGGATGCTACCAACAGCCGCTTCCCTTCCTTCCTCCTCCCACGGCTTCCGTGCTACCCCATGGATTTACCCACATATTTGACTCAACATTGTGGAAGTGGAGCGATTCATCTCACGGTATGAAACAATTGCGGACTCTGAAGGCATTTTGGATTTTGAGAAGGCGCGCCATGTTGTCCTGTTCATCAAGGACGCGGAAGCGCGTTGGGACGTGGAGGAGATGGGAGGCTACCTGAACCTGGATTTTCCGGAACTGAAGGAGGACATGCTGGCAAGATGGGGGAGGCGCAGTTCTTGCTTTGGGAAGGACGATCTCAAGCCATCCGCGGAATTGGGTTACAAGGCAGGCGTGCGCGACGGGACCCGGTTGCAAGCAGAAGTGGACTACACAGAACTGGAGTACTACAGGGCAGAGTATGTTCCGGCCCCACCACCGGCAACCATCTCTTGGGCTAGCGAACTTGCGGAGGTGACAAGGGGCCTTGAGGCCTATCTGGAGAGTATTCAGTCTCCCAGCGCTTCTGCGCCCCGCGTGTGCGCAAATGGGGAGGACAACGACCGTTGGTGGACGGGACAAAGGGGACCGGACAGCAGATTCAAACGCGGAATTGGTTTCCCCAGTGGGGGCTAAGAACGTGTTGGGGAAGCGGGACTCGATGGAACTGGTGCGGCCTACTGACAGGAAGCGGGAAAGGACAACAGAACAGGAAATGGATGCTCTGTGCGGACTGGGAATTGGCAAGCGGCGGACGGATCTTGCAAAGAAGGTACACGCGGCGGCGGAAGAGACGGACCACGCCTTGGAGAATCACGACCCCAGCCGGACCTCTTTGATGGCGGGGAGCGCGCATTTGGAAAGGGTAGTGGCAGCAAAGGAAAGGAGGGGCGCGGAATGGACAGACGGTGGGGTGGAGCGGAAGGATCAAGTGGTCACGCGCGGTCTGGCGGGCAGGGAGCGGTCAGAAATCTCCGGAGGGGAGAACAAGGCCGCAAGAACGGCAAAGGGCGAAGGATGTTGTGTGGATGGGGTGGGGGAGAAGAGAGCTGGGATTGAAAGGGTTTCAAAGCCTCTTTCCTCCTCCACGGCAGGTTGTTGTAAGGACGTCTGGGGGTGTTTGCTTTTGTTTGGGTTTTGCGCGCGGATGGGCTCAAATTTCAAAGGATGCAGGAGGGTCTTGGCGGCAGGAGGTGTACCTAGGCGGTCTGGGACAACAATTTGCAAACAAGGTCCCTGCTGGATTGGTTGAGGCAACGCGCCGCGGATCTGGCGATGGGTGGGGGGCGGTTGGCTGAGGACAGCGGCAAAGTTGGGGGGAGCTAGCGCGGGATGGAAGGTTGGCGTTGGGATGCAGGACACGGGCTCAAAAAAAAAAAAAAAATCTCTTGTTCCTTCTTATCTATTCATTCTTCCTTTTCTTTTTTTCTTCTTCTTTCTTTTCTTTCCTCTTCCTGTCTCTCTCAAGGATTTCGTACGCACACTGGCACGTCAAGGTCTCCCCATGTACTCTTGCGGATACTCTCACTGGCACAGATTTCTGACCTTCAGACTCTCACTGGCGCGGATTTCTCACCTTTTCCAATTTCTCACTGGCGCTGATCTCTCTCCAAGGCGCTGATATTGCGCGCGGTTCTTATTCTTGCTCAGGGACTCACAAGACAAAAGGCTATTCAATCGCGCACAACCTATGTCTTTTTGTGTATAGGCGCTAAATACAAAGGAGAAAGGATAACTACGGAAGGTGAGATGGTGGGAGATCTCTGGGGACAGAACTCAAGTTGGGGGGGATTTGGTGCTCTTTTATGGACACAAGTCAGGAAAGGGCTGCAGGCGGCGCGCTCAGCAGCAGTCAGGTAGGCCCAGCAGCGGTTGGGTTGGGCTCAGCACCTGGAGACGGGAGACGAAGGATCGCGCGGACCAGAAAGCTTGCACGGATCGGAAAGCTTGTGCGGATTGGAAGGCTTGCGCAGATCGGAAAGCTTGTGCGGATTGGAAGGCTTGCCTGTATTGGAAAGCTTGCGCAGATTGGAAGGCTTGCGCGGATTGGAAGGCTTGGGCGGATTGGAAAGCTTGCGCGGGTTGGAAGGCTTGCGCGGATCGGAAAGCTTGCGCGGATTGGACGGCTCGCGCAGACCAGGCGGACCGTGCATTGCAAGACGCGCGGATTGGGTCACGCGGGTACGCGGATACCTGGAACGGGCTGTTGGGCGGACGCGCGCGGGCAGGCAAGCCGGGCGTATGTTGATATTGAGGGGCATGGGTTATGGGGCAAGGGATGGAGGGGTAGGATCGGGCTAGGGTTCTGTGCTTAGGGGTTGTATTTCATCATTCTTGCTTACTTGTGGTTGTACTTAGGTTAGGGTTGAGAGGGAGGACTTAAATACTTTGCTCTCAACTCCGGGTTGTAGGAAGGATGGGGGGGAAAAACACTTCACCCCACTTCACTTCGCTTTACGGACTGGACTGCACTTTAGGATATTACTTTTTATGGCATCGGATTGGATTGGATTGGAAAAGAAGGAATTCATCTTATTATCGCTCCCTCCCTCTCACTCTACCTCTCTCTTGAACGGCTGCATCCAATCTCCTTACAGATGCTTTGATCAATAACTTCCGGAACTCAAGGACGACTTCTGGGGTGTTGCCCTCCTAAGTTTCCACAGTGAGCGTTAGTTGGCACTCTTCACCCCTTCCAAAGGCGGCAGCGGGTGGGAGAGCCCCAGGAAAGGTGATGGATGAAGTCCATGAGAGCGCGGATGGGCGGATAGGAGATTGGCTTGAGAAGGTTGAGTAAATCCTGACGGCCTTGAGATTCACAACTGATAGATCAAGTGAGATGGGAGATTTGAAGGATCCCAGGATTTGCCAAATGCTTGGGGGTGCGGTCAGGATGGATTCGGTAAATCATGGATGAGCGCCGCGCAACGGTAGAAATGAGGAGATTGGGACGCGCAACAACAAAGATGAGGACGCCCAACAACAAAGATGAGGACGCGCAATAACGGCGGAGATGACGAGCAACACACAACGGCAAGGATGATGAGCAACGCGGATAAAGGACGCGCGACGCGCGCGGATGAAGGACGCGCAGCGCGCAAGGCGCGACACGCGAAGCGCGCGGATAAAGGACGGTTCGGATGAGCCTGAGGATAAGTTCTTTGGACGGATGGTACGTTTGCGCAACAGTTTATGGATTGAGGTCTTAAGGCGGCCAGGGTGTCCAGGATGGGGCACCACACGGTGTAGGTTGTAGCATTTTTACGGGGTACCTGAACCTCTCAGGACGCCTGTCACTCTTTAAACCCGTATTCCCGCGGCTGCGTACTTGTCAGAGGCCCGGGGCTGCGTACATGACCTTGACAGAGTGACAGGGCTGTATCTCAGCTGCGCGCGGGTGCATTGGCTGCCGTGGCTGCGTGTTGGAATTGTGACAAAACACATTTCCGCCTGTAACTCCTAAAATATACACAACACCTCAATTGTGACTGAATTTTAGGTGTGAAACCTATACGTGAAAATGTGTGCAAAATATTTAATTGGCCAAAAAGCTCAATAATGGAGCCGTAGTATTTTGGTTTTTCTTTCCTTAATTATTTAAAAATATAAGGAGTTGGATTTCAAGGGTGGGGTTCGCGAGTGACCCTACCTAATTTTGGGTGGAAAATCCATTTCTGTAATAATATTTATGGTTTCCCTACTCCTTCCTAGGTTAATTGTATCATTATTATTTTTATTTATTTTTGTTACTTTTGCAGCTTGCTCTGCAATAGTAGCAAGCTGACATCATTGGCCAAAAAATCCAATCAACTTTGCGCTGATCATATCTCCAAATCACATCCACCAACCTGTAGCAGGCGCACCCTGCCATAGATTCCAAAAACGTATCCATGGGCGGAGGTTGTCCTGTGTCATGGATAGTAAACAAATTAAGCCACTGAAAATCATGAACAATCTGTAATGAATTCCCATCCTGCGTAACCACAGCAAAGATTGGACTCAAGTAACTTGATGTTGATTGCTTGTAAAGGCCTTTCCCTACATGCTTGCGCACAAGCTCCAAGAAGGGCCCCCAAACCGCCCGCGGAATCGGAATTTGCTTGATCTGCCAAGGGTCATGTAGAACCATCCAAATAACATAAGGGTCTCCTATCTTTCTCTTGAACAGTCCCTGCTCTTCAGGTTGAAACGCAAGCGCTCTTTCCCAGAGGACAAGTACAAAAGTCAGCAAATCCCATTCATCTGCACTTAACCAACCCGGCAGTCCAAATTTAAGGGCCGCAACTTTCTCATCCATAATCCGCTCCCATTGCCTCACCCATCCTGACAACTTCAGCAGAGATTCCCAAGGATTGGTTGCAGTGGTCCATTCAGGTCCTGGGGCATTGCTTTATTCCGAGGATCAACCTTCTGCAAAACTGGCTTATACTTCCCATCATTGCACCACGCCATTTGCATACAGCCTTTGCAATAAGTCCTAGTCAAAACCAAACCTCCGCTTTTGCCTTTGCTCACAAGCGTGGCACAATCATAGTGGTTTTGCAAAGTACCTCCCGGCAATGCATACTAAGGAAGGGGACTTACTTCCAGCACTTGTGTGTCCTGCGCTTCCTCCCTAATTACCACCTGCTCCTCCCTGGTCAACTGCCCGCACAAAGCCGGAGCTTTCCCCGCTTGGTAACCCCAGCTGACTAGTTGAAATCAACCTCCAGCCTACCCTTGCAAACCAACTCTGCGCCAGGTTCCTCCTCTTCTTCTCTTGCCAAATCCTGCGTCCAATTACCCAACCCTTGATTGCAGATTGTGGTTTTGAATAGCCTTCCAGAAAAATCTTCCACTGTCAACGCTTCCATCCCTGCCTCTGGGTCAAATGTTATTTGCGCTTGGAACCCAAACATGAATGGCCATGCTAAAATAGCCTCCCCGCAATCAAACAATATAAAAGAAAGTGGTTTATGGACCCTTGCAACCTCAAACTCTTCCTCCTCCACAACCCCATCCACGCAACATGTCCCCCAATTAAGCACACAAAGCCCCATTGAGCATTTCCACCAAACCAATCCAAATTCATCAACCAATCTAGACGGAAGGAGGTTCACCATGGAACTGCTATCCACCAGCGCCCATACCTTCCTCCCAGAAATCTTCATTGGAACATAAGCCAGCGGATTTGAAACCAATTTCATCCCCTCTAGCTTGCACTCCGCGTCATCCTGAGCCAAGTTCACCTGTTGCACCGTTGGAGGGATCCTATTGTGTCCACAATCCTTCAGCGCCTGAACCATCTCATCCACTACCACTGGCGACACTGCCACCAACTCCTTCAAGGTCAAGGGAATATTTGTTTTGTTCCCTGTCACTCTGCGCACAATCTCCACTGCCTTCTTCTTCCCTACCGGATTCACTGGCCGCCTGTCTTTTTCCGGAACCAGAACAACTGGGTTAGGAGATACCAGCGGTACCCACTCTTTAGCATCCACATCCATCCTTTCCACTGTTGCCAGCACCTCTGTCACTAGTACCCTCACTTTGGCTTCCATGCGCGGTGGTTGCCATACCCTGGGACCAGTGAAAATCCCAAGCAAAGCTCAAGCAGTTACCCCCAATTCCTGACCTTGCGCCTTCACTTGCTCCATGATGGTCGGATTCCAAGGTTCAGTGGAGATCCGCTTGCCCGTTGGGAACATTAATCCCATTCCCACCAGTTGAACCAATCCCCCCTTGAGGTCCCTCATCATGTCATTGGACCCTGACCGCCGATTCCCCTTGTCCCTGCAGTAATTGCATAACCCCCACGCAGGCGGATTTGACGGCGGAAGCGGTCCCCCAATGTGAGGAGGCAGATTGCGGGGGGCTGACAACATTTGACTCAGGAAGATCCTTAAATCCTTCATCAATTGCGTCATCTTGCTAATCTCCAGGCTCTTTTTTGATGTTGTTTCCGGAGGGTGTTCTGTTTTTGAGGGGCCTAAAACTGGAGCCTGCGTTGGCGCTTCCGGGGGGCAAAAAGCAGACTTCTTTGACCTCTTTGGGAACAACCTTGCTGCGTCCTCCATCAGTTCCTCCAGGTCCAACTTGCTCTTCACAGCCCAATGGATGATCAGGATGTCCCAGAGAAGCGCGATACTCCCATCCAACAACCTCTTTAGCAAGTTGTTGTTGTACAAGTGCCGCTGCACCCGCGCGCAGATTTGGGGACCAAGTCCACCCAAAAATGCCCTCTTCATTGCGCCCTTCTGCCCTGCTATCACATTGTTCTCTGCCAGGTAGCGGTAAATCTGGTAAAACATTGCTACATACTCCCCAAATTGCACCCGTGTCCGGACTCCACCATTTGCACTTGCTTCTGCCACGGTTTGCTCAAAGTTGCTCTCCCAAAACCAAGGTTTGTGCCTTCCCCACAGTGCCAAGATTTCTGCCTTCAGTTTTTGCCCATCAAGTTCCTTGTATCCTTCCCTCTCTTACACATCCCAAAGCTTCTCTTTGTCCGTAATGAAAAGGACCACAAGAGGAGCCTTATCCAAACCTGTTGCACCTTCTGTGGTGGCAATTCCTTTGTATTGTGCAAGGAATGGCTCAACATCCTCAGTGTTGAACCAAATGTGTGGATAGTCCAGCGGCCTGATGCAAACAGGCTTGTGATTGGGGGTGTTGTTGGAACAAGGGACACTGTATCCCGCCCCTGATGATGTTTGCTTCCAAGAAGCTGGAGGAGGAGGAGGAGGAAGAGGAGTGGGGGTAACATTAGAAAACCCCAAGAGGGTCAATGGGTTGTGCTGGGACATTGCGCTTGTTAGTTTTGAGAGACAAGTAAAAAGATTTTACTTCCTGGCCAGACTCCCAGATGTGGAATTCAGATGAGGACTTCTCCTTCAATGGTTTCCAAGTTTGGAAGTTATTGATCCTTGCGTCTGTAAATCCTGAGTGCAACTGTTCACCCTTTGACCAAGAGATAGAGAAGTAGAGAATAAAGAGGCTTCCAACCTCCCATGATGATCTCCTCCCCCCTTACTTCATCTGGGTTGAACGTGCGGTTTAATTAGCCTTTCCCTCAATGGAAAGAAAAAAAGAATAATGAAATACAACCCCTAAGTACAGAACCCTAGCCCAACTCTATCCTTCCAACCCCATCCCATGATCCATATCCCATACCCCATATCCCATCTGTATTTCCCACCTGCCATTACATCCATCCAGTATGTCCTTCTCATGATGCGGCCGTTGCACTGCACCAAACTTGGAGCCCCCCGTGCATGTCTGCATCCGCCCAAAGTGCCATTCCAGATATCCAAGATTCATCCGCGCATCTTGCAATGCCCAATCTGTCCAATCCAACCCAATCCACCCTGCGCCTCCAGATGCTGAGCCCAATTGGACTGCTGCTGAGCCCGCAGAATGGCTTGCTGCAACAAGGCCGCACCCATTGCTGAGCGTGCAGAGCGCAGCTTATTCTAAATTGCGTCCATAAAAGACCACCACAACATGCCAACAAGCGCAAATTTAAAAAGAATAAGAACAGTGCTACTGCAAAGAAATCACAGCATGATGTCTCAAATGAAGACATGGACAACTCTTTGAAACCCTCTGTGGGCTCCAGGTTCTACTGCGTAGCCCTGGAGCTAGCCGCTCAAGGACAAACAAATGTTGCTTATCTCAATAGTGGTGCATCACATCACATGATTGCTGATAGAACCACATTTGCCTTGTATGCCGCAAGCAGATCTAAAATTAAACTGGCCAATGGGAAAACCATGACCTGCAAAGGCCATGGAAAAGGAATAGTAAAATCTCTCTCAGGAAAATCCGTAGAATTAAACTTCCTCCACGTAACTGGTCTTTTTGGAACCCTGATAAGTAATGGGAGACTCTATTGGAAGGATTACTATGTGACCCCTCCCATTGGGCAAAGTAACAAGTTTCAAGTTACCAACAACAAGTTGTCTTTATTTGATGGCTTCCTGCAAGTAGATGTATTTTTTGTGAACTTTAAGATAATGCAAAGTGATTCAAGTCACCTCTGGTCCCCATGGACAACAAAAATGGCAACAGCTGACGTGGATCTGCTTCATCAGAAGGCTTTTCATCCTAGTAACAAATCTCTTCAAAAAATGTTTGGCATCTCCAACATCTCAGTTACCTGTGAACCTTGTTGACTCTCAAAATCAACTTTTCTCCTGTTTTTGTCCACATTACCCATTCCTTCCAAATCATTAGAATTTGTGCACACCAACCTCAGCGGTTAAATCAAACCGGCAACAAAAAATGGGGAAGAATATTACTTTAAGTTAACCAATTCCTTTACCTCTTATAAATTTGTGTACATACTACAAAAAAAGTCAGATGCTTTCAAATGCTTCAAACTCTATCATGCAATGGTAACCACCCTGAATTCAAAAGAAATCAAAAAAATTTTAACTGATGGGGGAGGAGAATTCAACTCCCACAAATTCAAAACATTCTTGGCAGAAAATGGAATAAGGTTGGACACTTCAGCTCCCTATATTCCCCAGAAAAACCCTGCGGCTGAAAGGGGAAATTGCACTACTACCAAGAAGGCCAGAGTCCTTCTGAAGACAGCCAATCTACCACACCATATGTGGAACAAGGCCAAAATGACAGCAGTCTTTTATGAAAATTTAACCCCTACCAGAAAAAACAATTGGAACAATTCCCAAAAGCTGTGTTTTGGAAGATCATTTCCCCTCTACTTGCTGCATCCCTTTTGTTGCCAAGCTTACATTCATACCCTCAAAGCTCATAGTGACTCAAAAATTGATGACACTGCAAAAAAGGGTATTCTTCTTGGGTATCAGCTGGGTATGCATAATTTGAAGTTGCTCACGGCAGATGGATCCATTACCACCAGTCGCAATGTAGCCTTCAATGAAACCCTCTTGCCTGGTACTTCCAGCCCCCTTTTAAATAACTTTCTCCAATTCTCTGAAGAAAAGGCAGAGCACATACTACCCTGTGGCTTGCCAAAACCCTCTCTTACCTCACCTCATTG
Organism: Puccinia polysora; assembly: GCA_025617555.3. Classification (NCBI taxonomy): domain Eukaryota; kingdom Fungi; phylum Basidiomycota; class Pucciniomycetes; order Pucciniales; family Pucciniaceae; genus Puccinia; species Puccinia polysora. Next base: position 6,649,750 of record CM062620.1, read on the forward strand.
GCCTGAAGATGAGGCTCCTCATGCACCTTCTGAACCTCCAAACAACAACACTCTTTCCAGTATTGAATCACACAGAGAATAAATTCACTCATCCAGTGACCGGCCTTCAAGACCCAAGAAACCCTGGGTGAGACATGGTGCTAGAACCGGTGGATCGTCCAGCGCCTAACAACATTGACCTCAGTATAGGGGAAAATAATATTGTGCATGGCCCGCGTTTTTGAATTCATGTCTCTTTCTCTGACTCCTATGACCTGTCCTCTCCAGCTATAGCCTTCTTGGAGGGAGCCCAATACATTGAAGATTCATCAGATGTGCCTCAAATGTTTGCTCAAGCACAGCAATCCAAAGATTGGGAAAGCTGGCTTAAAGCCATTGAAATGGAATTGGAGGCCATGAAACTGCTCAAATTTTGGTAAATAGTAAGGATTCCCCATGGGGCTCATCTTGTTGCTACGGTTTGGTTGTTCCAGAAGAAATTTTACCAAAACGGCATCCTCTCCAAATTCAAGGCCTGTCTGTGTGCCACTGGCAACCACCAAGAGGAAGGGATTGATTACCATGAGACCTATGCTCCAACAGGTTTGCCTGCGGCTCTCAAGACTGTTCTTGCCCTGGTGGTACAAGAGGGCTTTGAAATTCACCAGATGGATGTTAAAAATGCCTTTCTTAATGGGGACCTTGACAAGGAAATCTACCTGCAACCTCCATCAGGCATGAAAATACCCTCTGGCTACTGTTTGCATCTGAAGAAGTAGATTTACGGCCTCAAGCAGGCCCTAGGGGTCTGGTATGCAGAACTCAAGCAGTTCTTCATGTCAATTTTGTTCACTCCTTTGCCCGCCAATCCTTGTTTGTTTATCTTGCAGGTTCCCAGGTGGGAATGTTGGGTACACATGTATGTGGATGACATGGTCATTGCAAGAAAGGATGTGAACTTGTTTGAGAATCTCATCCAGAAGCACTTCCTTATAGAGCATCTTGGGCCAGCGAGTCATTTGCTTGGGATGTGCATCACCCATACAAGTTATGGGCTTTGTATTACCCAGGACAAATATACCTCCAAAATCATGCAAACCTTTGGCATGACGGAAGCAAAATCTGTGGAAACACCAATGGTGCCTCACACAAGACTTGCGAGGCAAGGAACAGTCTCAATTTATGGCCCTGAGCATCAACTACCGGAAGGCTTTTGGGCTATTAAACTATCTATTGGTTAAAACTTGTCCTGATATCTCCTTTGCGGTTTCACAGCTTTTGCAACACCTAGAGAATCCTGGGATAATTCACTGGAAGGCCTGTCTTCACCTTCTGCAATATCTTTGGGGGACCATCAACCATGGAGTCAACCTGAGGAAAGGTCTGGATACTTGCACCATCTTTACCAATGCTGAATTTGCAAACTGCCCGGACACAAGGCGCTTGTACACCAGGTTTATTCTTTGATTGGGATCTTCCAGAATCTTGTGGCATTTGGCCAAGAAATCCACTGTCTCCTCCTTGACTACTGAGGCCAAATACAAGGCACTCTATGAAGGAATACAGGAGGCCACCTGGTTCTCCATCCTCTGATCATCGATGCGCCTGCCCTTGCAGGTAACCCTCAAGGTATTCCGCAACAATCAGGCAACCATTAGTCTGGCCAAAAAACCTATGTACCAGAAAAGAAGAAAAAAATTTCAACACCATATACCACTGGCTTTGCAAGAAAATACTTGACCGTAAGGTCTCTGTCTCCTACACGCCCACCTTGTCTATGCAGGAGGACTTACTGACTAAATTGCTTGCGCAGGTTACGCACAAGTCTTGTGTGGAGGCTCTGAGCATGCAAATGAGAAAATAAGGGGGGTGTTGAGCGATTATATTTCAAATTCTGATTCATTTGTAATACAATAACATTACTTTGTTTTCAAATAAACTGTACAGCGTTATTGACACAAAAAGAGAATGATGACACTCACAAAAACACTTACCCTAACCTATACATGCAGTCCTTAAAAATCTGGTTAGCATTAGCTTAGATTGAACCTTCTTTTCAATCATCTTGTTTTTGTGTTTGTTTCACAATAATCTTACAATTGGCGCTGCTTCTTTTCATAATTAGCTCGCTGTAGGTTTGTGTCTCATCTCAGTGTTGGTGTCCTCTTAGACCTGGTTCTAAAAGACTCTTAATGTTATTCAAATGGGTTTGCCAATATCTTGTTATTTTCCCATTTTTTACAAAATGCAATGATATTTTTTTTGTTTTGGTTTAACAATCATCTTACAATTGGCACTGATTATTTTCATAATTATCATTCCGTAGGTTTGTGTCTCATCTCAGCATTAGTTTCCTCTTAGACCTGGTTCTAAAAGGCTCTTAACTTGATTCAAACGTGTTTGTGTCTCATCTCAGTGTTAGTTTCCTCTTAGACCTTGTTCTAAAAGGCTCTTAACGTGATTCAAACAGACCAATTGTTTAACTAGAGGCACCAATGGAAGTATGTTTGATCATCAATCAACATCCCAATTCCCTGCCAATCCTTTTTATTCCTTCTTTAAGAATTTACCCTTCCTTAAAGATTTGGAAATTGAGAATCCAATCTACATGGAACCTCTGTAGAGCACCCTTGCATACTTAGTTTCAGTAGTCTTTATTCTCATCATAAAATGAGGTCCAATCACAGAAAATGTCTTGACAGATTGGCCTGAGTATACACACCAATCCCAGGAACCTCATTCCTCACAATCTCACTGAATTTCTGCAAACTGCTTTCAAAAACTCTGTCAGTTAAGATGTTTTTTTGGGATGAAAATGCATCCTGAATTGCATTTTATTACTTGAGAAATAACATCCTGAATTAAGTTTGTGGAATTGAAGTATTGCATCAATCACAGTCAGTGACCTTGTTACCGTGCAAACAGCTTGGCTTGAACCAACTGAAAGGCTAATGAAGGTACCAAAAAGCACAAAGTTGGTAAAATTTCAAGTTAAAATCAGCGCCATCAAAATTCCTAATGGATCAAGAAATATGAATTAAAATGAATTTAAACAGTGGGAGCGACTGCAGTCCTACATACCTCACTTAATTCTTTTTGATGTTTGTCTTATTTTTGTGCAGTTTGTTTGAACATTTCACACTAGGCGTATGCATGAACAGGACTCTTTGGGCGCAGCCAGTGCTAATATTGTGGGCATTAACCCTTTGTTGGGAACTCATGCTATGGTTTTTTGCCAATACTAGGAAAATTCAGTTCTTCCATGATTTTCATATTTCCTAGAAATTCTCATACAAAATACCGTTCCTGTATCCCAACTTCCCAAATTCTGTTGTCCTCCTCTTCTCACCTCTTAATTGTCTGGACTGACTTGTGGTTTGCAGCTTGTTTGATAATCTTAAATAAGTCTTTTCATTTCCTTATTTTTCCTATCTTCATGGAAACAATCTAAATTTATAATATAAATTACTTTGTAAATGAATATTCATGACATTTTTTTCCAATCAGATAACCAAAGAAACCAGTTACCTCCCTAAGAAACTCTCACACAACCACCCCACATACTATAGCGCAATCTTAGATGATTGTGAGCACAAAGGGGAGAGGCTGAGTGCAAGGTAGGAAATGAAAGGTAGCAACACTAACTGAAAAGTGCAACCTAGAGGCTCAGTGGCTCAAAAAATAGCAAGAGGGATGAAGTGTCCCAATGGAAGGTAAACAAGGCAAATCCCAATGAAATGACTTGCATTAGCAAACTGCAAGAACCTATTAAATTAACTAACTGAGGAGAAAATCTTAAGGCAAGCAGGGAAGCCCTTATAAGGTAGTTGGATGGTGACTAGATACAACCTGATGGATGGTCATCTACAGCTAGAGAGAAATGATGCAAAGAATGACAGGAATGGAATGGGAAAATGAAATAGATAGTACAGATGTTTCCAAGGTTGTAGCACAGGTGCAAGACAATAGAATATGAGAGTATAGGACTTAATGGGTGAGACTTGGAAGGAATGACATGTGAGGACAATGTGAATGCATGGATGTAGTTTATGCAGGGAAAGGAGCTAGTCCTTTTGCATAACTATACAGTTGATATGGCTATCTAAGTTTGAGTGCAAGATAGTTGTTGCGTGACCAAGAATGGAAGTCCAAGGGCTAATGATACCCAGGGGTAGAAGAGCAAAGCTTGACTGGAAGGTCAACCAGATTTAGACTTAACTGCAAAGATATGCAAGTATATACTGAGTTTCCAACATTGGAAGGTTTTAACACAAGCTTGAGATAGTAAGAAGAAGGCACCAATGATGTTTTGCTTTATTTTCTTTACGCTTATGGACTGGGTAGGTGAAACTAAGGAAAAGGTTATGTTGAAATGGTGAAGACAATGACCCTTAACTTTGTAGCATGAAATTTGCCCAGCTATAAAACCACAAGCTGCTGAAAGTGTTATGGAAAGAGATTGTGTGTTTGTTAAATTCTCAGCAACAATATAATATTCTCTGCAACAATCTTTCTCCAAGTTCCAGAAAGCCCACTAGCCCTTGAGTTACACCCTTGTACCTCCGCAATTCCTAATTGAACTCTGCTTTGGCACCCAAGCTGGAAACCACAAAAGCTAACTTGCAATGAAATAATAGTAAATAAACAAGTTGGACTCCCCTGCAAGCTCCGCCCTTGAACTATTTCCCTAACTATGACCTTCAAGAATTCTTGCTGGTTATTACACTCCAAAGTAATGGTAGAAAAAGAATAAAACTATAATTTACCGTAATAATCTCCAATAAAGGTAAAATCCGATGATCATAAACTACTCTTCCCCAACTCAAGAAAACCTTCCTTATATATACAACAAAAAAATGCAAGCTGCAAATGAAAGACCCCACTTATCTCTTTGCATTCCGCACTGACCTGCCTTTGCTACTCCAAAAAAGGAATGTGAACTTTTAATGAAAGACCCCTTTTCACACCGCCTCTGTGAGTTTGCACTGATGCTCCTTACCAAAATTACAATCCTTACCTGATCCAAAGATCTGAAGTAGATTCAATGATCCTGTTGCCAATTTCCCCTAACAGTTGAGTCGCACCAATGCATAACCAACAACATATCCCTGTAAATCTTCCCTAGAGGATCACTTCCAATCCATCATGTGGCATAACTTCAAATCCCCAAAAATCTTCATGATTCCTCCTCAACTTTAGCATTCATTGCCACACAGCGCTCTGCAATCTCAGTGCTTATCCCATAATTGGCCTAATCCATACTTCTTACCTTCAATCACTTGCTTCCGCATTAGTAAACCCACCGCTGCGGAGGGAAAGTTATTTTCAACCGCACAATGTCAGCAAAAGTCAAAACTCTGGCCCATTCTTGTCATTGTTCTGGAAAAAAGATGTGCGCAGCACCAATGCCAAGCCCTCAGCTATTGTACTCCAGAATAGAAAGCCCGCCAACGCGAGTCTCTGAGCCTATTGTACGGCAAACTTCCACCCACAGCTGACCCGCTCCAAGTAAGATTTCCAGTGGTGAGCCCACTTGCCTCTGTGTCTATAAATAAACACCATATACCCCCACAACTTGAATTCTGTCCCCAGGATTCCTGTGCTCCACAACACCAGAACGTCCGCCAAACCCTTCAAACCCCAACTCCTAACACTCTCCAAATTCCAAAAGAAAGGAAAAAAATCCCGCCATGGAAACGTGCAAATACTGCGCAAAAATGTGGAGAACGTGCACCCAAAACGCTGGTTTCTCAGCCTGGGACACCTGTTTTCTAGGCCACTGCAGGTCCTCATTTGTTGCTCCAACCCCTGGATCCTTGCGGAATTTCCCTCTTCCCTGTCCTTGCTCTTCCTCTGGTCCCTGTTGCAAACCCCTCCACCGTGGACCCATGGCTGACTTTGTGGTATATGATGACAAGTCAATTGAGACCAAAGATTGGACTCCAAAGTGGGACCGCTGTGGAATACAGAAGAGGAATTCTCCTTTAATGGTTCCAAGTTTGGAAGTTATTGATTGCTTGCGTCTGTAAAACCTGGGTGCAACTGTTCACCCTTTGACTGAGATAGAGAATTGAGAGTAAAGATCCTTCAAAAACCTATGACAACCAATGATCCTCTGTCATCCAATGCTCCATGATATCTGTGTTGAGGGTGCGGCTTAAGTAGCCTACCCCTCAAACCTAACCTAAGTACAACCAGAAACAAGCAAGAATAATGAAATACAACCCCTAAGCACAGAACCCTAGCCTCAACCCTATCCTTCCCATCCCATAATCCATAACCCATAACCCATAACCCATATCCCATGTCCATCCGTATGACCCACTTGCCATTACGTCCACCCGGTTTGTCCTTCTCATGATGCGGCCTTGTGCCCCGCCCAACTTGGAGACCCCTGCGCATGTCTGTATCCGCCCAATGCGCCATTCCAGATATCCAAGATATATCCGCGCAATCAATCCAATCAATCCCGCGTCTGCAGATGCTGAGCCCAATCTTGACTGCTGCTGAGCCCACAGTGCGACTTGCTGCAGCAAAGCCGCACCCATTGCTGAGCGTGCATCCCCTGCTGAGCCGGCGGCTACTTCTGAGCGCGCAGCGCGCAGCCTATTCCAACTCGCATCTATAAAAGACCACTACATCCCCCCCAACTTGAGTTCTGTCCCCAGAGTTCCACCAATATCTCACCTACCTCCCACTATACCCAAGCTATACCACTTCAAACCACACCTCTTCATCAGACCAAAGAAAGAAAGAAGAAAAAAAACTCATCCAACACCCTTCACCAATCATTTCCTGCACCTACTGCAGCAGGAACTGCCTCACATGCCGCATCCTTCTGGGCCGGCGCGCCTGTGTTGCATGCCAAGCCAGACACCGCTGCTGCTCCCTAATGGAGGGCATTCTGCGCGACTGCCCCCAAGGTGGCCCACGCAAGAGGAACTCTCACGACTCCTTTGTGATCTTGAGAAACAAAGAGATCTCAACAAATGAGTGGACCCCGCCCAGCTCACCTTGCAATTGTCTGCAACACGCCCCGCAAAATCCTCCATTGTGAAAGAGCCACAACTTGGGCTTGCTGTTCCGCCTGGCTGGACCTCCAACGCTCCAGGAATTCCCAAACTTTGCGGCCTTCCAGAACGCGGCCCATGAGCGGGCTGTGCGGGTTTGGATGAATGTGCTGGAAATGGACCCAAGGATTCAAAACCATCCGACTGCGTCTCCCCCACCCCCACCATGGCCAGCTTCTCCTTGGCCACCTCTGCATCCTCCCACTCCTCCAAGACCAACTCCTCCTTTGGCATCAACTCCACCACCGCCATCACCATCACCTACTCCCAGGTCATCACCAGAGCCCGTGTGCATGCCGTCTCCCATGGTGATCAAGTTGTCACCGGAACCCGCGGCTGCTCCAACCCCTCCGGCTGTGACTCCCAAGATCCCAGAAATCCCCCTAGTTCCAGCACCTCCCTTGGCAAGGTTCAACGCAATGGTGAACAACGCAGAAAAAATCCTCTGGAAGTTTCTCGCGGTTCCCTACGCTCACCCCGCCAATCGGCAAAGCAAGGTCTTGGCAGCTTTGCAATTCATAGCGGCAGAAGCTTGCCTGGACGCTGAGGATGTGATGAGGACTTGGCCAGCTTAGGCAGTGTAAGACTCCAAACTGTGCTAGGCTGTGGCAGTTCTGTGGAGGGGAAAGGTGCTGTTTAGGCTGCCCTCCTGAGTGTTGAAAAAATATTTAAATGTAACCGAGATCAAAGTCCAGAACCTGGTAAACAGGGGACCAAATGTAAGAGGATAAAGATTATAGTGGTTGGTAGCTGGGAAACAACACTATCTGAGGCAAGATGGTGCTGGGGAAAAACTTGAATAGAAGAAGTCAAGGTTTGTTCAGAGTTCAACAAGACAAGCCTACTGTAAGTAACAATGCCCACAAGCTAATAGCTCTGGTTGTCAGCAGAAGCTTAGGAAAGATCAACTCAATCCCAAACAACCTCCAGGCTCTCAATGAACCTGCCCAACTCTCCGCAATCAAGTGCTTGAAGGGTACCAGATAACTGTGGGTGGCTGCACAAGACAAAGTTAATTGTTTGAAGAACCTCTAGAAGCAAAACAATAACTGATTCAAACAAGGATAACCCAACACTTCTCAAGGGACTCAAGAGTAGCGTGGCAGAATTCAACTTCAAAAGAAATCAAGGTAGGTTTAACACTCCAGGTTTTAAGCTTAATAAAACCTCTTCAGGCAAACGTGACTGGTTCCAGAAAGATAATCAAAGGATGATCAGGACCAGTATGGTTGGATAAAGGGATCAGGAGTGGTGTAACACACTCAAGAATTCAATTAGTCAAATTCTTCTTCAACCAGCAAAGCTATTGGTTGGTGATAAGGATCAAGGATCAAGAGTTTGAGTATGGATGCTCAAGGATCAAGGGGCAATCATAGAAATACCCAAATTTTTGTCTCAGATAAAGGGGAATGTAGACCCCACGGATGATGTATTGCAAGGTGAAAATGATGATGACCCTCCCTGGTATGGTAGGATGTGATGATGATGGTGTGATCTGATCTTATGTGCTGATAGGATCCACTGATTGGATGTTGGATCATGGCCTCCAAAAGGCAGGGTAGAGCCCTTCCTTATATTGGAAGGAGGCCCTGTTAGACTATGTACAAGGGATACTACAAATGGAGCGGAAAAATATTTTTTTTTTTTTTTTTGATTCTCAGATAAAGGTGATCAGAAAAATTTGATCACGCAGGCCGGTGGAAATCCGGCCTGCCTGACCAGGGTGGGATCTATTCATCCCTTCACCTATCCTGCGTCTGTTCGTGGATGGACGTTTGCGACAATACCAGAATCACCCCCCCTTGCCCAAAGGCTGAAGGGGTGGGAAAGAAAATGAACCAGACCGCACGCGGATGTCCGCGAGCGGTAGACAACGCTTTCCACCCCCACCCAAAGATGGGAGGGTGTGGGAGAGTGGAAGATGATGATGAGATGGGCGGATTGGATGGATTAGATAGACAACATGAACAATCAATCCAAGAGATCATGCTCAAGATGAGTACTTTCAAATTTACGACTGGTGGTCCGGTTCATGATGCGCAAGACCGGCACAAGGTGAATAAGGAGAGGGTGAAGAGGTCTGGTTGAAAAGGTTCAAGTCCAGGGCGGGTAACAGCTGAGCAACATGTTCAGGGGGATGGTCACAATCAAGGTCCTGGGAGTGTTGGAAGAAAACTGATCGGCTGGGCGTGATTGAGCTTTTTCCAAAGCCTCCAATGGATGCTGCTCATCCTCATGACCGGAAGGGCCATCGGCGAGTTGGAGAGATTTGAACGGTTTTGACAGCCAACTCGCCAGTCTGTCTAGTTCCGCATGACGGGGGAGGGGGTTATGGCATCTCTAGATGGGCAATGAGACAATGGTGCTGAGGTGGTGCTTGGGGACGAGGAAGATTTGGGGGAGCAAGCTGGGGAGCATCTGTCTTGTTGATCTTGGGACGCTGAGCGCTCAAGGAGGTTAAACCTTGATGGTGGGTATTATTAGAAATAGTACCTGGGGGACGACTGAGCTGGAGAGGGCACTTTGAGGACTATCAAAGCCTGGTTGATGAGTAAAGCTTCTTCCGAGTGATAACAACCTACTTCTGTCGGTGGTATCATCAGTGCTACTGAGCGTACTCTTGCTTTCACGCTCCACTTGAAACGATTGACAATCTGCCAGGTTGGGCAGACATGCGGCCAGCTGTTCAAAAGCAAATCGAAAATTGAGTTCTTCTGCCTCACGACAAGCTTCCAAGCAATAAAGGCTCCCTTTAGGGCCATACACTCCGCCATTGCTAGTGTAGCGTGGTTGAGCTGGAGGCAGGGTTGCGCGTTTGAGCAGGTTGGGTCTTTGGGTAAGATCCTCCTGTTTGGTGATGGCTTGTTCTCATACCGGACACCACCAAAGATCCATGTCCATTTTTCTTCCTCTTCCTCTTTTTTTTTTTTTTTTTTTTTCACAGGAGGGATGAGTTGCTTTGAGAGATGGGGCTGAATGAGATTCATCGGATCTTCGGGAAGGATCAAGAAGCTTGCGAGGTATGATCCATCGAGAGATATTGTGTTGAAGATTGAAATAGGGTGAACGTTGATCGGCTCCCAGGAACCAAGATTGGATGGGATCGTCATTGGCAAGGATGGCGTTCATCCAAATGGTTCCCAGTCAAGGTCAAAAAGGTGCTGACAAGATGAGGAAAATTTTTGTTTTACCCTATTGCAGGCCTGGGTAGTACATCTGGGACACAAGCAGAGTGGGAGGGGGGTCAATGATGGATGATGGAAAAAGAAGGGTGAAGAGTACACTATGTAATCTGTAGGGTGAATAATAGGGATAATGGTAGTAAGAGAGATGACAATGATGTTGAAGACGGAGGCTGTTGTGGATTGGGTATCCTTCCGGTTCAAGGTGGGAAGTGGGTCATGAATAGCAGCTAGTACTCCGACTTCTGTTGCTCCTAGTGGCAATGGTGATTGTGGATGATGGAACGGATGGTGGGAATATCTTGGGCTGAGCGGGTCTCGGCCGCGCGTTTGGCCAAAAGGAAGGGGGAACAAAGAGAGCACGGATTGGACGCAATGCTTAGGTGATGAGACGAAGCGAGGCCTGTCCTAGACTACTGGCACCTCCTGCAAACAGGTGACGTTTTCTCCGGAGAGTCGCCCGGACGCAGGACGTTGGTGCGTAACCCACACTAGTATATTAGAAACGCTACATGACGTTCCTGTTGACACTCCCACTGAATTGTGTGGGATACTTGTAGCTCTGCATCGGGCCTAGCTGACTTGATGTTTCATACTATCCCGCATGGGACTAGCTGACTTGATTAGCCTGTTTGACGAGTTTGTCACATGAGTACTTGCAAGTGATTAGTGGAAACTAAGATATCCCAAGAAGACATCTTGATTAGGGGACTGGATTAGCCAAAGCCTGATCATACGTTCCTGTAGTGAGAAAGGTACTATTTTATAATCTCCGGGGGTTGTGTTAATTCATCCCCATTGCTAACCGGTCTTCCATTTCCCCTTTGATACCTACTGCTATGGACTCTTCCAACTATTTCCTTCAAGCCTCCATGGCAAATATAACCAATCCCATAGTAGCGCTAGATTCCCAAGCCATTAGTGAGCTTCAACAGAATTTGGCCCAGAAGGATGAAGTTATCTCCCAGCTCCTTGCATGAGTTAATGCAATGGAGATACAGAATGCGTCCAATTCAACCCCACCAACAAAGGCAGCCATTAAGAAAAATACCAAACGTACCTCAATTCCTGGCAAAAGACAAGCACCTCCAACTAAACCAAAATCAAAAGTACCCGCCAATACCTCCCCACCAAAGACAACTCCAACCCGCAGCCGTGCCCGTTCAGAAACTCCAGCAACACCTGTTTCAAGAGGAAAAGCCACAATGAAACCTGTATCAAATTCAAAGAAGAAAAGCCCCCTTCAGATGATCAAGCAGGATGATCCTAGTGGCTTTGAGCACACCAAGGCAAGCTCCAATTTCTTTTTTTTCAATACAACACGCATTACTAACTCATTTAAAATTTTAGGAGGCATTATATGTTCATGTCAAGCTATTGTGGGGCCTTGTTACTCAGAAAGCCATCCCAACCAACCCAATTCCAGAAAAACTTGCAAAATTCCATCAACGATTCACCTCATCAACTGACATCCAAAGTGCTCTTGAACCAAAGAACGGCCCCAATTTAATCCCCATAGAAACCATTCAGTTTCTTTGTGAAGCCAGAGAAAATCAAACCAAAATCGGTAAACACATCATTCACCTACCTGACTTCATGATACAATATGTCCAAGTCTCGTTAGCAAAGCTTGGTCTCCGCAACTGGGCACCAGACCTCAATGAACAACCCGACTCTCTATATAATGAAGCTTGCCGGATCTCTGCTATAATGACCTTTTGACAATTAGTTGTTGGTGGATGTTACAATTTTATGAACATTAATCAAGCATATGTCAATGACTTTGAACTTTTGAGCCAGACCTACAATCACTATGTTCACTATTTTTTGGCAAACATCTACCGCAAAGAGAAGAAAGAGGAAGGGAAGCACCGTTGAGATGAAGAAAGAAAGGTCATAGCAAAATCCCGTCAACGAGTAAGTGCCTAAAAATTTGAAAGTCTCACTGTTCATTCAATATCTAACGTTGTATTCTTTCAGTTGCGAGATTCAAGGTACAAATTTGCCATGAACAAAAATCTTCCAAAACAATACTTGAGAATCATCAAATTCTTGCAGGCTCACAGCAACGATGAATACTACTCCAAAGATAATGTCTACGTTGTCAAGAAGTTGCCTTTCCAATCTGAGGCTGCAACCACCTTCATCCAGAGACTTGATGAAGTCATGAAAAAGGCAGATCAAGCTGATGGCAAACGATTCCAAAAGCGTCGGCGTGTCCAAATGAAGAATCCAGCCCCCACACTTTTCCCCAAGGCTCCCAAAGGTTTGCCAGTTGACTTCTACAATGTTTATTGGTATAATGACGAGCTACCAGGTCAACGCTCAACACAAGCCAATTTGGATACGGTGGCCTTTTTGCCCAACCCTGATGAATCACTTCATTTCAAAAATCCCGATGAACAAATGACCAACAAGAATTTTACCCAGAAGCACTGGGACCGTGCAACCAAGAACTACAACTTTGATTTCTTGGAAAAGGATGAATCAGAAGATGAAGAGGAAGATGATGACAATGGTGACAGCAATTATGGTGAGAGCATCGATTTGACATTTTCAAATAATGATGAGTCAGAGGATGAAGAGGAGGATGAGTATGAAGAGGAGGAGGGAAGCAAAGGAGAGTACCAAAGAAGCATGGCAGATAGTAGCTATGGAGAGTATGATCAAGAAGATGTAGGGATGGATCATGATGGCGGCAGCGGTGAATACGTGGGTGGAATGTCTCATAACGAGTGGAGCAAGGTTCAATAAACACATGCCAAAAAGCAGTGGTTGTCATGGGATGTGTGCTCCTTTTCAATCCACCTTTCTTTATTTTTGATTGTTTTTGTCTCATGGACATGGTCTTTAGATCATGGCCAGCCATTGTCTTTCTCTCGTGGCCACTATTCTTGTCTTATGTGGAGCCTGCTTGGAAGCCCAATTAGAGATGTCTCAAAGAAGATGTCCAACTTGTATGGCATTTTGTACCAGTGAGGTCTACTTGTCATTCGGCCACTATTTTTTTCTGATGTCTGAAATCAAAAACAACAATTTTACACGCATAAATGTAGAAAATTTGGAAATATTTGAGGATCTTTGGATAGTTCACAAATGAACAGAAAAATTAGATGATAGGTACAACATCAACTATCAATTTCCATTGGGTCATCAATTGTATCATATGTAGTAAAAAAGTTGCTGACAACAAGCCCACTCAGGGGCCTAATCAAGTAGGAAGTTTGAGGTTCACCAAGAGTCCACACAGGAAGAAATTGGTAAGCAACCGGGCTCATCACTGCATCAGCTTGTACAAAGTTGGGACTCCCCAACTTCACCTGCATAACTGACAGTTGATCTAAGAACACTGCCAATGAATCGATCCGCCTTACCTGTTGCAGTGACCAAATTTTCACCATAGTTATTTCAAGATCATCGTTCATCTTGAATATAGTATTTACAACCCCAAATTCCTCCTCTCCATCTTTGGAAAAGGATACAATATTATTAGGCTTCTTCTTTGAAATTCTTTTCAAGGGTTGGCAGTCCAGAGACCCAATCTTGTATGCTTGGTTGAACAAAACTTGCAAATTATTGGGGTGGGGAAAATCCTTGTATGATCGGAGATTAGGATATTCACTCTTGCAAATGTTGTGGATTTTCTGGTAGTCCTCTGAATTGAATACTATTTTTGTATTTTTCTGAATTTTTCTGGGGGGATTTGCCAATTGCAGACTTTTCTGTACAATAAACCTTTGACGCTGGCAGCACCTTGACATTATTGAAAGTCCAATGTGCTCTGAAAAACCAAGTAAGTGGAAAGCCAAAATGATCTGATGTTTGAATCATGTAACTTACTAGGGATCATGTTAGATTTACACTTTTGAAGGAGACCAATCAATTGTTCACACGGGAATTCCAATACTCCCATTGGTGGGCCCCACCATCGCATTTGATCTGGTATGTGAAGTGCATAGTGGTGATTGGGCAACACCGGGTGATCTGGAAAAAGCTCCCGGGAAGTGGCAGTGTAGATGCTGTACTCGTTTTCAAAGCAATGAATGTCTTCTATTGTTGTTTGCTTGGAGCTGACAATCCTGGTACATTGAACGAGCAAGCAGAGGTTGTTGATGACCATTTGATGCAATGACAAATCATTTTCCATGTCGGAGTTGATGAAAACATCTAGTACAGCCAAGGGCAAGTGGATGGTGAACAAAGTATGCCATTCACTTGCCTTGAGCTTACCATTTTTTGCTCCTCCAAACCCTTGAGGCATCCGAGTTACCCCAGCAGGTACAACTACATCAAGTATGGCAGATATAAGTTTGTTCTTCACTTGCTCGTTCAAAAAATCCATTGGAGAAGCAGCCTGATGAGAATCGGATAAATTACCATTCAAGCCCCAAAAAAATCAAAAATGGTGTTGCAAAACACCTTCAAACCAATTGTGCATTACTCCAAGCACAACATACGTCACCGGATCCCAATAAGGTAATTGATTTAGTTCAGACCACCTAACGCCAGTTGAATTCAATAATTTTGCCAAGGCACTTGAGTTTTTCTCTTCAAGCCATCTTCTAGCAACCCCAAGAGTCTTCCTTTGTGTTCAAGGTTGACCAATTTCCATTGATTTGATATCAGCTTTGGAAGTATTACACCATGAACAAAAATGAGTCGCTGAATGGGAGGCAAAGCCAGCCACCTTTTGGGTAGCAAAAACATCACCAAGTAGCGCTCCAAGCCTCACAAAAACCTTCCGACCACAAGGAAAATGACTGGTTTGAATATTGATCCCGTTTTTCAAATCAAGAAGTTCATCGACTAATGGACGGAGCACGTGATTGATTGTTAACATGTCTGGCTGATTTGGTGCTGGTATCATTCCAGATAGAAATGCGTATTGAGGCTTATATCAGAGGGAGGGAGGTAGATTGAGAAAGGTGAGGGCCATGACGCCAAGTGAAACTTGCTTTCCAGCAAGCTTGTTACCAAGAGGATTGAACCAATTGATGAATAGAGTAAATACTAGATTGAGCAATTTGATTGTTGATTTTGAGTCCTTTTTTGGGTAAATCTTGGAGAAGGCTTCTGACTGAAAATAGTCAATAACAACTTTGGTTTTTGGATCCATGTTAGCAACCCAGTCATCAATGTTTTTTTCTATCTCTGGCAAGGATAAGAACCATTCCAGCCATTTGCAAAAATCTTGAGTGACAAAAATGCTGGAAGGGTTTGTAGGATGGGGAATGATTTGATGGGATGCTTTTCTTTGTTTGGGGGTCCACAAATCATTCAAAACTGAGGCATTGTGATGATCAAAAAGATCCTGGCTGCATGTTGCTGATTTTGGGGTGGTTCAATAGCCACATTCAGATGGTGCGTATTCAATGGTGTAAAGTGAGAAGCACTTCTTACAACAAACATAATATTCAAGTGTTGGGTTGAGTTTAAGACGCTTAGTTATTGTTTGTATATCTTTGGGGACCGATTCAATTTCAACCTTGGGCGGGAGCTTGGAAAATTTTTGAATAAGGGATGTAATATAGACTGCTGCCAATTGACAATTAGCCTGGCTAATGCCACAAACAAGGTACAGCCAAGCCAGGAACAATAGAACATAATCTAAAAAAAATATGTTTCCAGTCAAAATTTATTCAAAAAATTGAGTTGATCCAAGTGAAAAAGGACTTACTCTGAATTCTACTAACAGATGCGGATATATCTTCATCAGGGTCACCAAAATGGCTAGCATCATCAAAAGTTGAGTTGGTTGGAGCTTGAAGCGGCGTTGTGGCAGGGTTGGGGAGTTTGCCCAAGGCTAATTCTACAAGAGACTTGGCTAGGTAATCTGTGGGGTTTCTGGTGATTTGGGCCCAATGTTGGCGGCAGGTGCGAGGATGGACATAAAGCCCTTGGCGTTGAACTTGATCCGAGTCAGTGAATGTATGCTTGAGGCACTCGGGGCAGGTGCAGAGGTCAGGCGTGGGAAGTCTTGACGGGGGGGGGGAAACATCTTGAAGAGGAACAGTGGGGGGATTTTGAAAATCTGAGGAGGCGGAGGGGCGGATTTTGTTCCTGCAGGAGGTTGTCGTGGGCTGGCGGACAAGAAATAAGGAGCGGCCGCCTGACTGTGGAGTTGACACTTCTCAGGAGTGTCGCGGCAGGTTGCGCATCCAAAGACGTCTGGACAACGTTGCGTGGCAAACGTCACCTGTTTGCAGGAGGTGTGGGGCAGAGGAATGTTTGGCAGGATGAAAAAATTGGAGAACTGATACTAATAAACAAAAAATCTGACTTTTTTTTTTTTTTTTTTTTTTTGAATGACATCTAAATAAAAGACTCATAAGAAATTTTTTGAATTTTTCCACATCTGGTCCAGGGTGTCCAGATTTGGTCACCACAGCGGATTGCCTCCCTTTCTCCTTTTCTTCCTTCATTCCATCTTGTCTTCATTCCCGCGAGTATGCAAAGGTAAGGACTTTTGCTGCCCAATCCTGAGCAGCCTTTGGGGTTTGTGAGACCCTTGAGAAAAATAAGAGCCACGCAGGAAATCCGCAAGAGTGAGAAGGTTCTGGGCCAATGAGAATATCTGGTGAGAGTAAGAACATCTGTGCGCAAGATCCACCCTTTTGAGAGCAACCCGCAAGAGAAAGGAATCCATGAGAGTGAGAAGTATCTGCTCAAGGTACCTGGACTGCCCCAGAAAAATTTCCACACAGTTCCCCATACCCATCTACAGAAGAGAGAGAGTACAAAGAAAACCAGCCGCGTGCGCAAATCCATTAGAGATATAAAGAAAAAGAATCTGCTCAAACCCATTTGCACCTTCCATCTATAAGATAAACAAGAAAACTTAAAAAGTTTTTTTTTTGAAACACCAACCCCTTTCCAAGCCTGCACCTTTGCTCTTTGACCAACATACGTTCCGCGCAATGCACTTTCCTAGTTACCTGAATCATCCTTCAGAAATGGTCCATGCTTTTTCTTTTTGAATGCAGAGCTTGTCCTTGCATTGGCAGACCCAGCTTTGCGCCGTGCCCGCACCTAAAAGAAACCATTCATGGCCAGAAAAAATCCCAAAAGCTAATCCAGAGAGAAGAAAATAGGAAAAAAAATGTTCTGGGGTGTCTAGTTATTCCAGCTGTGAACCGGCTAGAGCACCCCCTCACCAAATCCAATCATATCCCCTAATCATCCAACCTTCCCCCCCAACTTGGCTTCTGTCCCCAGCAGTCTGCAGTTGTTTACTCCGCGGGACACAAAATGCACGTGCAGGCTTGTCCTTGGAAGAAGAATCCGCATTGTCATCCCCCTTGCTATCCAAACCGGCCGTAAGTCCTCCAGCAACTGCGTGTCCCGCGCTTCTTCCCTACTTCCCACCTGCTCCCCGCTAGTCAAATCCTGCCTCCACTTCCCCAACCCTTGATTGCAGATTTTGATTTTGAATTTCCCGCTGGACAAATCTTCCACCGTCAACGCTTCCGTCCCTGTCCCCGGATCAAACGTCATTTGCGCTTGGAAACCAAACATGAATGGCCGTCCTAAAATAGCCTCCCCAAAATCAACCAATAGGAAAGAAAGTGGTTTACAGACCCTTGCAACCTCAATCTCTTCATCCTCCACAACCCCATCCACGCAACACTCCCCGCTGTTAAGCGCGCAAATCCCCATTGCACATTTCAGCCCAACCAATCCCATTTCATCAACCAATCTAAATGGAAATAGGTCCACCATAGAACCGCTATCCACCAGCGCCCACACCTTCCTTTCAGCAATCTTCATCAAAACGTAAGCCAGTGTATATGAAACTGATTTCATCCCCCCTAGCTTGCGCTCCGGGTCATCCCAAGCCAGGTTGACCCGTTTCACCTTTGGAGGGATCCTGTTGTGCCTGCAATCCTTCAGCACTTGAACCATCTCATCTACCACAACCAGCAACACCTCTGCAACTACTTCAAGTTTGAGGGAATAGTCCTTTCATTCCCCATCACCCTGCGCACAATTTCCACCGCCTTCTGCTTCCCCGCTGGATTCACCGGCCTCCCAACTGTTTCCGGAATGCAGGCAACAGGCTTAGGAGCTGCCGGAGTTACCCCTTCCTTGGCATCCATGTCCATCCTTTTGCCAACTCCTCCGTCAATAAACCCTCACTTCCGCTTCCACACACGGTGGTTTCCATGCCCCTGGACCAGTGACAATCCCCAGAAAAGCTTAATCAGTTTCTGCCAATTCCTGTCCAAACACGTGCACTTGCTCCATGAAGCTCAGATTCCCAGGTTTGGAGGAGATCTGCTTGCCCGTTGGGAAAATGAATCCCATTCCCACCGGTCAAACCAATCCTGCCTTGAGGTCCTTTGTCATGTTATCCCAACCCAACTGCCAATTCCCCTTGTCCCTGAAGTAATTGCATAATCACAACACAGGCAGTGGGGAAAGAATAAAGGTTATCCCCCTATAATTGTCTGGAGGTTCGGAAGTTAACGGTTCCCTGTGTTTGAAAGGAGATGAGGATTTCTGAAGTCGCACTTGAATGAGAAATAGAAATAAGGAGATAAAGAGATCAAGAAAAGTAGAGAGAGAGAGAAATTGCCAATCCTTCAATCCTAAGAAATTTCCACCTGGATGTGTATCCGGTATGAGTTCCTTTAATCTCCTGGTGAGATGAGTGATCCAATCCAATGATGTGATGTGATGATTCCCTCCCTCCTCCCATACCTTGGAGTTGAGAGTGAGGATAAGTCCTCCCTCTCAACCCTAGCCTAAGTACACACGCAAATAACAGTATGACAACAAAACAGAAAAAAATCCCAAAGCAGAAACCCTAGCCTCCTCTCCCCACCTCCGTACCAAACTCCCCCCGTTGTCCGTACGCCATTCCGTCCATCTGGTTCTTCCTTCTCATGACGCGGTCCTTGCACTGTGCCCTACTCGGAGCCCCCCGCGCCTGTCCGTATCCGTTTGTCCGCGCCCGTCGTGGGTGTTTGGTAATTTTTGGCATGACCCGCGCGCTTGCGTGCGCGCTCCATCTGTTCCTTTATAGCCCGCGGATTGCTCCGCCCCTGCGTATCCAAACCGGCGCGCCCGCAAACCTAGTCAAGCGCACTACCTTCCAAATCCAATCTCCGGGGCGGATCGCCACCCACACCGCATTTGATGCTGAGCCCAACCGGTCCACCAGGTGTGGAGCCAAACAGCGGCTGCTGCTGCTGAGCACTCCCCATACCCTAATGCTGAGCCCGCTTGCCCCCAATGCTGAGCGCGCAGCCGCAACGCAGTTCCCAATCTGTGTCTATAAATTGACACCTCATCCCCCCCCAACTTGAGTTCTGTCCCTAGAAGTTTCACATTGCTTCACCATACTACCACCCCCGCTACTTCCACTACCACCCCCGCTACTTCCACTACCACCCCCACCACTCCCACTACCGCCTTCCCCATCCTCCTTCCGCATCATTGCCAACATGCTCCCATGCGAGTTCTGCGCCCGGAACGGGCACACGTGTTTGATTGTCCCTGGTCAACGCGCCTGCGTTGCTTGCCGTTGCGGCCACCGTTTCTGCTTTCTTAGCGACAGCATGCCCCAAGCTCCCCCCCAGGCCACGCAAGAGGGCTTGTCTGGACCCGTTTGTGGTTTCAGACAACAAGTCAATCTTGGAAGGCTCGTGGAAACCCCCCGGTTCACCTCCATCCCGCCGCCCCCGAGCTCCTTCACCCACCACCTCGCACGTGAGCCGCCACTCGGCATCACCACTCCGGCGGGCCGGACCTCCACAACGGGGAAAATACAAAACCTCGGAGGAATGGGGCGCGGCAACCCGCGCTTGGGCCGCCGCTGTTGGCGTGAACCAAACAGTACCGGACCCAAGACTTTTTGGAAGACCTGCCGCCACGCCAGCACCTCCTCCTCCTCCTCCACAACCGCGGACACCGCCCGCGCCTCAGCCGCCTCGGATGAGAGGCCTACAACCCCCAACATCCCTCCGCCTCCGTCACCTATAGTCATCCTGTCATTGCCTCCAGCTGGACCAAGCCCCCCTGTTGGTTCCCCGGAGGCCCCATCTTCACCGGCCACTCCTCCCCCCAGCCCTCCCAAGATCCCGGAGATTCAAATCGTAATGGCGCTCCCGGCGGCCTCTTCAAGGCTTTGGCAGAAAGGTTGACCACGATGCTTTGGAATTTCCTTGCAATCCCCCGTGCACAATCCTCGGAATCCCAACGCAAACTCCTGGCGTCTTTCCGGGCTTTACTGGCGTCCTTGAGGGCGGAAATGGAGGAAATGATGAAGATGGCTTAGGCGCATTGCCCCCCCTTTTCCCCTTCTTCCTTTCCTCTACTTCTTCTCTTCTTGTTTTTTGTACCGCGCTTCCCTTTCCAATAAGAAAACACATGTATTCGCGCAAGGTCCTAACCTTCTGAGAAAAAGTGCCCAACCGCGCTTTGTGAGAGTGAGCTTGAGATTGAGTCCGCGCCCGCGCGCTTGCTTCGTGAGCAACCGTAAGTGACTAGCCGTTCCAAAAGAGGCACCTGGACCGCCCCAGACAAACTTCCACACAGTTCCCTGTACCCTTCCTGTAACAAACACAACAACCAAAACACCAGCGCGCGCCAGCGTAAGGGAAGAGAGAGAGAGAGAGTAAGAGAACGGACATTCTGGGGTGTCTAGTTGTCCCAGCTGTGAACCGGCTAGAGCACCCCCTCACCAAATCAAGCTTATTCCCATACCAACCACCCATCCTTGAGATATCCTGAGAGAAAGAAAAAGAGAAAAAGAAACCAACAGAGAAGAGAAATAGAAAAGAACACTTTTTGTTTGTTTGTTTTTTTTTTTTTGCGCAAAGCCCGTAGACCGCCCGCAAATCGCTCTTTGTCCCGCTTCCCCCATCCGCGGGATTTCCCACGCGTCCTGGTTCCGCGGGGCTTGTCCTTGCGTTTAAGGACCCAGCTTTGTGCCGCGCCCGCGTTTCCTGCAAAAAACCCCAAGCCAGCAAAGACCCCACAATCCAGATAAGAAAGAAACATAGAGAAACAAACATTCTGGGGTTTCTAGTTGTTCTGGCTGTGAAACGGCTAGAGCACCCCCTTAACAAATCAAAACTTATCCCCTACCCCCACCACCTGCCCCCCCAACTTGGCCACTGTCCCCAGCTGGTCGCAAACGCCGCGTCCGGTTCCTCCTCATACTCCAACACTCTCCTCTGCTTTCCCTGCCTGTGATTGCAGATAGTTGTCTCAAACCTCCCGCCAGACAAATCCTTCACCATCAACGCCTCCATTCCCGTCCCCAGATCAAAAACCATTTGTGCTTGGAACCCAAACATGAACGGCCTTCCCAAAATCACATCCCCACAATCAACCAAAAGAAAAGAAAGAGGCCTACGGACCCTTGCGACCTCAACCTCCTCCTCCTCCACTACCCCATCCACACAACACTCCCCTCCGTTAAGCGCGCGGAGACCCATTGCGTATTTCCGCCAAACCAACCCAAAATCATCCACCATCAGCAATGGCAGCAGGTTCACCATCAAAACGCTGTCCACCATAGCCCACACCTTCCTTCACGCTATGACCATCGGAAAGTAAGCAAGCGGAGTCAAAACCAATTTCAACTCACACTCCCTGCGCCCCTCCTCCTTCCGCGCCACATGAACCCGCTGCACCGTCTGAGGTACCCGGCCCTGACCGCAATCCTGCAATGCCTGAACCATCTCGTCTACCACCACCGGAGACACGGCCGCCAGTTCCCGCAAGGTCAGCGGGACCGGATTCTCGTTCCCCATCACCCTTTGCACGATGTCCGCCTCTTTCTTCTTCCCTACAGGATTTGCTGCCTGCGCCTCGGTTCCGGGCACACGCGCGGCCAATGGGGGTTGCTCCTTTGCATCCACCTCCATTTTATCAGAGACCGCCACCTTTTCTTCTGTTGCCACTACCCTTACCTCAGCTTCCACCCGAGGTGGTTGCCACAATCCGGGACCGGTAACAATGCCCAGTGACGCTCGCGCCGTCGTTCCCGCCTCCTGACCCCGTGTGCGCACCTGCTGCATTGCGGTCGGCTGGCTTGGCTCCATCGGAATCTGTTTGCCCGTTGGAAACATGTACCCAATCCCCGCCATTCAAACCAATCCCTCGCTGAGATCCTTTGTAAGCTCCTTGCACGTCAATTGCCAATGACTGTTCTCCCCGCGGTACAAGCACCCCCTTGGCACGAAGGTACCAGGAGGCCAAAACCCTTCCACCATGTGAGGTGGAGGCCCTCGCGGCTGCTGCTGGCCCATACGGCTCATGCAGATCTTCAAATCCTTCATCAGTTCCGTCAATTTGCTTACCGGAGGGGCAGGCGCGGGTTGAGGAACCGGAACACGCATGGAAGTAGGTGGAACTGGGGCCATAAATTGCGCTGGAGCCGGAACCTGGGGGGCAGATTTCTTTGGTCCTGCTGGGAAGGACTTAGCGGTGTCCTCAATAAGCTCTTCTAAGTCAAGCTCACTCTCCACAGCCTGGCAAATGACAGCCAACTCCGGAAGGAGCGCGATGCTCCCATCCAATGACCGCTTTACCAAGGTGATTGTAAAGATGCTGCTGCACCCTTTCCCGGAGTTGAGTGCCTAAACCGCCCAGAAACGCGCGTTTCATGGCCCACATCTGTCCCTCCACCACCTCGTTCTTTGACAAGTACCAATAGATCTGATCAAATGTCGAGGTGTACTCCGCCAGCTCCACCCGCATTCTGACTCCTCCGCGCGCTCTCGCCTCCAAGGCCACACGGTGGAAATCGCTTTCCCAGAATCGAGGTTCGCGCCTACCCCACCGCGTTAGGATCTCCGCCTTCAGTTTTGGCCAATCTTGATTCTTGTAGCCTTCCCTTTCCTCCACATCCCGGAGCTTCTATTTGTCCATAATGAACAGGATGACAAGCCGGGCCTTATTGGCGTCTGACACACCTTCTGAATCTGCAATACCTTTGTATCTTGAGATGAATTGCTCCACGTCCGCGGTGTTGAATCGGATGTGAGGGTAGTCGCGCGGCCTGATGCGAACCGGACGAGTGGGTTTGTGGTCACTGGAGACCAATGGGGGAATGGCTTAGCTTGTCCTGGGTCAAGCGGAGGGAGGGGGAGGAGGAGGGATGGAAGACAAGAGTGGGGTCGGAGTAGTGGACCCGGAGACAGAAGGAGAAGAAGAAGAAGAAGAAGGAGTGACTGTAGGAAGGTATGAATAGGACATCACGCCCGGTTACCTTTGAAAGACAAGAAATGGAAGGTTACTTCCCGGCCAGACCTCCAGATGTGGAAAGAATAAAGGTTATCCCCCTATAATTGTCCCAAGGTTTGGCAGTTAACTGTTCCCTGCGTTTGAAAGGAGATGAGGATGTCCAAAGTGCCTTATCTGAAACCGTTGCATCTTCCTTATTGGCAATTCCTTTGTATTGTGCAAGGAATTGCTCAAAGTCCTCTGTTTTGAAAACAATTCCAGAGTAGGAAAACCTGGACCAAGCTATCATTTCAATCAAACACGCAGAGTCAATGATCTTGAGCACAAGTATTGATAAACATAAGAAATAAAGAAGACTTTAAAAGAAAGAAGAAACAGTTAATCACAAACAAGCAAGCACAATTCTACAGGCTTGATGATGGCCTCTAAATAGACTAAGTAGAACTGTGTGCACTATACTCCAATAGACCAATCTGAGCCTACCAATTGTTCTTGATTTCCTGAGTTGTAATGCTGGTTTAAAAGGAAGTTAGGTTCAACACTGATAGTGAGTTGATTCATACTTTGGTACATACTATTTGCTGCTGGGAATCAAATTGGATTGGGTGGAGGTCGTAACTTCTATCTTGATGATGACAATCTTGAGACTTGAAATGAGATGGTTGGTGATTTTTATTCAGTCTTTGTTGAATCTCCTTGAGAGTCAAGGAGATTTCATTGACTGAGCGCTGAAAGACTCCAAACGGTGCTAGGCCATGGCAGTTCTGTGGAGGGGAAAGGTTCTGTTTAGGCTGCCCTCCTGAGTGTTACAAAAGTATTTATATGTAACCAAGATCAAGGTCCAGAACCTGGTAAATGAGGAATCAAGGAGTAGAGGATAAAGATGATAATATTCCTGTAGCGAGGGAACAGCACTATCTGAGACAAGATTATGCATGGAAAAACCTGAAGAAAAGAAGTTAAAGTCTGCTTAGAGTTCAAAGAACAAAAGCTGTTGTATGTAAACAACGCCCACAAGCAAATAACTCTGGTTGTCAGCAGAAAATTGGGGATGATCAACTCAAACCCAACCAACCTCCAGGTTCTCAATGAACCTGCCCAAATCTCCGCAATCAAGCGCTTGAAGGGTACCAGATAACTGAGGGTGGCTGTACAAGACAAAGCACAATGTTTAAGAAAGTCTAAAAGCAAACAGTAACTGATTTGAAGCAAGGATAACCTCAACACTTCTCAAGGGACTCAAGAGTAGGCTGGCGGAATGCAACTCCAAAGAAAATAAAGGGAGGTATAACACTCCAGGTCTTAAGATTAATAAGACCTCTTCAATCAATTGTGATTGGCTCCAGAAAGATGATCAGGGATCAGGACCAGTATGGTTAGAGAAAGGGATCAAGGAGTGGTATAACACACTCAAAAATTCCAACAGACAGAATTTTTATTCAACCAGCAAGGCTATTGGTTGGTGATAAGGATCAGGCCACAGAGGGGAAAAGACTCAGGGTCTAAAATGGATCAGGGGGCAATCAGAGATATACCCAGGATAAGGCTCAGGATCAAATTTCACAATAATGGGGGGACATAGGCACACACTCCCATGGATGATTCTATGATGATTCAGAAAAAGCAGGGAAGAGCCCCTCCTTTTATAGACCAGAGGCCTGTAGACTATTTACAAGAGAGATTTACAAATAGAGCGGAATTTTTTTTTTTTTTTTTAAGGATTGGCGTGGGCAGGAGAGTAGCAAGTGAGAGGCCCGCGGACATACCGACGGGCCCAGGCAACCGTTGAGACCCGCCGATGACCGCCAGCAGGTGTCTGACAGGCACTGGCAACAGAAGAGACCCGCGCGGGAAACAGAAAAGATGCGCAGGAGATCAGTGAGGAGTGAAAACGACTGTCAATGTTGGGCAATGCAGCGTGCAGGAAGAGGGATAGGTTTGGAGGATGCAACGGTAGCAGAGGTGGGAGATGGGAATTGGGATAAGGGTTTTGAGGTGCTTGATGATCAATTGGATTGATTGGATTAAGGGTACCACAACCCAGGATTGGTTGAGGAGGTCCATGAATCAGATTCAACCGATGGTCCGGACAGATCAAGTGTTGAGGAATCAAGTTGAGTTCAAAAGGATCTCAAGGATGATTATGGTGGGGGACATTGTGAGTGGTCGGGGGTGATGCAAGTGGAGGAAAGTTGAGGTTGACTTTAGAGTTACGACGCTGGATATTAGGATTAAATTGTAGCAAGCTTTCAATCTCAAGCATGTTTTGGTTGAATTTATCTTGCTTGATTTTCAATAATCGATCCAAACCGACTCAATGAATTCGTCGGATCCTTTTGGATAGTTGGCATAAACTGACGCTTGGGCATTCCAATGGGTCAATGAGGCTTCTGGGGTAGAACTTTGAGTCTCCAATTCAATCAACCTGATCTTGTTCTGGACCAGCTGTTGCATCATCATCCTTACTGCAATGGCCCAACAATAATTTGTAAATGGATGGAGTAACCTAGAGTCAAATGCAGAATCAAATATCAAACTACCGATTGATTTGATCTTGCTAACTGCTTCTAAACATCTTTTGGAACTCAAATTGAGTTCTTCTTTAGTGATAAAGCATTCGTGTAGGAGGATGATTCTCAGGTTAATGATCAGGATGATCATCACTTTACTGTGTGAGATTGATTGTCCATCTCCTTTGAAAATTTTCCAGTGAAATCTAGCGGGTAGAGACATTTGAAATGTACTGATATCTTGATCTAGTTTCATGAACTCCCTCTGAGATTGCAGGTCTGGTATGGGCCAGTTTGCTATTAGGATTTAGATGGGAGGAAGGGTTATTGGGAGAGATAAGTCAGATGGAACCCCAGTTACCATAACCGATTTTGGATTTGAAGGTATACTGAGCAGCTAGGAGTTGATTGGTAATGGTGAAGATATCATGAGGCAGTGAGAGTGATTGTTTACAAGGAAGAGGAAGATGATCAGAAAGAGTTGATGGAGAGCATGTTGGAGGAATGATTGTTTCAAATCTAATCAAGAGCTTATCAATGTGAGAGGTGGGAGGTGGGAGTGATGATAAATTAAGGAGGAATCAAGTGGATGAGATTGAGATGATAGAGAATAGGAAGGTTGATGAGGGAGAAGGAAGAAGGAGAAGAAGGAAGGAAGGAAGGAGGGAAGAAGGTTTATTGAATGAGGAAATAAGTGAAGAAGCAGGAGGAAGGAGGGGGGGATAGGGATCTGGAGGCTAAGAGGGCAGGGTGGATGAATTGAGATGATGGTAAAGTTATAGATTGGGTAGACTGTGTGTATTATGTGTGTATGTGGACAAGATTGAGTATTGATAGTGTCAAGGAAAGAAAATAATTTAAGTGGCCAGGGTGTCCAGGATGGGGCACCACAGCGCATTGGTGAACGTCCAGTGACATCGCAGCAAGTTGCCCAAATGATCTGATGAACTGGCAGTAGACACTCATGAAAGCTACGGTACGGATAAGGACAACAGAGATGGGAAAATTCTGGAACAGTACTTGTGACGCAGACAAAGAAACAATGAGAGAACCCAGATGACAGTGAATAGTTACTGAGCAATAATCATAGAAAATGATCAACACGCCAACTAAACTCATTATCAGTGGTGATAAGTTAAGAACCAACATACTTGGCCAGTTTAGAAACAGCCATTGCATTGGCTGCGTTGGTCAAAGAATCAGCCAGCAGGTTGTGAGACAAAATGAGTTCAATTTTCATAAGTTTGTCTTGCCAGTCATTTCGCAGGCTTTTGAGTTTAATATTGATATATTTGGTCTGAGACTTGGTTCCAAACTTTTTGATTTTGTTGTTTAAGCCCTTGTTGTCGATACGATGCATTGGGGGATCAAAGGTGGTTTGCCATACTTCAGAGATCAAGTGATTTAACCATCTGGCCTCAAGGTGACTAGCGAAAAGTGAGTTACACTCAGATTCATTTGAAGAGAGAGCAATGCATCTCTGCTGCTGACTCTTCCAATAGAGGGGGCTTCCCTTGAACAGCATGATGAAGCCGGTTTGAGAGAGACAAGTTACAGGTTTGTTGCTGCAGGTGGCATTGCTGTAGGTGATAAGATGGTTGGAATTGTTTTTTAGTCTAAAGGTCAATCTGTAGTTAATAGTCTTGAGTAAATAGTGCCACACCCACATGACTTCATTCCAATGGAGTATTCCAGGGTTTTCCAAAAATATAGCCAAATTGGAAACAGCGTAGCTGATGTCACGATGTGCTAGAATTGCTATGAAATTCAGTTGTCCAATGGGCAATTGATAGTTGACATTTAGTTGTTTGAATAGATTGATCTCTTCTTTCATAGCCAGTAACAGATGTACGCCAGTTGAGCAAGGATTAGATAGAGGTTTTGCGTCCAAAATATTGAGATTCTTGAGTCCTTTTTGAATATGGTTTGGAAGAGAGAGACTAATTGAGTTTTTGTCTTTCTCTACCTTCATTCCAAGCAATGTATCCACTTTGTGAGCTGATGAGTCTTTGAACTTGCTTAAGAAGAGAGACTTGAAATTATTCACCTCCCCCACCACAACTAAATTGTCAAAATGGAAAAAAAGTGAGGTAACCCCGTTGTTGTGATGATAAAGGAAGGGGTCGCAATTGCTTTCCGTAAATCCTATGCTTCTTATCCATTTGCTGAGCGTCTTTTACCAGTTTAGCGGAGCCTGCTTCAATCTGTACAGAAATTTAACAAGTTTCAAATATTTTCTCTTTCTCTTGGAGCCAATGGGAGTCTTGATGTATACATTTTTTTCCAGCGGGGCATGTAAGAATGCCCCTTTTACGTCAAATTGAAGGATCAGAAGGCCCTTGTTGACTGAGTAGACCAGTAGAGCCCTTAGTGAAGCAATCTTACCAGTGGGTGCGAAGGTTTCAAAATAATCAATGCCGTAGCGTTGGTTGAAGCCTTGCACACAGACCCTTGCCTTGAGCGTGGTTTGACAATTGTGGAGATCCTCCTTGTGAAGGAAAGACCAGGTTGTATTGAGAGGGTTGGTCACTTCAGCTTCATTGGCGTCCTCCCATACCCCTAGTTCCTCCGCCGTATTCAGCTCCTTGCTTATGGGTGCAATCCATTCAGGGTCCTTGAGCGCTTCTTGGATTGAAGCTGGTAGAGTGAAGTGATGATAGCCATAGCATTCCGGCATTTTAAGCTGGGTTCTGTTGAAAAGTTTGGCAATTAACATTTCTTGAACAGACAACGCTGAGCTTTCAGAGTCAGACATGTGCTGGTCATTGTTGAAAGGAAGTACTGGTTTGATATCAGCTGAGGTGTCAGGGTCAGTTTCCTTGGAAGTTGATACTGGCTCTTTACCATTTGTTGAACCAGGTTGGGGCCAATTATTGTCTTCTTCATCTTCATTGAGGCTGGCTCCTCCTGTTGTAGCTTGAGATTTCAGAAAAAGAATGTGTTTGGTGTTTATGATCCTCCCCAATTTGATGAGTATTTTGTAGGAGAGCAGTCAAGGATTGAAGCCCACAAGGCAACCTTCCTGACCCTTCTCGCTGAGTTTTGAAGGAATCTTTGTATCTTTTAGTAAGTAGATGCATCCCCTACCTATAGGCTTTAAATAGTCCTTTGGTAGAGGCATTCCATGCATAAGTTCCCAGGGGCTTTGTGATTTGGCGTCCCAGGGTATCTGGTTTAAGGAAAGACAGAAGCTTTGAATGAAAACACTCCAGAAGCTTTTAGGAACATTTGTTGCCAAGCTAAACACTGATCTGAGTGATTCCATGATGGTGCAATTAGATCGCTTGGCTTTACCATTATGCTGAGAGTGGTAGAGTTTGCTGACTAGGTGATGTATTGCCTTGGATTTGAAGAACTTTGATAGGATGTCATTCACAAACTCTCCTCATCCATTGGAAACAACCTTGACTGGGAACCAACCCTTCTTCTAAGCTTCATTCTTAATTGCAAAGATGATGGTCTTGGCGGCCGCGTCTTTGCTGGGCAAGGGAAAGGCAGATAGGTATCCTGAGTAGTTGTCAACAACAGTGAGGACATACCTCATGCCTCCTTTGCTTTGCAGGTTAAGTGGTCCCATTAAGTCTAGATGCAGGCAATTGAAAACTTGTTCAGCTGGGCATTGTTCCTGGTTGAAAGAGTACTTGGTGATCTTTCCTTTCTTACAGGCAATGCATTCAAATTCTGACTGGATATCTTTGCTGATTCTATAACCTAGATGCTTTTTGATTTTTTCCAAAATGGCATGACCCAGCGTTTGGTGAAGTTTCTGGATATTGTCCAGACTCATGAGGCAGGCAAGTTCTTCAGTTTGAGATTAAAAATTGATAATTAAAAGATTATTCTCAATCACTCCATCAAAGATAGTGGTTCTTCCTTTAGTGAGAGCAAACTTAGTGGGAGAAGACTTGCTGCTGACCTTTAGTGTACACCCTTTTTTAAGTAGAGCCCCCAGCAAGATTAGATTGACTGTTGCATCAGGAACCCAAGCTGCATTCTCCAGGTCAATTTTTCTTTTTTTGAATGATAGAGTGGCAGTGCCAAGACCCTTTATGGGGATTCCTTCCCCTTTCTTTCCAGTTTTGATGATTTCGCTTCCAGGTTGTTCAACTAGGGTGGAGAACATAGATTTGTTTCTAACCATATGTATAGAGCAGCCACTATTGAGAATGAAGCAATTAGTGCCAGGTTCATCCAGTTGACTCATCCCGCAGAAAAAGGAGTAATGATGAGCCTCTTCAGACTTATTTTTACCCTTCTGTTTGAACTTGTTGCTGGTCTTGGGTTTGAGTTCCGGATGTTCCTCCCAGCAGCTTGTTGCAGGATGAGTTCTGACTGCAGGATTATGCTTCCCCCTTTTGCAGAGCAGTTGATTGGAATTAAAGTCATTGTGCAAATAGAGGGCTGAATTTGTTTCAGTTGTTTCTTTGGATTTGGATTGAACCTTGTTTTTATGTTGAACAAGGTGATTCAGTACAAGGGCTACCATTAGTTCTACTCCAGAGTGCATAATTTTCAATTGCATTCCTTTCAAGGATTCTGGTAATTTGAAGAGAATCAAATAGCTCAGAATGTTGCTTGGTAGATTGATCCCAACTTTGTCGAGTTTTCCAAGGTGGAGCTTGACTGAGGTTACAAACCCGTCTATGTCATTTTGATCAAATCCTAGGTATAAGAAATTGAAGAAAAATTTTGCTCTATTTGCCGCCTGGTTTGATGCAAAGAGCTCTTTAGCCGCTAGCCAGATTTATTTACAAGAATCCTTGTTTTCAGATTGTCACACAACCACCCTACGTACTATAGGGCAATTCTTAGATGATTGTGAGCGCAGAGGAATGCTGAGTGCAAGGGCAGGTGCAAATAGCAAGGCTCAGTTGCAAAGTGCAAACTTAGTGATGCCACTACACAAAGGGCAAGGGGAATGGAGTGTGTTCCAAGGAGGGAAACTCAACCTGAGTCTAATGTGATAACTAGGTTGTAGCAAAATGCAAGAATTTATGAAAATAACTAACTGAGGAGACAATCATCAGGCAAGGGGGTAGCCCTTATAAGGTAATCCAAAGTGACTAGATACAACCTGGTGGGGAGCTAACTACAGTTGAAGGCGGTGAGGCAATGAGTGACAGGAATGGGATAAGAAATAAAGCAATAGTACAATCATATCCAAGGTCATGGCGTAAGTTCGAGACAATAGAATCTGAGCGTAGAAATGTATGATGAATTGGGACAGGAGCAAATGACGTTGAAGGTAATACAAGTGAGAAGTAATAGTGTATGCAGGCTAAGGACTAGTCCGATTGCAAACTGTGCAGTAATGATGGCTTAGTTAGACGTAGATGCAAACTAACAAACAGTGTGTGACCAAAGATGGAAGTCCGAGGCTGTTGATGGGCCAGGGAAGGAGATTGGATCTCGTAATGGATGGCCGGCCGGTATGGAGTTAACCGCGAAGTTTGCAAGTATATACTGAGTTGGTTGCCGAGATTGGAAGGTCAACGCAATCCAGAGGAAGTAGCGGATTGCACCATTGATGTTGTGCTTTATTTGTGTCACGCTTATAAACTGAGGTAGATGGTACTGAGAAGAGGACATGTTGAAGTGATGAAGACAATAATTCCTAAGTGCGAGGGGTGACACAGATGTGATAATGTTGGTGTGTGTTGCTGGATCAAGCTTAGACATCAGGCAGGCAGTGGTCTCATCTTTTTCTGGAATGCTTTCATCTGGATTGGGTGTGTTCATAAGGTGGAGGATGCCACGCATTTTGAAAAGACTTTCCATTTTCTTCTTCCAAATAGAGTAGTTAGTCTCTGTCAAGAGAGGAGTAGATACCATCAGAGATTTGAGTGCTAGCCCTTGAAGTTGCTGTCGCCTCTGGGTCCAGGTGAAATTGATCCTTGATTCATTTTGGGAGCTGAGTGAGTTTGATTTGGCTTTTAACCATGAAAAGAATTGAAGAGTAGGAAAACCTGGACCAAGCTATCATTTCAATCAAACAGGGAGAGTCAATGATCTTGAGCACAAGTATTGATAAACATAAGAAATCAAGAATACTTTATAAGAAAGAAGAAACAGTTAATCACAAAAAAGCAAGCACAATTCTACAGGCATGATGATGGCCTCTAAATAGACTAAGTAGAACTGTGTGCACTATAATCCAATAGGCCAATCTGAGCCTACCAATTTTTCTTGATGTCCTGAGTCATGATGCTGGTTTAGAAGGAAGTTAGGGTCAACACTGATAGTGAGTTGATTCATACTTTGGTACATACTGTTTGCTGCTGGGACTCAGATCGGATTGGGTGGAGGTTGTAACTTCTATCTTGATGGTGACAATCTTGAGACTTGGAATGAGATGGTTGGTTATTTTTATTCAGTCTTTGTTGAATCTCCTTGAGATTCAAGGAGATGGCATTGACTGAGTGCTGTAAGACTCCAAAAGGTGCTAGGCTGTGGCAGTCCTGTGGAGGTGAAAGGTGCTGTTTAGGCTGCCCTCCTGAGTGTTACAAAAATATTTAAATGTAACCAAGATCAAGGTCCAGAACCTGGTAAATGAGGAATCAAGGAGTAGAGGATAAAGAGGATAGTAGTTTGGTAGCAATGGAACAGCACTATCTGAGACAAGATTATGCAGGGAAAAACTTGAACAAAAGAAGTTAAAGTCCCCTTAGAGTTCAAAGAACAAAATCTGTTGTATGTAAACAACGCCCACAAGCTAATAACTCTTGCCGTCAGAAGAAGATTGGGGATGATCAACTCAAACCCAAGCAACCTCCAGGTTCTAAATGAACCTTCCCAACTCTCCGCAATCAAGCGCTTGAGGGGTACCAGATAACTGAGGGTGGCTGTACAGGACAAAGCACAATGTTTAAGAAGCTCTAAAGCAAACAGTAACTGATTTGAAGCAAGGATAACCTCAACACTTCTCAAGGGACTCAAGAGTAAGCTGGCAGAATGCAACTCCAAAGAAGCTAAGGGGAGGTATAACACTCCAGGTCTTTAGCTTAATAAGACCTCTTCAATCAATTGTGATTGGCTCCAGAAATATGATCAAGGATCAGGACCAGTATGGTCAGAGAAAGGGATCAAGGAGTGGTAAAACACACTCAAAAATTCCAACAGACAGAATTTTTCTTCAACCAGCAAGGCTATTGGTTGGTGATAAGGATCAAGGATAAAGGGTTTGAGTATGGAGGCTCAAGGATCAAGGGTGTGCTGATTTCATGCTGGATGATTCCATGCTGGATCCAAAAGGCAGGGGAGAGCCCCTCCTTATATGGGCAGGAGGCCCTGTTAGACTATCTACAACAGATTCTAAAAAATGCGCGGAAAAAGAAAGAAAATCCAGTTGTCACTTGCATCCGTCCGTGGATGGTCGCAGGATACAATACAGGAATCACCCAACCCTTTTCTGAAGGCGGACGGGGTGGGAAAGGAAAATGAACCAAACTGCTGCGGATGTCCGCGGGCTGTAGTTGACACTCTCCACCCCTTGTCCAAAGCCGGAAGTGGGTGGAAGAGTCCCAGGAAAGGTGACAGATGAAACTTGTGAGAGCGTGGATGGGGTGACAGGAGATCGGGACGCGCGGCGGTTGCATAGGAGATTGGGACACGCAACAACAAAGATGAGGACGCGCAATAACAAAGATGAGGAAGCGCGACAACAAAGATGAGGATGCGCGAAAACAAAGATGAGGACGCGCAATGACAACGGTGCGGATAAGGGACGCGCGAAGCAAGAGGATCCAAGGATAATGATGGGCGGATGAGGATGCGGATGAACCTGAGGATGAGTTGGAATTGTTTTTTAGATGCCAGAAAGTACGTTTGCGCAACAGTTTATGGATTGAGGTCTTAAGGTGGCCAGGGTGTCCAGGATGGGGCACCACATCTCTCCCCAACTTACAGACTGTCCCTAGTCTGCTCCCGAGTTTGATGCCATAAAGAAAGAAAGGAAAGAAAGATGATTGAAACCAAGGAATGGCAATTTTGATCTTGAGAGTGATTGAAAAAAGAATATGTCAATCCATCCAAAGGAAAATACTAGAAGTGGCTGAGACAAAATGAAGAAGGTGTCCCAGGTGCTCACATGCATGGCATTGGAGTTTCACAACAAAACGCATCAGATGACCCTGATGGTGCACAATTGGAAGGACTTACTTCTGGACCAAGTTGCCTCCACAAGAATGAAATTTCTTGACCTGATCAGAAGAGAACCTTCTGGCCATCTGAGTACCATCCAGTTCCTCCAAAATATATGATCCACCTCTAACTTGAGGGACTACTTGGTAAGGACCATTCCAGCGGTTAGAGAAAAGCTTTCCCCACTGAGTTTCCAAGGAACAATTATAAGCCAATACCAGGTCACCAGGGTTTAAAGAGTCCCTGATTTGATTTAGGTGTTTATTTTCCCAATACTGAACTGATTTTGCTCTTGATTCCATCATCTTCTGATAAGCTTTGTTACGAATATCTTCACTCCGCTCCAGTTGCTTTGATCTGGCAACTAATAGGTCAGTAGTTGAGTAAACTTGTTCCCAAGAGATTCCCAAGAAAGACTCCATTTCAAGATCAAGAGGAAGAACAGCCCTCTGACCAAATATTATTTCATAAGGAGAGTAACCAGTGGTTCACTTGGTGGAAATTTGATCAGAGAAGAGGACCAAGGGGAGAAACTTCCAAAAATTCTTGCCACTTTCACCAGCCAATTTAACCAGAGCAGCCTTCAAGGGCGCATGGCCTCTTTCCACCATGCCTTGGCCTTCAGGATAATAGGGAGTAGTAACTCTATGTTGTCCAGGGAGAGATCAGATCATTTCAGAAAGTTTTCCACCAAATTCCGAGCCACCATCTGTAGAATAAGATCGGGCCAAGCCATAACGCATCGTCCAAGTCTCATGACGGAAAGCTGCTACTGATTCAGAGCTGAGGTTCTTAAGAAACTTTGCTTCAACCCATCCAGAAAAATCATCTCTAGCCACAATGAGGTACTTAGCTCCACCAGCCTTACTGTGAACCACATCCATAGCAATCCTCCCAAAGACAGTGGACTCTCCAGTGGGGTAACAAATTTTGGCCAGGCGCCTAAGATCCCATTTTGGGCACACTTCACAACTCCTGCACCATTGAGCAACGGATTTCTTCAGGGATGGCCACCAAAATTGTTTGGATATTCGTCGATAAGTTTTGGTTTCGCCACGATGACCAAGGACTTCATGGAGATTTTCCAGGATTGAATCTTGCTTAGAAGGGATAGTGACCACAACAAGTGCACAAGGAGTTGCTCTTTTCATAAGCCTAGAACCTTGGATAAAAAAGTTGGAGGACTTCCTTTTAAGTGACCGAAATTCTTTGGCAGAGAGATCAGGGGGTCAAGGGTTCCTCCTCATCAAAATCCATTCCAACCTCTGATTCATTGTCTCCAATAGTTCTTTGAGATGAACCATCAGGCATGGTGAAAGATTTCCCAGGCCTGTGAACGATATCAAAAGAGAACAACTGGATGAAAGCCACCCAACGAGTCATTGGAGCATTTCGGAGGCTGGGGGAGTTGATAATCTCAATAATGGATTGTGCATTGACTTGTAACTCAAAGTGTTTACCCCAAAGGACAGTCTGAAGCTTTTTCAACATTCAGGCCACACCACAAAGTTCCAGTTTTGGCTGGGAGTACCTGGATTCCACATCTGAGAAAAGAAGAGATTCAAACAGAGCAGGATGATCCAAACCATTTTCATCCTCCTGGGTAAGAACAGCCCCAACAGATTGATAACTCAAGTCCACTGCCAGCTTGATCTTGCTGGCTCCGGGTCCATAAGTGATCTTTTTCAATCTTTCCCAACAATTGTTTTGAGCAACTGAAATGATCTTTTGCAGTATTGGGTCTGAATCCATTCAGCATCCTTCCTGGTTAAGCAACACAAGGGAATACAGATTTTGGATAATGAGGGAATGAAGATCCTGACATAAGTTACAACACCTAGGAAACCTCTAACTTCCGTTGGATTTATTGGGGTAGGCCAGGAGATGATTTTGTTGACTTTAGAGGGTGCCATCCTTCTTCCTTCCTTGCAGACTATATGACCAATGATTTCCAAGGCAGGGACACAGGCGGCAAGTTTTGATCCAGAGACAGTAAGGCCAGATTCCTCGATTTGAAACAAAATTCTTTCCAAGACAGTAGCATACTCCCAGATAAATTGTTGGATTCCTGAGTGCCAAGGTAAGAGCTCATTATCATATTCAGAAACTGGACCTTTAATACCACCATCATCAATAAATATACCCGCATGATCCGGGATTTTGTCCTGGAGGATCCACATCATCTGAGCCTGATAGACTGCAACCAAGTTGGTGGCACCTTGAGGCAATCGAGTCAGCTGAAATTGACCAAGGGGAGTATTGAAAGTAGTGAGGGGACAAGAAATAGGATGCAAGGATCATTCGTCATAGCCACCCATAATGTCACCTAGACCATAGCAAGCTCTCCCAGAGAAGGATTCAACAAATTCTTCAGTGGCAGGCGGCACGCCAGAGTCTTTAATAGTAACTTTATTAAGAGTTTGGAGATCATGAACCACTCTAAGTTTACCATTACTCTTTAGAACACAGAAAACAGGACTGGAATAGCTAGAAGTTGATTTTTCTTATAAACTGGTTTGGACTTGTTTGCGGACCAACCTGATGAATTCGTTGACTTTAGAAGCAGGGATTGGGATCTTTTTCTTTTGCCAAGGGTCATGTTCAACTAAAGGGATGATGTAAGGGAGACAATAGGATTCTTTCAAGAGTCCTCTCTCTTCTTCACAGAATGCAATAGATTTTTCCCTTAGAGACAAGATATTTTTGATCAAATTTAACTCATCAGGAAGAAGCCATCCATCTGGACCAAAGTTGACCACTTTCAGGCGTTCTTCAGTGACCCAACCAGAGGGAATAAATGGACCAGTGAGGGATTTGGATAGACCACAGTAAGGATTGCGGGATAGCGGAGGACGCATAAGAGGAGGATTGAGGTTGAGAGGCATTGGTTGGTTGACTGGCTGGACCTTCTTTGCAACTGGTTTGTACTTTGTGGCAAAGGAGAGGAATCCATGCTTCCTCCAAGCATTGACCAGTGAGACCTGACTACGTAAACTGAGGCCATGTTCCAACATCTTCCAAGTCCGATGTTCTGCTGCGTCCTTGAAAGGTGCCTTCTCCATAAAAGGGGATCCAAAAGATAAAAAATTGCTCACATGTGTGGCACAGGGTAGAGTTTCAAAAACAGCGTTAGTAGAAGCCCTTGGTAATGCACAATTGGGAGGACTTACTTCTACCCCAAATTGCCTCCACCTAAGACCAAACTCCTTCATACCAAAGCCACGAAGAAAAGAATCGAGATTGAGATCTATTTTAGACTCATTGCAGAGATTTGAAACCGGAATAGAGGATGAGTGATCAGGCTGAAAAGAAAAAGGAAAAGGAGATACAACAGATCCAGACATAGAAGAAATATTTTTGGATTTTTTGGATTTTTCATGTGTTTGGGTTTTGATCTTATTTGGATGAGAAGAAAATGATGAGGAAAAAGAAAGATATGCCTCTGAGGTGGGAGTTGGTCCATGAGTTGAAGTATGAGGCTGAGAAGAACTACAACTATCAGTAGGGCCAACTATTCTGCTAAAAAATGAGGATGAAAGGAATGAGAGTTTTCTTTCTGCTTTCCTTTTAGGACAGATTTGGGAGGATGAACAGGGAAGTCTCTTTCCCAACAACCAGAATCCAAAGAACAAAGGGGAACTTCAATCTTTCTGCCATCAGCATCAGGGAGGAGAATTCTCTCCCCAACTTGATCAGAAAACATCAGGGTAGCACCAAAGTCCATTAAGAAAGGCCTTCCCAAGATCATGGGACCATCCAGACGAGTGATCCAGAAGTGACAGGTGCCAACAGTATTTTGACCAATTCAAACAGGAATATCCTCAGCAATACCAACCAGTTCACAGGACTGATTTGCCATTCCATAAACCGCAGAGTTGAAACTGACCCTTGGGCTAAGTTTAAGCTTGCAGGCCATGGAGTCCGAAATCAAGTTGAGCTGAGAAACCAAATCCACAAGGAGAGAAACTGTTTTAGTTGAATCACCAAGACAACATGGAAGAAAACCAAGAGGACAGGAATACAGTTTGGTATCTGAAGAGGGATCTGTTCCACCGGAATCCTCTATCAGAGTACCGGAGGAGACCTTTAATTTGTCCAGACCAATCTCCACACATCAACAAGAAACCCATTTCTCCATCCCTTCTCCCACGGATGGAGAGATTGACAGGAGTTCAGCCACAGATAGATGAGGGATTTTAAGATCAGAAATTTTCTTTAATAATCCTTCCACAGCATTAGGGTAGTCCTTGGAGATGCCCCTCTCAAATCAAACTTTGGCCTGGGTGGAGGGAGGAAGATCAGGTGTAATAGGTGATGGAAGAGGATCTGAGGGTTGGGCATGTTGAAGAGGGGGAGGATCAGAGTTGTCCTGGAACCTTTCCATAAGTGGTTCCCTTTCTACTTCCATGTCTTCCACATCAGAGGAAGGAGGCTCAGGTGAAGATTGACGTTTAACGGGATTTCACAGAATTGAGGATGGAACAGGAGGAGACTTATGAGGTTTTGGTTCCTCATGGCGTTTCCTAGCTGGATTGGATTGATAGGTGCGAGGGAAGCTGGAAGAAGTGATAGCTGGGGGATACCAAGGTTGCAGGGTTCCACAGGATGATCAAAAATCCACAGAGACCAAGGATGCCTTCTTAGGAGTTGGTGGTTGGTATGAGGCCACCACATGATGGATTGGTCAAGACAAATCAAAAGGGATCACAGCACCGTTAGGAAGGAAAAAATTATTTCCCTTCTGCTCTACTAACTTCTCCTCCTTGTCCTTCTGGAGTTCAGGACATCTACCGGTACCATGGCCTTCCCTATGGCAATAATAACAGACTATAGTAGACTTAGGAACAGAATTAGCAGGTTTAGGAGTGGCTAAAGAGGATATTTTCTGATCTATTTTATTCTCCAATTCCTGAAGTAATTTAGTGATCTCATCTATAGTATGTGTCTCCCGGTGGGTCTGAGGATTGGTTTTAGGTCTGCAATTGGCTTCCATCTGATTCATGATTTTGTTAGATGCTTGAAAAGAGGGGGCAAGGACTGTTTCAGTGATTTTAGGTTTTTCAAAGCCGAGAGCTGTTTGACCTTTCATCACTTTATCCACAGTATTCCTAAGAACCATGAAAGCAGGGAGCTTGAACCAATTATCTCTTGTTGTGATCATGGATCCAGATTTCACCAATTCATCCTTAATTCTTTCCTGCACTCCTGGAGAGAAAGACTGAAAAAATCGCACTCAAATTTTTTCCAACCTATCAATGTGATTGTTCTGGATAAGATAGGACTGGGTAGGGTCCCAAGATTTTCTGAAAGTCTGATAGTCAGAGGCTGAGGAGATACCGCCATTGGAGATCCATTGAGAAACCAGGGCATCCAAGTCTTGCAAAGTGAATCTGGCTACATCTATTTTTCCCCAATAGGCCAACATAGCCTCTTTCAGGAGCCGCCAGTTGTGAGTTTCAAATCCCTCAAACAATTTGATAACCTCCATAACTTTTTCAGAAGAGATAAAAAATCGTAACTGATAAGCCATATCATATTCACTGGCACCATCCACTTCCGCAGCCATCTCATAGGAGTCCAGGAATCATTCAACATTGGTCCCATTGAAGCCTAAATATTTGTTCTGAGGTTTTATTTTGACCATCTTGGCCCAAACAGATAAAAAGGATCCAGCAGATTCCATGTTGAAGGGTTCCTAAGAGATCCAAACAAGCAGAGTTCCAGGGTGGCTCACAAGTGTGGCAAGAGTAGGGTTTCACACAAAAAAAAACAACAAGGATCTTGCCCAGGTGGTGCACAATTGGGAGGACTTACTTCTGGACCAAGCTGCCTCCATGGATCAGATCTGAAAAAAAGAACAAACAGAAAAAGAAAAGAAAAAAAAATTGGATTGGATTTCGGAGTTGATTCTTCAATTTGGGACTGTAAATCCCAAGGTTTCTGGTTTGATCCCGGCCCGGGGGACCAAATGTAAGACTCCAAACGGTGCTAGGCCATGGCAGTTCTGTGGAGGGGAAAGGTGCTGTTTAGGCTGCCCTCCTGAGTGTTAAAAAAATATTTAAATGTAACCAAGATCAAGGTCCAGAACCTGGTAAATGAGGAATCAAGGAGTAGAGGATAAAGAGGATAATAGTTTGGCAGCAATGGAACAACACTATCTGAGACAAGATTATGCAGGGAAAAACTTGAACAAAAGAAATTAAAGTCCCCTTAGAGTTCAAAGAACAAAATATGTTGTATGTAAACAACGCCCACAAGCTAATAACTCTGGCCATCAGCAGAAGATTGGGGATGATCAACTCAAACCCAAGCAACCTCCAGGTTCTCAGTGAACCTGCCCAACTCTCCGCAATCAAGCGCTTGAAGGGTACCAGATAACTGAGGGTGGCTGTACAGGACAAAGCACAATGTTTAAGAAGCTCTAAAGCAAACAGGAACTGATTTGAAGCAAGGATAACCTCAACACTTCTCAAGGGACTCAAGAGTAGGCTGGCAGAATGCAACTCCAAAGAAGCTAAGGGGAGGTATAACACTCCAGGTCTGAAGCTTAATAAGACCTCTTCAATCAATCATGATTGGCTCCAGAAAGATGATCAAGGATCAGGACCAGTATGGTCAGAGAAAGGGATCAAGGAGTGGTATAACACACTCAAAAATTCCAACAGACAGAATTTTTCTTCAACCAGCAAGGCTATTGGTTGGTGATAAGGATCAAGGATAAAGGGTTTGAGTGTGGAGGCTCAAGGATCAAGGGTGTACTGATTTCATGCTGGATGATTCCATGCTGGATCCAAAAGGCAGGTGAGAGCCCCTCCTTATATGGGCAGAAGGCCCTGTTAGACTATCTACAACAGATTCTACAAAATGCGCGGAAAAAGAAAGAAAATCCAGTTGTCACTTGCCGCCGTCCGTGGATGGGCGCAGGCGACAATACCGGAATCACCCAACCCTTGTCCAAAGGCGGATGGGGTTGGAAAGTAAAATGAACCAAACCTCTGCGGATGTCCGCGGGCAGTAGTTGACACTCTCCACCCCTTGTCCGAAGCTGGAAGTGGGTGGGAGAGTCCCAGGAAAGGTGACGGATGAAGCTTGTGAGAGCGCCAATGGGGGGACAGGAGATTGGGACGCGCGGCGGTTGCATAGGAGATCGGGACGCGCAACAAAAAAGATGAGGACGGGCAACAACAAAGATGAGGACGCGCAACAACAAAGATGAGGACGCGCAATGACGATGGTGCGGATAAGGGATGGGCGACGCGCGAGGATGACAAGCAACGCGCAACGGCAAGGATGATGATGGGAGGATGATGATGCGCGGATGAAGGACAGGCGACACGCAAGGATGAGGATGCGGATGAACCTGAGGATTAGTTGAAATTGTTTTTTAGATGCCAGACAGTACGTTTGCGCAACAGTTTATGGATTGAGGTCTTAAGGTGGCCAGGGTGTCCAGGATGGGGCACCACAGCGCATTGGTGAAAGTCCAGTGACATTGCAGCAAGTTGCGCAAATGAGCTGATGAACTGGCAGTAGACACTCATGAAAGCTACGGTACGGATAAGGACAACAGAGATGGGAAAATTCTGGAAAAGTACTTGTGACGCAGACAAAGAAACAATGAGAGAACTCAGATGACAGTGAATAGTGACTGAGCAATAATCATAGCAAATGATCAACATGTTTTGAACCAGATGTGAGGATATTCCCGTGGCCTGATGCAAACAGGCTTTTGATTGGCACCATTGTTTGAAGGAGGGACGCCTTATCCCGCACCTGGTGAGGGTTGCTTCCAAGAAGCCAGAGGAAGAGTGGGGATAACATTAGATGACCCCGCAACGGTTGATGGGTGGTACTGGGACATTGCGCTTTCTAGTTTCAAGATACAAGGAAAAAAGAATTACTTCCCAGCCAGACCCTCAGATGTGGAATTCAGAAGAGGACTTCTCCTTTAATGTTTCCAAGTTTGAAATTTATTGATCCCTTGCGTCTGTAAACTCTGAGTGCAACTGGTCACCCTTTGACTGAGAGATAGAGAATTGAGATTAAAGATCCTTCCAAAACCTATGAAAATGGATGATCCTCCGTCATCCACGTTGAGGGTGTGGCTTAAGTAGCCTACCCCTCAACCCTAACCTAAGTGAAACCAGAAACAAGCAAGAATAATTAAATAGAACCCCTAAGCACAAAACCCTAGCCTCAACCCTATCCTTTCCATCCCATAATCCACAACCCATATCCCATATCAATCCGTATTACCAGCCTGCCATTACATCCACCCAGTTTGTCCTTCTCATGATGCGGCCTTGCACTGTGCCCAACTTGGAGCCCCCTGTGCATGTCTGTATCCGCATGACGCGCCATTCCAGATATTCAAGATATATCTGCACAATCTGATTGGTGTCTTGCAATGCCCAATCTGCATGCAGTCTGTCCAATCCAATCCAATCCAATCCATCCCCCATCTCCAGATGCTGAGCCCAATTTGACTGCTTCTGAGCCCACAGCGCGACTTGCTGCGGCAAAGCTGCACCAATTGCTGAGTGCGCTTCCCCTGCTGAGCCCGCTGCTACTGTGTAGCGTGCAGCATGCAGCCTCTTTCAACTTGCCTCTATAAAAGACCACCACACCGCGCCGCCTCATTGTTGCCTGTTGCAGAGGCCACGGACCATCTTTCCCCCCCTCCTCAACACGTGGACTTCCCTACCGCTGCCGCCTGGGGAGATTCTACCCAAGCCTGGGGACAATGACATAACCTGAATGTTGAACTCGGACAAGTACCACGCGGGCCCAAAACGGCTCCTGTCTTTGTCTGAGTAGCTATGCGTCCAATACTCCCGCCAAAAGCGCCCAACATTCCACCATTCCATTGGCCATCACCCACTCCTCTGGTATCCACCATTCCAACTGCGTCTCCTCCAACCACAACATCTCCTGTGGAGGTTGAGTCCCCGCGCTTGTTCATTGCGATTAGCTCCAATTCACCACCCGTACCCAGCAATTTTTTTTTTTTTTTTACTGACCCCTCCTTATCTTCACACAGCTCCCTTGCCTCATGCTGAGTCACTGTTGTGTCCGTTGCTGGTCCAAAGATCTCTGTGTTGCTTGCCTCCAATCTGGACCCTGTCTCCTTGGATGTTCTCACAGACCTCCGACTCCCTTCCTTCTAGGTTGAGCTGATCCCGCCTGCTCTCTCTGTACCACGCGGCCATCCAAAGCAACAAAAAAGAAGGCGGCCAAGAAATTGAGGAAGCCAAACAAGCAAATACTGGCCATTGTCCAACATTTGGTTGGGATCCCAGCTGCGGAGCGTTGCAAGCTCCTCTGCAAGCATCATTGTGCCAGTGGTGAGTCCGCTGTGTCATCTTTCTTCCTTAGATTTCTCCCTCCTATTGAATTATTGCTGCGCCCCCTAAATCTTGTACATAGCTAAATAAATAAATATGATGCCTGGCCTGCCCCAGAAAGGAATATTCTTAATTCCACGCACCATCCTACACAATAGGACACACAAACAAAAGATACTCCGCAACCCCTAGTGAGAACCCCTCCAAGTCTGAGAATGAGAAAAATATAACGGAGACAAAGAATATACTCCAAAATCTGCAAATAAATATCACCTAAGGGACCTGGACCACCCCAGACAAAGGCCTCTAATAATAGACCTTTGACGCTGCTCTGGTGATCTGAGCTTCCCCTTCCCCCCAAAAATTGAAAATTTACCCCAACGTTCATTCCTCCAAGGACTCCTCCCTCAAAGACAGCCTCACTTCTGCAGCCAGCTCACTCACATTGGCCATCTCTTGATCATCATCCCATTAACCCAGGGTTTCATCAAAATCCATAGTTCCCCGCATGTGGAACTTCTTTACATGAGCCGCCGCTGCCTTCTGCTTGAGCAGAGTGCCATTCAATTCCTTCAACTGATAACTCACACCCAGAAACTGACTAAGCACTCAATAAGGACCTTTCCAGCAATCTGCAAAAAGCTTACCCCACTGCATCTCCAAGCACCAATTATACAGTAGAACCAGATTGCCTCTCTGCAAAGGGTCCCGCAAGTGATTGGCACAAAGCTTGTCCCAGTACCAAACCAACTTAGCCCAACTGTCCCAAGGCCTCTCTGCCTCCTTTTCCACCATCTGCTTCCACCTCAAAAGTTGCTCTTCCCGTGCCACAACTAGATCCTCAGTGGTCTTAACCTTTCACCAGTCAATAGCAAGGTAAGTCAAGGTTTTAATATCCACCGGTGTGGTGACCAATCCGGGAAACCTCACAGATTATGGAAATCTTTGAAATTAAAAAACCAATTTTTCCCTGTTCCTGAATGACCCTCCGCAAATTTCCA
Source organism: Puccinia polysora (assembly GCA_025617555.3). NCBI lineage: Eukaryota > Fungi > Basidiomycota > Pucciniomycetes > Pucciniales > Pucciniaceae > Puccinia > Puccinia polysora. Next base: position 6,694,172 of record CM062620.1, read on the forward strand.
GTCTCTCAAGATTTCCTTTGGCCTAACGGTTTAGTCTCTCCTTGGCATGTGAAATTTTCCAGCCCCCATGTTCAATCCTCCCCTTTTGCGCTTTGATCATCTTTTGCCAAACACGGGGACAAAGAACCGCTTGGCTCAATCTTTCCATCTATCACACTGGCAGCGGCAATTGCACCCAGCCAACCCCATCTGGATCATCCAAAGATGATCAGACCAATTTTTTTCTCCATTTACCATCATCCTCCAACTCCCAACCATAGGATGGCCAACAACAGAGCAACCAGGATGTTTGATTGAATCAAATCCTGTTGATCCCAATCACAAACTGCTCCAACCAATGCTCCCTCTTCCCCCCATCTGATCCTCCTCCAAATCCATCTCTGATGCCCACAAACTAACATTGTTGTTTGCGGCCATTGGAACTCTTTCACCAACAACAACCAATTCTCCCTTGGCCGACCGCCTTGATCCTCCCTGCCAACTGATCCCCATCACCTGCTTGCTTCACCTCTTGCGCCCAGGTGCAAGTCCTTTCCCTCATCCTTCTGAGGTCTCTGCCCTTGCCCAATAATCCGCGGGCCAGCAGTTTCCCGGGCCCGTCAGCCTGTCCGTGCGGCCTTTCACTTGCTACTCTCCTGCCTGCACCCATCATTGGCACAAGCCAGGGTCTTCCCATTCCTGTCATTCATGATTTCAATTCTTCCTTTTTTTTGAGTTGTTTGTTTGTTTCTTTTTTCTTTTGTTTTCTCATGACAATCCTCAAAAAAAAAGAAAAAAAAAATTCCGCACTCATTTGTAAGTATCACTTTTAAATAGTCTACAGACTTCTTGTCTATAAAAGGAGGGGCTCTCCCCTGCCTTTTTGCATATATCATCTGATCCATCTAATATAATTAATCAATATTCTAATTGTTCCGGAGGGCCTCTTTTACCTTCATCTGCAACTTGTGTGCTGGGTATATCTGTTTATTTCCCCTTGATCCTTTTAGCCTCCATACTCAAACCTTGATCCGTCCATCTTTGGCCCCAATTTTTATCACCAACCATAGTCTTGCTGGTTGAAGAGAATCTGTCTGCTGGAATTCTTGAGTGTGTTAAACCACTCTTGATCCCTTTTCCCAACCATACTGGTCTGATCCTTCCCTGATCATTTTTGTGGATCCAGTCACATTTGACTGAGAGGTTCCTTTAAGCTTTAAACCTGGAGTGTTAGACCTCCCTTTTTCCTTAAAAGTTGAATTCTGCCACGCTACTCTCAAGTTCCTTGAGAATTGTTGGGTCATTCTTGTTGAATCTGTTATTGCTTTGCTTCTAGAGCTTCACAAAAAAATTTCTATTGTTTTGTTCAGCCCCCCACAGTTATCTGGTACCCTTCAAGCGCTTGATTGCAGAGAGTTGGGCAGGTTCATTGAGAACCTGGAATTAGGTTGGGATTGAGTTGATCTTTCCTAACCTTCTGCCAAAAACCAGAGTTATTAGCTTGTGGGCATGGTTACTTACAACTGCCTTGTTCCATTGAACTCTGAACAAACTGTGACTTATTTTGTTCAAGTCTTTCCCTGCACCATCTTGCCTCAGATATTGTTGTTTCCATTGCTACCAACTATTCCCAAACTCATCCCTTTCATTGGTCTTTTTTTGTGAAACCCTACTCCTGCCACGCTTGTGAGCCACTTTGGAAATCTTCTCTTTGGATCCTCTAGGAATTCTGTTATTTGAAATGGCACCTACTGGTACTCCAACCACATCTGCTTGACCAAAGATGGTCAAGATCAAACCTCAGGCCAAGCACTTAGGGTTCAATGGGGCAAATTTCAAACAGTTCTCGGACTCTTACAAAATGGCTGCTGAAGTGGATGGAGCAAGCAAATGCAATATGGCCTATCAGTTACAATTTTGTATCTCCTCTAATGAAGTTATGGAAGTAATTAAGTTGTTCAAAAGATTTGAATCCCATGACTGCACACTTCTGAGGGAGGAAATGTTAGCATATTGTGGTAAAATAGATGTAGCTTGGTTTCCTTTGCAGGAATTTGATGCTCTTGTCTCTCAATGGATCTCAAATGGTGCTTTCTCTTCAGCCTTCAACTACCAGTCTTTTAGGCAGTCTTGGGATCCTATCCAAAACTATCTTATCCAAAACAATCACATTGATTCAGTGGACAAAGTTCAAGCACAATTCTTCCAATTTTTTTTGTTGGCTGTGCAGGAATGGATTAAGGAAAAATTGGTCAAATCTGGATCTATTATAACCACCAGGGATAATTGATTCAAACCCCCTGTTTTCCTTATCCTTAGGATTACTTTGGATGAAGTTATGAAAGGTTAAACTGCTTTAACTTTTGAAGACCTAGAACCACTCAACCATTCCATGCTCCTTCTTCAAATTAGATCAAAAGATTTCTTGTCTTTCTGCTCCTAAACCCTCTACTTCTGTCCCCAAATTTACCCTGGTCTGTTACTACTCTCATAGGGAAGGCCATGGAACCGGAAATGCTTGGAACTCCAGAAGGATATAAAGGAAAATTTGGTGGAGCAGAAGGGGATTAATTTCTTTCTTCCTAATGGTGCTCTTATCCTTTTGATTCATCTTGCCCTATTTTTCATGTGGTGGCCTCTTATCAGCCTCCACCTCCAATGAAAGCATCCCTTGCTTCCTTCAATTTCCAATCTTCCTGTGGCACTCTTCAACCTTGGTACCCTCAAGCTATCTCTTCCTCCAGTCTTTCTGGGACTACTTATCAATCTGATCCAGCTAGAAAACAACATGAGGAACCTAAACCTCACAAAGCCTTTTCCTTGCCAACTTCAATTTTTTGAAAACCAGTCAAACATCAATCCTCACCTGAGCCTCCTTCCCCTGATGTGAAATACATGGAGGTGGAAAAGGAGCCACTCATGGAAAGGTTTCCAGATAACTCAGATCCTCCTCCGTCATCCAGGTCACCTTAACCTTCCGATCCAATCTTAGTTCCTGCTTCACCAAAAATTCCTCCCTCCACCCAGCCCAAAGTTTGATTTGAAAGGAGAATCTCAAAGGAACACCCCAATGCTGTGGAAGGAGTATTAAAGAAAATTTCTGATCTCAACATTCTGATCTATCTGTGGCTGAACTTCTATTGATCTCTCCATTTTTTGCAGAAGGAATGAAGAAATGGTTCTCTCCTCAACGTGTGGAGATTGGTCCTGAAGAACTAAATTTCTCCTCTGGCACTTTGATGGAGGACTCTGGGGGAACTAGTCCTTCTTCAGATTCCAATCTCTACTCCTGTCCTCTTGGTTTTCTCCCCTGTTATCTTGGTGACTCAGCTAAAACTGTTTCTCCTCTTGTGGACTCTGGATCTCAGCTCAACTTAATTTTGGATGCTATGGCTTTTAAACTCAAACTGAGTCCTAGGATCAGCTTCAATTCTGCAGTCTATGGGATAGGTAATCAATCTTGTGAATTGGTTGGTATTGCCAAAGATTTTCCAGTCAGGATTGGTTGAAATATTGTTGGAACCTTTCATTTTTGGATCAATTGTTTGGAAAGACCTATTATCTTGGGACAACCTTTCTTGATGGACCGTGGTGCTACTCTGATGTTTTCTGATAAATTTGGGGAGAGAATTCTTCTCCCTGATGCTGATGGTAGAAAGATTTAAGTCATTTTTTATAGGAATAGTTGATCCTACTAATAGTTTTAGTTCTTTTCAGCCTCAGACTTCAACTCATGGTTCAACTCTCATCCCTCAGGCTTATTTTTCATTCTTTTCTTCTTTTTCATCTAAACTAAAAAATATCCAAAATCAGAATCATGTCAAAATAGAAAAATCCAAAATCATTTCTTTTTCATTCTTTCTTGGGATCTTTTGTGTCCTCTTTCCTTTGAACTATTAGGTATGATCAATCTTATCTCAGTTCTGGTTTGAATCTCTGTAATGAGTCTAAACTAGATCCTTATTTTTATTTTATTCTTGGTGGTTTTGGTATGGAGGAATATGGGCTTCAGTGGAGACAATTTGGGGTAGAAGTAAGTCCTCCCAATTGTGCACTGCCAGGGCAACCCTCTACTATCATCTTTGAAACCCTACCTTGTGCCACACATGTGAGCAACGTATTATCTCCTGGTTCTTTTTTTATGGAAAAGGTACCCTTTGAGGATATTTCAGAACATTGGAAGTGGAAAACGTTGGAACTTGGACTCAGTTTTTGTGATCAAGTCTCACTGGTCAACTCATGGGGGAAAAAAGAACTTCTCTTGTTTGCCGCCAAGTATAAGCCAGTTGCCAAGAAGGTTCAACCATTCAACCAGCCTATGCCTCTCAACCTCAATCCTCTTCTTCTGCATCCTCCCTTGTCTTGTGATCCTTACTGTGGTCTTTCTCAATATCTTACTGCTCCCTTTGTGCCCAATGGTTGGGTCACTGAAGATTGTCTTAAGGTGGTCAACTTTGGTCCAGATGGATGGCTTCTTCCTGATGAGATAAATTTGATCAAAAATTTCTTGTCTCTAAGGGAAAAATCTACTGCTTTCTGTGAAGAAGAGAGAGGTCTCTTGAATGAATCCTATAAGCTCCCTTATATCATCCTTGTAGTTGAACATGATACTTGATCAAAGAAGAAGATCCTTATTCCTGCTGCTAAATTTGAAAAATTTATCAAGTTGGTCTGCAAACCAGTTTGTACTGGCCTATACAAGAAGTCAACCTCTATTTATTCCAGCCCTTTCTTCTGTGTCCTCAAGAGTAATGGTAAACTTAGAATAGTTCATGATCTTAAACCTATTAATAAAGTTACTATTAAAGACTCTGGTATTCCTCCTGCTACTGAAGAATTTCCCAAATATTTCTCTTGGAGAGCTTTCTATGGTCTAGGGGAAATGATGGGTGGCTATGACAAAAAATACTTACATCCTATTTCTTGCCCTCTCACTACCTTTGATACTCCTCTTGGTTGATTTCAACTTACTCAATTGCCTCAAGATTCCACTGTTTTAATTATGGCCAGCAATTATCTTAGGCAAATGAGCAGTATTCAAAGCAAAAGAAATACTGGACACCTGGTGTCAATAATTGCTGATAGGCTCTCACAATGGGGCAAAACGTTGGATGATATTGGTGATGAATTCAATTGGATGATGAATGGATGAAGGGAAACAACAGGGAGAAGAGCTCCTTAAGTACAAAAAGATTGGCCTCTTGTGAGCCCATGATAAAACAAGCCAAAAGGCAAATTTTCCGCCCCAAAAGAGCTCTACAGGCTCTACAGGCCTTGTTACTTGGTTTGGACTACATCAGCCCGCATGGCATCAGTCCCTGTACCCTTACAACCAGCCTATTCCATTCCTTTCTGGTGTTTCCACTGTTACGGGGATGAACCAGCCCCTTTGCTGTTCAATCCCTGGTTGGTTGTCACCTCACAGGCTGGCTTGTTGCCTCATGCAACCAGCCCCTGGCCATACAAGTGGCCAGGTGGGACCCAGGACACACCTGTGTCCGGTCTCATACTCACATGGGGGGGGGGGGTGACCAGCGGACATGCTGTCCCCCCCCCCCCCCTCCTTCTCACAGATCCCTGGAGGGGGCAGTCAAATCCCCCTACCAGGGGCCCTGGGGGTTGATACCCCCAGGGCGTTTTCAAGGTAAGGTGGGCTGGGGGGTGGTCAAATCCCCTCCAGCCCGTTGCTCCTCCCCCTTTGTAAAGGGGGGGGGGGGGAGAGCGCCCCTTTTTTGCCCTTTGCTTTGATGGTGGAGGGGTGGTCAGGTCCCCCCGACCACTGGTTCCTTTGTTGCGGCCAGCCACCTTGTCATTCCTACTGGGTTGGAGGGTGATGAAATCCCCCCCACACTGACTGGTTTTACCTTGCAACCGGTTGCTGGCTGGTTCAACCCAGCCAGCCTTCCCCTCCCTGTCACGCCTTGCACTTAGGAATTATTGTCTTCATCACTTTGACATGTCCTCTCCTCAGTACCATCTACCTCAGTCTAAAAGCGTGACACAAATAAAGCACAACATCAATGGTGCGATCCGCTACTTCCTCTGGCTTGCGTTGACCTTCCAATCTTGGCAACCAACTCAGTATATACTTGGAAACTTTGCGGTTAACTCCTTACTGGTTGGCCCTCCATTATGAGATCCAATCTCCTTCCCTGGCCAATCAACAGCCTTGGACTTCCATCTTTGGTCACGCACTGTTTGTTAGTTTGCATCTACGTCTAACTAAGCCATCATTACTGTACAGTTTGCAATTGGACTAGTCCTTACCCTGCAAACACTATTACTTCTCCTTTGCATTACCTTCAAAGTCACTCGCTCATGTCCCAATCCATCATACATTTGTACGCTCAGATTCTATTGTCTTGCACTTACACCATGACCTTGGATATGATTGTACTACTGCTTTATTTCCTATCCTGTTCCTGTCATTCATTGCCTCACCGCTTCAACTGTAGTTAGCTCACCACCAGGTTGTATCTAGTCACTTTGGATTACCTTATAAGGGCTACCCCCTTGCCTGATGATTGTTTCCTCAGTTAGTTAATTTCATACGTTCTCGCATTTTGCTACAACCTAGTTATAACATCGGACTCAGGTTGAGTTTCCCTCCTCAGAACACATTCCATTCCTCTCGCTGTTTTTTGAGTGGAATAGCTAAGTTTGCACTTTGCAACTGAGCCTTGCTATTTGCACTTGCCCTCGCACTCAGCATTCCTCCGCGCTCACAATCATCCAAGAATTGCCCTATAGTACGTGCGGTGGTTGTGTGACACTCCCCCTTGCAATGGCAAGCAAGGGGAGAGGGAGGAGCCGCAGCCGTCAGACCCAGCCCCGCGGCTCCAACAGACGGCTGCCACCCCGCCCGGCAGCAGTGGTGCCCCCTACAACAGCCCCACACAGGCCGCCAGGCCATGAAAACGGGCTGTAGGCAAAAACAGAGGCCCAAAGAGGGCAGTGACACGGGCGGCAGGCCCAACTGGGCTGCAACACAGGCCGCAGCCCCAATGGGCAGCCCCAAGCCCAAAAACTGAGTAAACCATACTTTGGCGGGCCAGCCCGTCTGGGTAAGTATGTCCAAAACAAAACTTGAGACCAATTATGCCCATAAAACCCCATCTGGCTGTATTTTCCCATATACCCCACCGGGCCTGTTAGGGCCCATGGACCAATAGGCCTGTTTCACACGTTTTGAGGCCGTTTTCCCGAAATCCGTGACATCCACACAGGCCCGTATGGTCCATGTGTGTGTCCAATGGGCCACAGAGGCACACATAACCATCCCATTTGGATTACACTTATACGTAGTACACGCATAAGTGCATACGTATTTTAACACACCCCTCAATCCAAAGGGGGTGACATCTGCATATTAGTCACAAAAGCTTATTGCTTGTTCCTGTCTAAAGCCTTAGTCAAGATATCTGCAATCATTTGTCCAGTGGGCATGTACCTCAACACAATCTCTTTGCAGTTGACTGCATTGCAAATATAGTTATAGTGAAAATTGATATGTTTTGTTCTTGAATGGAAAACTTGTTTTTGCGCCAACGCAATGGCACTCTGGTTAACAGAATAAAACAACACAAAACCTTGTGGATTATTTGTATTCTCTAAGACTTTTCTCAACCATTTTGCTTCCTGTGAAGCTGTTCATTAAGCTCTATAATAAGCCTCTGTTGATGAAAGACTTATTGCTGATAACTTCTTGGACATCCATGACACCAGATTCTTTCCTAAGATGAATATGAAAGCACTTGTTGATTCCCTAGTGTTACCATCTGACCAACTTGCATTGGAATAACCAAACAAATCAAAGTTTAATGACTTTGTAAACAACAGTCCCAGACTGTGCATTCCTTTAAGATACCTCATAGCTCTCTTAAACGCTGACCAATGCCTCATGCTTGGCTTCTATAAGTTTTGCAACAAGAAACCAATTGCAAAGGAAATTTTGGGCCTTGTACACTTTCCCAAATGATGAAGTGATCCAATAGCTGACATGTAGTCATTCCCAGATTGAAAAAACTCCAGATACTCCTCATCTGTAGACTTCTCTAAACAAATGTTTGACTGCATGGGGGTACCAAACTCCTTTGCATCTTCTAAGCCATATTTTTTAAGAAAAGCTGCTATGTAGCGGCTCTTTTCTAACTTAATACCATTCTTGCTCTTACTGACTTTCATTCCTAGCACCTGTTGCACCATACCAAGATGTTTTATCTTGAATTCCTTTTTGAGTGTCTCCTTGACTCTCTCTTTACCATTTCCAATAATGATAATGTCATTGACCCATACAAAAAAAATTGCATCCTTCCTCACAAAGAGAAAAGGTTAAGCCTCAGACTTCTTGAAACCAATCTGTATCAGTTTTTCACTCATGGTATTATACCAAAACCTAGCTGCTTGCTTCAATCCATTCAGGGATCTACACAGCTTGAGGAAATATTCCCCTTTATCTGCTGAAATAAAACTTCTAACACAGATTTTCTTCATGGTTTCTGGTTTATTCTCTACTAACCATTCACAAAAACCATCAGGAATTGAAATATAGACAGTCTCCTCCTCTCCAAGTTTTGCATTCAAGTATGCTGTTACAAAATCAGCTTGTCTGATTTCTTCACCCAACTCCACTGCCAGAGCAATGATGTACCTGAAGGTGGACAGCCTTCCAGTTGGTGAGAAAGTTCCTTGTTAATCAATACTCTCTCTCTGCTTGAAGCCCTGTGCAACGCATCTAGCTTTGAACCTCTTCAAAACTTGATTTGTGTCAAACTTCTTGTTTAACACCAATCTAGACCCCACAATGGTCTTTCCTTTTGGAAAAGAATCCCTCTTAGCTACTTCAAAGACACTATTATTGTCCAGAGAATCAAATTCCTCAAAAATAGCACTCTTCCAGTTGGCTCTCTCATCAGAATTCATAGCTTCGCCAAAGCCATTGGGGTTAATCCTGTGACCCATTTCTGAACTCAACTCTAGGACTTCATTGAGCATAAACTGTTCCTGAAATGTATCTTCCTCATATCCTGTGGCTGCATAATGGGACTTCCATTCCCCATACCTATCAACTGGTACTCTAACATTACCACTCCTTCTTACTGGAGGTGGAGGCTCATCAGGTTCCAAATTAACAGACTCCCCTGAAGCAGGCACTGAACCCTCTGTTGGAATGTCTGCCATCTCTTCATCTTCTGGAAACACATGTTCCTCAGCTTTTTCTTGTGAAATAGGTGCTAATTCTATTTATTGCTGTGGCTTATTCACAACAACATCTTCACTCCTTTTAAGTGGGAAGGTACTTTGATCAAATTTTACATCCCTACTACCAATAATCTTTCTTGTCCCTGGAAAATAGATCCTATACAGTTTACTTATTAAATCATAGCCTACAAGTGCCCCTGTTCTGGCTCTAGGGTCTAATTTTCCAACCATCTCATTATGGTGGAGACTATAATACACCAAGCAACCAATTGTTCTTAGGTGTGATGTTTTGGGGTACAACTTCCAAAACTGATAATGAGGACACTTCCCATTAACACTTACAATATTGTGCAACAGACACACTGTGCACACCAACTCAGCCCATGAGAACTTTGGTAGACCAGATTGAGGAATAATAGTTCTGACCTTGTCCATTAAAGTCCTATTCATTCTCTCAACTATTCCATTATTCTGTGGAGTACTTGCAGTAGTGACTATATGAATGATACCGTAATCTTTCAATAACCTCTCAAACTCTTTACTCACAAATTCACCACCTCCATCAGTAATAAAGCTCTTGATCTCCTTCATTAGACCATTCTGTTTCCAGACTTTGCATATTACAGAAACCTCCTCTTTGGTCTGATCCTTAGATCAAATTGGTTTAAATCAAACACAATTAGTTGCAGTATCAACTAAATTTATGAATTATCATGCCCCCCAAGGGACTCCGGTGTGAATGGCCCTGCCAAATCAATGGAAAATTTCTCTCTAGAAAAATCAGTGCAATCTCTACTCTTTGAGAATACATTTCTAGTCTTATCCCCCAAGGTACCTCTCTAACAGTTTCTGTGCTTTACCGTATGGCCACTTCTATTGTGAGCAGCAGTTCCCAGAGCTGAGATTTTGAAAAAAATTGCACACAGAAGTTTATTCTGAACTTGTCCACTAAGAACAGTTTTCCCATTCATATCAATAACAAACCTATCTTCTTTAAGATAACAAATTTGGAAACCTTTTTTCCACAAAACTCCAAGAGAAACAAGTTTATAAGGCAACTCTGGTAAATAGAACACTTTCTCAGAAGAAATTTTGAAACCCAAGTGATTTGCAAGAATAACTTTTCCAATTCCTTTAATCTGACTTTTTCTGCCTTTCTGACCAATATTTACAACTCCATCATAATCACAAAGATTTGAAAATAAATTTGGTTCAAAGAACACGTGATCTGTACAACCAGAATCAATCAAAACAAGAACATCCTCCTTCAATCCTCCTAATAGGAAAGAAGCTTCATCATTCACTGATAAGTTCTCATCTTTTGGGTTAAGATTACTTACTTCATAATCAATCAATTCCATTTATTGGTCCTCATCAATTTTAGCCTTCTTGTTGGGACCTTCTTCCCCAACAACCATTTCCATTAGACCATCAAACCCCACCATTGCAATGTTTTCAGTAGTGAGATTGACCTCCTTGTCATTCTCTTTGGACTTCTTCCTCTTCTTGGCCTCCTTGCAATCCTTAGCATACCGCCCCCTATTCTGACAATTATAGCATAAGACCTTGGATAAATCCTTTTTTGTCTTCTTGCAAGATTTTCAAGTCTTTCCAACAAGGGCTGTTCCAGAACCCCCCTTCATCTTGAACTGAAGATCATCCTTTTCAATCCTCTTCAGCACATCCTCCTCCCCAGGAAGAGGATCCAATTGAGAAATAATTCTGACTAAAGAATAAGAGTCCTTTGGTAGCAATTAAAGGATTAAGAGTGAAAAACACTCAGGATAAATTTTAAGTCCTGATGAATTAAACTTGGCTATGCTAGACATAGCCTCTGCAGCAAACTGCTTACAATTCAAATATTGTAACTTGAAAAGTTCATTGAAAGCTATACCCTTCTGGTGAACAAAATCACCAGCATACTTGGACTTAAGAAACTTCCAAAGGATGCTTCCCCTCCTTCTCTCATCTTCCCTAAGAGCATCAGCAACCTATGTCACATGATTCTCATCAAGATTCCTAAGGATGAGATGATAAGACTTTTTCTCCACTTCTTAACTGATCAAAGTTTCATCTGCATCCATTATCTCCCCACAACAGATTTTATCCAGCTTACTATCCATAAGGACAAACAAGCATTATAATTCTGACTGTTCAGAACTATCTTGGTGGAGCGAAAATCACGGATATAGGACATATTCTTGGAAAACATAAGGTCTTTGAGGTTCTCCAGAGTGGGGCATAAGGGTCTAGATGGCTTGGAAGTAATGATGATCTTGGTACTGATAATGTGTTATAATTATGGCCAAAAATTAGCTTAGGCAAATGAGCAGTATGTAAAGCAAAAGAAATGCTGGACACCTGGTGTCAATAATTGCTGATGGGCTCTCACAATGGGGCAAAACGTTGGATGATATTGGTGATGAATTCAATTGGATGATGAATGGATGAAGGGAAACAGCAGTGAGAAGAGCTCCTTAAGTAAAAACAATTGGCCTCTTGTGAGCCCATGATACAACAAGCCAAAAGGCAAATTTTCCGCCCCAAAAGAGCTCTACAGGCTCTACAGGCCTTGTTACTTGGTTTGGACTACATCAGCCCGGGAGGGGGCGGTCAAATCCCCCCACCAGGGGCCCTGGGGGTCAATACCCCCAGGGCATTGTCAATGTAAGGTGGGCTTGGGGGTGGTCAAATCCCCTCCAGCCCATTGCTCCTCCCCCTTGGTAAAGGGGGGGGGGGAGCACCCCTTTTTTGCCCTTTGCTTTGATGGTGGAGGGGTGGTCAGGTCCCCCCACCACTGGTTTCTTTTTTGGGGCCAGCCACCTTGTCATTCCTCCTGGGTGGGAGGGTGATGAAATCCCCCCCTCCCTGACCCGTCGCACCTTGCATCCGGTTGCTGGCTGGTTCAACCCAGCCAGCCTTCCCCCTCCCCCTCTCAATGGCAAGCACGGGGATGGGGAGGAGCCGGGGCCTTTTGCCCCAGCCCCGCAGCTCCAACAGCCGGCTGCCACCCCGCGCGGCAGCCGCGCTGCCCCCTACAACAGCCCTGCGCGGGCAGTTGGGCCCAGTAAAGGGGCCATAGGCAAAAACAGGGGCCCTAAGCAGGCTGCGACACAGGCGGCGGCCCCAACCGGGCTGCAACACGCTTGGCGGCCCCAAGCCCAAAAACTGAGTAAGCCATACTTTGTCAGGCCAGCCTGTTTCGCCAAGCATGTCCAAAATAAACCTTGAGCCCAATTATGCCCATACAAGCCCATCTGGCTGTATTTGCCCATATACCCCACTGGGCCCGTTAGGGCCCGTGCACTGATAGGCCTGTTTCACACCTTTTGAGGCCAGTTTTCCTAAATCCATGACATCCACACAGGCCCGTATGGTCTGTGTGTGTCCAATGGGCCGCAGAGGCCCACATGTGCATCCCATTTGGATTACACTTATACATAGCACACGCTTAAGTGCATACGTATTTTAAAGCCACCAATTTGGTTGCAGTCTATTGGGCTCAGATGATGTGGATCCTCCAGGATGAAGTCCCTGATCATGCTGGTATCTTTATTGAAAACGGTGGAATTAAATTTCCAGTTAGTTACACTCCTGTACCTCTGCAATTCCTAATCATACTCTGCTTCCGCACCCAAGCTGGAAACCACTAAAGCTAACTCCCAATGAAATAATATTAAATGAACAAGTTGGACTCCTGGGCAAGCTCTGCACTTCAACTATTTCCCTAACTATGACCTCAGAGAACTCTTGCTGGTTATTACACTCCAAAGTAACCGTAGAAAAAGAATAAAGCCATAATTTGCCATAATAATCTCTGATAAATTTAAACTCCAATGATCATAAACTTCTCTCCCCCAACTAAAGAAAAGCTTCCTTATATAAAAAAAATGAATGCAAGCTGAAAATGAAAGACCTCACTTGTCTCTGTGAATTCCACACTGAACCACCTTTGCTACTGCAAAAAAAGGAATGTGAACTGTTAATGAAAAACCCCTTTCCCCAGCGCCTCCATGTGTTTGCACTGATCCTCCTTACCTGATCCAATGATCCTGTTGCCAATTCCCCCTAACAGTTGAGTTGCACCAATGCATAACTAACAACAGATCCCCATCTATTTTCCCTAGCCAATCACTCCCAATCCCGCATGCAGCATAAATACAAATCCCCAACAATCCGCACGCTGCTACCTCAACTTTAGCGTTCATTGCCACACAGCGCTCTGCAATCTCAGTTCTTATCCCATAATTGGCCTAATCCATACTTCTTAGCTTCAATCACTTGCTTCCGCATTAGTAAACCCACGGCTGCAGAGGGAAAGTTATGTTTGACCGCGCAATGTCTGCAAAAGGCAAAAATCCAGCCCATTCTTGTCATTGTGCCCGCAAAAGGCACACGCTGCACCAATGCCAAGCTATCAGCTATTGTACTCCGGAATAGACAGCCTGCCCAGGTGCTTCTCTGAGTCTATTGTACTGCAGACTTCCACCCACAGCTGAGCCACTCCAAGTTGAATGTCCAGTAATGAGCCCACTTTCCTCCGTGTCTATAAATAAGCACCACAGCGTCCAGATGAATTCCTCTTGATTCCTAAATTTTCTACCTTGCTTTTTACCCTTAGAGATTTTATTTAATTTCTGAAATAAATTTAAATGAATTATTTTGTCATCTTTGTCTTGCCATTGTGACAACTTTATTTGCTGCAAAAATCAATGTGTTCAATGTGTTCCAAGCACCACTGCTTGTGGTATTTTGGGCAAGTTCAAGCATTATTGTCTTCAAAAGGTGGCTTGTTTGCTCACCTTAAATATAAAGCCAATGGTCAAGAAACCTAAGGCCTCCACAAGAAAAGGTCAAAGCTGAAGGGATTCTCTGCAGGTGAATTACCATATCCCCCAAGTACCAGATTTTAAATTTCAGAGTGCGGAAACCAGGTGAGAAAGATTGGAGAAAAGCTTAAATTAATGGAATGAAACTAATATCATGAAATTATTGACCTCCTAGTATTACCATGGTTTCAAAGATACACCACAACCACCATATTTTGGGCCAGCAAACAAACTCCAGATGAATTGAGTTTAGTCCCAGTTGGAGAGCAGACCAAGGTTATTAATAAAAACAAGGGAAGGAGAAAATAGAAATGGAAAAGGAAACAGAACAGAAAGAGAAGAAGAGACTGGAGGAAATGGAATGGAAGGGGGTAGAATAGGAGGGGATTGAATGGAGGGAGATGGAATGGAATATCAAAGCAAAGTATCCCAAGTGCAAGTTGTGTTGCCAATTGAAACTGATGCAAGAGGGTTACAAAAGAGCAACTTTTCCCTTCATCCCCCTCCATGCGTTCTGCAAAGACCTGGATTTCCATTATTCCTGACCTCCCTAGCTGATCCTTCCGCATACAATATATTTTGCAATACTAGTGTAATCTCTGATAACCCTAAAAGTCAATTTGCATCAATGTATTACTACCAAAAGATCCCCATTCAGCTTCCTTAGCGGATCACCCTTGATCCTGCATGTGGCATAAATCAAGATCTCCATTGATTGGCATGCAAACTCTTCAACTTTAGTTTTGATTTTCCCAACAATTACTTATCCTCCGCAACCTCAGTGCATACCCCATAGTTGTTGAGAGGAAATCTCCTTCAACCACTACTACCACTCCTGCTCAACTCTCTTTTAATTCAAATCCCCACTCCCTGATCAAATCTTCCCAAACCCCGCTCCTGCTCCCAACTATGTCACTCCATCACTCTTCATTAATCATCCATCATTCCTCTACTTCCACCACGGCTCTTTCTTAATCACCTGTCCGCTCCTCTGTCACCCATTCTCATCCTTGCTTCCCCTCCATATATCCTCATCCTTGCTTCCCCTCCATCTTCCGTCCGCTCCTCTTTCATCATCCTCTTCCATCCTCATATTTTCTCCCCTCTCATCATCCACTTTCATCCAAATATCAGCTAACCACTCATCATACTCCTCACTCACCCTAATCCACACCCAACCATCTCACCTCAATACAATTATCCCCGCTATCATCCTCACCTGTCAAGCTTCCCCTCAACTCTTACCTCAATTGTTGACATTCTCCTCAATCAACTCTTTCTTGGTTTGTTTCCTTGTTCATATGTGAGGTTTGCTCACTGCTGAAACTGTGACAACCGCTGACTTATCTCAATTTATCCTGCAACATCCTTGTTCAGTCATCTGTCTCATTATGCCTCCCTTTTGTTGTTCTGTTGTCATTGTCATTCAAGCGCTCTATCTTGTTTATGTCTGCACTGAGTGAGAACTTTTCAGCTATCTCCAACTTCTTCTTGTTCTCTTCTCTTGACATTTGTTAATCTTCTTTTCTTATTCTGTTGGTTCAGGTAATCAACTATCTCTTAGCTCTTCAATAGTCAGTACTTGGATACATACTACATAGCTCCAACCACTTGATTCTGCATTGTAAACCTGTAATTGCGGAGGGGAAGTTATCTTTGACCACAATTTTTGTCTGGAAAATGTAAGTCTTTGACTATTGTTCCTCAAAAGGCAAAACTCTGGCTTAGCCCCCTAATGTGCTACAGAAGGAAGTGTTCCAACAATGCTGAGCCTAAACCTTTCCTGCTCCCAAATAGACAACCAGCCAACACACCTTTCTTGAACTATTGTGCCACGGACTCCCCTCCCACTTACTGAGCCTCTTGGGTTGAATTTCTCCTGCTGAGCCTACTTGCTTTTGTGTCTATAAATAACCACAACAATGACCACCCCACATAATATAGGGAAATCTTAGATGATTGTTAATGCAAAGGAAGATACTGAGTGCAATGGATAATCCAGGATAGAAAGGATAAATGCAAATTGCAAACTGTGCTTTGATGGCTCAAAAAAAAGCAAGACAGATGGAGTGTTCTGATGGAAGGGCACTAAAGCCAAGTCCAATGTGATGACTGGATTTAGCAAAATGCAAGAACGTATGAAATTAACTAACTGAAGAGACAATCTTCAGGCAGGAAATTCAGCCTTTATAAGGTAACCTGAAGGTGACTAGATAAAACCTGATGGATGCCCAACTACAGCTAGATAGCAATGAGGCAATGAATGACAGGAAAGCAATGGCGAAATGAAATAACAGGACAATTTTTTCCAAGGTTGTAGTGTTGGTGCAAGACAATAGAATATGAGTGTACAAGGATGTAATGTATGAGACAGGAAGGAATGAAATGAGGAAAATACAAATATGAAGATTTAGTTTATGCAGGGTAAGGGGCTAGTCCATTGCAAACTATACAGTTGATGTGACTATCTAGGCATGAGTGCAGCTAGTGTGAGTGCATGACCAAGAATGGAAGTCCAAGGGTTGATGATACCCAGGGTAGAAGATCAAAGCTTGATTGGATGTTCAACTTCTATTAGAGTTAGCTGCAAATATTTGCAAGTATGTACTGAGTCGCTGAGATTGGAAGGTGTTTATGCATGCCAAAGGTAGTAAGCAGAAGTCACAATTTATTTTGTGCTTCATTTTTGTCACACTTGTGGACTGAGGTAGATGTTACTGAGGAAAAGGATATGTCAAAGTGAGGAAGACAATAAACCTTAAACTTGGAGCATGACACAATCCATGAAGTGTTTTCAGTTAAAATTCTATTTCCAAAAACTACTGGCATTTCATAATCAAAAGCTTCTGCCTGGTTCTGAGCCAAATCACCTCTGAAAAGTTTGGTGAATCTCCATGGTAATTGTTCCAAAAATCAACTCTACCAAGGTCCTACCTGAAACCCATTGGTATAAACATGATATATCTCAACAGAAACAGCAAAATATCTTTGAAGTTTATTGAAAAGGAGGAACAATGAATCCTGGTTGGTTTCAACCCTAAATTACTATCATACAAGATTATCAACCAATCAGGAAATATCCTTGACTCAAAATATGCAGGATTACTGAATAAAAAATACACTGAACCACCCCACTCACCTCAACTGAAAAAGATTTGACTTTCACAAATTGACCTGCCTCAAACAATCTAAACACACCAACTAAACCTGGATCATTCACCTTGCCAGAGGGCAATCAAACTCTGACACCTCTTAAAAAGCCAAAGCCCACTACATCACCCTTTTTTGCCTCCTCTGTCACTGGATTGGACAGTGAAAACACTACTGTTCTAAACTCCTTGAAGCCAAGCCTCCAAAACTGTTCCAACTAAAACCTCCCAATTTCTATGGATACTTACATGGAGAGCTTCCCAAAAACATTCATTAATCTTTCATAGTCCCCAGCTGTATTACAGCAATTTACAAAGAACTGAACACCGCCAAGGAATTCAAATTATGGAAATTGGCAGATGAATCAAAATTGAAAAATATATTAGACACAACATGGGTCTTCCATAGTAATCACTATATCCACAAGGGTATCTCTTCTCCAAAGGCCAGATTTTGTGCCCAGGGCTTTTACAAGAGGTAGGGAATTTACTACTCAGAAACCTAAAATCCTACTGGAAAAATCACCTTGCTACACACTCTTCTTACATAATTTGTAGAAAAACAACTTTCAATCCTTAAATTTGAAGTGAAATTTGATTTCCTACAAGCTACTATTGAAAAAAAATGTCTACATCAAGACAATGTTTTGTTTGAATAGAAAGTCAAAATTCCTAAAACTCAAAAAAATGTTAGTGCAGGCTCAAACAACCACCACTAAAATGGTAGAATACTCTCAGAAAATCAATCAAAATCATTTATTTCAAATACAGACAATTTAATCCCTGTCTCTATCTCCATGAAGATTCACATACCATTTTTTTTCTTTCACATAAAGTACCTAGTTGTAGTAGGGAAAACAGACTCCTTCAAGGTGGAATTCCTCAATCAGTTCAAAGATTCATTGTCTCAGGACATCTACACACTCTTAGGAATGAAGGTTGAAAAATGTGATGAATATATGGGCCTAGCTCTTCCTCATAATATCATTAAGGTCATGGAAGGAATGAAGTGAGTAGACACTAAACCACTCAACAATCCCTGTAACTCCAGGATACATCTCAAACCTGCCACTGACCAAGAATTAGAAACATTTTTTGCACTAAATTTTAACTATTGCTCCCCCATTGGTTGACTTAACTACATAGACAACTTGGCCAGGCCCAATATTAGCTTTGTTGTATCAAACCTGGCGCATTTTGCTAAAGAACCTGGGATACAAAACTGGAAGGAAGTGATTCAGGTATACAGATAGTTGTTGGGGAATATTGAATTAAAACTCACCTTCAAGTCCAAGTTCTCTGAAAAACATCTTTTGATCTACAGTGATGCAAAATTTGAAGATTATCCTGTATGTCAGCTTGCTACTATTGCAGAGCAAGCTGCAAAAGTAACAGAAATAACATAAAAATAATAATAATAAAATTAACCTAAGAAGGAGTATGAAAAACATAAATATTATTGCAAAAATGAAATCTCCACCCAAAATTAGGTAGGGTCACTCAGTGACCCACCCTTGAAATCCAACTCCTTACATTTTAAATAATTAAGGAAAGAAAGGCCAAAATACCACGGCACCACTATGAAACTTTTTGGCCAATTAAATGTTTCACATGTATCTTCATGTATAGTTTTCACACCTAAAATTCAGTCAGAATTGAGGTGTTGTGTATATTTTAGGAGTTACAGATTGAAATGTGTTCTGTCACAATTCCCGCATGCAGCCGCGGCAACCAATGCACCCGCGCGCGGCTGAGCTACAGATCTGTCACTCTGTCAGAGTTGTGTACGCAGCCCCAGGCTTCTGACAAGTACACAGCCACAGGACTACAGGTTGACAAAGTTACAGGCGGCCTGAGAAACTTAAGTACTGTGTAAAAATACTAAAATCTACACAGGAACATTCTACATATGTAATAAATGTTCCCGTTGATAGTAGATAGTCCAAAAATACATAAAATTATATAAAAATACTTAAATAAACTTTATACATATTTTTTATTAAATATAATTCAAAGTATGAAAAAATGTCAAAAATAAGATAATGACTAGTTCTAAAAATATATTAAAATACTTTAATATACAATTATGAGAATTTCTAGACATAAAACTTTTCTTGAGATACTAATAAAACTTATGATGTAAAAATATTACATGAATACCCATGACTTACATTTTCAAGTAATTATTTTAGTAAATCAACTAAATTTCAAAAATAAGGAGTAAAATCAATATCATGAATTTACTCCAATTATTTAATACATAATGAGAACTCACCTGACATCAGAATATCCGTAGAAATTTCTATTAAAATAATTATGAACTTACTGGGAAAATTTACTAAGGATAATTAATTAAATAATAAATAAACAGGACAGATTAGTGTTATTCACACATCCAAACATCAATTATAAAGTAGAATAATTACCATACCCTGAGGAATTAGATGCTACCCGTGTTAAAGCACCAATAACACGTGAAAGGCTACCACTGGTTACCCTGCTAGCCTCATTGTCTGTCCCTTTGAGCCCCTGTACCCCTCAAAAGGACAATATTGGGACTCCAAATACTATAAATAAAGAGCTCTTTAGAGGATATTGATACCCAGAGATCAAGTTATATTTATATCCAGACACCATGCCAAGGTAATCAAATAATTATAAGAGATAAGTAAGTGATTTATGGCTTAGTATGATTAATAATATCTGTCCTCAAACCTCTTTTCATCAATTTAAACTGCTGAACAACCTTATAACCCCAGTATACAGGTTTAACCCATCAGTGCATGTACCAAACAGATACCCTAAGGATTTAATAATATACCAGTGAGTCTTATTATCCTTTCTCTGTTGTTGAAGCTTGCTTAAAAAGCCCTGCCACTCCACTGTGTATTTTATATACATATTATCTTTGGGCAAAATATCCTTTAAACTAAAGGGCCCAAAGTAACCAGGACTACCTGTTTTCATACTGAATTCCCTGAAGAGAGGTGTTAAAGATCCCCAAAATAATTGTGGCCCCTCTATAAAAATATTTAATAATCAATTTATCTATATTGATTTATAACAATAAACCATAGCCAAACCAATTAACCTTGCAATAAGCTTTATCCAAATATTTGATGGATTTTTGATGCATTTATTAAATAATATATTTATTATTTACTCTATCACCTCTGGTAGCTAAAGGATAGCAAGGGTCTTGGCATCCAGGAGGCTGAAACTGTAACCCAACTATCTCAAACTTCTTTCATTTCATTATTAAAGGGAATCCCAATCTACAGTAAAATTCAATTTCAGCAATATATAGCGCACTCTTCAACTGATTCTAAATGCAATTCCCTTTCCACCTTTAAACTAGTATTTAGATGGCTAACTCATCTAATTGGAGAAGTTTGGCAGCAGAAGTTTGATAAACCCATGCACATTATAGAAAACCAAAAAATAATAAAAAAAAATTAAGAAATTTGGCTCCAATTCACACACAAAATATTTAGAAATAAAGCTTAAGAGAATTTGGAATTAGTGGGACAAAAAAATGATCCAAATGATTCTTTTCTTCACCTCTGAAATGCTAGCCAATTCTTTGACCAAAGCAGAAAGCACATCTCTTGTGGCTAAACTTGCTAATTATGTCAGCTCCTAACTCACTCTTGTTTCTGAGTTGAGCTGATGTTTTGATATCTCTATTGCTTCCTTATTAGCTGATCTACTTTCCATCTTGCTATGATTCTTCATCTCATATTCTTGCTGTCAATTACCTCTGGCTTTTTCACAAAAGTTTACCTTTCCTGCTTCCACTGCGGTCATTTTCCTCATGGAAGTCTGCCACTACTCTAGATAACCTACTGTATTTCCCAGACCTGTCCACAACATCCTCCCACTTGTAGTTGTACCTTCAGGATTCAGCCTTCTCATCCTTCTTAATTTCTTCTTCTTCTCCATTGTTTATCTGCTAAAATACTCCACCAATTGCCAAGGCCTCAAGCATCACTTTGTCAATACCATCTCAGACTCATCTATTAAATAGTGGGTATCAGCATCTGTTGTAAATCAACATCAAGCCTGACCCATTTTCTTACTCAATCATAACCTGAAATTCTTCATTGGATCAGTCATTATGAATCTTAGAAAAATGCCTTCCTTCCTTCTATTTCTGCCACTTTTCTACTTATTCTTATCACCAGCAATCATCCAGCCTGTAGGAAGCAGAAATCTTGTTGGTTATCTATATTTAATTTGGATCTCTCATCTTCTTCATTTGAATGGTTTCTTATATATTAAAATTCTGCAATCCAAATCTTGGTCAAGTCTTAAGGATTCATTCAAAGTTAAACACAAGGAACAAAGGAGGAATGAATATTGGCAATAATTTCATGGTTATTCAGATAATTAATATGTGATGCAACAGGCAAACAAGCAACAACCTGATTAATCAACAGTGAATGTAAATGAATTCAATGAAAACTGCTTTTGAAGCACATGGCTCACAATTTCTGAAACCACAAGAGGTTTGAAAACCAAGCACAGATTTTATTGGCACCAGTTTTTGATGGTGAAATGCAAGATTCAAAGATTGATTGCAAGTGAAAAATAAGTTTTGAGAATTGTTTGGTCCCTTTCCTAATGCAAAAAATAAGAAGCATGATGCATTAGGTTGTCAGTGTGCTTTTGGTTTCAGGCTGTTAGATCAAATTTGATACTGAGGAGAGAGGAAATGTCAAAATTTATTAAGAATATTTCTTAAGAATATTTCTTGAGAATATTTCTTGAGTTTGAAGCATGACAGGAATGCAAGATTGATGATTGATAATGTGAATGTTTGGTAGGTCACTCTAGAAATTTTGGTGAAAAGTGTTTTGTATGAAATGTCATAGTTCAACATGGAAGGTGCCACATGGTGGTGGTGTGCTTGGAAAATTGCAGGTCAGCCCTCATTAGTGTTAGATGAAAACTTCAGTCTCTCTCAAAAACTTATGTATGTAATCATTGCCCAGCATGTGCACTACTCCTGTATAACTCAAGGCTTTGTACTCCTGTGGCTTCCTCTCATCCCTGAAGTTTTTCCCACCCCTGGTTTCCATCTCTTATCTCTATAGTTCAATCTCTTTCTCTCTCTCTCTATTTCTCTTTGCATCTCTTTCTTTGTCTATCCCTCTCTAGTTGGTCAACCACTCACTCATCTTGTCCCAATTGCCGTCAATGATAAGCCTTTCACATCAACCAGCCACTTCCTCAGAACTCAGGAGGAGCCAGAAGCAACTTACAGGGAGGTATAGCCAATCTCATGTTCTGTCTTCAGTTCCCAGATTCTTTTCCAATTTTATTTTCCATTCTATTGTCCTTGTCTTTTCTCTTGTCTTTCATCTCAACTCTCTTTAATTACCAGATTGGATCCTCACCTCTATTGCCACAAGGTATAAGATTGTATTTGTATCCACTCCTATCTATACGGTCTCATTGATCATCTGATAATTTTTCCTATTCTACATTTCTATTTTCTTATCTGTGGTCCAGTTCACTTGTTGGCTTTTCTTCACTGCCTGTTCAAAGTTATCTTTACTGTTACCACATTTACTAGTTAATCTATAACTTGTGCTGCAATAAAGGATAAGTCTCCTGATTACAATTAGCTGACTGCTGCATGGGTTTATCAAGTGTGCTTCCATCCGTGCTTGCTATTTTTTTTGGCTAGCAAGGGCTCACCAGTTAAAAAGTCATCTAGAATATTTGAGGATGCTCGAAGTGAATTGTTCATTGTTCAGGAGTTATTAAGAAATCAAGTTTTTGTTGAAATTCCCATGCGCGGCCGCACACAATGGCATAGGACTAGTTGTAGTGGTCTCTAGTCCCCCATGCAGCACGGTCTACTGCGTCCTAATCTGTCCACTGCCCGCACTTGGTCCGACAGCTGCCTATAGGCCAATGTTTTGACAGAGCGATTATTATTTTTTGCCAAAAGATTTGTTTCGATGCCTCTAATATTTCACATCTGTCAAAGTGTCAAGTGACACATTCGAGATTCTCTGTCCCCTGTCAGCCCTCAATCGGTAGGCGATGCGCTTTCAAATGTGTGAATCATAAGCCATCTTGAGCTCATGCGTATCCCGCTTGGTTCGCAGAACTATTTTTTTTATCCAGGTCAGCCTTTTCCTAGGTATCGCTCTCCGTAAGGGGCTTTAATTACCCAGCTTAAGGCGTTCTGAAAGTGAAACGTCTTAGAGCTCTTTGGGCTGCAAACTTGATTGAACTCAGCGGGTTGTACTCAGCGACCATGCCAGCGTGTCAATGCCAAATTTGACTGACAAGACTCTCACGCTTTTGCCATCTCTCAGCCCTATAAATTTGAGAGCGATTTCCCCACCCTGGCCCTCTTCTTGTGAGATTCTCTTGAGCTTGTTGCTTCACTCATACTTCAATTTTCATACCTACCCCACAATCTTCCCTCAACTCTTTACCCTCCACGATAGCACCATTATGAACACCGCATTGTTTGCACTTTTCTCCCTTTTTGTTGCCGTTTTTGATGCAACAGCTGTTGGAGACGTCTACAGCTGCCAGACGTATGCTGCCGTGGGCCCTAAAGGGTTCAGTACGCCATTTTTATCTAGAGAATCAGATCTTGATCACTTTGTGTAGCCACTTTGTGTAGCGATTGGCTAAATAAGTTCTGCTATCCTTTTAAGCCTGCAACGATAGGTCCGACGTAATCTGCACCGAAGGTTGCAAAACTTTCGTTAGTAAGTCTAATGACTCACCTTTTAGACAGTTGGATTTCAAGTTTGACACCTCAATCATATGCCCATGATAGCCTCAAGCAACTGCAAGTTGCAAAACTACCCCAAGAAGCCAGCATCTACTGAGCTTTGCACCGTCGGCTTCGGTCGAGACAC
Organism: Puccinia polysora; assembly: GCA_025617555.3. Taxonomy (NCBI): domain Eukaryota; kingdom Fungi; phylum Basidiomycota; class Pucciniomycetes; order Pucciniales; family Pucciniaceae; genus Puccinia; species Puccinia polysora. Next base: position 6,718,220 of record CM062620.1, read on the forward strand.
CGCTGCTGCGAAAGGTAGCCTAGCTTTATTTTTTTCTGAATCCGGTCTGCTACTTTTTGATGGTTTCGACTGACACAAAATCTTTAGCTTGTATCACCGGCCAGGGGACGTTTCGCTGCACCGGTAACAACTCCGGAACTGCTAGTGAGTCAGACAATGAATTAATCATCTTCAATCAGTGACGCCGCACTTCATCACCTGACGATACAATCTTCACGCAGGGTGCTATGGGTGCGTCCCCTACAACCAAGTTAGCTGGGCAATTTAGAGGTTTCTTTCGGTGAATACAGCGATCACAGTTTGCGATCTGGTTTTGATTTGAAGTGACTCGTGCCCAGAAGTTACCTTTTGTACCCGTCTTTTTTTGCATGACCGTTTTTCTAAATGATAGACAATCAGAAATTAGCTTCAAAACCCCTTTACTTGAGCCAAGTTTTCACTTGCCGCTTTTGCATGGCTGTACCTCCAATGTCTTCAGAACAGTAACAAGAATGAGTGTCAGATTAGATACCACGCGGCGATGGCAGTCGGACTCGGTCCCTGCATGCTCCTAGTTGGTACTCATTGTGAAATTTTGACTGGTTGAGAGTCTTTTTGAGAAAAGTAAAAGTGTTTTGTCTAGAAGAAAGTGTAACGGAAACTGGTGTTGATTTACAACGTGCAGTGTCTTAGAATATGATGATGATAAGGATGCTGAGTAGTTGCTAAATACAAGTGCCCTTTTATACATAAGCTGCAATAGCAGCCTCATTCTTATCTTTCATTCTTCAACCCTGCCAGTCAGGCATGTGTTAAAATGCGGATGCACTCAGGTAATGTGCATAGGAGTGTGTAATCCAAATGGGATGCAAAAATGGGCCTCCACGGCCCATTGGACATGACATGGGCCATGTGGGCCTATGTGGGTGTTATTGGTTTTGGGCATTTGGGCGCCAAAACACGTTTTGACTGTCTTTTGGGACAAGGGCCCTCACGGGTCTGCCAGGGTGGATGGGCCTATTTGGGCATAAAAGGGCCCAAGCTTTATTATGGACATACTTGGCCAGACGGGCTGGCCCGCCAAAGTATGTAATTCTCACAATTCGGGCTTGGGGCGGCCCATTGGGGCCGCTGCCCGCTTGGGGCTGCTGCCCGCGTTGCGGCCCGTTTGGGGCCGCCTGTGTTCCTTGGTATGGCCCACGTGGGCCCCGACAGCCTGTGGGGGCTGTTGCGCAGGCCTGGCTGGTCGCGCCCGGCAACCAGCGCGGCGGAGCCGGGGCTTGCGGCCCCAGCTCGCTCCCCCTCCCCTTGTTTGCCGTTGCGAGGGGGATGGGGGCAAGCTGGCTGGTTAAACCAGCCAGCAACCAGCCGCAACAGTGTGGTTGGTCAGGGCAGGGGGGACCTGACCACCCCCTTGCCCAAGGAGGTGGCGGCGCCGGCCGCAAGCGTAGCAACCGGCAGGTGGGGGGGAATTCATCACCCCTCCACCATTGAGCGTGTGAAGCGACCAAGCAGGGGTGCTCTCCCCCCCCCTTTACCAAGGGGGAGGAGCAATGGGCCTGGGGGGACCTGATCACCTCCCAGGCCAACTTTCTTGACAACGCCCTGGGGGTATCAACCCCCAGGGCCCCTGGTAGGGGGATTTGACTGCCCCCACCAGGGATTTGAGAGAAAGAGGGGGGGGGACAGCATGTCCGCTGGTCACACCCCCCCATGTGAGTCTGAGACCGGACCCAGGTGTGCCCTGGGTCCCACCTGGCCCATTTGAGGGGCCAGGGGCTGGCTGCATGAGGCAACCAGCCCGTAAAAAACGTAATGAGTGTTGAGCTGAGGAATAACAGAGGTAGATGGTAAAGTAGAAGGATAATGTTTTCATGAGTAGAAAGAAACATACGATGAGAGTGAAAAATGAAAGGAAAACAAAACTTACCTGAGGAATAACAGAGGTAGATGGTAAAGTAGAAGGATGAGGAAAGAAATCCTTTTACTTGGCTTGAGCTCTGTCCTCAGGTAGAGATACTAACAATCAGATGTCACAAGTATTGTGACATGGTAAAAATACAATGAGTATTGAATGAAAAAGAAAGAAGTCGCGCGAGTCTAGAGATTGAGTGGGGAGCACATTGACATGTTCAGTGTGTGACACATAGAAGAAAAAGGAAAATGGAAATGAAAACATAGAATCATAAAGAGAACATAAGAAACATAAAGAATAACAAAATGAAGATAGAGATATGAAAACATGGAGATATGTAAATACTCCAACACCCCCCCTTGCTAACCATTACCGCTGAGACCAATTAGTTTTTGATGAACTTGTAGAAGAATTCTGTTCAGCGGTTTGGTTAGCATATCCGCAACCATGCCTTTGGTGCCTACATGATGAACCTTAAAGGCACCCCTAGCAACACATTCCCTGATCAAATGGTGGCGCGTGTCAATATGTTTTGTCCGGGAATGGTGTTTGGGGTTTTTTGCTAATGATTCGGCACCCTTGTTATCAACGTAGATGGGAACTGGAGAGGTTTTTCACAGGTGTAATTCACACAGGAGATTACGGAGCCATAGGCCTTCCTTGCAAGAGTCCAAGAGGGCCTTGTATTTGGCCTCAGAGGTTGAAAGAGACACCGTTGGTTGCTTCTTCGATCTCCATGAAACAGCGCCAACGCCCAGGCGGAAAGTGTAGCCTGAAATAGAGCAATGGTAGTCCCGGTCTTTGGCCCAGTCGGAGTCGGAGTATCCAGAGAGAACCAGGGAGGAACCCCCAAGAGTAAGCCAAAAGTCTTTCGTTGAGTTCAAGAAGCAGAGCACGCAGAGGGCGCTATCCCAGTGGTCGGCGGACGGATCTTGAAGGAACTGAGAGAGTTTATTCACAGCAAACAATATGTCAGGCCTTGTGCATTGGAAGATCAAGAGGAGAGACCCAATCAGCTGGTTGTAGTGCGGAGGAGATGGTGGGTCAGATGGCGCTCTCTTTTGCAGAGTTTTGAACAATGCTGACGTTGGAGACTTTGCGGAGGAAGAGCCAGGGGGTAGGAAGGAGGAAGCAACGGAGGAGATGTAGTGGGCTTGGTCGAGTGAAACGGTACTGCATTGTCAAATGCAATGAATCAAGATTGACAGGAAAATATCCAACTCATTGTTGGAGCCGATTTGGAAACGCTGACCAATGGCAGAGATGAAAGAGGAAACAAAATCAGGCGTGCCAACAATGGCCAGATCATCAACATGAGCAGTGAGTGCACCTACCAAACCACCGTCTGTTATTTTAAAGTAAAGCAATGGATCATAGGAGGAACGGGAAGGGCCCAAGCACAGAAGAGCCGCGTTCAGCTTGATGTTCCACTGGCAAGGGGATTGCTTCAGCCCGTAGATAGCTCTGGAGACCTTGCAAACCCAGTCGGGGTGTAGAGGATCCTCAAAGCCCGGAGGTTGAGACATATACACCGGTTCATCCAAATGGCTGTTGTGGAAACTAAAGGGTGCAACACCCCAGAAGTCGTCCTCGAGTTCCGGAAGTTATTGATCAAAGCGTCTGTAAGGAGATTGGATGCAGCCGTTCAAGGGAGAGAGAGGGAGAGAGAGAGAGCAATAATAAGATGAATTCCTTCCTTTCCAATCCAATCCAATCCGATGCCATAAAAAGTGATATCCTAGAGTGCAGTCCAGTCGGTGAAGTGAAGTGAAGTGAAGTGAAGTGAAGTGGGGTGAAGTGTTTTTCCCCGTCCTTCCCCTTCCTTCCTTCCCTCTCCTAAGATGCCCCTACAACCCGGAGTTGAGAGCAAAGTATTTAAGCCCTCCCTCTCAACCCTAACCTAAGTACAACCACAAGTAACAAGAAAGAGTGATGAAATACAACCCTAAGCCGCAGAACCCTAGCCCAACCCTATCCCTCCATCCCTTGCCATTACCCGCGCCCTTTGGTATTAACGTAGCCCGGTTTGTCCGCCCGCGCGCGTCCGCCTGACAACCCGTTCCAATATCCGGGGCGTACCCACGTGACCCAATCCGCGCGTCTTGCGATGCGCGGTCCAATCCGTGCAAGCTTTCCAATCCACGCGAGCCTGCCAAACCGCGAAAGCTTTCCAATCCGCGCAAGCATTCCGATCCGCCCAAGCCTTCCGATCCGCGCAAGCCTGCTGAACCGCGAAAGCTTTCCAATCCGCGCAAGCCTTCTGATCTGCGCAAGCCTTCCAATCCGCGCAAGCTTTCCAATCCGCGCAAGCCTTCCAATCCTCACAAGCTTTCCGGTCCGCGCAATCCGTCGTCTCCCGTCTCCAGGTGCTGAGCCCAACCCAACCGCTGCTGGGCCTACCTGACTGCTGCTGAGCGCGCCGCCTGCAGCACTTTCCTGACTCGCGTCCATAAAAGAGCACCACATCCCCCCCAACTTGAGTTCTGTCCCAGAGATCTCCCACCATCTCACCTTCCGTAGTTATCCTTTCTTCTTTGTATTTAGCGCCTATACACAAAAAGACATAGGTTGTGCGCGATTGAATAGCCTTTGGTCTTGTGAGTCCCTGAGCAAGAATAAGAACCGCGCGCAATATCCGCGCCTTGAAGAGAGAAGATCAGCGCCAGTGAGAAATCAGAAAAGGTGAGAAATCCGCGCCAGTGAGAGTCTGAAGGTGGAGCAAGAATAAGAACCGCGCGCAATATCCGTGCCTTGAAGAGAGAAGATCAGCGCCAGTGAGAAATCGGAAAAGGTGAGAAATCCGCGCCAGTGAGAGTCTGAAGGTGGAGCAAGAATAAGAACCGCGCGCAATATCCGTGCCTTGAAGAGAGAAGATCAGCGCCAGTGAGAATTTCCGCTTTTTTTTTTTTTTTTTTTTTTTTTTTTTTTTTTTTTTTTTTTTGAGCCCGCGTCCTGCGTCCCAACTCCAACCTTCCACCCCGCGCTAGCTCCCCCCCAACTTTGCCGCTGTCCCCAGACGGCCGCGCCCCACCCATTGCCAGATCCGCGGCGCGTTGCCTCAACCAATCCTGCAGGGACTTTGTTTGCAAATTGTTGTCCCAGACCGCCTCGGTGCACCTCCCGCCGCCGAGACCCTCCTGCATCCTTTGAAATTTGAGCCCATCCGCGCGCAAAAACCAAACAAAAGCGAACACCCCCAGACGTCCTTAAAACATCCTTTGCCCTTTGCCGTTCTTGCAGCCTTGTTCTCCCCTCCGGAGATTTCTGACCGCTCCCTGCCCGCCAAACCGCGCGTGACCACTTGATCCTTCCGCCCCACCCCACCATCTTTCCATTCCGCTCCCGTCCTTTCCGTTGCTGCCACTACCCTTTCCAAATGCGCGCTCCCCGCCGTCAAAGAGGTCCGGCTTGGGTTGTGATTCTCCAACGTGTGGTCCGTCTCTTCCGCCGCCACGTGTACCTTCTTTGCAAGATCCGTCCGCCGCTTGCCAATTCCCAAACCGCACAGAGCATCAATTTCCCGTTCCGTTTTCCTTGCCTGCTTCCTGTCAGTAGGCCGCACCGGTTCCATCAAGTCCCGCTTCCCCAACACGTTCTTAGCCCCCACTGAGGAAACCAATTCCGCGTTTGAATCCACTGTCCGGTCCCTTTGTCCCGTCCGCCAATGGTTGTTGTCCTCCCCATTTGCGCACATGCGGGGCGCAGATGCGCTGGGAGACTGAATACTCTCCAGATAGGCCTCAAGGCCCCTTGCCACCTCTGAAAGTTCGCTAGCCCAAGAGATGGTTGCCGGTGGTGGGGCCGGAACATACTCTGCCCTGTAGTAATCCAGTTCCGCGTAGTCCACTTCCGCTTGCAACCGGGTCCCGTTGCGCGCGCCTGCCTTGTAACCCAATTCCGCGGATGGCTTGAGATCGTCCTTCCGAAAGCAAGAACCGTGCCTCCCCCATCTTGCCAGCATGTCCTCCTTCAGTTCCGGCCAATCCAGGTTCAGGTATCCTCCCATCTCCTCCACTTCCCGACGCGCTTCCGCGTCCTTGATGAACAGGACGACATGGCGCACCTTCTCAAAATCCAAAACGCCTTCAGAGTCCGCGATTGTTTCATACCGTGAGATGAATCGCTCCACCTCCGCAATGTTGAGTTGAATATGCGGGTAAATCCATGGAGTAGCGCGGAAGCCGTCGGAGGAGGAAGGAAGAGAAGCGGCTGTTGATAGCATCCGTGAGTACCTTCAAGAGACTTTGATAAAAGATTTGTTCCCGGCCAGACCCCCAGATGTGGAAACTAAAGGGGCAACTCCCCTTAAGTTGTCCTTGAATTCCGGAAGTTATTGATCAAAGCGTCTGTAAGGAGATTGGATGCAGCCGTTCAAGAGAGAGAGAGGGAGAGAGAGAGAGCAATAATAAGATGAATTTCTTCCTTTCCAATCCAATCCAATCCGATGCCATAAAAAGTGATATCCTAGAGTGCAGTCCAGTCGGTGAAGTGAAGTGAAGTGAAGTGAAGTGAAGTGGGGTGAAGTGTTTTTGCCCGTCCTTCCCCTTCCTTCCTTCCCTCTCCTAAGATGCCCCTACAACCCGGAGTTGAGAGCAAAGTATTTAAGCCCTCCCTCTCAACCCTAACCTAAGTACAACCACAAGTAACAAGAAAGAGTGATGAAATACAACCCTAAGCCGCAGAACCCTAGCCCAACCCTATCCCTCCATCCCTCGCCATTACCCGCGCCCTTTGGTATTAACGTAGCCCGGTTTGTCCGCCCGCGCGCCTCCGCCCAACAACCCGTTCCAATATCCGGGGCGTACCCACGTGACCCAATCCGCGCGTCTTGCGATGCGCGGTCCGATCCGTGCAAGCTTTCCAATCCACGCGAGCCTTCCAATCCGCGCAAGCCTGCCGAACCGCGAAAGCTTTCCAATCCGCGCAAGCCTTCTGATCCGCGCAAGCCTTCCAATCCGCGCAAGCCTTCCAATCCTCACAAGCTTTCCGGTCCGCCCAATCTGTTGTCTCCTGTCTCCAGGTGCTGAGCCCAACCCAACCGCTGCTGGGCCTACCTGACTGCTGCTGAGCGCGCCGCCTGCAGCAATTTCCTGACTCGCGTCCATAAAAGAGCACCACACCGTTGAGGAAAGCTGTTTTGAAATTGACTTGCCTGCCGACCCAATTTCTTGAGCCCAAAAGGCTAAGGAGGAGATGGAGAGTTTCCAGACGTAGAGTTGGGGCAAAGACTTCCAAAAAATTGAGACCAAGAACTTGCATGAATCCCATGGCAACCAGGCGCGCTTTGAGCTTGACAATGGAGCCGTCAGGGCGACGTTTAACTTTGAAAACCCATTTGGACCGGATGATTTTTTGTCCTTTGGGAGGCGGAACAAGTGTCCATGTCTTCATACCCTGTAGAGAACAGATCTCTTTGTGAGCTAAAGCAATCCAACAACGCCGGTGGGGTGACTTGAGTAACTGCTTCCACGTCTTGGGCGCCAGAATGTTGTCTTTGACAGAAGCGGAGCGTGAGTAGGTGCCAAAGCGTGAAGGCGGGCGTTTTTGCCTGTTTGAAAGTCGTGGCGCAGGAGGGGAAGAAGGGAAAAAGGGTGGGGAGCCAGCGAGAGCGTCGGGCGGGGAAGATGTGGAAAGGGGAGGGGGAGAAGGGGAGAGGGGAGGATGGAGAGCAGGAGAGTCAAGCAAAGGGGAAGGGGAGGAGGGAATTGGTGATAGGGAGATGGGTGGAAGAAGATCCAAGTCATCGGACATGGGGGGGCTTGTGGAAAGAATAAGATAACGCGAGGTTGCGGGCGGGAGACAAGACTGAGATGTTGGGAGAGGGATTATATTTGTGCATTCCGGCCCCGCAGGGTTCAAAAGAGGAATGAGAGGAGAAGAATGATCAGCAGAAGGGGAATTGGGAGCAGAAGGGGAAATGGGGTCAGACGGATTGGATGAGCATGTTGGGGAGATATGGGGCCAGGTAAGGTCAAGGGGAATGGTAGAGGTGTTATCCTCAGCCTTACGAAGAGATTGGCCGCACGGGAAGGTCGAGTTGTCAAAGATGCAATCTCTGGATTTGATTACCTTTTTGGTGGCCAGATCACGGAGACAATAGCCATTGCTGTGTGAAAGATAGGAGAGGAGAACCGATGCGCGACCCTTTGGGGAGAGTTTGGTCCGGTTGGCTTTGGGAATTTTGTACCATGTCAAGCATCCGAAAGGGTGGAGATAAGAGATGGGAGTATCTTCCGCCCCAAGGATTGAATTTGGCGAAGTGAATCCACGGGGGGTTTTACAGGGGTAGGAATTGAAACTGAAGAGAGCGTGCTTCAGTGCTTCAGCCCAGAAGGATTTAGGGAGATTAGAAGAAGAAAGAGAGCAACAAATTAGGTTGAGATTGTCCTGTTGGAACGTTCTGAAACCCCATTGAGCTGGGGGGAATGAGGGGGTCCGGGTTTGTGTTGTATACCCTTTTTGTCAAGGAATGAGGACAGTCGATCATTCAAGTATTCCCCGCCGTTGTCTGTCCTGAGGCATTTTATAGACAGGTGAAATTGATTTTTTAAAAAAGAGAAAAAAATTTTGATTGATTCAAAAACGTCCGATTTGCCACGTAGTGGATACGCGAATAGAGCTTTGGAACAGTCGTCAATGAAGGTAATGATGTAATTGTATCCTTCTCTTGAAGTTGTGTCAAAACTAAACAGGTCTGAATGGATGATTTCTCCTGGTTGCTTGGATCTGTAGCTTAACCAAGAGTGAAACGGCGTTCGCGTCATCTTTGATTCAATGCATGTTGTACATTTGTGGATTTTGGATTAATTGTTGTAGTCAGGATGAATGTTGTTTGACTTGAGTAGCTTTTGAAGGGACTTCAGGTTTAGATGGGAAAGTCTGCAATGGTAGCCGAAAAGACTGTTATCAAAGATTTGCAAGATGGCAGAGAGAACTGATTCCTTTCTGCTTACGTTATCTTGAGGGAGATAGTACAAGTTTCCTTTTTGGTACCCGCTAGCAACTGGTGAGGCGTTTATGTTTGAGACGGAGCTATCAAAGATTTTGCAGGTGTTCCAAGTGAAAGTGACAAGAAAACCAGCGTCGCAGAGACCCAAAACTGAGAGCAGGGGTTCATGAAGGTCTGGTACTACTAAGGACCGAATGCGAGCGAACGGAAGTAAGAGATAGCCTTCTTTATTTGAGGATATGTTTGTTCTGTTGGAAAGTCAAATTGAAGTGGAATTTGGTTTCTTCTTGTTCACTTGCCATTCATACGGAGTCATTGATAATGAGCGTCCGGAGTCCAAATTTAGGTTGTTACTGTGAGTCTGATTTGTATTTGTGAGACTGCATGATGCATATGCTGCATGAATAATGATTTCAGAGTTGGTGAAATCGTCACCGTCATCTTCATCGATGGCCACCTCTTTTGCCTTTGTCAAATTTGCTTTGGCTTGTTTGGACCCAGACAATCTATTTTTCTGAGTTCTTCTGTTTCTTTTAGAGTATTCCAGCGCTTCAAGAACTTCAGGGCACCTCAAGAATGAGTGTCCTTCTATCTTGCAGTTAGTACAGTAGTAGGTTTTTAATGATCCTTGGTTTTCCCAGTTGCTTCAATTTTGAAATTTGATGTTGGTTGTCTGAGCCTTAGCAGAGTTTATTGAGTAGGTATCTTCATTTCTTGTCTGCCTTCTAAGATGTTCCTGTTTCAGCGCGTTGATCAGCTTTTATGAAGGCACTGATTCATTGTTCATCATCCCGGAGACCCATTCAAGCCAGTCGTCAGGCAACGATAGGAGAATGGCTGTTGATTGCAAATCGTTGGCGGTGAGTGGGTTCTTGGGGGTGATAAGCGATGACAGTTTTTCTCCATAGGAGACTATTTTGGAGATGTGAGTAGTCATATCTTTGTCGTTCAGCTTAGTCAGAAGAAGTTTGCAAAGCCAGTACATCCTTCCTCCAGAAGAGTTGTCTTGATGGGCTTCTTTCAGTGTGTTCCACATTCCAATCGCACTTTCTTTGTGTTTTCTAATGAACTGAAAGTTAGAAGGTCCAATAGACCTGGAAATGACTGAACATATGGCTAAATTGTCTTTTGACCAAGATTTGCCTTTGAGTGAGTCGTTCGTGAGGAGATATCCAACGCCAGAAGCTTGGAAATGGATCCTCAAGATCAAAGCCCAATCCAGATAATTTGATTCTGAACCGGGTGAGTTTAAAGGGATAATTGATGGTGTCTTGAGCACCAGATGAGAGTTTTGGCTTTTGTCCATGATTGTCTTTTTTTTTTTAAACGGTATCAACAGTTTACCGGATCCTTCTGTTTTGTTTTAATGGTGCGGCTCTGGGCTCATAACCTGTTGAGCTGAGGAATAACAGAGGTAGATGGTAAAGTAGAAGGATAATGTTTTCATGAGTAGAAAGAAACATACGATGAGAGTGAGAAATGAAAGGAAAACAAAACTTACCTGAGGAATAACAGAGGTAGATGGTAAAGTAGAAGGATAATGTTTTCATGAGTAGAAAGAAACATACGATGAGAGTGAGAAATGAAAGGAAAACAAAACTTACCTGAGGAATAACAGAGGTAGATGGTAAAGTAGAAGGATGAGGAAAGAAATCCTTCTACTTTGCTCGAGCTCTGTCCTCAGGTAGAGATACTAACAATCAGATGTCACAAGTATTGTGACATGGTAAAAATACAATGAGTATTGAATGAAAAAGAAAGAAGTCGCGCGAGTCTAGAGATTGAGTGGGGAGCACATTGACATGTTCAGTGTGTGACACATAGAAGAAAAAGGAAAAAGGAAATGAAAATATAGAATCATAAAGATAACATAAGAAACATAAAGAATAACAAAATGAAGATAGAGATATGAAAACATGGAGATATGTAAATACTCCAACAATGAGGTCATCATGGCTGGTTGTAACAGACAACCAGCCAAGGGGATTGAACAGAAAGGGGCTGGTTCAGCCCTGTAACGGTGGAAACACTGGAATGGACCGGAATAGGCCGGTTGTAAGGGTTCGGGAACTGATTCCATGCGGGCTGATGTAGTCCCAACCAAGTAACAAGGCCAGTAGAGCCTGTAGAGCTCTTTTGGGGCGGAAAATTTGCCTTTTGGCTTGTTGTATCATGGGCTCACAAGAGGCCAATCTTTTGTACTTTCAAATTCATCCAACATATTGCCCCATTGTGAGAGCCCCATTAGCCCATATTGACACCCAGTGTCCAGCATTTCTTTTGATTTAAATACTGCTCATTTGCCTAAGCTAATTGCTGACCATAATTCTAACACATTATCAGTACCATCATCATCATTATTTCCAAGCAATAAAGACCCTTATACCTTACTTTGGACAACCTCAAGGACCTCAATTTTTCAAGAAGATGTCTTATATCCCAGAGTCCAGCTCCACCAAGTTAGTTTTAAATAGTCAGAACTATAATGCTTTGGCTGTCCTTATGGACAGTGAGTTGGATAACATCTTTTGTGGGGATATTATGAAATGAGATGATATTTTGATCAGTTCAGAGGTGGAGAAGAAGGCCTATCATCTTATTCTGAGACACTTGGATGAGCATCATGTAACATGGGTTTCTGATACTCTGTTGGAGGAACAGAAGAGGAAAGGGAGTGTTTAATGGAAAATGCTCAAGTCAAAGTATGCTGGTGACTCTGTTCATCAAAAGGGGATTGCTTTCAATAGATTGTTTAAGTTGAAATTTGGCAACTGTAAACAATTTGTGGGGGAAGCTAGATCTAGTATTGCTAAGTTCAAGTCATCTGTGCTGAACATGGATCCTGAGTGTTTGTCACTCTTAATTCTTCAAAAGCTGCCAAAAGAATATGAGTCCTTGGTCAGGATCATATCTCAGTTGGATCCCCTTTCAGGAGAAGAGGATGTGCTTAGAAGGATTGAAAAGGATGATCTTCAATTCAAGATGAAGGAGAGCACAGGAACTGCTCTGGTGGGCAAGACAGGAAAATCTGGGAAGAAGGCAAAGGCCAAAAAGGATTTATCAAAGGTCTTTTTTTATAATTGTCAGAAGAAGGGGCACTATGCAAAGGATTTCAAGGAGGCCAAGAAGAGGAAGAAATACAAGGAAAGTGAAAAGGAAGACAAATAGGTCAACTTTGCCATGGAAAATGTTGCTATGGTGGCAGTGGATGTTTCAAAGGAACAAGCTGTTGTGGAACAAGTCCCCAACAAGAAGGCTAAAATCAAAGAGGATGAAGAGAGGGACTTGATTGATTATGAAGTATGTAATCTTAAACTTGAAAATGAGAACTTATCAGTGGCTGATAATTCTTCATTCCTTACAGGAGGATTGTTGAAGGAGGATGTTCTTGTTTTGATTGATTCTGGTTGTACAGACCACATGTTTTTTGAGTCAAATTTGTTTTCAAATATTAGAGATTTTGATGGTGTTGTAAATGTTGGCCAAAAAGGAAGAACAATCCAGATTAAGGGGATTGGAAAAGTTATTCTTGCAAATCACATGGGTTTCAAAATAATTTTTGAGAAAGTGTTCTATGTACCAGATTTGCCTTATAACCTTGTGTCTCTTGGAGTGCTCTGGAAAAAGGGTTTCCAGATTTGTTATCTTCAAGAAGATAAGTTTGTTATTGATTTGAATGGGAGAACTATCCTGAGTGGACAAGTTCGGAATAAGTTGCTATGTGCTGACTTGTTAAAGATTTCAGCTCTGAGCACTGTTGCTCACAATAGAAGTGGCCATAAGGTAAAGGACAGCAACTGTGAGGGTTGTACCTTAGGGGCCAAGACCAGGAATTAGTTCTTAAAGAGTAGAGATCACACAGAAGTTCCTAGAGAGGAATGAAGAATGGAATGATTTGATTGCAACAAAGGACCAATAGATGAAGAAGCACAGAGCGTGCTGATGTTGTAGTTACAAGGAAGGAATGAAGAAATGGAATGTGAAAGTTAGGAAATAGGAAGTAAAGTGTATGAATCGGATTGATAGGAAGCCTCACTGCTGGACAGAGCTGGAGATGAGTGGTGACTCAAGTGATTGAGAGTTGATGTTAAGATTGACAAGGGTGAGTTGAGGACAAGGAGATTTGAGGACGACGGGTTGAGTTGGTTGGAATAGGAATGATGAGTTGGTGGAATCAAGGACAATGAGTTGAGGATCAAGGACAAGGAGGAAAATGAGTTGAGGATTGAGGACAAGGGGAATGATTGAGAGCGGGAAAGAAATGGATAGAAGAGTTGACGAAGGGGAGCAGGATTGGATGATGATGAATGAGGATTGGATGGATGGTTGATGAGGAGTGGATTGATGGTAGATGAGGAGCGGATAAATGGTGGATGAGGAGCGGATGATCAAGGATGAGGAATCAGAGAAGGGAAGGAGATCCGAGGTCTTTATTCATGGGATCAGAGAGAGTAGGATTGAGGGTTGTTGAAGCTCATGTCTAGATTTGGAGTATTTGCATTTGAGGTCAGAGCGAGAGCGGGGAAACTCACTCGAGTGAGTCATTCATCTCTCAACAAGGAATTCTCCATTGATTTGACAGGGCCATTTTCACCAGTGTCTCTTGGAGGCGCAAGATACTTCATCAATTTGGTTGATACAGCAAATAATTTTGTTTGGGTAAAACCAATAAGATCAAAGGATCAAACCACAGAGGAGGTTTCATTAATCTTCAAAGTCTGGAAACAGAATGGTTTGATGAGGGAGATCAAGAGGTTTATTACTGATGGAGGGGGTGAGTTTGTGAGTAAATATTTTGAGAAAATATTGAATGATTATGGTATCACCCATATAGTTACTACTGCTAGTACTCCACAAAACAATGGAATAGTTGAGAGGATGAATAGGACTTTATTGGAAAGAGTCAGAACTATTATGGCTCAATCTGGTCTACCAAAGTTTTTATGGGCTGAGTTGGTGTGCACAGTGTTTCTGTTGCACAATATTGTAAGTGTTAATGGGAAGTGTCCTCATTATCAGTTTTGGAAGTTGTACCCCAAAACATCACACCTAAGAACAATTGGTTGCTTGGTGTATTATAGTGTCCAACATAATGAGATGGTTGGAAAGTTAAATCCTAGAGCCAGAACAGGGGCACTTGTGGGCTATGACTTAATAAGTAAGTCATACAGGAATTATTGTCCAGGGACAAGAAAGGTTATCCGTAGTAGGGATGTAAAATTTGAAGAAAGTACCTTTCCACTCAAAAGGGATGAACCTAGTGCTGTTCAGGAATCACAGCAGGAAATAGCATTGGAGCCTATTTCCCCAGCAGAGGCTGGAGAGAATATCATTAGTGATGATATTGAGGTGGCAGACGTGCCACAGGAGGGTTCAGTACCCACTTCAGGGGAGTCTGTGGAATCAGAACCTGATGAGCCTCCACCTCCAGTTAGAAGGAGTGGCAGGATGAGAATGCCTATTGATAGGTACGGGGAATGGAAGTCCCATTATGCTTCTGCGGAATATGAGGAAGATACACTTCAGGAACAGTGTATGCTTAATTAGATTCTACAGTTGAGTTCAGAAATGGGTAATAGAGTTAACCCAAATAGCTTTGGCCAAGCTATGAATTCTGATGAGAGAGCCAATTCTAAGACAGCTATTTTTGAGGAATTTGATTCTCTAGAGAATAATAGTGTGTTTGAAGTGGTTAAGCGGGTTTCAGTTCCAAAGGGAAAGACCATTTTTGGGTCTAGATTAGTGTTAACAAAGAAGTTTGATACTAATGGAGTTTTGAAGAGGTTCAAGGCTAGATGCGTTCCACAGGGCTTCAAACAGAGAGAGGGTATTGATTACAAGGAGGCTTTCTCACCAAATGGAAGGCTGTCCATCTTCAGGTAAATCATTGCTTTGGCAGTGGAGTTGGGTGAAGAAATCAGACAGGCTTATTTTGTGACTGCATACTTGAATGCAAAACTTGGAGAGGAAAAGACTGTTTATATGTCAATTACTGATGGTTTCAAGGAATGGCTGGTCAAGACCAAGCCAGAAACTATGAAGAAAATCTGTGTGAGAAGTTTCCTCTCAGCAGATAAAGGGGAGTATGTCCTCAAGCTGTGTAGATCCCTGTTTGGATTGAAGCAAGCAGCTAGGTCATGGTATAATACTATGAGCATGAAACTGATAGAGATTGGTTTCAAAAAAAGTTTGGCTGACCCTTGTCTCTTTGTGAGAAAGGATGCAATTTTGTTTGTATGGGTCAATGAAATTATCATTATTGGGAATGGTAAGGAGAGAGTCATGGAGACACTCAAAAAGGAGTTCAAGATAAAAGATCTTGGTCTGGAACAGCGGGTTCTGGGAATGAAAATTAGTAAGAGCAAGAATGGGATCAGGTTGGATCAGAACCATTATGTGTCAGCTCTACTTAAGCAGTATGGCTTAGAAGATGCAAAGGAGTTTGGTACTCCAATGCAGTCTAACATTTGGTTAGAAAAGTCTACAGATGAAGAGCATCTAGAGTTTGTTCAATCCGGGAATGATTATAGATCAGCTATTGGATTTTTGAATTATTTGGGGCAGTGTACAAGGCCAGATATTACTTATGCGGGGATTCTGTCACAACACTTAGAGTAACCATGCATGAGGCATTGGTCAGCTTTTAAGAGAGTTATGAGGTATCTTAAAGGAACAAGCAGTCTGGGACTGCAGTTTTCAAAGTCATCAAAATGTGACTTGGTTGGGTATTCTGATGCAAGTTGGGCATATGGTAACAATAGGGAATCAAAAAGTGGTTTTGTATTCTTCTTAGGAAAGAATCTAGTGTCTTGGATGTCTAAAAAGGTGTCAGCAATAAGTCTTTTTTCAACAGAAGCAGAGTACAGAGCCTACTTGTCAGCTTCAAAGGAAGAAAAATGGTTGAGAAAGGTCTTAGAGGATACTCATAAACCACAAGGGTTTGGGTTGTTGTATTCTGATAACCAGAGTGCCTTTGCGTTGGCAGAAAATCAAGTGTTTGATTCTAGAACAAAACATATTGATGTTCATTATAACTATATACGGGATGCAGTTAACTGCAAAGAGATAGTGTTACGGTACATGCCTACTGGGGCAATGATTGCAGATATCTTAACTAAGGCGTTAGATAGGAACAAACATGAAGGTTTTGTGTCCAGTATGCGTATGGCATCCCTTTTGGATTAAGGGGGTTTGTTAAAATGCGGATGCACTCAGGTAATGTGCATAGGAGTGTGTAATCCAAATGGGATGCAAAAATGGGCCTCCACGGCCCATTGGACATCATGTGGGCCACGTGGGCCTATGTGGGTGTTATTGGTTTTGGGCATTTGGGCGCCAAAACATGTTTTTACGGTCTTTTGGGACACAGGCCCTCATGGGCCCGCCAGGGTGGATTGGCCACCCAAGCCAGATGGGCTTATTTGGGCATAAAAGGACCCAAGCTTTATTATGGACATAATTGGCCAGACGGGATGGCCCGCCAAAGTATGTAATTCTCACAATTTGGGCTTGGGGCGGCCCATTGGGGCTGCCGCCCCTGTCGCGGCCCGCGTCTCAGCCCGTTCGGGGCCACCTGTGTTCCTCGGTATGGCCCATGTGGGGCCCAACGGCCCTCGAGGGGCTGTTGCGCGGTCAAGGGATCCCACGCGGTGGGATGCTGCACGGGCCTGGCTGGTCGGGCCCGGCAACCAGCACCGCGGAGCCGGGGCTTGCGGCCCCGGTTTGCTCCCCCTCCCCTTGCTCGCCGTTGCAAGGGGGATGGGGGCGAGCTGGCTGGGTTGAACCAGCCAGCAACCGGCCGCAACAGTGCGGTTGGTCAGGGCAGGGGGGACCTGACCACCCCCTTGCGCAAGGAGGTGGTGGCACCTGCCTCAAGCGTAGCAACCGGCAGGTGGGGGGAATTCATCACCTCTCCACCATCAAGCCTCTGAAGCAACCAAGCAGGGGGGCTCTCCCCCCCCTTTACCAAGGGGGAGGAGCAATGGGCCTGGGGGGACCTGATCACCTCCCAGGCCAACTTTCTTGACGACGCTCTGGGGGTATTGACCCCCAGGGCCCCTGGTGAGGGGATTTGACCACCCCCAACAGGGATTTGAGAGAAAGAGGGGGGGGGACAGCATGTCCGCTGGTCACACCCCCCCATGTGAGTCTGAGACCGGACCCAGGTGTGCCCTGGGTCCCACCTGGCCCATTTGAGGGGCCAGGGGCTGGCTGCATGAGGCAACCAGCCTGTAAACAACGTAATGAGGTCATCATGGCTGGTTGTAACGGACAACCAGCCAAGGGGATTGAACAGAAAGGGGCTGGTTTAGCCCCGTAACGGTGGAAACACTGGAATGGACCGGAATAGGCCGGTCATAAGGGTTCAGGAACTGACGCTATGCGGACTGATGTAGTCCCAACCAAGTAACAAGGCCAGTAAAGCCTATAGAGCTCTTTTGGGGCGGAAAATTTGCCTTTTGGCTTGTTGTATCCTGGGATCACAAGAGGCCAATCTTTTGTACTTAAGGAGCTCTTCTCCCTGCTGTTTCCCTTCATTCATTCATCATTCCAATCAAATTCATCCAGCATATTGCCCCATTGTGAGAGCCCCATTAGCCCATATTGACACCCAGTGTCCAGCATTTCTTTTGCTTTAAATACTGCTCATTTTCCTAAGCTAATTGCTGGCCATAATTCTAACAGCATGTTTCCTGGTTGTGAGCAACTGCCTGTTGTACTGATTGTCCTACACCGCTGATTCCGCTGTGGTCAGGTCTATGCCATGGCCTGGTCTGATCTATGCGTGGTTAGATGTATCTCAGTGCCTTGGTAATCCCTCAAGGGACTCATTGGTCCATTGAAGCACGGTTTACTGGAAGAGTTTCCACTTACCTGTCATTCTTTGCACTTAAGGATTATTGTCTTCACCACTTTGACATGTCCTCTCCTCAGTACCATCTACCTCAGTCTAAAAGTGTGACACAAATAAAAGCACAACATCAATGGTGCAATCCGCTATTTCCTCTGGCTTGCGCTGACCTTCCAATCTTGGCGACCAACTCAGTATATACTTGCAAACTTGGCGGTTAACTCCATACCGGTTGGCCATCCATTATGAGATCCAATCTCCTTCCCTGGCCAATCAACAGCCTTGGACTTCCATCTTTGGTCATGCATTGTTTGTTAGTTCGCATCTACGTCTAACCAAGCCATCACTACTGTATAGTTTGCAATTGGACTAGTCCCTACCCTGCATACACTATTACCTCTCATTCGCATTACCTTCAACATCACTCGCTCTTATCCCAATTTGTCATGCAATTGTACGCTCAGATTCTATTGTCTCACACTTACGCTAAGACCTCGGATCTATACCACTGCTTCATTTCCTATTCCGTTTCTGTCATTCATTGCCTCACCGCTTCACCTGTAGTTAGCTCATCACCAGGTTGTATCTAGTCACTTTGGATTACCTTATAAGGGCTATCCCCTTGCCTGATGATTGTATCCTCAGTTAGTTAATTTCATACGTTCTTGCATTTTGCTGCAACCTAGTTATCACATTGGACTCAGGTTGAGTTTCCTTCTTTGGAACACATTCCATTCATCTCGCCGTTTGTTGAGTGGCATAACCAAGTTTGCACTTTGCAACTGGGTCTTGCTATTCGCACTTGCCCTTGCACTTGGTATTCCTTTGCGCTCACAATCATCTAATAATTGCCCTATAGTACGTGAGGTGGTCGTGTGACATTACCCAGCAGAACTGGCTTCTCTTAGGAGCATACGGCTTGGCTATTGAGGGAGGTACCAAGGCAAAGAGCCCCTTGCTCTGACACTCATTCATCATTATGTCCTCAAAAAGTGATATTAGCATCAGCCTTTACAAGCATATTTTGACCATTGGGAAGCAAGCGTCCTTATAATCATAATTGGTAGTACACTTGTCATGCACATGAGAGACCTGGGTTCAATTGCCAGAGTATACATGTTGTTTTCACATTCTTACATTTGTATCTTGAAGGGACCCATGCCCTTGTGTATGTTACCATGCATTCAATTTCATCCAATAGCCCAGAAGCATGAAATGCTGAAACACAAGATTTCTTTGTTGTCTGTATAAAGGCAAAATTTGATATACTCACCTCCCCCAAGGTAGTAGATTATTCAACTGAAATGGTTTGTTTATATATGAGATTTATGGCATGTGTTGTTGTGTAAGTACATATTCTAGGATGTTCTTGTGTTATGTAGTATTGTATATGAATTTATATCACATATTCATAATATTACCTCTTTATAACAAACAATTGCTTTCACAAAGGAAATCAGAGAAAAAAAATAGAAGAAAAGAAGGAAAAGAAATTGCAGTTTATCAAAAGAAACATGTGAAAAAGTTCAATTTTTTATTCTGAACCAATGCCTCTGTGTGTGAATATCATTCAGTTGCTTGAATCCTTGAACCCAGAATAACTCCAAGGCTTGTATTCCAGAAGCTTTTTTGAATAAAATGAAATATTTTCTCAATCTGTCTTGTTCTCTTTGTTGGAGCTTATTGAGTCACAACTAACTAGGGACCAAATAAAACCTGAGAAAACCTAATATCTCGCGCTTCAAACTTGTGCATGTGCACAAATTAGGTTTCCTTGAAGCCTGTACCTAGCTCTATAATAAACCATTGTACTAACTTCATTTTCTTTTCCTCACTTTTGTTTGTCTCTCTTTCCCTTCTGATACCTCCAAATAGGTATCTAACCATCTCTCTCTCTCTTGTGCTTGATCCTCTGTACCATCATCTGCTCTCTTACATCTCACACTTGCTTATCCCACTTTTCAGGTTATGAGCCCAGTTGCAAACATAAGCTGTGAATGTAGTAGGACAAGGATTTGAGCATTGAAGAACTACCCCTAGTACTGCGCTGGCCAGATCTCAATTGAAATGACTGGAACATGTCAATCCTATCATTCCCCCTTCTCTTGCAAGTACAAGCTCAAGCTCCAAGTATCATTCATCCAGTGACTCTCATTCATCAGGAGAAACAGTACAAGATCAGTTTCTCCAAAATTGCCTTCCCTATAATTTTCCTCCTATCTTAACCATGGTAGAAACTGGCAATGCTAGGTGACTTCCATTTGAGAAATTGGTTGGACCAAACAAATTTTCCAGTTGGAAAAACAATGTACTGGTAGGAATTGTATTTAACAATATTGACTCTGTTGGTCTTCAACACATAGATGAAGCAAACCCTGATATAAACCTAAAAAAGAAGTTTGCCATGAATTTCATCTGTCTTCACTTGGACCAACAGAAATTTACCCAATTTTTCAAAAATGCTGCTGCCTAAAAAACCTAATGATCTATGGGGCTCTATTTGAAACCACTATGCAACAGAATAACTTGAAAATGCTGTAAATAAAATAGATTTACTATAAGCAATTCCCTTCTCCAACTGTAATATCCAATATACCATCAACCAGTTTAGGAAAATATTCAATCTTTTTCCAAAAGTCTCTGACAAAAATATTGATTGCACTACAATAGAAAGCCTTTGGGTCATTATCATTCTTAAGCCCCTCCCTCATTCTTTGGTGGTAGTGCCATCCCTTCAATTTTCTCAATAAAAAGGAAAGAAAATCTTGATTGCACTGCAATAGAAACCCTTTGGGTCATTATCATCCTTAAGCCCCTCCCTCCTTCTTTGGTGTTAGTGCCATCCCTTCAATTTTCTCAATAAAAAGGAAAGAAGGCCAAAATTCCCATTGACATCTTCCCCAGAAACCTAGAACAAGAAATACAACAACATAAATTTGACTCAATCAAGTTACCCAATTCTCAGCTCTTACAGTCACCAAATACTTTTCTGATGCACTACCAAGCAAAAATCATAAAAACCACCAATTTTTCAAAAGAGTGATGTTAAATTGATGGCTCCAACCGTGTGGCAGTTGTGTAGGGCCCTACATGGCTCAAATGAGCCATGGGGCCCAAGGACAACTACAAAGGGCCGTTTCAAACACGCAAAACCCCCAGGGGGTTGTGTAGGAGCCGTGTTTGGGGGTGCACAACCCCCCTGAAGTTGTTCCAGAATTTTGGGCACCCCCTGGACCACACTTGGGTTCTGTTAACCCAAATTTGGGATTAAAGCATACTTTGTGGGACTGTTGTTCCACACCTAGCAATCCCAAAGAGACATTAAAGTGAAACCCAAGTGAAATTAAAGTGAAAACTGAAATTCTAAATCATATAAAAATCTGCAAACAATTCTTTCTCAACTCAAAAGTGAGAAAACTTTGTTTGATCAATTGAAAGTTGGATTGAATACTGAAGTATAGCATTGCATTCTTTTGCATGGGAACAGTGGCAAGCCCTCCTTCTTCTGAAATAGCTGCGTGGAAGGTCTACATTGATAGTGCCATCAACAAAGCTTTGGAGAAAGAAAAAAAGGAGTCGGGTAATGAAAAATTTGAATCCCCAATTGCATCCTCATCAAGGGTGACAAGTGAGGACCAAAATGATTTACAAATGGAAATTAACGCTGGTGGGGAGTAACATTTTATGTTACTGGTCTGTGCCACATTTAATTTGATTGAAACTGATGGAGTGCATGCCATCAATAGAACCATGTAACTATGGCAGATCCACTTGACCTGCCTCCCTTGAGAGCTTTTCCTACTAGGGAAGAGGAAAAAAAATATTTCCAAACATGGGCAATGAAGCAATGTTAGGCTACAACAGTTTTCAACTCAAAGCGTGACCAATATGTGGATTTATCATGTGATAGACATGGTTCCTATTCAGGAAATCTTCTATCCAAACGGTCTAGACAAACTCACACAAGGAAGGTTGGGTGCAAGTTTTTAATTGATGCAAGTTGCACAAAGGCAGACCCCTTGTGGTGCCTCTCCTGCAAAGAAACCCAACATAACCATCAATCATCTGAAAATCCCTCTGTGCATCCTCAACTGAGGAGAATCTTGGGGGTGGCCTTAGATAATCTAGTAGAAGGCATGAATGATGGGATCAATACATTACAACTGAAGAGAAAATTGAGCAAGATTGATGGGCGGGATTATGTTGATTACCAAACAATCTATAACACTAAGCAGAAGGTCACACTTGCAGAACTAAAGGGAAAAAGTGTTATGGAGGTACTATATGAACAGTTTGAAGAAAAAAGTTGGATTCAATGTTCAAAGTCCAGTGGAGAGGGTCACTTGGAGGCCCTGTACTTAGCACATCCAGAGGCAGTAAAGCTTTCAAAACAATTTCATCATATTGCTATGTTGGATTGTACTTATAATAAGACAAATAAGTACAAAAAAAAACTATTGCATGTTGTAGGAATGACAGCCAATTGCAAAACCTTCACAAAAGCTCTTTTTTTTATAACAAAAGAAATGTTTGAGTTCTACAGTTGGCCTGTAAATGCATTAAAGGAGTTAGCTTATGATCCTGAGAGACTTCCAAAAGTCTTTGTGACAGACTGTTGAAAAGCACTGATTTGTGATATTGAATCTAGTTTCCCTGAGTCATCAAGAAAATGTTGCACTTGGCAATTTTCTAAAAACATACAAGCAAACTGTGAAGTGCGCTTTGTTAATGACATTGAAGAATGGAAAAGCTTTATGACTCTGTGGGCAAAGTATGGGGCCTCAAAGACCAAGGAGAAGGCAGAGGTCAATGATGCAGAACCCAGAGTAGGTCCAAATTACTGCTTCTTATTCTTACTAGTTTTGGTTTCTGACCTTTTGACTTGTATATTGTTTCTTGAAAGACTATGAGGATGTACTCAAGTATATGGAAAATAACATTTTCCATATCAAAGAGACGTTTGTAACAGCGTGCACTTGTATCAACCCAGATTTTGGAAACAAAACAACTTCTTGGGTTGAAGGGGCCCATGCAACTCTCAAACAATTCCTTGCAAACTCTTTGGGAAACCTGTTGGATGTTTTGAAAAGCCTTGACGGAAAAGTTTCAAATCAAATCAAATCAGTTCATGCATCACTTTATAACTCTCAAATTAAGTTAGGGACAGTTCTTCCTCCTGAACTGTTACCATTG
This sequence comes from Puccinia polysora, assembly GCA_025617555.3. NCBI lineage: Eukaryota > Fungi > Basidiomycota > Pucciniomycetes > Pucciniales > Pucciniaceae > Puccinia > Puccinia polysora. The sequence goes on from CM062620.1 coordinate 6,741,107, forward strand.
GGTTACAAATTGTCTTTAGAGGCAATCCATCTTGTTAGGGAAGAATTTGAGAATTTCAAATGTGATCATGATGGCAAAGTCTGCACCAAGTCATATTTCAAGAAAATGGGTTTGCCCTGTTCTCACCAAATAGGTGACTGTCTAGCATTCAGAGGATCCGTGGTACCCAAAGATGTTCATCCTAATTGGAGGTTTGACTATGACCCTTGCAGTTCTAGTTCTGTAAGTTGGCTTAAGTTGGATTTTTCAATTAACTATGTGATTAATGCTTTTTGATTAATGAATCCTAATTCACTAATGGTTGATCCTTTTGAATTTCTCCAGTTCAATGTTGATGAAATGCTAAGCATTACTCAGTTACGTGAAAATTTCAATGCAATTATCTTGGAATCTCCAGATCATGAGCAAAGCAGACTATTGAAGTATATCATTCAGAAGATTACAAAATATTGATCAAAGCCAAGAATTGAACCTAAAGTCTTACAATCAAGTAAGTGCAGGCCAAAATTGACAGATACCGGGAAAGAACCATCTTGGTTTGAGCTTGTTGAAAAAAAACTCAAGGGGGAAAAAGGAACTAGAAGGGCTCCAAACAAGAAAAGAAATAAGATTGTAAGTCTTTTCTTTTGGGATATTTTCATTTTTTTGGTTTCATGAACTTAGTTAATAAATAATGATGAATTGTTAGTCAAAGTTGGAACAATCTGAATCTTAATTTCATAGTTCAGAGGAAGAGACTTAAAGTGAATCAGGATCACTTAATTTGGAATCAGAATCCTCTTCAGAGGAAGAGAACATGCAGCAAAGCTCAACCAGAATCTCATCTTTGGTTAGTATTCATTTCATTGATCCAATTAAAGAAATGAATACTAAGTTAGTTTTAATGATAGGAACCAAATGTGAAATACCTCAATCAAATACACAAGAAATTCCATAAGTTCTTGGATGAGGTTTGGGATCCAATTGGAGATGGGAATTTATCACACAACCATCCCACGTACTATAGGGAAATCTTGGATGATTGTGAGTGCAAAAGGAAAGCTGAGTGCAAAAGCAAGTGCAAGGTAGTAAGGGCTAACTGCAAAGTGCAAAATTCTGGTGGAGTAACTTAACACACAGCTAGAGGGATGAATGTTCCAATGGAAGGAAACCAAACCCAAGCACAATGTGATGACTGGATTTAGCAAATTCAAGAACGTATGAAATTAACTAACTGAGGAAACAAACCCCAGGCAAGCGGAGTAGCCTTTATAAGGTAATCCAAAATGACTAGATACAACCTGATGGATGGTCAACTACAGTTTTGAGCAATGAGGCAATGAATGACATGGAAAGAGCATAAAATGAAATAAAAGTATGAATTTTTTCCAAGGTCTTAGCATAATTGCAAGACAATAGGCGACAAATGTGTTGGGATGTAACAGTTGAGAAATGAGGGAGTGAAGTCACAAGCAATGCAAATATGAAGTTGTATTTTATGCAGGGTAAGGGACTAGTCCATTTGCAAACTATACAGTTGAGGTGGCTAATTGAATAGCGTGGGTGCAAACTAGCAAGAGCATGTGACGAGAAATGGGAACCCAAGGGTTATTGATACCCAGGGTGAAAAGGCGCAGCCCAAATGAATGGTTGACCAAGGTAGAGTTGACTGAAAGGTTTGCAAGTGGATGCTGAGTCAGTTGCCAAAAATGGAAGGTTTTTATGCCTGCCAGAGTTGATAAGCATAAAGCACCATTGATGTTGTGCTTCTAGTTTTTAACGCTTATGGACTGAGGTAGATTGGATTGAGGAAAAGGGTATGTCAAAGTGGGAGAACAATAACCCTGAAGCTTGAAGCGTGACAGTTGCCCAGGTATAAAGACGCAAGCTCCTGCAAGTGTTCAAACAGTTTTCCTATCAATTCCCAAGTTGTTACAATTACGTTTTACCCATCACTCATTACTTATTTGCTTTAAATAGATTTATAATTAATTATTTCATCATTGTCATTCTGCCGTTGCAACAACTGCATTCAAAAAAACAAGTGATGTGTCCCTAGTACAGCCAGGCAAGGTATCCAAGACAAGTGCAAAAAATGCCGTTTGCGGTTTCTTGTACATTCCCTATAAGCAGCAAGCCGCTGGTAGATGTCCCAGCTGTGTCCAGAAGTGAGGTGCAAAGTCAAAGGTCTGCGCCACAAGTCAACTATCATATACCGCCAGTGCCGGAGATTGAGTTCTTAGGTATTTGGAACCCTGGTAATTCAAGGCTTAGAGACTAACAATAAAATAAATAAAAGAAGGAGAAATGGAACTAATATAATCTTTGTTGATGTAGTACTTCCACAATTCCAATGATATACCACCAATACAACTCCCCGGCCACCGCCATATACTGGGTTGATTGGGTTGGAAGTGCAAAGTGAGGTGCAAGCCAAAGAAACGCAGACAATCAAAGAGGCAAGGGAAGAAGGAATGGCTGAAAGGGAGGTGGAAACGGAGCAAAGGGAGGGAAATGAGGAGGAAGTAAACGGAATAGAAGGAAGAAGTGGAATAGAACGGGAGGTTGAGCAATGGGATGGAACGGAAAGAGATGAGGTGGAAGGCCAGAATGAGGGGAAACTAGTGCAAGTTGAAGGACTGATCAAAACCAATGCCAGAAAATTGACTGGCAATGTTGGAGAAAGTTCTTCAAAGGGCTGAAGGAAGAGAGCTCAAGAGGAACTCATGGAGGAAGGTGGATGGAATACCTGACTGGAGAGAGTTTGGACTGCATAGTGTGAGGAAATCTTTGAAAGACATCTGGTGACACAAGTGATGATCTTGCAAAGATTTTCTTCTTTGGTGGACAACCAAGATTTGGAAGAGTTTAGGTTGATGGTGGAAGAATTGAATGAGAATTGAAAGGAAGCTGAAAGAGAAATAAAGGATAATTTTTAAAAATGTATTTTGTAATTATATATATTATTTTTATTATTTTATTATTTTATTATTTTATTATTTTATTATTTTATTATTTTATTATTTTATTATTTTATTATTTTATTATTTTATTATTTTATTATTTTATTATTTTATTATTTTATTATTTTATTATTTTATTATTTTATTATTTTATTATTTTATTATTTTATTATTTTATTATTTTATTATTTTATTATTTTATTATTTTATTATTTTATTATTTTATTATTTTATTATTTTATTATTTTATTATTTTATTATTTTATTATTTTATTATTTTATTATTTTATTATTTTATTATTTTATTATTTTATTATTTTATTATTTTATTATTTTATTATTTTATTATTTTATTATTTTATTATTTTATTATTTTATTATTTTATTATTTTATTATTTTATTATTTTATTATTTTATTATTTTATTATTTTATTATTTTATTATTTTATTATTTTATTATTTTATTATTTTATTATTTTATTATTTTATTATTTTATTATTTTATTATTTTATTATTTTATTATTTTATTATTTTATTATTTTATTATTTTATTATTTTATTATTTTATTATTTTATTATTTTATTATTTTATTATTTTATTATTTTATTATTTTATTATTTTATTATTTTATTATTTTATTATTTTATTATTTTATTATTTTATTATTTTATTATTTTATTATTTTATTATTTTATTATTTTATTATTTTATTATTTTATTATTTTATTATTTTATTATTTTATTATTTTATTATTTTATTATTTTATTATTTTATTATTTTATTATTTTATTATTTTATTATTTTATTATTTTATTATTTTATTATTTCATTATTTTATTATTTTATTATTTTATTATATATATATATATATATTTTAAGGAAAATAGGATTTTGATTTTGAAATAAAATGTGAAGGGATAAAATTTGTGAAAAGAAAAAGGGGGTGGTTCTGAGAAAGGGAAAGGAAATGAAATAAGGAAATGGGATGAGATCAATGGGAAGGAATGGGATGGAAGTGTGGAATGGGATGGAAGAAATGGAATGGAATGGGAGCTACGATTGGTGAGTTTTGCAAGGGTAACTTGCATGGAAGTCTCAAACCAAATTGGTAGAGTTGCAAAGGTGATGGGCTGGTTCCCACAAGGTGCAATCTTTGTTGGACTGGAAGCCAGTCCATTGAACAAGTGATTGAAGCTTTCCTTTGCATAACCTGGAATTTAGGATATGGCTTACTTCCCACTTTAACTGATTGTGGAATTGGACCGGTTCAGGAGGGGGATGAGTCTTGCCTGGGTATAGGAATCAAGCTGGCTCTAGGAGAGACACGTGAAAAACCGGATGGATACCTTTCCATTTTGCAGGTAAGGTAAGTCTAAAGGCATTAGGGGAGACAATTGATTCAACTTTGAAGGGGCCAAGCTTTCTTTCAGAGATTTTAAAAGTTGGGAAAATACTGGGAATATTGCAAGCATTGAGCCATACCCAATCTCCTACTGCAAAGGTTGGGGCCAAAGTGCAAAGTCAATCTTCTTGTTCCTTGTAGTGCTGGTTTGTTTCTTTGAGGTTGATTTCAAGTTTCAATTGAAGGGATTTGTCATAATTTGCACAAATGCAAAACAAGTGCGAGGAAAGGCCTTAACCAAAAGGCTATGAGACTTGATGAAAGCCAGTCCACTTTGCAGTTGTTATGGTGTCACATACCACCGTGTGACAGTAACCCCAGGTTTAAGCACACTTTGTCCCAAAGTGTGTATGGCTGGTGGCACTAACCCACTTTGAAGTTGTGGGGCCATATTCAGACACACTCCTGAATGCCAGAAGTAGCCACCAAGAATTGGGAGTCTTGCTGTTGACAGGAAAAAAACCCAACAATTGTCACAGGAGCAAGCCAACCCTAAAACTTGTCCTGATTGCAAATTGAACCTGCAACAGGGTTATCCAGTCTACTGTCATACTTTGCACAACTACAAACCAAGTGCAAGGCAAGGCCTTAACCAAAAGGCTATGGGACTGGATGAAAGACAGTCCACTTTGCAGTTGTTATGGTGTCACATACCATCATGTGACAGGATTGAATGTGGTTAAGGGAATTGGTGGCAGGTTGAGAAGGTGCTACATGAAGGGAAGAGAAAGTTGGATTTCTACCATAAAGATTCTGGAAGGGAAACTGCTTGGTTGAGGAATGAGTTGAGTTGTTTTAGGAAAATTTGGCTAATGGAAGCCATTGTGACCAGTTGTCCTGTTGGTAGGAGACATACATTTGAAGATACTGATTGAGGATCTGATTGATTTGCTCATGATAAGATATGCTAAATTTCCTTATGACATAGAACCAGAAGACTGAAAGGGGAAAACAAGTAACATGAGAATCAAGAGAATAAGGAGAATGAGGATCACAAAAAGAAAGAATCAATAGAAAGAATCCTACGCCAGAAACCAATAGACTGATGGGGGTGAATGGCAGGATTCGAATCAGGTATTTTACGGAAGGCTTGAGTCAGAGGTTAGAGCTGATTGAAGAGGTCTGAGAATTAGATGCCAGATATGAAGCAGAAACTGGTAGAGTGGAGTCTTACCAGGCAGAGAGAGCAAGATTGAAGAAAAAAAGAGTTCAACAAGAATTAGATGGTTGCAGTACGCAATGTGAAGGAGATAGATAAGGGTGGTTGATTGAGAAGATCAAGAGTGGTTGAGATGAAGTGATATGGGTTGAGAGGTTAATGAAGATCATTCAATAGTAATAAAGAAACAAAGATAGAAAAATATATGAAGAAGAAAAAGAAACAAGACAGGAGAGGAGAAATAGACAAGGTCAAAAGAAGAGTCTCCCCGCAGTCCAGGCGCAGTAGGTGAGAGGAGCGCGCGGGGAAGGATGAGACGCGTGAACATCAGATGATGTGAACGGTGCGGGATCTCAGGGATCTCAACACCCCTCGTGACTGGTAAGACCACAACTTGCAGGGGATTCAGGGGAAATTTTGGTAAAGACTTTATCTTGTAATAGCTTGATGCAACTGATTGAGGAGGATTTGGTCAAGGAGTTGGCAATCATTTCCTCAGTAGAATTTAAGATCAGATCAAACAGGGAGAGATTGAAGTCTTCTCGTAATCCTTTAGTTTTGATGTTGATGTGACGTGACTTGGAGTGAGAGCCAAATCTTTTAATTTTATCTTCAAGACCTTTATTTTCTATATAAATTTGCGGTTTAATTATAGCTTTGCGATAAATCTCACTAACTAGATGCGTGATCCACTTAAGTTCCAGATAAAAGTCAAGTAGGGTGTTGAGTTCAGATTCTGTAGAGGAATATGTGATATTTCTTTTTCTAGATGAGTTCCAAACTATCGGACTGCCGTAATGGAAGAGGATATATCCGGTCTGAGACTTTTGAAAGATAGGGTCATCACCCCATGTAGCGTTGCTATAGCTAGAGATGATTGCTTGAGAAGGGTCAAATTTAATAGTTAGTTTGTAATTTCGAGTGGTTTTAAGGTACTTCCAGACCTTTTGTACTTCCCTCCAGTGAGTCATGCCGGGCTTAGTGTTGTACCTTGCTAGGCTGGACACCGCGAACAAAATATTCTGTCTGGTGTACTGAGATAAATGATTGAGGAGTCCAACGGCGGAGCAATAGTTAATGTTTAATTGTCAAAATTAATTATGGTCCTCATCGGTTGCAGGTTCAAGATGTAAATTCTGAGTCAGCGGCAAATAAGTATCTTTGCAGTTTGCAAGTCCAAGTTCTTCTAAGCCCTGATCTATATGATTGGGTTGGCTTAAGAGAATAGTATCTCCTTTAACTTCCATAAGCATACCAAGGATTGTATTTGGAGGATGGCACAATGAGTTGAGAAAAAAATTCAAAAAATTCTTAGCAAAGAAATCCCTTTGTCCAATGTGGATGAGATCATCTACATGGAAATACAGGATCTCTTGAGATTTGGAGTTGAGGTAGAGGCATGGATCACTGGTTGACTCATGGAAACCTTGGGATTTAATCCAGGTAGTGAGTGTTTCGGACCAGTTCTTTGGGGAATGACAAAGACCGTATAAAGATGTTTTTAATTTTAAGTATGGAGCTTTCCGGTGTGATCCTTCTGGAGTTTTGATTATCACAACTTCATTCAATGGGGCATGGAGAAATGCCCCTTTAAAGTCGAACTGGGTGAAGATCATCTTGTTCTTTAGCCCGTACAGCAACGCAAGTCGTAAGGAGCCAGGTTTCTTCAAAGTTGACACCATGTATCTGATCAAAGCCCTGGACACATAATCTAGCCTTATATTTCACGGGTTTGCCATGACAATTCTCTTTGACTTTAAACCCCCACGTCGTATTCAGTATGTTATTTGGTGTACCATGGTATTCTTCCCATACCTCTTGGGATTCTATAGAGTTAAGTTCATCCTCCAAAGCTTTCTTCCACTTTGGCCACTCAGAACATTTATGTGCCGCTTTGTAAGACGGCGGTTTGTAGTAATGATGGAACCCATATCTTTGAGGTTTTCGAGTCTCTTGCTTGGGTCTAGAATAATGGTTGGATGTTTCTGGTTCTGGGGCAGAGTAGGGAAGTTCTGGAGGAGGAGAAGGAGAAGATGGGAGTTTGAGTTCGGCAATATCTGAGTTAGATTCAGAAGAATCCGTTTTGGTTTCTCTAAGCTGATATTGTTTGTCTTTCATGGAGAAGTCCGAGTCGTTTGAATCCATGTTGGCTGGAGAAAAAATGTCGAGACCCGGGGATTCTAGGAAAGGAAAATTGTTGAGTTGGGACTTGAGGAATTTAACATGTTTAGTTTTGAAAATAGCTCCCAAGGAATTAAGAATGAGATAGGAGTGAAATGTGGGGTTGAACCCAATCAAAACACCTTCTAGGCCCTTTTTGTCGAATTTCCTCCCTTTCTGAGCACAATTCGCAAGGTAGATTACAGCAGAACCTACGGGTTTCAAGTAATTAGCAGGGAGGTTCTTACCAAACATGATTTCCCAGGGAGAAAGTTGTTTACCTTCTCTGGGGATTTGATTGAGCATGAAGCAACAGCTTCTCGTTATGACGTGCCAATAATTCTTTGGTAGTCTTGACAAGGAAAAGGTTGTGCGGGCTGATTCAATTATAGTCCTATTTTCTCTTTCAGCTTGTCCATTGTGTTGAGCATGATAGGGTTCAGATGTTCTCAATTTGATTTGTTTGGTTTTTGCGAACTCTATGAGAGTTGAGTTTGTGAATTTGGTTCCCTTATCCAAGAATATCTCCAAAGGGTAATATCCTATTTGTTTATATTTGGTCTCGAGTATTTCAATGATGATTTTGGGAGTTTTGTCCTTGGAGTTGAGAGGAAAAGCAGCGAGATAGCCAGAGAAATTGTCTGCTAGCGTCAGAATAGAGTGCTGGCCCGCTTTGGATTGTGGAGTGATAGGACCAATCAAATCCAAATGGATTTGGTCAAGAGACTTAGTGGCAGGAGAAGAAACATTAGAGAAAGGAGATCTTGTGATTTTGCTTCGGACACAACTTTCGCATTGGAATCAATCAATCTCTTCATTTGTGAACAAATTTTTAAGGATAGGTTTTAGAAAAGAAATTGATGCATGTCCATACATTTTGTGTATGTCCATTAGAGAGAGGGATTCTTGCATTGGTGGCATGGAAGATTGGTTCAATAAATTCACCACTTGATCTTGGCCTGCAGAGCGTGGTTTTTTGACAACAAACAAACTATCTCGAATCAGCCCTTTGAGAACAATTTGATCCCCTTGGGTAACCGTGAAACAGTCTAGTCTTTGAGTGAGCAAGAAACCTTTTTGAGCCAAGAGTCCAGGGCTGATCAGATTCACGACAATATCAGGAACGTAGACACAGCCCTCAAGTGTAACTACAGAATCCTTCCATTCTAATTGGAAAGTACCCGTCCCTTGAACTTTGAGTTTGGCTTCTAATTTACCAGTTTTAATTTTGTCTAGGTCTTCTTGTAGATCAATAGAAGAAAAGAATTTCAGATTGTTAAATATGTGCACGTTAGCTCCGGAATCCAGTATTAAGTTAGGGGTATTATCGGAGTTGATCCAGAGCGTAAGAAGAGCATGGTAGTTAATCAATGGATTCTTTTTTGTTTTATTCTTCCATTTGTTCTGTTTCTCTATCCACCATTCCAGCGCAACTTGGGGATGTAGATGGAAGCAGGATGATTTGGGGTGGGGTTCATTGGGATCATGGTATCCTTCCTTGCACCTGATCTTATATTTCTTTTCTTCTTTATTCAATCTAGATTTTGTAGACATGAGAGATATATTGGTAGTTGTTTTATTTGTCTTATTTTGGGCCATTCTTTCATTGTTATATTGGATAAGATGATTGAACACCACATCAACCTTCAGGGATTTTTTGACGTGCATGATCTGCTGCTTAAGATTTTTGAGAACGGGCGGAAATTTGAAAAGCAAGAGATAGGCCAGAATGTCTTTTGGTAATTCAATACCAACATCTGCCATTCAAGCAATCAATTTCCGCATTTCTGTAACAAAACCTTTGATAGCGTGTTTGTTGAAGACGGAGTGAAGGAAGTGGTTGAATACTCGAGCTCTATTTGCAGTTTTGGATGAGGCAAATCTTTGAGTAATCTCCGCCCAGAGTAATTTTGACAAGTTTATATTGGTGGAGTTGACAACGTTCGCGTGGGTTGTACTATCTAGTTTAGAGAGAATGATCGCTCTGATTTCCCTGTCTTTTTTGACAGACATTTGACCAGAATTCCAGATAATAGCTTGTTTGATGTCTTTGAGATTGAATAGCATTAACATTTTGTCCCACCATATTGAGTAATTTTCTTTGTTTAAAGGAGGTATAGTGTCAACCAAGGCTTTGAGAGCCACTTGATGGAAGTAATCGGTGGCTCCAGCTGGTTTGTTCATGGTTTGTTGATTGGATCGTTGCAGTTTGGCTTTTAACCATGATAAGATATGCTAAATTTCCTTATGACATAGAACCAGAAGACTGAAAGGGGAAAACAAGTAACATGAGAATCAAGAGAATAAGGAGAATGAGGATCACAAAAAGAAAGAATCAATAGAAAGAATTGTACGCCAGAAACCAATAGACTGATGGGGGTGAATGGCAGGATTTGAATCAGGTATTTTCCGGAAGGCTTGAGTCAGAGGTTAGAGCTGATTGAAGAGGTCTGAGAATTAGATGCCAGATATGAAGCAGAAACTGGTAGAGTGGAGTCTTACCAGGCAGAGAGAGCAAGATTGAAGAAAACAAGAGTTTGACAAGAATTAGATGGTTGCGGTACGCAATGTGAAGGAGATAGATAAGGGCGGTTGATTGAGAAGATCGAGAGTGGTTGAGATGAAGTGATATGGGTCAAGAGGTTAATAAAGATCATTTGATAGCAATAAAGAAACAAAGATAGAAAAATATATGAAGAAGAAAAAGAAACAAGACAGGAGAGGAGAAATAGACCAGGTCAAAAGAAGAGTCTCCACGCAGTCCAGGCGCAGTAGGTGAGAGGAGCGCGCAGGGAAGGATGAGACTTGTGAACGTCAGATGATGTGAACGGTGCGGGATCTCAGGGATCTCAACAGCTCATTTTTCCCATCCATTTCTGGGTGGTAAGCCGTTGATAGATTGCGAGTAATCTTCAAATGTTGACACAGCAAGGTCCAGAAGCTAGAGAAAAAGAAAGATCTGTGATCACTAATTTTATTATCAGGGAGACCATTCTTCAAGAATACATATTCTATAAATAAATTAGCTAAGTCTTCAGAAGGGGCTGTCACATTACTGCAAAGAAATAAAGCCATCTTTGAGAAGCAATCTACTACTACTAAAATAGCATCATAACCACTAGAAATAGGTAATTGCAAAATGAAATACATAGAAAGCTAGTGCCAAGGAACCAGAAGAGTTGGAAGTGGCTGGAGAAGCCCATAATTCCAGTGTTTCAAGGACTTGTTCCAATTGCAATCATAGCACGCTTTAACATAGTATTTTACTTCATTGGTCATACCAGGCCAATAGAAGTCTTGTGCAATAAATTGTTAGGTCTTATCCTGCCCATAATGACCAGCAAGAAGATAATCATGCCTTGACTTGAAGATATCTAACTTAATGCAAGGATTATCTGGTACTACTATACAATTTTTATAAACTAAATAATCATTTTTGTCAATACTATAATCACTATCTAATAAGTTTGCATTCTTGCAACTTTTGCTACACTTGAGATTGTCAAGTTGAGCTTGTTGTAGTTTGGAAGATAGATCTTGAAGGTGAGTGATGATCAAACTGAGTTTGGCAGACTGGGTTGAGAAAAGTGTCCTAATGTTTTCAGGATTGTTGTTGGCAAAGTTGCTTCCCCCTTCTGGGTAAATGTTGTCCCAACATGACAAAGAATCAGGGACTACTGCTTGTTTCCCAGGATGGTACGTGATTGTAAAGTTGAAATTGGAGAGGTATTTGGCCCAACGTGCCTGTCTTTGTGTAACAAATTTTGAGCTTATGAAATTTTTCAAAGAATTGTGATCAGTTAAGACCTCAAAAGGCCCCATAAAACTCAAAAGGTATGAACTCCATTTTTTCAAGCAATAAACCATTTCAAGAAGTTCCTTTTCATGAATCTTGTAATTAGGCTCTGCAGCAAGCAATTTGCAAGACCTAAAAGCTATGGTATCAAAAATAGAAGAAGAGGAAAACTGCAAGATTACTCCTGCAATTGCATAGTTGCTTGCATCTTTTTCAACAATAGTGCAAGCTAGCTCATTAAAGTGAGAAATTATTGGAGAAGTTGCAAATGCTTTCTTTGGAGCTTTGAAATCCAAATCAGCTTGTTCTGTGAAAACAAAATGAGCGTCTTCTTCAAGAAGGTTAGTAAGATTCATGGTTTTCTTGGCATAATACTCAATAAACCTCCTGTAAAAATTACTGAAACCAAGGAAAACTCAAAGTTATTTAACAGAGGAAGGTGGGGACTAGTCCAATATGCGTTGGCTTTTGGCTGGATCCATTGATAGTCCTTGCTGTGAGACTATGAAACCTAAAAATTGAAGAGAAGGAGTATGAAATTTGCACTTAGAGGCTTTTGCAAACAGGTCATTCTTTCAAAGTTGCTGCAGCACCTCTCGCACATTTGTGATTTGATCCTCAAGATTTTTTGAGTAGACTATTATATTGTCAAGATACACCACAATATATTTCTCTACAAGGTGAGAAAAAATGTCATTGACAAAATGTTGAAAAGTGGAAGGAGCATTGCAGAGGCCAAAGGGAATGATGGTATACTCATAACTTCGAAACTGTGTTCTAATTGCGGTCAAATACTCATGACCTTTTGCAATGCAAACTAGGTTATAGGCGTCTCAAAGGTCTAACTTCAAGAAGTAAGCAGCTCCATGGAACAGAGTGAGGAGGTGCAACAAAGGCGGTACTGAGTAGGCATTTTTCTGGGTTACCTGGTTCAGTTTCCTATAGTTGGAACAAAGGCAAATTCCACCATCTTTCTTCGGAACAAATTAGAAGGGTGAATCGGTGTTCAGATTGCTTGATCAAAGAAATCTTTTTGATAAATTTTATGCAATGTATTCTTGAAGCACGGTTGATTCCTGCTTTGAGAGACAGTGGACTTGTCCAGGTGGCGGTGGTGGGCCAGTCAGTTTGATATTATGATTGCAAGAACGGCATGGAGGAATTTTATCTGCCTTTACAGCTGAAAAGACGGCAGCAAAGTCATGATAAACAGAAGGTTGAATGATTTATAAATCTTCAATCTTGTCATCTTCAAGCATGGGATTTGAAGTGCTTGCATGATGAAAGAGGATTAGGGAGCTCAAAATACAATGTTTTGTTGGTGCCTGTTTCTCTTTGAAAAAACAAGGAAGAGGTAAGTTGGACAAATAAGCAATAACTCCTAAATCTGAAGAGGGAACTTGGGAATGAAGGTCAGGATATTGCAAATCTCCTGGCGGAAAAGTGTCATCCAACTCAATGATGGTGTCAGGTACGCTGTTTAATTCCTGTTTGACGGAAGGTTTAGTTTCCTGGGGTTGCAAGTTTCAAAGTTTAATTACTCCTTCTTGCCAATTCACATCTGGATTCCAGTTGACTAGGAAATCATGTCCTAGAATGGTATTATCCATTATGGGAATATCCAAGACAAATAAATCCCATTTGAAGCTGGGGAAATTGGAAAATGCAAAGGTCCATTTTGCCTTTTGGGAAACCCAATGAGACGGCTCAGTCCCACTAATTACTAAATAGATAGGGAACCTATCTATCTTGCAACGCGTAAGTTTTTTGGAAGTGGAAAAAGATTCACTTATAAAAGAAACATTAGTGCCAGAATAAAGTAAAACTGGAAAAGGAGAGTTGTTGGAATGGAAAAGGACAAATCTTGAACTTGGAGCACCTAGTGTTTTGCAAGTGCAAAGATTGACTTGCTGTAATTTAGATAATGTGTAGCCTTCCTTGCAATTGTCAGGAAAACTAAATGCTAATTTTTTAACTTTTTAGCCACTTTGCACAACTATCCACGTGATGTTTACCTCCACAATGCATACATCCCATTCTTGTCCCTCCTTAACCATTCCTCATTCCAGAGCATCCCAGTTTCTTTATCCAGGAACTTTGGAGTTTTGGAGATGGATTTTCCTTTTGGGTTGGAGTGCAAGGCTGGATTTGGTCTGGATTGCTGCGGATTCTTCAAAGATTGTTTTGAGGATTTGTCCGTCTTTGGAGTTAAATTTGACAATTTATGGTTGTTTTGTCAAGAGCGGTTCTTGTTGTGATAACCATTATCAAGCTCAATCACCCGGTCAATTAACCGCTGAAGGGAGGTTGTCTTATGTCCCCAAACTGCAAGTTGTTTGATAAGGCGTTCCGTTAAACCTTTTCAAAAATGAAATAAAAGGGCCGCCTATTTCCATTGGATGCAAGACTGCAGAGTTTGAAAGTTGGAAATATAAATGGAGGCTCTACTATTCTCCTTCATGACTGATAAAATGAGATCTTTAAAATTCAGATGAATGATAACATAAAACCAGAAAACTAAACAAGTAGGTTAGATGGATAAATAAGAATTAATCCCTGATATAATAGAAAGATGTTTTGAGATCCATACCCAAGCTGAAGAAGATGAGAGAACTCAATGTTTAAGAAGAAGTTTTAGAGACAGCCACAGTGTACACACGCCCAGGATATTTTTCTAAGACTTGAAGAGACAGAACACCAAAACAGGCTAGACGTATGAATGTGAATAGTAAAAGCAACTTTTCATTGCACAGAATTATAATAAGTCCACAAATTTGTCCAGGACGTTCTCATTGATTTATTTAATCCTTTTCAAAGAGATTCTTGAGGATGCATCAGAAGAAGATGATGAGAGTCTGGCAAAGAAAGCAAGACAATAGTCTTGCTTTGAGTGTAGGTATATGAGGAGCTCAAGATGAAACAATAGTGAATATGCATAGGTGATGCTTCATCTTAACATCACACACACAAAAAATGGGATTACCAGCGCGTTTGAAACAAAATAAAATAAAATAAATAATTGAATAAAGAAAAAGAAAAAGAAGAAATAAAAGAAAGAAATAAAAGAAGGAAATGTTGTGAGGCCATTAGATGTGTCCAATATTTCAACACCCCCCCCCCCAAAAAAATTCAGTGCAATTTAAGTTGAAAGCACTTAGAGTTCAGGAGATGAATAGCTTTTTTGTTCAAGGCATTAGTAAGAGAATCAGTAACCATGTCTTTTGTGACAATGAGATTGACTTGTATGTTCTTGGAGTCTGATTGGTCGCGTAACGTTCTTCATCTTTGTATCAATATACTTGGTTTTTGAATTGGGTCCAAAGTGTTAACTTTTGTGGATCAGACCCTTGTTATCCACAAAGAAGTTTGAGGGTTTGATACAAGAACATCTCCAGAGATCACAAATAATGGATTGAATCCAGAGCAATTCTTGCGCACCGTTGGTTAGGGCATTCAGCTTGGCTTCCGTGGATGAGAGTGTTATGTTAGCTTGTTTCCTGCTCTTCCTTGCAATGGGAGTTTATTTCCAGAAGATGATGTAACCAGTTTGCAACCTTCTAGTGTGAGGATTGTCCGCCCATGTTTAGTTGGTGTAAACCTGCAGGGATCCAGGAGATACAGTTGCATCCGGTTGCAATGTGAGAGAGAAAGAGAATGTGCCCGCAAGGTATTTCCAGATGTGAAGGACCTCTCTTCACTGGGACAAGCCAGGGTTCTGGTTGAATTGAGACAGAGTGGAAGAAGTCGCGGCAATATCTGGTCTAGTGAAACATGCGAGATATTTCAACAAACAGGTATACTTCCTGAAGTTTATTCCCAGTTTGTTTAATTCTGAAATGTTTTTTTGGGAAGCTGCAACCTGCTGAATCCCAGGAGTGAGTGGAGTGAGTACTGGTTTTCAATCCAAGAGATTCAGTTCTTCTAGTGTTTTCAGAATGAGTTTTGTCTGATTTAGTGTGACAGCATTTCCCTTCTTGAGAAACTTCATTCCAAGGATTGTGTCTGGTTTTTGTGCTTACAAGCGTGGAAATTTTTTAGGAATCTCTCTTCAAACCAGTTGACCTTGCCACAGACAATGAGATTGTCAACATGGAAGAATAGGGACAAGCACCTATTGATGTGAGTATATAGGCAGGGATCAGCATTGGAATGCATGTAACCAATTTCTTCCAACCATCCAGTGAGGGTCTTGTACCAGTTGGAAGGAGCTTGTCAAGGCCCGTAGAGAGATTTCCTTAGTTTTAAAAATTTTGACAATCTTCCACTTTCCTTAGGTTTAAGGATATATATGTCCTCTTCCAATGGAGAAAACAGGAAGGCTGCTTTAATGTCAAACTTTCTGATTTCAAGATTAAGATCCAGACCGCTTAAAAGAAGCAGAAGAAGAGTCATAAACTTTCCTGTAGGTGGATAGGTATCTCCATAATCCACACCAGGTGTCTGTAAGTTCCCCATGATGCATAGCTGCAATTTTTGCCTTTCTGGAAAGAGGGTAGTGGCTGGTTTAACCTTTTCTACCCAAATTTTCCTGAGATAATGAGATGGTTCAACCTCTGTATCCTCCCATATGTTCTGAGCTTTGATTTCTTTAATCTCAATTTGCCTTTTGTGCGAGTAATCTGAGCTCTTATCCTTTGCAACAGTTGCATAGGAGCATTTTTATGGTTTGATTGAAGTAGTTTGCTTGCGCCATTTATATTCCTGAGGGGGTTTGCTCTCAAGCATCCTCTCTTCTATCAGATGGAACTGTGGTCGGTGATGCCTCACTGACAACATTGGCGGATGAATTTTCACTCGGAGATATAGGATACGCTATTGTATCTACCTCCTGAACTACTCCACCCACTTCAATAGAATTAACATTCAATGAGTAATGAGTGGTGCCAGCGGTAGTCATCACACGCCAATCTCCTACATTAACATCATTGTCAAATTATTTAGGGCTTGAGTCAAAATTGAGTAAAGTTATGTGCTTTGTGTTGATTACTTTTGTTGAGATTTCACGTCAGAGGACTCTCATCCAGCCTGGGGTTTCACACTTCCAAGTTTCACCTGCACTCACCCCCGCGCTCTCTTGCCCCCGCGGGAGCCCTATTACCGCAACAGCCTCTCTAGAATCAACCTTTCAAACATTCAAACGTGGATTTTCAAATAAAGAACCTAGACACTCATCTCTCGACCTCACTCCTCTCAATCTAAGAACCTCAACAAATTGTGATCTTCCCATCTTCCTCATTAAATCATTCTCATCTCGTATCTCGTGCTATGCTGTCCTCAACTACTTTCCTCATGTTTCTCATTTCGTCTCCGTTGATCATCCTCTGACTCAACTATGCCTGGTGAGATTCGTAGTCTGCTTTGTCTCTCATTTTTCTTGCTTCGACAACTCACTCATCCGACAATCTCTAGCCTGTCATCACTCTTTTCCATCTCAGACTCTTGAATCCCGCCATCAACCTCACCTCAAATAGTCACACCGGCAGTCTTGGGTTCCTTTCTGTTTTCTTTGACTCATATCTCATGCCTGATTTTCGTGTCTTCCTCCATTCTCATGTTTTACTCATGTGTGATTGTCTTGCCTGTTTCCAGCTCTCAGTTCTTTTCTCAATTCAAATCCTCATATTTCTTCAACTTTGTTGTCAACTGTCAGTATTTTGTATGATAGAAGTTTTTTGTTGTACCCTATCAGCCTACCAACAAGACCACGAGTTTCCAGTTTTGAAAAGGGAGCCTTGTTTTTGAGAATATAGATGACCGGGTTTCCTATAGGATGGAAATAGCCAATGTTGAGCTTCTTTCCTTTGAACAATTCATAAGGGGATTTTTTTGATTTGTGTGCGGGAATTTTGTTAAGTGCCAAAGCACAGGATTTAATGATCACTTTCCAGTGACGTTAATTCAGTTGAGAATCAAAGAGAAACATCCTAAGTGATTCAAGAATAAGACAATTGAATTGTTCCGCCAAACCATTTTGTTGAGGTGTATAGGAGTTGGAGAATTTCTGAATGATATTATTTTCTTTGCAGTAATTGGAAAGAATGTGATTCCAGAATTCCCCTCCACAATCTGAATGGAGAATCATGGGTTTATAGTTGAATCTCTTAGATTCAACCTCAATCAAAAATTTGAGTGTACTCGCTGCTTTGCTTTTGCTTTTGACAGGGATTGCAGTGCAAAACCTGGTACAACTGTTGACAACAGCTAAGAAATATGAATCCCCGTTAGCACTCAAAGGATGGATAGGTCCAACCGAATTGCAGTGAAGTTCCTGGAAAGGTCTATTGGAACGTGCGTTTTTTTTAATGAAAGTTTTTTCAATTATTTTGCTTATGGCACATGCTTTGCAGGTAGCTGGTTTTTTAATTTGTATACCTAGTTTTTGTTGTATTCTCCCATAAATTGCGTGCCTGAGGGATTTATGAAGAATTTTTTCTTGAGAAACAAAAGCTATTTCACTTTTCTTAAGGTCAGAAAACCAAACAATTGGTATATTGCGGCTATAAAATCCCATTTTGCTCCAGTTATCTTTCTGTATTACAAGATTGTTGCTTCTGAAGTCAATGACAAATCACTCAAGTACAAGAGATTCAGTCAATAGCAAATTGATGGTAGAGTTGGAAGAAAGAAGAACATCAGAGAGTGTAAGTTCAAGACCTTGATCATCTCTCAGAATCATTGTTCCCACTCCTTCATATGCCAGAGAGTTTCTTCCCAAAGTAGTTGAGATAGATGCAGTTAAAAATTGTTCTAGATGGGAGAAAAGTTGAGGATCAGACACTATATGTCTTTACAAACCCAAGTCCGCCACAAAACAACCAGAAGAAAAAACTGAGCTTGTTAGAAAAGAGCTAAGTGAGGTTTCCTCCATTGTAGAATCCAGCCCAAACTTCTTCTTCCTGGGAAACAATGGTTTGAGATGGGGATATAACTTCCAACATCTTCCTTCAGGGTGAGCCGCCTTGGGATTGTGCCATTTTTTGTTGCATGGCTTAATGCTGGAAGCAAGAAAAGAGAATGAATTTTAGTTTTCTTCAATTTTTTCATTAGGTATCTCTTTGTTCAAAAATCTATTGTTGTTGAACATTCAAAGATGATCCAGCACTTGATCCGGCGTAATCTTTTTATTGGAATGAGTAATTTGTTGAATTACCGTTTCCATATTTGATGGAATTTTTTCCAAGATTGGATACGCAATGATATCAGTGGCAAGATCAATCCCAGCCTTGTGAAGTCTGGACATCGCAGTCTTTGTGTCAGTGATAAATCCAGGAATGTTCAAATAAGTGAAAGGAGTAAGCAGGAATTCCTTGAAGATCCTGGTACAATTGGATGCGTGATTTGAGGCAAAGTATTTGTTGATGTCTGCCCAGATTTGATGAGCATCCTTTTCATTATTGGGAATGATGATGTTGGCTTGAACTTTAGTGTCAAGTTTGGAGGTCAATATAGTCCAGATTCTGATGTTTTTGCTCTGGCTGAGTCCTATTGGATTACCATGGGTATCTATTTTCTCCTTTGTAAGTTTGGAATAAAGATCTTCTTGCAAGTCCATCATATTGACAACTTGATTTTGCCAGATTGAAAAATTGTCTTGAGTCAGAAGCCAAATGGCCTCTATGGAAGTTTTAAGTATTGTGGCCGTAAGTGAGTCTGTCACTGTTGGATTTTCTGGTTGATTGCATTTTCATCTGTTAATGGTGATAAAATGAGATCTTTAAAATTCAGATGAATGATAACATAAAACCGGAAAACTAAAGAGACAGAACTCCAAAACAGGTTAGACTTATGAATGTGAATAGTAAAAGCAAGCTTGTCATTGCACCGAATTATAATAAGTCCGCAACTTTGGCAAGGATGTTCCAATTGAGTTGTTTAATCCTTTTCAAAGAGATTCTCAAGGATACATCAGAAGAAGATGATGAGATTCCGGAAAAAAAAGAAAGACAATAGTATTGCTTTGAGTGTAGTTATATGAGGAGCTCAAGATGAAACCATAGTGAATATGCATAGGTGGGTGCTTCATCTTAACATCACACACACACGCAATGTAATGACAAGCGCATGTGAAACAAAATAAAATAAATGAAATAAATGAAATAAATGAATAAAGAAAAAGAAAAAGAAGAAAAAAAGAAAGAAATAAAAGAAGGAAACTTTGTGAGGCCATTAGATGTGTCCAATATTTCAACAATGACTAGATTATTGACTTTGTATTTGGTGTTTCAAAATTCATTAGGCTCACCAAACAGGGTGAATAGCTGTTGCTTGAACTTGTCCCAATTGTTGAGAATACAAGTGGGGCTTGTTGTATCTAACAGTTTGAGGTAAGTTTTGAACCACTGCAAGGCTCTTCCACCAAGGAAGGAAGATGCATACATAACTCTAGGTCTATCAGTAGGGAAATTGTGATGATTGTTTGAGAAGATGATTTTGCATGACTGTAGGTAGGATATAAGCTTATGAGGGTTTTCCCCAGTAAAATGATCAGGCTGCTTCATGCTCGGGGTGAAAAAACTAACACCACTTGGACCAGATTGCGAGGCAATTTGGTTAAGTGCCTGGATCAGAGTTGTGAGTAAGGTTGAAGCACTGGGTTTGGGAGCATTAGTGTGAGCCCACAATCTACCACAAGTTGGGGTTTCATTGGAAGAGTCTTTGATTTCTTTGAGAGGGTCCACTTCTCCCCGCAAGGGAGCAAGGGGATCATCAAGAGGTTCAACCAAAGTAAAATTAGAAGAAGTGACAGGATCTAAAGGTTTTCTGGCCCAAGAAATGCTTGATCTCCCTACCCAATGGATATCATCATTGTAAGGGATGAGGGAAGCATTCCGGGTTGAGAAAGTACATGTCATTTTAGAAGGAATCTATTTTAGGTTGGTAAGCTACAATAGATGAGTTGAGTTAGTTAATTTACTGTCAGACAACCACCCCACGTACTATAGGGAAATATTACATGATCGTGAGCACAAAAGGAAAGCTGAGTGCAAGGGCAAGTGCAAGGTAGCAAGGGCTAGCTGCAAAGTGCGAACTTATGGTGGAGTAACTTAACACAAAGCAAGAGGGATGAATGTTCAAATGGAAGGAAACCAAACCCAAGCCCAATGTGATGACTGGATTTAGCAAATGCAAGAACATATGAAATTAACTAACTGAGGAAACAACCCCCAGACAAGCGGAGTAGCCTTTATAAGGTAATCCAAAATGCCTAGATACAACCTTATGGATGGTCAACTATAGTTTTGAGCAATGAGGCAATGAATGACATGAACAGAGCACAAAATGAAATAACAGTATGAATTTTTTCTGAGGTATTAGCGTAAGTGAAAGAAAATAGGGGACAAATGTATTGGGATTTAATGGTTGAGACATGAGGGAGTGAAGTCAGAGGCAATGCAAATGTGAAGATGTAATCTATGCAGGGTAAGGGACTATTCCATTTGCAAAATATACAGTTGAGGTGGCTAATTGACTAGCGTGGGTGCAAACTAGCAAGAGAATGTGACTGGAAATGGGAACCCAAGGTTTATTGATACCCAGGGTGAAAAGGTGGAGCCAGAATGGATGGTTGACCAAGGTAGAATTGATTGCAAGGTTGGCAAGTGGATGCTGAGTCAGTCACCAAGAATGGAAGGTTGTTATGCAAGCCAGAGTTGATAAGCAGAAGGCACTATTGATGTTGTGCTTTTAGTTTGTCATGCTTATGGACTGAGGTAGATGGGACTGAGGAAAAGGGTATATCAAAGTGGGAGGAAAATAACCCTTAAGCTCAAAGTGTGACAGAATTGTGGATTTAGAGTCATTGCTAAATCTCTTGGTTATGAAGAACATGGTTGGTTTTGTTAAATGTTGAAGTTAAAATCTGTCTCAATGCTTTGTTCTGTTTTCTTTCAGTCTCAAGTCTCTTGTCTCTCTGTTCTTATTATTTTCTTTTTCTCTCTCTTTACTCTCCAATGTTTCTCAACCATCTAACCACAACACCACTACCAAGCACTAGGATGGAAGGCTGAAGATACTCCATATGAAGAACGCTCCAACCAAGGAGAAGGCTTGAAAAGTTCCCGTAGAACTTGTCTTGGATTGTGCTGATGAATGGATCCATCCATTAATCCACCAACTCTCATCCAATTGATATCATCAAAGACTCTCCAGAAATCATTCATCATCATCAACTACAAAGCCCACCTTGACAATCATCAATCAATCAAACCTGGCAGCCAGCTCAAACTTAAAAATATCAACCAAGACTCAAATCCTTGCTCAGTCAAAGAAATCTAAGTGATTACATACTCTTACAGTTCTTTCAAGGCGTGGTGTTCCACCCTATCAATTCTGTCACAGGTATTGGCTTCACACAACTGGCTATGGTTACTCAATTCTATCCTAATCTCTCCTGTTCTCTGACTCTTGCCTTCAGCCAGTTGTTCCACCGTTGGTTCTGTTTACCTGTGTTTCCTTTCTGATTGATTTTGTCTTAAGCTCATTATTTTCTTTGTCTGTGAAATCTATTCATCCTGGTCTTGGTTACCAACCATCATTTCTCACAGATTTCAAGTTAGGAAGGAAATGATTGTAAAATTAGAGAAACATATAGCATGCTACATTAAGATGCTTGGTGGTGCAAAGGAGGTTGAAAAGATTAAAAAAAGACTTGATGTTGAAGACATCAATGAAAAGATTCCATCCTCAAAATGCCTGGCTAAATTAGACATGGGTCAAATTATAGAAGACACATATTCCAAACCTAAATGTTTCACTTCATTGGAGTCATGTAATACTTATAATCCAATGAAAAATTGTGTTAATGATCAATCAGATCCAATGTTCATTTCCTTTGTAAACAATAACCACTGGGTTCTATTAGTACTTGAGGGAGAAATGATTCCAATCCGGCCCATTGTAGCAAAAACATATTCCTTGATTTCTAAAAAAGCCTCTGGTTGGGTTGATCATCTCAAAGATCAACTGAAAATTTATTCTATTTTGTAATAGACTTTGACTTAATTTCATCATTGGGTTTCATATAAATTGTAATTCTAATGCAGCTAACAAGTTCTATTAACATAAAGGGTTATCACATTTTGAACATCTTTATGTTGAGTGTTTTGAGTTAACATTGTTATATTGAGTGTTTTGAATGATAGTTTAATGGTAAGTCAGTTCAACTTGTGTTGGGCTGATTCCATCACAAGCTTAACTTATGTTAAGCTTGGGATGGGATCAGCTTAACACAAGTTGAACTTGTTTTTTTGGTGTTTTTACTTTAGGTCTGGTCAAAAGACTTGTATTTTTTTGGGCACTTTACTTGAGGGCTGGTCAAAAGACTTCTTTAATTTTTGGTCCCTTTTAATTTAGGGCTAGTCAAGTTGAAATTACTTCAGGGCTTGTCAAGTTATTTGTATTTTTTTTGTGTTTTTACTTTAGGGCTTTTCAAGTTACTTGTCTTTTTTTTGGTGTTTTTACTTTAGGGCTAGTCCAGTTACTTGTGTTTTTTTTGGTTCTTTTTAATTTAGGTCTAGTACATTGGATAGTACCAGTTTTTTTTTATTTTGATTAATTTATTTATATTTTTCTTTTTTTTAACCAAAAAATGAACATTCTTTGATTTTTTGGTTGATTTCTGTTTTTTTGGAAGGTTTATTTAGTTTAACAGTTCTGTTAATACCCTTTCATTCTTTTTCCTTTTTTTTTTTATCACCGCAGTCCGGTGCTGTGTGGTATGCCACACAACTACACTTGAGCCGTGTACAACTTCACACGGCTTGAATGTAGTCGTGTGGAAGTCCACATGGTGGCCAACCTGGCTGGGTGGGCCGCACAACTCCGTGAGCCATGGGGGGTTTTACACGTCCAAAATTGGACTGTGTGGCATGCCACACGGCCCCTTTAAAACTGTGTGCACGGCTCAATGAGCCGTGAATTTAACATTACCCTTTTCAAAAATGGCACTCAAAATACAAACATGACACATAATCCCAAACAATTTCATCAAATTCATTGCCATAGGGCCATTGCTTACCCCCAAGCTTCTCCAAACAAGTTCCAATCTAGCCAAAAGAACAAATCCTACAGAAGAGCTTACCTCAGAAATTGTCACATGGACTCAGACATCATTATCCTTGATATTGGAGTGTCTGGCCATATTATCAAATTCAAGCAGTACTTTCCTAACCTTGTCAATGCTCCCTAATCACTTTTGGTTTCTAATGGTACTCCTATCAAGGTAGAAGGCCATTTTAATGCAATAATTCCTCTCTCTTCTTGAGTCCTTGAAATTCCCAAAGCTCTGTGCAATCCAATTGAATATCTTCAACTCCTTGATCTTGATGACCCCATATATCAAAGCTGGCTATTCAATTTTTCCTACTGAAATTGGTTTTGACTGTGTCAGGGACACTGGCAAACTAATTACCAGAAAATTCTTCAACAAAGTACTTGCCTTATAAATCTCCTACATTCCTTCCTTGTTGAATATTTTGAATCTGGAATTACATTTGGCCATGGGTCATCCAAACACAAATTTTACTTTCACCTTGTTTCCTGAGAAAAGCAATTCACAGTATAAGCCTCCCTGATTATTTAGCCTCAAAAATGACTAAGAAACAATTCCCAGGGACTTTCCCTATTTAATTTCAACCACTCAAATGCATTCAAATGGAATTTTTTGGCCCAATCTCACCCAGCTCCAAGGGGGGAAACAGATATTTTTACAAAACCATTGATGAAAATAGTCATTTTGCATTCATCTATCCCATAAGAAGTAATTTTGATGCTCGCAAGAAATTTTTAAAATTTATTCTTGAGGCTGGATGCACCTCCAATAAAATACTAAAGTTTGTAGTCTCCAATAACAGTGTGGTGGTCTTTTATAGACATGTCCCAGGAAGTGAACTTCAACTGGTGTAGAATAGTGCAGGGAGAAAAAGTGTATTATTTTTTATTATTTTTACAAAGGTATTTACAATCTATCACAAATTCTGAATGTTCCTCAAAGGAGTATTTCTACTATATTCTTTATAATTATTTATTTACTGGATCATTTTTTTGTTTTAATATTTCAAAATATTTGAATTCCAAGCATGAAATATGCACATGTGGAATTTTTCATGTTTTTGCCACCACAAAAAAACTAGAGGCAATTACTAGCAAGTGCCATCAAGGAAGGTTTGGTTGAAGCTCTGTCCAATCTCTAAATGAAGGTATTTTCATTCTCTAACATGTTTTTGGTTCACAGTAACTGTGCACAATGCAGAGTGACTGTGCGCAATGAACAGCAACTGTGCGCAATGAACAGCAACTGTGCACAATGCACAGCAACTGTGCACAATGCAGAGTGACTGTGCACAATGCAAGGCAACTTTGCACAATGCAGAGTGACTGTGCACAATTCACAGTGACTGTGCGCAATGCACAGCAACTGTGCGCAATGCACAGCAACTGTGCGCAATGCACAGCAACTGTGCACAATGCACAGCCACTGTGCACAATGCACAGCCACTGTGCACAATGCACAGCCACTGTGCACAATGCACAGCAACTTTGCACAATGCACAGCACCTGTGCACAATGCACAGCACCTGTGCACAATGCACAGCACCTGTGCACAATGCATAGCAGCTGGGCACAATGCAGAGTGACTGTGCACAATGCACAGCAACTATTCACAATGCACAAAAACTGTGCACAATGCACAACAACTGTGCACAATGCACAGCAACTGTGCACAATGCACAGCAACTGTGCACAATGCACAGCAACTGGGCACAATGCATAGCAGCTGGGCACAATGCAGAGTGACTGTGCACAATGCACAGCAACTGTGCACAATGCACAGCAACTATTCCCAATGCACAACAACTATGCACAATGCACAGCAACTGTGCATTTTGCACAGTTGCTGTGCATTGTTCACAGTCACTATCCATTGTGCAAAGTCAGTGACTGTGCATTGGAGTGTCAATAAATTTTGACCTGAGCTTGGTTGTGTTGAAGTTAAATAGTGGAAATTTATTCCCCTCTTTTTATTTTTCTTTCATTTCTTTCTATTTTTCTCTTCTTCTTTTTATTCTCCTTTCTTTCTTTTATTTCTTTCCTCTTATTTCTATTACTTCTTCTTCTTTTTCTATTCCAAATCTGCCATGTGACAGATGAGCACGCTCTCTTCTGCGTACTCTCTAAACCTTCCAGTTCTCAGACCAAGAGCGCGCTCCTCTCCAAATTTCACAGCTCTTTCTCATATCTTTCACAAATCTAAGTTCATTTTACTAACTCATTCAAGTCTTGACCAAATGTCAATCCAAAATCTCGTCCCCTCAATTTCTTACTTTGACAAACTCTCTTCAACCTCTTCTTCAATCTCTTTCCCTTTTCAGTCATCCAATATCTTCATTCTCATCTATTCTTGCATCCTCATCAATTACCTTGTTCTTACAACCACTCTTTTTCCCATCTTCCATCACCTTCCTAATCAATTCTTCCTGGTAAGACTCTTCACCGAAACAACCACTCAACCGCCATATCAATAACTTATGTTGATGCTCTTTCTTCTCAAGACCATCTTTGCCAACTCCTTCAAATATTCAATTCTTCACACCCGCTCAATTCACCTCAATCCCATCTCAAATTACCTCCTATAGAATCTATCTCCTTGGTGTTGGTTTCTTTTTTTTCTTCTTCTTTTCTATCTTTCTTTCTTTTTCTTTTGGTTCTTCATTTCTTTACTTATCTTTTCTTAAAATGATTGTCTTTGTCATTTAGCCCTCTTAAGTTCTTTTCTTCTTTTTCAAGTTATCAGAAATCCAACAGGTTGGAGCTAGACCTGAGCTTGGCCATACATTGGACAAAAGTTCTTTGATGGCACTTGCTAGCAAGTGACATGCAGATTTCCATGGTGTTCATGCTTGGTAAAAATTTATTTAAATTCCACTGGGAATATTCCATTCTGTGAAAACACAAGATGAATTCCTATTATTTTTGTCAATTTCCTTACATTGGATAAAGGCTTTTTCAAATATATGTTCAAATTTGAATTCCTTGAAAAAAGTCACATTTTTAGATTTTTTCAACATTTAATTTAATGAATTGGTGTCCATTTTTAAACTTTTCAAAAGCTTCTATCCCAGGCAGACCCCACCGGTGTTCTGGAGGCCTTGATATAGCCCCCCAGGGCCTCAGTCCATGTTTACAGGCCTTGAGGGGCCCAACATGCCATTAAATGGTGTGTTCTCCCACCCCATTGTGAAACCCATCTTTCAGTTAGATTTCACTCAAAATTCATAATCCCTGATTACATAATACACCTCCCTTTCAAACTATTTAGTACTCCATTCTCATTAACCTTGCTTATTTCTGTAGAGACTATGCTGACTTCCTCTCTACTGAACTAGGTGAGGACCTTGAACTCTGTTACTTCCTGGATTCCTCCAGACTTGTATTAACAAGGGACCATTCTGATTTCATCTCTAATGAAATAGAAATAAGATCACTTCTCCTTTGGTTCTAGAAACAGGTCTCCCAGAACTGAAGTTCTGATTTAGAACCCCCTTTGTCAGTCAGTCAGTGAAAAGTAAAGAGGACTTTCAAATTTTTTTTTCAAACCAAATATTCTTCTTGGTTTAATTCACAAAAGCTCTTTGAGGGACCCCATCTTCCCAATCACTGACCCAGTGGGAATCATCCAAGCTTCCAACACAGCCTGAAGTTGTGGAGAAAATATCAAAGCCATGCTTCACATTGGAGATCTTAACTATACTAACATTTCAAAACTTATTGAATATCTAAATCCTTTGATTGATCCCACAATGTGTGTCAATCCCAGATTTTTCACCTCATTTAATGCTGGAAAAGTGGATGAATCCACCAGCCCACAACTTTTATTTCTGCAAGAATATATAAAAGGGGTCATACAGCCCCAATATTGGAGAATAGAACAGGCTCACATAGATGGAGCAGAGGTCCTAATTGGTTGCAAGGAAGATGTGGAAAATATTGCTAAGTTATGAGAAGAATGAATTCTCCTGAAAACAAAGGAAAATCAGGACATCAAACTGGAGAATGCTGAATCCGGAAGGATCAATGTACACCGATTTTGTACAATGGATGGGCCACTACTCAATGATCCCTCTGAAGAAGTTGAGCCTTTTATAAACTGGGTCCAAGGACTACAAATTTTCTTTGAAAAAATAGTTGTGTCCCAGGATGATGAAAAAATATGCATTGTTGGTATTTTGATACGCAAGACAAATATCTTAGCCTTCTATGCGGCTAATGTGGAAAAATTCATGGGGCATTTTTGGGGTTTTGTCAAGGAAGGATTGATTTAATTCTATCTCCTGCCACTTTGGAGAATGTCCCTCTGAGTTTTTTTCCGCAACCTCAAGATGTCATTCATGGAAACATACAGAGAATACAGTAACCAATCCAGGGTACTTTGATAAATACTTAATTTTGATGAACAGTCAATTTCATACACTTCACTTGCAGAAGCTATGAAATTGGGGATGGCACCTGACTTACTGGCCAAGTTCAATAATCACCAGCTGCTTCCAGAAAAGAACCTCTAATTTAAAGATTTTGACAGCCACAAAAGCTTATTCTGGTACAAAGTGGCAAGAAGATTAAATAAAAAAAATTTCCCAGGACAGTTTAACATGTCACCCAAAGAAAAAGAAACTGTTTGCTTGATGTGTGATGAAAAGATCTGGAGAGTACAATTGTACTTGGACTCCCAGGGTTGCTGTCATTATTGCAAAAAGCATTGTGTCAGTGCCCCAGGAGCCTGTTCTAGACCCTTTGACAGCTTGTTCATCAAAATTCCTGACTTGTAAAAGACAGCCCCTAAACCAGCCACCAACAAAAAACTTGTGGCTCAAAGGAAACAACATACTGAAGTGGAGAATTCAACATTACCTCCTGCTGGAAGAATTCCAAGCTATTTGGCCACAGTGGCAGAAATTACTGAAGAAACTTTGGTTCTGGAACTCAAAGAAGCCATCAAGGATATGGAGGAATATATTTTGCTGTCAAAAGAGGAAGGGTGTGTGTATAAACTTTCATGCAAAAAAGTCATCATCAAGGTTGTTTACAAGAAATCACCTCTTCTGGCCATGATTGACACAGGCTTGGAAGTGAAAATGATAGCTGATGAGGAGATTGAACAGGCTAGTCTACAAAAACAAAATCTTTCTATCCCAATAGGAATCAATCTTGCCTTGGAATACAAAAACGGCAACAAGTAGATCTGAGACAGTGTTTTCTAGCCAATCTAACAGCATTGCCAAATTTTTTGTTTAACCATAGTTCAATAAAGCAAGGCAAAATTGAAGGAAACCAAAAAATCATCCTTGTCACACCATTCCTTTCTTGCTTGAATATTTCTGTATAAATAGCAGATTCTTCTATTGAATGTGCCTCAATGGGTTTTAAAATCTTTGATTATTTGTTCTTTCCTAAAAGAATAATATCAATTGTCTATCTTCCGTGCCTATTGTGGGAAAAATTTTGAATTCTTCATTACAAATCCCAGAAAGAATCAGACTATTGGAGTTTCTGGAACTTTTCCCTGAAGACATCCCATTCATTGTGGAAATTTCAAACATTTAGAAGACCCTGAATTATTTTTCATTCACACAAAATTTGAAACTTGAGAGTTCCCAGATAAGAAATAATATTGTGATCATTGATAAAGACGCTTAAATTAACAAAAAACAGTACCCTTAACCAAAGAAACACCTGAATTCATGGAGAATGCTATTAGAAAAACACCTAACAGCAGGTTGAATCCAGAAATCAAAGAGCCAATATGCTTCAACAAGCATCATAATTACCAAAAGGTACCCAATAGCTCTGCCATGGTGGGTCTGTGAATATCAAAAATTGAACAGCCTGAAAGTGAGAGACTTTTTGACATTACACAAAGAAGATGAATTGATCCACCTAGTTGCTTTGGGAAAGGTATTTTCTATTTTAAATCAGACAAATTTTTTTCTCAAACACAGATGTGTGAATAAGAAATACCTTTGATGGCTATCAAAACCCCTTGAGGCTTGATGGAGTAGATGTTCATGTCCATGGGCCTCACAAATGCACCAGCTACACACAAAGAAAGATTGGAGGAAGCCTGGGGGGATTTGATCAATGATAAATTTGTGGTTTACTTAGAATTTTTTTTTCTCAGAATCAGTGGAAGATCATAATGATCATGTTTGGAAAGTATTAGGAAACCTTTGAGCAGATAATCAACATTTCAGTCAAAATAAGACAACTATTCTGCAAGAAGATACAGTTTTTTGGGATTGGTATATCTCAGGAGGGGGTGAAGGCAGATGATGAGAAGGTAGCAAAAGTACTGAACTGGCCAACACCAATGAAATCAAAAAGGGTAAATAAGTTTCTGGGTACCATGAAATTTTATCCAGGGGTTGCAAAGGTATTTGGTTCCTTTGAAACCGCTTAAAAGCAGTAAATTAGAGCAGAAAAATTTCAAAAAGGGCACAGAAAAGGACAAGGAATTGAATAAAACCAAGCGGATAATGAATAATTTACCATGCCTCAAGACCATTGACTATTATTCAAACAATCCTTCATGGTTATCCACCAACACAAGTGAACAAGGCCTAGGGGCCGCACTATTTTAGTGCATAAAATGGAAGAAAGCTTCCCCAATTGCTTACAAGTCTCATCTCATGAAACTGCCTGAAAAAAACTATCCATTTAATGATCAGGAACTATTTGTGGTTATAAATTCACTCAAAAAGTGGAAGATGATTTTATTGGGCATGAATATAAATTTTGTTTCCAACCATCAATCCCAAAACTACTAATTGAAACAGTTTAACCTTATTCAAGGACAAACTTGGTGGTAAGAGATGCTTGTGTAATTTGAACTAAAATTCAATTATGTTAAGGGCAAGGGAAAATTGGTTGCACATGCTTTATCTTGAAAGGACTGTGGAGATAAACTTATCAAGTTCCATCATCAAGATTTAGCTTTTTTAGCAGCGCTAGGAGAAATATGGTTGGAAATGGAACCAATTCTGGATGCCCAAATCCAGGAGAACTATGTGATCAACCCTTTCTGCATTTCAATTTTGAAAGTATTAACACTAAGAGAGAATTGTTCCAAGTAAGATGGAAATCTATTCATTTAAAACAGACTGGTTGTGCCAGAGTTACCAGATTTGCAAAGTGAATAGATCAAGGAGGCACATGAACAACTTGGCCACTTGGAATACTTGAAGACCATCACCAAACAATTCTGGGATTTGTTCTGTCCAAAGATGGTTTGCAAGGTGTGCGCTTTTTTTCAGAGCTTCACCACATGTTAGAAGACAAGCAACCAACTACAGCTCCACTAGGGAAGATTTTGACACCAGAATTTCTGCAAGTGCTTCTGAACAACATAGATATTGACTTTTTAGGCTCATTTACCTCGGCAGGCCATTAAAACATGATACTTACCTGTAAGTCTTTACTGTTGGGCTTCACTTGCAAAATACAAGTACTTCAGAGGGATACAGCAGAGAAGACGGCTGCAAGGTTTTTCACCAATTGGATTTCCATATTTGGTACTCCACGCTCAATCCCCAGTGACAGGAATAAGGTGTGGACATCCCACTTCTGGAAGAGCCTCATGAGTAGACTTCACATCCAATTCAACATCTCAACAGCCTTTCATTCTCTATGTGACAGTTTTAGTGAGAGGACCAATCAGACATTAACTCAAATTCTCTGTTAATTCACTAAAGAATGGCAAGTCAAATGGCTTGAGGCTCTGCTGGCGGCCAAATTTGCAATTAAATCTGCAATCAATGTTGCAATGGGTTACCCACCTTTGGAATTGGTCTTTGGGAAACTGAGAGCATCCTTTTCAAACAACCCTATGGACAACCAAGACATTCCCCATGTGGTACCTTTGCAGTTGAATTTCTGAGAATCAGCATGGTCAAATTCAAGGGACATGCTTTGAACATCTGTGGTGAACCAAGCCGTACAAAAAAACAAGCACCAGTGAAACTGTACCCCTCCAAAAGAAAACTTGTGGGTAATTCTAGATTCCAGCAACTGGAGAGTTTAACTGGTCGAGTTGAAAAAATGAAAGAGCAATATGAGGGAACCTATTAGGGCATATCAGATTTAGCAAAACCAGCTTTTTTTAATGGAGGGTTTCAGAAAAATACCCCATTTTCTAACATGCCATTAAAAAACCATTTATTTCACATCAGACATTTCAGAGTTACCTGAAAATAAATGGGTTTTTATAGATAAATTATCAAAGGTTTTTGCAACCTCAATAACACATCAATCAATGTCATACACCCCTTTTTTCACACCTCCTTCTACCTCTTGCCTAATTGGAATGCTCTAATTCATCACTTCATCACACTCATCACTTCATAGATCTCATCTCTTCATTTCTTTCCTGATCACTTCATAAGACTCATCATTTCATTTCTCTTAATTGTTTCAGATGGCCCCTCAGAAAATCTTCCCCCAAAATTCCACACAAAAATCCAATCCACCAAAGCAAATATCACCAATGAATCTAAAACAAACAATCCTCCCCCATCAGCTTCCAAATTCTCAAGTCAGCTCAAGAGAGCTGATCACATCATCCTGGTAAACTGGATCAAAATTCCCTAAGACTATGATGCTCTCTTTGGATCTGACAATGAAACAAAAGTTGGCTCACCTTCATCCTATAAGGTCAATGGTTTTCTCCTTATAGACAATTAAATCAAGAATAAAACAAAACTTATACTGGATCTTTCATCAAAACAGATGAGGGAGCTATTCATGAAATATTGATCCAAGTGAAAAAAGGCCCACTAAATTTCAATCTCCGCTTGCTTTGGTATCACCAACTCAGAAAAAGCCAAGGGGATTGACTTGGTGGTTGATAAGTTTGACTTGATTTGTAATTTTTATATCAAAATGAATGAAATATTTGGAAATAAGGCCAACATCACCCCTTTAGCTGATTTTGATGCCCAAAAATCTCATTCAATTGATTCTGTGGATGCTCAGCCTTACAAAGATGATCCCAATGGAAACTTTGAGAGGCCCCAATGTGATTCCAAGGAGGATATTCCAAAACAATCAGTTCTGATTGTTTCTAAATTGGAATTGATCAATAATTCAAACCCTTGCTTGGATCCCTCACTTACTTCTTTGGGTTTCTCCCTTCCTGGGGTGGAAGAACTCAACAAATTTTCCAGTGGGGAGAAAGATATTCAGGTATCTCCATTAAAATGAACATCTGTTAAATTAATTAAGCAATTTCATGTCTTTTCTGGTCAATCCTGAGTGATTCAGAATGTAAAAAACAGACTCATCCTTTTCTGGATGGCCAAAAGCTCAAGCCAATTTTGCCTCCCACATCACCTTTGAATAATATTGATTAAATTCAGACACAAATCTCCTCTGCAAAGGTAAAGAAAAAGGCCTCCAACTCAATCAACATCAACCCCAAAATTCATCAAAAGAGGAGAAACACTTCCAATATTTTTTCAGGCTTTGAATATATCATGGGGAAGAAAGATTAAAGTAAATGTATTGATTGAATCTCCTTTCTTTCAAAATAAATCTCATTTATATTCCCCTCCAAAAAAAAGTCAGATCAAAAATTGAATCCAAAGAATTTGACTTTGAAAGCAAAGTTGGGATCATCAACTGACTATTGATAGCCAAAAGCATAAAACTGGTATTATGGATCATCAAAAAAAAATTGGATGCCAAGTGGATATTAAAATTGGCTGAGTTGCATTTTCAAAAAGAGGAAAAGGAAAAGGATTGACCGGAAAATCAAATGGAAAAGTAGAGGGATCAACTGGAAATGGAAAAGAAAGATATGTTATCCATAGCCATTGCATGTATTGGTAGCAGCAGAACAGTTGATGAAATACAGCAGATTACTCAGTTCCTGGGCTAGTAAATATATTTAATAAGATAAAAAATTTTCCAGACCATGCAAGCTTTTCATCAATCCCTTCATCTGCTACTTCCAAAGATATTTTAAAATTTCTCTTTTGAGTGCTCTTTTGACAACAAGACCTATTAGTTCCATGTCTTTGTATTTTTATCAAATGATCTCCTCCAATATTATTTCCTCCCATCCTCATGCTTTGATTGGGGTGAGGATCAAGGGTAATTCAATCCATTGTATAAAATTTTGAGGATCATGGGAGAAGAATTGGAATTGGAGAAAAAGGATGGGTGTTGAAATAAAAAGGGGGTCAAACTTGATGTTGAATTGCATAGATTGAAAAAAAGGTTGAAAATGATTTACAAACAACGCATAATCAAACCCAAAAAAAAAATAGGTAAAAAGAACCATCATTAGTGATTTTGTAATCAAGGGGGATGATCAACAAAAATTGAAAAAAAATATAACAGTCGATCATCCTAACAAAAAAAAAAGGTCAGTCATATGATGACCATCATTGAATCATTATGGGATGAAAAGAAAAAAAAAAGCATACCTTGGGTTGATCTTAAAAACAACAATGAAAACCAAAACCACAAACAAAATTGTCATGAGTCACCCTCACATGGATACATACCAAACAATCAACCCAAAAAAAAAAACTTACTTTAAAATCATTTGAGTATCAGTGATATCAAAATAAAGACAAAAGAAAAGTGACCCCTAAATCATAAAAGAAACAAAAAAAAATCCCAATCAGTTATATGAATCAAAGCAATCAATTAAAAATCAATTGTGCAATCAATTTCAAATTAAGTGCTGGATTCATTAAAAATAAATTTATGGAAAAATTATCAATAAATTGGCAATCAATCACAAAATTCCAAGGGGAAGGGGGAGGAGGAGGAGGAGGAGGGGCAGGGCTTACCAGAGGGGGAGGAGGTGGTGGGCTGGTGAGGATGGGAGGTGGTGGTTGTGGTTGAGGGTGGATGAGTGGGTGGTTGGGTGGGTATGATTGGTGAGGTAGAGATTGATTGTGAGTTGGAGGTGGATGTTGAGTTGGAAAGGTTGGTGAGGTGGTGGTGGTGGGTGATTTGGTGATTTTTGAAAGGTGGTGGTGGTAGGTAAGGTCATTTGATGAGGTGGAGGAAGGAGTGAACCAGTGAGCAAGTGTGGTGAGATGGACGTGTTTTAGTGATGAGGTGGAAGGGAGAGGTGGGTGGCTTGGTTAGTGGTGAGCTATGAGGTAGAGGGTAGTGAAAAGTGTTTTTTTTTTTTTTGTCTAAGTCTACCAAAAAATAAAAAAATCAATCTTGTCTGGGTTGAAACAAAAAAAAAATGAATGAAAAAAGAAGTTTTTTGGTGTTGTGGTGGTGGGTGAGGGAGTTTTCAAAAAAAAATCAAGTCCATTAAGGTGATTTGATGTGGGTTGATGAGATGATGATGAGATTGTGTGGGTTTCAAACAGGGGTGGAATGCCATTTGCAACCCATATGAGTTGTGAATGCAGGTTCATGACTCAACAAGTCACAAGCAAAATTGTTTATGAGTTGCGCAGCCCCTGGGGGTTTGAGCAACACCCACTTAAGGCCCAAATGGGTTGCAAAGGGTGTTGAAATAAGAGAAAGGTACTCCCCAAATTTCCCTTAAGTTTGGAAGTTAACGGTTCCCAGCATTTGTAAGGTTGGAGCGCGCCCAAAAGAGAGAGAGAGATAGAGATAGATCATAAATAGATGATGGATTCCTTCCTTCCTTCAAAACCGTAATCCATATGGTATGATGCACCCCTCAACCTGGCGCTGAGAGTAGCAGACTTTATATCCTCACACTCAAACCTAACATAGTTACAAGCACAATTACAGCCCAAAAACACATGAGAAGAAAACCCTAGAAACAGAACCCTAGCCTAACCCTAACCCATACCCATACTTCCCCAATCCCTCAAGCCTGCCTTCCATTACACACATCCATTTTGTACTTCTCATGAAACAGCCCTCCTCCGCACCCTACTTGGAGCCCCCCGCGCTTTCCCGTATCCGCCCAACGTGCCGTTGTGATTTCCCTCTCCCTGCGTGTCAGCCTGCACTTTCACGCATCCACCCTGCTTGTATAACATCTGCAATTGCCCCCCTCTTACCTTCCCAAACAAACTTCCCCACAAACCTGGTTGGGCTGGCTCCATTCCTAGGTCCCTAACATATGAGGGGGTTGCAAGCCCGCCACATCTGATCAAGCCCAACCCGCACCTGGTGTGCTGAGCCCCGCAGCTCCTACTGCTGAGCCCGCGGCGGCCACTGCTGAGACTGCGCGCACCCCAACTGCTGAGTCCAACATACCTAATGCTCAGCACGCAGGCCGCAACGCAGTTCCCTATCCAAGGCTATATAACAACACCACAACAGGTAGTTTGCAACCAATCTGGGCTGAAAACAAGTTGTTTGAAACCCCCAGGAAATGCACAAGTTGTAAATGGGGTTGCGCTGTGGTGGAATTATATAGCTGTGGGACCAGGAACTGTGTCACAGTCTGGGTGCTCAGCTTTGGGTGCAAATTAGGCTCAGCATTGGGCTTGCAGCCGGCTCAGCAACAGCTGTTGCGGGCTCAGCATCTGCTGCCGTGGGTAAGCAATCCTCTCTGGGGAAAAGGACCAAAAAACAAAGCGTATCCAGTTGGGTTCTTGGATATTGCTCATTTGGGAAGCAGGAGAGGGAAGGTTGCGCAGGGGCGATTGGGGGAGGAAACCCAAAGACAGGCGCAGGGGGGGCTCTGAGTAGGGCACGCCTGAGGTTGCATCATGAGAAGGACAAACCCGGATGGATTTAATGGCAGGAAGACAGTTATGGTAGGGAAGGTTGGAGTCTAGGGTTTTCTCAGTTGTTTGTGTACCACGGTAAGGGTTGAAAGGGAGGTCCTTATGCCTTGCTCTCAACTCCAACTTCTAGATGGATCATCACATATATGAAGACAAGCTCCCACTACACTTGGAAGAAAGGAAGGATAATATTGCTCTCTCTGTCCTTGTTTCTGGTAGTTGTTTGAACAGTGTGCTCAACTCCTTGAACAAGCAACTTCCAAAATTGTGGAAACCTTCTAGGGGTTACTGACCTCTTTCCACCACAGCATGCGTCTTCCCTGAAACTAATGGCCCATTTGGGGAAAAATATCCCCAAAGGGCCATTTCAGGGGTGAATTAGCAATACCTAGGCACCCCTGGATCACATTTGAGTTCCTTCAACCCAAATTTTGGTATTGGGAATGGATTTTGGGATTATTATTGGACCAAAAAAAGAACTTGGATCACATTCTACCTATTGGCAAAACAAATTCTTGTCACAAACAGTAAAAAACACTCACTCATTGGATAATTTTATTTTTCTCAACCCTATGAGCAGACTCTGGTGTTTTTAAATTTACCATTGCATTGATTACTCAAGTGCTATTGAATTTTTTTGGTTTATTGGAACAGTGGAAAGCCCAAGCCCTCCTGGTTTCAACATGGCTGTATTGAAGGAATTAATGAAAGGGTTGTCAAAAAAGCTATGGCAGAATCTGGGCATTTGGGTAGGTATTGATGAAATTGAATGAGATTGCTATAAAACACAAACCAGAACTAAAAGAAAAGCCGTGATTTTTTGTAAATACAACAAAGGAAGTGGGCATTATGCCTCTTATCAGCGGTTAAACAGCATACCACTATGATTCAAGGATAGAAAGGAAGTTACAACACGGAATCAGATGAAATAGCCTCTGATAAAGGATGATTTCCACAGATTCCCCACTTTAAGCGCAGTTGTTGGTCTTTGAATCAAATCAGTCCAAGTAGAGAAGCATTGAAGTCCCAAGATTGGGAGGTCCATAACAATTGGCTGAGTATCTTTACCAAGAGCCTAGTTGGATTTCAGAAGGTTGAGCCTTGAATTGTTGAAGATGATGAGGCATTGAAGTTGGAATTTTTCTCCCAGGAGCTCTAATTGAAGGAGTTCAGGTCAGATTGAAAGGCCAGAGAAGTCCTTAACCTTGATGATGAAAATCTGCGGATCCCCCAACATCTAAGTAGACAAAAAGGGGAATGGGTGAGCATCCGGGGGTGACATAAGCGTGTGCCAAGCATTAAGCAGCACGTGGAACGTTGTAAGGTTGTGGTTTTTGGCCTAGAGCTTTAGATTGAGGGATGAGAGCAGTCCAATGGAATATTGAGGGTGTGTAGAACACCAAGATATGCTTTTCAAGAAAGATAAATAGGAAAACAGAAATGAAGTGAAGGAAAGATAGAAAAATATATAAGAAAGAAAAAGAAATATTTCAACACCCCTCCTTAATTTGATGCAAAGAGAATCTAGAAACAAATTTTGACAAGTCTTCTGAGTAACCTATGTGGGCAGGCCTTGGTCAGGGCATCAGCTATCATTGATTCAGTTGTGATTAGCTTGACCTCAAGTTCCCCCCCTTTTTGAAGATTGCACAACCATTTGATCTTGATGTCCAGGTGTTTTGTCTTGGAGCAGGATCTGAAGTGTTTGATTTTGTCAATTAGTCCCTTGTTATCTATGTAGAAGATATTGTTGTCAAGTTTGGTGTTCCAGAGTTCTTCTACAAGAAATTTGAGCCAGAGGCTCTCCTGAAAGCCATTGGAGAGCGCAAAAAGCTCCATTTTGGTAGAGGACATGGCAATAAATTTTTTCTTTTTGCTGTTCCAGGACAGAGGAACACCTTTCCATAGAAAAAGGGAACCACTTTGAGATAGTCAAGTTTTGTGGTCATTGGCCAAAGTGGAACCAGTGTAGAATTCAAGGCAGTTATTGGGACAGTTCAGGGAGGGCTTTAAGGTGAGGCAATGCAAGATGGAGCCCTTGAGATACTTAAAAAAGTGAATGATGTCTTTCCAGCAAGAGATTCCAGGAGAATTATTGAAGCAAGATAGGATAAATACTGCAGGGGTTAAGTTGGGAAGTGATCAAAATCAAAGGTAATTAAGGATACAGGTGAATTTTTGATATTTAATCTTGAGCCTTCAAAACTCTTCCTTATCCTTTTCAGAGGCTTTGAAAAGTTGTATTCCAGGGGTCAAAGGAGTTTTGACTGGCTTGCAGCTTTCAAGTCCTAAGAGTTCCAGTCCCTTTTGGATGAGCTTATCCTGGAAGAGAGTGATTTGATTGTCCAAGAGCTTCAGTTCCATTCCAAGAAGAGTTTTGGGAGAATGGACAGAGGAGTTGGGAAAGCAATTGAGGAACAGAGGTTCAAAACCTTCAGTATTGCCAACAACCACCCGATTGTCCACATGGAAGAAGATGAACAAGTTCTTGTTGTCGTGGATGAAGAGGCAGGGATTGGAGGTGGATTGACAAAAGTTGATCTCTTTGAACCAAGTAGTGAGGGTGTTATACCAATTAGAAGGAGCCTGTTTCAGGCCATAAAGCAATTTCTTTAGCTTAAGAAAAGGGTTTTTTTGCTTAGAACCTTTAGGAGTGACTATATAGATATCTTTGGACAGGGGAGCATAGAGAAAAGCACTTTTTATGTCAAACTGTCTGATGGGTAATTTTTTGTTTATAGAAAGGGTGAGAAGAGAGAGAAGAGAAGGAAATTTTCCAGTTGGAGAAAAGGTGTTGTTGTAGTCAATTCCAGGAATTTGTTGAAACCCTTGAATGCAGAGACAAGCTTTCTTTCTTTCAGCGGAGTCAGCGGTGGCCGGTTTTTTTTTAAGAACCCAGATGGTACAGAGGTAGGAATTGGGTGTGTCGTGGCAGTCCTCCCACATGTCCATTTCTTCTATACTGTTCAGCTCTTTGTACATAGGTTCCACTCACAATTCAGGGATTTTGGTTTTAAGAGCCAGGGGCCCCTCAGAGAGATAGGAGTATTTGGTGGGTTTGATTCTGGATTTTTGGGTTCTCAATTTGTATCCAGTCCCATGATGAGGATTTTCCGCCGGTACCAGTGAGGAAGCAACATTTTCAGAGTCTTCACCGCTGTCAGAGGTTTCTGAGGAATGATAAACATCAGTACCTGCAAAGTCCAAGGAAGTAGGTTCCACAGGGATGGAAGCAGGAGGAAGTTCAGGACATGGTACAGGGTCCAAGTTGGGAATTAAATTGTCCAATTGAGTTGATTTTTACCAGAGGAGAGACATTTTGGAGACTGGAGAAACAAAATAAAGAAAGAAAACATGCTTAGTTTCAATTATTTTACCCATTTTGCTGAGAATACGGTACAATTGTAGCTCATCATTATATGTAATGAGAACCCCAACAGAACCTTTAGGTGCAAGTTTAGAGCACAGAACCTTTAGGGGCAAGTTTAGAGACATATTTATGAGGTAAAAGCAGGTATGAGGCTTGAATTCCGATGGGATGGAAATAGCTGAGAGGAAGGGAGCGTTGTTTGAACAGCTTGTAGGGGGATTTTTTTGATTTGTGAAAAGGGATTTGATTTGGCGTCAGGGAGGCAGCAGAAGCCATCTTGTGCCAGTAGCAACTGTTCATGCCAGAGTTGGCCAGTATGGAGTGGATTGATTCTAGGATATATCAGTTAAATCTTTCAGCAAGTCCTTTCTGTTGAGGAGTGTAAGGGTCAGGGTATCTGGTTTTGATGAGGTGATCTTTGTAGAACTGGTCAATTTCAGCATTAGCAAATTTGCCTCCACAATCAGAGTGTAGGACCAAAGGAAAATAGCCAAAAAGTTTGGCCTCCAGACTCAGGACATTAGGTAGGAGCTCTTGTAAATCGCTTTTGCTCTTTATTGGCAGGGCAGTACAGTATTGAGTTTTGCTATCCACAACAGTGAGGAGGAATCAGCATCCATTCACGGAAGGAGGAGACAGTGGACCAATCATATCCATATGGAGTTCTTCAAAGGGCTGCAAGGCAGGAGAATTTTCTCTCTTGAAACTGGCTCTGGTGATTTTGGAAACAGAGCAGGCTTTGCAATTTTGAAGAATTTTTACAGGGATTCCCTGCTTGTGCCTGATTCAATGATAAATTACATGTCCTAGCAACTTGTGGAGAAATTCTGCCAAAGAGAGGAGACAACTTGGAGCAGCCTGGTGGAATCAAATCCCAGGAAGATTGTTGTAGTAGCTGCCACTGGTAAGGATTCTTCCATCCCTGAGGATTTGGAATGAGTTGGTTTCAAAGATGATATTGTATTTTTCAAGCAGGAGAAATCAAACAGATATGAGATTGATAGCCAAATCCGGAACATAGAGCACATTGTTTAGCAAGAGGTAACCGTGTTTGTTGGATAGATTTATGGAGCCTTTCCCCTTTATTTTTAGGTGTTCTACTCCAGATCCAGCTTGAAATACTCCTTCTTCATTTATGGAGCGAGAAATGAACAGAACGGAGTCAGATACCATGTGAGAAGAGCATCCTGAGTCCACAATGAAGAGGGAGGGATCTTGAAGTTGAGAAGTGAAATTGCTAACATGATCTTCATGCTTAGCCTTTTGGGCAGGGTGAGGAGGGCAAAGATGAGGGTGGAGCAGCCAGCATCTGGATTCTGGATGAGGAGCGTTAGGGTTAAGCCAGTCACATTTTTATTTGGTGGATTTAGACATAGTGAGAGCTGTAGGATGGTCTTTGGAGGAAGAACGGAGTTGGAGGTTGTTAAAGTGGACCCTGAGATGATCAAGAACCATATCCAGAACAACCTCTTTATTGGAGGGGGTGATCTGAATCTTTAAATGATCCAGAGAAGGGGGAAGCTTTTATAGAATGGAGAAGGCAATGATGTCAAAAGGAATAGAGATACCGGTTTCAACAAACTTGGTGATTGAGGCTCAAATTTGCGTAATAAACAGTTGAATGTTGTGCAAGTTGAATTGGATTGCGCACAATTTGTTGAAAACTCTAGAACGGTTAGAGGCATTTCAGGAGGCAAAGAACCGGTCAATAGATTTCCAGATGAGTTTGGCATCACTTTCATTAGCCTGATTGATGACATTGAGTTGGATAGAGGCATCAAGCTTGGTGCTGAGTAGAGTCACTAGTTGGATGTTAACAATGAGGTCCAATTCAACGGATTCAGAGATCAGCGGTTCCCAGAGCATTTGAATCTTCAAGAGATTGGTTGTCCTTGATTTCCACAGGGAGAAGTTATCCAGGGTCAGAAGAGGAATGGACTCAAGAGCTCCTTTTGCAATAGTGGACTGAAAGCTGTTGCTCATTATGTGGTGTTGTTCTGTTTTGTTGCTTTTTTGAGGAGGAGGTGATTTTTTGTAGCAACTTTGACTGTTAATTTTGATGAAATTGAATGATATTGCTAGAAAACACAAACCAGAACTAAAAGAACAGGCGTGATTTTTTTGAAATACGACAAAAGAAGTGGGCATTATGCCTCTTATCAGCGGTTAAACAGCATACCAGTATGAGTCAAGGATAGGAAGGAAGTTAAAACACGGAATCAGATGAAATAGCCTCCAATAAAGGATGATCTCCACAGATTCCCCACTTTAAGCGCAGTTGGTAGTCTTTGCATCAAATTAGTCCAAGTAGAGAATTGTGGAAGTCCCAAGATTGGGAGGTCCAGAAGAGTTGGCTGAGAATCTTCACCAAGAGCCTAGTTGGATGACAGAAGGTTGAGCCTTGAAGCATTGAAGATGATGAGGCATTGAAGTTGGAATTTTTCTCCAAGGAGCTCTAATTGAAGGAGGTCAGGTCAGATAAGAAGGTCAGAGAATTCCTTAACCTTGATGATGACAATCTCCAGATCCCCCAACATCTAAGTAGACAAAAAAGGGGAACACGTGAGCATCTGGGGGTGACATAAGCGCTTGCAAAGCATAAAGCAGCACATGGAACATTGTAAGGTTGGGTTTTTTGGCCTAGAGCTTCAGATTGAGGGGTGAGAGCAGTCCAATGGAATATTGAGGGTGTGTAGAAAACCAATATATGCTTTTAAAGAAATATAAATAGGAAAAAGGAAATGAAGTGAAGAAAAGATATAAAAATATATAAGATAGAAAAATATATAAGATAGAAAAATATATAAGATAGAAAAATATATAAGATAGAAAAATATATAAGATAGAAAAATATATAAGATAGAAAAATATATAAGGTAGAAAAATATATAAGATAGAAAAATATATAAGATAGAAAAATATATAAGATAGAAAAATATATAAGATAGAAAAATATATAAGATAGGAAAATATATAAGATAGAAAAATATATAAGATAGAAAAATATATAAGATAGAAAAATATATAAGATAGAAAAATATATAAGATAGAAAAATATATAAGAAAGAAA
This sequence comes from Puccinia polysora, assembly GCA_025617555.3. NCBI lineage: Eukaryota > Fungi > Basidiomycota > Pucciniomycetes > Pucciniales > Pucciniaceae > Puccinia > Puccinia polysora. The sequence goes on from CM062620.1 coordinate 6,783,741, forward strand.
AAGGAATATTTCAACAGTTATTTGGGTAGGTATTTGGGAAATAAAAAATTGGAAGGCCCAATTGCATCCTCATCTAAGGCTGAAATTGAGGAACAAGATGTTTCACAACTGGAATTGAGTGGCGGTGGCGCATAACATTTAATGTGCCATTTCATTGATTTGGTTTGATGGGAACTCATGTAACTGTGGCAGTTTTAACTATCTAGCTATGATTTTCCACAACCCCTTGAGCCTGCTCCTGTTAGAGCCTTTTCTTTTTGGAAAGAAGGTGAGAAACATTATCAAAAATGGGAATTCATGCATGGCTATGCATTGACAACATTCAATTCAAAAAGAGATAAATATCTTGACCTAGCCTGTGACAGATATGGAGTATACAAAGGGCCTTTTCTCACCAAAAGGCAAATTAAAACTCACAAGAGAAAGTTTGGGCTTCAATTTATGATCTTTGCTGGACAATAGTGGATACCACATGGTTCCTCTCCATTAGAAATGATCAATGCAATCATCAACCATCTGAAAGACCCTCAGTGCATACTCAACTGAGGAGAATCTCTAATTTATCCTTAGATCAACTTAAGGAAGGAATGAAAGATGGGCTCAATAAAATTAAACTCAAAGGAAATGGAGCAAGATTGATGGGGAAGAATACATTGAAAATAGAAAAATTTATTGTTAGATTACATAATTGCTATGAGCAGTTCATTGACTGGTATGTGCCACCCACATCATAGAATGCTGGGGTAAGTACAGCTCTTCCGGGGTGATCAGCCAAATGGCTATGAATCAACAGCTCCTTACTCAACAGCGCACTTGGCTCAATTGGTAAGAGCATCACTCATATAAAGAGTCTGAGGTTGTGGGTTCAAATCCCACAGTGTTCATTTGTTTTCATATGACTTCTGACATGGTAGCGAGAGTTATACAGTCACAAAGACTGCAGCCTAACAGCTGTAAAAAATAACAATCCCTCTTTATCAATGAAATCAAATGGTTGAGTCCCTGCTCAAAGCACAGAGGGGTGTTAGATTACATAATTGCTATGAGCAGTTCATTGACTGGTATGTGCCACCCACATCATAGAATGCTGGGGTAAGTACACCTCTTCCAGGGTGATCAGCCAAATGGCTATGAATCAACAGCTCCTTACTCAACAGCGCACTTAGCTCAATTGGTAAGAGCATCACTCATATAAAGAGTCTGAGGTTGTGGGTTTGAATCCCACAGTGTTCATTTGTTTTCATATGAATTCTGACATTTATAACACCAAATGCTAGTTAAAAGCAGCTGAGCTCAATGGGAAAGTGATATGGATTTTTATTGGAAATGCTTCAAGAAAGTCAGTGGATTTCCAGGCCAAAATCCCATGGAGAGGGTCACTTAGAGGCCCTGCACCTTTCTCATCCTGATTCTATAAAACTTTGTAAAAAATTACATCACATTTATTTGTTGGAATGTGCTTATAAAAAAAATAGGTACAAAATCCCTTTATTGCATGTTGTAGGAATGACAGCCAATAGGAAAACTTTTAAAAAGGCTTTTGTTTTCATGACAAAAAAAAACGTTTAAATTCTGTAGTTGGGCATTCAATGCACTAGAGGATTTGGCTAATGATCCAGAGAGGCTTCCCAAATTATTTGTTATGGATTTTGAAAAATCTCTGATTTCTGAACTTGAACATAGCCTCCCTGGGTCATCCAGACAGTTGTTCTCTTGGCACTTTTCTAAAAATATTCAAGATAATTGAAAACTTTCCTTCAGTAATGACAATCAGGGATTGCAAAGTTTTATGTCTCTTTGGGGAAAGTATGCTGCCTCTAAAATCAAGGGGGAGGCAGAAGTCAATGATAAAGAACTCAGAGTAGACCAATTTAGTGCTTCTTGTGTTCATCTCTGCAGGGATTGCTTTTTTTGAAAATTGTATACAGTTTTTCTTGAAAGACCATGAGGATTTGCTTTATTATATAGAAAAAAACATTTTCCCTATCAAAGAGAAATTTAAAACAGTGTTGACTTGTGTAAATCCTGAATTTGGAAATAAAACAACATCTTGGGTAGAAGGGGCCCATGATAATTTTGAAAAATTTCTTTTGGGATCTTTTTGGAACATTTTAAATGTGTGGAAACACCTGGAAGGAACCATTGATAGCCAAATCAAATGAGTGCATGTGTTTCTAAATAAACCTTGAATAAATTTAGGAAAATTTTTTATAAAACAACTTTAATTCCAGAAGTCAAAGCGCAACTATGATGGTGAGGTGTGCAAAAAGTCATATTCTAAGACAATGGGCTTTCCCTGTTCCCAAATCTTAGGTGAAATACTAGCATCAAGAGTGTCCATTTTTCCTGAAGATGTTCATCCTCAGTGGAGGTTGGAATATAACCCTTCCAGTTCATTGAGTTTCATTTTTGAATTGTTTGATTGTTTGAATTACTTTTTGGTGAAGGATTTTTTGACGGATTATTCCTACTTGATTGGTGATTCCTGAATGGGTTTACTAATGAGCAATGGTTTTATGGTTTTTGAAAGCTTGACACTGATCCAGTGCTTGAATCATATCAATTGTTGAACAATCTCAGATCAATCATTATGAAACAACCTGAAGAAGTTAAACTGCAGATGTTGAAGTCCTTGGTCAAGCATGCAACCACTTTGGTTGCTAAGCCAAGGCTCAATCCAAAGGTCTTATCGTCCAGCTGGGGTCAACCAAAATTCAAGGAGACTTCATGTGAACTTTCAAGATTTGAACATTTTAAAGGGAACTTAAGAGGAATAGACAGGTTAGAAGGGCGCCAACAATTCCAAAAATAGTAATTATTTTATTTTTAGAAGTGTTCTTTTTTATGGTTTAATGAACTGATGGTGAAATGATGTTTATATTACAAGTCCTTAGGCTCAGAATCTCAATTTCATATTTCAGAGGAAAATACTGAAAGTGAATTAGCCTCCCTTCATTTGGAATCAGAATCATCTTCTAAGGAACAAGAAGGAGTGGAGAAGTAAACCAGAAGCTCATTTTTTGTGGGTATTTCTTTCATTAATTTTATTGGAATGTTGTCTAAGTAATTTTTGATTTTAGGAACCAAAAGTTAAATACCTCAATCAAATACCTGACTACTTACATAAGTTCTTGTGTGAGTTCTGGGATCCTGTTGGAAATGAGAATTTCAGATTTAGATTCAATGGTAAATCACATGGGTAAAATGACAATGGGTAGTTTAAAGTTGAAAGGGAAATGATTGAAACATTGAGGAAACATAAGGCATGATATTCTAGGATACTTGGTGGTATCCAAGAGTTGAAAAATATTAAAAAAATACTTGATGTTAAAGACATGAATGAAGAAATTCCCTGTTCAAAATGGCTTTCAAACTTAGATATGGGCCAAATCATAGCAGAAACTTATGGAAGGCCAATTTGATTCATTTCCTTGGATTCATTTTGTAGTTATACTCCTATGAAAAAGTGTGTAAAATGTTAAATACGTGGTTGGATTTCTGTAGGACTAAGAACCAGCAACGGCTGAACAAATAAGAATAGAAACAAATGTAAGAAAAAAAGAGTAAGAAAGATAAAAAGAAGAAAATAGAAGAGCGTCCTACAGTTTGGCCGGAGACTAGTATTGATAGTGGTGGCAAGGTTGATGCTGAGAGAGAATCATGTGGTAGGACAGAGGCTAGATAGGCAGATGAGATATAGATCACGAGATAGGAAGACTGAATGGAGAAGGAATCAGATTAAGAGAACATTGAGGATATTCGGAGGAGTTACATCTTACCAGGCAAGGATTATTTGAAACAGGTTGGAACGGAACTTTAGAGGTGAGGTGATGTATGAGACAGAGGTACAAGACATTTAAGAAGGATTAAGCAAGAAAATAGAAGAAGGAAGGAAGAAAATGAAAAAGGGAATAGACAAAAAAAGGAAAGGAGATTGGGCCCAAGAGTTCATTGTAGATGAGAGTCATGGTCAAGTGAGGGTGCGTGGAGAGTGTATCATCACGCGCACCAGAGCGTGCGGAGGGGGGAAGAATAGCGCGATGTGTGGAGTCGGGGATAGAATCTTAACATAAAAGAGCTATTTGAAGCCATCTTCATTCCCTTTGTGAACAATAAGCACTAGTTTCATCTCTTACTTGAGGGAGATATGATTCCAATCCCTCCAATTGTATCCAAACCATCTTCTTTGAATCCAAAGAAAAACTCAGGTTGGGTTTATCATGTGAAGGATTGAATGCATTTTTACTTGGATTTTTAAACATCATATCATTTCATCATTTTTTTTTGGTCCAACATGTGCTTCTGATGCTGATCTTGTAATTCTATTAATATAAAGTTTTATCACATTTTGAACATCATTGTATTGAGTTTTTTGAGTTAAAATGATTATTTTGAGTTTTTTGAATAATATTTTATTGTTAATTTAATTCAACTTTTGTTGGGCTGATCCCATCATAAGTAGTATTATTACTTCTTATGATGGGATCAGCTTAACACAAGTTGAACTTGTTTTTCTTTTTTATTTTTTAAATTAGTGCTATTCAATTAAGTTGGACTTGTATTAAGTACACATCAATGGACTAGACCTTATTTTTGGGGGCTTTGATTTGGTTGGGCACTATTCCAATGAAATAAGTTCAACCGGTGTTGGGCTGATCCCATCATAAGAATTCTTTCCTTTCCTTATGATGGGATAAGCTCAACACAAGTTGAACTTTTCTTTTTTTCTGTGTTATTAATTTAGGGCTAGTCCATTGAGGTGATTTTATTTTATTTTATTCAAATATTATATTGGTTCAAGGCTGTATTTTATGTACATTGATCCCTCAATTTTTATTTAACCATTGTTATTTTCCATTTTTTTATTTTTTTTGTGGGCACAATATTTTGACTTTTTGACTTTTAAATTGTTTATTTTTATTTATTCATAGGGCCATTAATTTGCATGAATGGCCCTGGAGTTTTGAAATTTTCACAATTGTTTTATAATTTGGTTTGAATTTTCAATTTTGTTTACTTTTTTTAATTTTGTTTTTTTAGCTTTTTTATTTTTCTTTAACTTTTTTTGTTGTTTTTTTTTGTTCAATTTTTTTCTTTATTTTTCTTTATTTTAATTATTTTTATTTTAATACAACGCTTTAAAACACTGGAGTTTTGAACAAGTTGTGAATGGCCATTCACAACTCAGATGGCTTGCAAACAGCCATTCACAACCTGCATCAAGTTGTGAATGGCCATTCACAACCCTGCAGGTTTCACAGGGCCATGAACAGTGCCCCCAAACCCATTGCAGTTTTTGAATGGGTCAAGCTGGGCTGCAAATCTAACACTGCTCAATTTTAATACTCAAATTTTATCATCCCAGTCCCTACCCATTGTTGCAATAATTTTTTTTATTAAAAAAATATTTTCTTCTAGTACTGCAGCCTTAGGGGAATAGTTCAAAGTGAAAGCTGATCTTAATTGTAAAATTAGCTTTTTCCAACACCCATTCAAAGTTTTGAGCCAACACATATGCTTGACCAGAGGCTTCTATGAGAAATTTTTGGATTTGTCATCCCATCACTAGGGTGAGTATCAACTTCCACCAGTTCCAGAAATTGACTTAATTTGAAAGAAGACTGCAACTAAGTTAAGAATAGAAATAGAAATGAAGGAATAAAATAGAAAAAATAGAGTTTAATTCTAGTATTTCAAATGTTTTCTAGATGTGAAAAGGCTTTTCCACCACCAACACCACCACCTTATAATAAACACCAGCTGGATTTTGAAGATTCACATGATAAGCTGGATTTAGGGTTTTCATTTCAATGGTAAAGTGAGTTTTCAAAAAAAAGTAGATAAAATAAATTCAATTCCAAATGAAACAAGTTAGCAAGCAGGCCAAGTTTTTCTAATTTTTCAATGGTCAATCCATAATACATCTTCCAATTTGAAGATTTGTGAAAAATTTCAAAATTTTTTTGCATGCTCCTTATAATTCAAACTGGAATATTTGAGTTGAGTTAAATTTTCCTCTAAAAAGATAAAATAAGGGTGAGGTAATCTGCAGATTTTTGATAATTGGCTATTTTTATGGATTCAAAGTTTTTTTAAATCTGTAAAGACTTTTGAAATAAAACTTTTTGTTGGAGGCATGAGTGGAGTTTTGGTAGGGGAATTTGACATGTGAAAGCCACTTTGACCATTTTTCCTGTTGGTAAAAGGCATAAATTCATAAGGTATTGTTTGAGTATTTGATTGAATCACTTGATTGGTGTAAGCCTCCTGGATGCCAAGACCCTTGCTATCCTTTAGCTACCAGAGGTGATAAAATAAATAATAAATATATTATTTAATAAATGCAGAAAAAATCCGTGAAATATTTGGATAAAGCTTATTGCAAGGTTAATTGGTTTGGATATAGTTTGATTTCATAAATCAATATAGATAAATTGATTATTAAATATGTTTATAGAGGGGCCACAATTATATTTGGGGAACTTTAACACCTCTCTTCAGGGAATTCAGTATGAAAACATGTAAACCTGGTTACTTTGGGCCCTTTAGTTTAAAGGATATTTTTCCCAAAGATAATATGTGTATAAAATACACTGTGGAGTGTCAGGGCTTTGTAACCAAGCTTCCACAACAGAGAAAGGATAATAAGACTCAATGGTAAATTGGTAAATCCTTTGGGTATCTTTTTGGCACGTTCACTGATGGGTTAAACCTGTATACTGGGTTTATAAGGTTGTTCAGCAATTTAAATTGATAAAAGAGGGTCAAGGACGGATATTATTGATCAGACTAAAGCCATAAATAACTTAATTATCTCTTATAAGTATTTGATTACCTTGGCACGGTGTCTGGGTATAAATATAACTGGGTCTCTGGGTATAAATATAACTGGGTCTCTGGGTATCAATATCCTCTAAAGAGCTCTTTATTTATAGCTTTTGGAGTCCCAATATTGTCCTTCTGAGGGGTACAGGGGCTCAAAGGGACAAATTCTGGGGCTAGAAGGGTAAACAGTGGTAGCCTGTCACGTTTCCTTGGTGCTGTAACACGGGTAGAATCTAATTCCACAGGGTATGGGAATCATTCTACTTTATAATTGATGTTTGGATGTGTGAGTAACACCAATCTGTCCTTTTTATTTATTATTTAATGAATTATCCTTACTAAATGTTCCCAGTACGTTAATAATTATTTTAATATACATTCCTAAGGATATTCTGATGTCAGGTGAATTCTCATTATGTGTTAAATAATTGGAGTAAAGTCATGATCTTGATTTTACTCCTTATTTTCGAGTTTCAGTTGATTTACTAAAATAATTACTTAAAAATGTAAGTCATGGGTATTCATGTAATATTTTTACATAATAAGTTTACTTAGTATTTCACAAGTATGTTGATGTCTAGAAATTCTTAAAATAGTATATTAAAGTATTTTAATATATTTTTAGAAGTAGTCATTATCTTATTTTCGACATTTTTTGTACTTTGAATTATATTTAATAAAAAATATGTATAAAGTTTATTTAAGTATTTTTATATAGTTTTATGTATTTTTAGACTATCTACTATCCACAGAAACATTTATTAAATATTCAGAATGTTCCCATGTAGGTTGTAGCATTTTTACGCGGTTCCAAGGTTTCTCAGGCTGCCTGTTACTTTGTCAACCCATAGTCCCGCGGCTGCGTACTTGTCAGAGTCCCGGGGCTGCGTACACAACTTTGACAGAGTGACAAAGCTGTAGCTCAGCCGCGCGCGGGTGCAGTTTCTGCCGCATCTGCGTACTTTTCAGAGTCCCGGGGCTGCATACACAACTTTGACAGAGTGACAAAGCTGTATTTCAGCCGTGCGCGGGTGCATTTGCTGCTGCAGCTGCGTGCAGGAATTGTGAAAGAACAAATTTCCGTCTGTAACTCCTAAAATATACACAACACCTCAATTCTGACTGAATTTTAGGTGTGAAACTTACACGTGACAATACATGTGAAATATTTAATTGGCCAAAAAGTTCAATAGCGGTGCCGTGGTATTTTGGTCTTTCTTTTCCTTAATTATTTAAAAATATAAGGAGTTGGATTTCAAGGGTGGGGTCACTGAGTGACCCTACCTACTTTTGGGTGAAGAATCCATTGTTGCAATAATATTTATGGTTTTCTTTCTCCTTCTTAGTTTAATTTTATTTTTATTATTTTTATGTTATTTCTGTTACTTTTGGAGCTTGCTCTGAATTATTAGCAAGCTGACAATTGGAAGATGAAATTCTAGGTTATAAGCTGTTTATAACTTGCAAGGAATCCTTGAATTTAGGCATATTGAGGTCCATAATCTAGAAAAAAATGGCTTTCCCTGAAAATTGAAATTGATACTGGGAGAAAATGGTTTGAAAAGAAATGCTCTATGAAGAGTTTTTAAATTTATTTGAAGAGTAAGTCTCAATGCTTCAAAAATTGAACGCCAGTTTGAGAATTTATATAATATCAACAGAATAGAATCATTTCCATCAGAAATTTGTCATTGGAAAATGAAATTCATAGAAAATGAGTGCAAATAAATAGGCTTAATTGGAAGTGGCAGGACAAGCCTATCTTTCTGGTAACTGTAGTGCTTATTACCATTGCATTCACATCACACATTAACATAGTTTTTTAATTCACTTTTCACATCAGGCAAATAGAATATTGTGCAATCAAATGGTTGGTTATATCCTTACAAAAAACTCAACAAGAAGACATTAATTCTGGGATTTGAAAATATATAACTCCATCCAAGGATCATTAGTTACCGCTCTTTGGACTTTGTGTCACACAAGCACCCCATTTACTAAATGGAAATCTTAGATAATTGTGAGCACAAAGGGAGAAACTGAGTGTGAGGGATAATTCAAGGTTGAAATGCTAACTGCCAAGTGTGAGCTTATGATTCAATGGCTCAGCAAACAGTGAGGGGGATGCAATTTTCCAATGGAAGGGAACTAAACCCATGTCTGATGTGATGAATGGATTTAGCAAATGCAAGAATGTATGAAATTAACTAACTGAGGATAAAATCTTCAGGCAGGCAATGCAGCCTTTATAAGGGAATCCAAAGGTGACTAGATACAAACCAATTCATAATCAGCTACAGCTAGAGAGTGATTAGGTTTCATGCTTCAAGTTTAAGGTTTATTGTCTTCTCCACTTTGACGTATCCTTTTCCTTATTACCATCTACCTCAGTCCACAAGCGTGACACAAATAAAGCACAAAATCAATGGTGCCTTCTGCTTACTACCTCTGGCTTTTGTAAAAACCTTCCAATCTTGGAAACTGAATCAGTATATATTTGAAAATCATGCAGTGAGCTCTATACCGGTTGACTGTCCTTTTGAGCTTTGCTCTTCTAACCTGGGTATCATCAACCCTTGGACTTCAATTCTTGGTCATGCAATCACACTAGTTTGAACCCTTCCCAGAAAGCCACATTGACTGTATAGTTTGCAAATGGACTAGTCCCTTACCCTGCATCTACACCTTCACATTTTCATTGCCTTCCCATGTCATTCCTTCCTGTATCATCCATTACATCCTTGTATGATCAGATTCTTTTGTCTTGAACCTATTTTATGGCCTTGGAAAACAACTGTACTTTTATTTCATTTACATTCCATTTGTTTCATTCATTGCCTCACCTTTCTCTAGCTGTAGTGGGCCATCAATTGGGTTGTATCTAGTATCTTTGGATTAACTTATAAAGGCTGTGTCATCTGCCTCAAGAATGTCTCCTCAGTTAGTTAATTTCATACGTTCTTTCATCTGCTCAATCCATTCATCACATTGGGCTTGGCATTGGTTCCTTTCCCTTGGAACACCTCCCTTTCCTTGCTGTTGGTTGAGCCACTCAATCACAAGTCTGCACTTTGCAATTATCCTTGCTACCCTGCACTTGCCCCTAGCATTCAGCCTCTCCTTTTTTGCTCAAAATCATCTAAGATTGCCCTATATTAGGTTGTGTGGTTGTGTGAAATGAGGCAATGAATGACAGGAATGGAATGGGAAAATTAAATAACAGTGCAGTTGTTTCCAAGGTTGTAGAAAAGGTGCTATACAATAGAATATGAGTGTACAAGGATGTAGTAGATGAGACAGGAAGGAATGACATGTGAGGACAATTTAAATATGAAGATGCAGTTTATGCAGGGTAAGAGACTAGTACATTTCTGAACTATACAGTTGATGTGGCTATCTAGGCATGAGTGTGTGACCGGGAATGGAAGTCCAAGGTTTCATGATAGCCAGGGTAGAAGAGCAAATCTCAAATGGATTTTCAATTGGTATTTGTTTTAACTGAGAAGGATTTGCAAGTATATACTGAGTTGCCAAGATTGGAAGGTTGTTAGACAATCCAAAGGCAGTAAGCAGAAGGTACCATTGATTTTCTGCTTTGTGTCACACTTATGCACTGAGGTAGATGTTACTGAGGAAAAGGATATTTCAAATGGATGAAGATAATAACCCTTAACCTTGGAGCATGAAACTTTGTATACCACTATTTGTTATTTTTATATTAAATAGCTTTTTTCTTTGATGAAATAATTTTAAAACTACTAGTTTCTTTCTGTCAAATTTTGAGACAATTGGAATTGTCTAATTGAGCTTTGGAAATCTTGGAGGCCTTTTCTCAAAAATTTCCAATGTGCTCAATCTTATCTGGGAAGACTGATTATAGAAAAATTTTTGAATTGTTTTTAGGTTTGTTGTTGGGAAGTGTTTCCAGCCCACTCCCCCCTTCCCCCTGAGGAAAAATTTGTCTCAACACCAAAAAGCATTAATGGGTAATAATGCATTTTTCTAGGGAAATATGTAATTTTCAAACTGAATTCCCAGACATCTTTGGCCTAATTTGCCTGTCTAAATTTAAGAAATTTTGTGCTCATGAAGCACTCTACAGAATTTTTATCAGTTGAGGCAACAAATATTCCACACAAGTTAGAAGTTATGCAAACCATTTCTCCCCAACATACAAAATTTTAGGAATTTTATTATCATGAATTCTATGGTCAATTTCAGTGGATTTTTAATTCCTAGATTTAAAAAATGCAATATTTAAAATATTCAAAGATTTGGGAAATAAAGAAATGAAATTTGCAACAGCAAAGTTGCTTGCATCTGTTTTGAAGATAGTAAAGGTTAGCTTTTTGGATTGAGGGAGGATAGGTAAAAGTATTGAAAAATTTATTCAGAGCTTTCAAAACCAAAGGAACATGTGAATTAACAACAAATTTTAATTTTTCTTGAGAAACACTAGTAAGAATAACATTTTTTTTTGGAATATGATTGATAAAATTCTGATGAAAATTACTAAAGACAAGATACAACTGAATTTTATTTACTGAATTTGTTACTGGCCACTACAAAATGTGTTGGCACATGACTGGATCCATTGAGATAACATATTTCAAAATTCAAACAAAGACCAGAATAAAATCATTCCTGAAAGGTTACTAAATATATTCCCTCCTTCAAAGGAAGGTAAGAAAGGCAATTATAGAAAGGATGGAAAAAGTTATGGTTTATTTATACAACTATAGAGCCCCCAAAGAGAATCTGAGAACAAAAATTAAAACCCAAAGGGGGCCCAATATAAACTAAAAGAGTTGGAAGAGGTAGACTACATGAAATGTAGGAAATTGCCAAAGGCTGGGAGAGATAAAAGCTGAGACTGAAAAGCGTCAAAAGAAAAAGTTTGATAAAGCTGGGGTCAGAGATAAGGATAAACAGCTGAAGAGATGAGGAAACACAGCATAATTTTGGACAGCTGATAGCATACAAAGATCAAAATTTAGATTACCAAACTGTTGAGAGATGAATGACCTCTTCTCACAACCCAGTGTAAGACTCCAAACAGTGCTGAGCTTTAGGCAGTTCTGTGGAGCAGAAAGATGCTTTTTGAGGCTGCCCTCCTGAGTGTTACAAAAATATATAAATGTAACCAGAATGAAGGTCCAGGACCTTGTGAATGAGGAATCAAAGGGAAGGGATAGATTTGATGGTAATTAGAAGCAACAGAACAACACTATCTGAGTCAAGATGGTGCGGCAAAAGACTTCAAAAAAAAATTAGAATTTGTTTAGAGTTCAATAGAACAACTCCCGCAAGCTAATAACTCTGTTTTTCAGCAGAGGATTAGGAAAGATCAACTCAATCCCAAACAACCTTCCCAACTCTCTGCAGTCAAGCCCTTGAAGGGTACCAGATAACTTTGGGTGGCTGTAAAACACAAATTAATTTTTTTTATGAAGCTCTAGAAGCAAATCAACAACTAATTTGAACAAAAATAACCCAACAATTCTCAAGGGACTCAAGATTAGCATGGCATAATTCAAATTCAAGGAAATAAAGGTAGGTTAAACACTCCAGGCTTTAAGCTTAATGAGACCTCTAAGTCATACATGACTGATTCCACTAAGACAATCAAAGAATGATCAAGACCAGTATGGTCAAAAAAGGGATCAGGAGTGGTATAACACACTCAAGAATTCAACCAAATTAATGTTTCTTCAAGCAGAAAGGCTATTTGTTGGTGATAACAGATAAGGCCACAGAGGGGTGGATCAAGGATTTGATTATGGAGGCTCAAGGATCAAGGGGCAATCATAGATATACCCTGGATAAGTTGCTCAGATAAAGGGGAAGGGCCCCATGGATTTATTGACTGGATCAGATGATGATGATATGACAATTGATTCATGGATGATGATTCAAAAGGCAGAGGAGGGCCCCTCCCTTTATGGGCAAAAGACCCTGTATACTATTTACAAGAGGATGACACACATGAGAACAGAAATACATATACATATATATATATATATATGTATATATATATATATATATGTATATATATATATATATATATATATATATAATATATATATAATATATATATTGAGCTGCGGGCGTGACAGCAAGCAACAGCTGATTAAAGGGTGACCAAGATGATTGAGATTGAGGTTTCTCACAATGTTGTGGAAGAGGATGAGATGGCAGAAAACCCCCAGCAACGGTTTTTAGCAATTGAACGGATATGGGACCTCAGGAAGATTGATGGGAGAGGGGTGATCCAGATGAGATGGGGATGGCCAGTGAGGAAGGGAATCCTTGATGGCAAGGATGATCAATTGCAGCAATTGTTTTCATCATCAATCTATTTTTGTGTCATGGCCGTTGTTGGAATGGGGCCAAGGATTATGAGGTGATTTGGGGGATTTCAATGAGGAATGTCAGCAAATCAACCTGCGTAGGATGACAGCAAGGTATCTTGGCCGGCAATGACGGATGAGAGTTGATGAGAGTGGCAATGACCACCCGCACGCTTTTGTAAAAAAATCAAGCCGCAAGCGCAGAAAGGGGGAGTTGAACAGAGATCTGGGGATTGGAACAACCTTTAGAGCCCTTCCTAGAACGCTAGGACAGGGAGAAGTTGGAGAAACAGAAAATGGAAAATTTGCCATAGTAACTCAGGAAATATATATATATGAACTTTTGATGATATTCAGATGAAATATATATAAAAAAACAAAAAATTTCCCCCTTCTTCTGAGGTTTCCTGGATTGGTCAACACACTGGCCATCGCTTCCCACTTCAACCTTGAATGAGGAAACTTCAAATCCAGAAATCCAGAAACAATCCTCAATCATCTCTTGGACCATTGCTCTTCAGATCTTGTCCTACTAGATCTTCCTCATTCCCCTGATCTCATTTCAATCCTCATCCAATTCAATCTCCACTCCTCCTTCCTTCCATCCAATCTCTCAGTCAAATTCCTTCCCTTATATTTCACCTTTTTGCACTCCACAACCTCCTCTCTCTAATAACCAATTACTCAAGCCTAAAACCTGATTTCATTCATAACCTTTATTAATCTATCTCCACCTCAGACTCCCTCAATTCATCACCATCATCCCTAAAACCTTGACATCATCTATCTCCACCTTGACCTCATCATCTTTGACCTACAGCTCTCACAAGCCACCTTCATCTCTGAGTTCTGTCTAGCAGTGAGACCTTCTATCTTGACTGACTCTCAACTTTTTTTTCCTAAATTCTCAATCTCAATTCCTGTTTCTTACCTGGTTGTAAATTCAGCACTCTTGTTGCGCCTTTTCTCTTCCAGTCTTTTTGGTTTTAATTTATTTAATCCAACTCTTCACGGTTAAAAGCCAAAAAGCAGAATGTCAAACCTAGGACTGGTAGACTCAAACTCCTCACTCCTGAAGACTCTGACAGAATCAATCCCTAATCTCAAAAACTCAAAATTCTCCCTCTGGCAATCAAAAAATCTCACCACCTTCTCCCTCAAGGGCATATCTCACTGGCTAACCTCCTCTGGACCTAGCAAATGTCCAGCCAACATGAATATCAAGATTTTGGCTACATCCTGGAAATGTTGGACAACCAAACTTACATGAACTGCATCAAAGAACATCACCTGGCTGATGGAATTGGCCTCTGTAGATCAATCACTGAGTTCTTTCCTTCCTCACAGACCGCCAAACAATATTGCATCTCCTTGCACTTTCTGAATCTTCAGTTTGATCCCAAAAAAATTGAAAAATTCATTACAGAAATTAAGGCCCGTTTGCTCCATATCTCTGAAATTGGGATAAAAATGGACAACAAAATAGTGGTGTACCTTATTCTATGCAAATTTCCACCCCAATTGGAACACCTTAAGACCACCATCACCCACTTTCTTGGAGAGAAGAAAATGGATGGTAACCTTGTACTGCAACACCTCAAACAAGTCAAGCACAAGGTTGCCACCACATCCCAGGCATTGGCCCTGCTTGCTCACCAACAGAATCTCTGATGCAAGTCCAATTGGCATAATCCTCAAGACAATCACCCAAAAGATTGTTGTTACTGGCTCTACCCTCACCTTTGCCCAAACTACTCCTCTCCATCAAACACCAGTGCTGCTTAGAAGCCTAACCCTCCTAAAAAAGCAACTGTAAACTTGGCATTCAGCTTTGTCATGACAAACTTGTCCCAACTTTCAAGAGACCAATCAATTCTTGACTCCGGTGCCTCCCAGAGCATGTTCAACAGTCCTTGTTTCTTTGACTCTCTAGAACCCAATCAAACCAAAATTCAGATGGGAAAATAGGGATCCTCAATCCAGTCCACTGGGATAGGCTCTGCCTTGATCATCATTTCCCAATCTACTCTCACACTTACCAACTCTCTAATTGTCCCCAAACTTTCTGTAAATCTCATCTCCTTAGGTCACCTGATCATGGGAGGATGCATGTTGATCAAGACCACTCCCAAGCTCTTCAAGGTCACACTTGGCAATCAGAACATGCTAGAAGGTTGAATTCAAGATGAACTGTTGATTGTAGATGAATCAAAGCATCCCACAACCGCTGAAGTCTTCTCATTCCTTTCTCTTTCCACTCTCCACAAATGCTTTTCTCACCCTTACCCAGATTCCACCAAACTCCTCTCTCACAACTTCTCTAAACTCCGCTGGGAGGATCCCTGCTGCATGTTGTGTGAAAAAGGGAAGATCCATTTCTCCCCTTTAAGGTTACCTTTCCCCAAAGGGACAAGCAATTTGATGAACTGCAGGACAACCTCTGCGTAGCCATACAGCCTATGTCAAGAATGAGAAATTTATGCTTTATGATCCTAACCAACAACCACTCCCACTTCAAGAGGTGCATCCCCCTTAAACTCAAATCCAATTTCACTGAAAAATCATGCAATTCATCTGTATCCACTCTAACCTATTCTTCAAGAAGCTCAAGCAGTTCCACTCTAACAATGGCAGCAAGTTTGTGAATTCAAAGCCCAGCACCTTCTTTTCCAAGGAATTAATCCTTCAGTCAACCTCTGAACCTCACACACCCCAGCACAAACCCATTTCCAAACAAGCCAATTGCACAATTATTGAAGCAGCTCAAACATCCAGGCTCAATATGAAAATCCCTTTGGATCTCTGGGATGAAATTATCTCCAGCTGCTGCATTCTACGTAATCTCATCCCTTGCCCCAAAACCAAGGAATCCCCCTTTGAGCTTGGGAACTATTCCACCCCAAACCTCAATCTCATCAACATCCTGGGCTCAAAAACTATCCTTCTCAACCAATGCCATCCACCCTCCTCAAAGTTTGACAAAAAAGGAATTGAAGGAATCTTAGTAGGAGTGGACTTACAACTACTATCCTATTGTATCTTCTGTGCCTCTGTCAATGATTTCATTTTCTCCAATCATGTTAAAATATTTGAAAATCTTACTCTTCTCCCTTCAAACAACCACCCCATGTAATGGAGGGGATCTTGAGGCTATTTTGAGCGCAAGGGAGAAAGCTAAGTGCAAGGTAGCAAGGTGCTAACTGCAACATATGATTGATGGCAGGTAGCAAGAGGGATGGAGTTTTTCCATAGGGATGAAACTAAGGCAAGGCCCAATTTCATAGACTTTTCTTGGTAAAGCGTAGAATGTATGAAATTTACTAACTGAGGAAACAATCTGCAGGCAAGGAGTGAGTCCTTATAAGGTAATTGGGAGTGACTAGGTAAAACCTGATTGGAATTCTTCTACAGCTAGAGAGCATGATGCAATGAATTACAGGAATAGAACGGGAAGATGAAATTGAACAATACAAAATCTCTGGAGTCATAGAGTGGGTGCAAGACAAGAGGACCATGCAAATATGTACCCTAGTAAATTCAATGCATGAAGGAATGACATGAGATGACACTGCAAATGAACAAAGGTAGTAACAGAGGTGAAAATGCAGGGAAGGATGTTAGTCCAAAGATGAAACTATAAAATTTTTGTGGCTTGATGATTGTGGAAGCTAAAAGAGTAGCACAACCAAGAATGGAATTCTGAGGGCTGATATACCCAAGGAGAGATGGATCAATGTCCAAATGGATGGTCCACAAACTGCAAGGTGTTGCAGGTATAGACTGAGTCTCCAAGATTGGAAGGTCATCACACAAGCCAGAGGAAGTAAGCGGATTGCACTGTTGAGGGTTTGCATTAATTTTTGTAATGCTTAAGACTGAGGTGGTTGGTACTGATTAGAAGGGTATATCAAAAAGTGAGGAAACAATAACCCTTAGCTCTGGAGTGTAACAGTTGGCCAGGTATAAAGCTCCAAGCTCCTGCAAGCGTTTTCATGAATTCCCATTGAATCCAATTCTAATACTTTCCTTGAATAAGTTCCCTTATATATTTTTACTCAATAGTACACTATCTAATAAATTTCAATAATTAATATCATTTCATCATCTTCTTGCCATTGCAACAACTGCGTTTTCAAAAACAAGTTTTTTGTTCCCAGTACTGCTTCTTTTGGGGTTTGAAAATGAAAGTCATGTTGACCCCAAAAGTTGGCTTGCTTGTTCACTATAAATAGTAAACCATTGATGGAGGTATTTGAGGTGCCACAAAGCAAAGTTTGAAGTCATAGAACGGCTCCTTGGTTTAATCATCATATCCCGCCAGCAGAGATAGAGTTCCTTGGGGTGCAAACAGCAGGTGAGAAATTGACTAATGACTAATATAATGAGGGGCTGTTACTGAAACAAATTTTTTCTAGTGTTACCACGGTTTCAATGCTATACTACTGATACGCCACCACCACCACCACCTTACTTTGGACCTCCAACAGAGTTTGAGATTAACCAAGTGACCAAGGCGCCAGGTGAAGAGCAAGTTTCAGGGGAAGTCAAAGTGGGAGGAGAAAATGGAATTGAGGAAACACAAGCAGGAGGAACTGAAAGGAATATGACGGAAGGAGAGGAAATTGGAAACAGGGGAGATGGGATGGAAGGAAATGTAAGAGAGGTAACAAAAGGGAATGGAATAGAAGGCCAAGAAAAGGTGTCCAAGGTGCAGGTTGTGGTCCCAATCAAAACTGATGCCAGGAAGTTGGCTGGCAATATTGGCAAAGGTTTTTCAAGAGTTTGGCAGAAGAGGCCTCATGAGGTGCTGATGTACCAAGACAAATGGAATTCCAGGCAAAAGAGGACTTGTATTGCAAAATGCAAAGAGGTCTTCAAGGAGGCATTGGTTGCACAAGTGCGCTTGATGCAAAGGATTTCTAGCCTAATAAGCAATGAGGATTTGGAAGATTTGAAGGAGATAGTGGCAGAATTAAACAAGAATTGGGAAAATGTGCAAGAAGAGGTAAAAAGAAATTTGTAACAAGTTTTATGAATTTTATTTTAATTTCTTTTTGTTATACATAGATTTTTTTTAATGTTTTAATCAAGAGAGAATGACTTTTTTAAGTAGAATGAAATGAAATAAAAAATGTATTTTCAAAGAATGTGGTGAGAAATGAAAGGAAAGAGATAAGAACAGGAATGTGAAAGTATGGTAGAAAGAGGATTGAAGAATTGAGTAGAGAATAGATTGAATGGGATTGGAATAAAAATGGAATGGAATGGGAATGAAATGGGATTTAAGATTGACACGGTTTATGGGGGTACTTTGTGTGGAAGTCTTGCACCAAGTTGGGAGAATTGCAAAGTTGATGGGCTGGTTCCCACAAGATGCAATCTTCATCAGACTGGAAGCCAGTCCATTTGACAATGTATTGAAGCCTTCCTTTCCATACCCTGGAATCCAGAATACGGCTTACTTCCCACTCTAAGTCATCTTGAACATTTATGGGTTCTGGAGGAAGATGAGCCTTGCCCAGGTATAATGCTTGAGCCAGTTCCAGGAGAGACACATGAAAGACCGGGTGGATACCTTTCCATTTTGCAGGTAAGGAAAGTTTAAACACATTAGGGGAGATTACTGATTCTACTTTAAACAGTCCAAGCTTCTTCTCAGAGAGCTTCCTGGTAGGAAGAGTGCTGCAAATGTTGCAAGCATTGAGCCAAACCTGGTCTCCTACTGAGAAGGCTGGTGCTAAAGTGCAAAGTTGGTCTGCTTGCTCCTTGTAGCATTTTTTTGCTGCTTTGAGGTTGGATCAGAGTTGCAATTGGAGAGATTGAATGAAAGTAAGGTAGTTGGTAGCGGGTTGAGAAGGTGCTACATGAATAGAATCAAAAGTTGGGTTTCTTCCATAAAGATTTTGAAAGGGCAACTGCTTGGTTGAGGAGTGAGTGGAGTTGTTGCATGTGAATTTGGCAAGTGCAAGCCATTGCAACCAATTGTCCTGTTGATAGGCAATGTAAATTAAAAGATAATGTTCAAGGTTCTGATTTACTTGTTTGGTTTGCCCATCCTTTTCTGGGTGGTAAACCGTTGATAATTTTCAAGTGATTTTTCAATGTTGACAGAGAGAGGTCCAAAAGCTTGAAAAAAACAATGATCAACAATCACTAAATATTTTATCAGGGATACCATGCTTTGAGAAGAAATTTTCTATGAATAGGTTAGCTAGTTCTTCTGAAGAGGCAGTTACAGTAGAGCAAAGAAACAAAGCCATTTTCAACAAGCAATCTAATACTACTAGAATATCATCATAACCATTAGAAAGGGGTTTTGAAGAGTGACTAAAAGTTTTGAGATTGCCAAAAGCCAAGACTAAAAGAAAAAGAATAAAAAAAATCAAAGAAACAAATGTAAGACAAAACAAGGAAATTAGAGAAGATTGCAGAAAAAAATAATAAAAGAAAAAGAATAGGTCATACCACAAGACCAATAAGGTCAGAAGAAAGTTATAAGTGTTTAAGTTCCAAAGAGTAAGGTTAGAGTGACAAGAGCAACTGAAAAAGAAACGTCAGAGGTTATCTCCTCTTTAAAAATGAGAATAAAATGAAAATGGTTAACATGAGAAAACAATGAAGAAAAAGAAGAAGAATAAGAGAAGAAACATAAAAAGAAACTTGAGTGGGAGTCATACCAAATAACCATCGGACGGATGAGGGAAAAGAGCTTGATTGATTAAGAGGGATTGAGCTCGAAGTTAAGGATTGAGTGTTTGAAAAAAGGAGGAGTCAAGGAGGGGTCGCTGCGAGAAGATTTGATGAGGAAGAGTGAAGGGATGGAGATTAAAGGACAGATGGTCCGCTCAGATGCAACAATAGGTAAATAAAGGGGAAAGAGAAGAGATACTGCGGGTGATGGGTGGTCGCAGCAGGAGAATGAAGTGAGCGCGCGACACGCTTGATAGTGAAGGGAGAAATTTGGGTGACATCTGTTCGACGTGAGTGATTGAGACGGAAAGGTATTAATTCAAAACCCCCCATTATTCGGTATGGGGACCTTGAGCAAAGGAGCATAAGAAATTGTCTAATGAAGACTTATTGCACGCCTTGGTAAGACAGTCGGCGGTCATTTCTTCGGATTTGACAAGTGTGATAGAAATGGATTGGTCATTAAGCAATTCTCTTAACTTTTTTGCTTTTATGTCAAGGTGTTTAGTTTTTGAGTTCTGTCCGAAATGCTTGACCTTATCAAGAAGTCCCTTGTTGTCAATCTTAAAGTCAGTGGGTTTGAGTTTAGTTCCCCAGAGTTCTTTGATGAGGTGAGTAGTCCAGAGATTTTCTTGACAAGCGTCGGATAAGGCACATAATTTGGCTTCTGTTGACAAAAGCGTAATGTTTTTCTGACTGGAATTGCACCACGACAATAAGCAGTTTTTCCAGATACAGAGATATCCACTTCTCGACCTTCTCGAGAAGTGATTGTCCCCCCAAGTTGTGTCGCTGAAATATTGAATATTACGTTTGCACTTATTATTTGGTTCTATTTTGAATGAAACGTTGACGGAGCCTGCAAGGTATTTGAATACATGAATAACTTCTTTCCAGTGATTGATACCCGGATTGTTGTTAAATTGAGAAAGAATTGACACCGCCGGAGAGAGTTCAGGTCTTGTTTGGCATGCAAGGAAGTTTAGGATTCCAATAAAGGTCCAATAGTTCAGATTGAGAGAATCAAATTCTTTCTTTTCTTCTTCATTAGCAGGAGATAGTTGGACGTTTGGAGTTAGAGGAGTGGAGACAGGTCTACAGTGCTTCATATTCAGAAGATCTAATCCTTTCAGTATTAGTTTTTTTTGATTCAACGTGATTCGATTGTTGAAGATGGCCATTTCCATTCCGAGGAGAAGATCAGGTTCATGGGCAGAAGATTCAGGAAAGCGGGAGAGAAAAAGCTTTTCAAAGTCATCGATATTACCAGCAACTAGCAGATCATCAACATGGAAAAACAAGAAGGTGTGTCTGTCTTGGTGAATAAACAGACATGGATCAGATTCAGAGATTGAGAAATTGATACTTTTTAACCAGTCGGTTAGAGTATTGTACCAGTTTGCCGGGGCTTGTTTGAGACCATATAAAGATTTCTTTAGTTTCAAAAAGGGAGAGGTCCGACAGGAGAACTTGGGAGTTTTGATGAATATTTCTTCTTGAAGAGGAGCGTAGAGGAAGGCAGCTTTGACATCAAAATGTCTTAGGGGAAGTTTTTTATCTAGACTAAGAGAAAGTAGAGCAAGAAGTGACGTAAATTTACCTGTGGGAGCAAACGTATCAAAGAAGTCTACTCCATGAGTCTGTTGGAATCCGCGTATACACAGCCAAGCTTTCTTCTTTTCTTTGGAGGAGGCAGTCTTTGGTTTGGTCTTCAGAATGAGAGTAGTATCGAGATAATTGTCAGGAGTATCTGGGTAGTCTTCCCAGACATCTTTAGATTCTATAGATTTGAACTCATCTTCAATTGCATCGGAGTATTCATCTGTGTTGTCTGTTTCTTTGGTTAAATAGGTGTATTTAGTAGGCTTAACTTTTTCAGAATGGTCTCAAAGATGGTAACTAGATGTGGAGCCAGTAATAGAGGCGTCAGATTCTTCCAGTCTATCAACCAATGGATCCTCATTCTGTGTCTTGAATGAAACAAAATGATCAGAATTGATATCCTCATTGAAGTTGGCGTCTGGATCAGGGTTGTGAGAAGGAATGGGTGGAATGGAGTGATTCTGATCTGAGATGAATGGTTCTGAGGTGAAGTCAGAGTGGGGAGAGGAGAGAGAATTGTCCCAGAATAGCAAGAAGTCGGACTTTTTGTCTGCCAGGTTTTCTTTGAGACCAATTACTTTGATATGTTTGGATGAAACAATCTGTCCTGTATCTGATAGGAGACGGTAGGATAGCAGCTCATCATCGTATCCAATCAGGGTTGCGGTTATTCCTTTTGGATCTAGTTTTGATTGGTGTTGTTGAGGAGATTTAAGGATAACGACTTCAGACCCTATTGGATGAAAGAAATTGAGAGGAATAATTCTGTTCTTAAAGAGTTTGAAAGGACTTTTTTTGCTTTTGTGAGAGGGGAATTGGTTAATGGTAGGAACGCATGCTTTAAGTACTTCATCCCAAAATTGAACCCTCAGGCCAGAGTCGATGAGAACCTTTTGGAGACATTCCATTATAGTCCTGTTAAATCTCTCGGCAAGTCCATTCTGTTCTGGAGTGTACGGATCAGATTGGCGAGCCCTGATAAAATTTTTTTCACAAAATTCCTTCATGTCCTTATTGACAAATTCAGTCCCCCTTTCCAAGTGAAGTATTGAGGGATAATACCCGAATCTTTTTTGTTTGATTTCAATGGCGCTTTGTAGAAAGAAAGGGACAAGATCTTTGGACTTAATTGGAATAGCAGAACAATATCTGGAGAAACTGTCTACGACTGTCAGGATATATCAATGGCCATTACGAGAAGAGGGATGAATTGGGCCCATTATATCTAGATGAAGTTCTTGAAAAGGTTTTTTAGCTCTGGAATGTTCACTTTTCAAGGATCCTCGAGTGATTTTTCCCAGTGCACAACTTTTACATTCCAAATCGGGTTTGGTGGGAATATTGAGCTTATTTCTTATCCTGCTGTAACTCGCGTGACCAAGAGATTTATGAATGATTTCAGCTCAAGAGAAAAGAGAGGTGGAGGAAAGAGATTTGTCATTGAGAGGAATGATAGGAATGTTATTGAGATAGTATCCGGAAAATACAACTTCTTGGTTCATCAATACTGAGAATCAATTTTTTTCAAACATAAAGTGGTATCCTGCAAGTACCAGACATCTAACAGAAAGAAGATTGGTTGAAAGATCAGGAACAAAATAGACATTGTTGATAATGATGGGACCATTTTTCCCCATGATCTGAATGGAACCAATTCCTTCAATCAGAAGTGACTCGAGATTTGATCCAGTTTTTACTTGTCCGACTTCTTTGCAGGAGACAGCCACAAAAAGGTCAGGATCAGAGACCATGTGGGAGGAACATCCGGAGTCAAACACGATATGACTTGTGAGAGGGGAGGAGTTATTTGATAAAAGACAGCTGACAGAAAGGGGATTTTTGTCTTCATACTTCCTCTTGAGATAGGCTTCTCTAAGTTCCGGATGAAGAGCCCAACAATTTGCAGGTGAGTGAGGAGCGAGATGATTGTGTTTTCCTCCCAAACATTGAGGAAGAGGTTCTTGGTGTGGTGCTCTTTTATGGACCCAAGTCAGGAAAGGGCTGCAGGCGGCGCGCTCAGCAATGGGAAGGGCTTTGTCGCAGCTAGCCGCACTGCGGGCTCAGCAGAAGTCAGGTAGGCCCAGCAGCGGTTGGGTTGGGCTCAGCACCTGGAGACGGGAGACAACTGATCGCGCAGACCAGAAAGCTTGCGCAGATTGGAAAGCTTGCGCGGATCGGAAGGCTTGCGCGGATCGGAAGGCTTGCGCGGATCGGAAGGCTTGCGCGGATTGGAAGGCTTGCGCGGATCAGAAGGCTCGCGCGGAGTGGAAAGCTTGCACGGATCGGACCGCGCATCACAAGACGCGCGGATTGGATCACGTGGGTACGCCCCGGATATTGGAACGGGTTGTCGGGCGGACGCGCGCGGGCGGACAAACCGGGCTACGTTAATACCAAAGGGCACGGGTAATGGCGAGGGATGGAGGGATAGGGTTGGGCTAGGGTTCTGTGGCTTAGGGTTGTATATCATCACTCTTTCTTGTTACTTGTGGTTGTACTTAGGTTAGGGTTGAGAGGGAGGACTTAAATACTTTGCTCTCAACTCCGGGTTGTAGGAGGATCAGATGATCAGAGGAAGGGAGGGGAAGGACAGGAAAAACACTTCACCCCACTTCACTTCACTTCACGGACTGGACTGCACTCTAGGATATCACTTTTTATGGCATTGGATTGGATTGGATTGGAAAGGAAGGAATTCATCTTATTATTTCTCTCTCTCTCTCCCTCTCTCTCTCTTGAACGGCTGCATCCAATCTCCTTACAGACGCTTTGATCAATAACTCCTGGAACTCAAGGACGACTTCTGGGGTGTTGCACCCTTAAGTTTCCACATCTGGGGGTCTGGCCAGGAAACAATCTTTCGTTGAAGTCTCTCAAAGGTACTCACGGATGCTACCAACAGCCGCTTCTCTTCCTTCCTCCTTTGACGGCTTCCGCGCTACTCCATGGATTTACCCGCATATTCAACTCAACATTGCGGAGGTGGAGCAATTCATCTCATGTTATGAAACAATCGCGGACTCTGAAGGCGTTTTGGATTTTGAGAAGGTGCGCCATGTCGTCCTGTTCATCAAGGACGCGGAAGCGCGTCGGGAAGTGGAGGAGCTGGGAGGATAACTGAACCTGGATTGGCCGGAACTGAAGGAGGACATGCTGGCAAGATGGGGGAGGCACGGTTCTTGCTTTCGGAAGGACAATCTCAAGCCATCCGCGGAATTGGGTTACAAGGCAGGCGCGCGCGACGGGACCCAGATGCAAGCGGAAGTGGACTACGCGGAACTGGAGTACTACAGGGCAGAGTATGTTCCAGCCCCACCACCGGCAACCATCTCTTGGGCTAGCAAACTTGCGGAGGTGGCAAGGGGCCTCAAGGCCTATCTGGAGAGTATTCAGTCCCCCAGCGCTTCTGCGCCCCGCGTGTGCTCAAATGGGGAGGAAAACAACCGTTGGCGGACGGGACAAAGGGACCGGACAGCGGATTCAAACGCGGAATTGGTTTCCCCAGTGGGGGCTAAGAACGTGTTGGGGAAGCGGGACTCGATGGAACCGGTGCGGCCTACTGACAGGAAGCGGGCGAGGACAACGGAACTGGAAATGGATGCTCCGTGCGGACTGGGAATTGGCAAGCGGCGGACGGATCTTGCAAAGAAGGTACACGCGGCGGCGGAAGAGATGGACCACACGTTGGAGAATCACGACCCAAGCCGGACCTCTTTGACGGCGGAGAGCGCGCATTTGGAAAGGGTAGTGGCAGCAACGGAAAGGACGGGTGCGGAATGGACAGACGGTGGGGCGGAGCGGAAGGGTCAAGTCGGCAGGGAGCGGTCAGAAATCTCCGGAGGGGAGAACAAGGCCGCAAGAACAGCAAAGGGCAAAGGATGTTGTGTGGACAGGGTGGGGAAGAAGGAAGCTGGGATTGAAAGGGTTTCAAAGCCTCTTTCCTCCTCCACGGCGGGTTGTTGTAAGGACGTCTGGGGGTGTTTGCTTTTGTTTGGGTTTTGCGCGCAGATGGGCTCAAATTTCAAAGGATGCAGGAGGGTCTTGGCGGTGGGAGGTGCACCTAGGCGGTCTGGGACAACAATTTGCAAACAAGGTCCCTGCGGGATTGGTTGAGGCAACGCGCCGCGGATCTGGCGATGGGTGGGGGGCGGTTGGCTGAGGACAGCGGCAAAGTTGGGGGGGAGCTAGCGCGGGATGGAAGGTTGGCGTTGGGATGCAGGACGCGGGCTCAAAAAAAAAAAAAAAAAAAAAATCTCTTGTTCCTTCTTATCTATTCATTCTTCCTTTTCTGTCTCCCCATGTACTCTTGCGGATACTCTCACTGGCGCGGATTTCTCACCTTCAGACTCTCACTGACGCGGATTTCTCACCTTCAGACTCTCACTGGCGCGGATTTCTCACCTTTTCCGATTTCTCACTGGCGCTGATCTTCTCTCTCCAAGGCACGGATATTGCGCGCGGTTCTCATTCTTGCCCAGGGACTCACAAGCCCAAAGGCTACTCAATTGCGCACAACGATAACTACGGAAGGTGAGATGGTGGGAGATCTCTGGGGACAGAACTCAAGCTGGGGGGGGATGTGGTGCTCTTTTATGGACGCGAGTCAGAAAAGGGCTGCAGGCGGCGCGCTCAGCAATGGGAAGGGCTTTGTTGCAGCTAGCCGCGCTGCGGGCTCAGAAGCAGTCAGGTAGGCCCAGCAGCGGTTGGGTTGGGCTCAGCACCTGGAGACGGGAGACAACGGATTGCGCGGACCAGAAAGCTTGCGCGGATTGGAAAGCTTGCGCGGATTGGAAGGCTTGCGCGGATAGGAAGGCTTGCGCGGATCGGAAGGCTTGCGCGGATCAGAAGGCTTGCGCGGATCGGAAGGCTTGCGCGGATCAGAAGGCTCGCGCGGATTGGAAAGCTTGCACGGATCGGACCGCGCATCACAAGACGCGCGGATTGGATCACGTGGGTACGCCCCGGATATTTGAACGGGTTGTCGGGGGGACGCGCGCGGGCGGACAAACCGGGCTACGTTAATACCGAAGGGCGCGGGTAATGGCGAGGGATGGAGGGATAGGGTTGGGCTAGGGTTCTGTGGCTTAGGGTTGTATATCATCACTCTTTCTTGTTACTTGTGGTTGTACTTAGGTTAGGGTTGAGAGGGAGGACTTAAATACTTTGCTCTCAACTCCGGGTTGTAGGAGGATCAGATGATCAGAGGAAGGGAGGGGAAGGACAGGAAAAACACTTCACCCCACTTCACTTCACTTCACGGACTGGACTGCACTCTAGGATATCACTTTTTATGGCATCGGATTGGATTGGATTGGAAAGGAAGGAATTCATCTTATTATTTCTCTCTCTCTCTCCCTCTCTCTCTCTTGAACGGCTG
Organism: Puccinia polysora; assembly: GCA_025617555.3. NCBI lineage: Eukaryota > Fungi > Basidiomycota > Pucciniomycetes > Pucciniales > Pucciniaceae > Puccinia > Puccinia polysora. The sequence goes on from CM062620.1 coordinate 6,810,585, forward strand.
CATCCAATCTCCTTACAGAAGCTTTGATCAATAACTTCCGGAACTTGAGGACGACTTCTGGGGTGTTGCTCCCTAAAGTTTCCACATCAGTCAGTTCAAAGGGCAGTCAATTGTATTTTTCCTTCTTCCTTGTTCCTTCTCTCGTTGGCGGAAATTTGTCAGTGATCAAGGACCAAGTCGGGAGTAATGGAGGAGGAGTGAGTGATCTGTTCTTTGAAGACCTTGAAGCTTGGAGGTAATTTATGAAGAAGCATATATGCTAAGATGTCAGGAGGGAGATTGATTCCAACCTTGTAAATTCGTCGAATGCATATTTTGGCCAAAGTGATAAAGGAGGGAATATCATTCAAGTTGAAGGGTAAATTTTGAAGATCGTCAAAGATTCAAGCTCAATTGGAAGATTCGGAAGAGGCAAAATGCTTGATAATGGCCTTCCAAATGAGTTTGGCATTCTTTTCATTATCCAGGGTAATGATGTTGGCATGGACTGTGGGATCTAGTTTTGAAATGAGGATGGATCGAATGTAGATTTCCTCTTTGAAGGATAGCGAGGAATCATCTGAAAGAAGGGCCAAACGGGTCCCCTGAATATTGAGCATATTTTCTATACAATTAGGCCAAAGAGAGAAGTTATCCATCGTGAGCGTCGGAATGGCTTCAATGGTGGTTTTTAGGATGGTTTGAAGTAAGGGGTCGTTTGGATTGAGAGATGTGTCTTGGCTCATTGTGAGGGTGGAACTTGATTTGTTTTGATGAAGGTGCGGATTTTGACTGTTAATCGTGTTGAAGAGTGACTAAAAGTTTTGAGATTGCCAAAAGCCAAGACTAAAAGAAAAAGAATAAAAAAAAATCAAAGAAACAAATGTAAGACAAAACAAGGAAATTAGAGAAGAGTGCAGAAAAAAAAATAAAAGAAAAAGAATAGGTCATACCACAAGACCAATAAGGTCAGAAGAAAGTTATAAGTGTTTAAGTTCCAAAGAGTAAGGTTAGAGTGACAAGAGCGACTGAAAAAGACACGTCAGAGGTTATCTCCTCTTTACAAATGAGAATAAAATGAAAATAGTTAACATGAGAAAACAATGAAGAAAAAGAAGAAGAATAAGAGAAGAAACATAAAAAGAAACTTGAGTGGGAGTCATACCAAATAACCATTGGACGGATGAGGGAAAAGAGCTTGATCGATTAAGAGGGATCGAGCTCGAAGTTAAGGATTGAGTGTTTGAAAAAAGGAGGAGTCAAGGAGGGGTTGCTGAGAGAAGATTTGATGAGGAAGAGTGAAGGGATGGAGATTAAAGGACAGATGGTCCGCTCAGATGCGACAATAGGTAAATAAAGGGGAAAGAGAAGAGATACTGCGGGTGACGGGTGGTTGCAGCAGGAGAATGAAGTGAGCGCGCGACACGCTTGATAGTGAAGGGAGAAATTTGGGTGAAATCTGTTCAACGTGAGTGATTGAGATGGAAAGGTATTAATTCAACAAGGGGTAATTGAGAAATGAGATCCATAGAAAAGGAGTGCCAAGGAATAGGCAGGATTGGAAGTGGCTGAAGCAGCCAATACTTCTGGTGATTTGAGGACTGGTTACAATTACAATCAAAAGCATGTGCTAACATAGTCTTTTACTTCTCTGGTCATACCAGGCCAATTGAAGTCTCATGCAATCAATTGGTAGGTTTTATCCTGACCATAATGACCAGCAAGCGGAGAATCATGCTGAGACTCAAATATATCTAACTTAATGCAAGGATTGTTGGGAACTACTATACAATCTTTATAAACTAAATAACTGTTTTCATCTATTCTGTAATTGCTTGAAGGTGAATTTTCATTCTTGTGAAGGTTGTTACACCTGGGGTTTTCAAGTTGGGCTTGTCAAAGTTTGGAAGCTTTGTCTTGAAGTTGGGTGATCATGGAGCTGAGTTGGGCAGATTGATTGGTAGAGAAAAGTGTCCTAACGTTTTCAGGATTGTTGTCTGCAAAGGTGACCCCCCCCCCTGGGTAAACATCGTCCCAACGTGATAAAGCATCAGGAAAACCCACTTGTTTCCCAAGGCAGTACGTGATTGTAAAGTTCAACTTGGACTAGAGGTATTTGGCCCATTGCACCTGTCTGCGTGTGGGACTTTTGAGATCATAAAATACTTAAGACAATTTTGATCAGTAAGAACCTCAAAAGGCTCTACAAGGCTCAAAAGGTATGAAAGCCATTTTTTCAAGCAATAAACAATTGCAAGAAGTTCCTTGTCATGAATCTCATAGTTATGCTCTGAAGCAAGCAACTTGCAAGACTCAAAGGCAATGGGACAAAAAAGATTAGAAGAAGAGGAAAACTGCAAGATTTCTCCTGCAATGGCATAGTTGCTTGCGTCCCTTTCCAAAATATTGCAAGCTAGCTTGTGAAAGTGAGAAAGTATGGGAGCAGTGGTTTAAAGCCTTTTTCAGAGCTTCAAACTCCAAAGTGGCTTGTTCTGTAAAAATAAAGTAAGTGTCTTTTTGAAGAAGGTTAGTAAGATTGACTTTCTTCTTGGCGTAGTTCTCAATAAAACTCCTTGAAAAATTACTGAAACCAAGAAAAAATTGAAGGTATTTAACAGAAGAAGGTGGGGGCGAGTCCAATATGCGTTGGCTCTTGGCTGGGTCCATGGCTAGTCCCTGCTGCAAAACTATTACATCTAAAAATTGAAGGGATTGAGTATGAAATTTGCACTTAGAGGCTTTTGCAAACAGTCTATTGCTTTGAAGTAGCTGCAGTACCTCTTGCACACGGTGTGGAAACTTTAGAGTTTATCCCTCACAAAGTTGCCGCAGGTTCAGGAGTTCTTGGGTCAAAGCGTCTGTAAGGATTAGATACCGAGCGTAAAGAGAAGTTTTTGAGAGCATGAAGAGGAGAAAAGGAGAGAAGAGGGGAGGGATTCTGTTTTCCTAAGTCCGCTCCCTTTTCCGCTCCCCGCCTCCTGATGATACAATGGTAAGATGCCCCCCCTACAACCCGGAGTTGAGGGGAAAGGTATTTGAGCCCTCCCCCTCAACCCTAACCTAAGTACAAGCACATGAAAAACCCAACAACAATGAAGAAGGAAACCCTAGGCCCAAAACCCTATCCCATATCCTAACCTGTACCCTGTCCGTATCCTATTCTGCTTGCTCGCCTGCCATTACACGCATCCGGTTCGTCCCCTGCGGCGCGGCCCTCCGCCGCGCGCTTCTTAAAGTTCACCGCAATTGCCCGTATCCGCCTGACGCGCCGTTGTGAATTTCCTAGTCCCGTAGCCGGCCCGCGCTTGCGCGCGGCCATCCACGGGTATAGCCCCGCGATCGCTCCGCCCTTTCCTTCCCTAACTAACCGCCCAAGAACCTGATCGGCCCGGCTCCATCACTGGGTTGGACACCCAAGCGGGTTGCGGCCCACCTCCCCTAGTCAGACCCGGCCCGCAGCTACGTGCTTCGCCCTGCTGCGCCTTCTGCTGAGCCCGCAGCGGCCACTGCTGAGAACAAGCGCACCCCAACTGCTGAGCCCAACCTACCAGATGCTGAGAGCGCAGGCCGCGACGCAGTTCCCAATCCAAGGCTATATATTGACACCACATCCCCCCCCCAACTTGAGTTCTGTCCCCAGAGGTCCTCCCCATTATCACCTCGGCCGTCCTTCGCGTCCTACCCCCTCTACCAACTCTAAACTCCGCTCTGCATCCCAATCCCTCCACTCCATCGTCATCATGGTCCGCTGCGACTTCTGCGGCCGAAACGGGCTTGCATGCTCTATTGTGTCCGGCCGCCGCGCCTGCTCCGCGTGCTGCCGCGGACACCGCCGCTGCTCGCTTAGCGAGGGTATGCCCCGTGCCCCCAACCAATCCGGCTCTCGTCCTTGGCTGTGCAAGAGGGCTTGTCCGGACCCGTTCGTGGTTTCGGATGACGACGCTATCTTGGAGGACTTGTGGACTCCACCCGGATCACCTCCCTGCCGTCCTTGTCCGAACTCGGACCGCGACTCCTCTTCTCTGCTTCGCCGCGCGGGACCACCGCGTAAGGAAGACTATCCGGACTTCCGCAGCTTATCGGAGGGCTTTGCAATTTTGGGCGGATCGCGTCCGGGTTACGCAAGGCGCGGGGGACCCGCGAATCAACAAAATCCTTAGGCGACGCGCTGCTCCGGCCCCAGCTCCTCCTCCACCCCCTGCTCCGGCTCCTCCTCCTCCGCCCGCTGCTCCGACTCCTCCGACTCCACGAGGCCCTCCTCTGACTCCTCCAACTCCACGAGGCCCTACTCCTCCGCCCGCGTCGCCGGTGGTCATCTCGTCATTGCCTCCTATCGGACCGGACCCTCCCGTTGGATCCCCTGAGCGCCCGTCTGCACCAGCCCCTCCTCCCGCCAACTCTCCCAGGATCCCGGAGATTCCGGTCGTGATGGCGCTCCCGGCGGCCGGCTTTGAAGTTTTCGCGGAAAGGTCTACTACGATGCTCCGCCAATACCTTGCGACTCCCGGAGCCCAATCCTTGGAATCCCGGCGCGAACTCTTGGCGTCATTCCGGGCTCTACTGGCGTCATCAAGGGCGGGAATGGAGGAAATGATGAAGATGGCTTAAGCGCCTTGGCCTCGTCCCCTCTTCCCCTTTTCTTTTTCCCTTCCTTCTTTTATCCGCTTTTTGTTGTACCGCGTTTCCCTATTCATTGAGAGAAATACACGCCTCAAACGCGAATTTGTTTTACCGAGAAAAATCCGCGCCGCGCGCATCGTGAGGGCGAGAATGAGAGCCGGGTCCGCGCCTGAGTGAGAACTAAGACGCGAGGTTGAGAACCGCGTCCGCGCCCGAGAAATGATAAAAAAAATGAGAAGATAAGAAAAAAAAGCGACAAGTGAGAAATGATAGAAAAGGTGAAAGATTTTTTTTTTTTTTTATATCCCATTGCCGCGCCTGCGCCCTATCCTTTAGTTCCCCCTCCCCCCAAACTTAGCTGCTGTCCCCAGCTGGTGGCTTCAGCCAATGCCATGAGGGTCGCGTCCGTTGCCCAATCTCCCTGCATTCCTCCAAACCATGCCGTCAGTGCCTGATCCGTCCGATTCTCGGTCCCGGCGCGCTTCCCGTTCCCGTTTGGCGTCCGTCTCGTCCGCCGTCAAAAGGGTCTTGCCTCGGTTACAATCGCCCGACACATGACCTGCTCCCACCACCGCTTGTCCCCCACCTCCCATCAGATTTATCCGCCGTTCGCCGAATCCCAAACCGCGCGGAGTATCCTCTTCTCGCTTCATCCTCGCTTGCTTCCCGCCGTTAGACTGAACCGGTCCCCCCGATACCCGCTTCCCCAACACGCACCCTGCCTCTGCCAGCCTTGGATTGATCGGGTTTGCCGTCCGACTCTTTTGTCTTGTCCGCCCACCATCACCGTTGCTTCCACGCGCGCGTGCCCGGGGCGCGGACATGCTAGGACGCTGGATACTCTTCAGATAGGCCTCAAGGCCCTCCGCCACCTCTGCGAGTTTGTCAGCCCAAGGGGTGGCTACCAGCGGCAAGGCCGGGACGCGCGCTGCCCTGTAATACAGCTCCGCGTAGCCCGGTTCCATTCGCCACCGGTCCCCATCGCGCGTGTCCGCTCCATAGCCCGGTTCCGCGGGTGGCCTGAAGTCGCTTCCCTGGAAATGAGAGTCACGCCCCCCCCATCTAGCCAGCATGTTCCCCTTCAACGTTGTCGAATTCCGGTTCAGATAGCCGCTCATCTCCTCCACGTCCCGACGTTCTTCTGCACCTTCAATGAACAAGACAATATAGCGTGCCTTCTTGGAATCCGATGCGCCTTTGGAGTCTGCAATCAGGTCGTAGCGTGAAATAAACTGCTCCACACCCGCGACGTTGAAGCGGATGTGCGGATAGTCCCTTGGGTTGATGAGGAGCTGGCGAGAGGAGGAGGAGGAAAGAGGAGAGGCAAATAGCATCTGAGTACCTTCAAGAGACATTGACGAAAGAGTTTCCCGGCCAGACCCCCAGATGTGGAAACTTTAGAGGTTATCCCTCACAAAGTTGCCGCAGGTTCAGGAGTTCTTGGGTTGAAGCGTCTGTAAGGATTAGATACCAAGCGTAAAGAGAAGTTTTTGAGAGCCTGAAGAGGAGAAAAGGAGAGAAGAGGGGAGGGATTCTGTTTTCCTAAGTCCGCTCCCTTTTCCGCTCCCCGCCTCCTGATGATACGATGGTAAGATGCCCCCCCTACAACCCGGAGGTGAGGGGAAAGGTATTGGAGCCCTCCCCCTCAACCCTAACCTAAGTACAAGCACATTAACAACCCGACAACAATGAAGAAGGAAACCCTAGGCCCAAAACCCTATCCCATATCCTAACCTGTACCCTGTCCATATCCTATTCCGCTTGCTTGCCTGCCATTACACGCATCCGGTTCGTCCCCCGCGGCGCGGCCCTCCGCCGCGCGCTTCTCAAAGTTCACCGCGATTGCCCGTATCCGCCCAACGCGCCGTTGTGAATTTCCTAGTCCCGTAGCCGGCCCGCGCTTGCGCGCGGCCGTCCACGAGTATAGCCCTGCGATTGCTCCGCCCTTTCCTTCCCTAACTAACCGCCCAAGAACCTGATCAGCCCGGCTCCATCACTGGGTTGGACACCCAAGCGTGTCGCGGCCCGCCTCCCCTAGTCAGACCCGGCCCGCAGCTACGTGCTTTGCCCTGCTGCGCCTTCTGCTGAGCCTGCAGTGGCCACTGCTGAGAACGAGCGCACCCCAACTGCTGAGCCCGACCTACCAGATGCTGAGCGCGCAGGCCGCGACGCAGTTCCCAATCCAAGGCTATATATTGACACCACAACGGGCAACATTCTCCTCAAGAGTTTTCAAGTAGAAAAGTATATCATCAGGATATACCACAAAGTATTTCTCTACAATTTGGTAAAAAAATCATTAACAAAATGTTGAAAATTGGAAGGAGCATTACAGAAGCGTAAAGGCATGACAGTATACTCATAGCTTCCAAAATGGGTTGGCATTGCGGTCAAGTACTCATGACCCTTTGCAATTCAAATCAAGTTATAGGCACCTTGAAGGTCTAACTTTGAGAAATAAGCAGCTCTGTGGAAGAGAGTGAGGAGATGCAACATAGGCCATACTGGGTAGGCATTCTTCTGGGTTACCTGGTTCAGTTTCCTATAGTCAATGCACATTCAAAGCCCAATTTCTTTCTCCAGAACAAATAGGAAAGACAAGCCGGTGTTTGAATTGCTTGGTCAAAGAAATTCTTTCAATAAATTTTCCCCAATGTATTCTTGAAGCGCAGTTGATTTTTGCTTTGATAGAGAGTAGACTGGACCAGGTGCCCAAGGTGGGCCAGTAAGTTTGATTTTGTGATCATATGAAGTGGATTGTGGAAGTTTATCAGCTTTAACAACTAAAAATAGGTCAGCAAATTCATGATAAACCATAGGTAAATACTCTCAAATGATTTCTAAATCTTCAATCTCATCATTGTCTTCTAACACATGGTTCAAAGTATTTGCACAATTCAAGAGGATTAAGGAGCCCAAAATACACCTTTTGGTAGGCTCCTGTTTCTTTTTGAAGAAATAAGGAAGAGGTAATTTGGAATAATAAGCAATAACACCTGAATCTGAAGAGGGAACTTGGGAATGGAAGTCAGGATATTGCAAATCTCCTGGCAGAAAGGTGTCATCCAACTCAATGACAGTGTCAGGTAGGCTTTTTAATTCCTGGTTGATGGAAGGGTTAGTTTTCTGGGGGTGCAAGGTGTGAAGGTTAATTACTCCTTCTTGCCAATTCACATCCGGATTCTGGTAGACTAGGAAGTCATGGGCCAGAATGGCATTGTCCATTCCAGGGATATCCAAGACAAAAAAATCCCATTTTAAGCTGGGGAAATTGGAAAATTCAAATGTCCATTTTGCCTTATGGGTAACCCAATGAGATGTTTTTTTAGCACTAATTACTAGATAGATGGGGAATTTGTCTACTTCAGAAAGCGTAAGATTTTAAGAGGTGGTAAATGCTGCACTTATAAAAGAAAAATTAGTGCCAGAATCAATTAAAATTTGGTAAGGAGTGTTTTTGGAATGGAAAAGTACAAATCTCAAACTCAGAGCACCCAGTGACTTGCAAGTGCAAAGATTGAATTGCTGTTTAGATAATGGTTAGTTTCCCTTGCAAGTATCAGAAAAAGTACCTTTTTTTTTTTGACAGCTCAGCCGCTTCACTTGCTAGCCGCTTTGCACAACTATTGACATCATGACTACCTCTGCAATACATACACAACCCTGCCTTTTCCCTCCTTAACCGCTCCTTGTTCTTCAGCATCCCGGTTTCTGTGTCCAGGAACTTTGGAGCTTTGGTAGCAGTCTTCCCTTTTGGGTTGGAGTTTGAATTTGAGGTTGATTTGCTTTGCTTTGGATTCTTCTGTTTTTGTTTTGGAGATTTGTCCGCCTTTGGGGCCAAGGTGGACTTTCCATGATTGTTTTGTTGCAAGCAGTTCTTGTTGTGATAGCCATCATTTAGCTTGATCACCCGGTCAATTAGCTGCTGAAGGGAGGTTGTCTTATGTCCCCCAACTGCAAGCTGCTCAATCAAGCGTGCTGGTAAACCCTTTTGGAAATGGAAGAGGAGTGCTGCTTTGTTCCACTTGATGAAGGATTGCAGTATTTTGAATTGAGAGATGTAGATAGAAGCCCTACTATTTTCCTTCATCACCAAGGTATTAAATTTGTACTTGGTGTTGCAGACTTCATTGGGGTTGCCAATTAAAAAGGTGACCAGTTTTTGCTCAAATTTGTCTCAGTTGTTGAGTATACAGGTGGTGCTAGTATTACCTAATAATTTGAGGTATGGTTTGAACCATTGCAAGGCTCTATTTCCTTGGAAGGGAGACGCATACATGATCTTTTGACAGTTGGAAGGAAAGTTGTTGGGATCATTGGAGAAGATGATTTTGCACAACTGTAGGTAGGAGCGGAGCTTATGTGGAAGCTCCCCATTGAAGTGGTCAGGCTTCTTCATTCATGGAGTGCTTTCACTAGGCCGCAAGTTATTTTGGTTGAGAGCTTCAACCAACATAGCGATAACCTCCTGAGCTTCCAACATGGGATAATTTTGGCCAGGCCTTTTCCTACCACAAGTTGAGGTTTCATTGGAGGAGTGGTCAGAATCTTTGAGGTTCTGGAGGGGATCTTCTGGAGCTTTGTACATGATTCTTTTGGCTAAGGGGTCAGTGAGTGGTTCAACTGAAGGGGATTTAGAAGAGGGAATGGGATCTACGGGTTTTCTGGCCCAAGAAATTCTGGATCTCCCTACCCTGTTGATATCATCTGTCAGCCTCCTGGATACCAAAAAACTTGCTATCCTTTAGATATTAGAGGTGATAAAATAAATAATAAATATTTTATTGAATAATTGCAGCAAAAATCCATAAAATATTTTGATAAAGCTGTTGTAAGGTTGATTGGTTTGGTTATGGTTTAATAATAAATCAATATTAATAAATTGATTATTAAATAATTTAATGGAGGGGCCACAATAATATTGGGGATCTTTAATACCTCTCTTCAGGTATTTACTTTGAAAACACGTATACCTGGTTACTTTGGAACATTTCATTTATATTCTTAAAGGAGATATTGCCCAAAGATAATATATATATATAATATATGGTGGTGTTACAAGGCCTTTTAGCAAAGCTTCCACGACAGAAAAAGGATAATTAGACTCACTGGTATACTTTTAAATCATTTGGGTACCTGTTTGGGATGTTTACTGATGGGTTAAACCTATTACTGGGGTTAAAAAGGTTGTTCAGCAGTTTAAATTGATAAAAAAAGGGTGGGGAGGGATATTATTAATCTATTAATCAGACTCAAGCCATAAATCAGTTAATTATCTCTTAGAATTATTTGATTAACTTGGCATGGTGTCTGGATGTAAATATAACTGGGTCTCTGGGTATCAATATCCTCAAAAGAGCTCTATATTTATAGCTTTTTTGAGTCCCAATTATGTCCTTCTGAGCAATACAGGGGCTCAAATGGATGGTTTCTAAGGCTAGCAGGGCAACCAGTGGTAGGCCGTCACGTTTTCTTGGTTCTGTAGCACGGGTAACATCTAATTCCACAGGGTATGGGAATGATTCTACCTTTTGATTGATGTTTAGACGTGTGAATAACACTAATCTATCCACATGATTTATTATTTAATTGATTATCTTCAGTAAATATTCCCAGTATTTTAACAAGTCTTTTAGTAGACATTCCCACGGGTAATCTGATGTCAATTTTGTTCTCATTATGTATCAGCTGATTGGAGTAAAATCATGATATTGATTTTACTCCTTATTTTTGAAATTCTGTTGATTTACTTGAAATAATTAATTGAAAATATAATCTATGAGAATTCATATAATATTTTTAAATCATCAGTTCCCTTAGAATGTCACGGAAATACTTATGTCTTGAAGCTCTCACAATTTTATATTTAAATTATTTAAAAATATTTTACAAATATTAGTTATCTTATTTTTGACATATTTGGTATTTTCAATTATATTTTATGAAAGAAAATACGTAGAAAGTTTATTTAAGTTTTTTTATATACTTCTATGTATTTTTAGATTATCTACTATCCACGGGTGCATTTATTACATATGTAGTATGTCCCTGTCTAGGTTGTAGCACCTTTACGTGGTACCTGGGCTTCTTGATCCGCCTGTCACTCTTTCAGCCTATAGTCCTGTGGCTGCGTACTTGTCAGATGCCTGGGGCTGCGTACATGGCTTGTCAAGGTACGCTTTCAGGGTAGCATTGCTTCTGCTTGGCCGTGCGCGGTGTATTGGTTGCCACGGCTGCATGTGGGAATTGTGACAAATCACATTTCTGCCCAGAACTTTTCCAAATCACCAAATTCTTGGATTCTGGCACAATTCACTGTGAAACCTATACGTGCGGTTTCATGTGAAATATCAAAGTGGCCAAAATCCCAAGGCCATGTCTCTTTCCAGATCTTCATAAATTATTCAAAAATATAAGCAGTAGGAATTTGAGGTAGGTGTCAGTGAGTGACCCTACCTTAATTTTTATGTATATTCATAATTTGAAATAATATTTTTAATATTATTTCTTCTTTAATAATATTTTTATTTATTTATGTTATTCTGTTACTTTGCAGCTTGCTCTGCAATAGTAGCAAGCTGACATCATCATTGTAAGGGGTTAGGGAAGCGTTTCCAGTTGAGGAAGTAAATGACATGGTAAAAAATGAAATCTAGGATAGATAGATAGTGTATAATAGATGAGTTGAGTTAGTTAATTTACTTTCACACAACCGCCCCACATACTGGATTGGATCTTTAGGCAATTTTGAGTGCAAGGGAGAAAGCTAAGTGAGAGGACAAGTGAAAGGTAGCAAGGTGCTAACTGCAAGATATAATTGACGGCAAGTAGCAAGAGGGATGGATTTGTTCCATAGGGATGAAACTAAGGCAAGGCCCAATGTGATAGTCTTTCCTTTGCAAATCATAGAACATATGAAATTAACTAATTGAGTAAACAAATTGCAGGCAAGGAGTGAGTCCTTCTAAGGTAATCCGGAGTGACTAGGTACAATGTGGTGGAAAGTCTTCTACAGCTAGAGATCTTGATGCAATGGATGACAGGAATGGAAAGGGAAGATGAAATTGAACAATACAACATCCCTGGATTCATAGTGTGGTTGCAAGACAAGAGGACCGTTGTGGAAAGAATAAAGGTTATCCCCCTACAATTGTCCCAAGGTTTGGAAGTTAACGGTTCCCTGCGTTTGAAAGGAGATGAGGATGTCCAAAGTTGCACTTAAATGAGAAATAGAAATAAAGAGATAAAGAGATAAAGAAAAGTAGAGAGAGAAATTGCCAATCCTTCAATCCTAAGAACTTTCCACCTGGATGTGTATCCGGTATGAGTTCCCTTAATCTCCTGGTGAGATGAGTGATTCAATCTGATGATGTGATGTGATTCTTCCTCTTCTGCATCTATGCATCCCCCTCCCTCTAACCTGGAGTTGAGAGTGAGGATAAGTCCTTCCTCTCAAACCTAACCTAAGTACACGCGCAAATAACAGTATGACAACAAAACAGAAAACAATCCCAAAACAGAAACCCTAGCCTCCTCTCCCCACCTCCTCCGTACCAAACTCCCCCCGTTGTCCGTACCCCGTTCCGTTCATCCGGTTTTTCCTTCTCATGACGCGGTCCTTGCACCGCTCCCTACTCCGAGCCCCCCGCGCCTGTCCGTATCTGTTTGTCCGCGCCCGTCGTGGGTGTTTGGTAATATCCAGCATGATCCGCGCGCTTGCGCGCGCGCTTCATCCGTTCCTTCATAGCCCGCGGATTGCTCCGCCCCTACGTATTCAAACCGGCGCGCCCGCAAACCTAGTCGAGCGCACTAACTTCCCAATCCGATCTCCGGGGCGGATCGCCGCCCACGCCGCATTTGATGCTGAGCCCGACCCGTCCACCAGGTGCGGAGCCAAACAGCGGCTGCTGCTGAGCACTCCGCATACCCTAGTGCTGAGCCCGCTTGCCCCCAATGCTGAGCGCGCAGCAGCAACGCAGTTCCCAATCCGTGTCTATAAATTGACACCACATCCCCCCCCAACTTGAGTTCTGTCCCCAGAAGTTTCCCATTGCTTTGCCATACCACCACCTCCGCTACTTCCGCTCCACCCCCCCACCACTTCCCACTACCACCTTCTCCATCTCCCCTCCTCTCCATCGCCATCATGCTCCCATGCGAGTTCTGCGCTTGGAACGGGCACGCGTGTTGGATCATCCCCGGTCGTCGCGCCTGTGTAGCTTGCTGTTGCGGTCATTGTTGCTGCTCACTTAGCAACAGCATCCCTTGAGCTCCCCCCCAATCCGGCTCTCGCCCCAGGCCTCGCAAGAGGGCTTGCCCGGACCCGTTTGTGGTTTCGGATGACGAGTCGATCTCGGAAGGCTTGTGGACACCACCCGGCTCACCTCCATCCCGCCGCCCCCGAGCTCCGTCACCCACCACTTTGCACGTGAGCCGCAACTCGGCATCACCCCTCCACCGGGCTGGACCTCTGCAATGGGGAAAATACAAAACTTTGGACAAATGGCGCGCGGCAACCCGCGCTTGGGCTGCTGCTGTCGGCGTGAACCAAACAGTACTGGACCCGAGACTCTTTGGAATACCCGCGGCCGGGCTAGCACCCCTTCCTCCTCCTCCACGACCGCCGACACCGCCCGCGCCACCAGCGAACTCGGATGAGAGGCCTACAACCCCTGACGCTCCTCCGCCTCCGTCACCGATCGTCGTCCCGTCATCACCTCCAGCTGGACCGAGCCCCCTTGTTGGTTCCCTGGAGGCACCATCTTCACCGGCCGCTCCTCCCCCCAGCCCTCCCAAGATCCCGGAGATTCCAATTGTAATGGCGCTCCCGGCGGCCGGCTTCAAAGCTTTCACGGAAAGGTCAACCACGATGCTCCGGAACTTCCTTGCAATGCCCGGCGCCCTACCTTGGAATCCCGGCGCGAACTCCTGGCGTCTTTCCAGGCTTTACTGGCGTCCTCAAGGGCGTAAATGGAGGAATTGATGAAGATGGCGTAGGCGCATCGCCCCCCCCTTTTCCCCTTCTCCCTTTCCTCTTTTCTTCTCTTCTTGTTGCTTGTACCGCGCTGTGGTGACCAATCCGGGACACCACGGAAAAAAAAAAAAAAAAAAAAAAAAAAAAAAAAATATCTTTTTTGGTTGTACCCCTATGGGTACCTTCATTTCCCCCCATCTCTCAACTTCTCCCTGTCCCAGCGGTCTAGGACAGGTCTCTTGCCTGTCTCTCCGCTTCGATCCCCCCCTTCTATGTTAACTCCCACTTGTCGCGCTTGCGGCCCTGACTTTTGGCAACGCGAGCGATTGTCGAACCACCTTTGACAATCCCTGCTCACCGTCCCAACTCACGATTGATCCATCACATCACTCCTCGATCTCTTACTCAGAGCAGACGGCAAACTCGGAACGATTGACCCTCAATCTACCATCTTCCGAGTACACTACAATTGATCCATTGTTCATCAAGCATGAAGCACTCCCTTGATCTGCTCATCCATCAATCAACCCAACTTGTTCAATCGGTCATCCGATTTGATCCACTCGCTTGGCTCATCTCCATCCTCATCTCATTCCTCCTCCAGGCTCTATTCCCCTCCGATCCTACTCCAATCGTTCATCCTATCCTACTCGGTCATCAGGCCGATTTTCAAAGGATCCAAAGACAATCTCAGACTCCCAGCCTACACCGCTCAAACCCGTCATCTCTGCCCATCATCTGATCCGACCGACGACCGCAAGCGACCGCTCGCGGCCGTCGGAACCTTCACCCTGTTGTCGCCGCCAATCGGGCGACAACAGCCGTTGTCGACACCCGCGACAGCGGTCGCGGGTGTCCATCTGGTTGCCCGCGGTCATTCTCGACGCAGGTGACATTTCTTTTTTTTTCCCTCTCATGTTATTTTTTTTTTTTTTTTTTATGTTTTCATTTTTCCGCACCTATTTGTAGTATCACTTGTACATAGTATACAGGGCCTCATGTCTATAGAAGGAGGGGCGCTCCCCTGCCTTTTGGCCCAGGATCCCAAGGAGACCATCAGCATCCTATCAGACCATCATCCGAAATCAAACTTATCCGTGGGCATCCTTCCCCACTTATCTGAGCAATTTATCCGGGTATATCTATGATTGCCCCTTGATCCTTTGAGCCTTCATACTCAAACTTTGTCCCTTGTGACCTTGATCCTTATCACCAACCAATAGCTATGCTGGTTGAAGAAGAATTCCTGTCTGTCTGAATTCTTGAGTGTGTTATACCACTCTGATCCCTCTTTTTCCGACCATACTGGTCTTGATCTCTCCTTGATCATCTTTCTGGAGCCAATCACGTTTGATTGAAGAGGTTTTATTAAGCTTAAAACCTGGAGTGTTATACCTCCCTTCTTCTTTAAGGTTGAATTTCGCCACGCTATTCTTGAGTCCCTTGAGAAGTGTTGGGATATTCTTGCTCAAATTCGTTATTGATTTGCTTCTAGAGATTCATAAACAAATTGCTTTTGTTTTTTTCAGCCTCCCACAGTTATCTGGTACCCTTCAAGCGCTTGATTGCGGAGAGTTGGGCAGGTTCATTGAGAACCTGGAGGTTGGTTGGGATTGAGTTGATCTTTCCTAATCAGCTGCTGACGACCAGAGTTATTAGCTTGTGGGTGTTGTTACTTACAACTGCCTTGTTCTATTGAACTCTGAACAAAACCTTGACTTGTTTGTTCAAGTCTTTACCTGCACCATCTTGCCTCAGATAGTGTTGTTTCCATCGCTAACGACAACTCTTATCCTCTTCCCTTACTCTGATTTCTCATCCATAAGGTTCTGGACCTTGATTCCGGTTACATTTAAATATTATTGTAACTCCTAGGAGGGCAGCCTAAACAGCACCTTTCCCCTCCACAAAACTGCCACGGCTTAGCACCGTTTGGAGTCTTACAGCGCTTCCCTTTTCCATTAAGAAAATACATGTCTCCGCGCGAGGTCCTAACCTTCTGAGAAAAAAAGTGCGCGGCCGCGCTTTGAGAGAGTGAGTCCAAGATTGAGTCTGCGCTCGCGCGCTTGCTTTGTGAGCGACCGTAAGTGACTAGCCGTTCAAAAAGCGGCACCTGGACCGCCCCAGACAAACTGCCACACAGTTCCCCGTACCCTTCCTGTAACAAACACAACAACCAAAACACCAGCGCGCGCCACCGTAAGGGAAGAGAGAGAGAGAGAGTAGGAGAACGGACATTCTGGGGTGTCTATTTGTCCCGGCTGTGAACCGGCTAGAGCACCCCCTCACCAAATCAAGCTTAGTCCCATACCAACCACCCATCCTTGAGATATCCTGAGAGAAAGAAAAAGAGAGAAAGAAACCAGCAGAGAACAAAAATAGAAAAGAACACTTTTTTTTTTCTTGCGCGATGCCCATAGACCGCCCACAAATCGCTCTTTGTCCCGCTTCCCCCATCCGCTGGATTGCCCACGCGTCCCAGTTCCGCGGGGCTTGTCCTCGCGTTTACGGATCCAGCTTTGTGCCACGCCCGCGTTTCCCCCTCTACCTCCACCCCCCACTTGGCCACTGTCGCCAGCTGGTCGCAGCTGCCGCGTCCGGTTCCTCCTCATACTTCAACACTCTCCTCCGCTTTCCCTGCCCGTGATTGCAGATAGTTGTCTCAAACCTCCCGCCAGACGAATCCTCTACCGTCAACGCCTCCATTCCTGTTCCTGGATCGAAAACCATTTGGGCTTGAAACCCAAACATGAACGGCCTTCCCAAAATCACATCCTCACAATCAACCAAAAGAAAAGAAAGGGGCCTACGGACCCTTGCAACCTCAACCTCCTCTTCCTCGACTACCCCATCCACACAACACTCCCCTCCGTTAAGCGCGCAGAGACCCATCGCGCATTTCCGCCAAACCAACCCCAAATCATCCACCATCCGCAATTGCAGCAGGTTCACCATTGAACCGCTTTCCACCATAGCCCACACCTTCCTTCCCACTATGACCATTGGAACATAAGCAAGCGGAGTCAAAACCGATTTCAACTCGTACTCCCCGCGCCACGTGAACCCGCTGCACCGTCTGAGGTACCCGGGCCTGACCGCAATCCCGCAAAGCCTGAACCATCTTGTCTACCACCACCGGAGACACGGCCGCCAGTTCCCGCAAGGTCAGCGGAACCGGAGTCTTGTTACCCATCACCCTTTTCATGTTGTCCGCCGCTTTCTTCTTCCCTACAGGGTTTGCTGCCGGCGCCTTGGTTCCAGGCGCGCGCGCAGCCGGTTTTGGAACGGCCAACGGGGGTTGCTCCTTTGCGTCCACCTCCATTATATCAGAGACCGCCACCTTTTCTTCCATTGCCAATACCCTTACCTCAGCTTCCACCCGAGGTGGTTGCCATGATCCGGGACCGGTAACAATGCCCACTGACCCTTGCGCCGTTGTTCCCGCCTCCTGACCCCGTGTGCGCACCTTCTGCATTGCGGTCGGCTGGCTTGGCTCCATTGGAATCTGTTCGCCCGTTGGAAACATGTACCCCAATCCCGCGCTGAGATCCTTCGTAAGCTCCTTGCACGCCAATCGCCAATGACTGTTTGCCCCGCAGTACAAGCACCCCCTTGGCACGAAGGTACTGGGCAGCCAAAACCCTTCCACCATGTGAGGTGGAGGCCCTTGCGGCTGCTGCTGGCCCCTACAACTCATGCAGATCTTCAGGTCCTTCATCAGTTCCGTCAATTCACTTACCGGAGGGGCTGGCGCAGGTTGAGGAACCGGAACACGCGTGGAAGTAGGTGGGACTGGGGCCGGAAATTGCGCCGGAGCCGGAACCTGGGGGGCAGATTTCTTCGGTCCCTCTGGGAAGGACTTAGCGGTGTCCTCGATAAGCTCTTCTAAGTCAAGCTCACTCTCCTCAGCCCGGCGAATGACAGCCAACTCCAAAAGGAGCGCAATGCTCCCATCCAATGACCGCTTTACCAAGTTGTGATCATAAAGATGCCGCTGCACCCTTGCCCGGAGTTGAGCGCCTAAACCGCCCAGAAACGCGCATTTCATGGCCCCTGTCTGTCCCGCCACCACCTCTTTCTTTGACAAGTACCAATAGATCTGATCGAATGTCAAGGTTTACTCTGCCAGCTCCACCCGCGTTCTGACCCCTCTGCGCGCGCTCGCCTCCGAGGCCACGCGGTCAAAATCGCTTTCCCGGAATTGAGGTTTGCGCCTACCCCACCGCGTTAGGATCTCCGCCTTCAGTTTTGGCCAATCTTGATCCTTGTAGCCTTCCATTTCCTCCACATCCCGGAGCTTCTCTTCGTCCATAATGAACAGGACGACCAGCCTGGCCTTATCAGCGTCCGACGCACCTTCTGCATCTGCAATACCTTTGTATCTCAAGATAAATCACTCCACATCCGCGGTGTTGAATTGGATGTGAGGGTAGTTGCGCAGCCAGATGCAAACCGGACAAGTGGGCTCATGGTCACTGGAGACTGATGGAGGAATGGCGTAGCTTGTCCTGGGTTGGGCGGAGGGAGGGGGAGGAGGAGGGATGGAAGACAAGAGTGGGGTCAGAGTAGCGGACCCGGAGACAAAAGGAGAAGGAGAAGAAGAAGAAGGAGCAACTGTAGGGAGGTATGAATAGAACATCGCGCCCAGTTACCTTTGAAAGACAAGAAACGGAAGGTTACTTCCTGGCCAGACACCCAGATGTGGAAAGAATAAAGTTTATCCCCCTATAACTGTCCCAAGGTTTGGAAGTTAACGGTTCCCTGCGTTTGAAAGGAGATGAGGATGTCCAAAGTTGCACTTAAATGAGAAATAGAAATAAAGAGATAAAGAGATAAAGAAAAGTAGAGAGAGAAATCGCCAATCCTTCAATCCTAAGAACTTTCCACCTGGATGTGTATCCGGTATGAGTTCCCTTAATCTCCTGGTGAGATGAGTGATTCAATCTGATGATGTGATGTGATTCTTCCTCTTCTGCATCTATTCATCCCCCTCCCTCTAACCCGGAGTTGAGAGTGAGGATAAGTCCTCCCTCTCAACCCTAACCTAAGTACACGCGCAAATAACAGTATGACAACAAAACAGAAAACAATCCCAAAACAGAAACCCTAGCCTCCTCTCCCCACCTCCTCCGTACCAAACTCCTCCCGTTGTCCCTACGCCGTTCCGTTCATCCGGTTTGTCCTTCTCATGACGCGGTCCTTGCACCGCGCCCTACTCCAAGCCCCCCGCGCCTGTCCGCATCCGTTCGTCCGCGCCCATCGTGGGTGTTTGGTAATATCTGGCATGATCCGCGCGCTTGCGCGCGGGCTTCATCCGTTCCTTCATAGCCCGCGGATTGCTCCGCCCCTATGTATCCAAACCAGCGTGCCCACAAACCTAGTCGAGCGCACTACCTTCCAAATCCAATCTCCGGGGAGGATCGCCACCCACACCGCATTCAATGCTGAGCCCAACCCGTCCACCAGGTGCGGAGCCAAACAGCGGCTGCTGCTGATCCAGCAGCTGCCGCTGCTGAGCACTCCACATACCCTAGTGCTGAGCCCGCTTGCCCCCAATGCTGAGCGCGCAGCCGCGACGCAGTTCCCAATCCGTGTCTATAAATTGACACCACACCGTGCAAGTATGTACCTTAGTAAATGTGATGCATGAAGGAATTACATGAGATGACACTGCAAATGAAAAAAAGCAGTAACAGAGGTGACAATGCAGGGAAGGGCGTTAGTCCAAAGATGTGACTACACAATTGATGTGGCTTGATGATTTTGCAAGCTTAAAGAGTAGAATAACCAAGAATGGAAGTCTGAGGGCTGAGATACCCAAGGAGAGATGGAGCAATGTCCAAATGGATGTTCAACCAACTGCAAGGTGTTGCAGGTATAGACTGAGTTGCTGAGATTGGAAGGTTATTGCACAAGCCGGAGTTAGTAAGTGGATTGCAATATTGATGGTGTGCATTACTGTTTGTCACGCTTAAGGCTGAGGTAGATGGTACTGATGAGAAGGGTATATCAGGATTTTGACATCTCCCTTCTTCCCATTCTCTCAAGAATCCTTTCAACCCCTTTCTCTCTGTCAGCAAAACACTGACTGAGCTACTCCATTCTCAAAACTACCACTCTTCACCTTCCTCCACTTCACTTCCTAACCCATCATCCTCTCCCATCTCCTCCAACTCTCTTGCTAATCAGGCTGAGGATCCTTCCAATCACAATGAATCTGTCCCTGCTCCACCTTCTGTTGAAGCCACACACTCCTCTGACTCTGAGGGGGAACTAATTTCTTTCAAGCTCACAAATCCTACCTCCAGAACCCTCAGAGAAAAATCCTCCCTCAAGCCTCCTATACGCTATGGTTTCCTTTCTAGCTTAATTCCTTGAAGCTATCCTGAAGTCCTTGCATCCCCTGAGCGCCCTCACTGGCTCAAATCCATGAAGGTCAAAACTGGAGGCATTGAACAACCTGGTTTTAGGGAAGGATGCTACTCTTTCCACTTAGGGAAGCAAGCACTTTCAACCACCTGGGTCTTCAGTCTCAAGGACAATCCCACCAGTGAAAGCCTAATCTATAAGTCTTGCTTTTTTGTCCAAGTTTTCAAGCAATTGGAATTCTACAACTACAGAAAAACCTTTGCTCCCACTGGCCTTATTGCCACTCTGCAAAATCTCCTTTTCTACACCTTCATCACAACCTTCCAACTCTCTAAATGGAAATCAAAGCCGCTTTCTTTCATTCCCCATTAGAAGAAGATAATTAAATCAAGTTTCCAAAAGGTTAGTCCTCAAAATTAACTTATATCTGGCTAAAAAAGGCCCTATATGGACTGAAGCAAGCCCCCAAGAGCTGGTCCAACACCCTTAGGTGCTGGATCCTCAAACAGGGATTTGCCGTCTCCACTGCCAACCCCTGCCTGTTCATAAATTGCTCCTTGGCCACTTATGTCTTTTTTTACATCAATGATCTCCTGATTATTGGCAATTCCAAGGAATTTTTCCTCAACCTTAAGAAACAGTTCAATATTTCTCACAAAGGGCCTCTGACCAAGATCCTGGGAAACCATCTCATCCAGGACAACTCCTCAAATCTCCTTCATCAGCCAAAGCACATCAAAACCTCTCTCTCCAAATTTGGAATTTTCAATTTCAAGCAAATAACAACCCCAATGACCCCAAATGTGAAACTTAAGGCGGCCTCTGATCCCAAACACAAAAAATTCCTGAAACTAGGTATCAACTTTGGCTCAGCCACCGGCTGCCTCAACTTCATCACAAGTTTCAATTGTTGGGATCTGTCCTAAACCATCTCCAAACTTTCTTGCTTCAACAACAAGCCTGGGATAAATCACTGGGAAGAAATCAAGCATGAATGGTGCTATGTAAACTCAACCTGGCACCTGGCTCTCTGTCTGATATCCAGAAGCTTCAAATACAATCTTGAATGTTTCAGCAACTTCAAGGGGGCCAACAATCCTGTCACTAGCAAGAGCCACACTGGCTTGATCATCCTTCTCTATGGCTTTCCCTTGGCCTGGCACAGCAAGTTGCAACCTACTGTATCTCTCTCCTCCACTGAAGGCAAGCTCAAATCCTTGGTACTTGCCACTCAGGAAAATATCACCAGGGCCAAATTGGGGTCTCTGGCTGACCAGTGACATGAAGTCACTTTTGTGGCCACTTTTGTCCCCCATAAGTATCAAAACGTTCCCCATGAATTCAAAATGATTGATTTGTTGGAATTCTTGTCACCTGATAGTTTTGCCTGAATCTTTAGTGCATCTCAGTATGACTCATCACTCTTATTTTTATTATTTTGCTCTTGAGTGTTCATCTCCGGTATGTTCTTTATTCTATACTCATGATTTATAGATCAAGTATCATCTCTATGTTGAATCCAAGTGGCTCTCTTCCATATTAGCTCATGAGTGTTCTTGTCCAGTGGCCTCTTTATATTTTGCTAGTTAGTCATAATTCTAATGGGCTCTCTATCTTGAATCCTTGATGCTCTGCCTATCTCAATTCAGCCTGAAGTGGTCCTCCAAGTTCTGCGGACTCTAAATGGTCTGATATTGAATACTCATTACATCTATTCATTACACTTTTCTCCCACTTGTCAGCCATCATGTATTTAGTCTATTTATACTGATGCTTTATCAAGTGGAATTTGACCATCTGTTCTGTCTTACTTTGAACCAGAGTGCCCCTCTCTTGACTCCCTAGATCCGTTCCTCTTGACGTTACAAAGACTTCATACCATCTTCTTCAACCATCTCACTGGGGCATCTAACTTAAACTTCAACATGATTCAATTTTTCACAATTCTGTACACAATATTTCTTGTGGTTTTCACCTTTATGGAAAAAAAAAGTCCAGAAGATTTCACTTCTGCTGAAAATGAGAATCACCTTGATTTCACCTTTTTGGAAATTGGAATTCATCTGTATTTCCCAAATCATGAACTTTTAATTCTGCCATTTCCACCAAGATAAAACAAGAACTATTTCTGGAAAAAATCAATTTTGTGAAACATGTTGATTTTTTTACAGGGAAATTGATTTGTAAAGGAAGTTTGTTTGTTAGAAAAATCAAAATGGTTATAAACCGTTTTCAGTTTTTGCAATTCTCAATTTTCACAGCTTGAAAATTATAATTTCACAAAGCTCCGCATCTCCTACAAACAGTTGGCATTTTTTCCAAGGCCAAGATTGCAGGCCATCAAGAGTCTATGTAACAGATGTGAGTATCCATACATGAAAACATAAATGCCCTCCCCATGCCAAATGAAATCGGTGCTGAATTTATCCCAACAAAAAAATATATAAATGAACAGAGAAAAAAATAAAGCAAGTTATAGCAAAATCTGAATGAATTTTCTGTTCAGAGATGAGTGTTACACTCTTCCCAGCATTTTACTAAAAATAAATGTAACAAAAAGTGTCCGCCAGTGTCACTATGAATTCACAAGGGAATCACTTCAAATCAGCTCACATTTCACTTTCTTTTTGCTGGTGCACCTGGGGCACAGGCCCCACTTTACTTGTGGGTAAAAAAGTGCAATCACACATTGTCCAAGGATCCCATCTTCAAGCTAATCCTTGGAGTTAGCTAACCCATCTAAGAGCTGGCAACATGGGCTTTGTACCTTGTAAAAAACCCTTAATTTAGCACATAAATGCCATAGAACTCAAGGGATTTTGAATGATCCAGGAGTATTTTTCAATGCACAGATCTCCCTCATATAATTTCACAAGGGAAAAACCTCAAATAAACTCACAGTTCACTCAAATACTTTAGAAGCTTTTATGGATAGGGTTTTACAGGAAAGCCTTTTGTTTCATTCTTCAAATATTTATTCCATGTAAAAAACATGGATATCTCTGCCAGGAAATTCAGAATTTGAATAGATATCTCCCTAAATGTCTCACATGGAGGGTTGAAACAAACCCAAGGTGGCACTTGTAAACAGTAATGGGAAGAAGAATCATACTAGGATAAAACAAGACAGCCAGGCAGAGACTTCCAGAAGAAAATCAAGGCAAATCTCCAATTCAGTTTAGAGCACCAACTCATTTCAACAAACTCCTCAACAACTGTCAAGGCATGTGGTGGTAAATCTTCCTTTCTAAGATAAATCTTATTCTTCCTCATTCTCCCATCCTAGATGGGGTTATTGTGTTCCATTTACTTCATATCAATCAATTTTCTACATAAAAGGTGCTAATGTGTTTAAACCACAACAATCATTGATTTTAAATAGCTTTCTCTTTTCAGGGTTTATTGTATGCTTTCTCAATACTCACCTGAGGAGCTGCCTTAGTTGCCTTCATTTTGCATTCATTGTTTGATCCACATGTTTTATATAGTTGGATTTCTGCACTAAAATATGTATCATCCTGGTGGGGATATCTTTTTTCAGAAGATTCTCTTTACTCATAATCTCAAAAAAAACCCCTTATATTTCTGTCACTACAACCAATCCAATTTGAACCTATGTTCAAAGGCTAAATGCTTGGATTTTCAGTCAAAGCCTTAAACAATCATTTGTAAAAATTCAAAATGCCCCCCTGTAACATATTTATGCCATTTCCTGCCTGCATTAATTTTTGATTCAAGCCTATTTGACTTCAAATCAGATGTAGGAAGGAATTCCCATTGAGCATGGCGCGGCCACAGCCCAAAGAAACAATCACTATCAACAACAAAAGCCCACACCTTGCACGGTTTCCTTAATGGACTCATTTGCGCATGTGAACCAATGTCTCCAGCATGCAAAGGCCAATTAATATTGACCAGAGCAACTCCCCAACAATCTTTGTTTGAAAATATCTTAGACTTACAAAGCAACATTTATTTGATACAAGAAACTTGTTTCTTATAAAAAGAGTGAAGTTACTTTACAGACTCATCATAGTGTGTATTTCATCCACATGAGAGGGTGGGCAGAGGAGGGACTACACTCTAATGTGGTTGTATTTTCACCGTTGCCAGTGCAGTGATGTGCACTCCCATATAGTAGGCCAGGCATGAAAATTTGGGCTGAAAGAACCCAAGTGTGGTCCAGGTGACTTGAGCCTCACCACCAAGGTTAAATTACACAACACCGGTATATGTAAATGATTAAACCACACTTCACTCAATGCTTTGAAAACCACACTCAATTTTGAACACACCTCACCAACTTTTGAACATTTCTCACTTGATTTTGAACACAACTCAACCTGCTACACCCTCACCCAAGTTGACTTCAACACTCCTCACCCTGCACACCCTCACCAAAGTGAATTTGAACAATTT
Organism: Puccinia polysora; assembly: GCA_025617555.3. Classification (NCBI taxonomy): domain Eukaryota; kingdom Fungi; phylum Basidiomycota; class Pucciniomycetes; order Pucciniales; family Pucciniaceae; genus Puccinia; species Puccinia polysora. The sequence goes on from CM062620.1 coordinate 6,834,946, forward strand.
TTACCCAATTTCTAACACTACTCACCATTCCAACCCTGACAAAAGTGAATTTGAAGAATTGTTACCCAATTTTCAACACACCTCACCCTGCTAAACTCTCATCAAAGTGGATATCAACACTCCTGACCTAATTTTGAACACACCTCACCCTTCTACACTCCCACTGAAGTGGATTTCAACACTCCTCACTGTGCTACATTCTCACCAAAGTGTATTTCAAAACGTCTCACCATGCTACAATGCATGCATCCAAACAGGAGGATTTTGGTGCAACCTGAATTAAAGCTTGGAAGTTGCACAAAAATGTTAGTGTTCGGATGCATGCATCCAAACAGGAGGATTTCGGTGCAACTTGGATTAAAGCATGGAAGTTGCATGAAAATGTTAGTGTTTGGAAGCATGAATCCAAACAGGAGGATTTTGGTGCAACTTGGATTAAAGCATGGAAGTTGCATGAAAATGTTAGTGTTTGGATGAATGAATCCAAACAGGAGGATTTTGGTGAAACTTGGATTAAAGCATGGAAGTTTCAGGAAAATTTTAGTGTTTGGATGCATGCATCCAAACAGGAGGATTTTGGTGCAACCTGGATTAAAGCATGGAAGTTGCATGAAAATCTTAGTGTTTGAATGCATGAATCCAAACAGGAGGATTTTGGTGCAACTTGGATTAAAGCATGGAAGTTGCATGGAAATGTTAGTGTTTGGATGCATGAATCCAAACAGGAGGATTTTGGTGCAACTTGGATTAAAGCATGGAAGTTGCATGAAAATTTTAGTGTTTGGATGCATGCATCCAAACAGGAGGATTTTGGTGCAACCTGGATTAAAGCATGGAAGTTGCATGAAAATATTAGTGTTTGGATGCATGAATCCAAACAGGAGGATTTTGGTGCAACTTGGATTAAAGCATGGAAGTTGCATGAAAATGTTAGTGTTCGGATGCATGAATCCAAACAGGAGAATTTTGGTGCAACTTGGATTAAAGCATGGAAGTTGCATGAAAATGTTAGTGTTTGGATGCATGCATCCAAACAGGAGGATTTTGGTGCAACTTGGATTAAAGCATGGAAGTTGCATGAAAATGTTAGTGTTTGGATGCATGCATCCAAACAGGAGGATTTTGGTGCAACTTGGATTAAAGCATGGAAGTTGCATGAAAATGTTAGTGTTTGGATGCATGCATCCAAACAGGAGGATTTTGGTGCAACTTGGATTAAAGCATGGAAGTTGCATGAAAATGTTAGTGTTTGGATGCATGCATCCAAACAGGAGGATTTTGGTACAACTTGGAGGTCTGACCACTGCTCACGCTGATGCTTTGCGTCTGAGTCCTTCCATCAGTCCCACATAAGCAAATACATAGAATGCACTTGGGATGGGTAAGAAAAGTTCAAGTCATCCAAACCGTCTTCCTTTGATTCAGATAGGTGTAGAGGCCCGCTTATTTTCTCTCTTAGTTTAGGTATTGAAGCTCCTCATGTTTGCTTTGTGATCCATCATACGCTTCCAAAATAGTACTGAAGGTTATTATCAAGAATCAGGTCGTGCTGGATGTGATGGGCATGTTTGGACTGTTTGCTCTTTTGGAAAACAAGTGATCTTATCCCACTCTCTGGAATGGTTGCCTCCAAGACTGATGGGATCACAAAACGTATAGGCCTTCATATTCTTTGACATCTTGGTCACAACCCAGTTTTTTGACATGGTGTCTTGGCACCCCCTGCAGTTTACTCTATGGCCCGATACACTGTTGAAGTGGAACGCTGTCTTAGTACCCTCTTTGCCGACTATTTTAATACCTCCCGCTCAACTTGCAACTCTGGCAATCCTCTACCTTTCTCTCCTGAGCCCTGTAAAAATTGTGACAATTGCAAACAAGATCCTTCTCAAATCCTATACGATGACTTGAAAATACAAGCTTGTCACATCTGCCACGTTGTTGGTTACATAACTAGAATGAACAGCCAAATAAAAATGATCCAACTAGGGGATTTGATGCGTGGCGTTGGGCCTTCAATCATTCAAATCATTCAAACCCGCCAAGTTGACCAAGATTTTGATGATTTGCCAACCCATCTAGCTCCCAAGGTAGTGGGACTAGACAAACTGAATCACAATAAGATTGCACTCACTAAAGAGGTTGGCTGATCTTCTTAAAGACAGCATGCTAAAAATGAAGAATGAGAACGCTTAACTGCCCAATACATCATTGTTTTTTTCTTCATTATTTCAATTGCCCTTGTTTTCATCCAAAGAAATTGGAAAACTTAATCCTTCACCTAATTTTGCAAGGTTACCTGGTGGAACGGTTTGTTGCTAGTACGTCAAATCGAGCCTTGTTTTTCCTTGATTTTGGCTAGAGTTGTCTGAAGATTGAGAAATTGTGTCTACCACTCCTGCTCGACCAAAGCTGCTTACACGGTCAACAGCTATATCATGCTTGGAACCAAGTCTCGCGACTTGGAAAGGTACCGTGACACTATCATGAACGTGTACAAGCCTTGGTCCTCCAAAAATCAGATTCCAAACCACGTCAAAATCATTATTCCTTTGGTATCTGCTCCAAAAAGCAAGCAAGCGTCCAATTCAAACTCAAAGACTAATGTCAAAGAACCCAAGAAACAAAAGACAACCTACAGTGTTCAACAGGGAAAAACAACCACCAAGATTGCTGTAGCCCAAGCTTGTGTTCACTTGATCATATCTGATGATGATGATGATCATAATCACCATAATCACAATAGTAATAGTGACAAGGTGTGCAAAGATGAATCCTCTAAACCGGCTGAGGAATGAACTGATTTGAAAAATGGTCTTGCCTTCAATTGTGGATTGAAACAGGTGGGTAAGGGTCCAAGCAGCCGTGAGGATCAAGGTAGAAGTGGTTGAAGACAAAAAGTTTTGTTGATCAAAATCAAATCCAAATGAAGACAATCAACGACTCCACTGGTAGTGAGGTGAAGAAACTCAAGGGTTGAAGGAAGGGATTTCTAAGTGTACATACGTACGTAAGGTGGCTAGATAAGAATAATGGGACCAATTGACCTTAAAACGGTCCATTTATTCTTGGGCTTCTGTTTCAAGGCTAAATTAGATTGTTCAAAAAAAATAATAAAAGGCATGTATTATTCATTTTCTGTTCTTGGGATTTAGATTGTTTGAAAGTCTGTACGTACTCTCTACTTAACAACACAATTGAAATTTTTGGAAAAAATATCAAATCAAGCATAAAACTCCAAAAAAAATACGCTGGAGGAAAAAAAAAATTGAAAAAAATTGAAAGAATTGAAAAATCCAGTACCATCAATATTTTTTTGTTCTTGTTGATGAGGGTGTGAGTGAGAGAGTGAGGATTGCAAAGGGGAATGATGTTGAAGAAAAGAAAGATGAAGTCTCTTGAAGAGATTCTTTTTTTTTAAAAAAAAAACGGGATTCAAAACCATTGGTTTGATGTTGATGTTGATGGTGGCTTGGTAAGAAGATGGTGATGAGAATTTTGAAAGTGATAGGTTGGGAGTTGTGGAAACTGCTACAAAACAAAAACACACATTGATTGATTGAAGGACTTTAAGCATCTGATATGTTTGTATTCTGAGGTTGAATTGGAGTTCAGGTCCATTGACATCATTCTAAAATCAATTCTGATCCTTGAACTTTTGACCCTCCTCCTCTGATGTGGTTTTACCATCACCCTCAATCTTCTGAATCAATAGATTTCTCAAAAGAAGACTATATATATCAAAAATGAGAACCCATAAATCAATAATAATAATAATCACTTACCATGTTTGTTTAATTGTTCAATTTTTTTTTGAATAAATTGAGTAGTCAGACATTGAGATCAAAAAAAAAACACCAAGTTTGTGGTAATGTGGAAAGTGAGAGCATGCAAGAATTTCACAACTTTGTGCAGAGGCAGTCCTGAACATCCCATTTCAACCTTGGGCAGTTCCCTTCAAAACTGTGTAGATAGCAGTAGAAAGTATCCTGTAATGAGTTTTGGAAGATCTAAAGAGATCATTGATGCACAAGAGAGAAAGACGATTGAGATAGGTTTCAAAACCCGGGAGGCTAAGACCCCAAATTGGTCACAAGCCTGATCCTAATTTGACTGATGATCAAAGAACCCTCCCAGTTTTTGAGCAAGCGGGAGGATGGGAGTCATGGATGAAGGGGAAACAATCAAAGAGTGGAAGAACATCCAGTAGGAGCCGGATTGGGTGACTTTCTTGAGGTCAAATCAAGCAACCACATTTCATCAAGATTGTGAAGATCACTCAAGGCGTCTAACTCTCTCTCCAGCTTCACCTTGACACCCTCACTCACCTTCAGCATCAACCTTGAGGCAATCCTCTTCTTCATCCCATTGATTTGAATTAGGATCAATACTCACTGGACAAGACCAATGGGCCATGGCGAGATGCCCGGGGGAAAAAATGAAAAAAAAAACAAAGCTGAGTGACTCGACAACAAGGATGACGCTCCTATTGCTGATACAATTCAACCTTGATTCTGGGTTTAGGATACACCTTCTATTGTTTATCTTTGCAGATTGACCTCCTTGGTTTGACTTTTCTTTCTTTTTTTTTTCTTGGACAGTGGAAGGTTGATGGTTTTACCCAGCTGGGGGAGTAGGGTCCAATTGGGAAGGATAAACTAAAATTGATTTGGAGCTGATTTTTCAGTAATGCAACCAGATGTGAAACACAGCTGAAAGACTGGAAAAACACCAATGAAATTTGTACTATAGAAGTGGTAGTTTTACATAAAATTGATATGAAATAAACTGTAAAATAATTTTTTTTATGAATACTGGAATTAATCAGAATGAAGCTGTCATTGCATTGTGGAAAATATTGATCACTGAAATTGTAGCTGGGATATCAAAATATACAATATTTAATTGGAAATTTTTATTCCATAAGGAATTTCAAGTGAGTCCCAGTTGAATTAATGTGAACATTCAAGTGAATTCAGGTTTTTTCCTTGGGGAATTACAAGTGACATTCATTTTCCACCATGGTGAATACAATGTGAATCATATTTTCTTTTTGATGTAAACTGAGGTGAACTCAAGAATACCCATTGGTGAAGAGAAGTTTCCCATAAAGGGATTCAATTGGCCAGAAAATGGGACTGGATGGTGACATGAAGTCACTGACCAGCCAGAGACCCCATTTTGGCCCTGGTGTATGTGGCTCACCAAACTTCTTCTTGATCTGAATCCCAACCTCAAACTCTCCCATTGTGCTAACATCAACAATGAATCTCTTCAAAACATAGTCAATCACAACTCCCATCACGGTGCTCTGAAGCATGTTGACACTTAAATACAATGGCTGCGCAAGCAAAAGGAAAACGGGAGCCTAATCACCAACCTCATCCCATCCAGTCAAATGCTGGCCAACTGCCTCACCAGACCGGTAGTCAAACCCTCCGTCCTGCTGCTCACATCTACAATTCTGCAAGCTCTCACCCCCAGACACAGCGGCGTGTTGAGAGATGACTGACCTCTTCTCACAACCTGGCCACTGCTTCCTGCTTCAACCTTGAATGAGGACACTTTAAATCTAGAAATCCTGAAACAATCCTCAATCATCTCTCAGACCATCCCTCTTCAGATCCCATCCTACCAGATCTTCCTCATTCCCCTGATCTCATTATAATCCTCATCCAATTCAATCTCCACTCCTCCCTCCTTCCATCCAATCTCTCAGTCAACTTCCTTCCCTTATATTTCACCTTGTTGCACTCCACAACATCCTCTCTCTAATAACCAATCACTCAAGCCTAAACCCTGATTTCATTCATAACCTCAATTAATCTATCTCCACCTCAGACTCCCTCAATTCATCACCATCATCCCTCAAACCTTGACATCATCTATCTCCACCTTGACCTCATCATCTTTGACCTACTGCTCTCACAAACCACTATTAATCTCTGAGTTCTGTCTAGCAGTGAGACCTTCTATCTTGACTGACTCTCAACTCTTGTTTCCTTAATTCTCAATCTCAATTCCTGTTTCTTACCTGGTTGTAAATCAGCACTCTTGTCATGCTTCTTCTCTACCGGTCTTTTTGGTTGAAATTTATTTCACCCAACTCTTCACAAACAGCATGAAAGCTGAAAGAATTACAACTATCAAGTTGAGGAGGCTTAATATGAGCAGACATGGTTGAAATTTCAACACAAACAACAGCTTGCAATTTTTTTTTTGAAAATTTTAAATTGTAGAGAGAGAGAGTTTGAATAGGATTATGGTTAGAATAAATCTCAGTTAGTTTCTCTTTGGGTTGACCAATCTTCCCTTCCAGGCTGGTCAACATGTTGATGAAAGACTCATCATTGAATTTTGTTGGATCATTGTTGTGAATGTCCATGAGATCAAATCAGGAATTATTTTGGATGGAACCCATGATGGGCACAGGTGGTAATGAATGGGATGGCCTAAGGCTTGTAAAAAAAAGGATGAATCACTTTGAAAAAGATGGGTAAAGAGGTAAAGAAGGCTAGGTAGGAATAGGATAACAAAGATAATTGGTAAGGGATTCAAAGGATTTTTCTTTCAAGGATGATCAAGAGCTTCTTTGGCTATGTGGGATTTTGGATGACTGAAAGAGGGTGGCGATGAAGTGATGAAGTGGAAGAGCCTACAGCAGGTCCTTTGTCATGGTGGCAGATGGGATTTGTTGAGAGCTGGCTTTTAACCTGTAGAGAAAAACAAGTTCATCGTCCCACCCTTCTATCATCCTTCGATATCCGCTCGGCTCGATGGAGAATACTTACGTTCTTCTGTGACATCCTTGGTGACATAATCTCGCCTCACCAAATCTGTACCCGGTCGGTAAAATCATACATAATTTCCTTTTACTCGGTTGGTAATGATGACCCATGATCACCTTCCTCCTTGGTCGGTGGGTCCGGCTCGGTTACCCTCGAGCCCGCCCCTCCCCGCCGCTCCCCCTGGCTGGCTGGGATGGTCAAGAAGCCAGTCGGGCTGCGTTTCCCCCTTCCGGCTGCTTGGACCCTTCCTGCTGCGCGCCTTCGCTGTTCTTCCTCCTCCTCCTTCTGCCTCCCCTCCTCCTTTTCACTCTCCCCTCCTCCTCCATCTTTTCGTCTCCTCCACCAGTTGAACCTAATCGAACCCAGAAAGTCCTCCGAACCATCTAACCCCCATCATCAGTCCATCGGATAACCCTCGCCATTCCCATCTCATCCCCAAGTATCTGACGAGCGATCTGAGAACCAAGTTCTCAGATCTCAATCGACTCTCTCTCATCTCTCATCCATGATCCTCGAACACGACCACCAGTCCGAGTATCTCAAACAATGGATGGTACAGAAACTTAAACCAATGTAAGCCTTCATCCGCATGCCCAAACCGAACCATCGACCCACCTTCGATTCTTTCCCTTTCATTCGTCTCGAATCACTCGAGTAATGACTGACGTGTTTGTTACCCCAATTCGCCACCTCCGCTAGCTGTGATGCAGATCATGAAGTCCTGTCCGAGTATATAATGGCGCTACTACGACATGATCAACCTGAGAAGGAGTTAAATTTCCTATGCCTAAAACAATTGGAAGATTTTCTTCAGAACGGTATCTAGCCTTGTTTCCTTCTCTCTCATTCGAGTTTCGACCTCCCGAAGATCATTCCCACCATTGGATCGACCCAACTCTCCATAACTCATGCCCCTTCGCGATTGGAATTTTGTTAGATACTAAGTCCTTCGTCACCGATCTCTTCGATCATCTCCGAGCTTTTGGCGCCTTCAGTGGATCCTATCGACCGCCGGACATCGATCTTACTGCTCGGACCACACTCAGGAAACGCTCGCTAACCGCCGACGACAGTTATCTTCTTACTAGCCCCACCTCACTCAATCCTCTCGACACTCACTTCTCTCCCCCACCATCCTCGGCCCCCATCCCTCAATATACGCCAACTCAGAGTCATCCCAGCTTTCTTCATTTCCCCGACGCGCCGACGAATCCATCAAACTCTTCAACCAACTTGACTACATCTCATATCGAACCCTACGTCCCCACTCTGAACAACCCACAAAGGAATCCTAAACGGCCTCGAAGAAGTGGATTTTGTCGTGATTATCATTGTAAGCTTTTGCACAGCTTTCCCCTCCCTCCTCCTCTTCTCACTCGCTCCACATGTCGTTTCCGATCTCATGCTTTTCATGAACTTAGTTCGAGGTTATTGCGCGCGGGGGAACAACTGTCAGTTTTCCCACGACGAAAAGGACTCCAACGGCTCTTCAAATTCAAGTTTTCCTAACGATCATTATTCTAAAAACCAGTCGAACGAGCCTGTCACGACACCACTAGCCGTCTCATGCCTTCCTCTAGCCTTTACATCATCACTTGCCCAGCAAATTCCTGGATTAGGTGGACCCCTGCCCGTCGCTTGCCCCCTCCCTACGCCCGGTTATCCAGCCATCTCTCCCGAGTCCCACATCGATCGATCACCTTACCGGAGCTCGAGAAATTATGATCGATCTTCTCGTTTGGAAGGCTCCCTACCTGGACTACAAAGATCAAACGTGACCCTGGTCGTCGATAACATCCCCCAATCATTCCTCTCCGACCGGGCCGTGCGTGAATATTTCTCGACGTTCGGAACTCTAGCGAGTGTCAGCGTCAATGTTTATAGCGCTCAAGCACTCGTTACATTCCACTCTCCTGAAGATGCTAAGCGCGCCTACTCGTCTCCCCAGGCTGTATTTAACAACCGATTTGTCCGGATCCATTTCAAAAGACTTGGTCCACTCCCACCCCGCCGAAGTTACCCCCTTGCCCGAACGGGAATGGAGGTAGATGCATTTGGTAGCAATGGCTCCACATCACATATGAACTCCAATGGCTGTCTTAACAAGCCTTCTTTCGAGTCCCCTGTAATTACTCAGACTGCAACCATCCCTGAAGCCAACACATCCCCACATCAACTGCCATCTGATCCACGTGTTCTGTCGCAACGAGAGCAAGAGCTGAGGCTTAAGATCGATGCTCAGAAACGAATTCTGGAACAACTTAATCAGAAAAAAGCTCAAAAACAAAATGGTACCACTCAAGCCATCCGAGATATCGAGACCAACTCTTCTCAAAATGAAGCAAATAATGACGCTTCAGACAAATCTAAAAATAACGCCGATTCAATTGATGGTGTCCAACCAGCCGCCAGCAATACAAACTCCTCGGTAAGTATCTGGCACCGAGAGCCTTGTTTTTTTTTTCTGTCCTCTTAGCCGACGCTGCATGCAATGAGAATTCAAGTGAAAGTTATGTCACAATCAGGGCCTCTTTGTATATTCACCATATCTACTGTTTTTATACGTCTTCACAGCTTGAACCTCCCGCAACCGAAACAAGCACATTCATAAGATCATCAAGTAATTCAATGTTTATCAGTCGAGGTGGCCGAAAAATGACAATCATACCACGCAGCAGTCGAACCAGCTGGACCCCTTCGAGCGCTTCCACCAAGTCCTTCAAACTTGACAATCGTAGTTGTACACTAGCCATCAAAGAGATTCCTACTCTTGCTGCTCGTGAAACTGTCAAGAGTTATTTGGAGGTGAGCTGATTTTCCGCATGTGGTAATCTTCCCTCTTTTTTTTGTCTGGCCCTTTCATTGTGATTTAATCGAAGAAATTCGGAAGGATGCTTCTTCTTCACTCATCAACTTGCTGATGCACACTTGAATTTTGAAATTACAACATAACTAAATAGCAATTTGGAACCATTGTTTCTGCCACTCCGTTATCAGAAGATGAAAGCGTGCCCGATTTGAGAGTCAAGTTTGCTACTCGTGCTGCTGCAGAAAAAGTGAGTATCCCTGTGGCATTTGAGAACGCGTTGAATTTTCAAGTTCTTTGCTTGGATCCACTGTTTGTGATTTAAAGCGGTTCAGGTTTTTTTAATTCTCACATGAAATCACCATTACTTTAGGCTTTGTTAAACGGGACGGAAGTACCACAGGTGGGAAAATTGGCGATGAGCTGGGTTGCCGCCACTACATCGGCAACAGCCACCAGTCACTCATCGAATCAATTGAATTCGTTCATTCCAGGACTGAAAACATCGAGCCATCTGACCAGTTTTTCGATCAATAACATGGGCCAGAACGGTCATACAAAGACTGACTCGATTCCGTCGAACCTGATGAACCTTACGGTGACGAATGATGATCCAAAACTTGCGAAAAAAAATCAAGCAAACGGGATGACCACTTCCCACGATTATAAGACCCATGACCATCGCGAGAATGATGATGATCTGATCGATGATTTTTACGTCGATGATGAGATCGATGGATGTTGGAAGAGATGATGGCCCATCCTGTGTTTTTAGTTGTTGTTATTACCGCGGTACTCTCTTTTTTCTTTTCTCTTTTGGTTTGTATGAGTTTCTCAGCCTCATCACCCGTTCTCTTCTCATCATTTACTTTATTTATGGCACATTGCCTTTTAGAAGGTCTTTTTCTTCTTAGAAATTCACAACTCTCATGTTGAGAAAAACTTGAAATGACCCTAAAGTTGGTTTTTTTTTTCTGCAGGGGGATGCTTTTGGTGCTCACCCTTATCTTGTCTCTTAATCCCATCACTACCACCAGAGGAGAGCTTTTTTTGGCACCTCTCTCCCTGCTTTCCTTTGACAAGATGACCATTCAATATGACTGTATTTTTTTTTTTTTCAAAACAGAAAATGGTTTTTGCTTTATTTTTCCAAGAAAAAAAAAAGAAGAGTGAATAATGCTGGCCAACTAAGATTTCTAGTTTTCTGAACAGGGAGAGTTGGGGGTATAGACCAATGAAGCATGTTTGATGGTCAGTCAAACGTATGCCCCAAGAACTTTATCCTGATGATTGTTAAAGCCAAGCCAAAGTTCCTTGATGATTTATTTTCTATTTTGGTTTTGAAGTATCACTGGTTTCTTGAACTGATTATGATTGATCATGATCTGATTGAGTTATGATTGGATCCCAGGCTGGGATGTAGGTTTGAGGGCCCTTGCCAGCTGGATCCCAAGCTTAGAATACCACCACCATTTTACATTATTGTTGAACCTGTGAGTGAGTGGGAAAACTTGACTGGAAATCATGAGATCTGACTGTATACATATGGTGCAATGTCTGTAGACCTTGGCACTCAGGATCAATCACACCAACCTAGATGAGTGTCATTGGGCATGCAGCTTGGGGCAGTTTAGCTAATGGGCTCACAAGTCATCCATGGTGCCCACCACAAAATGGTAATCTTGAACTCAACTTTCAGGACCCAGCAAAGTCAGACTCAGGTATGGTTAAAAGTGCAACTAGAGGTGCAGGAAATGTCCTCAAAGGGCATGGATGGGGACTGTTGCATTGAATTGGTCAAGCTTTTTAGAGGGTTGGAAGTTTTCAATCTGAGGCCTGGTTAAGAAAATCATGACAAAATATGGCTATGGATTATGTAGGAAGGATGGGGACATCTCAAATGCCAGGGAAAAATTCCAATTTCTGAGCTTGGATGACTAGTTGGTGTGCTAGTGAACAGGTAAAACTCACATGTACCTCAATTAAAAAATTCAATTTAAAATTGAGAACTTTAGGAGTCAGACATTGGGTGGGAAAGTTGGTCCATTGGGGATTTTTGGGCCAATCAAGGAGGAGAGGTTGAGGAAATTCCACCAAGAGAACAAGAGTGAGTAGGAAAATAGAGATGAGATGAAACATGGGGAGAATTAGAGTTTTACAAGATAATTTGAGGTGGTCATCATGTGGGAAAAGGGAAATTTAATTGAAATTGAATTGAAGTTTGAAGTGTGTCTGAGCATGGGAAAGAAAGTTTAAGCAAAGTTGAGAAAGTTCCTTGTTGTAAATTTGTCTTTGAGGAGGGTTTTTGATGTGGTTGTGAGAAGAGAGATCATCAAACCTCTTATTTCAGAGGAAATTCTGTCAAAAAACTTTTTAGCCATCAAAATTTTCTCTAAAGAGGGAGGGCCCATGGGGGCTGACAGATTGAAGAGGATTGGAATGATTTCAGGGATCAGAATTGGGGTACGTTTGAAAGCTTCTCCTTTCTCATGTGTAAATTGAGATCCACCAACAAACCAGGTTCCAGAATTTACAAGTTTGAAGAGGGGATGGGGGTTTTATTTTGATCAAAGACTTTCTTCCAACAGAACTTTTTGAAACATATGATACTAGTTGACTATACAAGAGCAGGAATTGGCAGAAATTGATCCAGTTTGGAATTTTGTACAAGATTGATACCATAATTTGACAGTTTGGATTCACAGTCAGCAAATTTTTGAATCTCCTTCTGATCTTCATTCAAATAAGTTGCAATTCTATTCTATTTCCCCCCCTTTTTTTTATGAAAAATATTTGATGCTGGTAGGCAAGAGAAAAAATTTAAAATCTAAAATTCTTAGAATGATTTCCAAAAATCCTTCTCATCATCAACAAAAAACTACACTTGATACAGAATAACTTTGAAATTCTATGCTCCTCTTTCAACCAAAGCACATTGACAATGGGACAGAAGAGCTTAACTTAAGTGATCAAAATCCCTCTTTTGTTCCTCTTTTTCCAAATCCAAATCTCTCTTCTGTAACCCATGGAGAAGATGCCACTTTTCAAAAGTCAAAAATCAATTATTTATCTGCTGGCATCCTCATGAGCTATGTTGCATTTTCAAACCTACCCAATCTTAGATTTATTGTGTCCAAATTAACTTACTCTTGAAGCAAGCCTGGTATTCAGCACTGGAAGGAATTCAAAAATTTCTGGAAATATCTCAAGGAAACTCAGAATGTGAATCTCAATATTCAAATCAATGAATCTGACTCCACTCAACTGCACTTTTTTGTTGAGAATAATTGGGAAAATTACTTTAAAAAAATTATAATTCTAGATCAGGTCACCTTTCCCTGCTGATCTTTGGATCTCTGATTTCATGGAAAAAGCATCTTTCAAAGAAATCAATTTTTTTATTTGACTGAAGCCAATCTGAATCCACTAGCCAACTGTTTTGTTGAGATGATCTGGATTCAAGATTCAATCCCAAGAAAGTGGGAATCCTCACTTCAACCAATTCTTCAATTCACAGAGAATGAAGTTCTCAATGAGAATTTAACAAAATTTGGATTAAATTTTTCAAAATGGGCACATTGAAATCAACACCAAAAGCCTACCCCAGGGATTGGTGGCACCAAAATTCAACATTGATTTAATCAATACCAACAAGATTGTAGTGGATGGGCTTTCAAAGGCTGTTGCTCAATTTTAACTCAATCACTCCATGTCTCTTATGATTCAGATCCAAAGCTCCCCTGGTTCAATGATGCTGGATCTACTGGATTCACAAGGGTTTTAAAAAATCTAATTTTAATTTATTATTCTGTTTTTATTCTTTATTCTTCATTTGTTCTTATTTATTTTTTTATTTTTTATTTTTTATTTTTTATTTTTTATTTTTTATTTTTTATTTTTTATTTTTTATTTTTTATTTTTTATTTTTATCTTTTTATCTTTTCTTCTTTATTTCATTTTATACATTTTTATTTTTATTTTTAGTGCATTATTTTTCTCATGCATCCAAACCTTTATTTCACGCATTGTGATGTTGTTGTGGGGTTGTGCCCCTTTGATATTTCATACAAAAAAACTTTATTTCAGGCAAGTTTCAAGAATTGATTTTTTTTGAATTCAGACTGGGAAACCCCATAGAAGGGGTTCTTAAACCCCTAACCAAAATCTTTGGTAATTTTGGAGGCATGAGAACCCCTTCAAAAATCCAATCAAAAAATGAAAAATTCTATAAAAACATTTCTTCATGGGTTTTTGGATCCTCATTTTGGCTATGTTAATAGTTTTTTTTTGTTTATTTCAGCTTCCATAAATTTTGACCAATATTAAAAGAGCTTTCATATGTTTTTTTATGTTCTTTGGATTTATCCTTTCACCTTCAACAAATCCATCAAAAAACACAAAAAATCAAAAAAATCAAATTTCTCTTTGGACATTTGAATTCTTGTATTTTAACTTTTATTTCATTTCTTTGGGTGATTGAAGTTATCAAAAAGTCAAAAAAAAAGTTAAGGAGAATTAAAATATTTCCTTCAGATTATTTGGATGACTTATTTTACCTTAAAAAATTCCTTTAAAAAAGCAAAAAATCCAAAAAAAATCAATTTTCTCATTGGACTTCTGGATCCTTATGTTTGCCATTTTGACTGATTTTTTTTGGTGCTTCAAGCTTTGAAAATTTTAAAATAACTATTAAAGAGCCTCTTAATTTTTTTTTTTTAGAATTTTTGGATGACACTTTTGATATTAAAACATTCCATCAAAAAACCAAAAAATTCAAAAAGTCCACTCTTCTTTGAGCCCTTCACATGCATATATTCAATATGACTGAATTCTTTTTTCTGGGATCAACTCTCATCTTGTAGCAATCCAATTATCTAATAAGCCACCCCCTTGACCTGTTCCACCCTCCCATCAACCCCCACCACTACCACACCACACCACACCACACCACACCACACCACACCACACCACACCACACCACACCACACCACACCACACCACACCACACCACACCACACCACACCACACCACACCACACCACACCACACCACACCACACCACACCACACCACACCACACCACACCACACCACACCACACCACACCACGCCACACCACACCTCACCTCACCTCACCTGATCACACCTCACCTCCTCACAAAATACCACACAATACCACACAATACCACACCACCAATCACTCATAAAAAAAATTAACACTCCAGATACTTCCAAAAAAGAACATCTCTTTCTCCAATGGCTCAAGAAAACATCCACCCACTTTTCAGAAATGTTTCAACTGTTTCACCAGGCCCATCCACCATTATCTCATCTAATGAAACCAGTGATTCAAATCCTCTTTCTCCTTCTTCATATACTAAAACTCATGATTCCACCCCTCTGGCCCCTCCTCCTGAGCTATCATATAATCAAAAGGAGGAGCTGGTTGAGGCTATCAAATCATGGGCAAAGTCCCATTGATATGCCATATCTAACAGAGTATCAAATTGAAATAATCAGGCCTACATTTATCAATGTGATAAATATGGGTAATATAAAGCCAGAAAAGATACCTCCAAATTAAAAAAAATCAAGAAAGACCAATTATCCTTTCAGGTTATCAGCAAATTTTTGAAAAAGATTGGGTTTTGGGGTGGTGAAGGTTGCATGTTCAGAGCACAAAAATCCAACTTCCATTGATCCTTCAACTCATCCCATGCACAGAAGAATCCAAGGGTAGCAAAAGGAGGTTGTTTAAAATTTATCCAAGGGTGGAGTTACCCCTTTAAAAATTCTCAACTCTCTTATACAAAACTCATCATCACCTATCCATACAAATCTCCCTACAATTTACAACAAAAGATCATAAATACAAAAGAATGCCCTTGATGGCAACTCTCCTTTGGAAGCACTCATACTGGAAATCCAGAACTCTTCTTTTTACTAAAAAATGAAAAATTTCAATGGTAAAATTAATTCATTATTCATTTCACACTCTGATTCCATGAAGCTTCTCAAAACTTTCCCTACTTTCATTATCATTTACTGTAAATATGAAACCAACAAATTTGGAATGCCCCTTCTTCATATCCTTGGGGTAAACAAATATGCTAGAAGCTTCTCAGTTGTCTTCTGGTTTTTATCTCAAGAGAAAAAACAGAACCAAGATTGGGCCCTGACTCAACTTCAGGAAATATTTGAAGGTAAAGAAACTAGTGTGATTGTGACAGACAAGGAACAAGCACTTATTAGTTCAATTGAATAAGTTTTCCCTTCCTCTCATCATCTTCTCTGTGTCTGGCACATTATAAAGAATATTCAAACTCATTGAAGGAAGCACTTTAAATCTCAATATGAATGGAAGCTATTCCAGAAACAATTTCATCAGTTGGTATATTCAAAATCTGAATCAAGCATTCACAAAAACTTCACAAAACTTTCCCTGGTCTGGAATACTCCCACTTCTGAAAACCTTCTTGAAAACTGGATTCCTCCAAAAAGAAAATTTGTCTCCTATTTGGAAAAAAAATACTTTCACTTTGGAAACAAAATTATGTCAAGAATAGAAGGTTCTCACCCCTACCTTCAAATATTCATCAATTCTTCTATTGGCTCTTTCTATAATGTAGTTCCAAAAATTGAAATTTCAATCACCATCAAAAACTGTGAGAGAGCCATTGAAGCCTCTCAGCAAGAATTAAAGCATCTCATTGGTTTTCCTCACTGTGTGGATCATCTTTCTGGAAAGATCAGCCACCTTTCCCTCAAAATCATTCATTCATTTCATCAAGTTCCTGATTTTTCCATCAACTGCAACAAATTTGATTACTCTTCTTACATGGGTATACCATGTTTTCACAAAGTCAAATTGGCCATAAGAGAGCGTGAAGTCTTCCCAATTGATGATTTTTATCCTCAATGGCATTTCAAAGCTCCCATCTCAGTAAGTTTTTCTCTTTTTGTTGGGGGGGATTCAAGCTCAAATGAATAATTTCCTGATTCATTGTGATTTTCCTTTCTCCAGTTAACTGTGAACCCTGAATCAACTGAAGATTCAGAAAAAATTGAAGTTCCAACAAAAGAAAGTAATAGGGCAACTCAAAGTTAGCAAAACCACCATTAGAGACCTGCCATTAAAAATGGAAGGTTTCTGAAATACCCATACCCCCTAACTGGTGTATTTTAAAATGGCGGGTTTCATGAAAATGGTGGGTTTCAAACATCAAACCCGCCATTTCATCCATCCAACATTCATCAAATGCAAAACACACATCCACACCTCCACCTCAGGAAATCCATACCAATCCCATCTGAGAGAATTTCAAAGCTCTTTATTGCAGTCACAGACAAGAAAAAGAATATAGATTGAACAGGGATAACAGCTTGTATATGATATGGCAGGAAGAAAATTAGTTGATGACGGAACAGAAAAAAGAACATAGGCAAGTGCGGAACAAGTTGGAGGAGGAAGCAGAATGTTGAGGTTACCTTGTATGTCCTCAAGTTGCAATCCTTACTTCCTAGCTGGGGTTGGAGTTAAGGTTGCTCCTCCTGGATAGGTAATGGGTCAGTGGTGGAGGTTTTACCTTGATTGGGTTTAAAAATGGATGGGGAGAGGTTTGAGGTCAAGCTTGGAGATGGGAAAGGAAAGGGGAGGAGTTGACGGGAGTTGTGTCTGATTGGAAGTGGGGCTGAGTCAGGAGAGGAGGGAAAGGCCTTTATGTGGTGAGGGATGAAGTGTGGGAGTTGAGTAAGTGGTTTGGAGTGTGTGAGAATGTGGGGTAGAGAGTATCCACACAGGGGGAGTCAAAGCGTGGGGATAAGAAGTGGAATTGGAGTCTAATCATACTCTAACACCATCTCCATTGAATCACACACATCACATCTCCATTGCTTCACATCTCCACTGCTTCACATCTCTATTTGCTTCACATCTCCATTGATTCACATCTCTATTGCTTCACATCTCCATTGCTTCACACAAATAACAACATAATCTTTCTTAAGGTGTCCAATCAAATTTCCCCCCAGAAAGTTGAAAATGCAAAAAAGCTGACTGAAATTTTATTATTATTTGACTCTGATTCAGAATCTGATTTGGAATGAACTTGGTTAGCTTTGAATTCTATATTGGAAAAGCAATACATGGTTCCGCCAAGACACAATCTCCAAAAACCTATGTGTGAAAGGCAAAAGCTTCACCTACTCCCCAACTTAAGCTTCCAGCAACTGTTACAAACTCTATTGCCTTCATTCATGAAACTTTTGGAGATGGTTGAAGACCACCACATCTTCCAGAAAAATTCTCAGAATCCTTAAAGCAATCCAGCTATCCAACTGGCTGTTGCTCTTTGTAGATTGGGATCAAATGGAAATGGAGCAGAAATTCATAGATAGGAAAATCTATTCTTGGTCAGTTATGGATCCATTTACTTATACACCACAAGAGTCATGATTGCTATCCTATCTTTCTGTTTCTCAGTCCTTTGTTGGCCAACCAAAGAGGAATGCAAGGAGATATCTCAATTAGTGGAGACTGAAGGCTTTCATTGTTGCATTGGTTTTGTTGATGGAACCACTATCCCCTTCAGTCAAAAACCCAATCCAGATGGCAACCACTATTTTGATTGGGAAAAGAGACAATCAATTCATTTCCTTTCCAAAGACTTTGATAATACACTGAAAAATATGTTTTTTCTGTTTGATAGATACTCTGTGTCACTAAAGCTTGTTTGTGATAACAAAAACAAGTTCATATCCAGCCATTCTGGCCTTCCAGGTTCTTGTAACAATTCATATGTTTTCAATTGGATGTGGATTTCCCAACAACCAGATAACTACTTTGACCAAGATCAATAACTTCTGGCCGATTCAGCTTATGCTAGCCGGAAATATGTTGTTACAGCATACCACAATTTTTCATCCAATGAGAAAGCCAAAACTGATTTCAACTATTGTCTTTCCCAATCACAAGTTTGGATTGAGCATGCTATAGGAATCCTGAAAGGAAGATGTGCCAGCCTATGGGAGGTGAAAAAACAGCTACAAAATTCCAAGGACATGAAGATCCTCATCAACTGGATTATTATTTGTGTAATCCTTCACAACCTTCTTGAAAACATCAAAGATGAATGGGACAAAATATTTGAAGAAGATATTCCCAATTGTCCTCAAGTCATCCTGGTCTCATCTTCTACCTCATCTTTGGCCATGAAAGAGCAGATTTTACCCCTCACACTTGCTCACTTTGATGAGTAGTATTTAGTTTTTAAATAGTTAAAAAATAACATCACCAAATTTGTTGGTTGTTCAAATCCTAGGCCGACTCGGTTTTTTTTTTTTTTTTTTTTTTTTTTTTTTTTTTTTTTTTTTTTTTTTTTTTTTTTTTTTTTTTTTTTTTTTTTTTTTTTTTTTTTTTTTTTTTTTTGGTGGACTTAGACAGAAAACCAAACCATCACTTTGAAACCACCCTCCTCACCCCACAAAACCACAGGTCCAATCCTCCTCCTCCTTAAAAAACCAACTAACCCCACCAAACCACTGGTCCACACCTCCCTCCTCCTCACCAATCTACCTCACCCACCACAACCACCTCACCATCCACCTCCACCCATCTCCAAGTTCACCTGGCCCGTTGCCCTCATTTTTATCCTTCTTGGCTCAGCACACCAGGTAAGCCCCCCCTCTCCTCCTACTTGATTAATTGGAGCTGACCTCCCCCCTCCTCCTCCTCCCTTTTAGATCATGTCCTTGGTACCTCAGGTAAGCACCCCCCTCCTCCTCCTCCCCTTCACCCCCTCCTCCTGCTCCCCATCACCCCCTCCTCCTGCTCCCCATCACCCCCTCCTCCTCCTCTTTGTTCCATTGGAAAGCAATTGCTTGATTGGTTGAAAACCACTGGCCCCTCCCACCTTGACCAATTGATTGATCAATGGGTCAACAACCACTGCCCCCCCCACCTTGATTGGTCAAAAACTGCCGGCCCCTCCCACCTCAATTGGTGGACAACCACCGGCCCCTCCCACCTTGATTGGTCAATGACCGCCGGCCCCTCCCACCTTGACTGATTGATTGATTGATTGGGAAACAACCACTGGCCCTGGATTGCTGGTTAACCAATCAATTGTTTGGTCAATGACTGCTGGCCCCTCCCACCTCAATTAGTCAACAACCGCTGGCCCCTCCCAATTGCCAACAGACCCACCAACCCTCTCACCTCCAATTTGCAGACCAACCCACCACCCCTCCCAGCTCCTCCCAATCAATTGATCAACCTACCCACTGCCCCTCCCACCTCTGCCTGATTGATTGATTGGCTTACAGCCCCCTGCCCCTCATCATCCTCCTCCTCCCTGATAATTAAAAGTTGACTGATCCAGTGGTTTTTTTTTCCTTTTTTTTAGGACAATTCACCAGTATTGTTTTTTTATTTTCTATGTTTTTTGATCATCTAAGTTGATTATACCCAAATAATGAATGGTTTTTTTTAACCATGCAATGCAATCCTTCATTCCAACCCTTTGACCACCATTTCTTGATGGCCCATTCTTCTCAAAATTTTAAAACTAATGGATTTCCATCTTAATCCTCACCTTAATAAAAGAATACAGTTGCGAGGGAAAAAGATGGAAGGAGATAGTTTAAAAAATACAGAGAGTTGGGAAGAAAAGGGCTTGCCAGAGAAGGAGGAATCAAATGTGGCATTCTGAAATTGCATTTGAAGTGACTGAGAAAACAATTAATGAAAAGGTTGTTCCTGTATCCGTCCATTGTCAATAAAAGTGAAAAGCCCACCCCTGAAGAGTTGGAACAGGCAAAACAGAAGATCAAACCTTTCCATTTCTTCAGCTCTGGAAAATTATATGTTCAAGATCAAGCAGATCATGAGGCTATGGTTGCAATCATCAAATTTGACCCTTTGAATGAACTCTCTGAGCAAGAGAAGAAGGAAATAAACTCAGTAACAACATTCCTTCACCAATCAAAAAGATTTGCCAACACTGTTGGTCCCTCAAGATCTTGGGGTTGGAAAATGTGGGAAATTGGATGGCAAAAATTTATGGACCCTTCTGAACTATTTAGACAATGTAAGACTCCAAACGGTGCTAAGCTGCAGGCAGTTCTGTGGAGGGGAAAGGTGCTGTTAGGCTTCCCTCCTCAGAGTTACAATAATATTTAAATGTAACCAGAATTGAGTTCCAGGAACTTGTAAATAAGGAATCAATGTAAGGGATGAGTTTGGGAATAGTCAGTAGAAATAGAATCAACACTATTTGACGCAAGATGGTGCAGGGAAAGACTTGAACAAAATAAGTCAAAGTTTTGTTCAGAGTTCAATGGAACAAGGCAGTTGTAAGTAACAAAACCCACAAGCAAATAACTCTGGTTGTTGGCAGAAGATTAGGAAAGATCAACTCAATCCCAACCAACCTCCAGGTTCTCAATGAACCCGCCCAACTCTCCGCAATCAAGCGCTTGAAGGGTACCAGATAACTGTGGGTGGCTGAAAAAAACAAAAGCAATTTGTTTGTGAAGCTCTAGAAGCAAAGAAATAACAGATTCAAAAAAGAATGACCCAACACTCCTCAAGGAACTCAAGAGTAGCGTGGCGGAATTGAAGTTTTTAAAGAAAAAAAATAAGGTCTAACACTCCAGGTTTCAAGCTTAAAGAAACCTCTCAGTCAAACGTGACTGGGTCCAGAAAGATGACAAGGAAAAGATCAGACCAATGTGGTTGGAAAAAAGGACCAAGAGTGGTATAAAACACTCAAGAATTCCAGCAGTTGGAATTCTATTCAACCAGCAAGGCTATGGTTGGTGATAAGGAAAAGGGTCACAGATGGACGGATCAAAGATTTGAGTATGGAGGCTCAAAGGATCAAGGGAAATCATTGATATACCCAGGATGAGGATTAGGATCAAATTACTATGATAATGGGGGGGAAATACACACACACTCCCATGAATAATTTTATAAAGGAAGGGGAGAGCCCCTTGTTTTATAGACAAGAGGTCTGTAGACTATTCACAAGAGATTTACAGATAGAGTGGAAAAAAAGTTTTTTTTTTTTGAGGATTGTCATTAGAAAACAAAAGAAAAAAGAAAAAAACAAACAACTCAGAAAAAAAAGAAGGTTTGAATTGAATGACAGGAATGGGAAGACCCTGGCCTGTGCCAATGATGGGCGTGGGCAGGAGAGTAGCAAGTGAGAGAATCGCAGACATGCTGACAGGCCTGGGCAACAGCCGCGGGCGGAACCACAGAGACTTGCGCAGGCAACAGACGAGCTGGGTGGGAGACCGGTGATCTAGGGGGTGCATTGAGGCGGTGGATCAGATGAGGAGCGGAGAGAGCACCAAAAAACCAATTGAGAAAGATTGGAAAGCGGCAATGATGGTGGGAAGAGATGGATGACGGCCGTTGCAACAAGCAATGGCGTCATTGGTGTCAACACCAATTCTAGGCTGGTGCAAGGTTGCCGGCAGCAAGAATGGGGGCAAGATTTGTCATGGGAGTGATAAATTGGGTCAGGTGACAAGGACCGTTCCCATGACCAATTGCACACAGGTGATCAGGGGATGGTTTCTTGTTTTTTTTTTAGATTGGAGAGGTCACAAATGACCGCAAGCAACGCTTGCGGTCATTGGTTGATGGCAGAAAGGATGGGAGACAGAGCTGGAAAGGCGCAGCCAATCAAGAGTCAATGGCGGCAAGGACGGGAGACAGGGCTGGACAGGTGCAGCCAATTAAGAGTTGATGGCCAATGAGCATTGCTTGCAGGATCCTTGGAGGAGGAGGATTTGAGGAGGGGATGGCCACCCGCGCGCGCTTGGCCAAAAAATTGGGGTAAAGAACATGCAAAGGGGGATTTGAACAGAGGGAAAGGGTTGGATGGCCGGGGGAGGCCTGCCTAGACCACTAGGACAGGGAAGAGCTGAGAGAATGGGAAATAAATAGGTACCCATAGAAACACAAGAGATTTTTTTTTTGAAGTTGTATTGATGGATAAGGGGATGTAAAAATTCAAAAATTTCCATTTTCCATGAGGTGTCCCAGATTAGTCACCACATCTCTCCCCAACTTACAGACTTTCCCTAGTCTGCATCTTGAACTTGAAGATATAAAGAGGAGTAAAAGTACAAGGAAATTGAACAGAAAATTGGCCGTTTCTTTATCTTGAGAGGAATTGAAGAGTTGGAAAATATCTTGATCCATCAAAAAGAGCCCTAGAAGAGGTAGAGATAAAACACAGAAGGTGTCCCAGGTGCTCACATATGTGGCATAAAGTAGATTTTACAACAAAAAAACCAGCAAATAACCCTTGTGATGCACAATTGGGAGGACTTACTTCTGAGATAAGTTGCCTCCAGGATAATGAAGCTTCTTAAATTTATCAGCAGAGAACCTTCTGGCCAGTTGAGTACCATCTAGCTCCTCCAAAATATAATATCCACCTCTAACTTTGAAAACCACCCAATAAGGACCATTCCAAGGATTTGAGAAAAGCTTGCCCCATTGGATCTCCAAAGATTGATTATAAGCTAAAACTAGATCACCAGGGTTCAGGGAGTCCCTGATTTGATTGGAGTGCTTGTCCTCCCAAACTGGACTGATTTTGCTCTGGAATCCATCAACTTCTGATAAGCTTCATCTTGAGCATCTTCAATTTGCTCCAGTTTCTTGGATCTAGCAACTAATATATCAGTAGTTGAGGACAGCTTGTCCCAAGGGATACTTAATAAAGATTTCATTTCCATATCTAAAGGGAAAGCTGCTCTTTGTCCAAAGATGATTTTGTAAGGTGAGTAGCCAGTAGTCCTTTTGGTTGAGATTTGATCAGAGAAGAGAAAAAGAGGAAGGAATTTGCAACAAGGCTTGCCACGTTCACCAGAAAGCTTAACAAGTGCAGCCTTCAAAGGAGCATGGCCTTGTTCCACCATGCCTTGGCCTTCAGGATAATAATGAGTAGTAACTCTATGTTGTCCAGGAACAGATTGGATCATTTCAGCAAGTTTGCTACCAAATTTGGAGCCACCATCAGTAGAGTAATATTGAGCCAGGCCATAAAGCATTGTCCAGGTCTCATAGAGGAAAGCTGCTGTTGAAATAGGAGCTCAACAAGATGGAGAGGAGAGAAATGAGAAGGAAGGCTTGCACCGGAGAAGGCTACAGTCTGACTTAAGGGGTCCAGAAAGGACCAGATTCAGGTGGGCTTCAGTAGGTGGGCCCGGATGAGAAAGGGTGAAATCTGATGTTTTTCATTCAAGAGATCATAGACAAGAGAGTATTTATGGACAACTAGAGAACCACAATTGGGCCTTTGAATGAGAAAGAATATTGAATAAGGTAATACCGGATAAAATGGTTGAGAGTGAGAAGTATCACAATAGTTATGTTGAATGACATTCATGAGTAAAGGTTGGGTGACATGTAGGAGATATGGTGGCTGGCAAACTACAAGTACCAGACATACAATAGTAACTTGGCCTGGATAGCAATAGGTATCAGGACACATCATGGTGGAGGGACAGCTATGAGTATCTCATACAAGCAATAATAATGTATAGATTTGGTCAGAACAGAATAGATGTATTCCAAACATATATAATAATGAAACTAAGTATAAATGCGCTGAGAGAAGGGGGTTGAGCGGACAGAAGATGAGGTCCAAAACTCAACACACCCCCGCGCGAAACAACCGGGGTGAAGCGGACAGGATCGTTGGGTGATTGAGTTGAAGAGAAGAGAGTGCAAGAGGGCGCGAGCAATGTCACAATTTTGAATCAGGTGAGGCCGCGATCAAGGTTGGTAGATGAGAAGCAAACAATGTTGCAGCCAAAGATGCAAGAGGGAGAAAATTTAGCAATTGAAGTCAGTAAATAGGCACAAGCAATGTTGGTAGATAGGCAATGTAAGGATTGAAGAATTGATGATGATATTGAAGTTGGAGCGAGCAATGTTGCAAAGGTAACGCGAGCAAAGTTGGGGTAATAGAAGCAAGCAATGTCGGTGGATAAGAGGCAATCAAAGACGGAGGTGGTGGCCAAGATGTGTAGGAGGACATGGGTGTTGTTCTAGTGGGGCTTAACCTTGCGAGAACCTTCAGGGTCGTTGAAGTTGAGGTTTGGGGAACCCACAACCAGTCCGGCAAAATGGCGGGGGGAAGTTTCCCTCTGATTGAACTTCTTCCGGTTTTCTCGATATTGGTCAAGAAGTTGAGGGTTTTCTGCAAAACAGCAATCCTTTGTATGAGTGGCCTTAGGATTGTGAACGCCGTTGGTGCATTGGACTACCAGGTAGGCGGAATGAGAAGGAGGGAAGACAGGGTCGCCGGCCGTTTTTGCTTTGTTGTCAAGCATTTCCAGGACAAGTTCATGCGTGACGGTTGCCGATGATTGACCAGTGGTTATGATGGCGTCACAGATGGAGGAAAGCGAGTCGGGAATCTTGTCAAGGATTTGGTGACCAAGTTGTTGGTCATTTAGTTCAAGGTCAAGAGATTGGAGTTTGGAGATGGCGTCTCTGATTTTCAGGATGGACTCCTCAATGTGGGAGGGGTCAATGGTAGCGTTACTGAGACAAAGAAAAGCCCGAAACATGTTAGCTTCCTTTTTAGAGGAACCAAAAGCCATGATGTTGGCCCAGAGGACAACTGGATCATCCTTGCCTCCATTAGCGGTTACAGTAGAGATCAGGGAGCAATGTATTTGGGGACTAATGATAGCAAGGGCTCTATCCATAGCATCGAGGTTGGCAGCAATAAATATTCCTTTGTCATCTCTGTTGGCTTGTACTTCTCCAGAGACGAGTTTGTAAAGGCCTTTGCCTCGGAGTAGATTTTTCATTTTGAAACGCCATTCTAGAAAGTTTTTGGAGGTGAGAAGGGGGAATTTAGAGTCCTCAGACTCCATGGTAGTCAAGTACGGTAAGGTGGAGAGGACCGCAGAGGGATTAGGGTAGTTCTGGGCTCAAAACCTGTTGAAATAGGAGCTCGACGAGATGGAGAGGAGAGAATTGAGAAGGAAGGCTTGCGCCGGAGAAGGCTACAGTCTGAATTAAGGGGTCCAGAAAGGACCAGATTCAGGTGGGCTTCAGTAGGTGGTCCCGGATGAGAAAGGGTGAAATCTGATGTTTTTCATTCAAGAGATCATAGACAAGAGAGTATTTATGGACAAATAGAGAACCACAATTGGGCCTTTGAATGAGAAAGAATATTGAATAAGGTAAGACCGGATAAAATGTTTGAGAGTGAGAAGTATCACAATAGTTATGTTGAATGACATTCATGAGTAAAGGTTGGGTGACATGTAGGAGATATGGTGGCTGGCAAACTACAAGTACCAGACATACAATAGTAACTTGGCCTGGATAGCAATAGGTATCAGGAAAAATAATGGTGGATGGGACAGCTATGAGTATCTCATACAAGCAATAATAATGTATAGATTTGGTCAGAACAGACTAGATGTATTCCAAACATATATAATAATGAAACTAAGTATAAATGCGCTGAGAGAAGGGGGTTGAGCGGACAGAAGATGAGGTCCAAAACTCAACAGCTGCCACTGATTCAGAGCTAAGATTCTTAAGAAACTTTGCTTCAAACCATCCAGAAAAATCATCTCTAGCCACAATGAGGTACTTAGCACCACCTGCCTTAATATGAACCACATCCATAGCAATCCTTCCAAAGACAGTGGACTCTCCAGTAGGATAAAAAATTTCTGCTGGAAGCCTAAGATCACGTTTTTGAAAAACTTCACAACTCTTGCACCGTTGGGAGACAGATTTCTTCAGAGATGGCCACCAGAATTGTTTGGATAATTGTCAATAAGTTTTGGTTTCCCCACAATGACCAAGAACCTCATGGAGACTTTGAAGGATAGAATCTTGTTTAGAAGGGATAGTAACAACAATAATAGCACAAGGATGTCCTCTTTTCATAAGCCTAGAGCCTTGGAAAAATAAATGAGAGGAATTTTTTTTAAGGGATAAAAATTCTTTAGCAGAGAGATCAGGAGGTTTTTGAAGAGTTAAAAGGTACTTCCCTAGTTTAAGCCAGAACCTTGCTGAAAGCCAGAATAATCTTGAGAAGAGAAAGAGAAGACAGGTTGGATTCAAGGTTCTTCTTCATTGAAATATGCTCCGAAATCAGATTCATCGTCTTCAAGAGGTCATCAAGATAAACCATCAGGCATGGTGAAAGATTTCCCAGGCCTGTGAACAATATCAAAAAAAGAAAGCTGGATAAAGGCCACCCAACAATTCATAGGAGCGTTGGGGAGGCTGGGAGCATTGATAATTTCAATGATGGATTTAGCATCAACTTTTAGTTTGAAATTTTGACCCCAGAGAATGGTTTGAAGTTTCTTCATCATTCAAGCCACACCACAGAGTTCCAATTTGGGCTGAGAATGCCTAGACTCTACATCTGAAAATAGCAAAGATTCATAAAGAGCAGAACAGTCCCAACCATTTTCATCTTCCTGAGTAAGGAAAGCCCCAAAATATTGATAACTAGAATGGACAGCCAGTTTTATCTTTCCAGCCCCAGGTCCATAGGAGATCTTCTTCAAAACTATATCTTTTCAAACCATCATTTTGGGCAACTGAAAAGAATGTTCACAATCTTGGGTCCAAATCCATTCAGCATCTTTACTGGTTAGACGACGTAAGTGTGCACATATTTTGGATAAGGATGGGATAAATATTCTAACATAAGTGACAACACCTGGGAAGCACCTAACTTCAGTGGGATTGATTACAGTAGGCCAAGAGATGATCTTGTTGACTTTGGCTGGTGCCATCCTTCTTCCTTCCTTGCAGACCACATGACCAACAATTTCCAGAGCAGGGACACAAGCAGCCAGTTTGGATCCAGAGACAGTAAGGCCAGATTCCTTGATCCAAAATAGAATCCTTTCCAAAGTAGTAGCATATTCCCAAATAAAACAACAAATTCCTGAATGCCAAGGTAAGAACTCATTATCATGGTCAGAAACTGTACCTTTGATTCTGCCATTGTCAATAAAGATACCAGAATGATCAGGGATTTCATCCTGGAGGATCTGCATCATCGGAGCCTGATAGACTGCAACCAAATTGGTGGCATCTTGAGGCAATTTAGTAAGTTGAAATCAACCAAGAGGAGTACCAAAGGTAGTGAGAGGGAAAGAGATAGGATGTAAGGATTGTTTGTCATAGCCACCCATAATGTCCCCTAAACCATAGCAAGCTCTCCCAGAGAAATATTTGACAAATTATTCAGTATCAGGAGGAATACCAGAATCTTAAATAGTAACTTTATTTAGAGGTTGGAGATCATGAAATATTCTAAGTTTACCATTACTCTTGAGGACACAGAAGACAGGGCTGGAATAACTAGAGGTTGACTGCTCATATAGGCCGGTACAAACTTGTTCTCAAACCAACTTGATAAATTTGTCAACTTTAGCAGCAGGGATAGGGATCTTCTTCTTTTTCCAAGGATCATGTTCAACTACAGGCATGATATAGGGGAGGCCATAGGATTCTTTCAAGAGACCTCTCTCTTCTTCACAGAAAGAAATAGATTTTTCCCTTAGAGATAAGACATTTTTGATCAAATTTAACTCATCAGGAAGAAGCCATCCATCTGGACCAAAGTTGACCACCTTCAGACGTTCTTCAGTGACTCAACCATTGGGCACAAAGGAACCAGTAAGAGATTGAGGAAGACCACAGTAAGGATCACAAGATAAGAAGGGAGGCATAAGAGGAGGATTGAGGTTGAGAGGCATGGGCTGGTTGACTGGTTGGACCTTCTTGGCAGCTGGCTTGTACTTGGTGGAAAACAAGAGGAGTTCCTGTTTCCCCCAAGAGTTGACCAGTGAGACTTGATTACAAAAACTGAGTCCAAGTTCCAAAATTTTCCACATCTAATTTTCTGCAATATCCTTGAAGGGTGCCTTTTCCATAAAGGGAGACCCATGAGATAATGCATTGCTCACATGTGTGGCACAAAGTAGGGTTTCAAAAATGATGGTAGAAGGTTGCCCTGGAAGTGCAAAATTGGGAGGACTTACTTGTACTCCAAATTGCCTCAACTGAAGCCCATATTCCTCCATAACAAAACCACCAAGAATAGAATTGAGATCATGATCTAGTTTAGACTCATAATGGAGATGCAAACCGGAACTGAGAGAAGATTGATCAGACCTAAGAGTGCAAGGGAAAGAAGACAAAACAGATCCAGAGAAAGAATGAAAAGAAATATTTTTAGATTTTTCTATTTTTACATGTTTTTGATGTTTGATATTTTCTAGTTTAGATGAAAAATATGAAAAGAATGAAAAATAAGCCTGGGGGGTGACAGTTGATCCTTGAATTATAGTCTGAGGCTGAGAAGAACTACAACTATTATTAGGATCAACTATTCCCATAAAAAATGAGAGGAATTAGAATGGTCTTTCTGCTTCCCCTTTAAAGATGATTGAGAAAAATGACCAGGAAAATCTCTTTCCCAATGACCAGAATCCAAAGAACAGAGAGGGACTTCAATCTTTCTACCATCAGCATCAGGGAAAAGAATTCTCTCCCCAACTTGATCAGAAAACATCAGGGTAGCACCAAAATCCATCAAGAAAGGTTGTCCCAAGATCATAGGCCCTTCCAAATGAGTGATCCAAAAATGACAGGTTACAACAATATTTTGACCAATCCTGACTGGGACATCTTCAGCAATACCAACCAATTCACAAGATTGATTACCTATACCATAGACTGCAGAATTGAAGCTGACCCTAGGATTGAGTTTTGTTAAAATATGTATGCACTTACATGTGTGCTAGGTATAAGTGTAATCCAAATGGGATGCACATGTGGGCCTCTGCAGCCCATTGGACACTCACACGGACCATACGGGCCTGCGCGGATGTCATGGATTTGCGGAAACTGGCCGCAAAACGCTTGAAACAGGCCTATTGGTACATGGGCCCTAACGGGCCCGGTGGGGTATATGGGCAAATACAGCCAGATGGGCTTGTGTGGGAAAAATTGGGCCCCAGGTTTATTTTGGACATACTTGGCTAGATGGCTGGCCCGCAAAAGTATGGTTTACTTAGTTTTTGGGCTTGGGGCGGCCCATTGGGGCCGCCTCCCGTGTTGCAGCCTGCTTGGGGCTGCCGCCTGTGTTGCGGCCCGCTTGTGGCCACTGTTTTTGCCTAAGGCCCGTTTATGGGGCCCAAAGGCCTGCGCGGGGCCGTTGTAGGGGGCAGCGTGGCTGCCGCATGGGGTGGGGGCCAGCTGTTGTAGCTGCAGGGCTGGGGCCAATGGCCCCGGCTCCTCCCCCTCCCCTTGCTTGCCATTGCAAGGGGGAGGAAGAAGGGGGGCTGGGTTGAACCAGCCAGCAACTGGTTGCAAGGTGCAACTGGTCAGGGTGGGGGGGATTTCATCACCCTCCCACCCAGGAGGATGACAAGGTGGCTGGCCGCAACAAAGCAACCAGGGATGGGGGGGACCTGACCACCCCTCCACCATCAAAGCAAAGGGGCGCTCTCCCCCCCCCTTTACCAAGGGGGAGGAGCAACGGGCTGGAGGGGATTTGACCACCCTCCAGCCCACCTTACCTTGACAACGCCCTGGGGGTATCAACCCGCAGGGCCCCTGGTAGGGGGATTTGACTGCCCCCTCCAGGGATCTGTGAGAAGGAGGGGGGGGGGACAGCCGTCCATTGGTCACACCCCCCCCCATGTGATTATGAGACTGGACGCAGGTGTGTCCAGGGTCCCACCTGGCCACTTGTATGGACAGGGGCTGGTTGCATGAGGCAACCAGCCAGCCTGTGAGGTGACAACCAACCAGGGATTGAACAGCAAAGGGGCTGGTTCAGCCCTGTAACAGTGGAAACACCAGAAAAGGACCGGAATAGGCTGGTTGTAAGCATACAGGGACTGACTCCATGCGGGCTGATGTAGTCCAAACCAAGTAACAAGGCCTTTAGAGCCTGTAGAGCTCTTTTGGGGCGGAAAAATTGCTTTTTGGCTTGTTGTATCATGGGCTCACAAGAGGCCAATATTTTGTACTTAAGGAGCTCTTCTCCCTGCTGTTTTCCATCATCCATTCATCATCCAATCAAATTCATCACCAATATCATCCAATGTATTGTCCCATTGTGAGAGACCATAAGCAATTATTGACACAAGGTGTCCAGAATTTCTTTTGCTTTAAATACTGCTCATTTGCCTAAGCTAATTGCTTGCCATAATTATAACACATTATCAGTACCAACATTGTCATTACTTCCAAGCCATCTAGAAACTTATACCTTACTCTGGAGAACCTCAAAGACCTCAAGTTTTCCAAGAAGAAGTCCTATATCCGTGATGTTAGCTCCACCAAGATAGTTCTTAACAGTCAGAATTATAATGCTTGTTTGTCCTTATGGATAGTGAGCTGGATAACATCTGTTTTGGGGAGATAATGGATGCAGATGAAACTTTGATCAGTTCAGAAGTGGAGAAAAAGTCTTATCATCTCATCCTTAGGCATCTTGATGAGAATCATGTGACATGGGTTTCTGATACGCTTAGGGAAGATGATAGAAGGAGGGGCAGCATCCTTTGGAAGTTGCTAGAGTCCAAGTATGCTGGTGATTCTGTTCACCAGAAGGGTATAGCTTTCAATGAACTATTCAAGTTACAATATTTGAATTTTAAACAGTTTGTTGTAGAGACTAGGTCTAGCATAGCCAAGTTTAAGTCATCAGGAATTAACATGGATCCTTAGTGTTTGTCACTATTAATACTTCAGAAGCTACCAAAGGAGTTTGATTCTTTAGTCAGAATTATTTCTCAATTGGATCCTCTTCTTGGGGAGGAGGATGTGCTGAAAAGGATTGAAAAGGATGATCTTCAGTTCAAAATGGAGGGGGCTCTGGAACAGCCCTTGTTCAAAAGACTGTAAAATCTTGCAAGAAGGCAAAAAAGGATTTGTCCAAGGTCTTATTCTATAATTGTCAGAATAAGGGGCATTATGCTAAAGGAGCCCAAGAAGAGGAAGAAGTCCAAAGAGAATGACAAGGAGGTAAATCTCACTACTGAAAACATTGCAATGGTGGCGTTTGATGGTCCAATGGAAACAGTTGTTGGGGAAGAAGGTCCCAACAAGAAGGCCAAAATTGATGAGAATAAAGAAATGGACTTGATTGATTATGAAGTGAGTAATCTTAACCTCAAAGATGAGAACTTATCAGTGACTGATAAAGCTTCTTTCCTATTAGGAGGATTGAAGGAGGATTTTCTTGTTTTGATTGATCCTGGTTGTACAGATCACATGTTCTTTGAACCAAATTTATTTTCAAATCTTTGTGATTATGATGGAGTTGTGAATATCTTTCAGAAAGGCAGAAAAATTCAGATTAAAGGAATTGGAAAAGTTATTCTTGCAAATCACTTGGGTTTCAAAATTTCTTTTGAGAAAGTGTTCTATGTACCAGAGTTGTCTTATAACCTTGTGTCTCTTGGAGTGTTGTGGAAAAAAGGTTTCCAGATTTGTTATCTTAAAGAAGATAGGTTTTTTATTGATATGGATGGGAGAACTTTTCTTAGTGGACAGGTTTGGAACAAGCTTTTGTGTACAAGCTTGTTCAAAATATCAGCCCTGAGCCCTGTTTCTCACAATAGAAGTGGCCATAAGGTAAAGGACAGCAACTATGAGAGTTGTACCTTGAGGGCTAAGACTAGAAAGGTGTTCTCAAAGAATAGAGATTGAACTGATTTTCCTAGAGAGGAATTTTCCATTGATTTGGCAGTGCCATTCACACTGGAGTCCTTTGGTGGGGCAAGATACTTCATCAATTTAGTTGATACTGAAACTAATTGTGTTTGGGTTAAACCAATTTGATCTAAGGATCAGACCACAGAGGAAGTTCCTGTAATCTTCAAAGTCTGGAAACATAATGGTCTAATGAAGGAGATCAAGAGGGTTATTACTGATGGAGGTGGTGAATTTGTGAGTAAAAAATTTGAGAGGTTATTGAAAGATTATGATATCATTCATATAGTCACTACTGCAAGTACTCCACAAAATAATGGAATAGTTGAGAGAATGAATATGATTTTACTGGACAAAATCAGAACCATCATGTCTCAATCTGGTCTACCAAAGTTCTTATGGGATGAGTTGATTTGTACAGTCTGTCTGTTGCACAACATTGTAAGTGATAATGAGAGGGGTCCTCATTATCAGTTTTGGAAGTCCTACCCCAAAACATCACACCTAAAAAAAATTGGTTTCTTGGTGTATTATAGTGTCCAAAATAATGAGATGGTTGGAAAATTAGACCCTAGAGCCAGAATAGGGGCACTTTTAGGCTATGATTTAATAAGTAAATTGTATAGGATCTATTGTCCAGGGACAAGAAAGGTTATCCATAGTAGGGATGTAAAATTTTATGAAAGTACCTTTCCACTCAAAAAGAGTGAATATGTTGTTGTGAATAAGTCACAGCAAGAAATAGAATTAGCACCTAATTCACCAGCAAAGGCTGAGGAACATGTGTTTCCAGCAGATGAAGAGATGGCAGACATGCCACTTGTCAGCCTCCTGGATGCCAAGACCCTTGCTATCCTTTAGCTAACAGAGGTGAAATAGTCAATAATAAATATATTATTTAATAAATGCAGCAAAAATCCATAGAATATTTGGATTAAGCTTATTGCAAGGTTAAATGGTTTGGTTATTGTTTATTGTTGTGAATCAATATGAATAAATTGATTATTAAATATTTAGAGAGGGGCCACAGTTATATTGGGGATCTTTAACACCTCTCTTCAGGGATTTCAGTATGAAAACACGTAGGACTGGTTAATTTGGGCTCTTTAGTTTAAAGAATATTTTACCCAAAGATGATATGTATATAAAATACACAATGGAGTGGTAGGGCCTTGTAGCCAAGCTACCACGACAGAGAAAGGATAATAAGACTCACTGGTATGTTATTAAATACTTTGGTTATCTGTTTGAGATGTGTACTGATGGGTTAAACCTGTATGCTGGGGTTATAAGGTTGTTCAGCAGTTTTAATTGATAAAAAGAGGTTTTGAGGATGGATATTACTGATCAGACATTGCCATAAATCACTTACTTATCTCTTATAAGTACTTGATTAGCTTGGCATGGCGTCTGGATATGAATATTACTGGGTCTCTGCCCATCAACATCCTCAAAAGAGCTCTTTATTTATAGCTTTTGGAGTCCCAATATTGTCCTTCTGAGGGTTGTAGGTGTTCAAAGGGACGGACACTAAGGCTAGCAGGGTAACCAGGGGTAGCCTGTCATGTGTTCCTGGTGCTATAGCACGGGTAGCATCTAATTCCACAGGGTATGGGAATTATTCCACCTTATAATAGACATTAGGATGTGTGAATAACACTAATCTGTCCCATTTATGTATTATTTAATTAATTATCCTTAGTAAATGTTCCCAGTAATTTAATAATTATATTAATAGACATTTCTACGGGCATCTTGGTGTCAGGTAAGTTCTCATTATGTATTATATAACTGGATTAAAAGTCATAATATTGATTTTACTCTTTATTTTCGAGTTCCAGTTGATTTATTAAGATAATTACTTAAAAATATAAGTCATGTGAACTCATGTAATATCGTTACATCATTATTTTCCTTAGTATGTCAGGAAGTTATTGATGTCTAGCAATTCTCATAAAAGTATCTTAAAGTATTTTTATATATTTTTAGAAGTTGTCATTGTCTTATTTTCGACATTCTTGGTACTTTGCATTATATTAAGTAAAAAATACGTGGAGGGATTATTTATGTATTTTTATATAATATTATGTATTTTTAGACAGTCTACTATCCATGGGAACATTTATTACATATGTAGAAAGTTCCCGTGTATGTTGTAGCCTGTTTACGCGGTACCTGAGCCACTCAGGCCGCCTGTCACTTTGTCAACCCGTAGTCCCGCGGCTGCGTACTTGTCAGAGGCCCGGGGCTGCGTAAATGACCTCGACGGTGTGACAAGGCTGTATCTCAGCCGCGCGCGGGTGCATTGGCTGCCATGGCTGCGTGCGGGAATTGTGACAAAACACATTTCCGTCCGTAACTCCTAAAATATAAACAACAACTCAATTCTGACTGAATTTTAGGTGTGAAACCTATACGTGACAATGTGTGTGAAATATCTAAATGGCCAAAAAGCTCAATAATGGAGCCGTAGTATTTTGGTTTTTCTTTCCTTAATTATTTAAAAATGTAAGGAGTTGGATTTCAAGGGTGGGGTCAGTGAGTGACCCTACCTAATTTTGGGTGTAGAACCCATTTCTTCAATAATATTTATGGTTTTCCTACTCCTTCTTAGTAAAGAGTTGAAGAATGACTATATTTTCATGAGGGATGAAAAGGTAATGGTAGGCTCTGGAGGAGCCTGATGAGGAGGAATAATAAGGTTACAAAGAGCCAATAGAGAGGGGATAATTCTTGTATAGTCAAGAGGAACTGATCTGATGAGGAGGAAGGGGCACTCCAGTATTGTTGACTGGTAATCAGATGAGTTTCATTCCTGGTCCAAGGGGAGGACCAGTATTTAAGCACAACTGGAGAACCCCAAAGGGGGCCTAGGGTAGCAGGGTTAAAACAACTAGAGAGCCCCCAGAAGGGGCTTGAGACAATAATAATAGGATAATAAAAGCAGTAAGATAGATCTAAGGCTGACTAAATTTGTCAGTCACAAAATATGAACAGAAAAAATGACAACACTTAGGTTAATTGTATTATTATTATTTTTATGTTATTTTTGTTACTTTTGCAGCTTGCTCTGCAATAGTAGCAAGCTGAAACCACTAGACGTTTTAGTTCCTGCTTCAGGGGAGTCCATTGATTTGGAAACTGATGATCCTCCACCTCCAGTTAGAAGGAGTGGTAGGGTTATAGTACCAGTTGATAGGTACGGGGAATGAAAGTCCCATTATGCTGCTGCAGGATATGAGTAAGATACATTTCAGGAACGGTGTATGCTCAATGAAGTCCTGGAGTTGAGTTCAGAAATGGGTAACAGGGTTAAACCAAATAGCTTTAGCCAAGCTATGAATTCTGATGAGAGAGTCAACTGGAAGAGTGCTATTTTTGAGGAATTTGATCCTCTAGAAAATAATAGTGTCTTTGAAGTGGTTAAGCAGGATTCTGTTCCAAAAGGAAAGACCATTGTGGGGTCTAGATTGGTGTTAAACAAGAAGTTTGACACAAATGGAGTTTTAAAAAGATTCAAAGCTAGATGCGTTGCACAGGGCTTCAAGCAGAAAGGTTATTGATTACCAAGAAAATTTCTCACCAACTGGAAGGCTTTCCACATTCAGGTACATCATTGCTCTGGAAGTGGAGTTGGGTGAAGAAATCAGACAAGCTGATTTTGTAACAGCATACTTGAATGCAAAACTTGGAGAGGAGGACACTGTTTATATGTCAATCCCTGATGGTTTTTGTGAATGGTTAGTAGAGACTAAACCAGAAAACATAAAGAAAATCTGTGTTAGAAGTTTTCTTTCAGCAGATAAAGGGGAATATGTCCTCATTCTGTGTAGATCCCTTTACGGATTGAAGCAAGAAGCTAGGTTGTGGTATAATACCATGAGTGAGAAACTGATACAGATTGGTTTCAAGACGTCTGAGGCCAACCCTTGTCTTTTTGTAAGAAAGGATGCAATTTTGTTTGTATGGGTCAATGAAATTATCATTATTGGAAATGGTAAAGAGAGATTCATGGAGACACTCAAAAATGAATTCAAGATAAAAGATCTTGGTCTGGCGCAACAGGTGCTAGGAATGAAATTCAGTAAGAGGAAGAATGGTATTAAGTTAGACCAGAGCCATTATTTAGCAGCTCTTCTTAAGAAATATGGATTAGAAGATGAAAAGGAGTTTGGTACTCCCATGCAGTCAAACATTTGTTTAGAGAAGTCTACAGATAAGGAGTATCAGGAGTTTGTTCAATCTGGGAACAACTACAGGTCAGCTATTGGATTGCTGAATTATTTGGGGCAGTGTACAAGGCCCAATATTTCTTTTGCAATTGGTGTCTTGTTGCAACACTTAGAAAAGCCAAGCATGAGGCATTGGTCATCATTTAAGAGAGTTATGAGGTATCTGAGAGGAACACACAGTCTGGGACTGTTGTTTGCAAATTCAGCAAACTTTGATTTGGTTGGTCATTCAAATGCAAGTTGGGCAGATGGTAACACTAGGGAATCAACAAGTGGTTTCATATTATTCTTAGGTAAGAATCTGGTGTCATGGATGTCCAAGAAGGTATCAGAAATAAGTCTTTCATCAACAGAGGCTGAGTATAGAGCTTACTTAGCAGCTTCACAGGCAGCAAAATGGTTGAGGAAAGTCTTATAGAATGCACATAAGCCACAAGGGTTTGCGTTTTTGTATTCTAATAAACAGAGTTCCATTGCATTGGCGCAAAACCAAGTGTTCCAGTCAAGAACAAAACATATTGATGTTTGCTATAACTATATCTGCAATGCGGTTAACTTCAAAGAGATTGTGTTGAGGTAAATGCCTACTGGAGCAATGATTTCAGATATCCTGAATAAGGATTTAGATAGGAACAAGCATCAAGGCTTTGTGAGTAACATGCAAATGTCACCCCTTCTGGATTAAGGGGGTGTATTGAAATATGTATGCACTTACGCTTGTGCTATGTATAAGTGTAATCCAAATGGGATGCACATGTGGGCCTCTGAGGCCCATTGGACACTCACATGGACCATACAGGCCTGTGTGGATGTCACAAATTTGGGGAAACTGGCCGCAAAAAGCGTGAAACAGGCCTATTGGTACACGGGCCCTAACGGGCCTGGTGGGTTATATGGGCAAATACAGCCAGATGGGCTAGTATGGGCATAATTGGGCCCAAGATTTATTTTGGACATACTTGGCCAGACGGGCTGGCCCGCCAAAGTATGGTTTACTTAGTTTTTGGGCTAGGGGCAGCCCATCGGGGCCACCACCCATTTTGCAGCCCGGTTGGGGCTTCCGCCTGAGTTGCAGCCCGCTTGGGGCCGCTGTTTTTGCCTAGGGCCTGTTTACGGGGCCCAATGGCCCGGGCAGCTTCTGCGCGGGGTGGCCGCCGGCTGTTGTAGCCGCAGGGCTGGGGCCAACAGCCCCGGCTCCTCCCCCTTGCCTTGCTTGCCATTGCAAGGGGGAGGGGGAAGGCAGGCTGGGTTGAACCAGCCAGCAACCAGTTGCAAGGTGCAACCGGTCAGGGTTGAGGGGATTTCATCACCCTCCCACCCAGGAGGATCACAAGGTGGCTAGCTGCAACAAAGCAACCAGCAGTGGGGGGGACCTGACCACCCCTCCACCATCAAAGCAAAGGGGCTCTCTCCCCCCCCCTTTACCAAGGGGGAGGAGCGACAGGCTGGAGGGGATTTGACCACCCTCCAGCCCACCTTACCTTGACAATTCCCTGGGGGTATCAACCCCCAGGGCCCCTGGTAGGGGGATTTGACTGCCCCCTCCAGGGATATGTGAGAAGGAGGGGGGGGGGGGTAGCATGTCGGCTGGTCACCCCCCCCCCCCCATGTGATTATGAGACCAAACCCAGGTTTTTCCTGGGTCCCACCTGGCCACTTGTATGGCCAGGGGCTGGTTGCATGAGGCAACCAGCCAGCCTGTGAGGTGACAACCAACCAGAGATTGAACAGCAAAGGGGCTGGTTCAGCCCTGTAACAGTGGAAACACCAGAAAAGGACCGGAATAGGCTGGTTGTAAGCGTACAGGGACTGACGCCATGCAGGCTGATGTAGTCCAAACCAAGTAACAAGGCCTGTAGAGCCTGTAGAGCTCTTTTGGAGCGGAAAATTTGCCTTTTGTCTTGCTGTATCATGGGCTCACAAGAGGCCAATCTTTTTTTAAGGAGCTCTTCTCCCTGCTTTTTTCCATCATCCATTCATCATCCAATCAAATTCATCTCCAATATCATCCAACGTATTTTCCCATTGTGAGATCCCATCAGCAATTATTGACAAAAGGTGTCCAGCATTTCTTTTGCTTTAAATACTGCTCATTTGACTAAGCTAATTGCTGTCCATAATTATAACAAGCTTGAGTTTACAGGCCATAGCATCCAAAATTAAGTTGAGCTGAGATCCAGAGTATACAAGAGGAGAAACAGTTTTAGCTGAGTCACCAAGATAACAGGGGAGGAAACCAAGAGGACACGAGTAAAGACTGGAATCTGAAGAAGGAATAGTTCCACCAGAGTCCTCTATCAAAGTGCCAGAGGAGACCTTTAATTTATCAGGACCAATCTCCACACATTGACAAGAGACCCATTTCTTCATTCCTTCAGCAACAGATGGAGATATTGACAGAAGTTCAGCCACATATAGATCAGGGATTTTGAGATCAGAAATTTTCTTTAATACTCCTTCCACAGCATTGCAGTGGTCCTTTGAGATTCCCCTTTCAAATCAAACTTTGGGCTGGGTGGAGGGAGGAAGTTCAGGTGAAGCAGGAACTAAGATGGGATCAGAAGGTTGAGGTGACTTTGCCAAAGGAGAGGGATCTGAGTAATCTGGAAAACTTTCCATGAGTGGCTCCTTTTCCACCTCCATGTCTTCTACATCAGAGGAAGGAGGCTCAGGTGAGGATCCAAGTTTGACTGTTTTTCAAAGAATTGAAGTTGGCAAGGAAGGGGCTTTGTGAGGTTTAGGTTCCTCATGTTGTTTCCTGGCTGGATCATATTGATAATTAGTCCCAGCAAGACTAGAGGAGGAGATAGCTGGAGGATAATAAGGTTGAAGATTACCACAGGAAGATTGGAAATTGAAGGAAGCAAGGGATGCTTTCATTGGAGGTGGAGGCTGATAAGAGGCCACCACATGAAAAATAGGGCAAGATGAATTGAAAGGGATTAGGGCACCATTAGGAAGAAAGAAATTGTTACCCTTCTGCTCCACAAACTTTTCCTTTATATCCTTCTGGAGTTCCAAGCATTTTCCAGTTCCATGGCCTTCCCTATGACAGTAGTAACATACCAGGGTAGATTTAGGGACAGAAGTAGAGGGTTTAGGAGTAGCTAAAGAAGAAATTTTATGATCCATCTTTTTTTCAAAGTCCTGAAGTAATTTGGTGATCTCATCTATGGTAGCAGTTTCTTTATTGGCCTGGGGATTTGATTTAGGTCTACAATTTGCTTCCATCTTGTTCATGATTTCATTGGACTCTTTAAAGGAAGGAGCATGTACTGATTCAGAAACTCTGGTTTGTTCAAAATTGAGAGCTGTTTGACCTTTCATGACTTTATCCACTACACTCCTTAGGACCAGAAAAACAGGGAGCTTGAACCAATTGTCTCTAATAGTAATCATGGATCAAGATTGAACTAATTCATCTCTAATCCTTCCCTGCACTCCTGGAGAAAAAGACTGGAAAAATCAAACTTGAATTTTGTCCACCGTGTCAATGTGATTGTTCCTGATGGGGTAAAACTGAATAGGATCCCAAGATTTTCAAAAAGACTGATAATCAAAGGATGAAGAGACACCACCATTGGAGATCCATTGAGAAACCAGAGAATCCAAGTCCTGTAGAGTAAACCTAGCCACATATACTTTTCCCCAATAAGCCAACATAGCCTCCTTCAAGAGCATCCAGCCATGAGTTTCAAATCCATCAAACAATTTATTACTTCCATAACTTCATCAGAGGAGATAAAAAATTGTAACTGATAAGCCATATCATGTTAACTTGCACCATCCACTTCAGCAGCCATCTCATAGGAGTCCAAGAATTGTTCCACATTTGTCCCATTGAAGCATAAGTTCTTGTTTTGAGGTTTGATCTTGACCATCTTGACTAAAACAG
Source organism: Puccinia polysora (assembly GCA_025617555.3). NCBI lineage: Eukaryota > Fungi > Basidiomycota > Pucciniomycetes > Pucciniales > Pucciniaceae > Puccinia > Puccinia polysora. Next base: position 6,875,417 of record CM062620.1, read on the forward strand.
AGGAGGAGGAGGTACCAGCAGATTCCATTTTGAAGAGAAGCGTTCCTAAGATATCCAAAGTGGCTGATGAGTGTGGCAGGAGTAGGTTTTCACAAAAAACAACAAGTACCTTTCCCAGATGGCGCACAAATTGGGAGGACTTACTTCTAGGATAAGTTCCCTCCACAGATCAGATCTGAGAAGAGAGATAAACGGAGTAGAAAAATTGGATTTCAACGTTGTGGAAACTTTGGAGGCAACACCCCAGAAGTTGTCCTTGAGTTCCGGTAGTTATTGATCAAAGCGTCTGTAAGGAGATTGAATGCAGCCGTTCAAGAGAGAGAGAGAGAGAGAGAGCAATAATAAGATGAGTTCCTTCCTTTCCAATCCAATCCAATCCGATGCCGTAAGAAGTGATATCCTAAAGTGCAGTCCAGTCCGTGAAGTGAAGTGAAGTGAAGTGAAGTCTTTCTCCATCCTCCCCTCCCCCGTGCTTCTCCTACAACCCAGAGTTGAGAGCAAAGTATTTAAGTCCTCCCTCTCAACCCTAACCTAAGTACAACCACAAGTAAGCAAGAATGATGAAATACAACCCCTAAGCACAGAACCCTAGCCCAATCCTACCCCTCCATCCCTTGCCCCATAACCCATGCCCCTCAATATCAACATAAGCCCGGCTTGCCTGCCCGCGGGCGTCCGCCCAACAACCCGTTCCAGGTATCCGCGTACCCACGTGACCCAATCCGCGCGTCTTGCAATACGCGGTCCGCCTGGTCCGCGCAAGCCATCTGATCCGCGCAAGCTTTCCGATCCGCGCCAGCCTTCCAACCCGTGCAAGCTTTCCGATCCGCGCAAGCCTTCCAATCCGCGCAAGCTTTCCGATCGGCGCAAGCTTTCCAATCCGCGCAAGCCTTCTGGTCCGCGCAATCCGATGTCTCCTGTCTCCAGGTGCTGAGCCCAACCCAACTGCTGCTGGGCCTACCTGACTGCTGCTGAGCCCTCAGCGCAGCTAGCTGCCACAAGGCCCTTCCCATTGCTGAGCGTGCCGCCTGCAGCCCTTTCCTGACCTGCTTCCATAAAAGAGCACCACATCCCCCCCCAACTTGAGTTCTGTCCCCAGAGATCTCCCACCATCTCACCTTCCGTAGTTATCCTTTCTCCTTTGTATTTAGCGCCTATACACAAAAAAAAGACATACCTTGTGCGCGATTGAGTAGCCTTTGGGCTTGTGAGTCCCTGAGCAAGAATAAGAACCACGCGCGAGATCCCCGCCTTGGAGAGAGAAGATCAGGGCCAGTGAGAAATTCGAAAAGGTGAGAAATCCGCGCCAGTGAGAGTCTGAAGGTGGGAAATCCGCGCCAGTGAGAGTCTGAAGGTGAGAAATCCGCGCCAGTGAGAGTATCTGCAAGAGTACATGGGGAGACAGAAAAGGAAGAATCAATAGATAAGAAGGAACAAGAGATTTTTTTTTTTTTTTTTTTTTTTTTTTTTTTTTGAACCGGCGTCCTGCGTCCCAACTCCAACCTTCCACCCCGCGCTAGCTCCCCCCCACTTTGCCGCTTTCCTCAGCCGACTGCGCCCCACCCATTGCCAGATCCGCAGAGCGTTGCCTCAACCAATCCCGCAGGGACCTTGTTTGCAAATTGTTTTCCCAGACCGCCTAGGTGCACCTCCCGCCGCCAAGACCCTCCTGCATCCTTTGAAATTTGAGCCCATCCGCGCGCAAAACCCAAACAAAAGCAAAAACCCCCAGACGTCCTTACAACATCCTTTGCCCTTTGCCAATCTTGCGGCCTTGTTCTCCCCTCCGGAGATTTCTGACCGCTCCCTGCCCGCCAGTCCGCGCGTGACCACTTGATCCTTCCGCTCCACCCCACCATCTGTCCATTCCGCGCCCGTCCTTTCCGTTGCTTCCACTACCCTTTCCAAATGCGCGCTCCCCGCCGTCAAAGAGGTCCGGCTTGGGTTGTGATTCTCCAACGCGTGGTCCGTCTCTTCTGCTGCCGCGTGTACCTTCTTTGCAAGATCCATCCGCCGCTTGCCAATTCCCAGACCGCACGGAGCATCCATTTCCCGTTCTGTTTTCCTTGCCCGCTTCCTGTCAGTAGGCCGCACCGGTTCCATTGAGTCCCGCTTCCCCAACACGTTCTTAGCCCCAACTGGGGAAACCAATTCCGCGTTTGAATCCGCTGTCCGTTCCCTTTGTCCCGTCTGCCAACGGTTGTTGTCCTCCCCATTTACGCACACGCGGGGCGCAGACGCGCTGGGAGACTGAATACTCTCCAGATAGGCCTCAAGGCCCCTTGCCACCTCCGCAAGTTTGCTAGCCCAAGAGATGGTTGCCGGTGGTGGGGCTGGAACATACTCTGCCCTGGAGTACTCCAGTTCCGCGTAGTCCACTTCTGCTTGAAACCGGATCCCGTCGCGCGCGCCTGCCTTGTAACCCAATTCCGCGGATGGCTTAAGATTGTCCTTCCAAAAGCAAGAACCGCGCCTCCCCCATCTTGCCAGCATGTCCTCCTTCAGTTCCAGCCAATCCAGGTTCAGGTAGCCTCCCATCTCCTCCACGTCCCGACGCGCTTCCACGTCCTTGATGAACAGGACAACATGGAGCGCCTTCTCAAAATCCAAAACGCCTTCAGAGTCCGCGATTGTTTCATACCGCGAGATGAATCGCTCCACTTCTGCAATGTTGAGTCGAATATGCGGGTAAATCCATGGGGTAGCGCGGAAGCCGTGGGAGGAGGAAGGAAGAGAAGCGGCTGTTGGTAGCATCCGTGAGTACCTTTGAGCAACTTTGATGAAAGATTGTTCCCGGCCAGACCCCCAGATGTGGAAAATTTGGAGGCAACACCCCAGAAGTTGTCCTCGAGTTCCGGTAGTTATTGATCAAAGCGTCTGTAAGGAGATTGGATGCAGCCGTTCAAGAGAGAGAGAGAGAGAGAGAGAGCAATAATAAGATGAGTTCCTTCCTTTCCAATCCAATCCAATCCAATGCCATAAGAAGTGATATCCTAAAGTGCAGTCCAGTCCGTGAAGTGAAGTGAAGTGAAGTGAAGTCTTTCTCTGTCCTCCCCTCCCCCGTGCTTCTCCTACAACCCGGAGTTGAGAGCAAAGTATTTAAGTCCTCCCTCTCAACCCTAACCTAAGTACAACCACAAGTAAGCAAGAATGATGAAATACAACCCCTAAGCACAGAACCCTAGCCCAATCCTACCCCTCCATCCCTTGCCCCATAACCCATGCCCCTCAATATCAACATATGCCCGGCTTGCCTGCCCGCGCGTGTCTGCCCAACAACCCGTTCCAGGTATCCGCGTACCCGCATGACCCAATCCACCCGTCTTGCAATACACGGTCCGCCTGGTCCGCGCAAGCTTTCCAATCCGCGCAAGCCTTCCGACCCGCACAAGCTTTCCGATCCGTGCAAGCCTTCCAATCCGCGCAAGCTTTCCAATCCGCGCAAGCCTTCTTGTCCGCGTGATCCGTTGTCTCCTGTCTCCAGGTGCTGAGCCCAAGCCAACCGCTGCTGGGCCTACCTGACTGCTGCTGAGCCCGCAGCGCGGCTAGCTGCAACAAGGCCCTTCCCATTGCTGAGCGCGCCGCCTGCAGCCCTTTCCTGACTTGCGTCCATAAAAGAGCACCACAACGTTGATTCCAAACATTGATGTTGGGACTGTAAATCCCAAGGTTGCTGGTTCCATCCCGGCCTGGGGGACCAAATTTAAGACTCCAAACAGTTCTTAGCCACAGGAAGTTCTGTGGAGGGGAAAGGTGCTGTTTAGGCTGCCCTTCTAAGAGTTAAAATAATATTTAAATGTAACTGGAATCAAGGTCCAGGAACTTGTAAATAAGGAATCAATGTAAGGGATGAGTTTGGGAATAGTTGGTAGCAATGAAATCAAAACTATCTGAGGCAAGATGGTGCAGGGAAAGACTTGAACATGTAAGTAAAAACTCCCACAAGCTAATAACTCTAGTTGTTGGTAGAAGATTAGGAAAGATCAACTCAATACCAACCAACCTCCAGGTTCTCAATGAACCTGCCCAAATCTCTGCAATCAAGCGCTTGAAGGGTACCAGATAACTGTGGGTGGCTGAACAAAACAAAATCAATTTGTTTTTGAAGCTCTAGAAGCAAAGAAATAACAGATTCAAACAAGAATGACCCAACACTTCTCAAGGAACTCAAGATTAGTGTGGCATAATTCAAGTTTTTAAAGAAAAAAAAGGAGGTCTAACACTCCAGGTTTCAAGCTTAAAGAAACCTCTCAGTAAAATGAGACTGGGTCCGGAAAGATGATCAGGAAAAGATCAGACCAATATGGTTGGAAAAAAGGATCAAGAGTGCTATAACACACTCAATAATTCCAGCAGTCAGAATTCTCTTCAACCAGAAAGGCTATGGTTAGTGATAAGGAACAGGGTCACAGATGAATGGATCAAAGATTTGAGTATAGAGGCTCAAAGGATCAAGGGGAAATAATAGATATACCCAGGATGAGGATTAGGATCAAATTACTATGATAATGGGGGGGAAATACACACACACTCCCATGGATGATTCCATAAAGGCAGGGGAGAGACCCTTCTTTTATAGACAAGAGGTTGTTATAATTATGGCCAGCATTTAGCTCAGGCAAATGAGCAGTATTTAAAGCAAAAGAAATGCTGGACACCTTGTGTCAATAATTGCTTGATGTGCTCTCACAATGGGGCAATCAGTTGGATGATATTGTTGATGAATTCAATTGGATGATGAATGAATGGATGGAAAAAAGCAGGGAGAAGAGCTCCTTAAGTACAAAAGATTGGCCTCTTGTGAGCCCATGATACAACAAGCCAAACGGCAATTTTTCCACCCCAAAAGTGCTCTACAGGCTCTACAGGCCTTGTTACTTGGTTTGGGCTACATCAGCCCACATGGCATCAGTCCCTGTATCCTTACAACCAGCCTATTCCGGTTTTTTCTGGTGTTTCCACCTCAATGGGGCTGAAGCAGTCCCTGTTCTGTTCAATCCCTGGGCCTGTTGTCTGTTACAACCGGTCCTATTGCCTCACACACTTGCTGGTTCCCTCATGCAACCAGCCCCTGGCCATAAAAATGGCCAGGTGGGACCCAGGACACACCTGGGTCTGGTCTCAGACTCACATGGGGGGGTGTGACCAGCAGACATGCTTTCCACCCCTTCTTTCTCTCAGGTCCCTGGAGGGGGCGGTCAATTCCCCTACCAGGGGCCCTGGGGGTCAATACCCCCAGGGCATCATCAATGGAAGTGGGCTGGGGGGTGGTCAAATCCCATCAGCCCGGTTGCTCCTCCTCTTTGGTAAAGGGGGGGGGGGGGAGAGCGCCCCCGGTCTCTGCTTTGCTTTGATGGCAGAGGGGTGATCAAACCCCCCCCACCGCTGGTCCCTCTCCTTGCAGACGGCCTTGTCATCCTTTGGGCAAGGGGGTGATGAAATCCCCCCTGCGCTGACCAACCGCCTTGTTGCAGTTGGTTGCTGGCTGGTTCAACCCAGCCAGCCACCCCCTCCCACTTGCAATGGCAAGTGAGGGGAGGGGGAGGGAGCCCAGGCGGCTGGCCCTTGCTCCCGCAGCGGTGGCCGTTGTTTGCAACTGGCCGGGCCCATGCAGCGTTGCACCTTGCGGGATCCCTCGGCTGCTGCAACAGCCCCTTGTGGGCCAAACTGAGGAATACAACCCGCCCCCAGCGGGCCGCGGCACGGGCTGCAACACGGGCGGACGCCCCAATGGGCCACCCCAAGCCCAAAACGTGAGACAAACACACTTTGGCGGGCCAGCCTGTCTGGCCAAGTATGTCCAAAATAAACCTTGGGCCCAATTATACCAATACAAGCCCATCTGGCTTTATTTGCCCATATCCCCCACCGGGCCTGTTAGGGCCCGTGTACCAATGAGCCTGTTTCACGCATTTTGACACCAGTTTCCCCAAATCAGTGACATTCACACAGGCCCGTATGGTCCGTGTGAGTGTCCAATGGGCTGGAGAGGCCCATATATGCATCTCATTTGGATTAAACTTATACGTAGCACACACGTAAGTGCATATGTATTTTAACAGAGGTCTGCAGACTATTGACAAGAGAGATTTACAGATAGAGCAGAAAAAAAGTTTTTTTTTTTTTGAGGATGGTCATGAGAAAACAAAAGAAAAAAAGAAACAAACAAACAACTCAGAAAAAAAAAAGAAGAATTGAATTGAATGAAAGGAATGGGAAGACCCCGGCCCTTGCCAATGATGGGCGTGGGCAGGAGAGTAGCAAGTGAGAGACCAACGGACATGCTGACAGGCCCGGGCAACAGCCGCAGGAAGAACCACAGAGACCCATGCGGGCAACAGACAAGCCGCACGGGAGACCAGTGAGCTAGGGGGTGGATTGAGGCGGTGGATTGGATGAGGAGTGGAGAGAGCACCAACCAACCAATTGAGAAAGATTGGACGGCGGCAATGATTGTGGGAAGAGGTGGATGACGGCCATTGCAACAAGCAACGGCGTCATTGGTGTGGAAACTGACGCTAGGCTGGTGCAAGGTTTCCGGCGGCAAGAATGGGGGAAATATTTTTCATGGGAGTGATCAATTGGGTCAGGTGACAAGGAACGTTCCCATGACCAATTGCGCACAGGTGATCAGGCGATGGTTTCTTTTTTTTTTTTTAGATTGGAGAGGTCACCAACAACCGCAAGCAACGCTTGCAGTCATTGGTCAATGGCGGCAAGGACAGGAGACAGAGCTGGATGGGCGCGGCCAATGGAGAGTTGATGGCGGCAAGGACGGGAGACAGAGCTGGACAGGCATGGCCAATCAAGAGTTGATGGCCAATGAGCATTGCTTGCGGGATCCTTGGAGGAGGAGGATTTGAGGAGGGGATGGCTACCCGCGCGCGCTTCGCCAAACAATTTGGGTAAAGCTCCTGCAAAGGGGGATGTGAACAGAGGAGGGAAAGGGTTGGATGGCTGGGGGAGGCATGACTAGACCGCTAGGACAGGGAAGAGCTGAGAGAATGGGAAATAAATAGGTACCCATAGAAACAAAAGGGATATTTTTTTTTGAAGTTATATTGATGGATAATGGGATGTAAAAATTCAAAAAATTACATTTTACATGAGGTGTCCCAGATTTTTTACCACAACAATATTTGAAGAAAGATGCTGTGAATCCTCCCCTAAAGATTATTATTTTTTGAACCTTAGGTCCAACAAGATCTTACAAATATTGGGCCAAATGTTTTGAAAATTAGCCAAACTTGTGTTTGCTTCCAACGGTGAAGCTATGATGGACAATAATATCCTGTCCTTCTCCTTATTGGAATTTGTATCTGGCCTTAATGCTTTTGACTCCTCCCTTCACATCACCTTCACCTCAGACTCCTTCTACAAATCACCCCATATTGACAAAGGTGATGTCTGCAACTATTCCTTTTTACTGGTGGTCCCAACCTAAAAATCAAATTTTAAAATTATCAAAAACAAGGATGAATATCAAGTATCCAAAGGCCAATTTGTGTTCCCACACTTTGGTTTTAGGATTGATTTTAATTAAAAGGGCATTGTGAAGATGGTTTGGTCAGCAAAAAAGTACAAGCACTGTAATTTTCCTGCAGTGGATACTGCCACTCATACTAGGATGGCCATGTCCATGCAAATAGATAGAACAACTCAAAACACTAGCAAGGACTTGGCCAGTGGCAAAATATACCTTAGGAAAGAAATATAATTAAAAATACAAAATATTTGTTCATTGGTGGTGTTAAAAGCACTCTCAAACTTTGTTGCAATCAAAAATATTTTTTTTTTCTTTTTATTTTTAAAATTTTTATCAAAGTAAATATATTGACAACCCAAGCAATCAATTAATTTCCTTTATTTCATTGACAGTTCTACTTCTACAAATAAATGCCATGGCTGCCAATAACCTATCTTTTTTCAGTGGCTAGCCTTTTCCTCTCCTTTTTGAGTCATTCTTGCTCTTGATCCTTCTACTTTTCCTCTTTTTGAGACTCCAGCTTGGCCTGTTTGATTTGCCACCTTGCATCCAACTTGTGTTGATGAGCCAAACTCTCATCTTTCCACTTTTGACAATCCATAGCCAGTTGAAAATCCCACTTCTCCTTTTCAAATTGAAGTTTTTTGGATTCAATTTGTGATTTCACTGTTTTTTGGAGGGGAATAGGAATGAGCTTGATTTTGAAAGAAAGTAAAGTCAATCAATGAAATTACTTGAATCTTTCTTCTCCATGATATCCTTAAAGCCAGAAAAATTTGAAGTTTTTCTCCACTTTTGATGGCTATTAGGGTTGAGGTTGATGGAATTGGACACCTTTTGCTTTCCCTTTGCGGCGGAGGTTTTTGTGGGAGCTACGTCACTCTCATTTGAAGGCAATGTGGGAGGCCCCGTTGACTTGAGTTTTTGGTCAATCCGGAATGGATGAGGCTTTTTTTTACTATATAAATCAGTTGGGATTAACCAGACAGAAGAGAAAATAACTTGGGTGCTTACTTGAGCAGATGTTGATGGTAGTGGCAATACAGGAATAACATGCTACTCATTGGCCAAGTCATTAAGTTTTTCCACCCCAGGAAGAGAGCAATCAAAAGAAGAAAGTGAAGGTTCCAAGGAAGGGTTTGAATGGTTGATAAATGCTGATGTAGATGTGATTGGAGCTGATTCTGTTGGAATCTTGTCCTCTGCACATAATATTGGGGCCACTCATATGTTTCATTGGGATCATCATTGCTAGGTTGAGCATCCAAAGCCAGGTCCTTAGCATCAACTGAATCTGATTGTTGGACATCAAAAGCGGCTAAAGGGGTGATATCGGCATTCTTTCCAAATATTTCATCCATTTGAAAATTCTGGTGACCAATTTGGTGCACCTCAAGAAACAATGGCAAAAATTTAAAAAGTTTTTTTTTGGTTTTTTATTGTATCATCAAAAAAAATAAAAGTATTTTCTGTTATGGGTATGGCAACCCTTCCATTTTCCTTTCCATCAACTTCTTCCTGTCCTAGCAGACTACAAAGGCCTCTCCAGGCACTCAAATCCCCAGATCCTTAGTTCAACTCCTCTTTGTTACGCTTGGCACCCAAATTCTTTTTGCCAAGGGTGCGCAAATGGTCTCCATTGCCTTCATCTCTTGGCCCATCACATCAAGATATTCATCTTGATCCTTAATTGAAAAGCAAAGAGATTCCTAAAGAATCTGATGAAATTACCAAGGAGGAAAAGGATGTTGTATCCAAAAAACTCCCTCTCTATAATGCTGCGCAGTTACATAATCATTTCCCTTTCCCATCCAGTTTTCAATCCTCCCAAGACTTTCATCATCATCATCATTTTCACAATGAACAATGAAGATCATCATCCATCATCAAAAAATCCAAGCAAGAACTTGATCTCAGATTCATCACTACAACTAGTCCCGTTGTTCCCTGTCAACCCCTTGAAAGCCTTGATCTTGATCTGTCATCCGCCAATACCATTGCCATTTGCCCATTGATCCATTGATCAAACATCTGATCCTCCTACCTGCCCATCCGCGCTCATCACCTGCAGCCATTGGCACTTTTGCCCATCCCCATCCTCTTGATCCTTCACCTGACAAACACAAGCTGTTGCTTGTGGCTGTCAGGACTCTTTCTCATCAGCCTGCCACTCTTTGACAAGCCCAGGTGGCTCTTGGCTGTTGTATGCGACCGGCGTTTCTCATGGTCCGCAACTGCTGTCACCACCCTCCATCCACCTGCCCGCTGTCATCCTTGAGAAGGGATGTTGTCCTTGTTTTTCTCATCATTTCTTTTGTTTCTTCTCACATGTCAGGCGCTTCCTGTTGCCAAATATTTTATTCATCACCATTTTTTTTTCCACTTTCATTTTTAGTATCTCTTTTAAGTAGTCTACAGGGCTCTTTTCCATAAAAGGAGGGGCTTTCCTCTGCCTTTTTGCCTCATCATAATCAGCTATAATCTAATCCATAACATCATCATCATCTCAATAATCAATCCATGGGGCCCTTCCCCTTTTCTGAGCATAATTATCCTACGTATATCTTTTGATTTCCCCTTGATGCTTTGAGCCTCCATACTCAATCCTTTGATACGTGCTCTGTGACCTGATCCTTATCAAAAACCAAAAGCCTTGCAGGCTGAAGAATAATTCATCAGGTTGAACTCTTGAGTGTGTTAAGCCACTCCGTGGATACCTTTCTCCAACCACTTTGGTCCTGATCATTCATTTGATTGTCTTTCTGGAACCAGTCAAGTTTGGCTGAGAGGTTTCTTTGAGTCTGAAACATGGAGTGTTTAGCCTCCCTTTATTCCCTTGAAGTTGAATTCCGCCACACTATTCTGTTAAAATACGTATGCACTTACGCGTGTGCTATGTATAAATGTAACCCAAATTGGATGTACATGTGGGCCTCTGCGGCCCATTGGACACTCACACGGACCATACGGGCCTGTTTGGATGTCATGGATTTGGGGAAACTGGCCTCAAAACGTGTTAAACAGGCCTATTGGTACACATGCCCTAACGGGCCCGGTGAGGTATATGGGCAAATACAGCCAGATGGGCTTGTATGGGCATAATTGGGCCCAAGGTTTATTTTGGACATACTTGGCCAGACGGGCTGGCCTGCCAAAGTGTGGCTTACTTAGTTTTTGGGCTTGGGGTGGCCCATTGGGGCCGCCTCCCATGTCGCAGCCCGGTTGGGGCTGCCACCTATGTTGCGGCCCGCTTGGGGCCACTGCCCGTGTTGCGGCCTGCTTGGAGCCGCTGTTTTTGCCTTTGGCCCGTCTATGGGTCCTGACGGCCTTCGCGGGGCTGGCTGGTTTTAACCAGCCAGCAACTTGTTGCAAGGTACAAACGGTCATGGTGGGGGGGACTTGATCACCCCCCCACCAAAGGAGATGGCCAGGCCGGTTGCATTGAGGCAACCGGCGGTGGGGGGGAATTGACCACCCCCCCACCTTCAAAGGGGTTGCTCTCCCCCTCCTTTACCAAGGGGGAGGAGCAACAGGCTGAGGGGACCTGACCACCCCCCAGCCCACTTACCGTAGCAACACCCTGGGGGTATAGACCCCCAGGGCCCCTGGTAAGGGGATTTGACCGCCCCCTCCAGGGATTTGAGAGAAAGAGGGGGGGCATGTCTGCCGGTTACACTTCCCCTAGGTGAGATTTTGGTTGGACTCAGGTGAGTCCTGGGTCCCACCTGGCCCATATGAGGGGCCAGGGCTGTGGCAAGTCCTAAGATAGTTAACAGGACTTTTTGTAACAGACAACCCGCCAGGGATTGAACAGCACAGGGGCTGGTTCAGCCCCGTAACAGTGGAAACACCAGAAATAACCAGAATAGGCTGGTTGTAAGGGTACAGGGACTGATGCCATGTGGGCTGATGTAGCCTAAACCAAGTAACAAGGCCTATAGAGCCTGTAGAGCTCTTTTGGGGCGGAAAAATTGCTTTTTGGCTTGTTGTATCATGGGCTCAAAAGAGGCCAATCCTTTGTACTTAATGAGCTCTTCTCCCTGCTGTTTTCCATTATCCATTCATCATCCAATTGAATTCATGAACAATATCATCCAACGTATTGCCCCATTGTGAGAGCCCATCAAGAAGTTATTGACACCAGGTTTCCAGCATTTCTTTTGCTTTAAATACTGCTCATTTGCCTAAGCTGATTCCTGGCCATAATTATAACATATTCTTGAGTCCCTTGAGGGGTTTTGGTTCATTCTTGTTTGGAGGACTGGAGCAAGAGCGAGGGGGGTGGGTCCGGCAAGCCAAGTGAGATGGGAGGGAGACCAAGGGAGGGGGGAGAGGGGGGTTGTTGGTGAGTGAGTGAGAGGGAGTGAGAGGGAGTGAGAGGGAGTGAAAAGGGGAATGAGGAGGAGGGAGGAGGGAGCTCACCTGGGGAATCAACCAAGGGGGTGGGGGGGCCTGAAGGGGGATGGAGGTGGATGAATCAAAGGATGAGCATTGGATGATGGGGAGGGTGAGGAGGAGGATGAGGAGGAGGGGGGGAAGCTTACCAGGTGTGCCAACCAAATGAGGAGGGGAGGTGGTTGGTGAGGTGGAGATGATGGATGAGCAGGAGGTGGTTAGTGAGGAGGAGGAAGGAGTGAACCAACTGGTGTAAGACTCCAAACCGTGCTAGGCCGCGGCAGTTCTGTGGAGGGGAAAGGTGCTGTTTAGGCTGCCCTCCTGAGTGTTACAAAAATATTTAAATGTAACCCAGATCAAAGTCCAGAACCTGGTAAATGAGGGACCAAAGAGTAAAGGATAAAGATGATAGTAGTCAGTAGCTGGGAAACAACACTATCTGAGGCAAGATGATGCCGGGGAAAACTTGAATAGAAGAAGTCAAGGATTGTTCAGAGTTCAACAGGACAAGGCAATTGTAAGTAACAATTCCCACAAGCTGATAGCTCTGGTTGTCAGCAGAAGCTTAGGAAAGATAAACTCAATCCCAAAAAACCTCCATGTTCTCAATGAACCTGCCCAACTCTCCGCAATCAAGCGCTTGAAGGGTACCAGATAACTGTGGGTGGCTGCACAAGACAAAGCTAATTGTTTGATGAAGCTCTAGAAGCAAAAAAATAACTGATTCAAACAAGAATAACCCAAAACTTCTCAAGGGACTCAAGAGTAGCGTGGCGGAATTCAACTTCAAAAGAAATAAAAGGAGTTTCAACACTCCAGGTTTTAAGCTTAATAAAACCTCTTCAGTCAATGGTGACTGGTTCCATAAAGATAATCAAAGAATGATCAGGACCAGTATGGCCGGATAAAGGGATAAGGAGTGTTGTAACACACTCAAGAATTCAATTGGTAAAATTTTTCTTCAACCAGAAAGGCTATTGGTTGGTGATAAGGATCAAGGATCAGGATTTGAGTATGGAGGCTCAAAGATCAAGGGGAAATCATGGATATACCCAGAATTCAGACTCAGATGAAGGGTAATGAGAACCCACAGATGATTTATTTGAAGATGATCCTGATGATAATTCTGTGATAAGATTCCATCAGATACCTCCTGCCAAAAGGCAGGGGAGAGCCCTTCCTTATATGGGCAGGAGGCTCTGTTAGACTATGTACAACTGATACTACAGATAGAGCGGAAAAAATTTTTTTTTTCTTTTTTTTTTTTCAGACACTAGATGATCAGAAGAATAGATCACCTGGGCCAGTGGAAATCCGGCCTCCCTGACTGGGGTGGGATTGTTTCTCATCCCTTCACCTTTCTTGCTTCCGTCTGCGGACGGGCGCGCGCAACAAAACAAAGATCACCCACCCCTCACCCAAAGGCGGAAGGAGTGGGAAAAAATTGAACCAGACCGCCCGCAGATGTTTGCGGGTGGTAGACAACACTTTTCCACCCCCACCCAAAGATGGAAGGGGGGTGTGAGTGATTGATGAATTGGTGGAGTTGGTTGAGTGATTGGTCGCAAGGGCAAGGTTGATTGATGGATTGTTTTTCATCATTGCCGTCATTGTGGGGAAGATGATGGACCAGGGGATTTTTTGTCAAGCCAAGGGAGATTGAATGGAGATGGGTCTTGTCCATCCGTCTTTGGTCAGTTGAGTTTGTAGGATGGGAGAGGGTCAATGGTGAGGAGATGTTGAAGAAAGTGATCAGGTGATGAAGCCGTGGTGTCCTTGATTGTCCGCGGGCAATCAAGGCGAGAGTGAGGATGACGATGATAGTGAGCCTTGCCTTGCCCAATTGTCTTTGGACAGTCGGGCTGGGTGGATTAGTTGTAGTTGATCAATCAATCATGGATGGTCAGGGTTGTGGGATGATTGATCAAGGATGCAGTCAAGGATGGATTGGTTTGGGATGCCAGTCCAAGCAATGGCCGGCACCCGCAGAGTGGAGGAAGATTGGGCCAAGCGGGTCTTGGCCTGTGCGTTTGGCCAAAAGGAAGGGGGGAACAAAGAGAGAAGGAATTGAACGCAATGCCTAGGTGATGAGACCAAGAGAGGCCTGTCCTATACCACTGGGACATAGGAATGCTTGGCAGGATGAGGAAATTGGAGGAGTGATACTGATACAAAAAAATTCCAATTTTTTTATTTATTTTTTTTGAATGAATGACACCTAAATAAAAGAATTGTAAAAATTTTTGAATTTTCCGCATCTGGTCCAGGGTGTCCAGATTTGGTCACCACACGGGTGGTTTGGTGGGGTGAGGTGGGGGGTTTGGAATTTTTGAGTCTGTTTTGTCTAAGTCCACCCCACCAAATGAGGGAAAAAAATGGACTCAGCCTAGGAATCTTGGGTGAACAAGCAAAACCAAAAAAAAAAATGGTGAAGGGATTTTTTTGCTTTTGTAATAGAGCATTCAAAGCCAACCAAGTTGATTCCAAATTGGAGTCTGAATCAGATTCAAATACTAAAAAATTATGTTTAGCAAGAATCTTCCTACTAATTATTTGAAATCTGTAGGGTCCCCTGTTATTTACCTTGCAAATTGCCTACAAAAAGGGAGAAAATTTGATGAGAAGGGATTAGAAGGGATCTTATTTGGTTTCAATCCCATTTTTCACTCTTATCTGATCCTCAACTCATCTGGTGCTGTCGTTGAAACCAAACATGTACAGTTCCTCAAAAACTCTCTTCACAATTTTCCTCTCCTTGAATTGCCGGGGATCAATCTCTTTTGTCAAATGAACTCCGAGTCAAACAAGTTCTATTTCTCCTCATTAGAAAAAAAATATACCATTTGAGAATCTCACAACAACCTCTCCAAATAAGATTTGGATCAGGAAGACTCAGCATCTGTAGCTTTTTCATCCCCCAATTCTCCTCCTCTTCCTTCTCCAGCCCCAGAACCCCCTATCCAATCCACCTCTCAAAGGCCCAGACAAGAGACAAGAAAGCCCCAACAATATGGTTTCCACCACTACTACAAGCCTCCCTCTTATAAAGCCGCATGCAATTTCCCTAAATGGCCAAAGTGGAAGAAGGCCGCTGATGACAATCTAAATTCTATAGAACTCCAAGACGTCTGGGAAGAGTACTATGGCACCCCAGAAAAAATTCTAAACACAATGTGGGTTTTCAAGGTAAAAGAGAATTGCCATGGTGATCCTGTCAAATAAAAAGCTTGACTCTGTGTTCAAGGATTCAATTAAATCCTGGGAATCAACTATAATGAAACTTGGGCACCAACCGGTAAAATTGGATCACTTTGAGTGGCCCTCATATATGGCCTGAAGGATAAAATGAAACCAACTCAATTCAATGTGAAAGGTGCATTCCTTTATGCTCCTCTTGACAAAACCATTATCATAAGGACTCCAGAAGGGTCAGAAAGGAAATCTCCTTATTTAAAACCAACAAAATCCCCCTACGGCTTGAAACATTCCCCCAAGAACTGGTACAACACCCTGACATTGTGGATCAAGTCTCAAGGATACCAGAAATTGACTAGTTATCCCTTCCTCTATCTCAATTCTAAGACAAGAGAAATAGTGTACTTCTATGTAGATGACCTGATCCACATAGGTAACTCTAGCCTCTTTGAATCCAACTCCCTTGAACATTTCAAGAATTCATTGTGCCATCCTCCCAACACTATTCTTGGAATGCTCATGGAAATCAAAGACAACAGAATACTCTTAAGTAAGCCCAACCACATTGCTTGCATTCTGGAAGAAATTGTTTTATCCTACTGCAAGGACACCCATACTCCATTAACTCAGAATGTAGATCTTGAACCAGCCTCCAACACCAATCATGCCAAATTTTGTCAATTGAACATCAATTACAGATATGCAATTGGACTTCTTAACCATCTTTCCCAATACTCTTGATCTGACATCTCATTCTTCATGTCTAGCCTGGCTAGGTTCAATGCCAATCCAGGCATGAAACACTGGAGAGAAGTTAAAAAATTGTGGAAGTATCTCAAAACAACCAAAGATTTTAAACTCATCATCAAATGCAAATATGAACAAGAACTTCTCTCAAGCTTCAGCAATTATACCTGGGGAGATTACCCAACCTTTTTCAAGTCTCAAAGTGGATACATAATCCTTCACTATGGCAGCCCGGTCATCTGGGATTCTACTAGACAAAGAAACATCACTTACTCCTCCACCAAATCTGAGTTAAATGCACTACTCGACTGCTACCTTGAACTCAAATGGATCAAGCACCTCATCAGCAAGATTTATTGAATTCCTGAACCCAAGCCCACCTTAAAAATTGAAAAGGGCCTGGAGAAAAAGATCAAGAAGTTTGGATCACACTCAAAATCCAGGCACATAGATATCAAAACAAAAGGACTGCGTGAGGACTATGCTAGTGGGGAGTTTACTCTCAGTCTGATTCAAAGCCACTCCATGATTGCCAATTCTCTCACAAAAGCCTCTTTGATGAGCTCCTTGGAGCTCCTTCAGCAAAAAATATTTTCTGTGCAAGAAAAGTGATCTCTTGGATCATCCCCTTACCAGTCATGTGGTGTTTTAAGAATGAATTGAATTTGACTATTAATCTATTTTCTCCTCTGTCTCAATCTCAGTAGTTGTGCCTAATGGGACAAGCCCCTGAAACATGTCTTGTGACACCCAAGGAACCCCTCTCCTGACCAGATTTGGGTCTCTCACTCAATGAGATGACCCACCGGAGCTCTTTCTCTTTTTCTTTGGATTCTTGTGCTTCTTCTCTTTTCTTCACCTTCTTCCTCTTTTAATGGGTCTTCTATTCACTTCTCTCCCCCTCTCATCTCTACCGCTTGAATCCTCTCTGTCTATGGCTTGCTCCCCTCCTCTCAATCCGCAACTCATCCAAACTCAACACTCCTCACAGCCCGGTTTGACTACTCCAACAACCCTTGTCTAATCAAGTCTCATCATTCATGGATCCATGCCTGGTAAGAGCCTGATCCTCAAGATCATGCTGACTTGATGCCCCTGACAACCTAGCTCTGCCACCTGAAGTCATCCATCTACGCCGCCTTGACTCTATCAACCTTATGCCATCCAATCTCTTTTCTATTCATTAAATAAAGTCTAAGCTGTTTGTATTCTTGTCCTTTCTCCTTCTTGTGTGTCTTATGTCTGGCCTTCAAATTTTCTAACTCCTGTCCATATTCTTCTGGTTTTCAGTTCTAAGAAATTTCATCTCAATCTCATCAGGACACATCCTAATGAAATTTTTTCAGCTAAGGCAGGTACAAATGGTAAGAAATAAGTACTACTCACAGGCATCATGCTTGGGATTATCAAAAGTAGAAGTTTCCATATTGTCTGAGTTCTAATTGTCAAAGGTATGTTCATTGGTGAGTTCAGGATTTATAAGAGGAATATCCTTGAGGGAAGCTTTGAAACCAATTTTTGCATATTTTGAATTTTTGGCCCAATGCTTTCTTTGTGCTCCGGAATGAACCCAGGCAACTTGACAAGTCTTTCCGGCTGCACCAATGAGGGTGCTCTTTGCACTTTGCGCACAAGCATAATTCCATTTTTTCTGGTTGAATGGAAATTTGAAAGTGGATGAGTTGATAAGGAAAAATTTCTTGAAGACTTTGAGTTGGGTGATGACGGATTGATAAGAGTAGAGTTGATTCAGGAAAATCACCGCGTGACGTTCCCACAGCTTGGGTGACGAGGCGCAGGTGCTGGTGACGCTGCAGGGGCACGCCGCTTACATATGCGCTTCCTCTGCAATGTGCGCACAACAAACAAGTCAAAGCCTCAGCGCCTTGTGGGTGGTGGATCAACGGTTAAAGCATCCCGCATGCCATGGGTCAATGTGGGTTTGACTCCACCTGAACGCGTTACCTTTTCCCCTTCATATTACACTGCATGTTGCCATGCATCCATTGAAATAGCCCCAAGGTGTCAACCCAAGAACTTCTTTCCCCCTCACCAAATTTCAAACTGTTGTAGTGGATCAAACCAGACTACAGAATATCACTACAGGATATCACATAATCTGTGAAATATGTATGTAGGATAAAATGAAATCCTGCGCGCACACAAGAAATAAAGTAATGATTTTTGTTTTCCATCTCCTTTACCAATAATCTGAGCTACTCGAGTCTACAGGTTAAAAGCCTGCTCTACCTGTTACCAATTATCACAAATATCTAACCTTTCCATCATCCAATCTCTCTTTGTCAGCCATTTATAATCCATACCAAAAATTCTGAAATCCAATCGACACCAATTGTCTGTTAAAAAAAAAAAAAAAAAAAAAAAAAAAAAAAAAAAAAAAAAAAAAAAAGGGAAGAAACAAAACCAAACCAGGCAATTGTATGATCAACCCCCGCCGCGGAAAAGCACGACCTGGAAGACCTGGCGTGATCCCCGATAATGAGGAAGCAAATACCAAATATGGCAAGATGGAACCAACCAAACCGGAAGTAACCACAACCCATGGCATGAGCACAAGGGCAAAATTCCTATCAAATCCTACCAAATATGTGGCAACGGTGTGGTGTCAATTTATAGACACGGATTGGGAACTGAGTCGCGGCTGCGCGCTCAGCATTGGGGGCAAGCGGGCTCAGAACTAGGGTATGTGGAGTGCTCGGCAGCAGCCGCTGTTTGGCTCCGCACCTGGTGGACGGGTTGGGCTCAGCATTGAATGCGGCGTGGGCGGCGATCTGCCCCGGAGATTGGATTTGGAAGGTAGTGCGCTTGACTAGGTTTGCGGGCGCGCCGGTTTGGATACGTAGGGGCGGAGCAATCCGCGGGCTATGAAGGAATGGATGAAGCGTGCACGCGAGCGCGTGGATCATGCCAGATATTACCAAACACCCACGACGGGCGCGGACGAACGGATACGGAAAGGCGCAGGGGGCTCTGAGTAGGGCACGGTGCGAGGACCACGTCATGAGAAGGACAAACCGGATGAACGGAACGGCGTACGGACGGCGGGGGGAGTTTGGTACGGAGGAGGTTGGGAGAGGAGGCTAGGGTTTCTGTTTTGGGATTGTTTTCTGTTTTGTTGTCATACTGTTATTTGCGCGTGTACTTAGGTCAGGGTTGAGAGTTAGGACTTATCCTCACTCTCAACTCCGGGTTAGGATGATGCATGCAGAGGAAGAGGAAGAAACATCACATCATTGGATTGGATCACTCATCTCACCAAGAGATTGAAGGAACTCATACCAGATACACATCCAGGTGGAAAGTTCTTAGGATTGAAGGATTGGCGATTTCTCTCTCTCTCTCTACTTTTCTTTATCTCTTATCTCCTTATTTCTATTTTTCTCACTTAAGTGCGACTTTGGACATCCTCATCTCCTTTCAAACGCAGGGAACTGTTAAATTCCGAACCTTGGGACAATTATAGGGGGATAACCTCTATTCTTTCCACAACGGTTGAGACTCTACGATGAGACAGTGTAAGACTCCAAACGGTGCTAGGCCGTGGCAGTTCTGTGGAGGGGAAAGGTGCTGTTTAGGCTGCCCTCCTGAGTGTTACAAAAATATTTAAATGTAACCAAGATCAAGTTCCAGAACCTGGTAAATGAGGAATCAAGGAGTTGAGGATAAAAATGATAATAGTTTGGTAGCAATGGAACAGCACTATCTGAGACAAGATTATGCAGGGAAAAACTTGAAAAAAAGAAGTTAAAGTCTGCTTAGAGTTCAAGGAACAAAAGCTGTTGTATGTAAACAACGCCCACAAGCTAATACCTCTGGTTGTCAGCAGAAGATTGGGAATGATCAACTCAAACCCAAGCAACCTCCAGGTTCTCAATGAACCTGCCCAACTCTCCGCAATCAAGCGCTTGAAGGGTACCAGATAACTGAGGGTGGCTGTACAAGACAGAGCACAATGTTTAAGAAGCTCTAAAGCAAACAGTAACTGATTTGAAGCAAGGATAACCTCAACACTTCTCAAGGGACTCAAGAGTAGGCTGGCAGAATGCAACTCTAAATAAAATAAAGGGAGGTATAACACTCCAGGTCTTAAGCTTAATAAGACCTCTTCAATCAATTGTGATTGGCTCCAGAAAGATGATCAAGGATCAGGACCACTATGGTCAGAGAAAGGGATCAAGGAGTGTCATAACACACTCAAAAAATTCCAAAAGACAGAATTTTTCTTCAACCAGCAAGGCTATTGGTTGGTGATAAGGATCAAGGATCAAGGGTTTGAGTATGGATGCTCAAGGATCAAGGGTTGAGTATGGAGGCTCAAGGATCAAGGGTGTGCTTATTTCATGCTGGATGATTCCATGCTGGATCCAAAAGGAAGTGGAGAGCCCCTCCTTATATGGGCAGGAGGCCCTGTTAGACTATGTACAACGGATTCTACAAATAGAGCAGAAAAGGAAAGAAAATCATGTGGTCACTTGCATCCGTTGTGGTGTCATTATATAGCCTCGGGTCGGGGACTGCGTCGCGGCCTGCGCGCTCAGCATCTGGTAGGTTAGGCTCAGCAGTTGGGGTGCGCCGGTTCTCAGCAGTAGCCGCTGCGGGTTCAGCAGCAGCCGCTGCGGGTTCAGCAGCAGCCGCTGCGGGCTCAGCAGTAGGCGCGGCGGGATCGAGCACGCGACTGCGGGCCGGGCCTGACTAAGGGAGGCGGGCCGCGACCCGCTTGGATGTCCGACTCATGGATGGAGCTGGGCCGATCGGGTTCTCGGAGCGGCTAGTCGGGGAAGGAAGAAGCGGGGCGACAGCGGGGCTATATGCGTGGCAGCCGCGCGCAAGCGCGGGCCGGCCACGGGACGGGAAATTCGCGACGGCGCGTCGGGTGGATGCGCGCAAGCGCGGTGGATCTTGGGTATCGCGCGGCGGAGGGCCGCGCCACAAAAAGACGAACCGGATGCGCGTAATGACAGGCGAGCTGGCGGGGGTAGGGTATGGGTATGGGTTTAGGGATAGGTTAGGGTTCTGGGTCTAGGTTTCCTTCTTCATGGTTGTCAGTCTGTCTTTGTGCTTGTGCTTAGGTTAGGGTTGAGGGGGGAGGGCTCAAATACCCTTCCCCTCGACTCCGGGTTGTAGGGGGCATCCTCGGAGGGATCCATCATTTTTTCTCCCATCTATCTCTACATCTCATTCTCTCATTCTCTCTCTCTCTCTTGGAGTAAAGGAAAGGAAGCATTCTCGGTCTTACAGACGCTAGAACCATCGATCCCGTAACTAGGGACAACTTCGTGAGGACCAACCTCTAAAGTTTCCACATCAAAGGAAAGGAAGCATTCTCGGTCTTACAGACGCTAGAACCATCGATCCCGTAACTAGGGACAACTTCGTGAGGACCAACCTCTAAAGTTTCCACATCTGGGGGTCTGGCCGGGAACACTCGATCCGTTCTCAGTCTCTTGAAGATTACGCAGAATGCTACCGACAACCACTCCGGGATCCAATGCTCCCCTTCCCTACCCTCCACGCCCGACTCCCGTCTCTGCTGTTCAACCCCCTCCGCCACCGTCCGCTCATGCTCCTAGAGTCAGCGGGTTCGCTCCTCCCTCGGAAGGGTCGTCGGAGATGGCGGTAGAGGCCCCTCGCCGCGTTTGGTTGAGGCCGAGGGATTTCCCCCATCTTCGGTTCAGTACTTCGGATGTCGAGCGGTTCCTTTCTAGGTTCGAAGGGATCGCGGACTCGGAGGGCGCGTCGGGCGCAGATAAGGTTCGGACTATCGTGCTGTTCATTACTGAAGAGGAGAAGCTGCGGGACGTGGAAGAAATGGTTGGATACGAGAGGCAGGACTGGGGGAAGTTGAAAAGCGAGATGTTGGCGAGGTGGGGAAGGCGTGAACCTCGGTTTCGGGAAAGCGACTTCGATCGAGCTGCGGAGGAGGCGATCGAGAAGGGCGGGGTGCGATCGCGCAAAGGATTAGTGGAATACATGTCAAGGTTCGAGCGAATCTACGGGTACCTTGCAAAGAACGAGGTCGTCGCGGGTCAGACGGGTGCCATGAAGCGGGCTTTCCTGGGGGGTCTCGCGCCCCAGCTTCGTTCCAGGGTGCAACGATACCTGTACGACCACGGCCTGGTTAAGAGGTCGTTGGATGGGAGCGTCGCGATTCTCCCCGATCTTTCGGTTATCCGTCAAGCCGCGGAAAGCGAAATCGATTTGGACGAGCTCATCGCGGATACGGCACGAACGTACCCGTCTTCCTCCAAGAAATCGGTCACGATCTCGGCGCCGGCCCCCGACCAAACTTCGGCCGCGCGGCCGCCGACGCCCTCTCATGTCGGACTCCCCCAGCAGCCTCCGGGACCATCTGTCAGGGAGATAACGGAGATTCTGCGGGATATAAGGGTTTTCCTCAACCGGACACCGGCTCCTACAGCTCCGGCAGCCGCACCGATTCCGGCGGCTCCTTCTCAACCACGCGCGGTGCCGCCTCACATGACGGAAGGGTTCCAGCCTCCTAGCGGATCATCCGGATCGTATGGGTCGCCGCGATGTTCATACTGCGGGGTGAGAGGGCACTGGAAGTCAGTTTGTGAGGATCTCACTCGGGACATGGACGAAGGACTTGTTTGCGCATCCGGGATGACGTACATATTTCCGACGGGTGAATCGGTGGATCTGACTAAGGACAAGCCGCCACCAATGGTGCAAGTGCGGGAAAGAGCGAAGGCTAAGACCGAGACTGCTCGGGTCTCGCTCGGGATTGTCACCGCGCCCGGAACATGGGTAGCTCCGAGAGTGGAGGCCGAAGTCAGGGCGTTGGCGGCGAATGAGCGCATTGCGATGGATGTCGACGAGCGATCAACGGCGTCGAAGCCAGTCGCGCGAGTGCCGATTTCGGACGGGCCGTCCTCTAATCCCGTGGGAAAGAAGAAGGCCGCGGACATCGTCCGGAGGGTAATGGGGAACGACTCACCAATACCCCTGACCCTACGAGAGCTAGCGGCGGTGTCCCCCGCGGTCGTCGACGAGATGGTCCAGGCCTTGAAAGATTGCGGTCAGGGCCGGGTGCCGACGACGGTTCAGCGGGTTAACGTGGCGGAGGAGGAAATGGATCCCGAGCCGTGCCGGTCGAAGTCGGTATCCGTCCCGCTCGCTTATGTCGCGATGACCATCGCCGGGCGGAAGGTGTGGGCGATGGTGGATAGCGGGTCGATGGTCAACCTGCTCCCATCAAGGTTAGTGGACGAGCTCGGTCTGGTGCGGAGGAAGTGTGCGATGGGTCTTCGGGCGTTGAATGGCGGGGAATGTCGCGTGGACGGGGTAGTAGAGGCGGAGGAGGTGGAAGTCGCCAAGGTCTGTAAGCCTCTGTCATTTCTCTCAGTGGAGTGCGGAGACGTGATTCTAGGACGGCCATTCATGTTTGGGTTCCGAGCCCAAATGGCCTTCAACGCCGAGGAAGGAACGGAGGCGCTGACCGTCGAAGACTCGCTTGGAGCACGGTTCGAGACGACGATCTGCGATCACGGGAGAGGGAAATGGGTACAGGACCCAATGTCTGGCGGCAACGGAGAGTCCGGCGCGGGGGTTGACCGTAAGGGTTACCCTGCGGAGGATTTTTCCTAGTCGGCCGCGGGAACCGTGCGGAGCAGGCTCCGGCTCTGCACGGGCGGCCGACAGATGAGGAGCAGGCGGAGGAGGACGCGCGTGTGGCGCAGGTGCCGGAAGTAAGTCCCATTCCTCAGTATGCATCGCCGGAAGGCTCTACGCTTTGAAAACCCTATCATCGTGCCACAGTCGTGAGCAAAGGCGAAAGCCCCGGTCTGGTCATTACTAGGACTTACGACGGCGACGATTGGGTCTGGATGGCGCGGTGCAATGCGGGCAAGTACAAACCGGTAGCGCGGAAAGTCCGGCCGCGGAACGAGCCAATGCCTCAGGGGCTTAACGGACCCTTACGACCGATTGCGTGGTCCCGCGACCCGTGGGAGACGCCCCTTAGGAAGAATGGATGGGTAACGCGGTCGGCGCGAATCACGGACGAGCGGGTGGACGCCCTTAACTTCGGACCGACGGGATGGCTGAGCGCGGAGGAGATGGATCTGCTGGTGTCGGTATTGGTAATAAGGGAGAAGGCACTTGCTTTTGGACCGGACGAGCGCGGGTTGTTGAGAAGTGAGATCGGGGACCCTTACGTTATTCCCACTGTCCCTCACGAACCGTGGCAAATCAAGCCGATTCCGATCCCCCGTACCGTTCGGGAGCCCTTTCTGGAGCTGGTACGGGAGCGCGTGAGGACGGGGCTTTACGAGCAATCCACGTCAAGCTACTCGAGTCCTATCTTCGCGGTCGTTAAGCAGGACGGGAAGTCGCTAAGGATTGTTCACGACCTTCAGAGGCTAAATTCGTTCACTATTCGCGACGCGGGGCTTCCCCCGCGTGTTGAAGAATTTCTGGAGTCGATGGCCGGGCGCGCTTGCTACGGGCTGGTGGACGTGATGGGGGGATACGACCAGCGAGAACTCCACCCTGACTCGCGGCCACTGACGGCGTTTGAAACCGGGCTAGGAAGGATGCAGCTGACGCGGCTACCGCAAGGTGCGACCAACTCAGTGGCGGTATACCAAGCCCAAATGACCTGGATACTACGCGACGACCTTCCGGAAGGCGTGCAGATCTTCATCGACGACGCTGGCATTAAAGGCCCCAGAACGGACTACGAGGGCGCGGTCTTAGAGGATGCACCCGCGATCCGGCGATTCATCTGGGAATACGCGGAAACTCTGGAACGAGTCCTCTTCCGAATTGAGGAGGCAGGCCTTACTGTGTCCGGGAAAAAGTTGGCGGTCTGCGTTCCGGCGCTCGAAGTACTGGGGCATGTCGTGGCCTACGACGGGAGGCGAATAGCGGAAAAGAAGCGGAATAAGGTTCTTGAATGGCCGACCCCTCGGACAGTGTCGCACGTCCTGCAGTTTCTGGGATTGTGTAGCTACGTCCGCATGTTCATCGAGCGGTTCGCGGAAGTAGCGAGTCCAATGCGGGCATTGACGCGTAAGGGGGCGGAGTGGAAGTGGACCGAGGGATGCGATGCCGCTTTCGCGAAGCTCAAGGAAATCGTGGGGCGCGACATCGTCCTTCGGAACCTCGATTACGACGCCGGAGGGATACGCCTGGCGGTCGACTCTAGCGAGCTCGGCGCGGGGGGGGGTCTTGACACAGGAGGAAGACGGAAAAGATAGGCCGGTGCTCTACGAATCGGTCACCTTTACCGCGACAGAGAGTCGGTATTCGCAGCCAAAGCTGGAACTGTGCGGTGTCACCAAGATCGTACGGCGGTTGCAGCACCTTTTGTGGGGCGTGCACTTCGAGCTCTTGGTTGACGCGGAGGCCTTGGCGCGAATGATCAACTCACCGACGCTGCCGAACGCGCCCATGACCAGGTGGGTAGCGTTCCTCCAGTTATTCTCCTTTGACGTGGTGCACATCCCGGGAAAGGCGTTCACGATGCCGGACGCGCTGTCGCGGTACCCGCGGGACGACCCATACGAGGGGGCGGAACCTTTGGACGTGGAAGCTCCGGTCGTTCGGGTAGCAAAGACGGAGGCGTCGGTTTGTCTTCCGTTGCGTCAGTCGGGACGTTACGCGGTCTTGTGCTCTTATTTGCAGGATCTCCGGTTTCCCGAGGGCACAACGGAAACGGTCACCCGATGGGTGAGGCGAAACGTTCTGAACTTCTTCTTACAGGACGGTCAGCTATGGCGGCGGAGCGGCTCCGTGCCTCTCGTTGTCGCGACTTCTAGGGCCGACCAGGAGGTGATTCTGGGAAGTCTGCACGATGACCTTGGTCATCGGGGTGAGGTCGAGACGCGGAGGAGGGTGAAAGCGAGGTTTTGGTGGCCGGGGGTCGTTCGCGCGGTGCGCGACTGGGTAAAGTCGTGCGAGGCCTGCCAACGGCGAAGCTTGAGGCTGCCCAAGGAGGTCGGCCACCCCACGGGCGAGGACGCGCTGTTCGGGCGCGTTTCGCTGGACGTGGTCCACATCAAGGCGGGTAAGTTTGCGTATTTGCTGGTTGCGCGCGACGATCTGTCTGGGTGGGTGGAAGCGAGGCCCCTGGCGAAACTATCAGCAGAAAAGGTGGCTCAGTTTCTGGAAGAGGACTGGTTCGCGCGCTACGGGTCGCTTCGCTTGGTCACCGTCGACGGAGGGGCGGAGTTTCGGGGACGCTTGATGACGCTGGTGCAGAATTGTGGAGCGAAGTTCGGCCGCGTGACGGAATACTACCCGGAGGGCGCGGGAATGATCGAGCGGGGACATCAACCAATCAAGGATGCCCTGGTGAAAATGTGCGGCGAGGACGGCAAAAGGTGGCAGATGGCACTTCCCGCGGTCCTTTTCGCCGATCGGATCTCCGTGAAGCGCTCGACGGGGTATTCGCCTTACGAGTTACTCTACGGGCAGCGGCCCGTGCTTCCCGTGGACATCGAGCTGAACACGTTTTTGGGCGTGGATTGGTGGAAGGTTAAGACGTCCGCGGATCTGATCGAGGCGCGCGCGGAACAGCTCCTTAGGCGTGAGGAGACCTTGGAAAAAGCCGCGGAGCGGTTGAAGAAAACCCGGACGGCGTCAGTCCGCTATTGGGACGAGCGTTGTTCCCATCGGCTCCGGGATCCGCTGCGGAAGGGGGACCTGGTCCTGTTGTATAATCGGAGTCTGGAATCCCAGTGGGGCCGGCTTTTCGCCAACCGGTGGAACGGGCCGTACCGCGTGGCCTCTAAGTTTTTGGGCGGCAGCTACGGGCTTGAGGAATTGGACGGGACGCCGCTTAAACGGAAGGCCGCGGCTTCGCACGTAAAACGCTTCTTTGCGCGCGGTTCCACTTCCTTCGACGAAACGGCGAGCGATGATTCGGGGCCCGGGGACGAGGCGGTCTCGGAGTCGGACGACGGCGCGGATCGTTCGGACAGCGAAGTAGCGGCGCGCGACGCGCGACCCCGGAGAAGTAGGAGGTTGCAGACGGCTGGGGACAGCTGTCAAGCTGGGGCGGGGGCGCTAGGTGGTTAAAGAATGGCTTGGTAAGGGGGTGTTCTAGCCGGTTCACAGCCGGGACAACTAGACACCCCAGAATGTTCGTTTCCTTATGTTTTGGTTTGGGCTTGGCTTTGGATTGGTACTGGCTATGGGTTATTTATTGCAGGAACGCGGGCGCGGCGTGGTGTCGGGCCCGCAAACGCGAGGACGAGCCCCGCTCACGGATGGCGGGACGAAGAGCTAACTAACTGCAAAAAAAAAAAAAAAAAAAAAAAAAAAAAAAAAAAAAAAAAAAAAAAAAAAAAAAAAAAAAAAAAAAAAAAAAAAAAAAAAAAAATGGGATGAATGGAATAATAAATATAGGATATTTTGTTTCTCTTCTTTGGATTCGGGCTGTTTCCTTTCTTTTTTTGTCTATTTCTCTCCTGTTTCTCTCTTCATTGGTTGCGCGCGACGGTCGGGGACGGTATGGACGCGGATTTAAGCTTAGCTTGGTAAGGGGGTGCTCTAGCCGGTTCACAGCCGGAACGACTAGACACCCCAGAATGTTCGTTCCCATCGCCTCTCCCTTATACTCCCGGTTGTGAGCGCGCGCTGTCGGCGCGGTGTTTGTTTTGTTTTGTAGAACGGGTACGGGGAACTGTGTGGCAGTCCGTCTGGGGCGGTCCAGGTACCTCTTTTGTCGGGATAACTGGTCACTTACGGTCTCTCACGCTCACTTCTCACGCGGACGCGGATCTCGGCACTCACACTCACTTTTCACCCGGACGCGCGGACGCGGCCCTTTCGTTTCCTCGCGCAGCAATATATATTTCTCCTACGAACGCGGTACAACAATGGGACAAGAGAGTACACGAGAAAGGAGAAAAGGAAGGGGGTGAGGGCGTCTAAGCCATTCGCATCATCTCCTCCATGTCCGCCCTCGATGATGCTAGAAGGGCCCGGTAAGCCGCCAAGAATTCGCGCCGGGATTCGGAGGATTGGGCTCCGGGGGTCGCCAGGAAGTTGCGGAGCATCGCGGTCGACCTTTCCGCGAAAGCCTCGAAGCCAGCCGCCGGGAGTGCCATCACGACCGGGATCTCCGGGATCTCGGGGGAGTTGGAGGAAGGCGGTGCCGGTGCTGGGACGGGGCTTGATCCGAGCGGACGAGGAGGTGATGAGGGGGTCCCCGGGGCATTGCGCGGAGGGCTCGGTCCATCTGGGGGCGATGACGGAACAACGATCGGGGACGGCGGAGGAGGGACCTTGGGAGTAGTAGGCCTCCCGTCTGAGACCACTGGTGACGCGGGCGGCGGTGGAGTACCTTGCGGAGCCGGGACGGAAGGAGCTGGTGTAGGGGCCGGAGGAGGAACCGGGGCTGCGGCAGCGCGACGTCGGAGAATCTCATCGAGTCGTGGGTCCCTCGCGCCTTCCCTCATCCGAACACGGTCCGACCAGAATCGTACGGCCCTCCGATAGTCGTCAACGGACGAGAAATCCTCCTTCCGCGGCGGTCCCGCGCGGCGAAAGGGGGAAGCCGAGTCGCGATCCTCGCTCGGCGGAGGGTGGCGGGACGGGGAGCCAGGCGGAGTCCACGAGTCCTCCGAGATGGTGTCGTCATCCGAAACCACGAACGGGTCCGGACGGGCCCTTTTGCGTGGCCTGGGGCGGGAGCCGAAGTTGGGTGGAGCTCGGGGCATTCGATCGCTAAGTGAGCAACGACGATGGCCGCGACGGCAAGCGACACAGGCGCGTCGACCAGGAGCGATCGAGCACGCCTGCCCGGTCCGGGCGCAGAATTCGCAAGGGAGCATGACGGCGATGAGTGTGGAAGGGGAGTTGGTGGAGTGTGGTGGAGTGTGGAAAGAGGAGTGGGTAGGGAGGAGCGGGGTGCGGGTAGTCGAGGTGGCGATGGGAAGGGACCTCTGGGGACAGAACTCAAGTTGGGGGGGGATGTGGTGTCATTATATAGCCTCGGGTCGGGGACTGCGTCGCGGCCTGCGCGCTCAGCATCTGGTAGGTTAGGCTCAGCAGTTGGGGTGCGCCGGTTCTCAGCAGTAGCCGCTGCGGGTTCAGCAGCAGCCGCTGCGGGTTCAGCAGCAGCCGCTGCGGGTTCAGCAGCAGCCGCTGCGGGCTCAGCAGTAGGCGCGGCGGGATCGAGCACGCGACTGCGGGCCGGGCCTGACTAAGGGAGGCGGGCCGCGACCCGCTTGGATGTCCGACTCATGGATGGAGCTGGGCCGATCGGGTTCTCGGAGCGGCTAGTCGGGGAAGGAAGAAGCGGGGCGACAGCGGGGCTATATGCGTGGCAGCCGCGCGCAAGCGCGGGCCGGCCACGGGACGGGAAATTCGCGACGGCGCGTCGGGTGGATGCGCGCAAGCGCGGTGGATCTTGGGTATCGCGCGGCGGAGGGCCGCGCCACAAAAAGACGAACCGGATGCGCGTAATGACAGGCGAGCTGGCGGGGGTAGGGTATGGGTATGGGTTTAGGGATAGGTTAGGGTTCTGGGTCTAGGTTTCCTTCTTCATGGTTGTCAGTCTGTCTTTGTGCTTGTGCTTAGGTTAGGGTTGAGGGGGGAGGGCTCAAATACCCTTCCCCTCGACTCCGGGTTGTAGGGGGCATCCTCGGAGGGATCCATCATTTTTTCTCCCATCTATCTCTACATCTCATTCTCTCATTCTCTCTCTCTCTCTTGGAGTAAAGGAAAGGAAGCATTCTCGGTCTTACAGACGCTAGAACCATCGATCCCGTAACTAGGGACAACTTCGTGAGGACCAACCTCTAAAGTTTCCACATCAAAGGAAAGGAAGCATTCTCGGTCTTACAGACGCTAGAACCATCGATCCCGTAACTAGGGACAACTTCGTGAGGACCAACCTCTAAAGTTTCCACACCGTCCGTGAATGGGCTTGCGCGACAATACCGGAATCACCCACCCCTCATCCAAAGGCAGAAAGGGGTGGGAAAGGAAAATGAACCTGACGGCCGCGGATGTCCGCGGGCGGTAGTCAACACTCTCCACCCCTTGTCCAAAGGCGGAAGTGGATGGGAGAGTCCCAGGAAAGGTGATGGATGAAGTTTGTGAGAGTGCGGATGGGCCGATAGGAGATCGGCTTGAGGCGGTTGAGTACATCCTGATGGGCTTGAGATTCACAACTGATAGATCGAGTGAGATGGGAGATTGACGTATCCAAGGATTGGACAAATGCTTGGGGGTGCGGTTGGGATGGATTTGGTAAGTCATGGATGATTTGGGACGCGCGACGGCAGGATAGGAGATTGGGACGCGCGACATCCGGATAGGAGATTGGGAAGCGCCACATCCGGATAGGAGATTGGGACGCGCAATGAGCAGATAGGAGATTGGGACGCGCGACGGCCGGATAGGAGATTGGGACGCGCGATGGGCGGATAGAAGATCGGGAAGTGGAACGACAAAGATGAGGAAGCGGGACGCGCGAGGATAAGGATGAGGACGCAGGACGCGCAAGGATGATGGTGCGTGGATGAGGGATGCACAACGCGCAAGGATGAGGATGCGGATGAACCTGAGGATGAGTTGGAATTGTTTTTTAGATGCCGGACGGTACGTTTGCGCAACAGTTTATGGATCGAGGTCTTAAGGCTACCAGCGGAGGCGGGGTGAGTCGGAGTCAAGTTTCCAGGTGAGTTAGAAGAATGGATTGAGTTCATGCTGGGCTGGGTGAGGATGGGATGAGGAGGCTGAGCTAAGATTGGCCAGGGTGTCCAGGATGGGGCACCACATCTCTCCCCAACTTACAGACTGTCCCTAGTCTGCTCCCAAGTTTGATGCCATAAAAAATAAAGGAAAGAAAAGATGATTGAAACCAAAGAATGGCCATTTTGATCTTGAGAGTGATTTAAAAAGAATATGTTGATCCATCCAAAGGAAAATCCTAGAAGCGGCTGAGATAAAATGAAGAAGGCCTCCCAGGTGCTCACATGCGTGGCATGTAGTAGAGTTTCACAACAAAACGCAGCAGATGACCCTGATGGTGCACAATTGGGAGGACTTACTTCTACCCCAAATTGCCTCCACCTAAGACCATACTCCTTCATACCAAAACCACCAAGAAAAGAATCAAGATTGAGATCTAGTTAAGACTCATTGCAGAGATTTGAAACCGGAATAGAGGATGATTGATCAGGCTGAAAAGCAAAAGGAAAAGAAGATACAACAGATCCAGACAGAGAAGAAATATTTTTGGATTTTTTGGATTTTTTTGTGTTTGATTTTTGATCTTATTTGGATGAGAAGGAAATGATGAGGAAAAAGAAAGATATGCCTCTGAGGTGGGAGTTGGTCCATGAGTTGAAGTCTGAGGCTGAGAAGAACTACAACTATCAGTAGGGCCAACTATTCTGCTAAAAAATGAGGATGAGAGGAATGAGGGTTTTCTTTCTGCTTTCCTTTCAGGACAGACTTGGGAGGATGACCAGGGAAGTCTCTTTCCCAACAACCTGAATCCAGAGAACAAAGAGGAACTTCAATCTTTCTGCCATCAGCATCAGGGAGGAGAATTCTCTCCCCAACTTGATCAGAAAACATCAGGGTAGCACCAAAGTCCATTAAGAAAGGCCTTCCCAAGATCATGGGACCATCCAGACGAGTGATCCAGAAGTGACAGGTTCCAAAAATATTTTGACCAATTTGAACAGGAATATCCTCAGCAATACCAACCAGCTCACAGGACTGGTTCCCTATTCCATACACAGCAGAATTGAAACTGACCCTTGGGCTAAGTTTAAGCTTGCAGGCCATGGAGTCAGAAATCAAGTTGAGCTGAGAACCCGAATCCACAAGGAGAGAAACCATTTTATTTGAATCACCAAGATAACATGGAAGGAAGCCAAGAGGACAGGAATACAGGTCGGTATCTGAAGAGGGATCTTCTCCACCAGAATCTGCTATCAGAGTACCAGAGGAGACCTTCAATTTGTCTGGACCAATCTCCACACGTGGACAAGAAACCCATTTCTTCATCCCTCCAGCCACAGATGGAGAGATTGACAGGAGTTCAGCTACAGATAGATCAGGGATTTTGAGATCAGAAATTTTCTTTAATACTCCTTCCACAGCATTAGGGTAGTCCTTGGAGATGCCCCTCTCAAATCAAACTTTGGGCTGGGTGGAGGGAGGAAGATCAGGTGCAATAGGTTCTGGAAGAGGATCTGAGGGTTGGACAGGTTGAAGAGGGGGAAGATCAGAGTTGTCCTGGAACCTTTCCATGAGTGGTTACTTTTCTACTTCCATGTCTTCTGCATCAGAGGAAGGAGGCTCAGGTGAAGATCAACGTTTAACAGGTTTTTGCAGGATTGAAGATGGAACAGGAGGAGAATTTTGAGGTTTTGGTTCCTCATAGCGTTTCCTAGCTGGATCAGATTGATAGGTGCCAGGGAAGATGGAAGAAGTGATAGCTGGAGGATACCAAGGTTGCAGAGTTCCACAGGATGATCAAAAATCCACAGAGACCAAGGATGCCTTCTTAGGAGTTGGTGGTTGATATGAGGCCACCAAATGACGGATTGGACAAGATGAATTTAGAGGGATCAAAGCACCATTAGGAAGAAAGAAATTATTTCCCTTCTGCTCTACTAACTTATCCTCCTTGTCCTTCTGGAGTTCAGGACATCTACCAGTACCATGGCCTTCCCTATGGCAATAATAACAGACTATAGTAGATTTAGGAACAGAATTAGCAGGTTTAGGAGTGGCTAAAGAGGATATTTTTTGATCTATTTTATTCTCAAATGCCTGAAGTAATTTAGTGATCTCATCTATAGTAGGTGTCTCCCGGTGGGTCTGAGGATTGGTTTTAGGTCTGCGATTTGCTTCCATCTGATTCATGATTTTGTTAGATGCTTGAAAAGAGGGGGCAAGGACTGTTTCAGTGATATTAGGTTTTTCAAAGGTGAGAGCTGTTTGAACTTTCATCACTTTATCCACAGTATTCCTAAGAAAAATGAAAGCAGGGAGCTTGAACCAATTATCTCTTGTCGTGATCATGAATCCAGATTTCACCAATTCATCCTTAATTCTTTCCTGCACTCCTGGAGAGAAACACTGAAAAAATTGCACTCAAATTTTTTCCAGCGTATCAATGTGATTGTTCCGGATAAGATAGGACTGGATAGGGTCCCAA
The DNA here is from genome assembly GCA_025617555.3 of Puccinia polysora. NCBI lineage: Eukaryota > Fungi > Basidiomycota > Pucciniomycetes > Pucciniales > Pucciniaceae > Puccinia > Puccinia polysora. The sequence continues at coordinate 6,908,416 of CM062620.1, forward strand.
GATTTTATGAAAGCTTGATAGTCAGAGGCTGAGGAGATACCACCATTGGAGATCCATTGAGAAACCAGGGCCTCCAAGTCTTGCAAAGTAAATCTGGCTACATCTATTTTTCCCCAATAGGCCACACATGGCCTGCTTCAGGAGCCTCCAGTTATGAGTTTTGAATCCCTCAAACAATTTGATAACCTCCATAACTTTGTCAGAAGAGATAAAAAATTGTAACTGATAAGCCATATCATATTCACTGGCACCATCCACTTCAGCAGCCATCTCATAGGAGTCCAGGAATTGTTTGACATTGGTCCCATTGAAGCCTAAGTTTTTGTTCTGAGGTTTGATTTTGACCATCTTGGCCCGAACAGATGAGGAGGATCCAGAAGATTCCATGTTGAAGGGTTCCTAAGAGATCCAAACGAGCAGAGTTCCAAGGTGGCTCACAAGTGTGGCAAGAGTAGAGTTTCACAAAAAACAACAATGATCTTGCCCAGATGGTGCACAATTGGGAGGACTTACTTCTGGACCAAGTTGCCTCCACGGATTAAATCTGAAAAAAGAACAAACAGAAAAAGAAAGAAAAAAATCAGATTGGATTTTGGAGTTGATTCTTCAAGTTGGGACTGTAAATCCCAAGGTTGCTGGTTCAATCCCGGCCCGGGGGACCTAATGTAAGACTCCAAACGGTGCTAGGCCGTGGCAGTTCTGTGGAGGGGAAAGGTGCTGTTTAGGCTGACCTCCTGAGTGTTACAAAAATATTTAGATGTAACCAAGATCAAGGTCCAGAACCTGGTAAATGAGGAATCAAGGAGTTGAGGATAAAGATGACAATAGTTTGGTAGCAATGGAACAGCGCTATCTGAGACAAGATTATGCAGGGAAAAACTTGAACAAAAGAAGTTAAAGTCTGCTTAGAGTTCAAGGAACAAAAGCTGTTGTATGTAAACAACGCCCACAAGCTAATAACTCTGGTCATCAGCAGAAGATTGGGGATGATCAACTCAAACCCAAGCAACCTCCAGGTTCTCAATGAACCTGCCCAACTCTCTGCAATCAAGCGCTTGAAGGGTACCAGATAACTGAGGGTGGCTGTACAAGACAAAGCACAATGTTAAGAAGCTCTAAAGCAAACAGTAACTGATTTGAAGCAAGGATAACCTCAACACTTCTCAAGGGACTCAAGAGTAGGCTGGCAGAATGCAAATCCAAAGAAAATAAAGGGAGGTATAACACTCCAGGTCTTAAGCTTAATAAAACCTCTTCAATCAATTGTGATTGGCGCCAGAAAGATGATCAAGGATCAGGACCAGTATGGTCAGAGAAAGGGATCAAGGAGTGGTATAACACACTCAAAAAATTCCAACAGAAATAATTTTTCTTCAACCAGCAAGGCTATTGGTTGGTAATAAGGATCAAGGATCAAGGGTTTGAGTATGGAGGCTCAAGGATCAAGGGTTGAGTATGGAGGCTCAAGGATCAAGGGTGTGCTTATTTCATGCTGGATGATTCCATGCTGGATCCAAAAGGCAGGGGAGAGCCCCTCCTTATATGGGCAGGAGGCCCTGTTAGACTATGTACAACGGATTCTACAAATAGAGCGGAAAAGGAAAGAAAATCATGTGGTCACTCGCGTCTGTCCGTGGATGGGCTTGCACGACAATACCGGAATCACCCACCCCTCATCTGAAGGCGGAAAGGGGTGGCAAAGGAAAATGAACCTGACCGCCGCGGATGTCCGTGGGCGGTAGTCAACACTCTCCACCCCTTTTCCAAAGGCGGAAGTGGAGGGGAGAGTCCCAGGAAAGGTGAAGGATGAAGTTTGTGAGAGCGCAGATGGGCGGATAGGAGATCAGCTCAAGGCGGTTGAGTAAATCCTGACGGGCTTGAGATTCACAACTGATAGATCGAGTGAGATGGGAGATTGATGTATCTGAGGATTGGACAAATGCTTGGGGGTGCGGTCGGGATGGATTTGGTAAGTCATGGATGATTTGGGACGCGCGACAGTCGGATAAGAGATTGGGACGCACAATGAGCAGATAGGAGATTGGGATGCGCAAAGGCTGGATAGGAGATTGGGACGCGTGATGGGCGGATAGAAGATTGGGACGCGCAAAGACAAAGATGAGGACGTGGGACGCGCAAGGATAAGGATGAGGACGCGGGACGCGAAAGGATGATGATGCCCGGATGAGGGACGCGCGACGCGCGAGGATGAGGATGAGTTGGAATTGTTTTTTAGATGCCGGTTGGTACGTTTGCGCAACAGTTTATGGATCAAGGTCTTAAGGCTCCCAGCGGAGGCGGGGTGAGTTGGAGTCAAGTTTCCAGGTGAGTTAGAAGAATGGATTGAGTTCATGCTGGGCTGGGTGAGGATGGGATGAGGATGCTGAGCTAAGATTGGCCAGGGTGTCCAGGATGGGGCCCCACAACGGGAGTAATATTGAAAAATGGATTGGCGGAATAGATATGATAGGCCTACTGATTTTTGGCAAATCAACTTTGACCTCCGACATTGGAAACCTTAAAGCATTGGACCACTTTGAGAGCATCTCTTTGCGTGTTTTCTTCACTCTAACCGTCAATTGAGAGCTCAAGACGCTTGTGTCCAACCAACCAACGGCTTGGGAGGCGTTTGACACCATTCAAAAGAACTTCCAGTTATCCAGCAAAACTGGCCAAGTAGAATTACTCAGCAATCTCTTTTTTAAAATGACTACCATGGAAGGCTCCGTCTTGTTGCATCTCACCCAAATCTCCAACATATTCATCAAACTAAGCCGACTTGGTTGCCCGGTTCCAAATCTTCTGATATTGCTAATCATGCAAGTCCTAAAACCTCCACTGCCAGGTGCAACCAGATCTCAGCTTCTCCAGAACGTTGGACCACAACTTGATTGCCTTGAGAATCGTAGCCCTGCAGACACCCAATCAATCTTGATGTCCTTTTATAGCGAAATGACTCAAGTAAATGTGACCAATAAACTGTACACCATCAACTCCGTCAACCCTTACACTTGGCAACGTCCCCAACCAACCCAACCGCGCGGCACTAACCACCAATCATCATAACCAAGGTCGTTTTACCACCAACCAACCCCCAAGGACATCCAAGCTGCCCAAAACAACATTGAAAACGGCAACCGTCCTGTACCCCTGGAAGTGCGTAACTAAATAGGCGGTTTGTGTGCGTATTGTCGCTCTCCCAATCACTGGCGATCCAAATGCTCAATCCTTTGAGCCAACGCGGGTTTACCCCTGCCCGGTGTATTAAGGGAAGCCGCTCCTCACCTCAACAATCAATTGACTCATGCCGGCTATCGACCACCACCATGGCAAGTTGACGCGGTACAACCCCATGATGCACCAGTCAGCGATGGGGATCTCCCCAATCAGGCCATGATCCGATCCGTGAATGGACCTAACGCATTGGTAGTCAACTCTGGGGCAACCTCAACAAGGGACAATTTGACTGTTGACAACCCAGTATGGGGGCCCTGGGGACCCCCTACTGAATAACATGCTGTACTGTCCCACCATGCAAGGAAAGCTCCTATCACTGGGCCATCTCATTGAATCAGGATACATGCCCAGTTTCTCCAATTGTAATATTATATTATCTTCCCCTTCCCATATCATCACCTCTGAATACAACAAATGCATGTGGACAGTCCACCGAATAAATCACCTAGTCCATCTACCCCACACCATCCGTAACCTATCCCTATCTCTTTCCCCTCTTCCATTTGTTTCCCTTCCATATTACTATCACTGCACCCTTGGGAACGTATCCGACAACATTGTCACGCAATATCTCAAAACGCATGTACTGTGTTTTGACATCAAGTCATGGACACCGTTCATTTGCAAACCATGCAAGATTTCAAAAAGAATACGTTGACGTGAATATTTCCCCAATACCATTCCAAAGAAAAATCCCCTCAATTTGCTGGTCACGGACGTGCTAGGCCCGTTAACCCCTGACTGCAATGGTAACCAATACCTAATCACTATCCGCAACCACGTCTCAACTTTTATCTTTGTCCATGCCTTCAAAAACTGTTCCAAAGTTCCGAAGTTAATCTTGTCCACCGGGGTGGTGTCAATTTATAGACACCGATTGGGAACTGCGTCCCGGCTGCGCGCTCAGAATTGGGGGCGAGCAGGCTCAGCATTAGGGTATGCGGAGTGCTCAGCAGCGGCAGCTGCTGGATCAGCAGCAGCCGCTGTTTGGCTCCACACCTGATGGACGGGTTGGGCACAGCATCAAATGCGGCGTGGGTGGCAATCCGCCCCGGAGATCGGATTCGGAAGGTAGTGCGCTTGACTAGGTTCGCGGGCGCGCTGGTTTGGATACGTAGGGGCGGAGCAATCCGCGGGCTATAAAGGAACAGATGAAGCGCGCGCGCAAGCACGCGGATCATGCCGGATATTACCAAACACCCACGACAGGCGCGGACAAATGGATACGGACAGGCGCGGGGGGCTCCAAGTAGGGCGCGGTGCAAGGACCGTTTCATGAGAAGGACAAACCGGATGGACGGAACGGCGTACGGACGACGGGGGGAGTTTGGTACGGAGGAGGTGGGGAGAGGAGGCTAGGGTTTCTGTTTCGGGATTGTTTTCTGTTTCTTTGTCATACTGTCATTTGCGCATGTACTTAGATTAGGGTTGAGGGGGAGGACTTATCCTCACTCCCAACTCCGGGTTGGAGGGGGGGGGATGCACACATGCGGAGGAAGAGCAAGAAACATCACATCATTGGATTAGATCACTCATCTCACCAAGAGATTAAAGGAACTCATACCGGATACACATCCAGGTGGAAAGTTCTTAGGATTGAAGGATTGGCGATTTCTCTCTCTCTCTCTCTACTTTTCTTTATCTCTTATTTATATTTCTCATTTAAGGGCGACTTTGGACATCCTCATCTCCTTTCAAACGCAGGGAACCGTTTACTTCCAAACCTTGGGACAATTATAGGGGGATAACATTTATTATTTCCACATCTGGGGGTCTGGCCGGGAAGTAACCTTCCGTTTCTTGTCTTTCAAAGGTAACTGGGCGTGATGTCCTATTCATACCTCCCTACAGTTGCTCCTTCTTCTTCTTCTCCTTCTCCTTCCGTCTCCGGGTCCGCTACTCCGACCCCACTCTTGTCTTCCATCCCTCCTCCTCCCCCTCCCTCCACTCGACCCAGGACAAGCTACGCCGTTCCCCCATCGGTCTCCAGTGACCATGAACCCACTCGTCTGGTTTGCATCAGGCCGCGCGACTACCCTCACATCCAATTCAACACCGCGGATGTGGAGCAATTTATCTCGAGATACAAAGGTATTGCAGATGCGGAGGGTGCGTCGGACGCTGATAAGGCCCGGATTGTCGTCCTGTTCATTATGGACAAAGAGAAGCTCCGGGATGTGGAGGAAATGGAAGGCTACAAGAATCAAGATTGGCCAAAACTGAAGGCGGAGATCCTAACGCGGTGGGGTAGGCGCGAACCTCGATTTGGGGAAAGCAATTTTGAGCGCGTGGCCTTGGAGGAGAGCGTGCGCGGAGGAGTCAGAATGCGGGTGGAGCTGGCAGTGTACACCTTGACATTTGATTGGATCTATCGGTACTTGTCAAAGAACGAGGTGGTGGCCGGACAGACGGGGGCCATGAAACGCGCGTTTCTGGGAGGTTTAGGCGCTCAACTCCGGGCAAGGGTGCAGCGGCATCTTTACAATCACAACTTGGTAAAGCGTGTTGAAATGAATAAATAACTACATAAAAAAATAAATAAATGAATATAGAAATATATATAATTTCTTTTTTGTATCTGTCTTTCCAATTCCTCTATTTCTTTTTCATATTCATTCCTTTTCCTTTTACTCATCTTTCTGTCACCTACCTGCCGCGGCTGTCTCAATCTAACCTTGCAGCTGCGCTCCAAAGAAGATCTCTCTCGCACTGCGCTCGGACTGGCTCATACGCGCCTTCCTCTTGACCTCACTGGGACTATGAAAACCCTCTTCTTCCGTCCCTGAACTCAAGACTTCTCAAGATCCTCAAGGTTCATCTTACCTTGACTTCCCTGGATCGTACTTATTAAGCATGTTCTGAATCTCCCACAATTGACCTTCAGACATACTCAAGTCCTTCTTTTTGAGGCTAATTTGGTTCAAAGATCAAACAGCTACTTCAAGAAGAAATTCTCCTGCTTACCTGTTTCATGGAATCTTGTTCTTCCTTTTCTCCTTTTTATGACTTCTCATCTCTGTAGGAGTGCTTGTCGAGATCCTTTTGTTGAAGTTCTTACCTGCTAACCTCAATATTGTACTCCTCCCTGGTATGCCCAAACCTCAACAAATTGTCTGCTCTTTTTTGCAACTCACATTGTCCTCTCCTAGTTCTGGTTCTAGTTCAGAAATATCATTCCAAAATTTCATCAAAGCGGTCATTGGACGGGAGCATTGCGCTCCTTCCGGAGTTGGCTGTCATCCACTGGGCTGTGGAGAGCAAGCTTGACTTAGAGGAGCTTATTGAGGACACTGCTAAGTCCTTCCCAGCGGGACCAAAGATATTTTCCCCCCAGGTTCCGGCTCCGGCACAATTTCCGGCCCCAGTTCCACCTACTTCCACCCGTGTTCTGGTTCCTCAACCCACGTTAGCCCCTCCGGTAAGCGAATTGACGGAACTGATGAAGGACCTGAAGATCTGCATGAGCCGTATGGGCCAGCAGCAGCCGCAAGGGCCTCCACCTCACATGGTGGAAGGGTTTTGGCCGCCCGGTACCTTTGTGCCGAGGGGGTGCTTGTACTGCGGGGTGAACGGTCATTGGCAATCGGCGTGCAAGGAGCTTACAAAGGATCTCAGCGCGGGATTGTTTTGGACGGCGGGGATGGGGTACATGTTTCCAACGGGCGAATAGATTCCGATGGAGCAAAGCCAGCCAACCGCAATGCAGCACGTGTGCACACGGGGTCAGGAGGCGGGAACAATGGCGCGAGCGTCACTGGGCATTGTTACCGGCCCCGGATCGTGGCAACCACCTCGGGTGGAAGCTGAGGTAAGGGTAGTGGCAACGGAAGAAAAGGTGGCGGTCTCCGATAAAATGGAGGTGGATGCAAAGGAGCAACCCCCGTCAGCCGTTCCAAAACCGGCCGCGTGCGTGCCCAGAACCAAGGCGCTGGTAGCAAACCCTGTAGGGAAGAAGAAAGCGGCGGACATCGTGCGAAGGGTGATGGGTAACAAGACTCCGGTTCCGCTGACCTTGCGGGAACTGGCGGCCGTGTCTCCGGTGGTGGTAGACGAAATGGTTCAGGCGTTGCGGGATTGCAGTCAGGGCCGGTTACCTCAGACGGTGCAGCCAGTTCATGTGGCGCGTAAGGAGGAAGGGCGCGGGGAGTGCGAGTCAAAATTGGTTTCAACTCTGCTTGCTTACGTTCCAATGGTCATAGCGGGAAGGAAGGTGTGGGCTATGGTGGACAGCGGTTCAATGGTGAACCTGCTGCCATTGCGGATGGTGGATGATTTGGGGTTGGTTTGGCGGAAATGCGCAATGGGTCTCCGCGCGCTTAACGGAGGGGAGTGTTGTGTGGATGGGGTAGTTGAGGAGGGGGAGGTCGAGGTTGCAAGGGTCCGTAGGCCCCTTTCTTTTCTTTTGGTTGATTGTGAGGATGTGATTTTGGGAAGGCCGTTGTGGAAAGAATAAAGGTTATCCCCCTATAATTGTCCCAAGGTTTGGAAGTTAATGGTTCCCTGTGTTTGAAAGGAGATGAGGATGTCCAAAGTCGCACTTAAATGAGAAATAGAAATAAGGAGATAAGAGATAAAGAAAAGTAGAGAGAGAGAGAAATCGCCAATCCTTCAATCCTATGAACTTTCCACCTGGATGTGTATCCGGTATGAGTTCCCTTAATCTCCTGGTGAGATGAGTGATTCAATCTGATGATGAGATTCTTCCTCTTCCGCATTGATGCTCCCATACCTCCTCCTAACCCGGAGTTGAGAGTGAGGATAAGTCCTCCCTCTCAACCCTAACCTAAGTACACACGCAAATAACAGTATGACAACAAAACAGAAAACAATCCCAAAACAGAAACCCTAGCCTCCCCCCCCACCTCCTCCGTACCAAACTCCCCCCGCCGTCCGTATGCCGTTCTGTTCATCCGGTTTGTCCTTCTCATGATGCGGTCCTCGCACCGCGCCCTACTTGGAGCCCCCCGAGCCTGTCCGTATCCGTTTGTCCGCGCCTGTCGTGGGTGTTTGGTAATATCCGGCATGATCCGCGCGCTTGCGCGCGCTCATCCGTTCCTTCATAGCCCGCGGATTGCTCCGCCCCTACGTATCCAAACCGGCGCGCCCGCAAACCTAGTTGAGCGCACTACCTTCTGAATCCAATCTCCGGGGCGGACTGCCGCCCACGCCGCATTCAATGCTGAGTCCGACCCGTCCACCAGGTGCGGAGCCAAACAGCGGCTGCTGCTGAGCACTCCGCATACCCTAATGCTGAGCCCGCTCGCCCCCAATGCTGAGCGCGCAGCTGCGACGCAGTTCCCAATCCGTGTCTATAAATTGGCACCACACCGTTCATGTTTGGGTTTTGAGCCCAAATGGTTTTTGATCCGGGAACGGGAACAGAGGCGTTGACGGTAAAGGATTTGTCTGGCGGGAGGTTTGCAACAACTATCTGCAATCACGGGAAGGGAAAGCGGAGGAGAGTGTCGGAGTATGAGGAGGAACCGGACGCGGCGGTTGCGACCAGCTGGGGACAGTGGCCAAGTTGGGGGGGAGGTGGTGGGGGTAGGGGATAAGCTTGATTTGGTGAGGGGGTGCTCTAGCCGGTTCACAGCTGGAACGACTAGACACCCCAGAATGTTTGTTTCTCTATGTTTCTTTCTTATCTGGATTGTGGGGTCTTTGCTGGCTTGGGGTTTTTGCAGGAAACGCGGGCGCGGCACAAAGCTGGGTCTGTAAACGCAAGGACAAGCCCCGCGTGAAACTTACTGTTAACTGGGTTAAAATGGATGATCAACTGGCCGACGTGATGACTAAATGCCTTGGCCCAAACAAACAAAATAATTTCTGCAAAAGATTCTTCTCTGACGTTGTCAAATCATGACTGTCATCGTGTTTCTCATATTTCTTGAAGTTCCTTGATTTTTTGTTTATTTGGTTTCATTTCATCTCATCTATAGTCTGGTTTGTGGGGGGGTGTTGCAGTGGATCAAACCCGACTACAGAATATCACTACGGGATATCACATAATCTGTGACATATGTATATAGGATAAAATGAAAGCCCGCGCGCACACGAGAAATAAAGTAATGATTTTTGTTTTCCATCTCCTTTACCAATAATCTGAGCTACTCGAGTCTACACAAACCAAGCCCCCCAATCAGCTCATAGGCAACTTGCCCCGATATCCTACGCGACACTCCCATCTCGGAGCCATTTCATTTCCTGGATCAGGACTAACAATCGTAAGGCGAATGGCCGGACCTACACCTTCACCTTTGGACGAACAAATTGTCGAGTTATGCTTGGCTGCTCTCCGAGGTTAATTGGTCAAAGTGTCTCAGTCTCATCTCGTCCCCACCTTCCCCCCATTGTTTCTACTCGGGACTTCCGCCCCCGTTGGTCATGCAGAGGAACGTGCAAGTATATGTACTTAGATCTCTTGCCAGCTTCCGACAGTCATTTTCAATCAACCTCCGTTCGCAAAGTACCTTTCGTCAGCTGTGGCCTAAATATGATGCCATCAGCTAAACATATTACAAACCTCAACCTGGTATCCGAGGGCCCTAGAGTTGAACATGCCCGAAACCCTTACCCATTTGACAGCTCGTGATACGTAGCGCGGTCATGTACTAACAGCCCGTCAGTTGCAGCTGCCCTCTATTCGGCCGACGTGATTTTGAGGACTTGCCTTCATCTTCGTGTTTACATGGACTTTGACTCGCCAAGCACAAGGCACGCGATTCGCTGACCCATCCATGTTTGATCTTAGCTCGCCATTTCTCGTATTCTCCGTAGTCAGTTCGTACTCAGCGGAGGCTCATGTTGACCCACAAGAGTTAATTCCGTGTTTCCTTTTTATCTCAAGCTCCAATTTCCGCGTTGGGGCAGCAGTTCTGACAGCTGATGACCAAGTGATTACCGGTTGTAACGTCGAAAATGCAGCTTTTAGTAAGCGCCCAGTAGCTTTTTTCTCCTCGTTCCAAGTTTCTATAAGGACAAGTTCTACATTCTGAACCCTTGCGAGAAAAATCGCGAGTGACCTGTTCTGCTCTAATTCCAGGCCCGGGATCATGTGCTGAGAGAACTGCATTTGTAAAGGCGGTGGTAAGTTCACTCGATGTCAATGCCTCGTTTTGCTTTTGCGGCGACTCAAACGACTTTTTCAATCGTTCATCATGGATTTCAGAGCGAGGGAACGAAGGAGTTTAAAGCATTGGCTGTAGCAACGTTTGCACTCGTGTTCATCTAATACTATTTTCGCTGGACTTCGAGTCAACGGAAATCTGATGCCCTTTTGACTTCCAAACCCAATAGCGACATAGATGGAGCATGTTCACCTTGCGGGGTCTGCAGACAGTTTGCCCGGGAGTTTTGCTCATTGGAAGTTGAGTCTTTTCCCTCTTCTGCATGATTCCGTTTGCCACGGCAACATTGCGAGACCATCAGCACCTGCGCCCAATGCGCAAACAAGGGCAACCTCGGCAAGCGCTGATGTCTTACAGTTTTCATCTCTTTTGCTTCCACTTCCAGATGCCAATCTACTTGACGCATTCATCTTTTGTCTCTGCCGAGGATATCGACCGCAAGGTCACTAAAACTACGCTCGGCGAACTGTTACCAATGAGTTTTGGTCCTGGTGATCTCGAGCGAAAGCTTGAAGGGACGAAGTGAAATGGTCTCTTTCAAAACCCATCATTCCTTCGTGGTTACAAAATCGCCCTAAATGCCTTTGTTGGGGCTGCTTACGCTTCAAGGTTCTCGCCTGTTACCGAAACGCCAGTCGGTCGGCCTTCTAAAGCCACGCGCTCGGCAAAAACCCTCCCCGGGAAAATTGGTGAAAGAAGGATTTCGCGGTTTTTTTTTTTGCAGTCAGGCTGAAGAAGAAAGTCTCGATCAGCGTGGCAGACGGTTCTTGATTGAGTGTCCCACTTTGTCTTTCTGAGCATGAGTTTGAATGACATTGCACGCTGAATGTGCGGAACAAGGGGTGGAAGTATTCAAAAAAAAAAAAAAAAAAAAAAAAAAAAAAAAAAAAAAAAAAAATTCTAGGGGGGCCCCCAATATGGTAACTAACTCAAAAATTTTGATGACATCACTTTTTAATTCAAAAACAAACAAAAAAACCCAAGAGTAGTGAAAATATCCAGAAAGGCATGACCTGACCCCCTCTTTTTTGAATAATTCATGCCTTTCTCAATGTTTTTGTGGCCTGAGGTGTTTCTCCCACCCCAGGAGATTGTAGAAACATGATATTATTTGTTTTTCAAAAAAAAAAAAAAAGTGAAAATGTCTTCAAAAGTTTTTTTTTGTCATGTCAAAAATTACGACTGGTGGGAAAGTCACACCCCCCCCCCTGACACAAAGTTCAGGGGGGTAGGGAGAGCCCCGCTGACACCCTTGAAGCATGGGGGACAATCTCCTGGCAAAAAATCCTCAGAGTAGCAGTCCATATACCAATCTCTTTTCAGTAATGCTGCAGGCATGAATAATCCTTCCCAGACATTCAGCAAGGCTTCCTGATATCAAGACCCACATTATTTTTTTGAATATGTACAACACTCCAGCACATCAAAAATGTGATAAAGCCCCGTGACCATTTCACTCCAACCCTGCATTGCCTCAAGTATCAAACCTTTCAAAAACATTAGTCTAACCTCTAAGCTCAAGGACCACAACCACATTGCTCCAATAACTCATTGCCTCCAGCCTTTTGAATCTACCTTTCCAGCAGATTTGATGACAGCCCCCCTTTTCCTGAATTATTCAACCTTGGAAACAACATGATTTAAATCATGTATTTCCAAAGGTATCTCAAACTTTTCACACACAGGTCATCAAGGGATTTACTATTAATTTTATAATCAAAATGATTTTTCATTGATCAACACAATAATTATTGTTAAATTGAAGCTATATAACATTCCTTCCTCAAATTATTCTAAGAGAATAAACAAATCAAGCATCAAAAATGGGTATGTGCTATTTATAGTCCATGTAAAAATCCAAGAAGTTTTTAGTTATTGAGACAGTGCTTATTTTTTTAGGAAACATACAAAAATTAACTTTTTATCACATCCATAAATCATTCATCTAATTATTCCTAGGAAAAAATCAAACAAACATTCAATATAAGATTCCAAAGGAAATTTCAGAAGAAGACCCTGATTCTGAAGGTGAACCTGATGAATATCATCAAGATAATTCAGAGGATTCAAATTAATCCTGAACCAAAAATCAGACACCCTCCTGATGGATGATTTGATTCTTATGATTGATTTTAGCATTTCCCAGAATTTTGGCTAAGCAACAAGGGTATGCTATCAGAATCTTGAACTCAAAATCTTAGAAGAATGTTTACCTGAAGTGCACTTTGGGTGGATCCTCAATGAAAACCTGCCACTTTATCACATATGAGATCATATAAAATGATTGATTTTTCTTCAGATTTAAAATGGGAAACCATCCTGAGATCTTAAATTTTTAAATCAACTTTCAGTATCCCTAAAAAAAACCATGTGACTTTTTTGGAGACTAGTGGCCAATAATTTCATTGAAAAATTTCTGCAGAGAAACAAAAAATTTAGAACAATGATCCCAGATGGCTTGCATCCAAAAACAATAACCCTCCCCACCCCCCAAAAAAAAACAAAAAAAAATTAAACCCAAGACCCAAAGAATTTCAAAGCTCTCAATGAAATTCTCAGTGATGAGCCATATTGGAACCCCCAATTTTTTTTTTTCCAAGCTCTGGCTAATTTTTTGTGGCCAGGAAATACCTAAAGCATTTGTGACTAAAAGAGATATGGATCTCACAAACTAAATTGAGATAGAATTGAAACAATTAATAGCAGGAAAATATTATGTATATTTAAATAAAGAAGAAAAGGGAATTCAAAACAGAAAATACAAATATTCTTGCCTGATTTTAACTGGGTAGGTAGGTAAAACAATATTTTTTGAAAATTATTTCTTTCACATGCACTACCCTTGAAATCACAGGGTAGATAACTCCTGTCAAAAATGCTTCTGTTGTGCAAGAAGAAGATGGAAGAGGAACTACTACTCATAGACCTCAAGGATGATTTATTTAGATTTCAATGAAGAAGATACAAGGAGGATTAACAAGGTAGAGAATGAGAAGATGGGAGAAGCAATCAAGGGGAAGGTTGCTGAAAAAGGAGCTTTTGAATGAGATAAGAGGAACACCAGGTAGGGGCAAGGTGATACAATCTTAGCAGGCTGGATGAAGCTTGTCTTGTGCTGAGATGACACCTGCTGGTCAAGGGACTAACCAGTCAGAAGTAGTATAATAATTCCTGTGGGGAATAATTTCCAGGAATCCAATACACGCCAGTATATGTGAAGATTACAGAGGAGGCCTTGAGGGATGTTTTATCCAGTAGAAAGGGAGAGTTTGGAGGGATGGCCATACTGTCCAGTGGGCTTGAAACTTTATTTTGTATGCAGTAGTAATGAAATTTCCCATGTTGTGACTTACAAGTACTGAATTGTCAGCAAGTTGTGGGAAAATTGGATCATGCCCAGATAACTGTAAATGGCAGAAGAGGATGAGAGATTATTTAAACATAAAAAGCGGGTAAGCTGTCAAACCACTACCCCACCTAATATAGGTCAATCTTAGATGATTTTGAGCGCAAAGGGAGAGGCTGAATGCAAGGGGCAAGTGCAAGGTAGCAAGGCTAATGGCAAATTGCAAGCTTATGATTGGATGGCTCAACAAACAGCAAGTAAAGGGAGGTTTTCCAATGTAAAAGGAACTAAAGCCAAGCCCAATATGATGACTGGATTTAGCAAATGGGAGAACATGTGAAATTAACTAACTGAGGAGAAAATCTTCAGGAAGGCAACACAGCCTTTATAAGTTAAACCAAAGGTGACAAGATAAAACCTCATGGATGGCCAGCTACAGTTAAGAGGCAATGAGGAAATGAATGAAATGAAAATAATGGGAAATGAAATAAAAGTAAAGCTGTTTTGGAGGTTGTAGTGTAGGTGTGAGGCAATAGGATTTGAGTGTACAAGGGCGTAATGGATGAGATAGGAAGGGATTACATGTGAAGAGAATTCAAATGTGAAGGTGTATTTTACGCCAGGTAACAGACTAGTATATTTGAAAACTATACAGTTGATGTGGCTATCTAGGCATGGGTGTAAACTAGTGTGAGTGCATGACCAAAAATGGAATTCCAAGGGTCAATGATACCCAGGGTAGAAGAGCCAAGCTCAAATGGATGGTTGACCAGTATAGAGTTCACTGCAAGATTTGAAATTATATACTGATTCAGTTTCTGAGATTGGAAGGTTGTTATGCAAGCCAGAGGTGGTAAGCAGAAGGCACCATTGATGTTGTGCTTTGTTTGTGTCACACTTATGGACTGGGGTAGATGGTACAGAGAAAAAGAATATGTTGAAGTAGAGAAGAAAATAAAGCTCAACTTTGAATTGTGACAGTTGCCCAGGTAGAAATCTGCAAGCTCCAACAAGCCTTCAGATTATTTTCCCATTGATCTCAACAGTCATTTTACCTACTGTATACCCTTTAGTTAATACTGTACTTCATTACTTCAAATTAAGACTGTAATTTAAATATGTTTTCATCATCATGATCTTGTTGTTGCAAAAACTTTGTTTTCCAAAATGAGAGATGTGTCCCTATTGCTGTCTTTCAGGGTCTCCAAGGCAAGTGAAAGCAGTGCCCTCTTTGGAAAGTGGCTTGTACATTTCCATTAAATAGCAAACTGGTGGTTGATACCCCAGTGGCATCCATGAGTGAAGTCCAAAGTCAAAGATCTTCCCTTTGAGTTGATTATCATATTCCTTCAGTGCAGGAGATCAAATTCTTGGGAGTATGGAACCCAGGTGAGTAAGGCTTGGGAATCACTTAAATGGAAAGATGACAACTAATATAATGTAAAAATTGCTTTTTGTAGTATTGCTAAGGTTCCAAAGGTATACCACTAATATTCCACCACCACCACTGTATTTTGGGCGGTTGGCCCAATTCCAGGCAAGCCAGATGAATGCTGAGGCTCAGAGGGAGGTGCAAGGTGAGGAACAAGTTGAGGAAAGGGAAGAACAAGTAGAAACGTAAAGAGTAAATGGAACAGGACTGGAAGAAGGAAATGGAGCAGGACAGGAGGAGAGTGTTGGAGTGGAAGGAGATTTGATGGAAGGAAATGGCATGGAAGGCCAAGGTTAGAGGAACCAAATTCAAGCCGTGAAGCCAATCAAGACCCATGCAAGGCAATTGACTGGCAATTTTGGAGAGGGTTTGTTGCAAGGTCAGAGGAAGAGAGCTTATGAGGAAATCTTGGAGTAAGGTGGGTGGAATGCCCGGCCAAAGAGGGCTTGGAATGCAAAATGCAAAGAGATTTTTGAGAAACATTTGGTTGCACAAGTCCTTGTGTTGCAACAAACGTTGAATTTAATAAATGATGAAGTGTTGAGATTGTAATACCTGTTGAGGGAAAAAGAAAAATTATAAAAAAGTTATAATATTACCAAATGAAAGAAGAGATGATTTGAACCATGATAGAAAACAGAATCATCTAAATATGTTTAGTAATAAAGGATTTCTTTAAGAAACAATTTCTAACCAAAATTACTGGACATGTAACAGAATTCAATTATTACATTGAAAATGTAATAACTAGTATTAAATAACATGCAAGAATTTGGACTAGAGTATCTCAGAATTACTTTTAACTACTTTTGAAAACAATTCAATATAAAAAGTACTAAATAACATTTTGTCATAACTTTTGCTTTCTTATGAAGAGGATAAAAGCATTCAATTGTTCATTACTTTTCTTATCAATTGTAAATAGTCTCCCTCATTGCTTTGGAACCAGAACTCATCAATATTTAAAGGATCCAGTTCCCAGCCATCCAAGTTGTTCTTCATTCACATTCATCAAAACTCATCAATTTATTGAATCAATCAAAATATTATTAAACTTATCTACCAAGTATGCTCTCTATTGCCAAAAAATTATAAGTAGCACTAGCACCCGGTTGGTTTAATTATCTTGCCTTGATTTGTCTTTATTGGCCATTTTTTTTGTAATTGTTTTGATTTGGCCATATTAGGCTGTCTTATTCAAAAATAATTACTGTTGCTTGTTTACTAAGTGCCATATTTATTTTTTTTGTCTTTGTGGTGGTTATTTATAGAATCGGAGGCAAGTAGGCTCAGAACTGGAAATTTGACTTGGAGCGGCTCAGCAGTGGTTGAAAGTCCGCAGAAAAATAGGCTCAGAGAAGCGTGTTGGCGAACTGTCCATTCCAGAGTGCATTAGCTAAGGGCTCAGCATTGGTGTGGTGCCCACTTTTTGCAGGCACAATGACAAGAATGGGCCAGAGTTTTTTCCTTTTTCGGAAATCCAGCATGGCTGAACATAACTTTCCATCTGCAGCTGTGGGTTTACTAATGTGGAAGCAAGTGATCAAAGATAAGTATTACCAATTAGGCCAATTATGGGATATGCACTGAGGTTACAGAGCTGTGGGGCAATGAATGCTAAAGTTGAGGGGGCGGCATGCGGGTTGTTGGGGATTTTTAGTTATGCTGCATGCAGGATTGGGAGTGACCCACTAGCAAAGATCAACAAGGATCTGTTGTTAGTAATGCATTGGAGCAACTCAACTGTTAAGGGGAATTGGCAACAGGATCATAAAATATACTGAAAATCATTGGATTGGGTAAGGGTCAGACTATTAGTAAGGAGGATCAGTATAGAACACACAGAGGCGGTGGGAAAAGGAGGCTTTCATTAGCAGTTTACATTCCTTTTTGGATGAGCTAAGGAGGGTAAGTGCGGAATGCACAGAGACAATAGGGTTCTTTAATTTGTGGTTTGCATCATTTTGTTATTTGTTGCATATATAAGGAAGCTTTTTGTTTATTGGAGAAGGGGGGGGACATGATTGGATTATTGGAGTATAGGAAAAGGGGAAAAAAAATTTCACAGCAAATTATAGCTAGATTCTTTTCTTCTGTTACTTTGGATTTTAATTAAAAGCAATAGTTCTCAGAGGTCATATTTAGGGAAATAGTACAAGTGCGGAGCTGGTCCGGGAGTCTGTCTTTTTTATTTAATATTATTTCATTGCAAGTTAGCTTTAGTGGTTTCCAGCTTGGGTGCAGAAGTGGAGTTTAATTGGGAACTACGGAGGTACAGGAGTGTGAATCAAGGGCTAGTGGGCTTTCCAGAACTTTGAGTGAGATTTTTGCGGAGAATTTTTTATTTTTGCAGAGAATTTTACCAAACACACAATCTCTTTCCACATCCTATTTTTGGTGATTTATTGCCATATTTTGTCTTATTAGACATCTTGCTTGTTGTTTTCTTGTTGGATAATTTCCACATTTGCACTCTTCTCAATTTGGCCATATTGTTGTCTTACTTGGTTTTGATTTGGTTGCATTTATGGTCTTACTTGTCTTGGCAGCTCTCCCCTTTGCATTTGGGCATAGGCCCTCTTAATTGTTTTTTTTCTTGGTGGCCTTGTTTATGCATTTGGTCTTGCTTGGCCCTCTTACTTTTTTTGTTCTTGGTGGCCTTTTTGGCTGCATTTAATCTTGATTGATTTTCTTATTTGTCTTGCTATTGTCTTAATTGTCTTTTCTTGGTGGCCCTTTGTGACATACTTTGTTTTGAATTGCTTTTATTGCTCAGATTGCTTGTATTGCCTGCATTGCTTGTATTGCCTGCATTTCTTGTATTGCTTTTACCTACAACTCATAGATACTTGTTTGTTTTGGAATTATCTTGGTTTTGATTTTTTCTTGTTCTCAATTTGTGCTGCTTTTCCCTAATCATCTTGCCAATATTGTTGGATTGCCCACATCACTTTTTGGATTGAATTTGTCACATTGCTTGTTGCAGCTTTTGTCATGCAAATTTGTGCACATTTCTGGTTTTCCTCAACACATGGATAAAACCCAACTCAGAAGCAGATCACTCCTAACAGAGGAGAATTATTTTACATGGACTACCATGATGGAGTCCAAACTTGATGTCATTGTAGCCTTGGATCTCATACTTGGAACTGAAACTAGTAGACCTGATATCAAGGATCAATTGAAAAAAATTCATACAGTCTTAAAGGTAGAAATTTGAATGAAGCAAACCTTGCTTATTTATCCAATACACTTGATCCATCACTTAAGAGGAATGGTCAAGAAATTTGGAAGCTCTTACAAGAGAAGTATATGGAAGATGACATTGCCAGTCAAAAATTAGAATTTTCTAAGTTTAGTAAAATTGAATTTCAAGAAAAAATCCAAATTACCTAGAGAATTAGAATCCTTTTTTAGGATTATATCTCATCAAAATGAAATCAATTCAATTGATTATGTGTTGAAGAAGCTTGAAAAAGATCATGTTCAATCTTAAATCTCATCTGAAAATGAAAAACCAGAAGCATTATTTCTAAATAAAAACAGAAATAAGATTTGCAATTATTGCAAAGGAAGGAATCATGTTGAAGCATACTGTTGGAAAAAGTATCTAGAAAAACATCCCAAGACATGTTTCCCCAATGTGGACAGTGAAAAATCTTCAGAAAAACTATATGAAGAAGTTAATGCTCTTTAGAACAGAAACAGTAAAGATTTAAAGTTTCTTTGCACTAAAAGATTAAGGGGGGGTGTTGAGATTGTAATCCCTGTTGGGGGGAAAATACACATTATAAAAAATTGATATTATTACCAAGTGAAATAAGAGATGATTTGAACCATTATAGAAAAAAGAATCAAGTAAATATGTTGAGTAATGAAGGATTTATTCAAGAAATAATTTCTAACAAAAATTACTGGACATGTAACAGAATTCAATTATTCAGTTGACTGAAGTTGGAAAGTGTTTGTCTAATAAAACCAGATAGATTTCAATCATCAATAAGCAAAAAGAAACAGAAAGATGAAGGAAGAACAGAGAATGAAATGATAAAGAAAGACAGCTATGAACCTAATAAAACCAGGTTACAAGGGAGGTCAGACAACACATATGGGAAGAATGAATGAATAAGGATAAAAATGATGAGAGTTATTGATCTATCTTGAGGTCTGGAACAGGGATGACGGGATTGCTATGGATGGTTGATGAAGATTAGAAGTTGGAGTGGCTTGTCTTGAAGTAGGGCTGGAGGTTTTGTCAGATTGTTGAGTTGGAAATAATGAGAGTGAAATGAGCAGCATACTGATCCTAGTCCCCTGAGTGCCGGTGGTGCAATCTCATGGTTGCACGAGGAAAAGAGGCACCCAGGATCTAGGATCAGTGAGCAAGATAAGTTTGGGGCTGGTCTTGGAGTTGGAGTTTCCACACTCAAGCAACTTTTCAGGTCGCGCGGGTGCTGAATCAAGTGTGAGGTTGAGTAGCCAGTAGTGCGCAGCTTCTGAGATTGAGTTGACACAAAATAAGGAAGAAGAACAAGTAGAAAGAAATAATAAGAAGAGATCAAGACCAAGACACAACACATAACATTAGAGAAAACAAAAGATAAGTAAACAGCACTTTCTCAGCATTATCAGAAATCCAACATTCCAACATCCTCCCTTTCTGAGAATTTGATCAGAAAAAACCTAGATTTGATAGAGAGGTGAGTAATTTGATTCTGCTGAGAGGTTTGGTGGGGAAATCGGCCAGATTTGCTTGCAAAAACACTTTTTTTCTGGTGATGTTTCCTTTTTCAATCTCTTCCCTGATGTAGTGGAATTGGAGTTCCATCTGTTTGGAGTGAAAAACAGAGTGATTTGCCTGATTCAGAGCCAATTTGATGGCACCCTTGTTATCTTCAAAGAGAATTGACAGTTTTGATGCGCTTTTGGGGAAGACTTGATGTCTTAGAGAGTTTAGCCACAAAATTTCCTTCACAGCATCAGCCATTGCTTTATATTCAGCCTTTGTTGTAGACAGAGACAACGTTGGTTGGCGTCTAGATTTCCAGTTAACCAGATTTCCCATCCATCTGATGGAGATCCCTGAAACCAATCTCCTTGTACTTGGAAAGGTTGCCCAATTGGCGTCAGCAAATGCCGAAAGGGTCTGATTGTCTTGCTTGAGGAAGTTTAGCCCCCAGATGGAGGTATGTTTGAGGTAGTTGAGGGTCTTTAGTGCAGCATTGAAGTGGTGGTGAGCCGGTTTATTCAGGAATTGTGCAAGGTAGTTCACACAGAATGTGATGTCCAGACGAGTGCAGCAGCTCAAGTGATTTAACTCCCCTATGATTTTTTTGTAGTTTCAATTCAATTTCTCAAATTTGTTGTGTTATTCATCAGTTGCTGGTAGCAATTTGCCACTGGGTTGGAAAGGGGTGGAATGCGTTTTGAACAACGGGAGATCATAGATGGAGACTGGGTGTTGGATATAGGTGCCTTGATGTAATTTGATACCTGTTGAGGTGACTTCTACATTCATCCCTAACAGTAACAAAGCTTGACCAAGATCCTTGATAGTGAATCAAGGTCCAAGAGAATTGATAAATTCTTCTGGTCTTCTGCTTAAAATAGCTATGTCATCAACGTGGACATAGAGCCATGTGTCTTTGTTCCACAAAACACATTGATCAGCATTGCATTGTTTGAATCCGGAAGTAAGAAGCCAATTGGTCAGAGTAGTGTACCAGGCAAAAGGGGCCTGCTTGAGTCCATAGAGGGCCTTTATCAGCCTGAGCGTTTTACCAGGAGAGATGTGAATATTTGGAGTTGGTTTGATGTAAATGTTTTCTTTGATGGGTGCATTTAAGAATGCAGATTTGAAGTCAACTTGGTGAAATTTTAAGCCTTGAGACGCCACGAAGGAGATGAGAAACCTTAATGAAGCCTTGTCACCAGTGGGTGAAAAAGTGTTGTGATAGTCACGGCCCCATGGTTGGTGGAAGCCCTGAGCACAAAGCCTAGCTTTGAACTCAGTGATGCAATTCCTGGAGTCCCGTTTAGTTTTGAAAACCCAAACGCAGTTAATGGGTACTGATTCAGGGGTCAGATCAACATCTTTCCACATGAAATATGATATAAGATTGAGTTCCTCAACACGCATTGCTTCTATCCACTTGTTGCGATATTTTGAGGCCAAGGCTTCTTTGAGATTGACCGGATCCTTGTATTCTGAGTGGCAGATGAGATACACTTGTATACAACCAATGGAGGAGTCATTAAGACAAGGAGTTGGAAGAATATTGTTGGGAGTTACTTGATCATAAGAATGAACGGCCAGTGTTGGAGAGGGGCTGATGGATGTGTTAGAGGAGTCAGGATTGGAGTGATCGGAGGGAGAGGAGGAGGTGTCAGCTGCAGCTTTATCAGGGATGGAAAGGAAAGCAGGCCCGGAGTTGATATCATGAGACACAGAAGGTGGTAAGGAAATGGAAGGAAAGATGGTTTTGCAGAAAACAACATTTGCTGATATATATATTTTTAAGGTGATAGGATCTAAGCATCTGTACGACAAAAAGTTGTTTACATACCCCAGCAATATGCATTTCTTGCTAGTGGGAGCTAGTTTTGATTCACAAAGTTGTTTAGGAATTAAGGAGTAGCCAAGACATCTGAATGGTTTGAGGAAATTAAAGTTGAAGTCTTTATTGAACCAGAGTTTGTAGGGAATATTGTTTGATTGTGTACAAGATGGAAAGAGATTAAGGAGATGAGTGGCTGTATTAAAGGCCTCATCCCAGTAGGTGAGCGGCAAGCAACTTTGAGATAGTAAGAATTGAGCTTTCTGGAGAATAGAGCGGTTTGTTTGCTTGGCCAGACCATTCTGTTGAGGTGTATAGGCAGGGGCATAGTTCTGAACTATACCTCAAGATTAGCAGTTTTCCTTAAGTGTGTTGGAAGTGAATTCCCCTCCGTTGTCAGAGATTAGGGTTTTCACTTTCTTCATCTTTTGCCTTTTGGCTGTGGCGATGAAGTTGGTCAGTGCCTTCTCAGCCTTGTTTTTCAACTTGAGAAAGGATACGGCCTTGAATCCGGTGTGTTGATCTGTGATTGACAGAAAGTAAAAGTTGCCAGAGAAGGATTCAACATAAAAAGGGCCCACTAGGTCAAAATGTATAGCTTCTAGTGGGTATTTCACAGCCTTGAAGTGGTGGTTCAATGGGGTGGCTGTACCCTTGCAAGTTTTGCATATTTTGCACATGGCCTCAGTGTCCTTGTTGGGAAGCTTTAAAATCTTGAGAATAGACGGATTGGGGTGCCCCAGCCAATGGTGCCAATCAATTTTGTTGGAATTGGTTTTCAAGAACATGCTGGGGTCCTCCTTGGGTGACATGAATTTTAATCCACATAATTTGGTCAGTTTGTTGTGAGTGCTACCTATGAAGGAGAAATTATCCAGAGTTATCTCAATTCCTGAGAAACCAACCTTATCAAGCACTGCCTTCATTGACTTCAGCTGTGTGAGGGATATCAATGAACAATTGAGATATGGGATTAGAAGCACATTTTCCAGGGTCATTGTCTTTCCATCATGATTCTTGACTATTGTACTGCCAATGTGAGTGGCTTAGAGACCAGTATTGGGAGCACCAGTGCCGACTTTGACAACAATGGGTTTGGGATCATGGAGGTACTGCAGATCATTGAGAATATGGTGGCTTGATCCTGAGTCTAGAACAGGTAATTTTTTGGATTCTTTGGAGAAGGGATTTGTGAGGTAAAGTTGAGCATTGAAATGCAGCTTGGCGGCTTCAGGTCCAGGAAGTTGATCCTTGTATTTTTGATTGGATGAATTGAGGTTTAAGGCTGGCTTGGAGGAGCTGTTATCAGGGTGGAGGTGCGGGTGAAGAAACCAGAACTTGCTTTCAGGGTGATCAGACAATGGATTGTGATGACCCTTTGAGCATGGATGTTTGGGTTGAGGACAGGATTTTCATTTAAAGCCCTTTTTGACAAGAGCCGTTGGTTTGGAAGCTTCTTGGTTAATATCCTCTGGGTTCTTACTTTGAGAATTTTCAAGATGGATGACTTCCCTCAGCTTGTTTAAGAAATTGGTTGGATTTTGTAGGCGCTCATCATTCAAGAGTATTGTATCAACAATGTGGTAAAAGTTGCTTGGGAGTTTTGCCAATATTGTGTAGCTTAGGATGGCGGGTGGAACCTTGAGCTTGACAACCAATAATTCATTCATTGTTTTTTGTAATTCTTGGATGTATACTGAATGATCACCTTTGTATTGAGATTGGAGGAAGTTGAGCCAGATATGGCCTTGATTGTTGGTGGATTTGGATGCATATTGTTCCAGAAGACTGTTCCAGATTGCGTGAGGATCAGCTTTGTTTTCTTTGTTCATGACAGCATTGAATGCCGTGTCCCCTAAGTGTTGAATGATGACATTGGCAGCTTCAAAAAGCTTCTTTTTCTGAGGTGCATTGAGAGGAGAGGGTGGTGGTTCAAGGAAATAATTGAGAATACCTTTGCATTGTAAGTAGCTTCAAACTTGGAGGCTCCATGAAGGAAATTTCTCATTTGTGAGAAGGGGAATGTTTAATTTGGTTGAACTCAAGGCTTCTTTGTTGTCCAACATGATTATTGTAACCTGGTTGGTACTGTAAATCTGAAGTTGGAAAGTGTTTGGCTAATAAAACCAGATAGATTTCAATCATCAATAAGAAAAAAGAAACAGAAAGATGAAGGAAGAACAGAGAATGAAATGATAAAGAAAGACAGCTATGAACCTAATAAAACCAGGTTACAAGGGAGGTCAGACAACACATATGGGAAGAATGAATGAATAAGTATAAAACTGATGAGAGGTATTGATCTATCTTGAGGTCTGGCGCAGGGCTGACGGGATCTCTATGGATGGTTGATGAAGATTAGAAGTTGGAGTGGCTTGTCTTGAAGTAGGGCTGGAGGTTTGGTCAGATTGTTGAGTTGGAAATAATGAGAGTGAAATGAGCAGCGTACCTGATCCTAGTTCCCTGAGTGCCAGTGGTGCAATCTCATGGTTGCGCGAGGAAAAGAGGCACCCGGGATCTAGGATCAGTGAGCAAGATAAGTTTGGGGCTGGTCTTGGAGTTGGAGTTTCCACACTCAAGCAACTTTTCAGGTCGCGCGGGTGCTGAATCAAGTGTGAGGTTGAGTAGCCAGTAGTGCGCAGCTTCTGAGATTGAGTTGACACAATAGAAGGAAGAAGAACAAGTAGAAAGAAATAATAAGAAGAGATCAAGACCAAGACACAACACATAACATTAGAGACAATAAAAGATAAGTAAAAAGAACTTTCTCAGCATTATCAGAAATCCAACATTCCAACATTGACAATGTAATAATTAGTATTGCATAACATGCAAGAATTTTTACTAGAGTAGCTCAGCATTAATTTTAACTACTTTTAAAAACAGTTCAATATAAAAAGTACTAGATAACATTTTTTCATAAATTTTTCTTTCTTATGAAGAGGATAAAAGCATTTAATTGTTCATTAATTTTATTATTAATTGTAAATAGTCTCCCACCTGACTTTGGAACCGGATCTCATCAATATTTAAAGGATCCAGTTCACAGCAATCCAATTTGTTCTTCATCTATATTCATTCATTCAAATTCATCAAAACTCATCCATTTATCAAATCAATCAAAATATTATTAAACTTATCTACCAACTATCATTGCTATTGCCAATATGAAGATCTAGATGAATTTAAGTCAATGGTAGCGGATTTGACCAAGAATTGGGAAGAGGCAGAACAAGACATAAAGGAAAAATTGGAATTTATGTATTTTTATTTTTTTTATTGTCATTATAATTATCTTTTTATTTTTTTGGGTTGCAAAGGATAGAATTTTTGCTTGAAATAAATAAATGTAGCAAATAAAAGATTGAAAAAAAGAAACTAATTTTAAGAAAATGAAAAGGGGATAGGATAGGATGGAATGAAAAATGTGATGGGATTGATGAGATGGAACGGAATGGAAATGTGAAATGGTATTGGAAGGGATGGAATCAAGATTGGCAAGGTTTTCAAGGGTCCTTTTCATGGAAGTCTCAAACCAAATTGGGAGATTTTCCAAGTTTATGGGCTGGTTCCCACCGCTGAGATCTTTGTCATACTGGAAGCCAGTCCAGTCCATTCAACAAGGTATTGAAGTTTTCCTTTGCATAGCCTGGAATAGAGAATACAGCTTACTTCACACTCCAGATGATCTTGGAAATTGACTGTTTCCGGAGGGGGATGAGTCCTTCCCAGGTATAGGACTCAAACTGGCTCTAGGAGATTCACATGAAATACTGAGTGGATACCTTTCCACTTTTCAGGCAGGGTAAGTTTAAAAGCATTGAGAGAGATGACTGATTTGACTTTGATGGGGCCAAGCTTTCTTTCAGAGAGTTTTTGGGTTTGGCAAGTACTGAAAATATTTCAAGCATTGAGCCATACCTGATCTCCTACTGAAAAGGTTGGAGCCATAGTGCAAAGTCTGTCTGCTTTCTCCTTTTAGCACTGGTTTGCCACTTTGAGGTTGGTTTGAGGTTGCAATTGAAGAGATTGAACAAATTGAGTTAATTGGCAGCAGGTTGAGAAGGTGCTACATCAATGGATGCAAAACTTGGATTTCTACCATAAAGATTCTGGAAGGTTGACTGTTTGGTGGAGGAATGATTGGAGTTGTTTTAGGCAAACTCAGCTAATGGTAGCTATTGGGACCAGTCTCCCTGTTGGTAGAAAAAATAAATTTGAAGATACTGTTCAATAATTTGATTAACTTGCTTGGTTTGAACATCTGTTTTGGGGTGGTAAGCAGTTGATAAAGTGCAAGTGATCTTCATATGTTGGCATAGCAAGTTCCAGAATATAGAGACAAACAAGGATCCACAATAACTAAATATATTATCAGGGAGACCATGTTTCAAAAATAAAAATTCTATGAATAAATTAGCTAAGCCTTCCAATGAGGTGGTCAAATTACTGCAAATAAATAAATCCATCTTCTAGAAGCAATATACTACTAGTAAAATAGGATCATAACCACTAGAAATAGGTAATTGCAACATGAAATCCATAGACAATGAGTGCTATGAAATAGGCAGGATTTAAAGTGGCTGGTGCAACCTATACTTCTGGTGTTTCAAGGACTTGTTACAATTGAAATCATAGCACAGGCTAACCTAGTATTTTACTTCCTTGGCCATACCAGGCCAATAGAAGTCTTGTGCAATCAATTGGTAGGTTTTATTCTACCCATGATGACCAGAAAGCAGAGATTCATACCAAGAATAGAAGATATCTAACTTAATGCAAGAATTATCAGGTACTACTATGAGGTCTTCATAAAATAAGTAAGGATTTTCATCAATACTATAGTAACTATCTAATAATTTTGCACTATTTCAAATTTCATTACACTTGGGGTTGTTGAGTTGAGATTGTGAAATTTTGGAAGCTGTGTCTCAAAGGTTGGTGATGATCAAACTGAGTTAGGAAGAATGATGAGGGAAGAGTTTCCTAATGTTTTAAGGGTTTTTATCAGCAAAGGTGCCCCCCTGAGTAAACATTGTTCCAATATGATAAAGCATCAGGTATTAACGCTTGTTTCCCAGGGAAGTACGTGATTGTAAAGTTGAACCTGGAGAGGTATTTGGCTCATTGTTCCCAGTGCTTGTAAGGACTTTTGAGCTCATGAAATATTTAAGAGAATTTTGATCAGGTAAAACCTCAAAGGGTTCCATAAGACTCAAAAGGTATGAACACCATTTCTTCAAGAAATAAAAAATTGCAAGAAGTTACTTGTCATGAATATTGTAGTTAAGCTCTGCAGCAGGCATTTTGCAAGAACCAAAGGCTATGGGATGAAAGAGAGAGGAAGAGGAGGAAAACTGAAAGATTACTCCTGCAATTGCATAGTTTCTTGTATCTGTTTCCACAATAGTGCAAGCTAGCTCATTAAGGTGAGTGGGTATTGGAGCATTTGTGAAGGTTTCTTTAAAGCTTTGAACTCCAAAGAAGATTGTTCAGTAAAAAAAAATTAGTTTCTTTTTGAATAAGTTTAGTAAGATTCACAGTTTTCTTGGCGTAATGCTTAATAAACCTCCTGTAAAAATTACTGAAACCAAGGAAAACTTGAAGGGATTTGATTGAAGGCGGGGGGGCCAGTCCAATATGTGATGACTCTTGGCTGGGTCCATCAACAGTCCTTGCTGGGAGACTATGACACCTAAAAAATGAAGAGAATGGGTATGAAATTTGCACTTAGAGGCTTTTGCAAACAGGTTATTCTTTAAAAGTTGCTGCAACACCTCTTGCACATGTGCAATGTGATACTGCAAAGTTCTAGAGTAGACCAGTATATTATCAAGATATAACATGAGGTATTTCTCTACAAGGTCAGAAAAATATCATTCACAAAAGGTTGAAAAGTGGAAGGAGCATTGCAGAGGCCAAAGGGCATGATGGTATACTCATAAATTTCAAACCGTGTTCTCATTGCAGTCAAATAATCATGACCTTTTTCAATGCAAATCAGGTTATAGGCACCTCAAAGGTCTGAATTCAATAAATAAGCAGCTCCATGGAAGAGATTGAGGAGTTGTGACATAAGGGGTACTGGGTAGGCATTCTTCTGGGTTACCTGGTTCAGTTTTCTTCAGCCAACACAAAGGAAAAGGCTTCCATCTTTCTTTGTAACAAATAGGCAGGGCAAGCTGGTAGTTGAATTGCTTGGTTGAAGAAATCCTTTTGATACATTTTCTGCAATTTATTCTTGAAGCATGGTTGATTCTTGCTTCAAGAGAGAGTAGACTGGACTGGGTGCTGGAGGTGGGCCAGTAAGTTTGATACTGTTATCATAAGAATTGGAAGGAGGAAGTTTGTCTGATTTTAAAGCTAAGTAAACATTGGTGAAGTCATGATAAACCAAAGGTAAGGACTCTTGAATGATTTCTAAATCTTCAATGTTTTCATCTTTGAGGACTGGGTTTGATGTGCTTGCAAAATGTGAGAGGATTAAGGAGCTCAAAATACACAGTTTTTTAGGCGCCTGTTTCTCTTCCAAGAAACAAGGAAGAGGTAATTTGGATAAATAAGCAATAACTCTTAAATCTGAAGAGGGGACTTGCGGATGGAGGTCATGATATTTACAGACTCGTGGCAGAAAGTTGTCATACAACTCAATGAAAGTGTCAGGTTGGCTATTTAATTACTTCTTGACAGAAAGTTTAGCATCCTGGAATTGCAAGGTTTGAAGTTTCATTAATTCTTCCTGCCAATTCAAATTTGGATTCCAGTAAACCAGGGAGTCATGGCCTAGAATGGTGTTTTCCACTCCAGAGATATCCAAGAAAAATAAATCCCATTTGAAGCTGGGGAAATTGGAAAATTCAAAGGTCCATTTTGCCTTTTGGAAAACCAATGAGATGGCTCAGTTGCACTACTTACTAAATAGATGGGAAACTTATCTATCTTGGAATGTGTAAGATTTTTGGAAGTGGAAAAAGATGAACTTATAAAAGAAAAGTTAGTGCTGGAATCAAGTAAGACACAATAAGGGGTATTTTCCAAATGGAATAGGAAAAATCTTGAATTTGGAGCACCAAGTGACTTGCAAGTGCAAAGATTGACTTGATGTAGTTTAGATAATGTGTAGTTTTCCTTGCAAGTATCAGAAAAACTACAAGCTAATTTTTTTACTGCTTAGCTGCTTCATGCCTTAGCCACTTCACACAACTATTTAAATCATGTTTTCCTCCAAAATAAAGACACAACCCTTTTTTTTCCCTCATTAACCATTCCTCATCCTGGAGCACCCCAGTTTCCTTATCCAGGAATTTTGGAGTTTTGGAAATGTTTTTCCCTTTTGGGTTGGAGTTCAAGGTTGGATTTGGTTTGGAGTATTTTGGATACTTCAAATGTTGCTTTTTAGATTTTTCTGCCTTCAGATTGAAGTTTGAAAATCCATGGTTGTTTTGCCAAGAGCAGTTCTTCTCATGATAGCCATTATCAAGCTCAATCACCCAGTTGATTAACTGCTGAAGAGAGGTTGTCTTATGTCCCCCAAATACAATTTGTTTGATGAGGCGTGCTGGTAAAAATTTTTGAAAATGAAATAAAAGGGCTGCCTTGTTCCATTGGATGTAAGACTGCAAGGTTTGGAAATGGGAGATATAAATGGAAGCTCTCCTATTTTATTTCATGACTAGATTATTAAGTTTGTATTTGGCGTTTTGCACTTTTTTGGGGTTGCCAAACAGGGTGAAAAATTGTTGCTCAACCTTGTCCCAATTGTTGAGAATAAATGGGGGACTTGTATTGGATAATAGTTTGAGGTACGGTTCAAACCACTTCAAGGCTCTTCTCCTTAGCCAGGAAGATGCATACATGAATTTATGTTGGTAGGAAGGAAAATTGTTGGGATTGTTTGAAAAGATGATTTTTCAAGACTTTAGGTAGCATCTAAGCTTATGGGAGTGCTCTCCTGTTACGTGATCAGGTTTCTTCATTCCCAGAGTATGGAAACTAAGACCACTTGGACAAGATTGCAAGGAATTTTGATTGAGAGCCTGGATCAGGGTTGAGAGCAAGGTTGAAGCTTTGGTCTTGGGAGCACTAGTCCAAGCCCCTTCCTACCACAAGTTGAAGTTTCATTGGAGGAATGTTTGGAATATTTGATTTCTTCAGGAGGGTCCACCAAAGCTTCCTGTTGAGGAGCAAGGGGATCTTCAAAAGTTTCAATCAAAGGATATTGGGAAGAAGGAACAGGATCTAAAGTTTGTTGGGCCCGTGAAGTACTGGATCTCTCTTCCCAATGGATATCATCATTGTAAGGGTTGATGGAAGCATTCCCAGTTGAGCGAGTGCGTGAAATTGTAAAATAAAAGTAAATTATAGGTTGGAAAACTAAAATAGAGGAGCTGATTTAGTTAATTTACTGTCACACAACCACCCAATGTACTATAGGGAAATATTAGATGATTTTTAGCGCCAAGGGAGAGGCCAAATGCAAGGGCAAAGTGCAAGGTAGCAAGGCTAACTGCGGAGTGCAAAATTATTATTGGATGGCTCAAAAAACAGCAAGGAAAGGGATTTTCCAATGTAAAAGCTCCTAAAGCCAAGCCCAATATGATGACTGGATTTAGAAAATGCAAGAACTTACAAAATTAACTAAATGAGGAGAAAATCTTCAGGCAGGTAACACAGCATTTATAAGGTAATCCAAAGTTCACTAGATAAAACCTGATGGATGGCCATCTACACTTAAGAGGAAATGAGGCAATGAGGAAATGAATGACATGAAAGGAATAAGAAATGAAATGGAAGTACAGTTGTTGTGGAAAGAAATTGTGTGTTTGGTAAAATTCCCCACAACAATCCCACTCCAAGTTCCAGAAAGCCCACTAGGCTTGAGTTAAAATCCTGTACCTCTGCAAATTGAATAAAATCCACTCCAGAAGGAAAGTTTCCATGGCCCACAGCGGTTGAGAATTGAGCCCAACTTCCTTCTCCACTATCCACAAAACTACTCTGCACTAAGTCAGACACTCCTTAAGCTAACATGCAATGAAGTAATAGTAATAAAAAAGACAGACTCCCAGACAAGCTCTGCACTTGAACTTTTCCTATTAGAGTCTCCAAGTTACTTAAGCAAGCTAACACTCTTGAAAGCAGAATGATACTATACACCTTAATACATTAATTTGATTGTTTTATACACAAATATTGGTACTTTTATTCATACAATGATACCATGATACAATACCCCCCATTTCTGCTCCAGGTAATTTTCCCCTTTTATATAAAACTCAAAGCACTACTACAAAAAGCAAGAAAACAAAAAAAGAAAAAATTTTACTTATAACTGTCTCTGTGCATTCCACATTAATCCTTATCACCATTAGTATGATCCCCTAGCTGATAAATTTGTTTACAACAGGTTTGGCAATTATGTTTCCCAATCTCCCTATCAGTTGAGTCGTGCCAATGCATTACTAACAGCAGATCCCCGTTGCTCTTCCTTAGCAGGTCTCTCCCAATTGGGTATGAAACCTAACAGATTGCCAGCAAGCTGCATGCCACCTCCTCAGCTTTAGTGTTGATTATCCCACAACCCCGCAACCTCAATGCATACCCCTCAGGCCTTGGTCTTCTAATACATAGCTTGGATCACTTGCTTCCGCACTTGTAAATACATAGTTGCAGAGGGGAAGTTGTGTTTGACATGTCCATTGTTGGTAAAAGGCAAAAATCAGGCCCATCATTGCTATTGTGCTGTGGAAACATGCGCCACACCAATTCTGAGCCTTGAACTTTCTGCTCCGGATTAGACAGTCCGCCACCACACTTTTCCAAGCCTGTTTTTCTGCTGACTTCCACCCACTGCTGAGCCTACTTGCCTCTGTTTTTATAAATAACAACCACATTGTTTCAGAGGTTGTAGTGTGGGTGCAAGAAAATAGAATCTGAGTGTACAAGGGCATAATGGATGAGATAGGAAGGGATGACATATGAAGACAATGCAAATGTAAAGGTGTATATTATGCAGGGTAAGAGACTAGTCTATTTTCAAACTATAAAGTTGATGCGGCAATCTAGGCATGGGTGCAAACTTGTGTGAGTGCATGACCAAGAATGGAAGTCAAAGGGTTGATGATACCCAGGGTAGAAGAGCAAAGCTTGAATGGATATTCAAATGCTATTAGAGTTAACTGCAAGATTTACAAGTATATACTGAGTCACTTGCCAAGATTGGAAGCTTGTTAAGCAAGCCAGAGGTGGTAAGCAGAAGGAACCATTGATGTTGTGCTTTGTTTGTGTCAAGATTATGGACTGAGGTAGATGGTACTGAGGAAAAGGATATTTCAAAGTGGAGAAGACAATGACCCTTAACTTTGAAGCATGAAAGAAGCCTAAGAAGGTTGAATGAATCACAGGACCCATTGGTAATGTGTAAATTGACACGGAAATTATCCTATGCATAGAGGGGTGAGCCTGGTCAAAGAAAGTAGAGACTGAAAAATATGAAGTAGTGCTATTGATTGGGAGGTACAGGAGCAGGTGAAGTTGGGCTTGAGCTTAGAGTGGGGCTCACAAGAGGTTTCATTGGTTTAGTTGAAGGAGTCTCAAAACCATGTTATGACAGCGCCCCCCCCTCCCCCCAGAAAGAGAAGGGGAAGATCCTGATTCCTAGAAAAAATAGGTGCATTACTTGATAATTGGCTTCTGTGGTAGGGCTTCCTGATTTTAAAATGGGAGGCTTTGAATCAAGGTTGAAAAGCTTAAAGCAGGTGAAGCATTACAGAGGTTTTGGGAATTGAAGTCTGAAAATTGAAATTGCAATTAAGAAGTATGAAGTTGTAGGAATAAATTTTAGAGTGTGGATTCTGAGGCTTGAAGTGTGAATTCTGAAGAATTTTCAGGTTTCAGGTTTAGATTTCAAAAACTCAAGTTTGAATTGGTTTGACTCTTTTCATTCAAAGTTCAACGTTCAAAGTTTCAAGTTGGAAGTTTAAATTTCAAAGTTTGAAGTTCAATTGTTAATGTTAAGTTTGAAATTCAAATTTTGAAGTTTGAAGTTCAAAGTTAAACATTTTTAGTTGAAAATTTGGATGGGAAATGTTAAATTTGCGACCTCCCGCAACCATTTACAACCCAAAATGGGTTGCATGGCGAAATTTACAACCCTTTTGGGTTGCAAACAGCCATTCACGGCCCATTTGAGTTGAGAAAAGCCATTCACAACTCAGATGAGTTTTTGATGGAAGTTCACAACCTAAAATGGGTTGCAAACTGTGCCACGCAACCCATTTTGGGTTGTGAATGGCAAGAATAATAATAATGACAATTTGTTGATTTAATTTATTTATTTATTTTTATTTATTCATTTATTCATTTCATTTTATTTATATATATTTTATTTATATATATTTTATTTATATATATTTTATTTATATATATTTTATTTATATATATTTTATTTATATATATTTTATTTATATATATTTTATTTATATATTTTTTATTTATATATATTTTATTTATATATATTTTATTGATATATATTTTATTTATATATATTTTATTTATATATATTTTATTTATATATTTTTTATTTATATATATTTTATTTATATATATATTTTATTTGTATATACTTTATTTACATATATTTTATTTATATATATTTTATTTATATATATATTATTTATATATATTTTATATATATATATTTTATTTATATTTATATTTTTAATTTAATTTAATTAATTAATTGATTACTTATTTATTTATTTCATTTTATTTATCTATATTTTTTATATATTTATCTTTTCAATTTAATTGATTAATTTATTCTTTATTTGTTTAATTGTTTTTTTATTTTTCTATTAAAATAAACAAAGAAATAAAAGCTAAAAAAAAGTAAAAAAAAAATGTTTAAAATATAGGGCATTATTTTTCTCATGCATCCAATTCTTTATTTCACGCTATTTGTTGTTGTTGCGTGGTTGTGCCCCTTTGATATTTCACACAAAAAAACTTTATTTCCCGCAAGTTTCAAGAATTCATTTTTTACATAATTCTGACTGTGCAGCCCCTGGTAGGGGTTCTTAGACCCCTAAAAAAAATCTTTGGTAATTTTGGGGGCATTAGAACCCCATCAAAAATGCCATCAAAAAATGAAAGAATTTTGTAGAAACAAATTTTTGCGTGGGTTTTTGGATCCTTATTTTGGCTATTTTAATTGTTTTTTTTTTTTTGGTTATTTCAGCTTCCAGGAATTTAAATCAAAATTCAAAGAGCTTTCAAATAATCCCTTCATATTTTTTGGATTTATCCTTTCACCTGAAAGAATTTCTTCAAAAAACACAAAAATTCAAAAAAATTAAATTTCTCTTTGGACATTTGAATCTTTTATTTTTGTTTTTATTTCATTGTTTTTGGTGATTAAATCTATCAAATAGTTAAATCAACAGTTGAATAGAATTTTTTTTTCAGATTTTGTGGATGTATTATTTTACCAGGTAATGTTAAATTCACAGCTCATTCAGCCGTGCACACAGTTTAAAATGGGCCGTGTGGCACGCCACACGGTTTAATTTGGGCCATGTACAACCTCCCACGGCTCATGGAGTTTTGCGGCCCACCCAACCCGGTCCGCCGCCATGTGGACTTCCACATGAATACATTCAAGCCATGTGGAGTTGTACATGGCTCAAAAGTAGTCATGTGTTATTCCACACGGCACTGGACCACAGTCAGCAAAAGAAAAAAAAAGGGGGGGAAAGGAATGAAAGGGTACTAAAACAACCCATAAACTGAATAAACCTTCCAAAAAAAAAAATAAACCAAAAAATCAAAGAATGTTCATTTTTTGGTTAACAAAAAACAAAAAAATAAATAAATAAATCAAAATAAAAAAAAAACTGGTACTATCCAATGGACTAGCCCTAAAGTAAAGAGACCAAAAAAGCACAAGTAACTGGACTAGACCTAAAGTGAAAACACCAATAAAAAAGACAAGTAACTGGACAAGCCCTAAATTAAAAACACCAAAAAAAATACAACTAACTTGAAAAGCCCTACAGTCATTTCAACTTGACTAGCCCTAAAGTAAAAGGGCCCAAAAATTGAAGAAGTCTTTTGAACAGCCCTAAATTAAAAGTGCCCCAAAAAATACAAGTCTTTTGACAAGCACTCAACTAAAAACACCAAAAGAAAACAAGTTCAACTTGTGGTAAGCTGATCCCATCCCAAGTATAACATAAGTTAAGCTTGTGATGGAATCAGCCTAACACAAGTTGAACTGACTTACCACTAAATCTCCTTCAAAAAACTCAATATAATGATTTTAAATCAAAACAACCAACATAATGATGTTCAAAATGTGATAACACTTTATATTAGTAGAACTTTTTAGCTGCATTAGAATTACAATTTATATGAAACCCAATGATGAAATGAAGTCAAAGTCTATAATCCCTATAATCTAGAGTACATTTGCAGTTGATCTTTGAGATGATCAACCCAACCAGAGGCTTTTTTAGAAATCAAGGAATGTGGTTTTGCTACAATGGGCAGGATTGGAATCATTTCTCCCTCAAGTACTAATAGAACCCAGTGGTTATTGTTTACAAAGGAAATGAACATTGGATCTGATTTATAAGTAAAACCATTTTTCATTTGAGTGTATAAGTATCACATGACTCCAATGAAATGAAACATATAGGTTTGGAATATGTGTCTGCTATGATTTGACCCATGTCCAATTTAGTCAGAAATTTTGAGGAGGGAATCTTTTCATTGATGTCTTCAACATCATGTCTTTGTTTAATATTTTCAACCTCCTTTGAACCACCAAGCATCTTAATTTAGCATGCTTTATGTTTTTCTAATTTTTCAATCATTTCCTTCCTAACTTTAAACCAACCATGTTATTCATAACCAAGAGATTTAGCAATGACTCTAAATCCCCAATTCCCATCTCCAATCAAATCCCAAACCTCACCCAAGAACTTATAGAATTTCTTGGGTATTTGATTGAGGTATTTCATGTTTGGTTCCTATCATTAAAACTAAATTGATATTTATTTCTTTAATTGGATCAATGAAATGAATACTCACCAAAGATGAGCTTCTGGTTGAGCTCTGCTGCATGTTCTCTTCCTCTGAAGAGGATTCTTATTCCAAATTAAGTGGTCCTGATTGAATGTCAGTCTCTTCCTCTGAACTATGAAATTCAGATTCAGATTCTTACAACTTTGACTAACAATTCATCATTAGTTAGTAACTAATTTCATTAACCCAAAAAAATGAACATATACCAAAAGAAAAGACTTAAAATCTGTTGTCTTTTCTTGTTTGGAGCCCTTCTAGTTCTTTTTTACCCCTTGAGTTGTTTGTCAAAAAGCTCAAACAGAGATTTTTCTTTCTGCTTATCTGTCAATTTTGGCCTGCCCCTACTTGATTGTAAGAGTTTAGGTTCAAGTCTTGGCTTTGATTGATATTTTTCAATCTTCCAAATGATATAATTAAATAGGAAGCTTTGCTCATGATCTGGAGATTCCAAGATCATTGCATTGAATTTTTCATGTAACTCAGTAATGCTAAGCATTTCATTGACATTGCACTGGAAAAATTAAAAATATCAACCATTAGTGAATTAGGATTCATTAATCAAAAAGCATTAATCACATAGTGATTTGAACAATCCAACTTAAGCCAACTTACTGAACTAGAACTGCAAGGTTCATAGTCCAACCTCCACTGAGGATGAACATCTTCATGTACCATGGATCCCCTGAATGCTAGAGGGTCACCTAATTGGTGGGAACAAGGCAAACCCATTGTCTTGAAATATGACTTGGTGCAGACTGTGCCATCATGATCACATTTGAACTTCTCAAATTGTTCCCTAAAAAATGGATTGCCTCTAAAGACAATTTGTAACCCAATGGTAACAGTTCAGGTGGAAGAACCATCCCTAACTTAATTTGAGAGCTATAAAGTAATACATGAACTGATATAATTTGATTCAAAACTTTTACGTCAAGGATTTTCCAAACATCCAACAGGTTTCCCAAAAAGTTTGCAAGGAATTGTTTGAGAGTTTTATGGGCCCCTTCAACCCAAGAAGTTTTTTTGTTTCCAAAATCTGGGTTTATACCAGTTGATGCTGTTACAAATGTCTCTTTGATAGGGAAAATTTCATTTTTCATGTACTTGAGTACATCCTCATAGTCTTTCAAGAAACACTATACAACTCAAAAGGTCAGAACCTAAAACTAGGAAGAATAAGAAGCAGTGATTTGGACCTACTCTGAGTTTTGCATCATTGAACTCCACCTCCTCCTTGGTCTTTGAGGCCCCATACTTTGCCCACAGATTCATAAAGCTTTTCCATCCTTCAACGTCATTAACAAAGCGCAATTTGCAGTTTGCTTGTATGTTTTTAGACAAGTGCCAAGTGAAAAATTGTCTTGATGACTCTGGGAAACTAGTTTCAATTGCACAAATCAGAGCTTTTTCATGGTCCATCACAAAGACTTTTGGAAGTCTCTCAGTATTGTAAGCCAACTCCTTTAATGCATTTACAGACCAACTGTAGAACTCAAATGTTTTTTTTGTTATAAAAACAAGAGCTTTTGTGAAATTTTTGAGATTGGCTGTCATTCCTAAAACATGTAATAGTGGGGTTTTGTACTTATTTGTTTTATAAGTACAATCCAACATAGAAATATGATGGAATTGTTTTGAAAGCTTTACTGCCTCTGGATGTGCTAAGTACAGGGCCTCCAAGTGACCCTCTCCACTGAACTTTTACTGGTGAATCCAAATTGTTTCTTCAAGCTGTTCAAAGAGTACCTCCATAACACTTTTTCCCTTTAGTTCTGCAAGTGTTACCTTCCCCTTAGTGTTATAAGATTTTTCAGTCATCAACATAATCCCACCCATCAATCTTGCTCAATTTTCTCTTCAGTTGTAACGCATTGATCCCATCATTCAAGCCTTCTACTAGATTGTCTAAGGCCACCCCCAAGATTCTCATCAGTTGAGGATGCACAGAGGGATGTTCAGATGATTGATGGTTATGTTGGGTTTCTTTGTAGGAGAGGTGCCACAACGGGTCAGCCTTTGTGGGACTTGCATGGATTAAAAGCTTGCATCAAACCTTCCTTGTGTGAGTTTGTCTAGAATGTTTGGTAAGAAGACTTCCTGAATAGGAACCATGTCTATCACAGGCTAAATCCACATATTGGTCATGCTTTGAGTTGAAAACTGTTAAAGCATAACAATGCTTCATTGCCCATGTTTGAAAATAGTTTTGTGCCTCTTCCCTAGTAGGAAAAGCTCTCAAGGGAGGTGGGTCAAGTGGATCTGCCATAGTTACATAGTTATATTGATGGCATTCACTCCATCAGTTTCAATCAAATTGAAAATGGCAAAGACCAGTAACATAAAATGTTAATCACCAGCAGCGGTCATGTCCATTTTTGAATCATTTTGTTCCTCAATTTTCACCCTTGATGAGGATGAAATTGGGGCTTCCAATGTTTCATTACCCAAATTCTTTTTTTCTTTTTCCAAAGCTTTGTTGATGGCACTATCAATGTAGAACTTCCAGGCAGCCATGTCAGAAGAAGGAGGGATTTCCACTGTTCCCATGCAAAAAAATGAAATAGTATACTTCAATATTTAATCCAACTTTCAATTGATCAAACAAAGTTTTCTCACTTTTGAGATGAGAAAGAATTGTTTGCAGATTTTTGTATGATTTATGATTATTCACTTTAATTTCACTTGGGTTTCACTTTAATTTCTCTTTGGGATTGCTAGGTTTGGAACAACAGTCCCACAAAGTATGGGTTAATCCAAAATTTGGGACAACAGAACCCAAGTGTGGTCCAGGGGGTGCCCAAAATTCTGGCATGGCTTCCAGGGGGTCCTGCACCCCTGAACACGGCCAATTTGCGCCGTGTAAAGGGGTACACGGCTCATCTGAGCCGTGTCTGGGGGTTTGAAACTTTTGAGAAATAACACTTGAATTTTGACCAACAGACTGGAGCAATTGAATCAGACACATGTTGAGAAGGAGGAAATACAACGGGAAGACCAAGGGATGACAGGGCTGAAGAAAATGAAAGGGGACCAATGGGAATGACAAAGGCGTTTCAAGGGTTGGCGGACGTAGGTTTTTCTGGCAGGTTGATCATGGAAAGGCTGAGAAAGTTGAGGTTGAGGAACTAAGGATGAGTCAGAAAGAGGTTGCAGGACAACAGAAGAGTGACTCTCACCAGTCACGAGTTGAGGTTGAGAAGAGAAGAGAGTGGGTTGATTGAAGTTGATTGAGATTGAGAGATTGGCGATTGTGTCGAGTTGATGAAGATAAAGATTGAGGGATCTATGTAGCTTGAGGCAGATAGCAAACAGGAATGATAAAATGAAATAAGAAGAAAAAGAAGAACAAGTTCAAGAAGAAAAAGAAGAAGGACCAAAGAACAAGTTGAAGAGCCAGAAGAGGTGAAAGAAGAGGTCCCTGGTCATCTCCCCCAAGGTTCCACCCCGGGGTCCTTGGGTGTCTGCAGTTCACTCTGAGGTCCCGCGGATTACGTAATCTGAAATTTGGAAGCGGAAGAGAGGGAACTGGGCGTCACAGGAGACAGCTGAGTGATACTTCAACACTGTACCACAAAACACACCTGAAATCAGAACCTCAGATGCTGCTTCACAGTCAGACACCTACACAAGACCTCACAAACTAAGAAACATTCCAAGACTCAATTACAGCTACTGAGTCCATTTAGTCACCCATTTTGAAGCATTCACTACACTAGTTCCATCAATCCTTGAAAATTATGATCCCACCTCATACTATGACGCAATGCAAAGAAAAGACGCGCCGGACTGGATAACATGGTTCCAAAAGGAAATTAACTCAATGAAAATAAGGAAGGTATTCACACTAGTTGATTTCCCCACTCATAAAAAGGTAATTAAAGGTAAATGGTTATGTAAAACTAAGCGCAACACAAATGGTAATTTTATTAAAAAGAAGTCACGATACGTTGCAAAAGGCTGTTCCCAAATTGAAGGTATAGACTACCATGAAACTTTCTCCCCAACTGGAAAACCCACCTCACTGCAATTACTTATTGCCATATCATGGAAAAATCAATGCAAAATTCATCAAATGGACGCGGTTACTGCTTTTTTAAACGCCTCCATTGATGAAGAGATATATATGGAACAACCAGATGGCTTTGAAGAAGGTAAAAATCAAGTATGGCGACTCAAAAAAGCCATTTATGGACTGAAACAGTCGCCAAAGGTTTGGAATGAGAACGTCAAAGGATTTTTACTATCAATAGGTTTTTTAAAGTCTCCTTAGGATGCCTGTTTATATTTATGTCACTCCAAACAAGAGTACAGTTTATTATACGTGCACATTGACAACATGATCATTACGGGAAATAATATTAAGAAGGTCAAGGAAGAAATTAACCACAAATGGGAAATGGAAGACCTTATGCTTGCAGAAAGCATAGTGGGGATTCAACTTAAGAAAAATTCAAATGGATACTCACTGAATCAGCACAATATGGCATGTCAAATACTCAAAAATTTCAATCACAATGACGCCAAATCTACCTCCACTCCCCTACCAATAACAAGTGTGTATCTACCTGCCACCAACAAAGAACATCACCATTTCAACACTCAAAATCTCCCTTAAAGAAGCAGAGTGTGTTCACTACTGTATCTTGCACAATGCACCCAACCTGACTTAAGTCATTCTGTTGGACGTCTTGCACGATATATGGACAAACCATCTTTAAATCATTGGAAAGCTTTCTGTCATGTCCTTCGATATCTGAAAGGAACAACCAAATATGGTATTGAGTACACCAATACCAACAATCCGCTCTTAGCTGATCAAATTTACTACATACCTCATCATCATGCCAATGCGGATTGGGCCGGTGACAAAGCAACAAGACAATCAACAACAGGCTTTGTATTCACATGTATGAATGGACCTATTAATTGGAGATCCAAACTACAACAAACAATCTCACTATCATCTACAGAAGCTGAATACAAAGCCACATCAGAAGCCAGACAAGAAGCAGTATGGATTATTGAATCACTGAAATTTCTTAATGTTCCGTGTGACACGCCCATAACTCTTCACTGCGATAACCTCAGTGCAATTCAACTCTCCTCAAAATCCATTTTTCATGCACAAACCAAGCACATAGAAATACACCATCATTGGATTAGAGAGCTAGTAAAAGCTAAGAAGGTTATTATTGAATACTGTCCCACAAAACAAATGATAGCTGAAACCCTAACTAAAACGCTCAACAAACAGTCTTTCAAAAATCTTTGTAACTCTTTAGGATTAAAATGGGTGATTGATTTAATGAGTTGAAGGGGGGTGTCAGAATTCTGGCCAAACCAATCAACTTCATTAAATCAATGATGTCATATAAGTACTTTTCATTGTCTTTTAGGCACAACGGTCAGGTAAAGGACCGTGACCACTACTAATAAATGATGTCATTGTCAAGGCCAAAGCGGGAGCATTTCTTTTATTTTAACGTATCATTATGTTACAATCAATATTTAAAGACATCTCAAACGCATCCAATAGTAGTTTTCCCCATTGCTTCTAACATTGTCTATGGGGAAACCTACTATTGTGAGTACACAATGTCTTATTTCATCAGTTATCCTTTAACCACATTAACAAATTACTCTCATACTTTTATTTGTATACAGTCAGGTGTCTTATTACTAGAAGCGGTCCGATCTTAGTAGAGACTAAGATCGCTGCCACTTTTATTACTTCAGGTGTTAGTTATTTAATGTGACATGCCTTATGAAATTAATCGCTTCTAACATTGTCTATGGGGAAACCTACTATTTCAGGTGTCTTATTATTAGAAGCGGTCCGATCTTAGTAGAGACTAAGATCGCTGCCACTTTTATTACTTCAGGTGTCTTATTATTAGAAGCGGTCCGATCTCAGTAGAGACTAAGATCGCTGCC
Organism: Puccinia polysora; assembly: GCA_025617555.3. NCBI lineage: Eukaryota > Fungi > Basidiomycota > Pucciniomycetes > Pucciniales > Pucciniaceae > Puccinia > Puccinia polysora. The sequence goes on from CM062620.1 coordinate 6,950,134, forward strand.
ACTTTTATTACTTCAGGTGTACCTCTCATCTCAAAAATTTACAAGACAACCTGCGGGAATTTATCATGTTGGAGCCACAAAGAAGGCCATCACATAATTTTTTTTTCTCCTCTCAAAAATCAAGGCTTTTTTTGCATTTTTACCAGGGAACTCAAGCAAAATGAATCTTACATGTGCCAAACCTATCATAATTTAACATCTCATGGTCTCAAGCTGATTCGGATTCACGAACCTTATCTTGAACTTTCTTGGAGGAGCAATCTGCTACATCTTCATTTTCCCATCCTGATGCTTTTGGCTCTCCGAATAACCTTGCATTTAGCAGAACACACTGAAAGGGGACAACCAGACCTGTTCACCAACTCGGCTCGTTTAGAGTTGTGAAGGAAGTGCAGTGGGCTTATCATCCAGATGCATACTTGACTTCTGGCGCACTTTCCTTTCTGGACTGAACGACCACCAGATCATGCTGTTGAGGGGATCGTCACTCGTCTTGACCGCTTGTTCTTCCTTCGTTAGAAGTCTCATTTCACTTTATTATTTTATTACTTGTGTTTCTTGTTTGCTTCCGCTTTTTTTGCGATCCCCGATCAGATATAAAGAAGCGAATTAAAAGGAACTGACGTCAATCTAAACCTCCTCTGAAGACATTGGTATAATCTTGAGGGAGGCGAAATCATAGTAAAAATAAGAGAAAAAATAGGGTTGGATAAGCCTGCAATACTCAGGTGAAAGTTCACGAGGAATCACGTGAAGCTCTCTTTTCATTTGGAATCGTTGGTGTTTATGCATATGTTTCTTTTTCTTCTGGTCGAGGAACTCGTTCAAACATGCTTTTCACAATGACATCATCCAATCAAGACAAACGCTCCCTGGCGAGAGCCCTAATAATACTCCTCGTCATCGTCTCCGGCGCAATCTTCCTCTTCCTCCGCTATAGCTTCATCTTCCTCTTCTTTATGCTTGGCAGTCGATCGTCTCCTAGAATCAGTCGAACACTCCTGGTCTTCCGATGATCCATGGACGGGATCGGGAATTTTTGCGACAATATCTTTCAAGAAGTCAAAAGCATCAGTAACTAGGACCGCTTGTTTACTTTCGTTCATGTTAACAGGTCATATGTTGATATCGCGTATATGTTATTGGGCATTATATAAGGGAATCAGTAAAAAAGCTCCCAACTTTCCATCCAGCATTCAGAAAAACTAAATTTAAACTGACAGGTGATAGGCTTGAACTTTTCGAGAACCTCGATTCTGGGCTTCGGTTACTGCAGCCTGCACAAGCCACTGCATGAACATCTCTACTGCCTTGGCTTTTAATTCGAATGTAGAAAATCAGGGAGGTTCGAGAGAATACAGATAGAGTCAATAATCAATTCAATGGATCTATGATTTAGCTTGATAAAGATTGGTTCTGGAGTGGGATTGATGGATATGAATTGTGGGGGTTTTTACTGGAAACTTGGATGCATACAAACTAGCAACGGAGTTGCCTGGGCAACTTTACCTACATCTTCATCCGCCTGCATGATCTTTTTTATCCGAGCCTATTTTTCAAGTTAAGTGGGGATAGCGGCAATTAGGAAACGTTCCCGCAGATTTTTTTTTTTATTTATAATCGCGAATAAAACGTATAAAGAATATTAGCAAGATTACAGCAGTGTGTGTTGATATTTTCGTCACGTCTACATAGTGAGCACTTTTAATTTCCTTGTCATTTTCATTTTTGAGGATGATCAGAACAACGCGAAAGCACGAGACAAGATTGAAATAAAACATACGACTGGGAAACGCGAGGATCCGCCTTTCTTCTTCATGGTGTAGGTATGTTGGAGAAACTTTGTGAATGTCGAGCGACGGATTGATGAAGAGATGGGGTAGATCGAAGCAAGACAAGCTAGATATCGACGAGGTAGTCCATTTTCGACCGGAGCGCTGCCGGCCAGAATCGGTGGATGATTTGAGAGGGCATTCGATCGGGGAGCTTCTTGGACGGCCCGGGGATCGCCTGTCACGATCTAGCCCCGAACGCGCCTGTGATTCCCTTGACCACAAGTTCACCAGAATGACTACAGAGTACTGTGTATGTAAATTCACTTGATTATGAATGGAATGTGACCAGTTAAAAAACTAAATTCACAAACAACCAATGAATTTATTTCTGTATAGTACCAGAACCAGAAGAAAATTTGTATCATCAGAAAGATAGAACAACAATAAGACACATGAGAAATTTTGAAATGAAGAGGCATGGGATAAAAGGGGCAATGTTAAATTTGCAACCCAATACAACCCCTTCACAGCCCACTTCACAACCCAAAATGGGTTGTGTGGCGCAGTTTGCAACCCTTTGGAGTTGCAAACAGCTGTTCGCAACCCATCAGAGTTGTGAAAGGTGGTTCACGACTCATTCTGGTTTGTGAACAGCCATTTATGACTTAGATGGACTGCAAACAGCTGTTCACAACCCATTTGCAGTGAGCAAAAAAAAAAGAAAGAAAGAAAGAAAGAAACAAAAAAGAAAAGAACTTTCAAATGAAATAAATAAAAGATTGAACAGTCAAAAATAAAACAAAACAAAAACACCAAAAAATGAAAAAAAAGAAAAAGAGGCCCATGTTAAATTTGCAACCTTGCAACCCCTGTTCACTACCTAAAAGGGGTTGCGTGGCGCAATTTGGAACCCGAAATGGGTCACAAACTGCGCCACGCAACCCATTTTGGGTAGTGAATGGCAAAAAAATGTGGATTTTATTTATTTCATTATTATATATATATATATATGTATAGTTATTTTATTAATTTTATTTTAATTAATTAATTTATTTCATATATATATATATATATATATATTTATTTATTTCATTTCATTTCATTTTATTTATTAATATTTGTTTTTGTATTTGTATTTTGACTTTAATCAATTAGTTTATTTTTTATCATTTATTGATTGATTTATTTATTTATATTTATAATATATCTATATTGTTTGATATATTTATATTTTTAATTTAATTTAATTTTTTTAAATTAAAAAAAGAAATAATGAATGAAAAAAGTTAAAAAAATGTTAAAGAAATGTCAAAACAATATATTAATTATAAGAACGCAACTCAGATGGGTTTCAAATGGCCATCTGCCACACAGATGGGTTGTGAACGGTGTTTTGCACCCCCTTGGGTTGCAAATTTAACATTAGCCAAAAAAAATGAAAAAAAATGAAAAAAGGGTGATGTTGAATTCACAGCTCCAACCGTGTGGTAGTAGTGTAGGGCCCCACACGGCTCAAATGAGCCGTGGGGACCCAAAGACAACTACAAAGGGCCGTTTCAAATATGTGTGACCCCTGGGAGACTGTGTAGGAGCGTGTAACCCCCAGACACAGCTCAAATTGGCTGTGTTTGGGGGTGCACAACCCCCTGGAAGCCATGCCAGATTTTTGGGCACCCCCTGGACCACACTTGGTGTCAGCTTGCTACTATTGCAGAGCAAGCTGCAAAAGTAAAAAAATAACATAAAAATAATAATAATATAATTAACCTAAGAAGGAGTAGGAAAACCATAAATATTATTACAGAAATGGATTCTCCACCCAAAATTAGGTAGGGTCACTCACTGCCCCCACCCTTGAAATCCAACTCCTTATGTTTTTAAATAATTAAGGAAAGAAAAACCAAAATACCACGGCACCACCATTGAGCTTTTTGGCCAATTAAATATTCCACACACATTGTCACTTATAGGTTTCACACCTAAATTTCAGTCAGAATTGAGGTGTTGTGTATATTTTAGGAGTTATGGACGGAAATGTGTTTTGTCACAATTCCCACACGCAGCTGCAGCAGCCAATGCACCCGCGCGCGGCTGAGATACAGCCCTGTCACTCCGTCAAGGTTGTGTACGCAGCCCCGGGTCTCTGACAAGTACGCAGCCGCAGGACTACGGGTTGACAGAGTTACAGGCAGCCTGAGAAGCTTGGGTACCACACAAACATGCTAGAACCCACACGGGAACATTATACATATGTAATAAATGTTCCTGTGGATAGTAGATAGTCTAAAAGTATATAATATTATATAAAAATACTTCAATAAATCTCATACGCATTTATTATTAAATATAATTCAAAGTACCAAGATTGTCAAAAATAAGACAATGACAACTTCTAAAAATATATTAAAATACTTTAATATACTTTCATGAGAATTTATAGACATCAATATCTTCGTGACATACTAAGAAAACGAATGATGTAGAAATATTATATGAATTCACATGACTTATATTTTTAAGTAATTATTTTAGCAAATCAACTGAAACTTGGAAATAAGGAGTAAAATCAATATCATGACTTTACTCCAGTTATTTAATACATAATGAGAACTCACCTGACATCAGGATGTCCGTAGAAATGTCTATTAAAATAATTATTAACTTACTTGGAACATTTACAAAGGATAATTAATTAAATAATACATGAATAGGACAGATTAGTGTTATTCACACGTCCTAATATCAAATATAAAGTAGAATAATTCCCATAACCCAAGGAATTAGATGCTACCCGTGCTATAGCACCAAGAACACGTGACAAGCTATCACTGTTTACCCTTCTAGCCTTAGTGTTTGTCCCTTTGAGGACCTACAACCCTCAGAAGGACAATATTGGGACTCCAAAAGTTATAAGTTAAGAGCTCTTTTGAGGATATTGATGGGCAGAGACCCAGTTAAATTTATATCCAGACACTGTGCCAAGGTAATCAAGTACTTATAAGGGATAAGTAAGTGATTTATGGCTCAGTCTGATCAGTAATATCCGTCCTCAACCTCTTTTTATCAATTAAAACTGCTTAACAACCTTATAACCCCAGTACACAGGTTTAACCAATCAGTACACGTCCCAAACAGATACCCTAAGAATTTAATAATATACCACTGAGTTTTATTATACTTTCTCTGTCGTGGCAGCTTGGTTACAAGGCCCTGCCACTCCACTGTGTATTTTATATACATATTATCTTTGGGTCAAATATCCTTTAAGCTAAAGAGCACAAAGTAACCAGCACTACGTGTTTTCACACTGAAATCCCTGAAGAGAGGTGTTAAAGATTGCCAATATAATTGTGGCCCCTCTGTAAAAATATTTAATAATCAATTTACCTATATTGACTTATAACAATAAACCATAGCCAAACCAATTGACCTTGCAATAAGCCTAATCCAAATATTTTACGGATTTTTCCTGAATTTATTAAATAATATATTTATTATTTATTCTATAACCTCTGGTAGCTAAAGGATAGCAAGGGTCTTGGCATCCAGGAGGCTGACACTTGGGTTCTGTCAACCCAAATTTGGGATTAACACATACTTTGTGGGACTGCTGTTCCACACCTAGCAATCCCAAAGAGACATTAAAGTGAAACCCAAGTGAAATTAAAGTGGATAATCATGAATGATATAAAAATATGTGAACAATTCTTTCTCAACTCAAAAGTGAGAAAACTCTGTTTGATCAATTGAAAGTTGGATTGAATACTGAAGTATACCATTGCATTTTTTTTCATAGGAACAGTGGCAAGCCCTCCTTCTTTTTACATGTCTGTGTATAAGGTCTACATAGATAGTGCAATCAACAAAGATTTGGAGAAAGAAAAAAAGGATTTGGGTAATGAAACATTGGAAGCCCCAATTGCATCCTCATCAAGGGTGACAATTGAGGAACAAAATTTTTCACAAATGGACATGACCGCTGGTGGTGAGTAAAATTTTATGTTCCTGGTCTTTTTGTTGAGTTAAAAGGATGAAACTAAAGGTAATATTTCAGCAAGAATGATGGAGAAAAGGAAATATTAAAATCAGAGAATATTGATGGAGAAAAATACCTAAAGGACTCATTGACCACGTATTCTGATAGGAGAGTAAGGAAAGAAGTCAGGAAGGCAGGAAGATAGGTGTAAGGGGGAGATAGAGTGAGCACAGATGTGAAGGATAGATAGCAGCAATGTAAGCAACAAATTAGTTGAGTATGTTGAGAGAGTTGGTAACGGTCAATTATGGTGAAAGGGTTGGTGATGGTTGAATGCAATGGGTGGTTCTGTGGTGAGGATTTAGGTTGAGTAGTCCAAAGAGGGGACTGAGGTTGTAGTGAGGAGTATTATTGATTGAGAGTGTTTCCAAGCAAGCAGGACTGTCACAGGAGGGATTCAGGAGAACATGCATGTGCCTAACATGGTCAAAGAGGCAAAGCAACTGCAAATGGGTGAGAATAGCAAGAAGAAATGAAACAAAGATAAAAGTAAGAATGGAGGAAATAAAATGAGCAAGAGAGGAAATAAAGAGCATAAGAAAGAGAAGATCTGTAAATAAAGAAATGTCAACAGTCCCGCTTGCTCTCAAGCTTCAGATTGAGGGCAGAGAAGATTGACAGGTTTGCGAGACCGGATGACAGCGGTACAACCTACAGCCTTGGTGAGAAAGTCAGCTATCATGCTGAGTGATGGAGTGAACTCAGGAGAGATAGTACCAGCGGCAATGGCTTCACGTATAAAATGGAATTTGAGAGAAATGTGTTTGGTCCAAAAACCGGAGTGATTTAGTTTGTTATTGGCCAGGTCAATTCCCCCTTTGTTTTCATTAAGGAGAGTGGAAGTACTATTTTTATGGTTGAAGAAGTTAGAGAGGAGAGTCCGCAGCCAGGTGATTTCTTTTCTGGCATTGGTTAAAGAATTGTACTTGGCTTCAGTGGTTGAGAGAGAGACGGTTGGTTGTTTCTTCAAGCGCCAGGAGATAAGGTGAGAGTTCCAGAATAGGCAATTTCCAGAGTAAGAACAACAAGAGAAGGGACAGTTAGCCCAGTCTGCATTGGCATATGCAACAATTGGGGAGACTAGCAAGGGAGATTTGGGAAAGGTGAGAGAGTAATCAATGGAGCCTTTGAGGTATCAGAACACTTGTTTTGCAGCTTCATAGTGCTTGGGGCCCAGGTTCTTGAGAAATTGAGTTAGGAAGCTTACGGCCAATGTGATGTTGGGGCGCATAGTGCAGCTTATGAAGTTCAGTGCGCCTATGCTCAAGCCGTAATTGAAATTTAAGCTCTTGAAGGAATTGATCTCAGATTTTGACGCTGGGACCAGAGAGGACTTGGGATTAAGGGGGGTTTTTGAGGGGTGGTCTTTGGATAGGCCAAATTCTTTCAGGCATTGCTTGACATAGTGACATTTGTTGAGGGAGACACAGTTGGGAGTGATGGAGACTTTCATCCCCAGAAGTAGGTTAGCCTTTCCCATGTCTTTGCATGGAATTGGCTTGAGAGAAGATTGAAAAAGGCATTGGGTTGCTTGATGAAGACAGCTATGTTGTCCACATGCACAAATAGCCGAGTGTTGGTATTCCAGAATACACACAGCTTGGCCGCACAGCGTTTGAAGCCCACCAATAGTAGCCAAGATGAAAGCATTGCATGCCAGGCTTTAAGAGCCTTCTTCAGGCCGTAGAGAGGCTTGAATAGGCAAAGACTTTTTCCTTCAGGTAGAGGAAGTCCGGGGGGAGGATTGCTGTAGATTAGATCATGAAGAGGAGCGTTTAGGAAGGCATATTTAAGGTCAAACTGGTGAAATAGGAGATCATTTTTTACAGCAGAGGAGACAAGCAATCAAAGAGATTTCAATCTCCCAGTTGGAGCGTAAGTGGAATGGAAGTTTACCCCCTTGATTTGTTGGAATCCCTGTACGCAAAGACAAGCTTTGTACTCCACATCTTGATTTTTTTTTTTCTTAACTTTAAAAACCCACATGCAATTGAGATGTTTGACACCCTTGGGAGTGTCAACCATGAGCCAGACTTGATGGTTGTCCATGTTTTTAAACTCTCTGTTGATTGCCTCTATCCATATGAGAAAATTGGGAGATCAAAGAGCTTCACTGTAGGTGGTTGGTACATGTTCAAGGGAGGTGTAATAGACATGAGAGGAGGGAGCCAAGTCAGGTTGAGATTCTGTTGGAAGAATTAGAAAGGCAAGAGGATGAAGACTATGATTTATGATGTTTTCTGGATCAATTTCTTTGAGCAATTGCGGGGTCTTATGGATGGTAGATTTGGGAGAGAGAGATGCGGAAGGAATATCAGTAGGGGATGTTTCAGGAGAGGGTAGAACAGCGGGTTCAGTGGGAGAGAATGCAGAGGGAGTGAAGGAAGAAGAGGATAGTGATGAGAAAAAGGAGTCAGAGGGAGAGAAGGAAGATGCGGGGGATTCAAGGCCAGGAAAGGAGTGTTCAACAAAAAAAAACGTGTTTCACGGAGTAGAATTTCTTAGAGGCAGTGTCAAGGAATTTGAAGGTTGGGAAGTTGTTCAAGTAACCTAACAGAAGGCAGGGAGACCCTCCTTTTCTGAAATGAGAGGTTTGAAAGGATTTGGGGAGAAGATAATAGCCAAGGCATCCAAATGGCTTGAGCCAAGTGTAGTCAAAATCCTTCTTGTTCCATATCTTAAAGGGAGTGAAAAAGCCATTTGACCTGCATGGGAGGCAGTTGATGAGGTTGGAGGCAGTTTTAATTGCTTTGGGCAAGTAGCTGAGAGGAAGTCTTGATTGTACTTGGAGGCAGCGTGCCTTGTTTATCAATGTTCAATTGCTTCTTTCAGAGACCCAATTGTTTTGAGGTGTGTAAGGTGGAGAAAGATTTTGAACAATGCGCTTTTCATGGCAGAAGCTCTGGAAATCTTTGTTTTGGAACTCTGTCCTATTGTCCAATATGATCCTATTAAGCTGCACTTGGATTTGGTTTTCCGCCTCCATTACTAGGTCCTTGAAGGCCCCAAAGGTGTTTCCCTTAGACTTGAGAAACTTCACCAGTTTGTACCAGGAGTATTGATCTTTGATGGAGAGGAAGTAGCAAGTAACTTTTTGGGAGGGAATAGCAATGGGACCAACCAAGTCCAGATGGAGATTTTTGAGTGGTTGGGAGACAGGCGTGAAGCTTCTGAGGAATGGTAGCCAAATCATCTTACAATTCAAGCATACATCACAATTAGAGCAGGGAGAAGAGTTTGGCAAGTGTTGTGCTTGATATTGATAGCTTGGATGACCGGGGTGTAGGTGCCAGAGAGACGAGTTGTCTTTGGTGTGAGTGATCAGACAATTGGGAGGTGATGACTTATGGGAGGAGATCTTGGCATTGATAACTTCCAGAAGATTGTTGGAAAATGTTTGGACAAGAGTGAGTGGGGAGTTTTCATGTTGAAAAGAAGCAGAGAATCCATCAAAGCCAATGCAACAGATTGTTAAACTGGAGCTTAGAAGTTTGGGGGTGAAAGGAGACATCCGGAGATGGAGGGAATGAGCAGAAAATTGTCCAAGACAGTTTTAGATCAGTAATTGAGGGTTAGAAGGGCCTTTCCTATGCCTTGGCTTTCAAATGTTGATCTGGATTTCCAGTTCCAACTGAGATTTTGGCAGGTTTGATGTTGTAGAGACAACTCAAATTGTCAACAATATGGTGAGATGCTCTGGAGTCCAAGAATATGTTGTTTTGGACATTCAATGATGATAGGTAAAGTTTGGGCAGAAAGTGAGCAGAAGTTTCCCCAGAGGGGGGCAGGTTGGATTGCAAGGAGGCTGGGACAGTTTCAGAGGTTTGTTGCAGGTTGACTTGGGGTTTTCTATTGTAGAACTGATCACGCAGGTGGGGATACAGTCTGAAGAATTGGTTTTCAGGATGGTTTGGAAGGGGATTGTGGTACCCTGGTCTACAGGGGTGCTTGGTGTAAGATTCCAAACAATGCTAAGCCATAGGAAGTTCTGCGGAGGGGAAAGGTTCTGTTTAGGCTGCCCTCCTAAGAGTTAAAATAATATTTAAATGTAACCAAAATTGAAATCCAGGAACTTTTAAATAAGGAATCAATATAAGGGATGGGTTTGGAAATAGTTGGTAGCAAAGGAATCAACACTATCTGAGGCAAGATGGTGGAGGGAAAGACTTGAACAAAATAAGTCAAAGTTCTGTCCAGATTTCAATGGAACAAGGCAGTTGCTAGTAACAACACCCACAAGCTAATAAATCTGGTTGTGTGCAGAAGATTAGGAAAGATCAACTCAATGCCAACCAACCTTCAGGTTCTCAATGGACCTGCCCAACTCTCCTCAATCAAGCGCTTGAAGGGTACTAGATAACTTTGGGTGTCTGAAAAAAACAAAAGAAATTTGTTTGTGAAGCTCTAGAAGCAAAGAAATAAAAGATTCAAACAAGGATAACCCAAAACTGCTCAAGGAACTCAAGAGTAGCATGGCGGAATTCAACTTTAAGGGATAAAGGGAGGTATAACACTCCAGGTTTTAAGCTTAATAAGACCTCTTAAATCAATTGTGATTGGCTCCAGAAAGATGATCAGGAAGGATCAAGACCAGTATGGTCGGAAATAGGGATCAAGGAGTGGTATAACACACTCAAAAAATCCAACAAACAGAATTCTCTTCAACCAGCAAGGCTATGGTTGGTGATAAGGATCAAGTTCACCAATGGACAGATCAAAAAATTTGAGTATGGAGGTTCAAAGGATCAAGGGGAAATGATGGATATACCCAGGACGAGGATCAGGATGAAATTACTATGATTATGGGGGGGACATACACACACACTCCCATGGATGATTGGAAAAAGGAAGGGGAGAGCCCCTCCTTTTATAGACAACAGTTCTGTAGACTATTTAAAAGAGAGATTTACAAATAGAGTGGAAAAAGTTTTTTTTTTTTTGATTTTCATGAGAAAACAAAAGAAAAAAAGAAACAAACAAACACTCAGAAAAAAATAAGAGTTGAATCAAGACCCCAGCCTGTGCCAATGATGGGCACAGGCAGGAGAGTAGCTAGTGAGGGGCCTGCAGACATGCTGACGGGCCCAGGCAACAGTTGAGACCCACGCAGGAAACAGACAAGCTGCGCGGGAGACCAGTGATCTGGGGGTGGATTCAGGCAGTGGGTTGTAGCGGTAGAGAAGGAGATGGTTGAGTTGGATGATCCTAGACCTAGTATGACCGTTGCGGCTTCTACAGTCTTGTTGATTTTGAGATGTGAATAATGATGAATTCAATTGATGATTGAAGGATCCTTGAATGAGCTCCGAGTATGTGGGAGTGATTTTTTGGATGAAGGGTAGGATTATGGTAGGGTAAATCAATCCAATACTTATTCAAGGCTTCTATGAAATTATTCTTGGGTTGGGTCTTGATTAGGATCCTCAAATTGGTTCCAATCAATTTGCTGTTGATGATGATCAATTGTGGTGTTTTTTGAAATCATTAGCAATATTGGTGATGATGTTGGATGGTGCTTGGAGTTAGCGGTGGTTGGGATGAAATGATGAGTGATTGACTTGGGTAGTGGATTGATGAGGATGATCACCAACAACCGCAAGCAATGCTTGTGGTCATCGGTCAATGGCCATTGGTTCTTGATCAATAGGTTGATGATGATGACTTGGATGATGATGACAATTGGATTCAATAGCCATCCGCGCGCGCGTTTGAAAAAAAAATGAAAAGCAGGGAACTGAAGGATGAGGAGTGAAGCAAGGAGGACTTGAAAACCAGGCACAGGGGTCTAGGTAGTGAGAGATCTTCCTAGAAAACTAGGAGAAGGGAAAGCTGAGAGTTGGAAACTAAAATAGGAAATTATTCTAGTAAAAATTTTGGATGTTGTCCACTACGTGCCAGAGATTGGGTGGAAGCTTGTCCAGTATGGAGTAACTCATGATGTTGTTGGGAATTCTGAGATTTACAATGGCTAGTTTGTTTGCAATTTTCTTGCATTCTGTGAGGTAGTTGTCCAAGTCACCAGGGTATTCAAGTTTCATGAACCAGACCCACACCCTTCCTTTATTGTTGGCCGACTGGCTTTCAAATCAATTGAGGAAGGCCTTCCAGAGCTCATGTAGATTGGCTGAGTTCGATGAAGTGACTATGGAGTCCAAGGCTAGGGTTCCCAGGTGTTGGAGAATCAGGTTGGCTGCATTCATTATCTTTTGGACTTGAGAGGGGCCAGGGTTATTGGGAGGTGGATTGGTACAGCAGGAGAGTTGTTTTTTCTTTCTGAGATATGATTGGATTCAAATTGACCATTGGATTTAGTTGGATTCATTTAGCCTGGGGATTCCTTGGGTTTTCTTCTCCTCATCTGAATCAGAAATATTTGTGGTTGCTGAGTCCTTTAGTGTTGATGGCGGGGGTGTTTGCTTGGAACTGTCAATCTGTTGAGTTAAAAGGATGAAACTAAAGGTATTATTTCAGCAAGAATGATGGAGAAAAGGAAAGATTACAATCCAAGAATATTGATGGAGAATAATACCTAAAGTACTCATTGACCATGTATTTGGATAGGAGAGTGAGGAAAGAAGTCAGGAATGCAGGAAGATAGATTTAAGGGGGAGATAGAGTGAGCACAGATGTGAAGGATAGATAGCAGAGATTTAAGCAAAAAATTAGTTGAGTATAGTGAGAGAGTTGGTAGTGGTTGAGTATGGTGAAAGGTTTGGTGATGGTTGAGTGTAATGGGCAGTTCTGTGGTGAGGATTTAGGTTGAGGATTACAAAGAGGGGACTGAGGTTGTAGTGAGGAGTCTTCTTGATTGAGAGTTTTTACACGCAAGCAGGACTGTCACAGGAGGGATCACAGGATAACATGCGCGCGCCTAACATGGTCAAAGAGGTAAAGCAACTACACATGATTGAGAATAGGAAGAAGAAATGAAACAAAGATAAAATTAAGAATGGAGGAATGAAAATGAGAAAGAGAGGAAATAAATATCATAAGAAATAGAAGATCTTTCAACAAAGAGATTTCAACACTTTTCCGTATTTAATTTGATTGAAACTGATGGGTTCATGTAACTATGAAACTACGACTTAACCAATGAATGTTTACTAGATCCACTTGACACCTCCCTTGAGAGCTTTTCCTACTAGGGAAGAGGCACAAAACTATTTTAAAACATGGGAAATGAACCATGGTTAGGCTTTAACATTTTTCAACTCACAGTGTGACCAATATGTGGATTTAGCCTGTGATAGACATGGCTCCTATGCAGGAAGTCTTCTTACCAAAAAGTCTAGACAAACTCACACAAGGAAGGTTAGGTGAAAGTTTTTAATCCATGCAAGTTGCACAAAGGCAGACCCTTTGTGGGGCCTCTCCTACAAAGAAACCCAACATAACCATCAACCATCTGAACATCCCTCTGTGCATCCTCAACTGAGTAGAATCTTGGGGGTGGCCTTAGACAATCTAGTAGAAGGCATGAATTATGGGCTCAATAAGTTACAACTGAAGAGAAAATTGAGCAAGATTGATGGGCAGGATTATTTTTATGACCAAACAATCTATAACACTAACAGGAAGGTCACACTTGCAGAAATAAAGGGAAAAAGTGTTATGAAGGTACTATATGAACAGCTTGAAGAAAAAAGTTGGATTCACCAGTCAAAGTTCAGTGGAGGGGGTCACTTGGAGGCCCTGTACTTAGCACATCCGCAGGAAGTAAAGCTTTCAAAACAATTCCATCATATTGCTATGTTGGATTGTACTTATAAAACAAATAAGCACAAAACCCCACTATTGCATGTTGTAGGAATGACAGCCAATCACAAAACTTTCCCAAAAGATCTTGTTTTTATAACAAAAGAAACATTTGAGTTCTAAAGTTTGTCTGGTAATGCATTAAAGGAGTTGGCTTATGATCCTCAGAGATTTCCAAAAGTCTTTGTGACGGACCGTGAAAAAGCTCTGATTTGTGCAATTGAAAGTAGTTTCCCAGAGTCATCCAGACAATTTTGCACTTGGAACTTGTCTAAAACCATACAAGCAAACTGTAAAGTGTCCTTTTTGAATGACTTTGAAGGATGGAAAAGCTTTATGAATCTGTGGGCAAAGTATGGGGCCTCAAAGACCAAGGAGGAGGTGGAGGTCAATGACGCAGAACTCAGAGTAGGTCCAAATTATTGCTTCTTATTCTTCCTAGTTCTGGGTTCTGACATTTTGACTTGTATAGTGTTTCTTAAAAGACTATGAGGATGTACTTGAATATATGGAAAATAGCATTTTCCCCATCAAAGAGACGTTTTTAACAGTGTGGACTTGTATAAACCCAGATTTTCAAAACAAAACAACTTCTTGGGTTGACGGGGCCCATGCAACTCTCAAAAAATTCCTTGCAAACTCTTTGGGAAACCTGTTGGATGTTTGGAAAAGCCTTGACAGAAAAGTTTCAAATCAAATTAATTCAGTTCATGCATCACTGTATAACTCTCAAATTAAGTTAGGGACAGTTCTTCCACATGAACTGTTACCATTGGGTTACAAATTGTCTTTAGAGGCAATCCATCTTGTTAGGGAACAATTCAAGAAGTTCAAATGTGATCATGATGGCAAAGTCTTCCCCAAGTCATATTTCAACACTATGGGTTTTCCCTGTTCCCACCAAATAGGTGACCATTGTGGTGGTCTTTTATAAAAGAAAGTCGGAATTGGATGCGCGCTGCAAGCTCAGAAATGAGTGTGGCTTTGCCGCAGCAAGTTGCGCTGCGGGCTCAGCATCTGGAGACACGGGATGGATTGGATTGGATTGGATGGATTGTGCATTGAAAGACATGGATATATCTTGAATATCTGGGATGGCGCGTTGGGCAGATGCAGACATGCGCGGGGGGCTCCCAGTTGGGCGTGGTGCAAGGCCGCATCATGAGAAGAACAAACCGGGTGGACATAATGGCAGGCAGGCAATACGGATGGATATAGGGTATGGGTTGTGGATTATGGGATGGGAAGGATAGGTTTGGGGCTAGTGTTCTGTGCTCAGGGGTTGTATTTCATTATTCTTGCTTGTTCCTGGTTGTACTTAGGTTAGAGTTGAGGTGGAAGCTACTTAAGCCGCACCCTCAACCCGGATGGATAAAGGATCATTGGAGGACGGAGGATCACATGGGTTGCTATAGGTTTTGGAAGGATCTTTACTCTCAATTCTCTATCTCTCAATTAAAGGGTGAAAAGTTGCACTCAGGGTTTACAGACGCAGGGGATCAATAACTTCCAAACTTGGGAACCACTAAAGGAGAAGTCCTCTTTGGAATTCCACACCGTCTAGCATTCAGAGGATCCATGGTACCTGAAGATGTTCATCCTCAGTGGAGGTTGGACTATGACCCTTGCAGTTCTAGTTCTGTAAATTGGCTTAAGTTGAATTGTTCAAGTTGGATTGTTCAAATCACTATGTGATTAATCCTTTTTGATTAATGATTTTTGATGAATGAATCCTAATTCACCAATGGTTGATCCTTTTGAATTTTTCCAGTGCAATGTCAATGAAATTCTAAGCATTACTCAGTTACGTGAAAAAGTCAATGCAATGATCTTGGAATCTCCAGATCATTAGCAAAGTGGAATATTGAAGTATATCATTCAGAAGATTACAAAATATCAATCCAAGCCAAGACTTGAACCTAAATTCATACAATCAAGTAGGGGCAGGCCAAAATTGACAGATATGTGGCAAGAACCACCTTGGTTTGAGCTTGTTGAAAAACAACTCAAGGGGGAAAAAAGAACTATAAGGGCTCCAAACAAGAAAAGAGGAAAGATTGTAAGTTTTTTCTTTTGAGATATGTTCATTTTTTGGGTTTAATGAACTTACTCACTAACTAATGATGAATTGTTAGTCAAATTTGGCAGAATCTGAATCTGAATTTCATATTTCAGAGGAAGAGACTGAAAGTGAATCAGGATAACTTAATTTGGAATCAGAATCCTCTTCAGAGGAAGAGAAAATGCAGCAAAGATCAACTAGAAGCTCATCTTTGGTGAGTTTTCATTTCATTGATCCAATTAAAGAAATGAATACTAAGTTAGTTTAAATGAATATAAGAACCAAATGTGAAATACCTCAATCAAATACCCAAGAAATTTCATAAGTTCTTGGGTGAGGTTTGGGATACAATTGGAGATTGAAATTGCAGATTTAGAGTCATTGCTAAATCTCTTGGGTATGAAGAACATGGTTGGTTTAAAGTTAGGAAGGGAATGATGGAAACATTAGAGAAACATAAAGCATGCTACATTAAGATGCTTGGTGGTTCAAAGGAGGTTGAAAAGATTAAACAAAGACATGATGTTGAAGACATAAATGAAAAGATTCCCTCCTCAAAATTTCTGGCTAAATTGGACAGGGGTCAAATCATAGCAGACACATATTCCAAACCTATAAGTTTCATTTCATTGGAGTCATGTGATACTTATACTCCAATGAAAAATGATGTTACTGATCAATCAGATCCAATGTTCATTTCCTTTGTAAAAAATAAACACTGGGTTCTATTAGTACTTGAGGGAGAAATGATTCCAATCCAACCCATTGTAGCAAAACCATGTTCCTTCATTTCTGAAAAAGCCCCTGATTGGGTTGATCATCTCAAAGATCAACTGAAAATTTATTATAGATTTTAATAGAATTTGAATTCATTTCATCATTGGGTTTCATATAAATTGTAATTCCAATGCAGCTAACAAGTTCTATTAATATAAAGGGTTATCACATTCTGAACATCATTATGTTGAGTGTTGTGAGTTAACATCATTATATTGAGTGTTTTGAATGAGAGTTTAATGGTAATTCAGTTCAACTTGTGTTGGGCTGATTCCATAACAGGCTTAAATTATGTTTAAGCTTGGGATGGGATCAGCTTAACACAAGCTGAACTTGTTTTTTTGGTGTTTTTACTTTAGGGCTTGTCAAAAAACTTGGTATTTTTTTGGGCACTTTTACTTTAGGGCTTGTCAAAAGACTTGTATTTTTTTGGGCCCTTTTACTTTAGGGCTGGTCAAAAGAATTCTTTACTTTTTGGGCCCTTTTACTTCAGGGCTAGTCATGCTGAAATGACTTTAGGGCTTGTCAAGCTAGTTGTATTTTTTTGGTGTTTTTACTTTAGGGATTGTCAAGTTACTTGTCTGTTTTTTTTTTGGTGTTTTTACTTAAGGGCTAGTACAGTTAATTGTGTTTTTTTGGGTCTTTTTTCTTTAGGGCTAGTCCATTGGATAGTACCAGTATTTTGTTGATTTTGATTTATTTATTTATTTTTTGTTTTTTTTTTTAACCAAAAAATGAGCATTCTTTGATTTCTTGGTTGATTTCTGTTTTTTGGAAGGTTTGTTTAGTTTATGGGCTGTGTTAGTACCCTTTCATTCATTTTCTTTTCTTTTCTTTGTTTGCTCACTGCGGTATGGTGCCATGTCAAAGTCCATACAGCGGCGGACCGGGTTGGGTGTGCCACACAACTCCGTGAGCAGTGGAGGGCTGTACACAGCTCAAATTGGACTGTGTTCCGTGCCACATGGCCCATTTCAGACCATGTGCACGGCTCAATGAGCTGTGAATTTAATATTACCCCAAAAAAAAATTAAAAGAAAATTCTAAAAATTTCACAACTCTGGGGCCATTAATGCACAGCCAATAAAAATGAACAATGATAAAGTCTATGGACCAGCCCTAGCTTGAAAGCATCAAAAAATACAAATTCAAGATGTTTCAATATAATCCCATCACAAAAGTCAAAATACTCCTTATGAAGGGATCTAATTCTTACAATGGGATCAGCTAGCCCAATAAAACTGTGAGAGACTTCTTTATTGACAAACCAGCAAAACCGTAACTAAGATGCCCGGATTGATTATCATCAAGTGGCTGGATAGAGGATAGGCATCATGGTCTGAAAGAATGATTATGTGTCTTGAGTTTGACCGTCAAGAGTGTGTTAATTGGAATGGGCTGATCTTACCAGTTAGAAGTTGGATGGTCCTTGGTTGTGATTGGAGAAGGCTTGTTCAAAGTGATCCAGTCAACTGTAGTGAGGTGTGTGAGAATGAGAAGTAAAGAGGAGACAATGAGAAATAGAAAATGAGAAATGAAAACAGGACAAGAAGACAAGATTGATGAGAGATGATGGAGATGAGAACCAGGACCGGGTTGGATCTCTTGGAGACCCAATGATCTTGCGCTTCCTCCTTGCGGGAGTATCCATAGTGGAGACCATACCCATGGGGTGATCCACAGTCCCCGCGGGGTGGTCTGTTGCGCGCTCCTCTGACTGGAGGTGTTACCCTATTAGCTCTACACTCCCCTTAACTGGAGATCAAGCCTATTCTTTTCCAAAAATGAGATCTGTAAATTTTTTTAGTTGCTTTTCATTGACTGCCTTGGTTAGTGGGTCTGCAAGAATTCGAGAAGTTTCAATCAGTTGTACCGTTAGGGATCCTTCTTTGAGTTTGTCTTGAAGGCCTTTTGTCTTGAGATCCATGTGCCTGGTATTGGCATTGGAGCCAAAATTCTTGAGTTTGTTGTCCAGCCCCTTTTTGTCAATGAGGTGTTTGGACAATGCAATATCTTTCTGAAAGATTTCTTTCAGTAGATGGCAGAGCCATTTTCCTTCTAAGAAGGAGTCCAGTAGTGGGTTGAGTTCCGCTTCTGTAGATGAGTAGGTGATATTTTGTTGCTTGTAGCTGTTCCAGGAGAGGAGGGAGCCAAAGGATAGACAGAGGTACCTGGATTGCGACTTGCGACTAGTGGGGTCTTCTCCCCAGGAGGCGTCACTGTAGCATTCCAGCGGCCCCTTTGATTTGTTGTAGGTGAGTGTCAGCTTCCATTCCTTGGTGTGGTTGAGGTATTGCCAAGTTCGCTTGAGCTCTTTCCAGTGTGTAAGTCCGGGTTTATTTCAAAACTTGGCTAGGCTCAAAACAGAGAAGCTGAGATCTGGTCTGGTTTGACTTGCAATGTAGTTGAGGAGGCCTATAGCAGATTTATAGTTTATTTTGAGTTTCTTGAATTCCTCAAAGTCTTCATCTGATGCTTTGCATAGTTGTAGGTGTGGGGTCAGTGGTGTCAAGCAGGGTCTTGATTTGAGGAGCCCGAGTTCTTCCAAACCGTGTGCGATATTCTTGGGTTGGCTCAGGAGGATGCTCTTTTGTGTTTGTTTGAACCTCATGCCTAGTATAGTGTCTGGTTTGTGAGCTTGTGAGTCTTTGAACCTAGAGTTGAATTTTTCATTGAAGTTGTTCCCATTGCCCATGAGGATTAGATTTTCAACGTGAAAGAACAGGAAGGATTTGTTATCTTTGGACTTGTAAAGGCAGGGATCACTATCCGACTCCTTGAACCCAATCAATTTGATCCAACTTGTGAGTGTGGAGTACCAGTTCTTGGGAGACTTCTTGAGTCCATATAGGCTCTTCTTGAGTCATAAATATTGACATTTGTGTTGGCATCCTTGGGGTGTCTTGATGATGACTTCTTCATCTATGGGAGCGTGGAGAAAGGCCGCTTTTACGTCATACTGTTGGATGTTTAGCTTGTTCTTCAAGGCATATAGAAGGATTGCTCTGAGTGAAGCTATCTTACTGGTCAGTGCAAAAGTTTTGTCAAAGTTGAGTCCATAGACCTGGTTGAATCCTTTAACGCAGATCCAAGCCTTGTAGATAACTGCATTTTCATGCGCTTTCTCTTTGATTTTGAATACCCATACCGTATCAAGCGGGTTCAGTGGTGTGTCTCCTTTGTAGTCTTCCCAGACTTCAAGTAGTTTGCATTGATCCACCTCTTTCTTTATTGCCCCCCCACTTGAAGCTTTCTGCACACCGGTGCGCTTGATCAAAGGTCTTTGGCTCAAAGTAGTGATGAAATCCGTAGCCTTGCGGGGGTTTGATGATTGATCAATCTCAAAGTGATCTTCTCACGGGTTCTGGTTCCTCAACCACTCCCGTGGCTCTTTGGTTCACATCTGAGTTGGTAGGTTCTGACGCCGGGCTGGATTCTGCTTCCAAGACTGGTTTGCCTTCATCCGAGGAGTCTATTTTGGTCAGGGGATCCCTGTAGTTCATTCTGGATGCAGGATTTTCTTTGGTTGCTGAGGGAAGCTCTTCATTTGGTTTGGAGACACTGAAATCAAGGTCTGAAGTTGAGCTGATTCCTAGGTCATTGACTGAGTTCTTCAGGAACCTGACATGCTTGGATTGAAAAATTTGCCCATTTCCTAAGAGAATTTGGTAGGAGAGGAGGTCTGTGTTATAACCAATGAGTTTTCCTTCTTTTCCTTTAGGGCGGAACTTGTCTCCCTTTGATCTTCTTTGATTTAGAACAATGGTTGTGATCCCAATGTTTTGAAGGTAATTGAGGGGAAGCTTGCTTCCTTTGATGAGTTCCCAGGGCAATTGTTCAAGATTCTCTTTGGGGATCTGATTCAGGCCAGTGCAGCAGGATTTGAGGACCTCCAACCAGTATTTTCTTGGAAGCTTTGCTGAGCTTAGGGTTGATCTCACGCTCTCAACAATGGTTTGGTTGGCCCTTTCAGCTCTACCGTTGTGTTTGGGATGGTAGGGCTCAGTGATAAGATGATTGATGAACTTCTCCTTGATGTATGTTACTAACCTGTTGTTTGAAATTCCGTCCCACCATCCGAGAAAACCATGGACGGATAATAGCCACTGATATTCTTCTGTTTCTCGATCACCTCTATTAATATGGGGGTTGCCTCGTCCTTTCAAGCAAGTGGGATACCGGAGATGTACCCGGAAAAATTGTCCACAACAGTTAGGAAATACCTTTCATGTCTATGAGATTCTGGACTGATTGGACCCACAATATTGAGATGTATCCTATCAAAGGGTTTTGTGGCGTTGGTCAAGACAGATTTGAAGGGGGATTTGCTTATTTTGCACAGAAGACAATCTTTGCATTCAAACCTTTCTTTCTTGGCCGATGTGAGTTGTATTCCCTGGATCTTGGACAGACAACCAAGCAAGGCGTGGCCGTAGGAAAAGTGAAGGTTCTTCAGGGTTCTAGGGTCCTCTACACCTGTTGAGTAGCATTCTTGGCTGCCAACTTTGCGGGGAGTATCAAGAACAAAGAGGTTGTTAGTTATTGTGCCTTGACAGACTTTTGACCCATCCTTTTTAACTTCAAAGTGTCCAGAATTGGCCTCAAGAGTGAATCCTTGATCAATTAGCTTTCCTGGGCTGATTAAATTGACCAAAATGTCCGGGACGTATAGGCAATTAGACAGAGTAATTATGTGAGTCTTCCATTCTAGCTTGACCGTTCCCATTCCTTGGATAGGTAGGTCTGCTCCAGCCTTCCCAGTGGTAACGTGCTCTCCGTTGTATGGTTCTAGGGTTGTGAAGAATGTTGACTGGTTAAAGATGTGTGAGGTAGCCCCACTGTCAATTAGTATGTTCTTCTTGGCTCCAATCTTTGAGTCTATCCACCTTGACAAGAAGGTGTGGAAAGGGGCCAAGTCTGAAGTCTTTTTTTGCTTTTCTTTCCATTGGGTCTGATTCTCTCTCCACCACTTGGAAGCATTATCAGGTTGGAGATGATAGCATTCTAATTCTGGGTGGTTTTTGTCCTGTTTTGGATTGTGATATCCTTCAACACATCTATTGGATAATTGGTTTTTGACTTTAGTCCTCATTGTGGCAAAAACAGTTTCATTCGTACTTTGTAGGATACTTTTCTTGGGAATTTCGGCCTTGATTTTGTTATGGTATTGAACAAGATGATTGCATACAAATTTGACCAAGGTTTGCTTGTCTGAATGCATGAGTTGAAGCTTGAGGTCCTGAAGGTTAGATGGGAATTTGAAAATGGTTAGATATGCCAGGATGTTGCCTGGTAATTCTATACCTATGTCAATCATCTTCTTGATGGCAGTTTTGACGTCAGTGACAAATTTCAGGATCTTGTCTTTTCTTTGAAGTTTAGGTGTAAGAAATTGTTGAAGATTCTGGCTCAATTGGATGCTTGAAAGGAGGAGAACCGTTCCTTGATGGCTAGCCATATGTCCTTGGATGAGTTTACATTGGGGGCGCTGATAACATTATTATGGGTGACGGAATCAACCTTCAATATGAGGAGTATTTGAATTTCATTGTTGTCTTGGGGTGAGAGATGGTTCAAGGCTGATTCAAGTGTATCCAGAACTTCTCTGAGTTTAAGTAGAGCCTTCATCTTGTCCATCCAGATACTGTAGTTCTCTTCTGTCAGCAGCAGGGTGGTATCAAGGGCTTTCTTGAGCATAGCTTGACGGAATGAGTCTGACAAAAAGCCCAATCCCAATGCCATGGTCCTAAGTCTTGCTGGTCGGGTAGATTTTGGCTTTTAACCGTAAAACTGTGAGAGACTTCTTTATTGACAAACCAGCAAAACCGTAACTAAGATGCCCAGATTGATTATCATTGAGTGGCTGGATAGAGGATAGGCATCATGGTCTGAAAAAATGATGATGTGTGTTGAGTTGGACCATCAAGAGTGTGTTAATTGGAATGGGCTGATCTTACCAGTTAGAAGTTGGATGGTCCTCAGTCGTGATTGGAGAAGACTTGTTCAAAGTGATCCAGTCAACCGTAGTGAGGTGTGTGAGAATGAGAAGTAAAGAAGAGACAATGAGAAATAGGAAATGAGAAATGAAAACAAGACGAGAAGACAAGATTTATGAGAGATGATGGAGATGAGAACAAGGACCGGGTTTGATTTCTTGGAGACCCAATGATCTTGCGCTTCCTCCTGGCGGGAGTATCCAAAGTGGAGACCATACCTGCGGGGTGATCCACACTCCCCGCAGGGTGGTCTGTTGTGCGCTCCTCTGACTGGAGGTGTTACCCTATTAGCTCTACACCCAACAACAGTTAAACTTATTTCATTGGGCTAGCTCAAAACTAAATCAACCGCCCAAAAAAATAGGGCTATTCAAATGGGGTGGACTTTTATCAAGCCAACCTCAATGGAATAGCCCTAAATTAAAAAAACCAAAAAAGACTTCTGTCAATTCCACCTTAATGGACAGGCCTGTCACGCTTCAAGCTTAAGGATAATTGTCTTCCTCACTTTGACATATCCTCTCATCAGTACCATCTACCTCAGTTCATACGCGTGATACAAATAGAAGCAAAAAATCAATGGTTCCTTCCACTTATCAACTCTGGCTTGCATAACAACCTTCCATTCTTGGAGACTGACTCAGCAATTACTTGCACACCTTTCAGTTAACTCTACTCCAGTCAACCATCCATTTGAGCTCTGCTCTTCCACCCTGGGTATCAATAGCCTTTGGGTTCCCATTCCTGGTTATGCACTCTCTACAGCTTGCACCCATGATAGTTAGCCACACCAACTGCATTGTTTGAAATTAGACTAGTCACTTACCATGCATAAGCTACATCCTCATATTTGCATTGTCTCACATGTAACTCCTTCCTATCACATCAATTACGCCCTGTATGCTCAGACTCTACTTGCCTTGCATCTAAGTTATGAACTTGGAAATTTATATACTGTTTTTTCATTTCCCAATCCGTTCATTTCATTTATTGCCTCATTGCCTCTTAACTGTAGTTTTCCATCCATTGATTGTATGTAGTCACTTCTGATTACCTTATAAAGGCTACGCTGCTTGCCTGAAGATTGTCTCCTCAGTTAGTTAATTTCATACATCCTCTCATTTTGCTGAATCCGGTTATCACATTGGGCTTGGCTTTAGTTTCCTTTCCATTGGAAAAATTCATCCCTCTCATTGTGTGTCCAGTTACCCAACCATAAGTTTGGACCTTGCAGTTAGCTGTTCTACCTTGCACTTGCCCGTGCATTCAGTCTCCCTTGCGCTCAAAATCATCTAAGATTTCCCTATAGTACGTGGGGGGTTGTGTGACAGAAAATCAACTAACTCAACTCATCTATTGTAATTTGCCAACCTATAATAGATTCTTTTACAATTTCACATACTTGCTCAACAGGGAACGCTTCCCTCACCCTTTATAATGATGATATTCATTGGGTAGGGAGATCAAGCGTTTCTTGGGCCAGACAACCTTTAGACCCTGTTCCTTCTTCTAAATCCCCTTTGGTTGAACCTCTTGATGATCCCCTTGCTCCTCCTTGGGAAGCAGTGGATCCCCTCCAAGAAATCAAAGACTCCAACCATTCTTCTGATGAAGCCTTGAATTGTAGTGGATCAAGGGTTTGCACTAATGATCCCAAACCCACGCTTTGACCTTGCTCTTGACCCTGATCCAGGCTCTTAACCAAACTGCCTTGCAATCTGGTCCAAGTGGTCCTAGCATTTGTACTCCAGGCATGAAGCAGCCTGAGCATTTTACGGGGTAACACCCCCATAAAACTATAGCCTACTTGCAGTCCTGTAAAATCATCTTCTTGAACAATCCTCATAATTTTCCTACTGATAGACACAGATTTATGAATGCATCTTCCTTCCTTGGTGGACAAGACTTGCTTCAGTTTGAACCTTACCCCAAACTATTAGATTACACTAGCCCCACTTGTATCCTAAACAACTGGGACAAGTTTGAGAAGCAATTTTTCACTCTGTTTGGTAGCCCTAATCAAGTCTGAAACGCAGAATAAAAACTTGATAACTTAGTCATGAAAGAGAATAGTAGAGTTTCCATTTATATCTCCAATTTCTCAACTTTGCAGTCTTGGATCCAATGGAACAAGGCAGCTCTCCTATTTCACTTTTGAAAAGGTTTGCCGGAACACCTAATTGGGCAAATTGCAGTTGGGGGAAATAAGACAACCTCCCTTCAGAAGCTAATTGACAGGGTGATTGAGCTTGATAATGGCTATCAAAACAAGAATCTCTATTGACAAAATGATCATGGACTGTCAACATTGGCTCCTGAAAAAGATAATTATAGCTGAATTTCTAAGAAACAAGGAACATTAAAGAGGCTGATGGACAACAAATTAAAATGAACAAAACAGAATACAAGGCTGAGTTGAAGAAAGAGTCAAATCTCACCCGGCAGGCATGGAAGGTTGCAGTTTGTACATGAAAAGAGAGGTTGAGGTTCAGTGGTGAATTGGTGGATGAAAGATTGGTGTCGGAGTGGTTGAGCTAGAGTAAGAGTGGAAACTGCGGAGAGCTAAGGAGGTGAAAGTTGAGGTCTAGGTCATTAATACAATGAGTTTGAAATTTGATTTGAGGGAGTTTGATCCTTTGTTCTGTATCAAGGGAGTTTGCGTGAGCTGAAGTAGAACTGATGGTCAAAGTAAGAATTGTAGTTGAAGAGACATTGTAGTCCCAGTTGTGGTCAACACCGCTATTCCAAAACCCCTCCATGCCTGATGAGACTCAAGTTTGAGCTGGCCTAAAAAGAGATTAGGCTCAAAATTGCAAAAGAAACTATTGAAAAAAGAAAATGAAGACACGCAATAACAAACAAAGGAAAAAAACAAAAAAAAGAAAATTATTTGTTGCCAGTGTAGTAGTCTACGAGAAGGTTGAGGCCTTGCACTGAACAGGACTTGGTTAGTGCGTCCGCCGGCATGCCTTGAGAGCAAATTAGATTGATGAGTATGTTACCTTGGCTGAGTTCATCTCTCATCCCTTTTGTCTTGAGGTTGAGATGATGAGTTTTTGAATTCAACCAAAATTTCCTAACCTTGTCTTCAAGACAGCTGTTGTTGATTGTGAGGGGGATAGTTGTAATGCTTAACTGAAAGATATGTTTAATGATGGCTTTGATCCAAGTCGCCTTGTGAAACTCTTCCACCAGAGTGTTCAATTCAGCATCAGTGGATGACCACAAGATGTTCCGCTGCTTGCTACTGTTCCAGGAGATTATGCTTCCATACAATAGACTCAAGTATCAGGATTGAGATTTGCATGTTGTTGGATTGTTGGCCCAGGATGTGTTGGTGAAGACATCCAACGGGGGAATGGCCTCTTTAAATCCCAGCATGAGCTTTAGGTCTCTTGTGCCTTTCAGATACCTCCATGTATGTTTGAGTTCATTCCAATGGGTCATTCCAGGTTTAGCTGAGAACCTTGCTAGACTCAATACTGCAAAGCTCAAGTCAGGTCAAGTTTACCAAGCAATATGGTTGAGGAGGCCAATTGCCAAGCAATAATTTATGTTGAGAGCCTTGAAGTTGCTGTGCTCTTCATCAGTAGCAGGTTTCAACTGCAGTCCTGGGGTGAGAGGTGTGGAAGACTCTTTGGCTCCAGAGAAGCCAAGTTCATTGAGTCCTGTGTTGACATGATTTGGTTGGCTCAGGAGGATCAAGGCTTCCAGAAGTTTGATCTTCATGCCAAGGATGGTTTGTGGAGTTTGGGTTGTCAAAACAGGGAACCTCTCCAAGAATTTCTTCTCAAAATTGCTGCCTTGTCCTACCAAGATGAGGTCGCCAACATGAAAAAAAGGTTTTGATACTCCATCATCCAAAATGTACAAGCAAGGATCAAAGTTGGACTCATTGAAGCCAACTGATTTGAACCATTCCTTGAGTGTTTCATACCAATTCTTTGGAGAATGTTTAATTCTGTATGGTGATTGTTTCAGTTTGAGGAATCTTCATAGTTGATGAGAGCCTTTAGGAGTTCTGATAATAACTTCCTTGTCAATGGGTGCATGCAGGAAGGTACTTTTTACATTGAATTTTTGGATTGGCTGCTTGGACTTGAGGGCTGAAAGGAGAAGGAGCTTGAGTGTTGAGGGTTTTCTGGTAGGTGCAAAAGTCTCTGAATAGTCCAAGCCCTCAATTTGGCTGAAGCCTTGAACAAACAGTCTTGCTTTGTACTTGACGGGGTCACCATGACAGTTTTCTTTGACCCAAAATGCCCAGGTTGTGTTCAAGCAGTTCTGCAGTGGTGGCACATAATAGTACTCCCATACGTTCAGCTCCTTGATTGTTGAGAGTTCCAGGTCAATGGCTGTTCTCCAGCTTTTGCTTTATGCACAGGAAATTGCCTGTTTGTATTTTGTAGGTTTGTAGTTATGATAGAACCCGTACCTTTGGGGGGGCCTAATTGATGAGCGGTCTCTAAGGGTTTGAGCTGTAGGAGCTTGAAGAGAGCTTTGAGAAGGGTGTTGAGTTCTGCCGGACTGTGCGGATGGAATTTGAGGTTTTGGACAAGATGGGCTGGCCATTCTAGAAGGCACTTCTATTTTGTCCTTGTTGGAGGGTTCTGTTGTCTACACCTCCAAGGGTGAGCTATCTGAATCAAATTCCTTCTGCTCTCTGTAGCCCTCCCACTGAGCTGACCGCTGTCCTTGCCCGCTTATCAAATTTGAGAGTGGTGGATTGTTGACAATAAGGGCCTGATCATCTTCCTCTTCAAGATACCACAGAGATCCCTCCTTTGGGTGATTCATCTTCAGGAATCAAATATCTTTAGTTGAGATTATTTTTCCTTCTTTTGTTAAAATGCAATAAGAGAGGAGGAGCAGGTTGAAGCCCACCAACACTCCTTCTTCCCCTTTTTGGTCAAATTTTTGAGATTTTTTTCTCTTTGCAAGAAGATAGATGCAAGGATTTCCTGATGGTTGAACAAACAAAGGCAGCAGTGAGTAACCATGAACCTCCTCCCAGGGAGTTACCTTATCCTCCCCTCTAGGTACTTGATTTAACATGAGGCAGCTAACTTTGATGATCTCATCCTACGTATTGGCCAGATTGCCTGTCTTTAATGATTGACAGTGCAGATTCAACTATTGTTTGATTAGCCCGTTCCGCTTGCCCATTGTGCTCAGGATGATAGGGTTCTGACGTGATCTGCCAAATGTGCTTCTCTTCAAAGAAATATGTGAGTTTTCAATTGAAAAATTCAGTACCCTCATTTGAGCAGACCTACAACGGGTAGTATTGCCTTCTCTTGAATTCATTCTCCAATAGATTGATAAGAGCTTCAGCTTTCTCATCCTTCAATGTCAACAGGAAAGCTGCAAGATATCCAGAAGCATTTTTGACAAGCGTGAGGGAAAATCAAGATCCTCTTTTTGATTAAGGTTTGAGGGGACCAATCAGATCTAGGTGGATTCTCTCAAATACCTTCTTGACTGTGTTGGATGTCTGATTAAAGCTTGCTTTTGTGATTTTGCTGCCAATGCAGTTGATGCACTGAAAGTTGGAGAAAATTTAACTGGGGATGTGTTGGACAAACTGAAAAATTCATGAGAGGGAAGCATGGACAAAATTTTGATGGATATTCATTAGTTGGGATTCCACTGAGTTGAGGAAACAGGATCTGGTGTTAGGAAATGATAAGTTCTGATCAAATGCGGGCGCGGGTATTAAGTATATGTTGTTGGTGATTGATCCTGAAAAGATTTTGGTATTTGAATGAGAAACTGAGAAGGAGTCCTTTCTTGCATTAAGAGTACATCCAGCATGATTGAGAGCCCTGGCACTGAGGAGGTTGGTTTTGACTTTGGGGACATAGATAAAATCAGAGAGTTGAACATTGAAGTCCTTCCAATGGAGTCAGATGGTCCCTTTTCCCATGATTTTCAAGCTTGCCCCTACTTTTCCGGTCTTTATGGTGTTTTCTGCGGAAGGAGCCATGTCAATAAAGTAATGACTATCATTGATCATGTGTACTGATGCACCACTATCCAGGAGAAATTTTGTTTGAGGGTCTCCATGATTGATCCAGAGAGAAACAAGGGCCAGATAGTGTGCAGTAAAAGCCTTTCCCTTTGTCCCAGATTTCTTTTCCTTCCACTTTTCTTGCTTGTCTTTCCACCATTCAGGAGCAATTTTGGGATGAAGATTCCAGCAGTTCTCTGCTGAATGTAACTTTTCCTGCTCAGGGTTGTGATCGCCATTGGTGCATCTTTGTCTCTTGCCGCCCTGGCCCTTGAAGGATGGTTTTGAGGTGGTGGATACCAGAGCTAGCTTGTTCTTTTATGATGAGGTTGGTTCTATTGAATTCTGCGCCTTGGATTTCTTGTTTAGTTGGTTTAAATGATTTAAGACAAAGCTGACTTTCAGTTCTTTGTCAGCGTGCATAATCTGGCGCTTGAAGTCCTTCATGGAGTTGAAAAAACTGAATAGGAGAAGATAGGCAAGGATGTCTTCAGGAAGGGAAATTCCAACCTCAGAGATTTTCTTGAGACACACTTTGGCCTTGGTGGTAAATTTGTTTATTTGATCACTGTTGAACCGTAGATACAGGAGGTCATTGAACACTCTGGCCCGATTTGAAGCTTGAGATGAGGCATATTTTTTGATGATAGCGTGCCAGAGAAGCTTGGCAGAATTCTTGTTTGCAGGAGTAACCACATTGGTTTGAGTAGACAATTCCAGTTTTGATATGATCAGCAGTTTAAGCTTGTCATTGACTCTTGATTCAAATTGCAAGTTCTCTCCATTGATGACATTTGCGCATCCTCTGACGTCTAAGATGGTGTCCATCTTATCCTTCAAAATCCTGTAGTTATCCTTGCCAAGCTTTGGGATGGTTTCTAGGGATGTTTTGAGCATTGCTTGTCAAAAGTGATCCATGGTTGTGGTTAGGGTCACAAATCTGATTCCTTGGTTCTTGGTGATGGGCAGAGAGTTCCTTTTGGCTTTCAACCCTGAAAAGGATAATTATAGCTGAATTTCTAAAAACCAAGGAACATGACAGAGGCTGGCGGACAACAAATGAAAATGAAAAAAACATAATACAAAGCTGAGTTGAAGAAGCAGTCAAGTCTCACCAGGCAGGCATGGAAGGTTGCTGGTTGTACATGAAAAGGGAGGTTGAGGTTGAGTGGTGAATTTGTGGATGGAAGATTGGTGTTGGAGTGGTTGAGCTAGAGTAAGAGTGGAGAATGCGGAGAGCTGAGGAGGTGAAAGTTGAGGTCTTGGTCATTATTACAATGAGTTTGAATTTTGATTGTAGGGAGTTCAATCCTTTTTTCTGGATCAAGGGAGTTTGCGTGAGCTGAAGTAGAACTGATGGTCAAAGTGAGAATTTTAGTCAAATAGAGATTGTAGTCACAGTTGTGGTTGACACCGCTATTCCAACAGCTCCAAAGGCAGACCACTCCTCAAAACAATATTTGAAGAATCCAAAACAATACAAACCAAATCCAACCTTGCACTCCAAACTGAAAGAGAAGGCTGTTGCCCAAACTCCAAAGTTCCTGGAAAAAGAAAATAAGATGCTCCAGAACAAGGAATGGCTAAGGAGGAAAAAGAATGGGTTATGTATGTATTTTGGAGGCAAAAAATGATGTCAATAGTTGTGCAAAGAGGCTATTGCGTGAAACAGATAGACAGTCAAAAAATTAACTTGTAGTTTTTCTAATACTTCCAAGGAAAACTATGCATTATCTAAATTGAAGCAATTCAATCTTTGCACTTGCAATTCACTAGGTGCTCCAAGTTCAAGATTTTTCCTTTTTCATTCCAACAACTCCCCTTATCAAGTTTTGCTTGATTCTGGCGCTAAAGTTTCTTTTATAAGTGAATCTTTCCCCACTTACAAAAATCTTGCACCTTCTGAGATAGATAATTTTCCCATCTATTCAGTAAGTACTGCAACCAAGCTGTCTCATTGGGTTTCCCAAAGGCAAAATGGACCTTTGCATTCTCCAATTTCCCCAGCTTCAAATGGGACTTATTTGTCTTGGATATCCCTGGAAGGGGTGATACAATTCTAGGCCACAACTTTCTAGTTCACTGGAATTGGGATGTGGATTGGCAAGAAGGAGTAATTAACCTTTGAACCATGCAACCCTAGGAAACTAATCCTTCATTTGTAAGACTCCAAATGGTGCTAAGCTGCAGGCAGTTCTATGGAGGGGAAAGGTGCTGTTGAGGCTGCCCTCCTAAGAGTTACAATAATATTTAAATGGGAATGGAATCAAGGTCCAGGAACTTGTAAATAAGGAATCAATGTAAGGGATGAGTTTGGGAATAGTTGGTAGCAATGGAAACAACACTATCTGAGGCAAGATGGTTCAGGGAAAGACTTGAACAAAATGAGTCAATGTTTTTTTCAGAGTTAAATGGAACAAGGCAGTTGTAATTAACAATGCCCACAAGCTAATAAATCTTTGTGTTGGCAGAAGATTAGGAAAGATAAACTCAATCCCAAATAACCTCCAGGTTCTCAATGAACCTGCCCAAATCTCCGCAATCAAGCGCTTGAAGGGTACCAGATAACTGTGGGTGGCTGAACAAAACAAAAGCAATTTGTTTGTGAAGGTCTAGAAGCCAAGAATTGAAAGATTCAAACAAAGATAACCCAAAAATTCTCAAGGAACTCAAGAGTAGCATGGCAGAATTTAAATTTTAAAGAATAAAGGGAGGTCTAACACTCCAGATTTCAAACTTAGAGAAACCTATCATTCAAACGTGACTGGATCCAGAAAGATGATCATGGAAGGATCAGATCAGTATGGTTGGAAAAAGGGATCAAGAGTGGTATAACAAACTCATGAATTCCAGAAGACAGAATTCTCTTCAACCAGAAAGGCTATGGTTGGTGATAAGGATCAAGGTCACAGATGGATGGATCAAAGTTTGAGTATGGAGGATCAAAGGATCAGGGGGAAATCAGAAGATATACCCAGAAAAGAAGGTTGAAGATGAAGGGAAAGAGGCCCATTGGATTGGTGAGGTTATTGATTACTATAGGATATGGATGATATGAGATGGATAAGGGGATGTAAAAAAAAATTCATAAAATTTCCATAATCCGTGAGGTGTCCCAGATTAGTCACCACACCGTCAAACAGGAATCAAAAAACCTACTAGACACTGTCATTGAGTTTGATGACACGTTTCAACCAGGAGATTTGCAATATCCTGACCTCCATCCCCAAGTTCCCTCTTCAGATTTAGGAGTTATTGCTAATAGGATGTATCAGAGTAAAGAAAATCCACCATTTTTTAATGGCGGGTTTAAAACCCGCCATTAAAAATCAAAAAAACCCACTTATTTCACATCAGACGTGTCAGAGTTACCCAGAAATAAGTGGGTTTCTCAGATAAAGTATTTAAAGGCTTCTGTTGGAATCTTGGATTCCTGATAATGCTGAGAATGATCTATCTACTAACCTTCTATTGGTCTTCAATTTTGTGTGCTCAGCACCTGCACAACTGGACTGGCCACTCGAGTGCGGATACTCCAACTTCAAGACCAGTGTCCTGCTTGAACTTATCTAC
This sequence comes from Puccinia polysora, assembly GCA_025617555.3. Lineage (NCBI taxonomy): Eukaryota > Fungi > Basidiomycota > Pucciniomycetes > Pucciniales > Pucciniaceae > Puccinia > Puccinia polysora. The sequence goes on from CM062620.1 coordinate 6,982,115, forward strand.
CTCACTGATCCTGGATCCTGGGTGTCTCCTCTCCTTGTGCAACCAAGAGATTGCACCACCAACACCCAGGGTACTAGGATCAGGTACGCCACTCTCTCCAATCTTGGCACCTTCCAACTCAAGAATCTGATCATCAATCTCTCCAGCTGAACCTCAAGCCAAATCACTTCAACCTTACCCCTCATCAACCATTCAACGCAATTCCCCCAACCCTGCGTCAGACCTCAACTATAGCTCACACCGCTCTGTGTCTGACCTCACTCGTAACCTGGCCTTATTAGGTTCATAGTTGTTATCTTCTTTTTCATCTCCTTCTTTGTTCTTCCATTTTATCATTCTCCTTTTCTTATTTGATGATTGAAATCCACTGGCCTTATTATCCAAAAACTTTCCATCTTCAGATTTACAGTCCCAAGGGCCAGGTCACGAGAATCATGTTGGAATACAAAGAAGCCTCAAGCACAACCAAATTGAACATTACTCTTCTCACCGATGAGAACTTTCTGTGATGGAGTCTCCAACTTTGAAGCTACTTACGTTGCAAAGGCATTCTTAACTATGTACTTGAACCACCGCACTCTCCTCTCAATGCCTCTCAGAAGAAGAAGCTTTAAAAAGCTGCCAATGTTATCATCCAACATCTAGGAGACACGGCCTTCAATGCCGTCATTAACAAAGACAATGATGGTGATCCTCACGCGATCTGGAATAGCCTTCTGGAACAATATGCCTCCAAATCCACCAACAACCAAGGCCGCATCTGGATCAATTTCATCCAATCCCAATACAAAGGTGATTTGTTGATATACATTCAAGAATGCCAAAAAATGATGAATGAATTGTCAGTCGTCAAGCTCGAGGTCCCACCCGACATCCTAAGCTACACAATACTGGCGAAACTTCCAAGCAATTTCTACCACATTGTTGATATGATACTCTTGAACAATGAGCTCCTGCAAATTCTGACAAAAGTCCTAAACAAGTTGAGGGAAGTCATCCACCTTGAAACTTCTCAAAGTAAGAATCCTGAGGATGTCAATCATGACGCGCCTAAACCCACGGCTCTTGTAAAAAAGGGCTTCAAATCAAAACCTTGTCCTCAACCCAAACACCTGTGCTCAAAGGGTCATCATAATCCACTGTCTGATCACCCTGAAAGTAAATGCTGGTTTCTTCATCCGCACCTTTGCCCAGACTATACCTCCTCCAAGCCAGCTGTCCATCTCAATTCATCTGATCTAAATTCCGAGGATAAACCGCCGGGACCTGAAGCCGCTGAGCTCCATTTTAATGCCCAACTCTACCTCACAAATCCCTTCTCCAAAGAGTCCAGCCGACTGCCCGTTCTTGACTCAGGATCAAGTCATCACATCCTCAACAACCCGCAGTATCTTCATCATCCCAAACCCATAGTCATCAAAGTTGGCACCGGTGCTCCCAATACTGGTCTCAAAGCCACTCACATTGGCAGTGCTGTGATCAAGAACCATGATGGAAAGGAATTGGTCTTGGAAAAAGTTCTCCTCATACCATCTCTAAATTGGTTGCTGATATCCCTCACTCAGCTGAAGTCAAGGAAGGCAGTATTCAATAAGGTCAGCCACTCAGGAATTGAGATAACCCCGGAAAACTTCTCCTTCATAGGCAGCACTCACAACAAACTGAACAAACTGTGCAGAGTAAGATTCAATCAACCCAAGGAGGACCCCAGTGTGTTCTTGAAAACCAACTCCAACGCGATTGATTGGCATCATTGACTGGGCCACCCAAATCCGTCTGTTTTGAAGACTCTCAAGCTTTCCAACAAGAACACCAAGGCCTTGTGCAAAATATGCAAAACTTGCAAGGGTACAGCCACTCCATTCAACCACCACTTCAAGGCAAAGAAAGACCCGCTGGAAGCCCTACATTTTGACCTAGTGGGTCCTCTATCTGTTCAATCACGCTCCGGTAACTTGTACTTCCTATCTATTACCAATAAACACACCGGTTTCAAGGCCGTATCCTTCCTCAAGTCTAAAAGCAAAGCTGAGAAGGCAATAATCAACTTCATCGCCACGGCCAAAAGACAAACGATGAAGAAAGTGAAAACCCTAATCTCAGATAACGGAGGGGAGTTCACATCAACCACACTCAAGGACTACTGCTCATCTTGAGGTAGAGTTCAGAACTATGCCCCTGCCTATACACCTCAACAGAATGGCCTAGCCAAGCAATCAAACCGCTCCATTCTCCAGAAAGCTTGATGCCTTCTCTATCAAAGTTGACTGCCGCTCACCTACTGGGATGAGGCCTTCAAGACAGCCACGCACCTACTCAACCTTCTACCTTCTTGCACACGATCAAACAACATTCCTTACAAACTCTGGTTCAATAGAGACTTCAACCTGGACTTCCTCAAACCATTTGGATGCCTTGCCTACTCCCTAATCCCTAAGCATCTTTGCAAATCAAAGCTGGCTCCCACCAGCAAGAAGTGCATTTTGCTGGGGTATTTAAACGAATTTTTGTTGTACAGATGCTTAGATCCTGCCACTTTAAAAATATACATAACTGCAAACGTTGTTTTCTGAGAAGCCATTTTTCCTTCCATTTCCTCTCCTCTTTCTGTGTCTCATGATACCAACTCCGGACCTTCTTTTCTTTCCATTCTGGATAAATTTGAAGCTGACACTTCCCTCTCCCCCTCCAACTACTCCAACCCTGACTCCTCTATCTCACTCACAAGCTCCTCCCCAACTCCGGCCGCTCCGTCCTATGATTGCATAACACCCAACAACATTCTTCTGGGTCCACGCTGCGAAGACTCCACTGTTGGTTGAACCCAACTGTATCTCATATGTGACTCAGAATACAAAGATCTGGCCAACCTCAAAGAAGCCCTGGCCTCAAAGTATTGCAATGAGTGGATCAAAGCAATGCGTGTAGAGGAACTCAACCTTATATCTTATGACGTCTGGATAGGAGTTGATTTGACCGCCAAATCCGTGCCCATCAACTGCATGTGGGTTTTTAGAACCAAAAAGGACTCAAGGAACCAAATCACTGAGTTCAAAGCCATGCTTTGTGCTCAGGGCTTCCACCAAAAATGGGTCCATGACTATCTCAACACCTTCTCACCTACTGGCGACAAGGCTTCACTATGGGTTCTCATCTTGTTTGCGGCGTCTCAAGGCCTGAAATTCCATCAAGTCAATTTCAAATCTGCATTCTTAAATGCACCAATTAAAGAAACTGCCTACATCAAACTGCCTTCAAACATCCACATCACCCCTGGTAAGACGCTCAGGCTCCTTAAGGCGCTCTATGGACTCAAGTAGGCACTGTTTGCCTGGTATAATACACTGACCAACTGGCTCCTCAGCACCAGATTCAAATTTTGCGACTCTGATCACTGCGTTTTCTGCAACAAAGACACTTGGCTCAATGCCCATGTTGATGACATAGCCATCTTCAGCAGGAGACCGGAAGAATTTGTTACGGCACTTGGATATTGATTCACCATCAAGGATCTTGGCCAAGCCTTGCTGCTACTAGGGATGAACGTAGAAGCCACCGCAACAGGTATTAAACTGCACCAAGGCACCTACATACAACATCTACTTTCGAGCTACATTCTCTTGGCGTTCAAAACGCATTCCACTCCTTTTCAACCTGGCGGCAAGTTGCTACCTGCATCTGATGAAGAACACCACAAATTTGAGAAATCAAATCATAACTACCAGAAGATCATAGGAGAGTTAAACCATCTAAGCTGCTGTACATGCCCTGACATCACATTCTGCGTGAACTATCTAGCACAGTTCTTGAATAAACCGGCCCACCATCACTTCAATGCTGCCCTAAAGACCCTCAACTACCTCAAATATACCTCCACCCGGGGGCTGAACTTTCTCAAGCATGACAATAAAACCCTCTTGGCATTTGCCAATGCCAATTGGGCAACCTGTCCGAGTACTAGGAGATCAGTCTTGGGAATCTCCATCAGGTGGATGGGAAACCTGGTCAACTGGATATCCAGGCGCCAACCAACGCTATCTCTGTCTACGACAGAGGCTGAATAAAAGGCCATGGCCTATGCTGTGAAGGAAATCTCATGGCCAAACTCCCTAATACATCAAGTCTTGCCTGAAAGCGGATCAAAATCACCCACTCTATTTGAAGATAACAAGGGTGCCATCAGACTGGCCCTGAATCAGGCAAATAACTCCGGTTTCCACTCCAAACATATGGAACTCCAATCCCACTACATCCAAAAAGAGATTGAAAAAGGAAACATTGTCTTAACAAAGGTGTCTTCACAAGCAAATCTGGACAATTTCCTCACCAAGATGCTCAGCCATCTCAAACTGACCACCTCTCTATCCAATCTAGGCTTCTGCTGAACGCATTCTCAGCAAGGGAGGATGTTGTAATCTTGGATTCCTGATAATGCTGAGAATGATCTATCTACTAACCTTCTATTGGTCTTCAATGTTGTGTGCTCAGCACCCGCACAACTGGACTGGCCACTCAAGTGCGGATACTCCAACTTCAAGACCAGTGTCCTGCTCAAACTTATCTACCTCACTGATCCTGGATCCTGGGTGTCTCCTCTCCTTGTGCAACCAAGAGATTGCACCACCGACACCCAGGGTACTAGGGTCAGGTACTCCACTCTCTCCAATCTTGGAACCTTCCAACTCAAGAATCTGATCATTGATCTCTCCAGCTGAACCTCAAGCCAAATCACTTCAACCTTACCCCTCATTGACCATTCACCGCAATTGTGCCAACCCTTCATCGGACCTCAACTATAGCTCACACCGCTCTGTGTCTGACCTCACTTGTAACCAGGCCTTATTAGGTTCATAGTTGTTATCTTCTTTGTCTTCTCCTTCTTTATTCTTCCATTTTATCATTCTCCTTTGCTTATTTGATGATTGAAATCCACTGGCCTTCTTAGCCAAAAACTTTACATCTTCAGCTTCCACCACCTGTCCATATCATCCGCCCCTGGCTTCCCACCTCCTTCTAACTACAACCTCATTTGAAAAAAATTTGATTCATTGCTCTTCATCTCTTCATCACTATCCTCATCACTTCATCACTCTCATCACTTTATTGCTTTCATCACATCCAGCTAAATCTCATTGGATCACTATCCTGATCAGTTCATCACTCTCATTGGTTTATTGCTTTCATAACATCCAGCTAACTCTCATTGCATCAATCTCTCATCACTTCATCACTCTCATCACTTTATCACTTTCATCACATCCTAACTCTCATTGCTTTATCCCTTGTGTCACTTCATCACTCTCACCTCTTCCTATTCTATTTTGTTCATCACTCTCATCCTCTCATCATATAATCACTCTCACCACTTAAACACTCTCATAGCCCTTCATTAATTCATCTCTCTTACTATTTTTAAATGGCCCCTCAGAAATCCTCCACCTGCAAGTCCAATAAACAATCCAATGGAACAAATTGAACATCCCCCAGGAACTCAAAATCCAACAATCCTCCCCCATCAGCTTCCAAAGGCTCCAGTCAGCTCAAGAGAGCTGATCACATCATCCTTGTAAACTGGCTAAAAATTCTGTCCAACTACAATGCTTGCTTTGGATCAGACAATGAAAAACGCATTTGCCAACCTCCATCCTCTAAGGTCAATGGTTATCTCCTGATGGCCAATGAACTCAAGAACAAAAAAAAGTTAGGCTGGATCTGTCATCCAAACAGATGAGGGAGTGATTCAGGAATTATCACGCCAAGTACAAAAAGGCCCACTCCATGTCAATCTCCACAAGCTTTGGTATCACTGACTCCAACAAAGCCAAGGGAATCAACTTGGTGGTTGATAAGTTGGACTCCATTTGTCCTTTTTATATTCAAATCAATGAAATCTTTGGAAAGAAGGTCAACATCACCCCCCTAGCTGCTTCTGATGCCCAACAATCCAATTCAGTTGACGCTGAGGACTTGGATGGGGATGCTCAGCCTAGCAATGGTGATCCCAAAGGATCCTATGAGTTGCCCCCATCCAATGCCGAGGAGGATATTCAAACACAATCAGCTCCAATCAAGTCTACTTCCCGGTTGATTGAGGAGTCAAACACCTTGCACCCCTCCCATCCTTCTTTCAATTTCTCTCTTCCTGGGGTGGAAGAACTGGAGAACTTTGCCAATGAGGAGGATTTCATTCCTGTATTACCATTGCCATCAACATCTGCTCAAGTAAGGAACCAAGTTCTTTTCTCTTCTTTCCAGTTAATCCTGACTGATTTAGATTTAAAATAAACTGGCTCATCCATTCCTGAATGACCAAAAACTCAAGCCAATGGGGCCTCCAACATCCCCTTCAAATGAGACTAATGCTGTTCCCACAAAAACCCCCTCTGCAAAGGGAAAGAAAAAGGCCTCCAATTCAATCAACATTAACCCCAATAGCATTCAAAAGAGGAGGAAAACTTCAAATTTTTTGGGCTTTGAGGAGATCATGGAGAAGTGGGATTCAATTAAGCCCATTGGATTCTCCTTGCTGTCAAAATCTATCTCATTCCTATTCCCCTCTGGAAAACAGTGAAATTGCAAATTGAATCTGAAAAACTTCAGTTTGAAAAGGAGAAGTGGGATTGTCAACTTGGTATTTATTTTAAAAAGCAGAAAGCCAAGAGTTTTGCTCATCAGAAAAAATGGGATGCTGAGTGGAAGTTGAAACAGGCTGAGATAGAATTTCAAAAAGAGGAAAAGGAGAAGGATTGACAGAGAGAGCAACTACAAATGGAGAGGGAACAACTGGCAAGAGAAAAAAAGGATATGTGGTCAGTAGCCATGGCATGCATTGGTACAAGTAGAACAGTAACTGAAGTACAGAAGATTAATCAAATGCTGGGCTTGTCAATATATTTGCTTTGATGAAAAAATAAAAAAGAAAGAAAAAATTATTTTTGATTACAACAAAGCTTAAGAATATTTTTAACCCCACCAATAAAAAAATATTTTTCTTTTTCTTTTTAATTTTTTCCTGGAGTATATTTTCCCACTCCCCAATTCCCTGAAAGTGTTTATAGTTGTTTTGTTGATTTGCATTGACATTGCCATTCTTGTTATGTGAGTGGCTGTTTCCACAGCAGGAAAAGTACAGTGATTGTACTTATTTCTTTCCCAAACCATTTTCACTACACCTTTTTGCTTGAAATCAATTCCAAACCCCAGGTCAGGAAAAATAAAATGGCCATCTGATACTCCATATTCATCCATAGTTTCAATAAGTTGTCCATTAGATTTCTTGGTTGGAGGTGCAAGTAGAAAGGAATAGTCAGAGATGTCACCTTTGTAAATGTGAGGTGAGTTGTAAAAAGAGTTGGATGTGAAGGTGACATTGTCACGCTTTGCACTTAAGGATTATTGTCTTCACCACTTCGACATGTCCTCTTCTCAGTACCATCTACCTCAGTCTAAAAGCGTGACAAAAATAAAAGCACAACATAAATGGTGCGATCTGCTATTTCCTCTGGCTTGCGCTGACCTTCCAATCTCGGCCACCAACTCATTATATACTTGCAAACTTTGCAGTTAACTCCATACCGGTTGGCCATCCATTATGAGATCCAATCTCCTTCCCTGGACAATCAACAGCCTAGGACTTCCATCTTTGGTCATGCAATATTTGTTAGTTCGCATCTACGTCTAACTAAAGCCATCATTACTGTACAGTTTGCAATTGGACTAGTCCCTACCCTGCATACACTATTACCTCTCATTTGCATTACCTTCAACATCACTTGCTCCTGTCCCAATTCATCATGCAATTGTACGCTCAGATTCTATTGTCTTGCACTTATGCTAAGACCTTAGATCTATACCACTGCTTCATTTCCTATCCCGTTCCTGTCATTCATTGCCTCACCGCTTCAACTGTAGTTAGCTCATCACCAGGTTTTATCTAGTCACTTTGGATTACCTTATAAGGGCTATCCCCTTGCCTGATGATTGTCTCCTCAGTTAGTTAATTTCATACGTTCTTGCATTTGCTAAAACCTAGTTATCACATCGGACTCAGGTTGAGTTTCCTTCTTTGGAACACATTCCATCCCTCTTGCCGTTTGATGTGTGGCATAACTAAGTTCGCACTTTGCAACTAAGTCTTGCTATCTTGCACTTGCCCTTGCACTTGGTATTCCTTTGCGCTCACAATCATGTAAGAATTGCCCTATAGTACGTGGGGTGGTTGTGTGACAGACATGCGGAGAGCAGTCAAAGGGAGTAGGCTGAGAACCAAATTCAACTGATGAGAAGGAGGGCATGGAATTGTCCTTCATTATGTCACAGTTTGATTCAAAGGGAAGTCTAGACAAATTGCAAAACATTTGCCCAAAATTTGAGAGACTTTTTCTGCCTTAAGATTGAGAAAAGCATATGCTTGAGGGGAAGATTGAATAGATGATTTCTTCACATAGCATCCAAATAACTTAAAGGGGTCCATCAATTTTTTCCATCCAATTGCCCACTTTTTTTCCACCCCAAGATCTTGAGGGACCAACGGTGTTGAAAAATCTTTTTGACTGGTGAACAAAAGTCATCACAAATTTGATGTCCTTCTTGTCTTGATCAGAATGTTTATCCAATGGGACAAATTCAATTATCACCACAAGACTTTTGTGATCAGAATTATTCAGAACAATTTATTTTCCACGGTAGAAGAAATGGAATTTCTTGATTGTCTGCTTGGCAAGTTCAAACTAAGCCAGTCAGGGTTTTCAATTGTTCTTTTTGTTTTCAGTGGTGATTGCAGGGTACAGATCCAAAGGCTGTAGTTTCCGTTCAGACCATACAACCTTTTCATTGATTACCCCTTCTGCAAGTTCCAAAGAGATTTTGGAGGCCCTCATTTTATCCCTATTTTGCTTCAAAGCCCTCTGCTTGCCACCTCTCTTTATTTTTTTCACCTCATCTACTTCCATCTTGTTCCCTCCCAGGCAAATGCTCTGCTTGAGGTTAGGATGAAAAAGGGATTTAATTTGGAGTATAAAATTGTGAGTGCGGTGGGAGAAGGGATGGCATTGAAGGAAAAGGGGTCAAAGAAGGGTTACAAAAAAAATGTCAGTCACGTCATCGCCAAAAAACAACCAAAAAAAAAATAACGGGGCCTTGGTATGGACTAATTGGGCAGGGCTTATCAAAAAAAAAAAGAAAAAAAAAAGCAAGTTACATCATCAAAAAAAAGAAAAGAAAAGAAAAATGAAAATGATTGGGGGTGAACCAATTGGGTTGGGCCTTGGGTTGGGCTGAGTCAGCAAGGGGTGGCATGTGCCTAGTGGCAAGGCAAGGGATGCTGGAGGGCTTGTTGGCGGCAGGGCCAAAAAGTGAGGCTGGAGGCAAGGATAGAAGGGGGGGGGCAGGCGTTGGTTTGCAGCCAAGCAAGCAAGGGGGGGCAGTGGTCAACTGAGCAAGGGGGGGTGGGTGGCTGGGTGCTGGTTGGCAGCCAAGCAAGAAAGCCAGGGGCAGGGCGTTGCTTGGTCAGTCAGCGGCCAAGCAAGCAAGGGGGGGGGGCTGGGGGCCAAGCAAGAAGGGGGTGGGCCAGCTGGGTGTTGGTTGGCGGCCAAGCAAGTGAGGGGGGGGGGGTGGCGGCCAAGCAAGCAAGAGGGGGGCCGGCTGGGTTGGCCAAGTGAGTGAGGGGGAGGGGGTGGCTGGGTCGGCCAAGTGAGCAAGGGGGGGTGGGGCCGGTGTGCCAAGTGAGATGGGAGGGGGGAGAGGGGGGGTGTTGGTGAGTGAGTGGGAGGGAGTGAGAGGGGGTGAGAGGGAGGGAAAAGGGGAATGAGGAGGAGGGAGGGGGGAGCTTACCTGGGGAATCAACCAAGGGGGTGGGGGGGCCTGAAAAGGGATGGAGGTGGATGAATCAACCTATGAGCATTGGATGAGGAGGAGGGGGGGAAGCTTACCAGGGGAGCCAAAAAAAGGAGGAGGGGAGGTGGAGGGTGAGGTGGAGGTGATGGGTGATGAAGAGGTGGTTGGTGAGGAGGAGGAAGGAGTGGACTGACCCCAACCAGCGGTTTGCTGGGGTGGGGTGGGTGGTTTGTCCGGTGGTTTGGTGTGGTGAGGTGGGGGGTTTGGAAGTTTTGAGTCTTTTTTGTCTAAGACAACCCCACCAAATCAGAAAAAAAAATACTGAATCAGCCTATGAATCTTGGGTGAACCACCAAAAGCATTTTTCTTAGTCCAGCCCACCAAATGAGAAAAAAAATAAAAGTCCACCTCACCAAATGAGAAAAAAAAACAAGTGAGTCAGCCAATGAATCTTGGGTGAACAACCAAAACCAAAAAAATTTGGTGAAGGGATTTTTTACCTAATTCATAATCAAACATTACTCATCAAAGCAAGCAAAGCTAAGAGGAAGAATCTGTTCTCTCATAGAAGAAGATGAGGGACAAGATGAGAAAGGGATGACTTGAAGCAGATCTGAAATATCATCTTCAAATATTTTTTCCCATTCATCTTGAATGTTGGCCAAAAGGTTGTGAAGGATTAAACAAGTGATAATCCAGTTGATGAGTAACTTCATGTCTTTGTGATTTTTAAGCTGGTTTTGCATTTCCCTTAAGCTGGCCCATCTTCATTTCAGGATTCCTATGGCATTCTCAATCCAAACTTGTGATTGGACAACATGATAGTTGAAATTGGTTTTGCCTTGATTGTAAGATGAAAGGTTTGGGTATTCTGGAACCACATATTTGCCACTAGCATAAGCTGAACTGGACAGAAGGTATTGATTGTTGTCAAAGTAGTTCTCTGGTTGTTGGGCAATCCGCATCTGATTGAACACGTAAGAATCATGACAAGAACCTGCAAGGTCAGCATGGAGGGATATGAACTTCTTGTTGTTATTGCAAACAGGTTGTAGTTCCACAGAGTATCTAAACAAACAGAAAAAACATATTTGGTCAGTGTGTGATCAAAGGTGTTATTAAAGAAATTGTAAAAGATATGAATCAATTGCCTTTTTTTCCAATCAAAATAGTGGTTGCCATCTAGCTTGGGTTTTTGAATCAAGGGGATGGTGGTTCAATCAACAAAACCAATGCAACCAGGAAATCCTTTGGTTTACATTACTTGAGATATCTCCTTGCGTTCTTCTTTTGTTGGCCAAGAAAGGACTGAGAAATGGAAAGATAGGATAGCAACCGTGACTCTTTTGGTGTATGAGTCAATGGTTCCATATCCAACTGAGAATAGACTTTCTAATTGATGCATTTCTGCTCCATTTCCTTTTGATCCCAATCTACAAAGAGCAACAGCCAGTTGGATAGATGGATTGCGTTGAGGATTCCAAGAATTGTTCTGGAAAATGTGGTGGTCTTCAATCATCTCCAAAAGTTTTATGAATGAAGGCAACAGAGTTTGGAACAGTTGCTGGAAGCTTAGGTTGGGGAGGAGATGAAGCTTTTGAATTTCATACATAGGTTTGTGGAGAGTTTGTATCCTTGGAACCATGTATTGCTTTTTTAATAGAGCATTGAAAGCCAACCAAGTTGATTCCAAATTGGAGTCTGAACTGGAGTCTGAATGGCAGTCAAATACTAAAAAAAATTCAGTCAGCTTTTTTGCATTTTCAACTTTCTTCCAAGAAGTTTGATGGGACATATTGAGAAAGATGGTGATTTGATGTGGGGTGATGAGATGATTATGGGATTTGTGTGAAGATGGAGATGTGAAGCAAAAGAGATGTGAAGCAATAGAGATGTGAAGTGATGGAGATGTGAAGCAAAGGAGATGAGATTTGTGTTATGTGATGGAGATGGGAACACTATGAATTTGCTGATGCGGATGGGTGTTTTAGATGTGATGGATGGTGGATGGATGATGATTCATAAATGGCGGGTTTGATGGCGGGTTTGATGTTTGAAACCCACCATTTTCATGAAACCTGCCATTTTGAAATACACCAGTTAGGGGGTATGCGTATTTCAGAAACCCGTCATTGAAAATGGCAGGTTTGGTAAAAAAAAATGGCGGGTTTGCTAACTCTGATACGCCCTAATTTGTCCAACTAACCCTTTCCTTGATTCTTCAAAAAGAAACAGGCACCAACTGATTGGTGTATCTTGAGCTCCTTAATCCTCTTTCATAATGAAAGAACTTCAAACCCCGTGCTCAAAGATGACAAGATTGAAGATCTAGAAATCATTCAAGAGTCTTTACCTCTGGTTTATCATGACTATTCTGAGGTGGTTTCAGCTTTAAAGGCAGAAAAACTTCCCCCTTCCTGTTCTTATGATCACAGGATAAAACTTACTGGCCCACCTCCAGCACCCTGAAAAGTCTAATCTCTCTTGAAGCAAGAATTAACTGCTGTAAGACTCCAAACGGTGCTAGGCCGTGGCAGTTCTTTGGAGGGGAAAGGTGCTGTTTAGGCTGCCCTCCTGAGTGTTACAAAAATATTTAAATATAACCAAGATAAAAGTACAGAACCTGGTAAATGGGGGTCCAAAGAGTAAAGGATAAGATCATAGTAGTTGGTAGCTGGGAAACAACACTATCTGAGGCAAGATGATGCCGGGGCAAAATTGAATAGAAGAAGTCAAGGATTGTTCAGAGTTCAACAAGACAAGGCAGTTGTAAGTAACAACGCCCACAAGCTAATAGCTCTGATTGTCAGCAGAAGCTTAGGAAAGATCAACTCAATCCCAAACAACCTCCAGGTTCTCAATGAACCTGCCCAACTCTCCGCAATCAAGCGCTTGAAGGGTACCAGATAACTGTGGGTGGCTGCACAAGCCAAAGCTAATTGGTCAAAGAAGCTCTAGAAGCAAACAATAACTGATTCAAACAAGAATAATCCAACACTTCTCAAGGGACTCAAGATTAGCGTGGCTGGATTAAACTTCAAAAGAAATAAAGCAAGGTTTAACACTCCAGGTTTTAAGCTTAATAATACCTCTTAAGTCAAACGTGACCGGTTCTGGAAAGATAATCAAAGGATGATCAGGACCAGTATGGTTGGATAAAGGGATCAGGAGTGGTGTAACACACTCAAGAATTCAATCAGTCAAATTCTTCTTCAACCAGCAAGGCTATTGGTTGGTGATAAAGATCAAGGATCAGGATTTGAGTATGGAGGCTCAAGGATCAAGGGGAAATCATGGATATACCCAGAATTCAGTTCTCAGACAAAGGGGAATGAGACCCCACAGATAATTTTTTTCAAGAGGATTGTGATGATAATTCTCTCTGGTAAGGTGCCATATGATACCCCCCCTCCATGCCAAAAGGCAGGGGAGAGCCCCTCCATGCCAAAAGGCAGGGGAGAGCCCCTCCTTCTATAGGCAGGAGGCCCTGTTAGACTATGTACAAGTGATTCTACAAATAGAGCGGATTTTTTTTTTCTCAGATAAATGACACTTAAATAAAAGAATCATAGAATTTTTTTTTTGAATTTTCCGTGTCTGGTCCAGGGTGTCCAGATTTGGTCACCACACCGCCCTTGAAGAATAAATTGGGGAAAATCTATAAAAAGGATTTCTTTGACAAAGCAATTCAAATACCAGTTCACCTGTCCTATTTGCTCCAAAGAAAGATTGAGGAATTTGCCTGTGTTTTGACCACAGGAAATTGGACCAGGTAGCCCAGAAGAATGCAGACCCAGTACTGCCTATGTTGCACCTCCTCAATCTCTTCCATGAACCTGTTATTTCTAGAAGTTAGACCTTCAAGGCTCCCATAACCTACTGTGCATTGCAAAAGTTCTTGAATATTTGACTGCAATAAGAAAGCGGTTTGGAAGTTATGAGTATACCATCATGCCTTTTGCCCTCTGCAATGCTCCTTACACTTTTTAACACTTTGTCAACAACATTTTTTCTGACCTTTTAGAGAAGTACCCTGTGGTGTATCTTGAAAATGTACTAGTCTACTTGAAAACTCTTGAGGATCACATTGCACATGTGCAAGAGGTGCTACAGCAACTTCAAAAGAATGAACTGTTTGAAAAACATCTAATTTAAAATTACATACTCTTTCTCTTCATTTTCTAGGTATCATAGTCTTGTAGCAAGGACCATCAATGGATCCAGCCATGAGCCAGCGCATTTTGGACTGGCCCCCACCTTCTTCTGTCAAATCCCTTCAAGTTTTCCTTGTTTTCCGTAATTTTTACAGGAGTTTTATCAAGCATTATTCCAAGAAAACCGTAAACCTTACTAACCTTCTTCAAAAAGACACTCATTTTGTTTTTAAAGAAAAAGATGCTTTAGAGTTTGAAGCTCTGAAGAAAGAATTTCATACTGCTCCAATACTTGCTCACTTCAACAAGCTAGCTTGCACTATTGTAGAGAGGGATGCAAGCAATGTAGTGTCATATTTAGAACTTTGGATTGGGAGCTGCGTCATGGGCTGCGCGCTCATCAGTTGGGTAAGTCGGGCTCAGCATTTGGGGTGCGCGCGGTCTCAGAAGTGCCTGCTGCGGGCTCAGAAGAAGCAGATGAGGTCTCAGAGGCAGGGATTGCGGGGCTTGGCACCAGGTGCGGGTTGGGCCTACTCTTGGGGGCCCCAGGCTGCGACCCGCCCATGGAACGCAGACCAAGTGATGGAGCTGGCCCAACCAAGCTGGCGGGTGGCTAGTCCCAAAGGCAAGGGCGGGGCAATCAGGGGTTATACGCGCCGGGGAGGTTTGCGCAGGCATAAGCGCGGGCCAACTCATGGATTGCACGATCCGCAAACGCATGCGGACGGATAAACCCAGGGGGCTCCAAGTAGGGCGCGGTGGAGGGCTGCGCCATGAGAAGGACAAACCGGATTTACATGATATTGAAGGAGAGGGTTTCAGATGGGGTGGGTGCTATGGGGTAGGGTTAGGGTGGAGCTAGGGTTCTGTACTTGGGGTCATATTTCATCTAACCTGTTGCTTGTGGTTGTACCTAGGTTAGGGTTGAGAGGGAGGACTCAAAAATACCTCACTCTCAACTCTGGGTTGGGTCATCATCATATATAATCATCACTGGACCACCAGGGAATGGTATGGGAAGGATTGGAAGGGAGGAATTGATCTTTTCATCACTCTCTCTATTCTTAAACTCATTGCATCCAATCTCCTTACAGATGCTTAGACCAATAACTTCCAGAACCTGAGGAAAACTTTAAGGGGTATCACCTCTCTTGTTTCCACAGAAACTATGCGGTTGCAGGAGTAATCTTTCAGTTTTACTCCTCTTCTTCCCTCTTTCATCCCATAGATTTTGAGTCTTGCAAATTGCTTGCTGCAGAGCTCAATTAAGAGATCCATTAAAAATACTTCTTGAAATGGTTTTTTTCTTGAATTATTGGTGTTCATACCTTTTGAGTCTTAGGGAACCCTTTGAGGTCCTAACTGATCACAATTCTTTGAAATATTTCATGAGCTCAAAAGTCCTTACACCCAGACAGGCACAATACGCCAAACACCTCTTTGAGTTCAACTTTAAAATCACATACCGTTTTGGTGACCAAATCTGGACACCCTGGACCAGATGCAGAAAAATTCAATTTTTTTTTTACAATTCCTTTATTTAGATGTTATTCAAAAAAAAAAAAAAAAAAAACGGAATTTTTTTCTATCAGTATCACTCCTCCAATTCCCTCATCCTGCCAAGTGTTCCCCTGTCCCAGTAGTCTAGGAAAGGCCTCTGTTTGTCCCATCCCATAGGCAGTGTGTTCAATCCCTTCTCTCTTTGTCCCCCCCTTCCTTTTGGCCAAACGCACGGGCCAAGATCTCATCTCCAAACCGCCACTACCTCCGTGCCCAATCAACCAACACCAACAAAATGCAAGCAATCTCAAAATGATCTTCCTCCCACCCGCAGCTCAAGTACAACCAGTTGGTTGGGAATCGCCTTCCAGCTACCATCAGTTATCAAGAAGGAATTTAACAACTTTTTCAAGACAGTCCAAGGCAGCAGTAACCATCTTACAGTTGCTAGCAACACTATTATCCATCACCACAATCATCCCACCCTCACCCGTCCCAAGGTCTCATCCAAACGTACCAAGCGGATTGTTAGCAGAAATCTGAGTCAATCGGTCCTGGCTTCTGATTATCTGGTTCAAACTTGCAATACTTGTTCCGTTGGCCGCAGTGCTCCATCACGCCGTAGAGCAGACTATCCTCCCCAAATCTCCCTCCCTGAGTTCTCCAATCTTGATCTACCTTCACCCAGAAAGCGACTCCAGACTGCATCAGAGCAGACGTTGGATATGTCCAATAACCCACCTCAACAATCCATCACAAACAATCCTTCTTGCACCCAAACACTCTCAGCCATCCTTTCTATGTCTCTGGCCGAGCAGGACTACCCAATCAACCATGTCCATTGCTTTGGGGGCATCTTGCCCCACCCCAACGCCAATCCATCCATAACTCGCACACCGTTCCATCTTTGGGTGGGGGTTGGAGAGTTTTGCCTACCACCCGCAGGGTCTGATGCATTTTCCTTTCCCACCCCTTCCGCCTTTGGGCAAGGGGTGGGTGTGATCCGGTATTGTTGCCCGTGTCTGTCCACGGATGGACGCAGGATAGGTGAAGGGATGAAGATAGATCCCACCCCGGTCAGGCAGGCCGTACTTCCACCGGCCTGCGTGATCAAATTATTCTGATCACCTAAAATCTGAAAATCATAAAAAAAAAAAAAAATTCCCTTTCTTTTCCGCTCCATTTGTAGTATCCCTTGAACATAGTCTAACAGGGCCTCCTGCCCATATAAGGAGGGGCTCTCCCCTGCCTTTGGAGGAGGATCAGGACATCCCATCATCACATCAGATCAGATCACATCATCATCAGCACATTCTATCCCCACATCACATCAGCACAGGGTATCATCATCATTTTCACCTTGCAATACATCATCCGTGGGGTCTTCATTCCCCTTTATCTGAGAAAAAATTTGGGTATATCTATGATTGCCCCTTGATCCTTGAGCCTCCATACTAAAACCCTTGATCCTTGATCCTTACCACCAACCAATAGCTTTTCTTGTTGAAGAAGAATTCAACTAATTGAATTTTTGAGTGTGTTACACCACTCCTGACCCCTTTATCCAACCTTACCGGTCCTGATCATCCTTTGATTATCTTTCTGGAACCAGTCACATTTGACTGGATAGATTTTATTAAGCTTAAAACCTGGAGTGTTAAACCTCCCTTCATCTCTTTTGAAGTTGAATTCCGCCATGCTACTCTTAATCCCTTGAGAAGTGTTTGGTTATTCTTGTTTGAATCAGTTAGTGTTTAGCTTCTGGAGCTTCTTCAAACAATTAGCTTTGTCTTGTGCAGACACCCACAGTTATCTGGTACCCTTCAAGAACTTGATTGCGGAGAGTTGGGCAGGTTCATTGAGAACCTGGAGGTTGTTTGGGATTGAGTTGATCTTTCCTAAGCTTCTGCTGACAACCAGAGCTATTAGCTTGTGGGTGTTGTTACTTAAAATTGCCTTGCCTTGTTGAAATCTGAAAAAACCTTGACTTCTTCTATTCAAGTTTTCCCCAGCACCATCCTGCCTCAGATAGTGTTGTTTCCCAGCTACCAAACACTATAATCTTTATCCTCTTACATTTGGTCCCCTGTTTACCAGGTTCTGGACTTTGATCTGTGTTACATTTAAATATTTTTGTAACACTCAGGAGGGCAGCCTAAACAGCACCTTTCCCCTCCACAGAACTGCCACGGCCTAGCACCGTTTGGAGTCTTACACCGTCCTGGGAAACAAGCAGTAGTCCCTGATGCTTTATCACGTTGGAACAAATTTTAACCAGGGGGGAGTACCTTTGCCAAAAACAACCCTGAAAACATTAGGATACTCTTCTCAACCCAATCTGCCCAACTCAGTTTGATCATCACTTACCTTGGAGATACAGCTTCCAAAATATAACAAGCTCAACTCAATGATCCCAAGTGTACCAAACTTTGCAAGAGTGCAAACCTATTAGATAGTGCTTACAGTATTGACAAAAAAAGTAATTTAGTTTATAAGAACTGCATAGTAGTACCAAATAATCCTTGCATTAAGTTTAATATCTTTGATTCAAGGCATGATAAGCCGCCAGCTTGCCATCATGGGCAGGATAAAACCTACCAATTGATTGCACAAGACTTCTACTGGCCTGGTATGACGAAGGAAGTAAAAGACTATGTTAATGCGTGCTATGATTGTAATTGTAAAAATTCCTCAAAACACTGGAAGTATGGGCTGCTCCAGCCACTTCCAATTCCGCCTATTCCTTGGATCTGGCTCTCTATGGATTTCATTTTTCAATTACCTATTTCTAGTGGTTATGATGCTATTTTAGTAGTATTAGATTGCTTCTCAAAGATGGCTTTATTCCATTGGAGTAATTTGAAAGCCTCCTCTGAAGACTTAGCTAATTTATTCATAGAATATGTATTCTCAAAACATGTTCTCCGTGATAACATAATTAGTGATTGTGGATCTTTGTTTTTCTCTAGCTTTTGGACATTTCTTTGCAAAAATTTGAAGATCACTTGAAACTTATCAAAAGCTTACCACCCGGAAAAAAATGGGCAAATCAAGCAAGTCAATCAGGTTGTCAAACAGTATTTTAAAATGTATGTCACCTACCAACGGGAAAACTGGTTGCAATGGCTCCCATCAGCCAAGTTTACCTGCAACAACTCCACTCATTCCTCCAACAAACAGTCACCCTTCCAGACGTGTTATGTTAGAAAACCAACGTTCTCTTCTATTCATGTAACACCCTCTCAACCTGCTACCAATTACCTTAATCAAATTCATTCCCTTCAAGCGCAACTTTGAACCAACCTTGAAGCAGCAAACCAGCGCAACAAGGAACAAGCAGATCAAATTTGCACTTTGGCCCCAACCTTTGAAGTTAGGGATAAGGTATGGCTCCATGCTTGCAATATTTGAAGTACTCTCCCAAACCAAAAACTCTCTGAAAGAAAACTTGGCCTCTTCAAAGTCAATCAGTCATTTCCCCTAACGCTTTGAAACTCATCTAACCTGCAAAATGGAAAGGTATCCACCCGGTCTTTCATTTGTCTCTCCTATAGCCAGCTCAAGTCTCATACCCGGGAAAGCCTCATCCACCTCCTGAACCGGTCAACGTCCAAGATCAGTTAGAGTGGGAACTAAGTCATATTCTTGGATCTGGGTTAAGCAAAGGAAAACTTCAATAACTTTTTGAATGGACTGGCTTCCAGTCCGACAAAGATTGCACCTTGTGGGAACCAGCCCATCACCTATGGAACTCTCCCAATTTGGTTCAAGACTTTCATGTGAGTTACCCTTTCAAACCTTGCCAATCATGACTCCAATCCCATTCCTTACTTCCATCCCATTCCATCCCATCAATCTCATCACATTTCCTTACTTCACCTCACTTTCAATACCTAAAATTTATCCATTCTCTTTTCAAAATATTTTATTCTTTCACGTTTGTTCATTTCAAATAATATAAAAAAGAAAAAAACACCTATATATGAAAAAAACCCCTATATATGATAATAAAATAAGATAACAGATAAAATAAATTTCTCAAAAATTTTTCTTTGTTTCTCTTTCTGCTTCCTCCCAATTTTTTGTCAATTACTCTACCATTGACCTCAATTCATCCAAATCCTTGTTTTTTATCAAAGAAGACATCCTCTGCAACACCATTGCTTGCGTCACCAGGTGCCTTTCAAAGATCTCTTTGCACCTTGCAGTCTGAGCCCTCTTCCGCTGGGCATTCAATCCACCTTCCTCCAAGAGCTCCTCATATGCTCTCTTCCTTTGGAACCATGACAAAACTTCTCCAAAGTCACCAGTTAATTTCCTTGCATCAGTTTTGATGGGTGCTTTGACTTGCACCCGCTTCCCTCCATCTCAGCCTTCCATTCCACCCCATTCCTCTATCTCCCTTTCTGTTCCATCCCTTCCCTCTGTTCCGTTTCCTTCTCCTTCATTTCCTTCCCTCCATTCCATATCACACTCTCCTTCAGTCATTCTCCCTTCCTCCCTTGCTTCTTCAACTACCACCGACTCCTCAGCTCCCACTTAACAGATAATTGAGATTGATTGAACTAGAAACTGGAGACTGATGAATGAAAAAGAATGAATCAACAAGTTATCCTTAATAAGAAAAACAGCGCGTAGGTACCAACATCAGGCTTTGAGGACCTTGACATCAAAGGACTGTTGATTATTTGTCTAATTGTCTACCTTCTTCTAGCCTGTTCTGTTATATGATCATTGTTGTCATCTTTTATTCTTATTCTCAGCTACTTCTTCAGACTTCTGCGCGTTTTGTCTATCCTCATAAGTTGTTGCAGTAGTGCTTCTGTTGTTATGTCTCAGATTGGGTTTTGTCTTATGTGACATGTTGCGGAGCTATCACAAACTCAGTCCGGCTATTTAAACCAGGCCCAGTTAATTTCAAGCCAACGCCAACCCTCAGGACAAACATCTCACGAACTGAGATTTGATCAAGACATCAAGAAATCCCTCTCAATTGACTGGACAGCCAGGCAAGCGATCCGTGGAACGAACGTAGGTTACCACCAACCTTTCAACTCATCCTCAGTGTTAACACACATTTCTTTGTATAAGGCAGAATGTACGCTCCGGTTGGATCAATCAGAAGGACTCAAACAGTTGTCCACAACTATTTAGTTGTTTGTGCACCGACTCTACTTAGTCTCTTTAGAGGCCATAATCTGGCCTGTAGAGTTGTGTTTGCCTGTTGGTGTCTCTCACTGTTCTTTTGTTGAATCTTCCGTTGTTTACCTTTATTTTTTGTCCTCATCTTGGAATGTCAGTCAGGTTCAGGTTTTACCAACCATTTAATTTTCTACACGGACATGAGGATCAAAGAAGCATTGGAAAAGGATAGTGGGATGAGACTGAGAGACGCGGTGCCTTTGTAAGTTGTTATCCTAGTCGTGAAATATCAGGAGAATGAAATAAACTGGAATCTCACCGGGCACACGGATCATGAATGAGGGATTGGAAGTGTAGATGATGTGAGAAGATGAGAGAGTAAATAAAAGGAAAAGGAGAATGAAGAAAGGAGTCAATGGATGGTGAAGGAGTTGATGGCTGGTGTGGATTGTGAGAGGAGGGGTGGTTGTGATTGCTATGTGGTGGTTCTGAGGTTATGCCGTCTTTAGGTTCTGATGATTTTTCTTAGGAGCTGAACTTGAGAGGAGAACTGCTCAGTGAAATGTTTCTGTACTCCTGAATTGGAGTATCTAAATCCTCATGGTTTTGTCCCTGAACGGGTGTGGTTATTACTCCACTCTGTCATCAAATAATTAATACTCCTCCAGGCCGGTGTGGTGCACCATTTGGGACACCTTGGAAAAAGAACTTAAAAAAAAAAAATTATCATTGTGTGTCCTGCGTTGCTCATCATCATCATCATCATCGCGCGTCCCGCGTCCTCAGCCTTGTTGTTCAGCATTGCTCATCTGTCATTGTTGCGCGTTGCTCATCCGTCATTGTTGCGCGTTGCTCATCCGTCATTGTCACGCATCACTCATCCTTATCCTTGCCCGTCGCGCATTGCTCATCCTTATTGCTCATTGTCATCATCGCTCATCCTTATTGCTCATTTTCATCATTGCTCATCTTCATTGTTGCTCATCCTTATCCTTGCCTGTTGCACGTCGCTCATCCTTATTGCTCATTGTCATTGTCACTCATCCTTATCCTCGCCTGTCACGCATCGCTCATCCTTATCGCTCATTGTCATTGTTGCTCATCATCATTGTTGCGGGTCACTCATCCATGCCTGACCAAACCCATCCCAACCGCACCTCCAAGCGCTTGTCAAATCCTTGGACCCATCAATCTCCCACCTCACTCAGTCTGTCATTTGCCAATCTCAAGCCCGTCAGGATTTACTCAATCGCCTTGAGCCAATCTCCTCTCTGCCCATCTGTGCTCTCACAAACTTCATCTGTCACCCTTCCTGGGACTCTCCCACCCTCTTCCGCCTTTGGCCGAGGGGTGGAGAGTGTCAACTACCCCCCGCGGACATCTGTGGCGGTCCGGTTCATTTTCCTTTCGCACCCCGTCCGCCTTTGGACGAGGGGTGGGTGATTCCGGTATTGTCGGGCGCGTCCATCCGCAGACGGACGCAAGAGATGACCTGATTTACTTTTTTTATACTCTCTATCTGTAGAATCCTTTGTACATAGTCTAACAGGGCCTCTTGCCCATATAAGGGGGTGCTCTCCCCGGCCTTTTTGGAACATCGTCCAGCATTGGATGATCCGGCATGGAATGAGCATAATCCTATCATCACATCAGAAATCTATGATTTCCCCTTGATCCTTGAGCCTCCATACTCAAACCCCTTGATCCTTGAGCCTTATCACCAACCAATAGCTTTGCTGGTTGAAGAAGAATTTTTCTAATCAAATTCTTGAGTGTGTTACACCACTCCTGATCCCTTTATCCAACCATACTGGTCCTGAACATTCTTTGATTATCTTTCTGGAACCAGTCACATATGACTGAAGAGGTTTTATTAAGCTTAAAAACTGGAGTGTTAAACCTCCCTTCCCTTCTTTTGAAGTTGAATTCCGCCACTCTACTCTTGAGTCCCTTGAGAAGTGTTTGGGTTATTCTTGTTTGAATCAGTTATTGTTTTGCTTCTAGAGCTTCCTCAAAAAATTAGCTTTGTCTTGTGCAGCCACCCATAGTTATCTGGTACCCTTCAAGCGCTTGATTGTGGAGAGTTGGGCAGGTTCATTGAGAACCTGGAGGTTGTTTGGGATTGAGTTGATCTTTCCTAAGCTTCTGCTGACGACCAGAGCTATTAGCTTGTGGGCGTTGTCACTCACAATTTCCTTTTCTTGTTGTACTCTGAACAATTCTTGACTCCTTCTATTCAAGTGTTCCCCAACATCATCTTGCCTCAGATAGTGTTGTTCCCCAGCTACCAACTACTATAATCTTTATCCTCTCACATTTGATTCCCCGTTACTAGGTTCTGGACTTTGATCTTGGTTACATTTCAGTATTTTTGTAACACTCAGGAGGGCAGCCTAAAAAAGCACCTATCCGCTCCACAGAACTGCCAACGCCCTGCGCCTTTTGGAGTCTTACATTTGGTCCCCCGGGCCGGGATTGAACCAGCAACCTTGGCATTTACAGTCCTAACATTTGTGGAATCAACTTGGAAATCCAATCTTTTTCTCCCCTTCTGTTTTCTCTTTTTTCTGTTATCATCTAGATCTGATACATGGAGGCAACTTGTTCCAAATGCCAGTCCTCCCAATTGTGCACCATCAAGGGGTTTGATCCTAGTCATTTTTTGTAAACCCTACCCTTGCCACACTCGTGAGCCACTTTGGAAATCTGTTCTTTGGATCCCTTAGGAAATCCTTTGTCAAAATGGAATCTATCGGTATCCCTTCTAGCTCTGTTTGGGCCAATATGAACAAGATCAAACCTCAGAAAAAGAACTTGTCCTTTAACAGTACAAATGTTGAACGGTTCCTGGATTCCTACAAGATGGCTGCTGAAGTGGACAGTGCTAGCAAATATGACATGGCTTATCAACTGCAATTCTTTATCTCCTCTGATGAAGTCATGGAAGTGATTGAATCATTTGATGGATTTGAAACCCATGACTGGGTACTTCTTAAGGAGGCAATGATTGCCTATTGGGGAAAAATTGATATAGCTAGGTTCACTCTCCAAGATCTGGACGCCCTAGTCTCCCAATGGCCCTCCAATGGTGGTATCTCCTCAGCCTCTGATTATCAATCTTTCAGAAAATCTTGGGACCCTATCCAATCCTATCTTATCCAAAACAATCACATTAATACTTTGGACAAAATTTGAGTGTGATTCTTTCAGTCTTTCTCTCCAGGATTGCAGGAAAGAATTAAGGATGAATTGGTAAAATCCGGATCCATGATCACTACAAGAGATAATTGGTTCAAGCTCCCTGATTTCATGGTTCTCAGGAAAACTGTGGATAAAGTGATGAAAGTTCAAACAGCCCTCACCTTTGAAAAACCCAAGATCACTTAACCAGTCCTTGCCCCCTCTTTTCAAGCATCTAACAAAATCATGAATACGATGGAGGCCAATTGCAGACCTAAACCAAATCCTCAGACCCACCGGGAAACACCTACTATCAATGAGATCACCAAACTACTGCAAGCCTTTGGGAATAAAATGGATCAGAAACTCTCCTTTCTGGCTGTCCCTAAACCCTCCAACCCCATTCCTAAGTCAACCATAGTTTTCTATTATTTCCACAGAGAAGGTAATGGAACTGGTTTCTGTCCTGAACTCCAGAAGGACAAGGAGGAAATTTTGGTGGAACAGAAAGGGAGTAACTTCTTTCTTCCTAATGGTGCACTTATCCCTTTTGATCCATCTAGTCCAATTTGTCATGTGGTGGCCTCTTTCCAGCCTTCTGCTCCCAAGTAGGCATCCTTGGCCTATTTGGATTTTTGATCTGCTTGTGGAACTCTTCAACCTTGTTATCCTCCTGCTGTCTCTTCTTCCACCTTTTCTGGAACCTATCAATCTGATCCAGCTAGGAAACGACATGAAGAACCCAGACCTCATAAATCTCCCCCTGTTCCATCTTCAATTCTTCAAAAACCGGTCAAACGTCAATCTTCACTGGAGCCTCCTTCTTCTGAGGTAGAAGACATGGAAGTAGAAAAGGAACCCCTCATGGATAGGTTCCCCAAATACTCTGATCCTGCTCCTCTGCCATCCAAATCACCTTCACCAACTGATCCAGTTATAGTTCCACCCTGACCTGAACTTCCTCTTCCAACTCAACCCAAGGTTTGATTTGAAAGGGGAATTTCCAAAGAACACCTCAACACTGTGGAGGGGGTATTAAAGAAAATATCTGAGCTTAAAATCCCTGATATAACCGTGGCTGAACTCCTTTCCGTCTCACCATCTGTGGCTGAAGGCATGAAGAAATGGGTTTCTTGGAAACGTGTGGAGATTGGTCCTGACAAATTGAAAGTTTCCTCCGGAACCTTGATAGAAGACTCCGGTGGAACAGATGCTCCTTCTGATTCAAATCTTTATTCCTGTCCTCTTGGATTTTTACCATGCTCTCTAGGTGACTCATCCAAAACGGTTTCTCTACTTGTTGATTCTGGGTCCCAACTAAACTTAATTTTGGATGCAATGGCCTGCAAGCTCAATCTCAGTCCAAGGGTCAGCTTCAACTCTGCGGTTTATGGAATTGGGAATCAATCTTGTGAGTTGGTGGGTATTGCTGAGGATGTTCCAGTTTTAATTGGTTGAAATATTGTTGGAACCTTTCACTTTTGGATCACTTGTTTGGAAGGTCCTATGATTTTGGGTTGTGCTTTCTTAATAGACTTTGGAGCCACCCTGATTTTTTCTGATAAAGTTGGGGAGAGGATTCTTCTTCCTGATCCTGATGGTACGAAGATGGAAGTTCCTCTCTGTTCTTTGGATTCTGGTTGTTGGGAAAGAGATTTCCCTGGTTTTTCACCTAAATCGGTTCTGAAGGGGAAGCAGAAGTATTCTTCTAACTCCTCTCATTTTTTAGCAGAATAGTTGGTAATACTAAAATTTGTAGTTCTTCTAAGCTTCGGACTTCAACTACAGGGCCAACCTTTATCTCTGAGGCATTTTTTTCATCCTTTTCATCTCTTTCTTCTTTTTCTTCTGATCTCGAAAATTTACAAAATCAAAAACATGCTAAAACACAAAATTCCAGAAATATTTCTCTTCTCTCTGGTTCTGTTGTTTCTTCTTTTCCTTGTACTCTTATCACTGATCAATCTTCCTCTAGCTCTGGTTTAATTCTCGGCAATGAGTATAAACTAGATCCTGATCTTGATTCTTTTCTTAAAGGTTTTGGTATGGAGGAGTATGGGCTCCAGTGGAGGTACTTGGAGGTTAAAGTAAGTCCTCCCAATTGTGCACCATCAGGGCATTCTTCTACCATAGTTTTTGAAACTCTACCTCATGCCACACATGTGAGCAAAGCGTTATTTTTTGGATCCTCCTTTATGGAAAGGGCACCTTTTGAAAATTTTATGGAACATCAAACTTGGAGAATGTTGGAATCTGGTCTCAATTTTTGTACTCAGGTCTTGCTGGTGAATGCTTGGAGGAAAAAAGAACTTCTCTCTTTTGCCACTAAATATAAGCCAGTTGCAAAAAAGGTCCAGCCTGTCAACCAACCCATGACTCTCAATCTCAATCCTCCCCTCATGCGTCCTCCTCTATCTTGTGATCCTTATTGTGGTCTATCTCACTCCCTTATTGGCCCCTTTGTAACTTGTGGTTGTGTCACAGAAGAATGATTGAAGGTGGTCAACTTTGGTCCAGATGGATGGCTTTTACCTGATGAGTTAAATTTGATCAAAAATATCTTATCTCTAAGGGAAAAATCTATTGCATTCTGTGAAGAAGAGAGACGTCTCTTGAAAGAAACCTACAGTCTCCCTTAAATCATCCCTGTAGTTGAACAAAATTCTTGGCAAAAGAAAAAGATCCCTATTCCTGCTGCAAAAGTTGAAGAATTCATCAAGTTGGTCCGCAAACAAGTCCGTACAGTCTATATGAACAGTCAACCTCCAGTTACTCTAGCCCTGTTTTATGTGTTCTAAAGAGTAATGGTAAACTTAGAGTAGTTCATGATCTCCAACCTCTCAATAAAGTTACTATTAAGGACTCTGGTGTTCCTCCTGCCACTGAAGAATGTGTTGAATCCTTCTCTGGGAGAGCCTGTTATGGTCTAGGAGACATCATGGGGGGTTACAAAAAACAATCTTTGCATCCTATTTCTTGACCGCTCACTACTTTCAATACTCCTCTTGGTTGATTTCAACTGACTCAATTGCCTCAAGGTGCCACCAACTCGGTTGCAGTCTATCAGGCCCAGATGATGTGGATCCTCCAAGACAAAATCCCCGATCATGCGGGTATCTTTATTGATGATGGTGGAATTAAAGGTCCAGTTTCTGACTATGATAATGAGCTCTTACCTTGGCACTCAGGAATTCAACAATTTATCTGGGAGTATGCTACTATCTTGGAAAGAATTTTGTTTTGAATTGAGGAATCTGGCCTTACTGTCTCTGGATCAAAAATTGCCGCCTGTGTCCCTGCGTGGGAAATTGTTGGTCATATAGTCTGCAAGGAAGGAAGAAGGATGGCACCCTCTAAAGTCAACAAAATCATCTCCTGGCCTACTCCAATAAATCCAACAGAAGTTAGAGGTTTCCTAGGTGTTGTAACTTATGTCAGGATCTTCATTCCCTCTCTATCCAAAATCTGTGCACCCTTGCGTTGTCTAAACAGAAAGGAAGCTGAATGGATTTGGACCCAAGATTGAAAACAATCCTTTCAGTTTCTCAAAACTATTGTTGGCAATGACATAGTTTTGAAAATATCTCTTATGGGCCTGGAGCTGGCAAAATAAAATTGGCTGTCAACTCTAGTTATCAATCTGTTGGGGCTTTCCTTACTCAGGAGGATGAAAATGGTTTTGACCGCCCTGTTCTTTATGAATCTTTGCTATTTTTGGATGTGGAATCTAGATACTCTCAGCCCAAACTGGAACTCTGTGGTGTGGCCAGAATGCTGAAGAAACTCCAAAAAGTACTCTGGGGACAACATTTTGAATTGCAAGTTGATGCTTAATCCATTGTGGAAATGATCAATTCTCCCAGTCTTACAAATGCTCCAATGACTCGCTGGGTAGCTTTTATCCAGCTTTTCTCTTTTGATATTGTCCATAAGCCTGGGAAATCTTGTAATATGCCTGATGGTTTATCTAGAAGAACTATTGGAGACAATGAATTGGATGTTGGAATGGATTTCAATGAGGAAGAACCCTTGGTCCGCCCGGTTCTTGCCTTCTCCTCCCAAGATTTCTCTGGTTTCCAACAAGGTTCCTGGCTTAAGTTAGAGCAGTACCCTTCAACTCTCCAAAGACCCCCTGATCTCTCTGCCAAAGAATTTTGATTCCTTAAAAGAAAGTCCTCTAGTTTCTTTTTCCAAGGTTCTAGGCTTATGAAAAGAGGAACTCCTTATTCAATTGTTGTGGTTACTATCCTGGCTAAGCAAGATTTGATCCTTGAAAGTCTCCATGAGGGCCTTGGTCATTGTGGGGAAACCATAACTTATTGAAGATTATCCAAACAATTCTGGTGGCCATCTCTGAAGAAAGCTGTCTCTCAATGGTGCAAGAGTTGTAAAGTTTTTCAAAAACTTGATCTTAGGCATCCAGCAGAAGTTTGCTATCACACAGGGGAGTCCACTGTTTTTGGAAGGGTTGCTATGGATGTGGTTCATATCAAGGCAGGTGGTGCTAAGTACCTCATTGTTGCTAGAGATGATTTTTCTTGATGGGTTGAAGCAAGGTTTCTTAAGAATCTTAGCTCTTAATCAGTGGCAGCTTTCCTCTATGAGACCTGGAAAATGCATTATGGCCTGGATTGATCTTACTCTACTGATGGTGGCTCGGAATTTGGTGGAAAACTTGCTGAAATGATCCAATTTCTCCCTGGGCAACATAGAGTTACTACTCCCTATTATCCTGAAGGAAAAGGCATTGTTGAAAGAGGCCATGCTCCCTTGAAGGCTGCTCTGGTTAAACTGGCTGGTGAAAGTGGCAAGAATTGTTGGAAGTTTCTCCCCTTGGTCCACTTCTCTGATCAAATTTTCACCAAGAAAACCACTGGCTCCTCTCCTCATGAAATCATCTTTGGTCAGAGGGCTGTTCTTCCTCTTGATCTTGAAATGGAGTCTTTCTTGGGCATCTCTTGGGAACAAGTTTCTTCAACTACTGACCTATTAGTTTCCAGATCAAAGCAACTGGAGCGGAGTGAAGATATTTGTAACAAGGCTTATCAGAAGATGATGGAATCAAGAGCAAAATCAGTTCAGTATTGGGAAGATAAACATCTAAATCAAATCAGGGATCCTTTAAACCCGGGTGATCTGGTATTGGCTTATAATCAATCTTTAGAGACTCAGTGGGGAAAACTTTTTTTGAATTGTTGGAATGGTCCTTATAGAGTGGTTTCTCAAGTTAGAGGTGGATCTTATGTTTTGGAAGAACTGGATGGTACTCAGTTGGCTAGAGGGTTCTCTGCTGATCAAGTTAAGAGATTTTATTGTTGTGGGGGCAATTTGGGTTCAAAGTAAGTCCTCCCAATTGTGCACCACCAGTGTATTCTGCTGCGCTTTGTTGTAAAAACTCTACTTTATGCCACATACATGAGCACCTGGGACGCCTTTTCCTTTTATCTTCTCCGCATTTGGGCTCTTTGGGATGGATCAAGATGGGTTTTAGCATTTTTTTACTTAGAGGATCAAGAAAGGGCCAATTATTTTCTTTTTCATGTTTTCAAAATTATTATGCAGACTAGGGACAGTCTGTAAGTTGGGGAGAGATGTGGTGCACCATTTGGGACACCTTGGAAAAAGAACTTAAAAAAAAAAATTATCATTGCATGTCCCGTGTTGCTCATCATCATCATCATCATCGCGCGTCCCGCGTCCTCAGCCTTGTTGTTCAGCGTTGCTCATCTGTCATTGTTGCGCGTTGCTCATCCGTCATTGTTGCGCGTTGCTCATCCGTCATTGTCACGCATCACTCATCCTTATCCTTGCCCGTCGCGCGTTGCTCATCCTTATTGCTCATTGTCATCATTGCTCATCCTTATTGCTCATTGTCATCATTGCTCATCTTCATTGTTTCTCATCCTTATCCTTGTCTGTTGCGCGTTGCTCATCCTTATTGCTCATTGTCATTGTCGCTCATCCTTATCCTTGCCCGTTGCACATTGCTTATCCTTATTGCTCATCTTCATTGTTTCTCATCATCATTGTTGCGCGTTGCTCATCCATGCCTGACCAAACCCATCCCAACCGCACCTCCAAGCGCTTTTCAAATCCTTGGACCCATCAATCTCCCACCTCACTCAGTCTGTCATTTGCCAATCTCAAGCCTGTCAGGATTTACTCAATTGCCTCAAGCCAATCTCCTATCCGCCCATCCGTGCTCTCACAAACTTCATCCGTCACCCTTCCTGGGACTCTCCCACCCTCTTCCGCCTTTGGCCGAGGGGTGGAGAGTGTCGAATACCGCCCCCGGACATCCGCGGCAGTCTGGTTCATTTTCCTTTCCCACCCCGTCCGCCTTTGGACAAGGGGTGGGTGATTCCGGTATTGTCGGGCGCGCCCATCCGCGGACGGACGCAAGAGATGAACTGATTTTCTTTCTTTTTCCGCTCTATCTGGAGAATCCGTTGTACATTTTCTAACAGGGCCTCCTGCCCATATAAGGAGGGGGCTCTCCCCGGCCTTTTTGGAACATCATCCAGCATTGGATGATCCGGCATGGAATGAGCATAATCCTATCATCACATCAGAAATCTATGATTGCCCCTTGATCCTTGAGCCTCCATACTCAAACCCCTTGATCCTTGAGCCTTATCACCAACCAATAGCTTTGCTGGTTGAAGAAGAATTTGTTTAATTGAATTCTTGAGTGTGTTACACCACTCCTGATCCCTTTATCCAACCATACTGGTCCTGAACATTCTTTGATTATCTTTCTGGAACCAGTCATGTTTGACTGAAGAGGTTTTATTAAGCTTTAAAACTGGAGTGTTAAACCTCCCTTCCCTTCTTTTGAAGTTGAATTCCGCCACTCTACTCTTGAGTCCCTTGAGAAGTGTTTGGGTTATTCTTGTTTGAATCAGTTATTGTTTTGCTTCTAGAGCTTCCTCAAACAATTAGCTTTGTCTTGTGCAGCCACCCACAGTTATCTGGTACCCTTCAAGCGCTTGATTGTGGAGAGTTGGGCAGGTTCATTGAGAACCTGGAGGTTGTTTGGGATTGAGTTTATCTTTCCTAAGCTTCTGCTGACGACCAGAGCTATTAGCTTGTGGGCGTTGTCACTCAAAATTGCCTTGTCTTGTTGAACTCTGAACAATTCTTGACTCCGTCTATTCAAGTGTTCCCCAACATCATCTTGCCTCAGATAGTGTTGTTCCACAGCTACCAACTACTATAATCTTTATCCTCTTACATTTGGTTCCCCATTACTAGGTTCTGGACTTTCAGAGCCATCCTGGATTGGTTGTTTGGTCTTTCTTGTGAGCCTTGGGCTTTGGATGTGTTGTTTAGTTGCGTGAGATGGTTGAGGACATATTTGACTGAGAGCTCCTTGTCCGTGTGCATAATTTGTCTCTTGAAATCCTTCATATTTTTGGGAAATTTAAACAGAATAAGGTAGGCCAGAATGTGGTTTGGGAGTGTGATTCCTACTTCCAGAATTTTATTTAGGCTGACCTTAATCCTCATTATAAATTCTTCAATTTTTTCTGATTTAAATCTTATATAAAGGAATTTGTTGAATATACTTGCCCTATTTGATGCTTGAGATGATGCGTATTTTCCTATGATAGCCTTCCATAGTATTTTAGCCAAGTTTTTGTTGGATGGCCTTACGATGTTGTTGTGAGTTGATGTTTCCAGCCGAGAGATGATAAGCAGTTTGATCTTATTGTTTATGTCTCCGTCTAGAGTTGAAGTTTCATCTTTTAAGGCCTTTGCTCATCCTCTTACGTCCAGTATGGCGTCCATCTTTTCTTTCCAGACGCCATAGTTGTCCTCACTTAGCCTGGGAATTGTATCCAGAGAGTTTTTCAGCATGACTTGTCAAAATCCTTCTGAGGCCGCCATTTTCCAGTTTCCCTGATTGGATTGTTTTCTGGGTTGAGAGAGCCTTCCCTTTGGTTTTTAACCGTAATAGATAATTGAGATTGATTGAACTAGAAACTGGAAACTGATGAATGAAAAATGATGAATCAACAAGTTATTCTTAATAAGAAAGACAGGGCGTAGGTACCAACATCAGGCTTTGAGAACCTTGACATCAACCGACATGAGGATCAAAGAAGCATTGGAAAAGGATAGTGGGATGAAACTGAGAGACGCGGTGCCTTTGTAAGTTGTTATCCTAGTCGCAAAATATCAGGAGAATAAAATAAACTGGAATCTCACCGGGCACACAGATCATGAATGAGGGATTGGAAGTGTAGATGATGTGAGAAGATGATAGAGTAAAGAAAAGGAAAAGAAGAATGAAGAAAGGAGTCAATGGATGGTGAAGGAGTTGATGGCTGGTGTGGATTGTGAGAGGAGGGGTGGTTGTGATTGCTATGTGGTGGTTCTGAGGTTATGCGGTCTTGAGTTTCTGATTATTTTTCTTAGGAGCTGAAATTGAGAGGAGAACTGCTCAGTGAGATGTTTCTGTACTCCTGAATTGGAGTATCTACATCCTCATGGTTTTGTCCCTGCACGGGTGCAGTTATTACTTGATGAGATAATTCAATTAAACAGAGAGAACAAAGACTGAAAAGGAAAAAGAAAAACATGTGAGAACTGAGAAAAGAACTGAAGGACAGGAGAATCATTAAAGGAACATGAAGAGAGTCCCACCACCATGACAGGTTCAACACGTAAGGCTTGATTGAATAAATTCTGATGGAGTGGGAGAGAAGGAAGTTTTTAAGATATTAAGGCCAGAGTGAAGTAGGAAAGATTTCTGAAAAAGAACCGGAGATTGACCTCTGTACATGGTTTCAGAAAACAGGTCAGAAGAAGAAATGAGAAAGAAAGAGAGCTGAGAGATTCATACCAAACTGGATCAATGGTTAAGATGTTCTACGTAGATGGGCAGTACACGTTGTGGTGCCCCATCCTGGACACCCGGACCGCCTTAAGACCTCAATTCATAAACTGTTGCAAACGTACCGCCCGGCTGGACAACTTATCCTCGGGCTCATCCAACTATTGTTTATCCGCGTCGCGCCGCGCCGCGCTCCTTTCATCCGCGCGCGTCGCGCGTCCTTTATCCGTGTTGCTTCTCATCTCCGCCGTTGTTATAGAACGTCCTCATCTTTGTTGGTTGCGTGTCTTCATCTTCGTCGTTGCGCCTCCCCTCTCCTCTTTGCTACCGTCGCGCGACGCTCATCCATGATCTACTGAATCCATCCCGACCGCTCCCGCAAGCAGTTGGCAGATCCTTGACCAACGCGAGTGACCACATGGTTGCCTTCCCATTTCCGCTCTATCTGTAGAATCCGTTGTATATAGTCTAACAGGGCCTCCTGCCCATATAAGGAGGGGCTCTCCCCTGCCTTTTGGCCGATATTCCATCATCAGACCATTCGAGGATCCTGGATCCTATCATCGGAGTATCTCAGATCCTATCATCATAAGCAATTTATCCGTGGGCATCCTTCCCCACTTAATCGAGCAAATTATCCGGGTATATCTATGATTGCCCCTTGATCCTTTGAGCCTCCATACTCAAACTCTGTCCTTTGTGACCTTGATCCTTATCACCAACCAATAGCCTTGCTGGTTGAAGAAGAATTCCTGTCTGCCTGAATTCTTGAGTGTGTTATACCACTCTGATCCCTTTTTCCGACCATACTGGTCTTGATCTCCCTTGATCATCTTTCTGGAGCCAATCACGTTTGATTGAAGAGGTTTTATTAAGCTTAAAACCTGGAGTGTTATACCTCCCTTCTTCTTTGGAGTTGAATTTCGCCACGCTATTCTTGAGTTCCTTGAGAAGTGTTGGGATATTCTTGCTCAAATTCGTTATTGATTTGCTTCTAGAGCTTCATAAACAAATTGCTTTTGTTTTGTTCAGCCTCCCACAGTTATCTGGTACCCTTCAAGCGCTTGATTGCGGAGAGTTGGGCAGGTTCATTGAGAACCTGGAGGTTGGTTGGGATTGAGTTGATCTTTCCTAATCAGCTGCTGACGACCAGAGTTATTAGCTTGTGGGCGTTGTTACTTACAACTG
Organism: Puccinia polysora; assembly: GCA_025617555.3. Taxonomy (NCBI): domain Eukaryota; kingdom Fungi; phylum Basidiomycota; class Pucciniomycetes; order Pucciniales; family Pucciniaceae; genus Puccinia; species Puccinia polysora. The sequence continues at coordinate 7,015,952 of CM062620.1, forward strand.
CCTTGTTCTATTGAACTCTGAACAAACTTTGACTTATTTGTTCAAGTCTTTCCCTGCACCATCTTGTCTCAGATAGTGTTGTTTCCATTGCTACCGACAACTCTTATCCTCTTCTCTTAGTTTGATTTCTCATCCATAAGGTTCTGGACCTTGATTCCGGTTACATTAAAATATTATTGTAACTCCTAGGAGGGCAGCCTAAACAGCACCTTTCCCCTCCACAGAACTGCCACGGCTTAGCACCGTTTGGAGTCTTACATTTGGTCCCCCGGGCCGGGATCGAACCAGCAACCTTGAGATTTACAGTCCCAACAACTTGAAGAATCAACTCCAAAATCCTATCCAATTTCTCTTTCTTTTTCTGTTTGTTCTTTTTTCCGATCCGTGGAGGCAGCTTGGTCTAGAAGTAAGTCCTCCCAATTTGTGCACCGCTTGGGCAAGATTCTTGTCGTTTTTGGCGAAACCCTACTCTTGCCACACTCGTGAGCCACTTTGGAAATCTGCTCTTTGGATCCCCTAGGAACTCTGTTATTCGATATGGCATCTCCCGCTACTCCAACCACCTCTGTTCGACCTAAGATGGTAAAGATCAAACCCCAGAACAAGAACTTAGGCTTCAACGGTACAAATGTCGAGCGATTCTTGGACTCCTACGAAATGGCTGCTGAAGTGGACGGAGCTAGTGAATTCGATATGGCTTATCAGTTACGATTCTTTATCTCCTCTGATGAAGTTATGGAGGTAATCGAGTCTTTCGAGGGATTCGAATCCCACAACTGGACGCTTCTCAGGGAGGCTATGTTGGCATACTGGGGTAAAATAGATGTGGCTAGGTTTACTCTGCAGGACTTGGATGCTCTGGTTTCTCAGTGGATCTCCAATGGTGGTATTTCTTCAGCCTCTGACTATCAGATCTTTAGGAAGTCTTGGGACCCCATTCAAAACTATCTTATCCGAAACGATCACATTGACACAGTGGACGAAATTCGAGCAAAGTTCTTCCAATCTTTTTCGTCGGCTGTGCAGGAAAGGATTAAAGAAGAACTGGTCAAATCTGGATCCATGATTACTACCAGGGATAATCGATTCAAGCTCCCTGTTTTTCTTACCCTTAGGAGTACTGTGGATAAAGTCATGAAAGGTCAAACTGCTCTTACCTTCGAAAAGCCTAGAACTACTGAACCAGTCCATGCTCCTTCTTTTAAAGAGTCAAACGATATTATGATTAAAATGGAGGCAGATCGTAGGCCTAAAGCAGATCCTAATTCCAATCGAGAACCTACTACTATAGATGAAATCACCAAGTTACTTAGAGCCTTTGAGAACAAAATAGATCAAAAGATTTCTTCGCTAGCTACTCCTAAAACTCCTTCTTCTGTCCCCAAATCAACTCTGGTCTGTTACTACTGTCATAGGGAAGGCCATGGAACCGGACGATGTCAAGAACTTCAGAAGGACTTAAAGGAAAAGTTGGTAGAGCAGAGGGGAAACAATTACTTCCTCCCTAATGGTGCCCTAATCCCTTTTGACTCGTCTCGTCCTATCCGACATGTGGTGGCCTCTTACCAGCCATCACCTCCTGTGAAAGCATCTCTTGCTTCCTTTGAATTTCGATCATCCTGTGGTACCCTCCAACCTTGGTATCCTCCAGCCATTTCTTCCTCTAGTCTCGCTGGGACTACTTATCAATCCGATCCAGCTAGGAAACGACATGAGGAACCTAAACCTCATAAGGCTCCTTCCTTGCCAACTTCAATCCTTCGAAAACCCGTTAAACGTCGATCAACACTTGAGCCTCCTTCCTCTGATGTAGAAGACATGGAGGTGGAAAAAGAACCACTCATGGAAAGGTTCCCAGATCACCCTGATCCTTCTCCCTCACCTCAACCTTCGAATCCAATCTTAGATTCTGCGTCACCTGAACTTCCTCCCCCCACCCAGCCAAAAGTTCGATTTGAAAGAGGCATCTCCAAGGATCACCCTAATGCTGTGGAGGGAGTATTAAAGAAAATTTCTGATCTCAAAATTCCTGATCTATCTGTGGCTGAACTTCTATCGATCTCTCCATCTGTCGCTGAAGGAATGAAGAAATGGGTCTCTCGTCGACGTGTGGAAATTGGCCCTGAAGAACTCAAAGTCTCCTCTGGCACTTTAATGGAGGACTCTGGTGGAACCAGTCCTTCTATAGAATCCAATCTTTATTCCTGTCCCCTTGGCTTTCTTCCTTGTTATCTTGGTGACTCAGCTAAAACTGTTTCTCCTCTTGTGGATTCTGGATCTCAGCTTAACTTAATCTCGGATGCTATGGCCTGCAAGCTCAAACTTAGTCCTAGGGTCAGCTTCAACTCTGCAGTGTATGGGATAGGAAATCAAGCTTGTGAACTGGTTGGTATTGCTGAAGATGTACCAGTCAGGATTGGTCGAAATATCGTTGGAACCTGCCATTTTTGGATTACTCGTTTGGACAGTCCTATGATCTTGGGACGACCCTTCTTAATGGACTTTGGTGCAACCCTGATGTTTTCTGATCAAGTTGGGGAGAGAATTCTTCTCCCTGATGCTGATGGCAGGAAAATTGAAGTCCCTCTTTGCTCTTTGGATTCTGGTCGTTGGGAAAGAGATTTTCCTGGTTATTCTCCCAAATCATCTTTTAAGGGGAAGCAGAAGGATAACTCTAGTTCCTCTCATTTTTTAGGGGAATAGTTGATCCTACTAATGATTGTAGTTCTTTTCAGCCTCGGACTGCAACTCAAGGGTCAACTCACCTCCCTCAGGCTTATTTTTCATTCCTTTCATCATCCTCTTCTGAGCTCAAGAATATTAAAAAACAAAAACATATCAAAATAGAAAAATCCAAAAATATTTCTCCTCCATCTCCTTCTCTCTCTGGATCTGTTGTGTCTTCTTTTCCTTCTACTCTTCCTGATCAATCTTCTCTCAGTTCCGGTTCGAATCTCCGCAATGAGTCTAAACTAGATCCTAATTGCAATTCTGTTTTTGGTGATTTTGGTATGAAGGAATATGGGCTGCAGTGGAGGCAATTTGGGGTACAAGTAAGTCCTCCCAATTGTGCACTGCCAGGGCAATCTTCTACCGTCATTTTCGAAACTCTACCTTGTGCCACACATGTGAGCAACGTATTATCTCCTGGTTCTCCTTTTATGGAAAAGGCACCCTTCAAGGATATTGCAGAACATCGGACTTGGAAGATGTTGGAACTTGGACTCAGCTTTCGTAATCAAGTCTCTCTGGTCAACTCTTGGAGGAAACAAGAAATTCTCTCTTTTGCCACCAAGTATAAACCAGTTGCTAAAAAGGTCCAACCAGTCAACCAGCCTATGCCTCTCAACCTCAATCCTCCCCTTATGCATCCTCCTCTATCTCGCGATCCTTACTGTGGGCTTCCTCAATCTCTTACTGGTCCCTTTGTGCCTAATGGACGGGTCACTGAAGAACGTCTGAAGGTGGTCAACTTTGGTCCAGATGGATGGCTTCTTCCTGATGAGTTAAATTTAATTAAAAATGTCTTATCTCTAAGAGAAAAATCTATTGCTTTCTGTGAAGAAGAGAGAGGTCTCTTGCGGGAATCCTATGGCCTCCCTTATATCATCCCTGTAGTTGAACATGATCCTTGGCAAAAGAAAAAGATCCCTATCCCTGCTGCTAAAGTTGACGAATTCATCAAGTTGGTCCGGGAACGAGTTCGAACTGGCCTGTATGAACAGTCAACTTCTAGTTACTCCAGCCCCGTCTTCTGTGTCCTCAAGAGTAATGGTAAACTTAGAATAGTTCATGATCTTCAACCTCTTAATAAAGTTACTATTAAAGACTCTGGTATCCCTCCTGCTACTGAAGAATTTGTTGAATCCTTTGCGGGAAGAGCTTGCTATGGTCTAGGGGATATTATGGGTGGCTATGACGAACGATCCTTACATCCTATTTCTCGTCCTCTCACTACTTTTGACACTCCTCTTGGTCGATTTCAACTTACTCGATTGCCTCAAGGAGCCACCAACTCGGTCGCAGTCTATCAGGCTCAGATGATGTGGATCCTCCAGGATGAAATCCCTGATCATGCTGGTATCTTTATTGACGATGGCGGAATTAAAGGTCCAGTATCTGACTATGATAATGAGCTCTTACCTTGGCATTCAGGAATTCGTCGTTTTATCTGGGAATATGCTACTACCTTGGAAAGGATTCTGTTTCGAATCGAGGAATCTGGCCTTACTGTCTCTGGATCCAAACTGGCGGCTTGTGTCCCTGCTCTGGAAATTGTTGGTCATGTGGTTTGCAAGGAAGGAAGAAGGATGGCACCAGCCAAAGTCAACAAGATCATCTCTTGGCCTACCCCAATCAATCCAACTGAAGTTAGGGGCTTTCTAGGTGTTGTCACTTATGTTAGAATCTTTATCCCATCTTTATCCAAAATCTGTGCACCCTTGCGTCGTCTAACCAGAAAAGATGCTGAATGGATTTGGACCCAAGATTGTGAATGTGCTTTCCAGCTACTCAAAAGGATAGTTGGTGAAGACATAGTTTTGAAAAAGATCTCTTACGGACCTGGAGCTGGCAAGATCAAGCTGGCTGTTGATTCTAGTTATCAATCTGTTGGGGCCGTCCTTACTCAGGAAGATGAAAATGGTTGGGACCGTCCTTTTCTTTATGAATCTTTGTTGTTTTCAGATGTAGAATCCAGATACTCCCAGCCCAAACTGGAACTCTGTGGTGTGGCTCGAATGATGAAGAAACTTCAAACCGTTCTCTGGGGCCAACATTTCGAATTGCAAGTTGATGCCCGATCCATCATTGAAATGATCAACGCTCCCAGTCTTCCCAATGCTCCTATGACTCGTTGGGTGGCCTTTATCCAGCTTTTCTCTTTTGATATTGTTCACAGGCCTGGAAAATCTTTCACCATGCCTGACGGTTTATCTCGACGACCTCTTGGGGACAACGAATCTGATGTTGGAACCAATTTCAATGAAGAGGAACCTTTAATTCGACCTATTTTCTCTTTTTCTTCACAAAATTATTCTGGCTTTCAACAAGGCTTCTGGTTTAAATTAGAGCAGTACCTTTCAACTCTTCAAAAACCTCCTGATCTCTCTGCTAAGGAATTTCGATCTCTCAAACGAAAGTCTTCTAATTTTTTTGTTCAAGGCTCTAGACTTATGAAGAGAGGCAATCCTTGTGCTCTTATTGTCGTTACTATTCCCTCTAAACAAGATTCCATTCTTGAAAGTCTCCATGAAGGCCTTGGTCATCGTGGGGAAACTGAAACTTATCGACGATTATCCGAACGATTCTGGTGGCCATCTTTGAAGAAATCCGTCTCCCAATGGTGCAAGAGTTGTGAAGTTTGCCAAAAACGTGATCTTAGGCGCCCATCCGAAATTCGTTATCCTACTGGGGAGTCCACTGTCTTTGGAAGGATTGCTATGGATGTGGTTCATATTAAGGCAGGTGGTGCTAAGTACCTCATTGTGGCTAGAGATGATTTTTCCGGATGGGTTGAAGCGAAATTTCTTAAGAACCTTAGCTCTGAATCAGTGGCAGCTTTCCTCTACGAGACCTGGACAATGCGTTATGGCCTGGCTCGATCTTACTCTACTGATGGTGGCTCTGAATTTGGGGGCAAGCTTGCTGAAATGATCCGATCCCTTCCTGGACAACATAGAGTTACTACTCCTTATTATCCTGAAGGCCAAGGCATGGTGGAACGAGGCCATGCCCCTTTGAAGGCTGCACTTGTTAAACTGGCTGGTGAAAGTGGCAAGAATTGTCGCAAATTCCTTCCTCTTGTTCTCTTTTCTGATCGGATCTCAACCAAAAGGACTACTGGCTACTCACCTTATGAAATCATCTTTGGTCAAAGAGCAGTCCTTCCTTTGGATCTGGAAATGGAATCTTTCTTGGGTATCTCTTGGGAAGAGGTGTCCTCAACCACTGATCTGTTAGTTGCTAGATCCAAGCAACTGGGGCAAAGTGAAGACGTTCGTGATGAAGCTTATCAAAAGATGATGGAGGCCAGAGCAAAATCCGTCCAGTATTGGGAGGACAAGCACTCTAATCGAATCAGGGAGCCCTTGAACCCTGGTGACCTAGTTTTAGCTTATAATCGATCTTTGGAAACCCAGTGGGGCAAGCTTTTTTCTAATCGTTGGAATGGCCCTTATCGAGTGGTTCATCAAGTTAGAGGTGGATCTTATGTTTTAGAGGAGCTGGATGGTACTCGGTTGGCCAGAAGGTTCTCTGCTGATCAAGTCAAGAAGTTCCATTGTCGTGGGGGCAACTTATCTCAGAAGTAAGTCCTCCCAATTGTGCACCACCAGGGTCATTTGCTGCGTTTTTGTTGTAAAACTCTACTGTATGCCACATATGTGAGCACCTGGGACGCCCTCCTTGTTCTATTCCTGCCGCTTCTAGGGTTCATTTGGAAGAATCAAGATATTTTCCTCAACTCTTCAACCACTCTCAAGATCAAAATGGTCATTCTTTGGTTTCAATCATCTGTCTTTCCTTTCTTTCTTTCTATGGCATCAAACTCGGGAGCAGACTAGGGACAGTCTGTAAGTTGGGGAGAGATGTGGTGCCCCATCCTGGACACCCGGACCGCCTTAAGACCTCAATTCATAAACTGTTGCAAACGTACCGCCCGGCTGGACAACTTATCCTCGGGCTCATCCAACTATTGTTTATCCGCGTCGCGCTCCGCGTCGCGCTCCGCTCCGCGCCGCGCCGCGTCCGCGCCGCGCTGCGCTTCCATTATCCGCGTCGCGCTCCGCGTTGCGCTCCGCTCCGCGCCGCGCCGCGCCGCGCTCCTTTCATCCGCGCGCGTCGCGCGTCCTTTATCCGTGTTGCTTCTCATCTCCGCCGTTGTTATAGAACGTCCTCATCTTTGTTGGTTGCGTGTCTTCATCTTCGTCGTTGCGCCTCCCCTCTCCTCTTTGCTACCGTCGCGCGACGCTCATCCATGATCTACTGAATCCATCCCGACCGCTCCCGCAAGCAGTTGGCAGATCCTTGACCAACGCGAGTGACCACATGGTTGCCTTCCCATTTCCGCTCTATCTGTAGAATCCGTTGTATATAGTCTAACAGGGCCTCCTGCCCATATAAGGAGGGGCTCTCCCCTGCCTTTTGGCCGATATTCCATCATCAGACCATTCGAGGATCCTGGATCCTATCATCGGAGTATCTCAGATCCTATCATCATAAGCAATTTATCCGTGGGCATCCTTCCCCACTTAATCGAGCAAATTATCCGGGTATATCTATGATTGCCCCTTGATCCTTTGAGCCTCCATACTCAAACTCTGTCCTTTGTGACCTTGATCCTTATCACCAACCAATAGCCTTGCTGGTTGAAGAAGAATTCCTGTCTGCCTGAATTCTTGAGTGTGTTATACCACTCTGATCCCTTTTTCCGACCATACTGGTCTTGATCTCCCTTGATCATCTTTCTGGAGCCAATCACGTTTGATTGAAGAGGTTTTATTAAGCTTAAAACCTGGAGTGTTATACCTCCCTTCTTCTTTGGAGTTGAATTTCGCCACGCTATTCTTGAGTTCCTTGAGAAGTGTTGGGATATTCTTGCTCAAATTCGTTATTGATTTGCTTCTAGAGCTTCATAAACAAATTGCTTTTGTTTTGTTCAGCCTCCCACAGTTATCTGGTACCCTTCAAGCGCTTGATTGCGGAGAGTTGGGCAGGTTCATTGAGAACCTGGAGGTTGGTTGGGATTGAGTTGATCTTTCCTAATCAGCTGCTGACGACCAGAGTTATTAGCTTGTGGGCGTTGTTACTTACAACTGCCTTGTTCTATTGAACTCTGAACAAACTTTGACTTATTTGTTCAAGTCTTTCCCTGCACCATCTTGTCTCAGATAGTGTTGTTTCCATTGCTACCGACAACTCTTATCCTCTTCTCTTAGTTTGATTTCTCATCCATAAGGTTCTGGACCTTGATTCCGGTTACATTAAAATATTATTGTAACTCCTAGGAGGGCAGCCTAAACAGCACCTTTCCCCTCCACAGAACTGCCACGGCTTAGCACCGTTTGGAGTCTTACAACGTTCGTGAGGCTTGACAAGTAATGAGAATGTATCAAAAGGTGCAAGGACAATGAGGAAGAAGGGTTGAGGAAGAATGTAGGATGATGGAGAGAGGTTTAAATCAGGAGATTGAGTGGAGATGTTATGTTGAGGAGTGATTGGGTGTGAGAATGGGTGGAGAAGTAGACATGAGATGGACGCTAAGGTGACAGGGAGAGGAGTGGAAATCTACACAGACAGAAAGAGGAAGAAAAAGAAAAAAGAGACCGCCGAGGAGAGGAAAAATAATGAAAGAGAGTGACATGTGCGTGACACCTGTGAGGAGAGGTCAGAGTGCCGCGGACAGGGACACGACAATTATTCAACACCCCCCTCAGTTTGGGATGAATGCCCAACGCACACATTGAGAAGGGAGTCAATTGAGTTCCGCAAGCATGCTTTTGTTAAACTGTCGGCAATCATGGACTGTGAGGGAACAAGTTTAATTTTTATTTCCCCTTTTTTAAATTTTTCCCGGAGATATTTGGCCTTTATATCCAAATGTTTAGTTTTTGAGTGAGATCTGAAGTCTTTAATTTTGTCGAGAAGGCCAGAATTGTCAATGTGGAAGAGCGTAGGAGTCATTTCAACTTGCCAAAGTTCTTGGATGAGATTAGTGATCCATTCGTTTTCTTGATTGGCGTCGGCCAGGGAGTTCAGTTCAGATTCTGTGGATGACATCACAATATTTCTTTGACTGCCACTGTACCAGGAGACAGGACAACATTTCCATAGGCATATATATCCGGATTGAGACTTCCTGGAGTGATGATTGTCTCCCCAGGTGGCGTCAGAGAAGTATTGTAGTTCAGATCCAGCGGAATTGGAGGGTTTGAGTTGAAGTTTGAGTTTTCTGGTGCCAATCAGATAGCAAAAGCATTGTAGAACTTCCTTCCAGTGCGACAATCTGGGCGATTTATTGTATCTGGATAGGATAGAGACGGCTGGAGCCAGATCTGGTCGGGTACGGCAGGCCAGGAAGTTTAGAATTCCAGTGAATCGCCTGTAATTGATATTGAGACGGGCAAAGTCTTCAAGATCTTTGTCTGTAGCTTTATTGAGATGCACGCCAGGCAATAGTGGAGTAAGAACGGATCTGGAGCAGGTGATTTTTAATTCTTCTAGAGTTTTGTCGATTAGCTTTGTCTGGTCGAGGGAGATGCTATCTTCAGAGACAGAGATGTCCATGCCAAGAATGGTATCAGGGGAGTGCGCAGAGGAGTTAGGAAAGTAAGAGAGAAAGGAGTTGGAAAAGGTGTCCACGTCTCCTACTACAAGGAGATCGTCGACATGGAAATAAACAAAAGTATCAGAGGAGAAATTAATATATAGACAGGGGTCGCTGTCGGAAGAGAAGAACAAAATTTCATTGAGCCAGCTTGTGAGGGTATCGAACCAGTTGGCAGGGGCTTGTTTAATTCCGTAGAGTGATTTTTTTAGTTTGAGGAAGGGCGAGGATTGTTTACAGAATCTTGGAGTTTTGATGTAAATCTCTTCTTTCAGGGGAGCATGTAAGAAAGCAGCCTTGAAATCAAACTGCTTGATTTTTAGTTTTTTGTCTTGGCTCAGAAAGAGAAGGGCAATTAGGGATGAGAACTTTCTGGTCGGTGCGAATGTGTCAAAATAGTCCACTCCGTGAACTTGTTGAAAGCCCTGAATGCATAGTCGGGCTTTCTTCCTTTCTTTACTGGAGTCAGTGGCGGGTTTGGTTTTCAGAACTAGGGTGGTGTTGAGGTATTTGGAGGGAGTGAATGGAAACTCTTCCCAGACCTCTTGATTTTCGATGTTGTTAAATTCCTCGTCAATGGCATCTTTGAAGGAGTCCAGATGTTCGTTGAGGTACGTGTATTTTACTGGTTTGACGCTGATATTCCTAGTTCTTAACGAATATCTAGAGTCGGAATCATCAAAGATGGGAATTGCATCGGGCAGGTCTTGTGAGTCAGGGTTTTCTTCCTCAGCGCTGACAAATTCTTCCAATGGAGACTCTTCAAATTCTTCGTCGTTCACTTTGTGATTGGATTTGTTAGGATTGGAGTTGGGGAGAGAGTTGGAGGATTCAGATGTGGGGAGTTGAGAAGAGGAGTCAGACGAATCATCGTCAAATATAGAGGGTCTAGGAACCAGGTTTGATCTTTCCGGACGGAAATCGAGGAATTTGACATGCTTAGTATCAAAAATCCGTCTGCTTTCAGTCATGATTCGATAGGAAAGCAGTTCGTCGTTGTAACCTACCAAGATACCAGGGACTCCTTTAGGATCAAGCTTGGAGCGAGGGAGACCGGGAGGAGCGAGAAAAATCAGATTGATTCCAATAGGTTTAAAAAGAGAGAGAGGGATTTCTTTATTTCTGAAGAGTTTATAGGGAGAGGGAAGGCTCTTGTGAGCAGGAATTTGGTTGAGGATAAGAGTAACTGATTGTATGAGTTCATGCCAAAGGTTTTTGCCAATCTGGGAGTCTTCGATCATGCAACAAAGGCTTTCAACGATGGTTCAGTTGAATCTCTTGGCGAGTCCATTTTGTTGGGGAGTATAGGGATCAGATTGTCTCATGCAAATCAGGTTGGTTTGAAAGAAGTTGATTAGAGTAGAGTTAATGAATTCAGTACCTCGGTCGGAGTGAAGAACATTGGGAAAGTATCCAAAGCGCTTGGCTTCCATGCCGAGAAGATGTATGAGAACCTCAGGAACTTCACTCTTCAGTTTGACAGGAATGGCGGAGCAGTAACGGGTGGAGCTGTCAACAATCGTGATAAAGTATTTATGTCCTTTGGTGGTCGTGGTTAAGGGGCCAACAAGGTCTAAATGGATTTCCTGGAATGGTTTTTGAGCCTTGTTGTGAGAATTCTTAAAGCTAGCGCGAGTTATTTTGCACAAGGCGCATATTTCACAAGGTTTCTCCATTTTAATGGGGATGTTCAACTTGTTGTGTATGCGGTGTTAGCTCGCATGGCCGAGTGACTTGTGAAGAAACTCAGAGGAAGTTAAGAGGGAATAGGATTGCATTTCTTCAGAGATAACAGTTGGAAGATTATTCAGGTAGTGACCTTTGTAGACGCAGTCTTCATTTTTAACAATCTGAAATTTAAATCTTTCAAAATTGATGAGATAGCCATCTGACAGCAGACACCAAGATGAAATGAGATTGGCGCGCAGTTCCAGAACATAGAGAGCATCCTTGAGGATTATAGAAAAGGGACCAAGATTGATTTCAATGTTTCCAATACCCTTGATCGACAGGTTTCCGTCTTTAGCTCCTGTTTTTACGAATCCTACTTCTTTATTCGAGAAGGAGGTGAAAAGGTTGATGTTGGGAGACATGTGAGAGGATGATCCAGAATCCAGAATGAACATGGAGGAGGAGAGCTCGAAAGGAGCGTGGCAGAAACAACTGACAGTTGAGGATGATGCATTCTTTCTTTTCAGAAATTCTTCTCTAAGCTTGGGATGTCAGGCCCAGCAGTTGGCCGGAGAGTGGTAAGCGTTCAAGTTGTGTTTGCCGTTTGTGCATCTGGGAACATCAGGTCTCCTATTGAAGCTAACCAATGCGGAGGGAAAGTTAATAGATTGTTCTTCTTTGATTGGAACATTATTAAAATGGATTTGGATGTGTTCAAGTACGGTGTCAGGATTGATTAGTTTTTGCTTGTGGATGATCCTATCTTTGATGTTTGACATGGACGAAGGGAGCTTGTGGATAAGCATGTAAGCCAAAATATCAATTGGAATTTCGATTCCCACTTTGTGAAGACGTCAAATAGCGACCTTGGCACCAGTGATAAAGCCCTGGATGTCTCAAGGGTTGAAGGTAAGATTTTGAAGGTTGTCGAAAACTCGGGCTTGGTTGGAGGCGTCAGAGGATGCGAAAAATTTAATAATGGCATTCCAGATCAACTTTGCATCGCTTTTGTTGTTTGGAGTGATAATATTGGCGTGAATGGACGAATCGAGTTTGGAGGTAATTATAGATCTAAGGTAGATATTATTGGTCTCGGAAAGGCTGATGCTGTCGTCGAGAAGAGCATTCTTGATGCCTTGGATGTCTAGCATGTTAACAACTCAAGTTTTCCAAAGCAAAAAGTTGTCTGAATTAAGTTGGGGAATAGATTCAATCGTGGTTTTTAGGATGGTTTGCTGAAGTTGGTCTGTCATGGTGTCTAGGGTTTGAGGTTAAAGTTCTTGGTCGTTTTGACTTTTAATCGTGATGAGATAATTCAATTAAACAGAGAGAACAAAGACTGAAAAGGAAAAAGAAAAACATGTGAGAACTGAGAAAAGAACTGAAGGACAGGAGAATCATTAAAGGAACATGAAGAGAGTCCCACCACCGTGACAGGTTCAACACGTAAGGCTTGATTGAATAAATTCTGATGGAGTGGGAGAGAAGGAAGTTTTTAAGATATTAAGGCCAGAGTGAAGTAGGAAAGATTTCTGAAAAAGAACCGGAGATTGACCTCTGTACATGGTTTCAGAAAACAGGTCAGAAGAAGAAATGAGAAAGAAAGAGAGCTGAGAGATTCATACCAAACTGGATCAATGGTTAAGATGTTCTACGTAGATGGGCAGTACACGTTTGTGAGGCTCGACAAGTAATGAGAATGTATCAAAAGGTGCGAGGACAATGAGGAAGAAGGGCCGAGGAAGAATGTAGGATGATGGAGAGAGGTTTAAATCAGGAGATCAAGTGGAGATGTTATGTTGAGGAGTGATTGGGTGTGAGAATGGGTGGAGAAGTAGACATGAGATGGACGCTAAGGTGACAGGGAGAGGAGTGGAAATCTACACAGACAGAAAGAGGAAGAAAAAGAAAAAAGAGACAGAGTCGAGGAGAGGAAAAATAATGAAAGAGAGTGACATGTGCGTGACACCTGTGAGGAGAGGTCAGAGTGCCGCGGACAGGGACACAAAAATTATTCAACATTACTCCACTCTGTCATCAAATACTTAACACCACTTTGCCTTGCACCTTGGGATTCATCAGATTCACCTTGAATTTGGACAACAGTCCAATATATGGAGGAGGCGATGGAGGAGTATTAGTAGTGTACCTTTGGAATTGTGGTAGTACTATCAAGAACAAGAATTTTATTAGTTCCGTTTCTTTTTATATGATTTATTTTTAGCTCCTAAGTCTTAAACTTACCAGGTTTTTGGAGGCCTAAGAATTTGATCTCCGGCACTGGCAGTATATGATATTTCACTTGCAGCACAGACCTTTGGCTTTGCACCTCACTCCAACACACTATGAGGGTATCCACTATTTTTTTGCTATCAATAGGAAAAGTGCAAGCAACCTTGCACAGAAAACATTGCTTTCATTTGCCTTGGAGACCTCTTGCGGAAGTACTATGAACACAATGTTCATTTTGACAAATACAGTTTTCAAAACAATGAGATGACAATGAAAAAATATTTTAATTATAAATTTATTCAAGAGAAAAAGAATTAGGATGACAACTAGAGGTATAAAGTACTCACAACGCCTTTTGGAATTGGTGGGAAAATCATCTGAACACTTGCAGGAGCTTGCATCTTTTTACCCAGGCAACTGTCACGCTTCAAGTGAAAGGATTATTGTCTTCCTCACTTCAACATATCCTCTCCTTAGTACCATCTACCTCAGTCCATACAAGTGACAAAAATAGAAGCACAAAATCAATGATGAATTCCGCTTATCAACTCTGGCTTGCATAACAACCTTCCATTCTTGGCGACTGACTCAGCACCTACTTGCAAACCTTGCAGTTAACTCTACTCCAGTTGACCATCTATTTGAGCTCCACTCTTCCAACCTGGGTATCAATAGATTTTGGGTTCCCATTCCCGGTCATGCACTCTCTCTAGCTTGCACCCATGCTAGCTAGCCACACCAGCTGTATAGTTAGCAATTGGAATAGTCCCTTACCCTGCATAAGCTAAATCCTCATATTTGCATTGTCTATCACATCAATCCTTCCTATCTCATCCATTACTCCCTTGTACGCTCAGACTCTGCTTGCCTTGCATCTACTTTATGACCTTGGAAACATCTATACTTTTATTTCATTTCCCAATCTGTTCATGTCATTTGTTGCCTCATCCACTCTTAACTGTAGTTGAACGTCCATCAGGTTGTATCTAGTCACTTTGCATTAACTTATAAAGGACACGCTGCTTGCCTGAAGATTATCTCCTCAGTTAGTCAATTTCATACTTTCTTGCATTTTGCTAAATCCATTAATCACATTGGGCTTTGCTTTATTTTCCTTTCCATTGGAAAAATTCATCCCCCTCATTCTTTGTCAAGTTACCTAACCATAAGTTTGCACTTTGCAGTTAGCTTTGCTACCTGGCATTTCCCCTTGCATTCAGCCTCCTTTCAGCTCACAATCAACTTAGATTGCCCTATAGTACGTGGGGTGGCCATGTGACAAGGCCCTAAATTAAAAGCACCAAAAATGACTTCTATCAAAGCCACCTTAATGGACAGGCCCTCATGTTTAAAAACCAAAAAAAATCAAGCTCAACTTGTGTTAAGCTGAACTGATTTACCAATAAAATCTCATTGAAATCACTCAAAATAATAATTTTAACTCAAAACACTCATAATAATGATGTTCAAAATGTGGTAATCCTTTGTTTCAATAGAATCAAAACATTGGTATCAGAACTCAAACCCAAATGATGAAATTAGAATGATTTTCATAAATTAGAATAAAACTTAAGTTGATCTTTGAGATGATCAACCCAACCCCAAGATTTCTTGGAATTCAAAGAAGGAGGTTTTGAAACATTGGAAAGGATTGGAGACAATTTTTCCTCCAGTACAAGATGAACCCATTAATTATTGTTGACAAAGACAATGTAGATAGAATCTGATTTTTTTTATACACCCATCTTCATCAGAGTATAATTATAAAATGAAGCCAATAAAGTGAAACATATTGGTCTTCCATTAGTTTGATCTATTAATTGGCCCATGTCTAGCTTTTCAATCCATCTTGAAGATAAAATCTTTCCATTTATTTCATTAACATCAAGTCTTTGTTTTATTTTTTCAACGTCTTTAATACCACCAAGGATCTTAGAATAGTATTTCTTGTTTTTCCTAAATATTTCAATAATTCCATTTTGTACTAGAAACTTTTCATGCTCATTGTACCAAGGTGATCTTTCAATTGCTCTAAATTTTCAATAACCATTACCAACCGGATCCCAAAACTCACCCAGGAACTTATGTCAGTTCTCAGGTATTTGATTGAGGTAGTTCAAATTTGCTTCCTACAATCAAAACTAGATTTTCCAACATTCCAATCACATTAATGAAATCAATACTCACCAAAGATGAGCTTCTGTTTGAATTCTCCACCTCTTCTTCTTCCCCAGAAATACAGTATGATTCTCAATGAAGTGAACCTAATTCACTTTCAGTCTCTTTTTCTAAACTATGGAATTCATATGAGGAGCCTGCCTTCAACTACAGAAATCATTTTCCCATCAGTTCATCAAACCATAGAAATGATCACTTCTCAAAATGAAAGAATCACAATTTTTGGTCTTTTTGGGCACCTTCTAACCCTTGTTTCCTTGTTAATTTATCTTCCCACATGCTCAAACTTTGAATTTTCACAATGAGTGGATTTCCATTTGGGTTGAATGCGGCTGGACCTTAACAACTTTGGCTCAAGCCTTGGCTTGGCAATCAAACTAGCTGTATAGTTTACCACAGACTTTAGAATCTCAAATATAAATTGTTGATGTTTTCCCATAAGCATGGAATTCAAATTGTTGAACAATTGAGATTTGGAAAGCACTGGATCTCTGTCAATCTTTAGAAGAAGAAAAAACTTAATCTGTCAATCCAACGATTTTTACCCTTCAAAAACCCCAAAAACCAAACTTACTGCACTGGAAGGGTATTAGTCCAACCACTACCAAGGATGAAAATCCTCAGGAACAAAATCTCCTCTTGATGCTAGTATTTTACCTAATATGTGGGAAAAGGGAAAGCCCATAGTCTAAGAATACAAATTGGTGCACATTTTTCCATCATGATCCAATTTAAGTTCTTGAATTTTCCCCTAATAAGTTGAATAACATTAACCAACAATTTATATCCCAAAGGTAATAGTTCTGTTGGAGGAACTGTGTCTAACTGAATTTGACATTTTGTAAGTGAAGCTTTGGTGGCTATTTGTCAACAAAAATGCAAGTAAGCTCAGAAGTCTAAAATACAGAAGGGCTCAGTAGCAAGTGTTTGCAGAAGCTGCAGCACAATAGATTCAAAAAGTAAAGTTCTGCTAATTATCTACTCTGGCAGAGGAAAATCTTTCACTCAGAAGCTTTGTGGGTGCAAAATTCCGCACAAAAATGGTTGTTTGGGTTGGTGTTTGCCTTTTGTGGAAGCAACAGCCATAGCTTTGTCTTTTTTTATCAATAGCTGGAGTCTTTCATTTTGAGGAACAAAATTTGTTGTTGGTAATTAATCCCTCCAAAATGATGGATTTTGGAGTAGGAATGTGTCTCCAAGGGATCCAAGCTATGGATTATGTATCCAAAGGTTGGACATGGGGTATGAAAAAAGATTGCAGATGATATGTATGTGTTAGGAAGATGGGAAACTAGAGTCAAAGAGGCAGCATGAAGATTGATGGGGATCTGTAAGGAAGTGTGAAAAGGGTCTTGAGTGATGCTGTATGCAGGATCAAAGGGGATCTGCTAGAGAAAGTTCAAAGGGGATTGAACTCTAGCGCTGGATTGGGGAAAATTGACTATTAGTGTCATTGGATGTTAAAATAGTATCACTGAATCTAATGTATGTGGATGGATCAGGACTAATAGAGCACTGGTTAAATTCAGAACATTTTAGGGAGTACATTGTGGAGGAAGTTGTTCTTTTTCTTCTTCTTTTTTTTGGGTTTTGATTTTGGTTTGTGTATATAAGGATTTTTTCAATTATCATGGGGAGAATCATTGAATCTGGCAGGATTTTTCATAAAGTAAAATTGAAAAATTAAACAGTCTTTAAAGCAGATTTTTCCTATCATTAGTGTCTTGATGTGTTCCAAAAGAATTTTTTCTTGGTAGTTAACTTGGAAAATTAGAAAAAGAATATTTCAGTGTGGAGCTTTTTGGGGATCCCAAGATTGTTTATTGTCATTACTTCATTGGGATTTAGCTGATGAAAGAATCTTAGGAGGCAAAGGATGGATTTGTACATTATTGGGCATTGAGCAGGTATTCTAACTCAAAGGATCAGAAAACTAGCCAGTACCAGAGGGGGATTGTTTTGCCAACATTTAGTGTAGCACATAATTTCTTTGCAAAACACATGAACTGATTTGATTCTCCCATCAATTTTTCCTTCAAAGTTTTTCCACAAATCCAAAGTTTTCCTTGATGAAATTGAAAATAATTTTTTGGAAGTAGTATGGGACCCTTCTAGACAAGACGTTTTTTTTGAAAAAAGTCTGGGTGGACACAAGTCCATGCTGTCACAAACATCTCTTTGATAGGTAAAATGTTCTTTTACATATATTTGAGAAAGTACTCATGGTCTTTCAAGAAAGACTGTACTCAAGTTTCAACATTAGCATTTCCAGAAGAGATGAACAGAAGAAGCAATATTTTTTCCTACTCTGAGTTATGCATCATTGAATTCTCCCTCCCCCTTGTATTTAGAGGCCCTATAATTTGCCCATAGAGACGTAAAACTTTGCCATACTTCATCATCATTAACAAAGCAAACTTTACAATTTGCTTGAATATTTTTAGAAAAGTCAAAAGAGCACAAATGTCTGGAAGACTCAGGGAAACTGTTAATTGGCAAAAATCAGAGCTTCTTCAAATTTCTTCACAAAAACTTTTGGAAGCCTTTCTGGATCATAAGTGAACTCCTTCAGTGCATTCAACTCACCACTGCGGAACTCAAATTTTTTTTTTATAAAAAAAGCCTTTGTAAAGGTTTTCCTGTTGGCTGTTATCCCTACAAAATGCAATAGAAGGATTCTCTACCTAGTTGTTTTATAAGCACAATCCAAAAAAAAATATGATGGAATTTTTTACAAAGTTTTATAAAATCATCATGAGCCAAGGACCGGCCCTCTAGCAACCTTCTCCACCTGATTTTGGACTGGAATCCCACTGGGTTTCTTGGAGCATTTCAAATATAAAACCCATAACATTTTTAACATTGATTTCTCCTTGATTTAACCTGTGCTCAGTGTTATAGATGATTCTATTTTCAATTTATTCTCCACCATCAATCTTTCTAAATTTTATTTTCATTTGAATTCTATTGAGTTGAGGATGCACTGAGGGGTTCAAAGATGCTTCATGATAGTGTTGGCCATTTCTAATTGAGAGGTTCCACACATGATCAGGGACTTTGCAACTCACACAGATCATGAATTGACACCCAAATTTACTTGTGAAAGTTTGCCTTTGCTGTTTGGTGAGGCATGGCCTCTCATATACTCTCAATCTGTCTCACACTGGGTTGAAATATTTCTGCTTTTTTGAATTGAATGTTGTCCATAACTAGCCATGCATGGCTTCCCATTTTTGAAAATAAATCTCAGATTCTTTCCTACTAGGAAAGGCTCTCAAAGGAGGAGGATCAATAGGTTCTGGAGTGTTATATTTACATATTTAAATAGTTACATCCACCATTAGTTTCCATCAAATCAAGTTATTCAAATGGCCAATGTGATAAGTCTTAGTAGGTTTCCCCCCCCCTGCGGCAGTCCTGGGGTGCCGCACGCTCTCCTCAGTTCTCCCCCTGCGCGCTATCTTCTCCACCCCGGGGGCCTTACTCTGCGGCTGTCAGCTTGCTACTATTGCAGTAAAGCTGCAAAAGTAACAAAAATAACATAAAAATAATAATAATACAATTAACCTAAGAAGGAGTGGTAAAACCATAAATATTATTACAGAAATGGATTCTCCACCCAAAATCAGGTAGGGTCACTCAGTGATCTCACCCTTGAAATCCAACTCCTTATATTTTTAAATAATTAAGGAAAGAAAAACCAAAATACTACGGCTCCATTATTGAGCTTTTTGGCCAATTCAATATTTCACACACATCGTCATGTACAGGTTTCACACCTAAAATTCAGTCAGAATTGAGGTGTTGTGTATATTTTAGGAGTTACGGGCAGAAATGTGTTTTGTCACAATTCCCGCACGCAGCCGCGGCAGCCAATGCACCCACGCGCGGCTGAGATACAGCCTTGTCACTCCGTTGAGGTCGTGTACGCAGCCCCGGGCCTCTGACAAGTACGCAGCCGCGGGACTGCGGGTTGACAGAGTGACAGGCGGCCTGAGAGGCTCAGGTACCCCGTAAACAGGCTATAACATACACGGGAACTTTCTACATATGTAATAAATTTTCCCGTGGATAGTAGAATGTCTAAAAATACATAATATTATATAAAACTACATAAATAATCTTTACACGTATTTTTTACTTAATATAATGTAAAGTACCAAGAATGTCGAGAATAAGACAATGAAAACTTGTAAAAATATATTAAAATACTTTAATATACTTTTATTAGAATTGCTAGACATCAATATCTTCCTGACATACTAACGAAAATAATGATGTAAAAATATTACATGAATTCACATCACTTATATTTTTGAGCAATTATCTTAGTAAATCAACTGGAACTCGAAAATAAAGAGTAAAATCAATATTATTACTTTTACTCCAGTTATATAATACATAATGAGAACTTACCTGACATCAAAATGTCGGTAGAAATGTCTATTAATATAATTATTAAATTACTGGGAACATTTACTAAGGATAATTAATTAAATAATACATAAATGGGACAGATGAGTGTTATTTACACGTCCTAATGTCTATTATAAGGTAGAATAATTCCCATACCCTGAGGAATTAGATGCTACCCGTGCTATAGCACCAAGAACACATGACAGGCTACCTCTGGTTGCCCTGCTAGCCTTAGTGTCCGTCCCTTTGAGCACCTACAACCCTCAGAAGGAACATATTGGGACTCCAAAAGCTATAAATAAAGAGCTCTTTTGAGGATATTGATGGGCAGAGACCCAGTAATATTCATATCCAGACGCCGTGCCAAGGTAATCAAGTACTTATAAGAGATAATTAAATGATTTATCGCAATGTCTGATCAGTAATATCCATCCTCAACCTCTTTTTATCAATTAAAACTGCTGAACAACCTTATAAACCCCAGTATACAGGTTTAACCCATCTGTACACGTCTCAAACAGATACCCAAAGGATTTAATAATATACCAGTAAGTGTTATTATCCTTTCTCTGTTGTTGTAGCTTGGCTACAAAGCCCTACCACTCCATTCTGTATTTTATATACATATTATCTTTGGGTAAAATATTCTTTAAACTAAAGAGCCCAAAGTAACCAGGACTACGTGTTTTCATACTGAAATCCCTGAAGAGAGGTGTGAAAGATCTTCAATATAATTGTGGCCCCTCTATAAAATTATTTAATAACCAATTTATTCATATTGATTTAAAACAATAAACAATAACCAAACCACTTAACCTTGCAATAAGCTTAATCCACATATTTTACCAATTTCTGCTGCATTTATTAAATAATATATTTATTATTTACTCTATCACCTCTGGTAGCTAAAGGATAGAAAGGGTCTTGGCATCCAGGAGGCTGACAGCGGCAACTTCAACACTCAGATGGTTGGGAGGATCTTTGGCCTTCTGCTCTTGCCTCTCAATCCTTCCCCCTTCTGTCTTTCCTCTTTTGACCTTTTCCTTTCTTTTTCTCTTTTCCTTTTCTCATTCTACCCAACCATACTCTCAACCAAGTCTCAACGTCCAATGCAACTAAATCAACCTGATCTTCTCAACTACTGATCTCTGCCTGGTAAGACCCCAATCTCTCAAGATCTGTCGTTAAGATCCAATCTGATCCTCCAGCCACTCAGTCTACCTCGCCAACCTTGTCCCTCAGCCAATCCTCTCTCAATACAAATTACCCTCACTGAATACCTTCCGCCCTTGAAATACAATATCCGGCCAAGCTGTAGGATCTTCTTTACTCATCTCCTTCTCTAAATCTCTGTTTCTGTTAGTTTCTCCGTTCTCATGCTTTCTCATTATTTGTACAGCTTATGCTAGTTCTGAGTCATCTAGAAATTCAAATTCATCTTATCACGGTTAAAAGCCAAAGGACCTACAATAAAATCTAACCAAACTGACCATGAAAAAACCAGCTGGGGCGGCCAATTACTTTCATCAGGTGGCACTCAAATCCTCTGTGGACGCGATCCCTCCTCTGAATGAAGAGAATTATTTGATATGGCGGGACAAGATGCTTATGCTATTCAACTTGAAGGACATCAAGGAGGCTATTACCAGAAATTCTGGACTAATGTCCTCCAAACAAGACAGAGAAATCCAAGGTATAATCCTATCCAAACTAGAAAGTAAGACTCATGCAAATGTGGTTAACTGAACCAACATAACTTTATCTAAACTCTCATGGGCGGAAATTACCCAACAATTTGCCTCCTCCAAAACAGCAAATAGGGAAAGGATATTCAACCACTTCCTCCACTCAGCTTTCAACAAGCATGCTATCAAAGGATTTATTACTGAAATGCAAAAGGCTATTACAAGAATGACAGACGTGGGAATTGAACTGCCCAAGGAAATTTTTGCATACCTTGTCCTCTTCAAGTTCCCTGCAATTCTCAAAAAACTTAAACAACAAATCATGCACGTTGAAAAGCACATGACGGTAGATGTGTTCTTTAACCACCTCACACAGTACAATAATGAGAGAAAGGCACAATCAAACTCCAACAAATCAGTCACAGATGTCTCATTGTTGTCAACCAAGGCTAAGATTCACAAAGAAAAACAGAAACCCAGGATGAGATATTGAGAAGGGTATCACAATCCTAACACACCACACTCAGAATCATCCTGCTTCCATCTACATCCCCAAATTTCACCAGAGTGGTGGACCAAACAACAAAACAAGTGGAAGAACAAATCAAAGAAGACTCCTTCAATTAACTATCATGCTCTATTAACTCTCTGGATCAATGCGGACAATAACCCCAACCTCCTTCTAGACTCTGGATTGAATGTCCACATATTCAATGATATCAAGTATTTCTCCTTGATCAAACTTCAGGAAGGGTCGGAAGAAATGAAAACCAGGAAATTAGAAGCTAAAATTAAGATATGCAGAACTGGAACGGTGAAATTGGAATGGAAAGAATCCACAATTGCTCTTGAAGGCTGCGTCTACGTATTGGATATTGTGGTCAATCTCATCAGCCCCGGTCTCCTTGCCAAAAAGGGGTGAAATCTCTACCAAGCTCACAACAGGTTCTCTGTTACTCAAAACAATCAAACCATACTGAAGGGATTGATTAGAGACAATCTATTTTTCATCAAAAAGCCCATTTCAGCGGGGCAGTGCCAAACTGTCAACTCTACCAGTCAGTATCACACCCCTCCTCTCTCCTTACTCAACATCCATAAGATGTATGGCAATGCCTCCATCTCTACGCTCAAGCCAATTGTGAAGGATTTCTACAGCAAAAAAGAGCTTCAGAAATTCCAATGTGACAGCTGCTTCAGGAGTAAAATTACTAGATCTCCCTTCTCCCACACTTCTACTCCTTTGAAAAAACCTCTAGATAGAATCCATCTTGACCTCATAGGGCCAATAACCCCAATCAAAGGCGGGTCACAGTTACATCCTTACGCTGGTGAATAAATACTCAGGCTACCTAGGAGCCTTCCCACTAACACCCAAGGACAAGGAAAATGAAGCAATCATAAACCTCCTCAAAGTGGAACACAAGAGGCAAAATTATTACCCTTCCAAAATTTTCTCAGATAAAGGAACTGAGTTCACTAATTCTATTCTCAAAGATTTTGCCAGAACTAAACACATCAAGCTACAAAAATTGGTACCCTATCACTCACAACACAATGGAAGGGCTGAAAGAGCTAATAGAACCATCATCAAATCCGCCTGCGCCACATTCTTGTCAACCAGATTAGCTAAAAATTATTTTTACATACTGAGTCAAAGCTGCTGCTTCATGCTCAATCAAATTCCTCAACAAGGAAATCAGCTATCTCCCTGGGAGCTTATGTTTGGTAAAAGCCCCCCTGCTAACTATTTGAAACCCGTAGGCGCCTCTGTCATTTATCTTGCAAACCATGTTCAAAAAGGACAAAAATTTGATGAAAAGGGACTCAAAGGCATTTTGATTGGGCTCAACCCAACCTTCCACTCCTATCTCATCCTCAATTCACTGGGTGTGGTCATTGAAACTAAGCATTTTAGATTTCTCAAGACTCAAATTAACGGATTCCTTTCCTTGAATCTCCCGGCTTAGATCTATTTTCCCAATCCAAGGTGGACGCCAACAAAGCCAATTTTTTGACTAGAGACAAGCAATACAAGATGAGGGAAACTCCTCCCAAATGTCCTGAATACAACTCTGATCTGGAAGATACCAGTTCCGCAGAAACTCACTCTCCCAATCCTCCTCTTCCTCCTGCTCTTGAAACAACATCTCAGCGGACCATTTTAAGGCCACAAAATGAAATCTGGAAACCTCAAAGATATGGGTTCCATCATTAATACAAGCCTCCTTCCTAAAAGGCGACACGGAAATGCCCCAAATGGCCCAAATGAAAAAAGGCAGCGGACAAAGAACTGAACTCTATCAAATCCCAAGAAGTTTGGGAGGAATATTATGAAGAATCCAACAATATCCTGAATACCACCTGGGTTTTCAAAGTCAAAGAAGACTGACACGGCGAACCTGCAAGGTACAAGGCCCAACTATGCGTGCAAGGATTTGACCAGGTCCAGGGTGTAGATTATGACGAAACCTGGGCCCCAACTGGAAAACTGTGATCTCTCCCCCTCTCTTGGATCTACGGCCTAAAGAATAAAATGACCTTAAATCAATTTGATGTGAAGGTGGCCTTCCTCCATGCACCTCTAAACAAAGTAGTAATAATTAGAACACCTGAAAGATTGAGCAGAAAAATAACTTTTCTAAAATCAAAATAGTCTTTATACGGCCTTTGTCAATCCCCAAAGAACTGGTACAAAACTTTCACAACATGGATTAAAATTCAAGGCTTCCACAAATCTACCAGCAACCCCTGCCTGTACATCAACTCAAAATCTAGGGAAGTCATCTATTTTCACATTGACAATCTCATCCACGTTGGGAACTCTAACCTCTTTGGGGAGAACTTCCTCACCAAATTCTTGAACTCTTCATGTCACCCTCCAAATACCATCCTTGTTATGTTAATGGAAATCAAAGAAGATAAAATTCTACTCAGTCAACCAAGCCACATTGACCAAGGATTTGAAGAGCTGGGTCTCACCAAGTGTAAAGACTTCAAATCCCCATTGAATCAAAAATTTCATCTCAAACCGGCCTTGGATGAGGACCATGCGGAGTTCACCCAGCTAAATATAAATTATCTTTTGGCTATTGGACTCCTAAATCACCTTTCTCAATACAATCTTCCCAACATTGCTTTTGCCGTCTCTAGCCTGGCCCCATTCAACAATAAGCCTGGACTGTCTCACTGGAGGGAGGTGCGCAAAGTATGGAAATATCTGAAGACTAATACAGAATTCAAACTCACTCTCAAGTACAATTCCTCTCAAGAAATCATCTCAGCTTACAGCAATGCTACCGGGGGCAATGACCCTACTTTTTGTAAGTCTCAAACCGGGTACATCATTCTTCACTACAGCTGCCCAGTTATCTCAAATTCATCAAGACAAAGGAATATAACCTACTTGTCTACTGAATCTGAACTCAATGCACTCCTAGATTGTTACCTTGAGCTAAGATGGATCATCCACCTTATGGACAAAAATCTACGCCTGCCCTGAGTGCAAGACAAAAATCTATATTGACAATAAAGGCCTAGTGGACAAGATCAACAATTTTGGTTCTCACTCAAAATCTCAACATATTGACATTAAGACAAAAGGATTACGAGAAGATTTTTCCCTCTCCAAATTTGACCTGCTCCTCATTCCGACCAACAAGATGATAGCAGACCCATTGACTAAGGCTTCTGACGTCAATGCCCTCAAGATCCTTCAACAAGAATTCTTCTCTTAAAATCTACTGAAAATTCTCCTTTTTCTTTCTCCTCTTATCAGTCACAGGGGGTGTTAAGTCTTAGTAGGTTCCCCCCCCCGCAGCTGTCCTGCGGTGGCGTGCGCTCTCCTCAGTTCTCTCCCTGCGCGCTATCTTCTCCACCCTGGGGGCCTTACTCCGCAGCAACTTCAAAACTCAGATGGTTGGGAGGATCTTTGGCCTCCTGCTCTCTCCTCTCAATCCTTCCCCCTTCTATCTTTCCTCTTTTGACCTTTTCCTTTGTTTTTCTCTTTTCCTTTTCTCAGTCTACCCAACCATACTCTCCACCAAGTCTCAACGTCCAATGCAACTAAATCAACCTGATCTTCTAACCTACTGATCTCTGCCTGGTAAGACCCCAATCTCTCAAGCTCTGTCGTTAAGATCCAATCTGATCCTCCAGCCACTCAGTCTACCTTGCCCACCTTGTCTCTCAGCCAATCCTCTCTCAATACAAATTACCCTCACTGAATACCTTCCGCCCTTGACATACAATCTCTGGTCAAGCTGTAGGATCTTCTTTACTCATCTCCTTCTCTAAATCTCTGTTTCTGTTAGTTTCTCCATTCTCATGCTTTCTCATTCTTTGTACAGCTTATGCTGGTTCTAATTCATCTAGAAATTCAAAGTCATCTTATCAAAATGGAATTTGAATAGCCAGCTTGATTCAAATCAAGTTGTGAAGAAATATCTTGTTCCTCCATTGTAACCCTAGATGAGGATTCAATTGGGGCTTGAAATTTTTGTAATTCCTACCCAAATTGCAGATTCTAAAGCTTTGTTAAGCAAACTCCAAATACAGTCCTTTAACGCAGCCATGTTTAAACATTGAGTATTAAATCCAATTTTCAACTTAAAAAATCAAAAGTGTGCTCAATTTTGAGTTCAAAAAAATAAAACTATCCAACAGGTGATTATTGTTAGCAGTTTGTGACAAGACTTTGTTTTGCCAATATGCAGAATGTGCAGAAAATTTTAAAAACAACTTTTTATCGTCTAATAGTCCCAAAATGTTTGCAATATACCCATATTTGGGTTGAAAGCACTCAAATATGTCCCAGGGGTGCCTAGGTCCCCTGATTCCCATGTGAAATGGCCCATTTGGGGGAAAATAGCCCCATAGGGACCGGAAAAGCAAGCGCAACCCCCTTCACAATGCCCGCATCCCCCAGGGGGTTGCATTCGCAACCCAATTTGGGTTTCAAATCCTGATTTGTAAGCCTAAAGGGGGTTCAAGCTTGGATTTGAAACCCTGTGGTTTTAGAATCCAAATGGTGCTAGGCCCTGGAAGTTCTGTGGAGGGGAAAGGTGCTGTTTAGGCTGCCTTCCTGAGTTTTACAAAAATATTTAAATGTAAACAAGATCAATTTCCAGAATGTTTTAAGTGAGGAATCAAGTATTAAAGGATAAAGTTTGATAATAGTTGGTAGTGATGGAACAGCACTATCTGAGACAAGATTATGCAGGAGATATTTGGAAAAAAGAAGTTAAAGTTTGTTTAAAGTCCAAAAGAACAAAGCTGTTGTATTTAAACAACTCCCAAAAGCTAATAACTCTGGTTTTCAGCAGGAGATTGGGAAGATCAAATGAAACACCAACAAACCGCCAGGTTCTCAATGAACCCACCCAACTCTCCACAATCAAGCGCTTGAAGGGTACCAGATAGCTGAGGGTGGCTACAAGACAAAGCACAATGTTTTGAGAAGCTCTAAAAGCAAAAAGTAACTGATTCAAAAAGGGATAACCTCAACACTTCTCAAGGAACTCAAGAGTAGGCTGGCAGAATGCAAATTTGAAAAAAAATAAAAGCAGGTATAACACTCCAGGTTTTAAGCTTAATAAAAATTCTTCAATCAAAAGTGATTGGCTCCAGAATGATGATAAAGGAAGGATCAAGACCAGTATGGTCAGAAAATGGGATAAAAGAGCAGTGTAACACGCTCAATAATTCCAACAGACAGAATTATCTTCAACCAGGAATGCTATTGGTTGGTGATAATGATAAGGCCAAAGAGGGGAAAAGACTCCGGATCAATGGATCAAGCGGCAATAATAGATATACCCAGGATAAGGATGAGGATCAATTACTGATAATAACCGGGGGGCATAGGCACACACTCCAATGGATGATTGAAAAAAGGTAGGGGAGAGACCCTCCTTTTATGGGCCATGGTTCCATGTAAACTATTTACAAGAGAAGAAATAAATGGCAGCAGAAAGACATGGAAACAGAAAAAATATGAGCAGATTCTTTTTTTTATTTTTGAGGATCATGATGATGGAGGATTGGCCCAAATGAGCGGAAGAAGCTGAGGTGGGAGGATGAGTAGAGACCTTGGATGGATGAGGGAAGGAACTTGCGCTTGGGTGCAAGGGGTGATGGTGAGCAAGGAGAAAGCAATGCTTGCTTGACGTTGACATATGGTGGGAATGACAGTCTTGATGGGTAGGATGATGAGGATGATCAAGGTGAACAATGATATTGGAAGTGAGGATCAAGGGGGCAATGAGCCGATTGGATGGATTATTGATTGGTTTCCAAAATGAGGTTGATGGGGGTGAGATTAAGGAAACAATATGAGAGGATGAGAACAAATTGGTTGGATGACCAATGGATGGATTTTAGGTGGTATGATGACTGGTGAGGAGAGGGAGCTAGGAGACCAATTGCTGATGAAGGAGAAATTGGATGGATCTGGAGGGCGCAATTGCACAATGAACATTTGTTGGATAAATGAGCAGAGGATAAGCTTGGTTGGTGGGAGGGTGACAAGCAAGGGTCATTGCCGCTCATCCTAGAGCTGACTGATCAAAAGGGGATGCCTGAAAAAGGAGGCAAGGGAGTTTCAACAAGGGAGCTGGCCATCCCCATTGATGTCAACAACAATGCTGGTGCCAGAAAGGGTCTAGCCAAGCCAAGCCGGTCTTTGCCCGCGTACTCATCAAATGGAACGCAAATCAAGAAGGAAGAGGATCAAACACAGGGCCAGGGGTCTAGAAATCCCCAGAGATCCTCCTAGAAAACTAGGAGAAGGAGAGCTGGTAGACTGGGAACTGGAACAACAGTCATCCTGGAAAAGGATTTTTTTTGATGAAGGATGATTATAAATAATCATGAAAAAATTTAAATTTTCTGTGTTGCCCTGAGGTGTCCAGGTTTGGTCACCAAATCTCTCCCCAACATACAAAGTTTCCCTAGTATGAATCTGAGTTTGATGAAATATATAAAAAAAAGGAAAGAAAGATGATTGGAACCAAAGAAAGGCCATTTGATCTTGAGGATGATTGGAAAAGAATATCTTGATCCATCCAAAGAAAAGTCCTGGAAGTGACAGAGATAAACAAAGGAGGCTTTCCAGGTGCTCACATATGTGGCATAAAGTAGAGTTTTAAAACAAAGATGCAGAAGATGACCCTGGTGGGGCACAATTGGGAGCACTTACTTCTAAGTTGCCTCTACAAGAATGGAATTTCTTGAATTGATCATCAGAGAACCTCCTGGCCATCTGAGTACCATCCAGTTCTCCCAAAACATATGATCCACCTCTGACTTGGCGGATCACCCAATAAGGAGCATTCCAGAAATTAGAGAAAAGCTTTCCCCACTGAGTTTCCAGGGATCAATTATAAGCTAAAACAAGATCACCAGGATTCAAAGGGTCCCTGATCTGCTTTAAATGTTTATCTTCCCAATACTGAACCAACCTTTCTTTGGATTCCATCATCTTCTGGTAAGCTTCACTGCAAACATCCTCACTCTGCTCCAGTTGCTTAGATCCAGCAACTAATAGCTCAGTGGTAGAAGAAACAAGTTCCCAAGAAATACCTAAGAAAGATTCAATTTCCAGATCAACAGGAAGGAAAGCCCTTTGACCAAAGATAATTTTGTAGGGTGAGTAGCCAGTGGTTTGTTTACTTCAAATTTGATAAGAGAAAAGGACTAGAGGAAGAAATTTACAACAATTCTTCCCACTTTCACCAGCCAGTTTGACAAGAGCAGCCTTCAAAGGAGCATGGGCTCTTTCCACCATTCCTTGGCCTTCAGGATAATAAGGAGTGGTCAACCTACATTCACCAGGAAGCAATTGGATCATTTTGGCCAGTTTGCCACCAAACTCAGAGCCACCATCAGTTGAATAAGATTGGGCCAAAAAATAGTGCATTGTCCAAGTCTCATAGAGACAAGCTGCTACTGATTCAGAACTGAGGTTTCTAAGGAATTTTGCTTCAACCCATCCAGAAAAATCATCTCTAGCCACAAAGAGGTACTTAGCTCCACCAGACTTAATGTGAACCATATCCATAGCAATCCTTCCAAAGAAAGTGGACTCCCCAGTTGGATAGAAAATTTCAGCTGGGTGCCTAGGATCAGGTTTCTGACAGACCTCACAACTCTTGCACCATTGATAGAAAGATTTCTTCAAATATGGCCACCAGAATCATTTGGATATTTTTTGATAAGTTTCTGTTTCTCCACAATGACTAAGTCATTTATGGAGAATTTCAAAGATTGAATCTTTTTTAGCAGGGATATTGAAAACAATAAGAGCACAAGTATTGCCTCTTTTCAAAATACTAGTACCTTTTACAAAGAAGTTGGAGGTTTTTCTTTGAAGGGACAAAAAATATTTAGCTGAGAGATCAGGAGGTCTTTGAAGAGTGGAAAGTTACTGCTCTAGTTTAAGCCAGAACTGTTGCTGGAGGCCAGAATAATTTTGAGAGGAAAAGCTGAAGATAGGTCAAATAAAAGTTTCCTCCTTGTCAAAATCCACTCCAACATCCAATTCTTCATCTCCAAGAGGACATCAAGATAAACCTTTAGACATGGTGAAAGACTTTCAAGGCCTATGAAAAATATCAAAAGAGAAAAACTGAAAAAAAGCCACCCAAAAAGTCATTGGAGCGTTTGGAAGGCTGGGGGTATTGATCATTTGGATGATGAATTGAGCGTTGACTTGTGACTAAAAGTTTTGGACCCAAAAATAGTTCCAAGCTTCTTCAACATTTGAGCCACACCACAAAGTTCCAGTTTTGGCTGGGAGTACCTAGATTCCACATCTGAAAAGAGAAGAGATTCATACAGAGAAGGACAATCCAAACATTTCTTTCTTCCTGGGTAAGGACAGCCTCAACAGATTGATAACTCAAATTGACAGCCAGCTTGATCTTGCCAGCTACAGGTCCATAAGCAATCTTCTTCAAGACAATGTCTTTTCCAACAATTGTTTTGAGCTTCTGAAATGATTTTTCACAACCTTGGGTCCAAGGCCATTCAGAATCCTTCCTGGTTAAGCAGCACAAGGGAATACAGATTTTGGATAGAGAAGGGATGAATATCCAAATGTAAATGAAAACACCTAAGAAACATCTGACTTCAGTGGGATTGATTGGAGTGGGCCAAGAGAGGAATTTGTTGAATTTGGATGGGGCCATCCTTCTTCCTTCTTGCAAACCACATGACCTAAAATTTCCAGAGCAGAGACACAGGCAGACAATTTGGATCCAGAGACAGTGAGAACAGACTCCTTGATTCAGAAAAAGATCCTTTCCAAAGTGATTGCATATTCCCAGATAAATCTACCAATTCGTGAGTGCCAAGGTAAGAGCTCATTGTTATAGTAAGAAACTGGACCTTTATTTCTGCCATCATCAATAAAGATACCATCATGATCAGGGATTTAATCCTGGAGGATCAAAACCATCTGAGCCCAACATACTGAAACCAAATTGGCGGCACCTTGGGGCAAATGAGTACGTTGGAATCAACCAACAGGAGTATTGAAATTAGTGAGAGGACAAGAAATTAGATGTAAGGATTGTTTGTCATAGCCACCCATAATATCACCTAGACCATAGCAAGCTCTCCCAGAGAAAGATTTTAAAAATTAATCAGTAGCAGGGGGAATACCAGAGTCTTTAATAGTAACCTTATTTAGAGGCTGTAGATCATGAACTATTCTAAGTTTACCATTAATTTTGAGGACACAGAAGACAGGACTGGAATAGCTGGAAGTTGACTGCTCATATAAACCAGTATGGACTTGTTTGCAGACCAAATTGATTAATTCTTGACCTTAGAAGTGGGGACAGGGATATTTTTCTTTTGCCAGGGATCATGTTCTACTAATGGAATGATATAAGGTAGTCCATAGGATTCTTTTGAGTGCCTCTCTCTTCTTCACAGAAAGCAATAGATTTTTCTCTAACAGCTAAAATATTTTTGATCAACTTTAACTCATCATAAAGGAAGAAATCCATCTGGACCAAAGTTGACCACCTTCAGACGTTCTTCAGTAACACAACCACAAGGAACAAAGGGACCAGTGAAAGATTGAGATAAACCACAGTAAGGATCACAAGATAGAGGAGGATTGATGTTGAGAGGCATTGGTTGGTTGACTGGTTGAACCTTTTTTGCAACTGGCTTATACTTAGTGGCAAAAGAGAGAAATCCTTGCTTCCTCCAAGCATTGACCAGCAAGACCTGGCAACAAAAGCTGAGACTAAGTTCCAACATCTTCCAAGTTTGATGTTCTGAAACATCTTTGAAAGGTTCATTTTTGATAAAAGAGGATCCAATACATGACAAAATTCTCACTTGTGTGGCACAGGGCAGGGTTTTGAAAAAGAAAGTCGTAGGAGCTCCTGATGGTGAAAAATTGGGAGGACTTACTTCTACCATAAATTACCTCCACCTAAGGCCATACTCCTTCATACCAAAACCACCAAAAAGAGAATTGATATTGGGATATAGTTTAGACTCATTGCAGAGATTCAAAACCAGAATAGCAGAAGAATGATCAGGCTGAAAATAACAAGGAAAAGAAGAGACAACCAATCCAGAGAAAGAAGAAATATTTCTAGGATTTTCGGATTTTTCATGTTTTTGATTTTTAATCTTATTTAGATGAGGAGGAAATGACCAGCAAAATGAAAATTATGCCTCTGAGACAGAAGTTGATCCTTGAGTTAAATTCTCAGGCTTGGAAGAACTAAAACTATAAGTAGGACCAACTAATCCAATAAAAAATGAGAATGAGAGGAAGAAGTGGTGTAATTCTGTTTCCCTTTCAGAACCAATTTAGGAGGATGACAAGGAAAATCTCTTTCCCAACAACCAGAATCCAAGGAGAAAGGGTTACTTCAATCTTCCTGCCATGAGCATCAGGAAGAATAATTCTCTGCCCAAATTGATCAGAAAAAATTAGGGTTGCACCAAAATGTATTAAGAAAGGCCTTCCCAAGATCTTAGGTCCATCCAAACAAGTAATCCAGAAATTACAGGTGCCAATGATATTTCTTCCAAGTGAAACCGGCACATCCTCAGAAATACCAACTAATTTGCATGAATGATTCCCTATAAAATAATACAGCAGAGTTAAAGATGACCCTTGGGCTGAATTTGAGTATGCAGGCCATTTCATCCAAAATTAAATTGAGCTGGGAACCAGAATCCACTAGAAGTGAAAATTTTTTAGAAGAGTCACCAAGATAGCAGGAGAGGAAACCAAGAGGACAGGAATAAAATTTGGCATCTGAAGAGGGATCTTTTCCACCAGAGTCCTCCATGAAAGTACCAGAAGAAACTTTCAATTTTTCAAGACCAACTTCAGGCCCAAATGGAGTCATTGACAGTAGTTCAGCCACAGACAGATCAGGAATTTTTAGATCAGAGATTTTCCTCAATACTCCTTCCACAGCATTGGGGTGATCCTTGGAAATGCCCCTCTTGAATTGAACTTGGGGCTGGGTGGAGAAAGGATTACTGGAACAGGATCAGAAGGTTGAGGAGTTTGAACAGATTGCACAGGAGGAGGATCAGAGTGGTCCTTGCACCTTTCCATAAGTGGTTCCTTTTCCACTTCCATGTCTTCCACATCAGAGGAAGGGGGCTCAGGTGAGGATTGACGTTTGACAGGTTTTCAAAGGATTGAAGATGGAAATGGAGGAGACTTGTAAGTTTTGGGTTCCTCATGGCGTTTCCTAGTTGGATCAGACTGATAAGTGCCAGAGAAGCTGGAAGAAGTGACAGCTGGAGGATACCAAGGTTGTAAAGTGCCACAGGATGATTGAAAATCCAAGGAAACCAAAGATGAATTGTTGATAGTTGGTGGTTGATAAGAGGCCACCACATGAGGGATTGGATGAGATGAATCAAAAGGGATCAAAGCACCATTAGGAAGAAAGAAATTTTTTCCCTTCTGCTCCACCAATTTTTCCTGCTTTTACCCCTGGAGTTCAGGAAATCTCCCAGTACCAAGGCCTTCCCTATGACAGTAATAGCAGACTAGAGTGGTTTCAGGAACAGAGTTAGAGGGTTTAGGAGTTGCTAAAGAAGAAATTTTGTGATAAATTTTCTTTTCGAAGGCCTGAAGTAATTAAGTGATCTCATCTATGGTAGGGGTTTCCTTATTGGACTGGGGATTTGGTTTAGGTCTAAAATTTGCGTCCATCTTGTTCATTATCTCATTGTAATCTTTAGAGGAAGAGGAATGTCCTGGTTCAGTGACTCTATTTTGTTCAAAAGTGAGAACTGTTTGACCTTTAATCAATTTATCCACTGCACTCCTTAGGACCAGAAAAGCAAGGAGCTTGAACCAATTATCTCTAGTAGTAATAATAGATCCAGATTTAAATAATTCATCTCTAATCCTTTCCTGCAGTCCTGGAGAAAAAAATTGAAAAACCAAACTGAAGTTTTGTCCACTTTTGTGTTGAAAAAATCTGGACACCTCAGGACCACTGCGGAAAATTTAAAAAAATTTTATGATATTTTCATGGCTATCACTTGTCATCAAAAAAAAAAATTCCAGGAATGTCCCCGTATTTAGTTTCCAGTTCCCAGCCTTCACTTCTCCTAGTAGTCTTAGAAGGGCCTCTGTTGGTTTTCAAACCCCGGGTATTCTTTTCAATTCCCCCTCTCTATGCTCAACTTTGGCCGGTTTTTTTGGGCATGAAACCCACAACAACAACCGGCTTGCTTGGGCTTGGTTTTGCACCCAGCACCGGTGTAAGACTCCAAACGGTGCTAGGCCGTGGCAGTTCTGTGGAGGGGAAAGGTGCTGTTTAGAATTCCCTCCTGAGTGTTACAAAAATATTTAAATGTAACCAAGATCAAAGTCCAGAACCTGGTCAATGAGGAATCAAGGAGTAGAGGATAAAGATGATAATAGTTTGGTAGCGATGGAACAGCACTATCTGAGACAAGATCATGCAGGGAAAAACTTGAACAAAAAAAGTTAAAGTCCTCTTGGAGTTCAAAGAACAAAAGCTGTTCTATGTAAACAACACCCACAAGCTAATAACTCTGGTTGTCAGCAGAAGATTGGGGATGATCAACTCAAACCCAAGCAACCTCCAGGTTCTCAATGAACCTGCCCAACTCTCCGCAATCAAGCGCTTGAAGGGTACCAGATAACTGAGGGTGGCTTTACAAGACAAAGCACAATGTTTAAGAAGCTCCAAAGTCAACAGTAACTGATTTTGAAGCAAGGATAACCTCAACACTTCTCAAGGGACTCAAGAATAGGCTGGCAAAATGCAACTCCAAAGAAAATAAAGGGAGGTATAAAACTCCAGGTCTTAAGCGTAATAAGACCTCTTCAATCAATTGTGATTGGCTCCAGAAAGGTGATCAGGGATCAGGACCCGTATGGTAAGAGAAAGGGATAAAGGAGAAGTATAGCACACTCAAAAATTCCAACAGATGGAATTTTTCTTCAACCAGCAAGGCTATTGGTTGGTGAAAAGGATCAGGCCACAGAGGGGCAAAGACTCAGGGTCAAAATGGATCAGGGGGCAATCAAAGATATACCCAGGATAAGGATCAGGATTAAATTTCACGATGATGGGGGGGACACAGGCACACACCCCTATGGATGATTCTATTAGCTGAGGATCTGATTTTCCCTCAAAAAGCAGGGGAGAGCCCCTCTTTTTATAGACCAGAGGCCTATAAGCTATTTACAAGAGAGATTTACAAATGAGAGCGGAATTTTTTTTTTTTTTTTTTTTTTTTTAAGGATCAGGATTAAGATCATGAGAAAACAAAAGAAAAAAAAAGCAAACAGGTACTTGGAGACAAAGAAATCCAAAGGGGGGGGACGCCGGCCGGTGTCCAACGGGAATTGGCAACTGCCAAGACCCGCGGGTGACCGCCGGCCGGTGTCCGACAGGCATTGGCAACTGCCAAGACCCGCGCGGGCAACCAACAACGTAAGAGACCGGCGCGGGCAACCAAAAACGTGAAAAACCCACGGACAACCGCAAGCTAAGAGACCCGCGGACAACCGTGAGCTAGGAGGGGAGGAAGAGAGGTAATGTTAGACTATTGGGCCGAAAGACGGCCCAATGGGGGTGAGGACTAGATTGTGATGCTCCCGAGTTGTGTGAGGAACAATGTGTGAGTCAACGGCTTCCAAAGGTGTTAGGAGGGATGAATGAGCTGGACAGGTTGATCTGATCTTCCTTGTGCTTTTCGGAAAGTTTGGAGAGTCAATTGATGGCCTCATGGTTATGATCCAAATCATGGTCTTGGTCATTCAACGAGGCATGAGACTCAGTCGCAAGATTGTCCTTGGGATTGAATTTGTGGTTGGGATGGTAAGGATGTTTGGGATGGGAGAGATAACTTGTGGAGAAGCTTGATTCATGGAAGCTGTTGGGAAGGTTATCACCAACAAAGAGTTGACTATGCCAATAACTCTGGAAGAGGTTGATGGAGGAAGCAATGATGCTTCAATAACCAGTTGGATGATCCGAGGGACTGACTGGGGGACTAGGATGAGAGCGAAAACAAGGAGGGGTGGTAGATTGGGCTTCCATGGAGGAAGGGAAGGCAGGCGTGAGCGGAGAGGTAAGCTGGGAACTAAATGGAAGCCTATTCTTGATCAAAGATTTTTTTTCTTTTTTTTTTTTTTTCTTTTTTTTTTTTCTTTTTCTTTTTTTTCTTTTTTTTTTTTTCTTTTTTTTTTTTTTTTTTTTTGATAATGATACCCATGAAAGATGATAAGGAAAAAAAATTAAAATCTCCGCCCTGGCCAGGGTTTCCAGGTTGGGGCACCACATCTCTCCCCAACTTACAGACTTTCCCTTGTCTGCTCCCAAGTTTGATGCCATAAAAAGAAAGGAAAGAAGGATGATTGAAACCAAAGAATGGCCATTTTGATCTCAAGAGTGGTTGAGAAAAAAATATGTCAATCCGACCAAAAATCTTAGAAGTGGCTGAGATAAAATGAAGGAGGCTTCCCAGGTGCTCAAATGCGTGGCATGAAGTAGAGTTTCACAAAACAACAAGAATCTTGCCCAGATGGTGCACAATTGGGAGGACTTACTTCTGGACCAAGTTGCCTCCACAAGAATGAAATTTCTTGACCTGATTAGCAGAGAACCTTCTGGCCATCTGAGTACCATCCAGCTCCTCCAAAAGATATGATCCACCTCTAACTTGACGGACTACTTGGTAAGGACCATTCCAGCGGTTAGAGAAAAGCTTTCCCCACTGAGCTTCCAAGGAATGATTATAAGCCAATACCAGATCACCAGGGTTTAAAGGGTCCCTGATTCGATTTAGGTTTTTATCTTCCCAATACTGAACTGATTTTTCTCTTGATTCCAGCATCTTCTGATAAGCTTTGTTACAAATATCTTCACTACGCTCTAGTTGATTTGATTTGGCAACTAATAGGTCAGTAGTTGAGGAAACTTGTTCCCAAGAGATGCCCAAGAAAGACTCCATTTCAAGATCAACAGGAAGAACAGCCCTCTGACCAAAGATGATTTCATAAGGAGAGTAACCAGTGGTTCGCTTGGTGGAAATTTGATCAGAGAAGAGGACCAAGGGGAGAAACTTTTGACAATTCTTGCCACTTTCACCAGCCAATTTTACAAGAGCAGCCTTCAAAAGAGCATTGCCTCTTTCCACCATGCCTTGTCCTTCAGGATAATAGGGAGTAGTAACTCTATGTTGTCCAGGGAGCGATTGGATCATTTCAGCAAGCTTTCCACCAAATTCCAAGCCACCATCCATAGAATAAGATTGGGCCAAGCCATAACACATTGTCCAAGTCTCATGAAGGAAAGCTGCTACTGATTCAGAGCTGAGGTTCTTAAGAAAATTTGCTTCAACCCATCCAGAAAAATCATCTCTAGCCACAATGAGTTACTTAGCTCCACCAGCCTTAATGTGAACCACATCCATAGCAATCCTCCCAAAGACAGTGGACTCTCCAGTGGGGTAACAAATTTTGGCCAGGCGCCTAAGATCACGTTTCTGGCACACTTCACAACTCCTGCACCATTGAGCAACGGATTTTTTTGGGGATGGCCACCAAAATTGTTCTGATATTCGTCGATAAGTTTTGGTTTCCCCACAATGACCAAGGCCTTCATGGAGATTTTCCAGGATCGAATCTTGCTTAGAAGGGATAGTGACCACAACAAGTGCACAAGGATTTGCTCTTTTCATAAGCCTAGAACCTTGGACAAAGAAGTTGGAGGACTTCCTTTTAAGGGACCAAAATTCTTTGGCAGAGAGATCAGGGGGTCAAGGGTTCTTCCTCATTGAAATCCATTCCAACCTCTGATTCATTGTCTCCAATAGGTTGTCGAGATAAACCATCAGGAATGGTTAAAGATTTTCCAGGCCTGTGAACAATATCAAAAGAGAAAAACTGGTTGAAAGCCACCCAACAAATCATTGAAGCATTTGGGAGGCTGGGGGTGTTGATCATTTCAATAATGGATTGTGCATTGGCTTGTAACTCAAAGTGTTGACCCCAAAGGACAGTCTGAAGCTTCTTCAACATTTGGGCCACACCACAGAGTTCCAGTTTTGGCTGGGAGTACCTGGATTTCACATCTGAGAAAAGAAGAGATTCATACAGAGCTGGACGATCCAAACCATTTTCATCTTCCTGGGTAAGAACAGCCCCAACAGATTGATAACTCAAGTCCACTTCCAGCTTGATCTTGCCGGCTCCAGGTCCATACACCACAAAAAATAGGGCGCCACCAGTATGCAGGTGGCAAGTTGTATCTCACCTGTATCCAAGCTATATATCAAGAAGTATCTCTGTTGTATCTTGAGTTGATCTCACCTCCCCCCTCTGTCATTGACAGAGGTTTTCACATCACCCTCAACTCTACATCCACATATCTTTACCCTACTACACCTTCAATATCCTCTGGTCCTGGACAGCATCCATGAGTGGAGGTCGACCCACATTGCTCCACCAAGTTCCAGGGGCAAGTGGAAAGCCCATTCAACCTCCAAATCATCAAAAATGCTACCTCCAATTACATAACTATGTAATTGCTGGATTGGGAAAATAAACTGAGGAGTGAGCCACCAACTCCAACACACTGTTGGAGTGAAGAATTCACTTTTTCAACCACCAGGTTGCAGTAATCATTTTACTGCCTGTTGATCCAGGGGGATAAAAATTCTCTTGCAGGAACATAGTTTTAAATAACACCCTAGTGATCAGTAACCACATTTTAGTTCATAATATTACCAAATAGATATAAGCATTATTTGTGCCTTTGAGAATTGAGCTCACAAGTTGAATTGGATTACAGAATTTGGATATTTCTTTCAAATTTATTTTTGATTATTTATTTTTATTTGATTTGTATTTTTTCTCATGGTTTTATATCTTTTTCTGCAGAGGTAATCATTGGATGATGTGGGGGAAAAGTAAATGAGTGGTATCTGCTGGGAAATGCATCCTGGTATGGTGTGCTCTGAAATATATATATTTATATTTTGTTGTTTTTTTTCTCATGTTTTTTTATCTTCTCCTGCTTGAGGGACAAATTGGATGATGTAGGGGAAAAGTGCAGTGGGTAGACAAAAGTCATGGGACTGTTTTACAAAGCATATTCAACAAGGTAAGTTTTTTTTCAACGTTTTTTAAATTTATTTTTTAATTTATGCACAGCTATTTAAAGTAAAAAGTAAAAAAAATAACTTTTTGAGTCAAAAAAAGAGAAAAAATACAGTTGAGAATTGGTTGCGCAACCAGCTTTTATTGAAACCCAAACCAACTTGGCAAGGCACCAAGCCAATTTGGGGATGCGCCAACTGGCACTTGAAAGGGCACCAAGATCACTTGGCTGGGTGCCAAGCTAGCTTTTTTGGGCACCACACACACTTTACAAACAAAACCTGGAACTTTGCCAGGCCCCCAGATGTGCTTTATACACCATCAATTTGCAAATGGGGGTGTATATTGCAGGCCAAAGTTTTATATTTTTGATGAAAAATGTTATTTTAGGCCTCTCCCATGGCCATATACACATATGGTGTGTAAAGTGCATCTGGGCGCCTGTCCAGGTTTGACTTGGCATGTTCCTAGCGGGCCTTGGATTGGAACCCAGGGAGCTTGATTAGGTTTGGCTTGCAGGAATTAAAACTTGGCACCTAATCAAGCTCCCCTTGATACCAATCAATGCTGGTTGTACTGAAATTGACCAGCCTCCCTCCCCCCAACTTCAAGGCTTTTTTTTTTCAAGTATGATCATGTGATTGGTGGGTCAATGCAAACAGCTTTGATCTGCACCAAGATAAACTTAGCCAGGCACCAGACCAATTTGGCCAGGCGCCAAGTGGAAATTGGCAAGGCACCAAGAAGGCTTTGCCAGGTGCCAAGATGAATTTGCTAAGTGCCACATGGGCTTTAGCAAATTTTGAAAAAACTTGGCTCAGCACCCAAACATGCTTTACAGACCATACACATACACCACGGGGCCAAATCTGTGTTGAGCCCCCAGCTTGGCCAATGCTGGTTCTACAGCACTCCCTTAGTGGGAGTGCGCCTGTTGAAATAATGTTGGTGTTCCAAAACGTTGAGCATGGTCAAGGGCTTGCTAACGGCTTGACGCCAATTCCACCTTTGGGAAGTTGGGCCCTTGTCAAATTGCTGTCAAGGTTGATCTGACAGAAATTTGACTAGAGGTTCAGAAGGTCCTTTTGGGTTGAATCATTGTCATTTTCAATGATGATTTGACCTTTTTTTTGGTTTCCATTGTTGGTACAGGGGGCTTGCCAGATCAAATAAATCATTTATATTTATTTTATTTTAATTGCTAATGTTTTAATCTGTCATAAATATTATTAAATGATTTTTTTTTTGTGAGAAAATTTTACAGTTGTATTTTAACAATGAAATAGAAAGAAATTTACAAAAATTAAAAAAAAAGAAACTTTTGTCAGGTTTTCTCATGGGATGGGGATTGTAAAACAATTGGTGTTTAATATTGATACCCTCAAGCTCCACACTACTGTTGATTGCAATCAATTTGTTGAATCAAATCAAGGTTTTTCACAGCTTTCAATGGGTGTGAAGAGGCATGAGATTGAAGGTGTGAATTGATTGATTTGTTGATGATGGAAGGGAGCCAACAGAAATGTGTTATGGATGGATGATGAGGGTGACATGAACACCTGCAATGGGCAAATTAGAGACTGGGTAGCAGAGAGAGGAGAGAAGGAGATCAGAGGAGTCAAGCAAAGGGAGAGGGAGGGCCAGAGGAAAAGTACTCAACTCATTTCACCCAGTGAGACCATGATGTTCCAAACAACTGGTGGTAGTAATCTGAGTGATGATTGAGTGGTGTCAGTGGATCAGAGAAGGGAAGAAGAGAGGGGGATTAGGTTGGGAATGAATTGCTGAACCAGTTCCCATGACCAAGAATTCCATCAGGAGACCAAGGGGGCCACCATTGTTGGCAAGTGATTGAGTGGTACCCAAGAAGAGACCGGTACCTGTGAGAGGGAGATTCAAAGGAGAGAGAGGGGGGGGTGTTGGATGGATGGATGGATGGATGGATGAGGAGGGAAGGAGGGTATAGGATGGTCAGGTCTTGGTTGGTCTAGAGAGAGGGAAGTAGTAGTAGCAGTCCACCGTGGTTGGATGGATCAAGAGAGGTGGAGTGAGTGAGAGAAATGATGATGATCATCATCTGAGCCAATCAATAGTCAACCGGTAAAAAGCTGATGTCATGGGTCAGAAACCATGATGTCACATGGATCCACCCTGTGCGTCCAGCTGGTGAATCAACCGTGGGGGTGAGGTGATGTCGCCTCAACCCCAATGGCAAGTCACTTACAGTTGCCCCTGCTGGTGATTCAACCGCAGGGGCAAATTGCCGTTACAACAACTCTGACCACCCATCACCGACCAGGCGACTGGTGGATTGACGCATGGGTTGGTCAACCATCATTTGTTGGTAGGTCAACCATTTGCCAACCTGGTTGTCAAAATTTCAGGCGCTCAATGCGCGCGCCATTGAATTGACCCTTGTCATTGGCTCCGTGGTCCTCAACAGCCAAAAGTGGCCCCGTGGTGTACACATACATGTGCATGGTTTCCAAAAGCAGTTTTATATGTCAAAGGTATGTACCACATCAAATCATTGCATGAAAGAGCTTTTATGTCAATGGTATTGGTACAGTTATGTTTATAATAATTTCAAAATGTAGAGTGTATTTTGATGCAGGGGAAGATAATTAAAACACTTTGGACATGACCAAGATTTAATGATATTTATGTGATTTTACAACACAGGTATGTCTGATGAAAAAAATATTTCAAGTAGGATATCCTTGCAAGAGTCTATGGATTAAAGTAGTGAGATTTGAACATTCTATTATCACAAGAATCAATATTGAAACATGACTTTAGATCTACAAATAATTCAAGGTATGAGTTTAGACATTATGAAGGCAAGGTCAATTGGAGGCTGCATATCCAAAAGCTGTTTGCCCTCTGGAGAAAGGGAAGAAATCAAATCAGGATGATAACAGTTTCTGGGGAGTCTTTTTGGCACCTTTGTGAGTTTTTCTTGGAGGTTGGAAGGTTTCCTCATCATCCACATTGAATGACCACGTTTGTACCGTCTACCAAGTTTCTCAGCTTTCATGTTGTCAAATTTTTTATCTATTTGGTGACCAAGGGCAGAGAAACCTTGAGATCGCCATTGGCACTGGACCTTCTGGAAGACCTTTTCATTGGAGACCTCAGTGTCAGAGCAACATTGTGTTTCACTGAATATACTGGACTGATTTTCTGGTAATCCAAGTGATTCAAAGATCTCTTTTTGTTGATTTGAGAGCTGTAGGCAGAGAGGAAAAACCATGTGAAAAAAATGGGTTAAAAAATAACTTGGGATGATAGGGAGTAATTGCTTACTTGTTTGCGCCATATGGATTTTCTGGTCTGATTTTGTTTTGCGGCATGGGCTTCTGAAAGACATTGTCCAGACTTAATATCCGATCTCCTGCCCATGAACCACCTCTTGAGGACAATGGTAAGGTTGAATTTGGTGTTATGCACTGAGTTGAATGGGTAGTTTCAAAATGCACCATGTACATGGGCATGGTTCCAATGATTAATGATGAGTCCCATAAACAACTGGTTCCAATGCGATTCCCAAGGCTCAGACCAATTGAAAAAACAGCAAGGAAAGTTGATTTGTGCAAGGTATTCAAGAAAAACCTCTCTTGCTAGGGTTGATATGCCATGTAGTAGACAGGAAGACTTGGATGGGACTAGAGAGGTAGTGGAGTGAATCTGTTGATGAATGCGAGATGATGGCAGTGATTGAACCTGGTATTGTTGTAGGGAATTGGGGATTTGTTGCCAGTGAGTATCTATTGACTTGGTGATATTCATCACAACTCTACAGTAGGATGACAGAAATTGAGAGAAGTGGGAGTTGGAGCCAGGGACACTGCTGGAAACAGCTTGATTGAAGAGTCTGGGGTTTTTTGATGGGGCTCCATTCAAGAGGTATTGTACCATGATGGGTTGTTTGTTGTTTGCACTGCATGATTATCAAAGTAGGAGAGCATGGTCAGCATTCAATAATTGCAAAGCACAGGGGGATGATGACTTGAATGTTAAAAAAGATGGAATTTTTCCAATGGACAGCCACCATTGCAGCAGGCTCATGGTGAGCAACCATTGGGGCAACCATTGGGGCAAGCTAATGGTTGGCAACCATTGCGGCAAGCTAATGGCCATCAAACATTGGGGAATTCTAATGGTTGGCAACCATTTGGGCAAGCTCATGGTCACCAACCATTGGGGCAAGCTCAGCCTAAGCT
The DNA here is from genome assembly GCA_025617555.3 of Puccinia polysora. Lineage (NCBI taxonomy): Eukaryota > Fungi > Basidiomycota > Pucciniomycetes > Pucciniales > Pucciniaceae > Puccinia > Puccinia polysora. Next base: position 7,059,323 of record CM062620.1, read on the forward strand.
AATGGAAAATAACCATGAGGCTAAGGTAATGGATGGTGACCATTGATAGTGAGTCACTCCTCAATGCACATATGCATACCAGGTAGTGTATGAGATGTGGGTGGGTAGTGCACCCAGCACCCAATTGATGAATGCCTTCATCACTTGATGAATACATCCATCAATCCATCCATCCATCCATCCATCCATCCATCCATCCATCCATCCATCCATCCATCCATCAATTGATATGAAGACAGCCAAATGGAAGATATGCAAATGTCTGGAATTCAAATGTGGCAAGGGCACATATGAAGATGAAGATGGAAACAAAAAGATAGGAATGGCTTTTTCTTCCTCTGCCTTCAAGAAACATCAGGCGGCTATAAGCAGACTCAATCAGGCCCTGCAAGTCACAACAGATATATTGCCATTACAAGGGAGAAGTCATGTAATTGGAGAGGAGGGATGGGAAAATAGTTAACACTGTACATTCATGTGCTGATTTTCTGATTTGCCTGATATAATGATTTTCAGGTTTCCAACAATCCAGAAAGGAATGAAAGCAAAGAGAATATTCAGATTCCACTTCACCGGGGAGGGCACTGGTTCAATTCTCAAAACCTCAAGTATAACTCTTTTCATCTAGTCCCAAGGCACAGTCTGCTTGTGCTTCTCCAAGCTGCAAAACTGTGCCTTGTTCATCAACTTAGTGACTGGGCAATCACAGATTTCTTGAAGAAAGAGCGGGAGAAGATTAAGAATCTGGGGAGGGAATTCAGTTTTGATTCAAATAACATCATGAAGGCAATACCTCAAAGCAAATTCACTATAATTCAAAGGCTAGGTTTTGAGCCCAACCTGGAAACAAGGATATGCTTTCCAGAATGCTTCAAGCTGTATCCAATCACAGACAAATTGGACAACCAAGCATCAATTGTCAAGAAATGTACTGCAAAGTTCTATTCCACTAGCAAAATCTTTGTGCGCCAAACTGGTAATGAGCAGGGCATTTACTTTGAAACAGAATTTCTGATGAAGACCAGTGGGAGACATAGAAGACCCATCAAACCAGCTCGAACATTTCATTATCAAAGCTTGAAGGCCTGGCTTGGTAGAAAATTATGGTTTGCAGATTTTGAAAAGCTCATTGAAAGAAATCTTCATCATAAAAACCTAAATTCAAATGTGATGAGCGATGTTTGGGATGGCTCAGTTTGGCGCAACTTTGTTGGAGGCGCAGACAAGAAGAGGAAATTTACCCAACAAGCAGGGCACCTTGTCTTCAGTCTCTATGTGGATTGTTTCAACCAATTTGGAAATAAGGTTGGGCACAAATCAATCTCAGTGGGAGCAGTGATCTTGATCTGTCTCAACATTCCACTAGCGGAACATTACAAGATAGAGAATGTTTTCCTTTTTGGTATTATCCCTGGGCCCAAGGAACCCAAATTGGAAGAAATCAACCACATTCTAGATCCATTGGTTGATGAAATCAAAGACCTCTGGGAAGGAGTATGGTTTTCTGAAACCAGCCAGTTTCCTCAAGGTAGGGAGATATTTGTTGCACTGTTCCCATTGATTGGGGATTTTCCAGCTATGCGCAAGGTGGCAGGATTCTCTGGTCATTCTTCAACCATGTTCTGCTCATATTGTCAAATTACAAAGGACAAGATCAATGATCCAAATGTCAAGGAGTTCCAGCCAAGGAGAAATGCCGAGCACATGAAGAATGCCAAGAAGTGGGAGGAATGTCAGACATCATGGGAGCAAGATCAAATTAACAAGGAGAAGGGGGTCAGAGAAAGCTGTTTGAACAGGCTTCCATATTGGCGCCCAATAGAGTATTCAGTAATAGAGCTCATGCATGGGTGGATTTTGGGAAATCTCAAGGATCATAGCATGAGTTATCTTAACATTGCTCTAGCTGGAGAAGAATTGGGGAAGGAAAAAATCCAAGAGAAGAACAGAGGAGAGAAAACTGGATTGGAAAGCATCATTGGAAAGGGGAAGAGAAGGAATTCTCCTGAAGATCAATCAGAGGAGGTTGATCACGGCCAGAGAAGTCCCAAGAGACGGCTTAATTCCAGCAATCTGAGAGCACTTACACAAATAATGGAAGAAAGCTCAACAAGTCAATCCAGACAATATGAATTGAGATCTTCACAGGCTGGGAAATCATCATCAGCCTCACAGAAAAGCAAGAAATCTCAACCATCTTCTGAATATACTAGTAATCACTTGTATTCTTTAAGAAGTAGAATTATTGGGAGCTTGGGAAGTTCACAAAGTATGGCCAGTCAAGGAAGCCACACAAGTACTCTGAAGCTGATGGGGGTGAGGTAAGCAGTCCAGTGAACAAGGATTATTACAGAGGGAAAGCAGCTCAAGTGGAATCATCCATCCAAGGGCCTCGATTAATTCTTCACGATTTGAGGCGCATCCAACAGGTGATTCAGGACACAAAGGTGCCATCATGGATGACAAGGGTACCAAAGAATGTTGGATTTCATGGTGCAGGATCCCTCAAGGCTGCAGATTAGCTGACACTCTACAGGGTTTACTATCCCCTTGCTATGATCTCTTTGTGGAGTGGCAAGCATAGACCTGGTATTGATCACATTGGCTCAATAAAAATCTTGAAGGACTCAACAGTGCTTCTCATTTACATAACCAACATGTTAATTAAGCATCATATTTCAAACCAAGATATCATGGAGGTTGAACAACTAATGCCGGAATACCGTCAAACATTAAGGACTGGATTTCCACAACAAAGGAGTAAACCAAACGTGCACATTACTCAGCATTACCCGGAAGTGATCAAAAGGTTTGGTCCACCAATGGCCACGGCAGTCTGGGCCCATGAAAGGTTGAATGGTATCTTGGGAAGGATACCAAAGAACAATTGCACAGGTGAGATCACTAAGAATCATGCTGTACACTTTCCTTTTTACTGGGCAAACAAAGCAAATAATAAATGAATTTATTACAGGTGATATACATGGTACAATCATGAAGAAATGTATATCAAGGAGTCAAAATTCAAGTTTATTGATCCAGTCCAAGGTAATTAACAAGGGGCAAGAAAACTCAAATCCCTGCTTTAGCCTCACCCCATTAGACCCAGAAATCCATTGCTTATGGATACAAGAGGTTGGAAGATTGGGTCTGCAACAGGATGTGTGTCTCAATTACAATGTGCACAAAATCAACAGTACCTTGATACATCATAAAAGATTTACAGTGAAACCGCTTGATCAAGGTAAAAATCACTCCAATTCCTATGTGGAGATCATGCGGGATGAACTCTGTTCATTTGGTCAAATCACAGAGCTCTTTGTGCAATCAGAAGGTGGGGATGTTTGGTTTGTGATTCAGTTATTTCAAGATGCACATGCAGAAGATGCCAAAGATCCATACACAGCCCACCCCAACTTGAATGTGCGAGTGGTCTCAACAGATCTAAGGGAGACTGTGGTGATGACGGGGAAGGAGATAGTGGGGCATGTGGCTGTTTTGGACAATGTTGCAGGGACATTTGGTTATCCAGGCAAGACGATGACTTTGCTTTCCCTGGCACAAGTAGTGAGTTGCCCTTTTGGCTGATATGAGGAGAAGGTCAAAACTAATTGTGGAATGTGCAGGGACGGATTTCAACATGAAATTACCCATGGTGTTTGGCCTATGGGTGACTTGAAACCTTAGCAAGTATCAACAAGCGCTATTTGAGGAAACATGTATGAGTGGACACCAAACACCAACCATATGACACTTTGTGTGGACAAGAACAGGGCCTATGGGATGATGAAATGGAGATTAGATGTGAGGTTGGTAGACATAATATTTGTAACAACAGAATCTTGGATATTAAAATTTTCATCATGAATTGTATTAGTTTCCAATGAATTGGACAGACAAATCCTCAGTTGTCAAATGTTTACAATCGGGGAATGATGAAGGAGGAGGGTAGGAATATAAATAAGAAATCCTCTTATCTCACATTGATCACCATCCTACATCTGTTCTTTCCCCCATACCCATCACCCGGTCTAACCATCAAGTTATCTGTTCATAATCTCTCACAGTTAAACAATACTATCTCACACACTCACTGGATATCTCTATAACAATATTGGTTTTTCAAGGTTTGGAAAATCCTGACTTCAACCCTCTACCAAATCAATTCATTCCCGGGCATTGGCTCTGCAACTTAACCATAAGCTGCATCTTGCCTTGCCTCTCACACCAGCCATAGGGCCCTTCTCCTCAAATTTGGGGCATTACGGACTAGTGCTATAGTATTACATTACAACCTTAGCCAACCCTTGAATATTTATTATTTATCATGCCAGACCAAAGTGCCCATACCTCCCAACCTGCTGAAGCTGGTCAAGACACTCCAATGCTGCCTGAAGAGACAATATCCTCTGGTGTGCTAGAAACAGTGTCCTCTGGTTTGCAATATCATGAGGGACTCCTGGATGACTTACTCAGGGGGGTTCCCCCAGATGTGAATACTATACCAGAATCAGGTGAGCAGTATGATTTAACTGGGAAGTCCACTAATTTCATTAACACAGAGATGCTGATTGTGATGGGTTTAGTGGACATGAATGATTGCACTGCTCAATCTAGAATTGGACTGACCAACTGTTGTGGTTTCAATTTATAGACACAGATTAGGAACTGCGTCGCGGCTGCGCGCTCAGCATTGGAGGCAAGCAGGCTCAGCATTAGGGTATGCGGAGTGCTCAGCAGCAGCAGCTGCTGTTTGGCTTCGCACCTGGTGGACGGGTCGGGCTCAGCATTGAATGTGGCGTGGGCAGCGATCTGCCCCGGGGATTGGATTTGGAAGGTAGTGTGCTTGACTAGGTTTGAGGGCGCGCCCGTTTGGATATGTAGGGGCGAGCAATCCGCGGGCTATGAAGGAACGGATGGAGCGCGCGTGCAAGTGCGCTGATCATGCCGGATATTACCAAACACCCACGACGGGCGCAGACAAAAGGATACGGACAGGCGCAGGGGGCTCTGAGTAGGGCGCAGTGCGAGGACCGCGCCATGAGAAGGACAAACCGGATGGACTGAACGGCGTACGGACAACGGGGGGAGTTTGGTACGGAGGAGGTGGGGAGAGGAGGCTAGGGTTTCTGTTTTGGGATTGTTTTCTGTTTCTTTTTCATACTGTCATTTGCACGTGTACTTAGGTTAGGGTTGAGAGGGAGGACTTATCCTCCCTCCCAACTCCGGGTTAGAGGAGGGGTAGGTATGGAAGGAGGAAGAGAAGAAGAACATCACATCATAGGATTGGATCACTCATCTCACCAGGAGATTAAAGGAACTCATACCGGATACACATCCAGGTGGAAAGTTCTTAGGATTGAAGGATTGGGGATTTCTCTCTCTCTCTACTTTTCTTTATCTCTTTATCTCCTTATTTCTATTTCCCATTTAAGTGCAAATTTGGACATCCTCATCTCCTTTTAAACGCAGGGAACCGTTAACTTCCGAACCTTGGGACAATTATAGGGGGATAACCTTTATTCTTTCCACACCGTTCTGAAAAGCAAAAACTTGACAAGGAGACTTTAGACCGCGAATTGAGACAAGTGCGCCGGATGGTCACCAAAACCCCCCTTCCAAGTCAATCTAGTACAATCTCACGTTCTTTACGGCAATGGGTCCGCTTTTTGATGGGCATGCCAGCAAATGTAATGAACTTCCCCTCACCTACCTCTCCTGAAGAAATACTGAAATGGGAACAGTGGGCTCCTATGAGGGCACAGCGGGTCATGGCACATCTGGAGTCTTTCCGGACAGAACATGGAAAGGCAAATCAGGCCAATGGGAAGCTGCAATACAATGAAGAAGTGGCTAGACTCAGAAACAACATTGTACCCCCACAATTCCACCCAGCACCCAATGTGCCATCAACTGAAAATTTCCCATGGAGTGCTAAGGTAACATGTGAGAGAGATGTGCAAAAGGCAGGTTTCTCAAGGATTACATTTGAGTGGCATGCAAGGTCCTTTGTATCATTGGGCTGGAATGCGGCAATAGGTGCCATCATAGTCCAGCATAACTCAAACTGGAAAAAGGCGCAACCTGGTATGGTGTGGGATGGAATGGAGAACATGAGCGCATTATTGGAGAGGTGGGTCCTGGGGCAGGGAAAAGAAATACCGCAAGCAGAACTATTAGGGTCAAAGTTGCAAGAAAATAAAATTACCAAGGCCCAACGCACATCCATCCAGTGAGCCAAAAAGAAGGTTAGAGCATGAGTCCTGGGGGTTTGTATTCAAAGAATGGATGCTGATAGTGTGTGTTGGTTTGCGTTACAGATAAGTGAAAAGCGTTTTAACACAGCCCGCAAATACCTTCCCAAAGAAGCAGCAGAAGTCATTGCAATATTTGACCGTGTGGATGTTGTTTCTGATTGGGAGGAGGATAAAGATGGCACTTGCACAACCATTGAAACCCCCTGGAGAAGCTGTGAACTAAATGATCTAACTTGACTCCTAGATGAAATAGCATTAAAAGTTGCTATGAAGCACCAAGAAATCAAGCAGTTGCATTCACTACTTGATTGTGTGTCAGGCAAGGTGAAACCCAAAGAATTCACCCTCCTTGAATGCCCAAAAAAACTTCCAATTGATGATTATCACCCTGCAGCACTGCAAGCCCTTTCAGAAATTGACCTCAAACTTGTGGCTCCTGGTGAAAACTCAAAAATTGTTGCAGAAATCACCTTACTATCAGAAAAAATCAAGAAGAAGCCTTTTACCACAATTGGCATATTTCCAGCTCATAACCCCAAGGCAAGTGGATTGCGCCAACAATAGTTGACACTTGGGTGGTCTTTTTTTTCTTCCTGTATCTTGAGAGCCTTTCTATTCTTATATTTCTTGGTGCAATAAAAGTTGATATAAAAGTTTCCGTGTTTATGTTTCTGTAAGTGATGGATGAGTTTAAGACATTCCATTCAATCTTGTGAATGCGGGATAACAAATACCTGGATGAAACAAGTATTGTGTTTTTAAGAATGCTTGGACTGGGCAACAACTTTTTTAGGGTTTAATCAATCTTTTCCCAAGTTTAATCACAGGTTTTTGAGCCAATTTTTTGGATTAGAACAATGGTTTCCATCCATAGAGCTATCACAATGCATCTGGCCCATTGGGCAAGTGATAGCTCTATGAATGAACTTTGCATGCCTCACATTACCAGATGCTTACAGTGGACTACAACAATGGTCACCGTCCATAGAGCAATCACAATGCATCTGGCCAATGGTTCAGATGAATGAACAGTGTGCATGGACTTTGAGTCTCTCACTTTCACAGATGCTCATGGGACTCAGCTCACCGCAATGTCACATTATGAACTCATTTATCAAGAATTAAGTTGCATAAGGCATACATGAATTGATTTATAAGCATGATGATTAAAAGAAATGGAGAAAGAAAAGATAGTACACTAAGATACTGATAAATTTGGGATAGCTGAAATAGAAACATTAGATTTGCGAGGTAAACTAAATAAAGGATTATCAGTTGAAGGGTTTTGGGACAGCCAATGATCACTGAAATCAAGGACAAGACATTTTGCCAAGTCCATGTGGGATACCCGTGTTCCTGGCCGAAATTCAGGGCTGAAAAAGAAGTCTTGGATAAGCTGCACAATTTAAGTATTTGTCCGCTTCCATACTTGTTCCTTGATGTCCTTGGGCTCTAGATTTTTGGCTTTGGAGACAAGGCTCAGGAGCTGGAGGGATTGAACCAGGGGAAATTTTTTAATGTCTGATGGTATCAGCAAGAGGCCACATACTCCCGCTACAAGGTAGGCCACAAGAATTTGGTAGTAGGGTTGGGATGTGATGGTGACCATGATGGTGTTGAACTCGGCCTGCTGTGGTGCCACTGCTGTGGAGGACCCCTCCAATCAAAGTTTTGTCCGCAGCAGAGCAAATGCAATGAGCATGTGGTAGATGTTGTCAACCAATTTGTCCAGGGAGTTGAAGCCAGATTCATGACTAGGGCTGTAAACTGGCTGTCCTTCAATCCAAGCCATGTCTTCATGTGAGCCAAGACAAGCGGCAAAACACTTGATGATTGAGATATCACAGCTTGCCTCATCTTCAGTACCTGGTGGTTAGATAAATGCTGGTGGCTGGGTGAGTTCTCTTGAGACCAGGAGGATTTTTTAGAACCATAATTGTGCCCATCTAACCTGTGAAAACTCTGGAGGGTGAGTAAGGTGAATCCAGAGATTGTAGAGCTTAACCCTATGGTTGTGGCTGGTGGGGGTGGTTACCCGGGTAGAAGAGGCAGAGCAAATACATCTGGCATGTAATATGGCTCAGATGTGCGAGCTGGGAAGGGATTTGCATCTTCAGGAATGAGGAGAGGTTGGCTACTGTGAGGGAAAAAGATGCCAGTGGAATCAAGCTTACCACTTGTAGCCAATTGACTTATCCATTCCTTAATACCAGAACTGATGGTGTTGAAACGGATTTTGTGAGATAGCAATTGAGGGTAAGATCCCCATTCTTTGTGGTCTTTTGCACGTAATTCAAAGAGGTGCACTGCTGCCTCAACAGCGCTCTTGTAGCACTTTGAGTCGATGATGCCATTTGCAAAGGGTTGAATGGCTTCCTGGAGTTCAGCCGGGTATTTTTTGAACAGTGTAGGTGAATCTATGGAGGTAGCTAAAGTGATTGGCAATCAGGGAAGGTATTTAGATGGATGTGATGGAAGTGACTTACCAGGTTAATTTGCAGGATCAGCGGCAGAGGGTTGGGTAGCCCCCTTGGTGGGTTGGGAGTCTTTTACCATTGGTGTAGCATTGGGCTCAAGGGGAGTGCTGATGGAGGCCTGCTCTGTTGGGAATTCAGGGGTAAAGAGTGGATGTTGGGATTCTTTGGAGGGCACTTCATTTGGAGCATCTTGTGTGGGTTGAGTAGCGGGGCCTGGGGTACTTTCCTCTTCATCACTTTCCATCAAGGGCGTAAATTTATGCCTCTTCTTGTTGGGATTGGCACAGGCAGTTGCAGCCCGTCTTTTGGCAAGAAGTTTCCCTGACCCAACCTGAACCTCCTCCTCAGGAGGGAGGTCATCACCGTTTTCAACCACTGGTGAAGCACACAAGGAGGATCAGCCAGGGATTAGACTAGCATTCAAGTGTTTCAACTCACAGGCCATTGCATCTTGAAGACCCTTACAGGCCTTGACTGCCATGTCTTGCACTGATTGTGGCAGTGATTTTTCATCGGCCATTTTAAGGAGCTTTGCCATTTGCCGCTTGCTATTAGCAAGGAAGTTAGACTTTGAGACAACCAAGGCTTCCTGTGTGCTCATCAATCCACCAGTCTGGGCTGGGGGTGAGGGTGGGGGTGCAGCATGGCGGCTCGATGATGATTCCATGCTGACAACTTCAACCCATGGTGGGGGTGGTGGAAGAGAGGCTAAGGGAGGTCTGGTCAGTAGTTGAGGCAAACATGACAAAGTGAAAAGAGGACTCATGGTCTTGAGTGATGATTGCTGGGCATTCAGCAGTTGGTTGATCTCCAGTGGGCTCAGTGAGCTGGGCAGACAGAATTGAGGGTGGGGGTTTGGCGTGTACTGGATCAGCAGTTGGTTGATCTCCAGTGGGCTGGGCAGAGGGAATTGAGGGTGTGGGTTTGCTGTGTGCAGGTGATGTAGACATAGTGGAAAAGTCTTGTGGTGATGGCATGGATGGACGGATTGTATGGATGGATGGATGGTATGGATGGATGGATGGATGGATGGATGGAGGGATGGATCAAATGATGGAGGGATGGATGGATGGAGGGAGGGATTTTTTTGTAAATTTGGTGCACTATCCACCCAAACCTTATACACTACATTGTATGCATTTATGCATTGAGGGGTGACTCACCCTCAATGGTTGCCATCCATTAACTTAGCCTCATGGTTGCTGTTCATTAGCTTAGGCTGAGCTTGCCCCAATGGTCGCTGACCATTAGCTTTCCCCTCATGGTTGCTGGTCATTAGCTTGCTGCAATGGTTGCCAACCATTAGCTTTCCCCAATGGTCATCATCCATTAGCGTGTAACCCAATTGTCGCCAAACATTAGCTTTTCCCAATGGTCATCAACCATTAGTGTGTAACCCAATGGTCGCCAAACATTAGCTTTTCCCAATGGTCATCAACCATTAGTGTGTAACCCAATGGTTGCTGACCATTAACTTTCCCCAATGGTTACAAACATGGTCACTGACCATTAGCTTGCGCCAATGGTCGCCAACCATTAGCTTGCGCCAATGGTCGCCAACCATTAGCTTGCCCCAATGGTTTCCGACCATTAGCTTGCCCCAATGGTTGCCAACCATTAGCTTTCCCCAATGGTTGCCAACCATTTGCTTGCCCCAATGGTTGCCAACCATTAGCTTTCCACAATGGTTGCCGAACATTAGCTTGCTCCAATGGTTGCTGACCATTAGCTTGCTCCAATGGTTGCCAACCATTATCTTGCTCCAATGGTTGCCGACCATTAGCTTGCTCCAATGGTTGCCGACCATTAGCTTGCTCCAATTGTCATCAATCATTAGCGTGCAACCCAATGGTTGCTGACAATTAGGTTTCACCAATGGTTGCCAAGCATGGGCAAGCTTGAAGTTTGTCTTTAACCAAGATGCCTGCACCATACTGTTTCTGTTTGCAATTCTGGGCAAGCAGCTTGAGAACACAACATGCATAATACCTATGCCAACCGCCTCAGGAGGTGTGTCAAAATGAAGCTTCAAAACAGGTGTCTCTTGAGTTATGCCCACACCCTTGCACAAGCCCAAAAATTTGCAGTTGAGCCCTTGTAGGCACAGATTGCACAACCTCATTATTTCCTATGCACCATGATCCTTTCAGGAGTTGTACGCTGGCCACCCAGCGTACAACTCCATTTTGGGTTCCTTCACAAGGGTGTGGGAATATCAAGCCAGTTTTGATCCACAGCTTATTGTATGCCCACACCCTTGTGTAGCACTCAGAAGCCAAGCTGGACCTTGGCCACCCACTTGCACAACCTTGTTATGTCCTATGCTCCATGGTCCCTTCAGGAGTTGTACGCTGGCCGCCCAGCGTACAACTCCATTTGGGGTTCCTTCGAAAGGGTGTGGGCATATCAAGCCAGTCTTGATCCACAGCTTATTGTATGCCCACACCCTTGTGTAGCACTCAAAAGCCAAGCTGGACCTTGGCCACCCACTTGCACAAATTTTTTATGTCCTATGCTCCATGGTCCCTTCAGGAGTTGTACGCTGGCCGCCCAGCGTACAACTCCATTTTGGGTTCCTTCACCAGCATCCTTTTCCATTCATCCCATGTAGATCTGTCAAAAATGGATCTGTAAGCTTGCCACCCAGCACACAAGTCGATTTCAGACCCTCTCAAATCAATCTGTGGCAGACCATTTACAACAATTGATGCAAGTGACACGTCAACCCCCCCACCCTTATGCATACTTCCACAATGAGAATTTGCATAACCCTGAATGTAATGACGTCACATGCCACTCATTTCAAGAACTGTACATAGTTTGATCAACAATGGTGTACATCATCCGCATGAGACTATGCCATGTGTTGACAAAAATTCCTAGAACAGTGCCACCTCCTGGTCAGCTCAAAGATATAAGTACTCAACTTCACATGCTTTTTTCCCCCCTCAAAATCATTGCTCTTCTCAAAATCTCCCACATATTCCATCAATCCGTCTATTAAATCCCTTACTCATCACATTACTTCATCAAACCTTAGCCATGGCTTCCTTCACTTCTAAATGTCTTGGCCTCCTCAAAACCACCCTCACCTCGATTCCTGAAACTGTTCTTCCCTATCTCATTTCCAACCCATAAACTCGTTGGGTCTCCCTTCTTTTCCAAGATGGCAAACTTGTTTTCAGAATCCCAACCCTAGATCAACCTGTGGGCTCCTTACCACTTCCCCTCTCACGTCTCCTTCTCCCTTATATCCCCAATCAAACATCATTTGGCCCTGCTGGGAAATGCCCTTTGGAATTTCCCATCCAGACAGCTTCACAGATCTTTGTTGAGGCAGTTCTGCATGTCTCCACCCAGCCTGTTGTCACATTCAATTTGGCATTATTGATATTTTGCAGAAAACGTGATCTCATGGCCATCACCACATCCATTGTTTCCTCATTCATTACCCTTGAACACCCTCCACAATACAATCCCACAAAACACAACTCCATTTCCCTTTACAACCTTGCCACAGAAATTGTAGACCTCCCGTCTGCTATCAAAGAGCTACATTACAACCCCGCTCTACTCAAGGTGCCCAGTGGGTGTGATCTGGACCCTGTTTCTCCTCCTGCCAATGTCATCAAAACCCCATTACTACCACATCAGTCTCAAGGACTTGCTTTCCTCCTTGATAGGGAATCTCCATGTGCTGCATCCGCCTTGGCTTTGTGGAAGAAGATCCAAATTGATTGTGGTGCACTATGGGAGAACAAGATCAGTGGTGAGAGCATAGCTCTTGCAAGGGGTGAGGAAATTCCGGAATCCCCACTTGGATCTATCCTGGCCGACAACATGGGTCTTCGTAAAACAATACAATCAATTTCACTTATTGCAACCACCTTGCTGCAAGCCCGGACCTATGGCCTTTCCCTGGATCCCCCCCTGAAAAACCTCCACATCAAGCCACACTGGTGATAACCCCCCCACGCCTCCTGAAGAATTGGAAAAGAGAGATTATGAAGCATACACAGTCAAAGGCAATCAATTTTCTCACCTACCGTGGAAAATGGCAGCATCAGACCGATCTGACTAACAAATGGTCAGCCAGGCAAACGGGGGTGGAGTTGGACTTAGCTGATTGAACTGCTGACAAAAAGGGGGTCATTGAAACGGAACAGCCGGAGTCCAGGTTTGCATTGGTCCAAGGGGTTGTTGAGAAGTGGGAAGATTCAAAAACCTCAGCATATCCAGCAGCTACTTCCAGGTCCAAGCCTGAGTAGTTGGAGTCTTTGGGGGCATCGGGATGACTGGAGGATGAGACTAAGTTTGTGGCAGTGGTTCTCCCGGCACAAAAGGCCGGCTTCTTCAATTTGGATGGCGGCTTCTTGGGGCGAGTCAAGTTGGCTGATTGGCCTTGAGATGCCTTCAAGTCATTGAGGATTCTGCCTGTGTTGTAGCAGTTATTCAGGTTGTGACTGTCTCTGTTACAGAAGTAAAAGTGTTTTGATTTCCAGTCTGACGTGGTTGAGGGCATCTTGGTTGTGTTGGTTTTGGCTGAAGCGGCTGAAATATTGACGGCCATTTGAGATTGTCCCCTTGTGTATTTGTTTTTAAGAGAGGTAACCACGGTTTCTGACTTGACACCGTCTTGATTCATGAGCGAAGATACACAGTGTAACCAGTCTGGAGGTATTGAGCTGAGGAGGGCTACCACGTGAACTTTGTCCCCCGTAAGAGGGTTGTCTGTGGAGATGAGAGAACTGAGGCGCTTGTGATAGCAAGCCATTGTGTTGATATGAGAGAGAATGTTGTCTCCGTCCATTTTGGTTAGGAGGAGTTTCCTCAACCAGTAGACTCTGCCACCAGTTGTCTGATCCTGATGGGCTTGGTTAAGAGCATGCCACATGCCATGTGCGTGTTTTTGGTGCTCTCTGATGTAGCGCAGATTGCTGGAATTGATGGCTTGAGTGATGACAGCACAAGATACCTTGTTTTCTGTGGTCCAAGAGGAAGTTGGGTTCTCTGGCTTTGGTTTTTTGATAACGTATTCCAATCCCGTGGCTTTGAAATACAAGGTGACTACAAAATCCCAATTGAGGTAGTTTGAATCAGGTCCTGGTGATTTCAGGACAGGCAGTTTGGCATTTGAAAGCTTGTGAGAGCCGGTGAGCAGAGATTCCAAGGAGGCGGCAAGCATGATTGAGTTGGAAATAGATGTTTTGACGGTTTGAGGAGAGGGAAGCTCTGTAGTCTACTTGGCTTTATCGCTAAGCATACGGATCCTTATATGTGAGTGTGTTACTGAGATAAGCTGTGGAGCTCTGGGCTCATAACCTGATGAGATAGACGTAGTCTGGGACGGCACAGGTTGGAGTGTGGAAGGATAGTTCATGACATCAGTAATGAATGGGACTGGGAATCACAACACTCTGAGAGAGATCCAAGGAGACAGAAGAAAATGAGAAAACAAAGAGAGAAAAGAAAGAAAGAGACACATACCTGGGACGGCACAGGGTGGAGTGTGGAAGGATGAGGAAAAGTGTCCTTCCACGCGCCTGAGACCGCCCCAGGTATAGTCACTGAACTGTGACATGGAGATGAAAGGTGGAAAGCATACACGAGGAAAAAAAAGGTGACAGCTGTGGAACCCAACAGTCCATCTGTTCCAAGCTCTGTGAAGGCCACCAGCTCACAGTGTCTGCAGACAGCACCAATGACCCCTTCCCATCATTTCTGGCAGCCTTTGGCTAGCTTGATTGCCTTGAAAATTGCTGAGGCCCGTCAGCAACTGACTAGCCAACCAGCCCCACTTGCCCATCATCCCTCAAACCCTCCTTTTATTGGCTTTTCAACAAAGACTGTCAACATTGCCAAAACCAATCCCATCCTGATTTCCAATGTCGCGCCCTTCCTGATTTGCACACCCAATGGACCAGCAAATCCTTTTCTTGCAGCTGTTGATGTGATCACCTGTCAACCTCCAATCTCTCCTTCATCCAAACTCCACCAACCAATCATCCCCCTGATTGAACTTTTAACTCTGACAAACCAAAAGCTATCACTTGCTGCCGTTGGAGTTCTCACAACCCACCTTGCGACTCACTCCTTTTCCCAATAATCCACCTATCCTGTATCTTCTGTGGCAGTTGTCACTGGGATTCACCATTGCTGCGCAGTTTGCTGTCATCCACCAGCTACTGCCATCTTTTGCCGCAACTTTTCATCTGCTATCACGCCAAAGCCCATCTACTGCCCCTGGTCTGGTTTCCTTTTCCATTTTTTTATTTCATGCTTCATCTTGTCACTATTTTAAATTTTTTTCATCTATAATTAAAAATTAACCATAACAAAAAGAAAAAATTTGCTCTCATTTTTAGTATCTCTTGTAAGTAGTCTAAAGGGCTCTTTTCCATAAAAAGAGGGGCTCTCCCCTGCCTTTATTCCCCATGAATCAGCATCACAATATCTATCTATCATCCACACATTTTTTTGGGAATCAATGAATCCCTGGGGACCATCCCGTTTATCTGTGCATCTCATCATCCTTATCCTGGGTATATCTTTTTATTGACCCTTGATTCCTTGAGCCTCCATAGTCAATTGTTTGATCCATCTTTGGTGACCTGATCCTTATCACCAACCAAGAGGCTTGCTGGTTGAAGAAGAATTCATTGGTTTGAATCCTTGAGTATGTTAAGCCACTCTGTTGATCCCTTTCTCCAACCACTTTGGTCCTGATCATTTGTTTGAATTTCTTTCCGGAACCAGTCAGGTTTGGCTGAGATTTTTCTTTAAATTCAAAACCTGGAGTGTTAAACCTCCCTTTATTCCCATGAATTTGAATTCCGCCACGCTATTTGTGAGTCCCTTGAGAAGTGTTGGGGCGTTATTGTTTGAATTTGTTACTGCTTTGATTCTGGAGCTCCATAGAACAAATTGCTTGAATTTTTATGGCCACCCACAGTTATCTGGTACCGTCAAGCGCTTGATTGCGGAGAGTTGGGCAGTTTCATTGAGAACCTGGAGGTTGGTTAGGATTGAGTTGATCTTTCCTGATCTTCTGATGAAAACCAGAGTTATTAGCTTGTGGGCTTTGTTGTTAATTTCTCTTTCAACCAAAGGGATTCATTTCAGTGAGAGGCCAAGGAAATTGTAACTGAAATGGCAATACAAAGGGTCATAGAATGTTCTTTACCTAAAAGCAAGATGAGACAGGAAAAGAATGCAACTATAAAGGACCCTTCAGACTGGAACCAACAAAACCTCCTCAAAAACAACCAATAGTACCTCTGCTGTTCATCACATTTACCATCAGTAAGATGAGAGGGGGATCAGCGGACAACAGAGATGGAAAGATTACCAGTTGATTATTGGGGAAACGTAGGTCAGGCAGACTGAGATTGAATGTTGATAACGCCAATGTGAGGGCCCAGTCTTTGACTGGTTAGCTAATCTCCACAGATGGCTGGTGAGGAACCGGTTCAAGATCTGAGAAAAGTGCACTAATAAGCTGAGGCATACTACAGTTTTGAAGAATGTGCACTGAGAAATGCGCGTGGATTTCCGGGGAAGCTTGAGATGTCCATTCAGGCTTGAAGATTGAACACTCCCCCATAATTCTTGTCCTCTTGACCAGAATTACCCATCAAATAAAAAGCTTTCAGCAAACTTACCAAGATGGCCTTACTGATGTGTTTTTTCAGGAAATTGGCCATCATTTCTTCTTTTTTGACATATGCCAGTGAGATATGTTTTGGTGTGATTTCCTGTTGTATAAAGTGATATTTTATTGACATGTATTTTGTTTGGAAATTCAAGTGGTTTTCAGTGTTCAGGGCCAGCTTGATTGCGCTTAGGTTGACTTTGTAAATCACAGTGGGTGACTTGAAGATGACATTCAAAGCTTTTTTCAGAATTTTCTTCAACCACATGACTTCTTTGACCAGGTCGGACAATGCTTGGTATTCTGCTGGGGCTGAAGAGATTGCAATGGTAGTTTTATTCTTGGATTTCCACAAGATCAGGCTACCTTTCCATTTGAATATGAAGCCTGAGATAAATTGTCTGGAATTTTCGCAACTTCCCCAGTTGGAATCTGAATAACAGATCAATTCATTTGGTTTATCCCTCTTAAAAATCTTCATTGAATGATGAGTAGTCCCTTTTGAGTATTGGATTACTTGAGTACAGGCCCTCCAATGTTTTATGCCAGTTTGATTCAGGAACTTTGACAGGCATCCAACTGCGAATGACAGTTCTGGTTTGGTGGTGCAGCACAAGTAATTCAGTGCGCCTACTAAAGCTCAATAGTTGATTTGAAGCAGCTGGAATTCAGTTACTTTATCATCTTAGGCGCGTGTCAGCTTCAGGTCAAAAATCATTGGGGTTTCTAGGGGAGTTAGGTGGTCAATTCCAGATCTTTTGAAAGTGAGTGTTGAGTATTGTCTTTGAGACAATTGCACTACATTGGGCAACTGGTTCACTTCCATACCAAGGAGCAGCTTGGCGGATCCTATGTCTTTGATTTTAAATTTTTCTTGTATTTCTTTGATGAAAACTTCCAGAGTTTTTCTGAATATAGCTATACCATCAACATGGATGTGAAGAATGTAAGGATTAAGGGCTGTAATACCAGGACCAGACTTTTATTTCATTGAGAAAGAACTAGTTAGAAACATGAAATAAAGCTGAGGTTTGCCAGGAGAAATGAAAATACCAACAGGAGGCTTCTGCAATCAATATAGCAGAAGGAAAACAGCACAATTTCTGGAGATGAGCAGAGATATTGAACAGGAATTGAGGAGGATTGAGAGAGGTAAGAGACCAAGGATGAGGATTGAGAGTTGTCCAGAGGAGCGCCTTGAACAAGCTATGGGAGTGGGATTAGTAAAGACACTAGCGAATGAGTTGATTAGTGATCTCACTCTTTTTGAGCTGGCTGCTGATCACGGTTTACTTGATGGGAGTCTCATCAATGGTTGAAATAGAGATCTTGATGAGGGTGTTGTTTGAGGAAGGTTTGCGCCAAGTTCCACCTCTTTGACTGAGGATTGGAGTGAAGGAATGGAGCCAGGAGTACTCTGAAACTAGATTCCGCGCGCTCTTAGCAGTAGACCGTGACATACAGCAGCAATCAGACCGGAATAAAAGAGAACAAAAAAACAAGGACACACATGAAACGGTGTGAGAAAGAGAGTCATAAGCTAACATCTTAGACATGTAAGGGAAGTAAACTGAGTTTAGCACAAATACTAAATGAAATAAGATTCAAAACTCCCCCTCGACTCAGAGTCTAGTGAAAAGGTGAAAAGAAGAAATTTACAAGTCTCAGGTTCAAGGTCTTGTTTGTTAGTTAAGGCGTTGGCCGTCATGGACTGAGATGGTATGAGCTTTAAATTGATGCATTCACTCTTGTAGTCCTCTTGCATGCTCTTCATCTTTATTTCAATGTGTTTTTCCTTGGAGTTGATGCCAAATTTCTTTACATTGTTGTCCAGACCCTTATTATCTATGAGGTTGATTGGACACTTGAAATTTTCTTGGTATATTTCTGCAATAATTTGATGAACCCATATTCCTTTTAGATGGCAGTTGGATGGGGCTATGCATTTGGATTTGGCGGCAGAGTGAGTGATGCAGCTTTGTTGACGACTGGTCAAGTACAAAGTACTACTTTTGAAGGAGATGGCCATGCCACTCTGCAAGATCCTGGTGTGAGGATTGTCCCCCCAGGTTGCATTACTATAACATATGAGGTGATTTGATATTGATTGAGGACCCAGAGTGAGACAGACGTCCTTAGTGGCAGACAAGTATCTCCACACATGGATAACTTCCATCTGGTGGGAGTAGCCTGGTTTTTCTGAGAACCGGGCTAGACTCGACAAAGCAAGGCTGGTTTCCAGCCTGGCTAGACCAGAAATGAAGTTGAGTTGTCCAATAGGAGATTGATAATTGACATTGAGGGATAGGAATTATATGGTCTTCCTCTTTGCCGGGGATAAATGGAGTCCAGTTGTTCTGGGCGTGGATACTGGCTTGCAGTAAATTAGATTCAATTCTTTCAGACCTTTTTTGATGTGGAGCGTTAGGCTGAGATGCAGTAAGTCATTCTCTCTGGTGACTTTCATACCCAATAAGGTGTTAGGAGGATGAGCAGAGGAGTTCTTAAACCGTTCCAGGAATTTGTCTTTAAACTGAGAGATGTTTCCGGCCACTTTAAGGTCATCTATGTGAAAGAAAAGAGCACAGGGGTTGTTGTTGTTGAGAAATAAACAAGGATCGCACAAAGATTTGGAGTATCCTTGACTTTCAATCCAGGGCGTTAATGTTTTATACCAGTTTTGCGGTGCTTGCTTCAGTCCGTACAAGGACTTTTTCAGCTTGAGAAATTTACCTTTTTTACCTGAGCCTTGAGGATTAAAGATGATAAGTTATGAATTTCTTTGTCTAATGAAAACCAAGGAACTTTTGTAGAGTAACAAGAAACATTAGAACAAGGAAATTATGATCACAAAGGTGTAAGAGTTCCCACCAAGATAACAGAAGATAAGAAAAGGTATTGAGATCAAGCAAGAGTGGTGAAGACTTTTCAAATGAGCCTAATATTGATACCTAAACTGATGACTGGATTAAGGTATAGATTCAGCACCTGAGAGTAGAACACGAGTGACAGTGATCGCACAAAATTAGCTTGAACTCCTTGTTGATGGTCAATCTTCCATGAAGCCTTCATACGTTCAAATCGTTAATCGGATGATTTGAGAATTGAAGAGCTCAAATTTTATAAATGAAAGAATTGACAATTTTCCTCTTCCTCTAGATTCTTGTGTTTAAGAATGTTATAAGCTAGTGCGGGTTGAGTGTAGATGATAATGAATATGAATATGCCTGTTGAGCATGCACCGCGCGACCGCACGCAACCTCAGGCCTCACACTCATTTGCAGTCATCCAAATCATGTAAACGTGTAAAATGAGAAAGTAAAATAGAAAAGAAAAATAATGAAGGAAATAAGAATCATAACATCCCCCCATAATTTGGTGCAAATCCTGGTTCATCAAAAACAATTTGCTATTACTAAATCCAGCATCTTTCAACAGGAGCCTTTTGACAATGCATCCGCAACCATCTCATTTGAGGAGATCAATTTCACAGCCACCAAGCCATCTTTGTAAAGCTCACGAAACCACTTTAGCTTCATATCAATATGTTTGGTCTTGGAGTTTGATCCAAAGTGCCTGATTTTGTCCAAAAGCCCCTTTTTGTCAATGAGGAAAGTCGTTGGTTCCGGTGCCTTCCTCCAGAGTTCCCCTACCACTGAATTAATCCAAAGGCCCTTTAGAGCGCTGTCAATAAGTGCATTCAATTCTGCTTCCGTAGTTGAGAGCGTTATATTTGACTGTTTCCGGCTTTCCACGCCACTAGACACAATAACCAGTTGACTATGTAGCCGGATTGAGAGAGTCAAGTTTCAGGGTTGTCGGCCCATGTAGCATCCGAGAAAATAGTTAAACCGCCATTGTCGGCAGTGGGATTGAGTGTTAGAGAAAAATTTACCGTCCCTGACAAGTATTTCCACACATGAAGTAGCTCCTTCCAGTGTGTGAGCCCCGGTTTCTGATTGAACCTCAAGAGTAAGGACGCCGCCGCCAATAGATTGGGTCTTGTTCTAAAGGATAGATGGTTGAGTAAACCAGTGAAGCGTCAATAATTGACGCCTAGTTTGCGCAATTCCGCAGCATCTTCCTCCATGGCCAATGTTAGTTGCAGTCCAGGTGTAAGTGGAGTAAGAACTGATCAACAGGAGCTCAAACCCAACTCATCTAATGTAGCGTTGATTAAGGATTGTTGATTAAGTTTCATGCCCTCTTCATTCAATGTCACCTCCATTCCTAGCACGGTATCCGGTTTGTGTGCGGAGGATCTGGGAAATTGTCAAAGAAACAAATCTTCAAACCAATCAACCTTGCCAACAACTACCAGATTGTCCACGTGAAAGAAGAGGGATGAGTACTTGAGTTCATGAATGTATAGACAAGGATCAGAAGCTGACTCCCTGTAACCAATTGATTCGAGCCAACCCGTTAGAGTCCTAAACCAGTTTGCTGGTGCCTGCCTCAGACCATACAACGACTTTGTGAGTTTCAAAAATTTAGATGTCCGTTTGCAACCTTCCGGTCATAGTATATAAATAGCTTCATCAAGAGGCGCAAATAGAAATGCGGCTTTAACATTGTACTGCCAAATCCAAAGCCTCTGATGTAGAACCATAATGAGAAGAAGAAGAAGGGTTGTGAACTTGCCAGTGGGGGCAAAGGTGTCTTTGAAATCAATCCCTGTTATTTTTAAGTTTCCCATGATGCATAGTCTCAATTTTTTCTTTTCCGGTGACAAGGTAGTTGCCGCTTTGAACCTATCGACCCACATGGTGCTGAGCCAGTGGTCAGGAGTTTGATTGAAATCATCCCACACCTCCTGATTCTCGATTTACTGAAGCTCTACTTCCCGGGAGTCCACCCATTCAGACGGATCCTTTGCTATGCGAGAAGAATGCTAGTATTGCTGTGGTTTAACCTTCTCCAAACGGACTCTAAGATTATACTGATTCTGGTTTGTTGATTGTTCTTCATCAGGAAAATCTGCAAACACCAAAGGGAATGAAGAGGCATGTGCCTCATTAATAGTGGGGAAGAAACTTGAAGGAGGCTCCGACAAGCTGGGAGCGACTGAGGAAGATGAGTTCGAATTGGCCCTGACTATAATTGGGGAAACAAGTTCAATGACATCAGTGCTTGATGACGTATCAGAACTGTTATAGAGATTATCCACTTTGCCATGATCCACAATCTCAAAGTCATCGATCCCATTGGAGTGAGTGATATTTTCATTGAAGTCCAATATTCTTATACTCTTGGTGTCCACGATGCAATTATCTTTGGTGAGTACCTTGTAAGAGTGCAGGTTTTTGTTGTAACCAACCAGTTGGCCAAAGGATCCCCTGGGTTCAAGCTTCCTAAAAGAACCCTTCTCACCTAGAATGTAGGTAAGTGGACTCCCAATGGGAAAGAAATAACTTAGAGGTAATTTTTGTTCTTTAAATAACTCGTAAGGGGATTTTTTGGACTTGTGAGATTGAAACTGATTAATTGTGAGAAAGCAAGCTTTGAGTATAATATTCCAATACTTGGTGGGTAGTTTCGAGTCGGAAAGAACCGTTCTCAGAGCCTCAAGGATAGTTTGGTTATACCTTTCATCCAAACCATTTTGTTCTGGAGTATACGGATTGGAGAAGGTTTGTTTGTTTTTTTTTTCGCGCAGAAATCCTTCATCAACTCATTGAAAAACTTGGTTCCCCTGTCAGAGTGCAAAATCATGGGACTATGGCCAAATCTTTTTGATTCCATGTTGATCAAAAATTGAAGAGTGGAGCTGACCTCAGTTTTGTTTTCAATTGGGATCGCCGCTACAAATCTTGTGCAGCTGTCTGCTATAGTCAATATGTATGAGTCGTGATTGATACTTCTGGGACTAATCAGACCTATCAGATCACAGTGGAGTTCTTGAAAAGGCCTCTCCGCACGTTGATGTTTACAGGAGAAAGATGATTGAGTGTTCTTGCTAACAGCACAGGCCTTGAATTCTTTTGGCTTAGATACTTTAATCCCCAGCTTCTGTCTGATGCGGTGATAACTGGCATGGCCAAGAGACTTATGAATGGTTTCCTCCTGACTAAGATGAGAAGAAAGCCTTGATGTTTTGTGACAAAACTGCAGAACAGGTATATTGCAATCATAGTGGCCAACAATTGACAAACTCCCTTTATTGAGAATAACTTTATCAACAAGTAATGAGACTTCAAAACCTTCCAACAGCAGAAATTGAAAAGACAGCAGATTAGGGGTGGAGTTGGGCGTGTACAGCACATCAGTTAGTCTAGCTGTCTGTCCATTGTTGTCTTTGAGCTCAATCGTTCCTTTTCCGGTATATTGAAGACTGTCAACGCCTGAACTGGTCGAGATTGAACCAGTTATTGATCGATCTAATTGATCAAAGAATGAAATATCAGACACCATGTGCATTGAGGATCCAGAGTCTATGACGAAGGTTTGAGCACGTGAATGAGAGATACTGGAGTAAAAAGTTCTAACACTGATGCTGCCTTGTTTGACATCAGTGGTATTGTTTTTCTTTTTCTTGGGAAAGCTTGGTCTAAGTTGAGGATAGAGCTTCCAACAACGCCCTTCCGGATGCGCTGCCTTAGGGTTATGCCAGTTGGTTTCACACGGCTTGACATCCTTATTAAAGAAGGACAGGGTGTTATTGGACTCTACCTTAAGGTTAGTGGAAGCACTTCCAAGAGAGAGATTGTTGTGAAACAATCTTAAATGATCTAGAACATCTTTGGGGGTAACCTTCTTGTCTGAATGGGTAATCTTCTGCACCACCGTGTCCATTGACGATGGAAGTTTCTCAAGTATGAGATACGCAATAATATTGATTGGCAAGTCAATACCTACTTTGTGAAGCCTAGAGATGGATGTTTTGGTCACAGTAATAAATCCAAGTACATTCTTGGAGTTGAAGGGTGTTCTAAGAAACTCCTTGAAGACCCTTGCTCAATTTGAAGCATGATTTGAAGCAAAGTAATTATTAATATTGGCCCAGATCATTTGTGCCTCTTTCTTGTTTTCAGGGGTGATGATGTTAGCTTGTACGGAGGTGTCTAGCTTGGAAGTTAGGATGGTTCTTATTTGAACATTTTCTACTTTACTGAGGCCGATTGGAGTACCATTTGAGTCTGTTTTTTTCTTTGTAAGTTTATCAAACAGATCTTCCTGCAAATCCATCATGTTGACAACTCAATTAAGCCAGATCAAAAAGTTGTCCATGGTGAGCAGAGGTATTGCTTCTATATCTGTTTTGAGTATGGTGGCCGTCATTGATTCAGACATATCCAGCTCCTTTGTTCAAAGATTTAGCTGTTGTAGAATGGAGAATTCGTAGTTTTCAAAACGCCCTTTTGACTGTTAATCATGATAAGTTATGAATTTCTTTGTCTAATAAAAACCAAGGAACTGTTGTAGAGTAACAAGAAACATTAGAACAAGGAAATTATGATCACAAAAGTTTAAGAGTTCCCACCAAGATAAAAGAAGATAAGAAAAGGATTGAGATCAAGCAAGAGTGGTGAAGACTTTTCAAATGAGCCTAATATTGATACCTAAACTGATGACTGGATTAAGGTATAGATTCAGCACCTGAGAGTAGAACACGAGTGACAGTGATCGCACAAAATTAGCTTGAACTCCTTGTTGATGGTCAATCTTCCATGAAGCCTTCATACGTTCAAATTGTTAATCAGATGATTTGAGAATTGAAGAGCTTGAATTTTATAAATGAAAGAATTGATGATTTTCCTCTTCCTCTAGATCCTTGTGTTTAAGAATGTTATAAGCTAGTGCGGGTTGATTGTCGATGATAATGAATATAAATATGCCTGTTGAGCATGAACCGCGCGACCACGCGCAACCTCAGGCCTCACACTCATTTTCAGTCATCCAAATCATGTAAACGTGTAAAATGAGAAAGTAAAATAGAAAAGAAAAATAATGAAGGAAATAAGAATCATAACAAAAGATGTAGACGTCCTTGTCCAAATCAGCATGTAGAAAGGCCCCTTTTACATCTTGCTGCAGCAGTTCCAGCTTTTTATCCATAGCAAAGGTGAGTAAATCTTTTAGAGAAGCTATTCTCCCAGTGGGTGCATAAGTTTCCAAGTAGTCCAAGCCATACTTTTGGTTTAATCCTTGTATGCAGAGAAATGTTTTATAGGTGGGAGGTTTGACATGTGCGTTTTCCTTCACTTTTTATACGGGAACTGTTTTGAGTGGGTTGGTCACTTTATCTTCATCCACCTCTTCCCAAACCCCTTGTTTGTTGATGGATTGAAATTCTTTTAACGTAGAGGTCTTCCAGATGGCAATGGTAAGTGCTTCTTCAATTGATGAAGGCAGCTTATCTGCATTATAGCCATACCAATTGGGTTTGTTCAGAGTTTCTCTGTTCTGTTGGAAAGGTTGCAGATTGGCCAATACAATTTCTTCATCCTCCTTGTCGTTGTTGGCGGAGTCGGATTCCTCTTCCTCTTTCACAGTATTGGCAAAGTCTAGGCTCAAAAGATCTTCTTCCAAATGCAACTCAATGGGGATAGATGTGTGATTGATGGGACGATTAGTTGGATTGAAGTTGTTGTCGCAGCTATCATCCCAGAGAGTTAATGTAGAACTGGATGACTTGGAGAACTTGACATGTTTGGTGTCAATGATTTTTCCTGAGCTGGAGAGAACCTTGTAAGATAAAAGGGCAGGATTGAAACCAATGAGTATACCTGTATCCCCTTTCTCATCCAGTTTGGATTTGATCTGGAGATCACTCAGTTGATACGTCAGTAGTGAGCCAATTGGCTTGAGAAAGTCAACCGGGAGTTCCTTTCCATGCATTAGAATCCATGGTGATTTTCCGCCTTTTTCTTTGGGGATTTGATTGATTAATGCACAACTTCCTCTGATGACCTTGTGCCAGTAAGATTTGGGAATGTTGGTTTCAGCAAAAATTGTTCTTGTTGATTCCATAGCGGTTTGATTGGCTCTTTCTACTTGGCTGTTGTGTTGGGAATGATAGGGTTTGGAAACAATTTGGTTGATGTGTTTTTCCTTGTAGAACAAAGAGATTTTGTCGTTAAAAAATTCTCCTCCTCCATCAGAGCACACTTAAGAGGGGTATCATTGGTTCTTCCTGTATTCATTTTCCATGATGAATATTAGATTACTTGCTGCCTTGTCCTTTGATCAAAGCGGAAAACCAGAGATGTAGCCAGAGAAAGAATCCACAAGGTTGAGCACAAACCAAAAACCTCCCTTTGCCCTGGGGTGGAGAGGACCCATTACATCAACATGAATGCAATGGAACGGTTTCTTTGCTGGTTGTTGGGCTTGCAAGAAGGTGGCTTTTGTTATCTTGCTCTTGCCGCAGTCAAGACATTCAAAGTTTAGCTTGTCCTTGGCAGAGATAGATTCATTTAGAAACTTTTCCATTTGCCCAAGGCTTGCATGACCCAAGGTTTTGTGTATCTTGGGTAGTTTATCGCTGGAGTATAGACCTAGGTTCTTGTCAGTGGCCATGTCTATTACGAACAGGTTGTTGAGGATTTTTCCCAAGATAACTGTCTTGCCTCAAAACTCCAGGAGGAACGTGCAAGGTGAGCTTGAAGTTTTGACTCTTAGACTTGCGCCGTTCTTAGCCAGTGCTCCAAGCAAGATAAAGTTGACCATAGCGTCAGGCACCCAGGAGGAATTGCTAAGAAGGACGGTTGATGCAAGAGAGGGTATAAGGGCATCGCCCATTCCCTTAATCTTAATTTCTGGGTTTTTCTTGCCGGTCTGGATAGCACCCTTTTTGTTGGAGATTGAAATGGATTGAAATAGAGATTTGTTGATGATCATGTGAATCGAGCATCCAGAATCAAGGATGAACCGATTTGAGCCGGGTTCGCTTTGATCGTTAGAGGACATTCTGCAGAAGAAGGAGTAAAAGTGTGCTTCTTCTTCCGTTTTCTTCTTTCCTTTCTTACCGCGGTTGTGAAGATGCAAGGGTTTCAACTCCGGAAATTTGACCCAGCAAGAGTTGGCGAGGTGTGTTGTGACAGCGGGGTTGTGTTTACCGTTCTCACACCTTGGTCCGTTCTATAGAGCTGTGTTGACTGGTTCACTTTGAGTTTCCTGGGCACTTATTTTGTTCTTATGTTGAGTCAGATGATCAAGGACAGTTTCTATTTTCAGATTGGTGTTAGAGTGCATGATTTGAGTTTTCATGCTCTGCATGGAGGCTGGAAATTTGAATAGGACTAGGTATGCTATGATATTGGTTGGCAGTTCAATGCCAACTTTGGTTAGCTTCTTCAGGTATTTCTTGATGGTTGCAACAAAGGTTTTGATGTTGGTTGTCATTGGGAGGTGAAGGAAGCCGTTAAATACCCTGGCCCTGTTTGCCAATTGAGATGAAGTGAAATGGGAACAAGTTGCAAGCCAGATGAGTTTGGTGTCATCCTTGTTGTGATCATTGATGATTTTGTGATAATTTTAGAATTGGATTTCTTGGGACTAAAAACCAGCAGGCTGAAGACATAAATTTGAGGATTAGACCAAATGGTTCACATGCGGACAGAAATAGCCAGGAAGATGAGAAAAATACCAACAGCTAGGACTATGATCAGGAACAGGAAAGTGAGGGCGGCAGAGGAGAAGATGAGACTAGAGGAGATAAGTAGACAGCTGAAATGGGCAGAGGTCAGAGTCGAGGGTTGTTGGGCGGATAAGTTGTACGGATAGATTTCTTACCAGACAAGAGCACATGGACCATAATCGAGCAGCAGAGATGATAGATCGAGGACTGAGGCGAGTGAGGCGAGATTTGGTTTGCATAGAAGAGAGGAAACAAAGAGTAAAAAGAAAGAGATGATAAAGAAAGAGAAGATAAAGAAATAAAAGAAAGAAGGAGGTTGATTCGAGTAGATGTCGTTGGAGGTAATTTGGAGAAGAGTTGATTGAGAAGAGACCAAAGATTCAGAAGAGAAGAGAATGGACTGAAGAAAAAGAAAGGAAAAGGAAAGATCTGGAACTAAGTCTCAAGTTCCTCAGAATAGAGTGTTCACACTCATCTTCAGGTTGCGCGGCATTTCTAGGGTACGCGGTATTCAGAAGGAGGAGGCTGTTTGAGGCAATTCTCAACACTCCCCGTTGCTGGTAAGTGGATCTTCCGCGGGGTTACCTGTCTCAATTAGTAAATATTATTTTTTGTAGTAGCTCGAGAGAACTGATGGAGGAAGCTTTTGAGAGGGGGTCCGCGACCATGGATTGACTAGGGGTAAGTTCCAGTTCGAACTCTTGATTTGTGAAGTCTTTGCAGAGACCTTTTGTCTTTATATCTATATGTCGTGATTTAGAGTGGGAGCCAAATCTTTTTATCTTGTTGTCCAAGCCCTTGTTGTCTATATACAACTTGGGTTTGAACTCAAAGCCGCAATAGATCTCATTAATGAGATGTCTGATCCATTTAACTTTGAGATAGCAGTCGAGAAGCGCATTGAGTTCAGATTCAGTGGAGGAATACGTGATATTACGCTGCCTGGTTGAGTTCCAGATGATCGGGCTTCCATAGTGGAAGAGAATGTATCCAGTTTGAGATTTTTGAAAAACCGGATCATCTCCCCAGGTGGCATTGCTGAAGCTGGAGAGAATTTCTTGCTTAGGATTGTACTTGATGGTGAGCTTGAGATTTTTGGTTGTCTTGAGATATTTCCATACTTTTCGGACCTCCCGCCAGTGACTCATACCGGGCTTAGCGTTAAACCTGGCCAGACTAGACACAGAAAAGGAAATGTCCGGGCGGGTATACTGAGATAGATGATTGAGCAGGCCGATTGCGGATAGTTAGTTGATATTCAGCTGGCAGAATTCAGCATGGTCGTCATTGGAGGCATGTTCGAGATAGAAGTTTTGGATCAGTGGAGATGATGTCTCTTTGCAGGACAAAAGGCCAAGCTCTTCCAGTCCCCGATTGATATGATTAGGTTGGCTCAGGAGGATTTGATCGTCTTTGATCTCCATGAGCATTCCAAGTATTGTGTTTGGTGGATGAGCGGACAAGTCCTGGAACGGCCTAAGGAAGCTTGATTCAAAGATATCAGAGTTGCCTACATGGATTAAGTCGTCCACGTGGAAGTATAGGATTTCTTTTGTTTCAGTGTTGCGGTAGAGGCAGGGATCACTGGTTGACTCTTCATATCCTTGAGACTTAATCCATAGCGTGAGGGTTTCATACCAATTCTTGGGAGAATTTTTCAGACTGTACAAGGACTTTTTCAATTTTAGATAAGGAGATTTTCTACTTGATCCTTCTGGTGTTCTTATAATGACCGTCTCTTCCAGAGGAGCATGAAGAAATGCCCCTTTTACATTGAATTGGGTGATTTTCATTTTTTTTTTCAAGGCGTATACCAAGGCCAATCGTAGAGAGGGGATTTTTCCAGTTGGTGACCAAGTTTCATTGTAATCCACTCCTAACACTTTATTGAAACCTTGGACGCACAGCCAAGCCTTGTATTTCACCGGTTTGCCATGGCAATTCTCCTTGACTTTGAAAACCCAGGTCGTATTTAGGATGTTGTCTGGATTTCCGTAATATTCTTCCCAGATGTCTTGCAGTTCTATGCCCTCTAATTTGGTTTCTGTCGCCTTCTTCCATTTGGGCCACTCGGGACACTTGCGTGCGGCCTTATAGGATGGAGGTTCATAATAGTGGTGGAAGCCATATCGTTGAGGCTTTTTGATTTCGCGTCTAGGTCTTTGATATGAAGGTGTTTTGGTAGGTTCTGCTGGAGTAGAATGGCAAGGTGAATTTGGAGCAGGTGAATCGGAGGAGTCCGCACCCTCGTTGTCCTCACGATCTGATTCTGATTTGGAAGCATCTTCTAGCGAATCGCAATTGGTATATTTTTTTTGAGCGGAGGAGAAGTCGGAGTCGTCAGATTCCGAGCTGGCTTGAGAAAAAAGATTGAGTCCAGGAGACTCGAGAAGTGGGAATTGAGAGATCGTGTTCTTGAGGAACTGGACATTTTTGGTTTCAACAACAGCACCGGATAAGCTTAGTACGAGGTAAGAATGGAAAACTGGATTAAACCCAACTAGAATTCCTTCTAATCCTTTTTTGTTAAATTTCCTTCCTTTTTGCAGATGATTTCCCAAATATATTACCAGTGATCCTACAGGTTTTAAGTAATTAGTAGGGAGACTCTTATTAAACATGAGTTCCCAGGGGGATTGGTCATTACCTTCCCTCGGGATTTGATTCAACATGAAGCAGCAGCTTTGGATTACTATGTGCCAGTAATTCTTTGGTAGTCTGGAAGAGGAGAAGGTTGCTTGCACGGATTTGAAAATAGTTCAATTGGCTCGTTCTGCTTGACCATTATGTTGAGAATGGTAAGGTTCCGACGTGAGTAACTTGATATGTTTGGATTTGGCAAAGTCCTTCAAGGTTTTGTTGGTGAATTCCTTTCCTTTATCAGAGAAGATCTCCGTTGGGTAGTAATTGAGCTGTTTATATTCCCTCTCCAGGATATTGATTATAACGTCCGGGGTTTCATCTTTAGATAGAAGGGGAAATGCTGCAAGATAGCCAGAGAAATTATCTACAAGGGTTAAAATGTAGCAATGACCCACCTTAGATTGAGGGGTAATTTGTCCAATCAGATCAAGGTGTATCCTTTCAAGTGGTTTTGACGACGGAGTCAATGTTGCTGAGAACTGAGATTTGGTGATTTTGCTTTTAACGCAGCTATCACACTGGAAGCTATTCAATTCTTCCTTAGAGAAACAATCTTTGAGAATGGGCTTGAGAGTCAAAATTGCAGCGTGGCCGTACATTTTGTGGAGATCTGAGAGAGATTGAGATTCTACCGTAGTAGTAGGGCTGGTGGATTGATTCGTGAGATTGACTGAGAGATTATTGCCCGCAACTCAAGGTTTCTTGATTACAAATAGATTGTTGCGAATTAATCCTTTTAGGACCACCTTGTTGCCTCAAGAGACCGTAAATTGATCTCGTTCTTGAAAAAGATTGCATCCCTTCTTGGCAAGAAGACCAGGACTGATTAAGTTGACCACTATGTCTGGGAAATACATGCACTTTTCCAAAGTTATGATTGACTCATGCCATTCCAGTCGGACCGTACCAGTGCCTTGAATTTTCAAGTTAGCTTCTATTTTCCCAGTCTTGATTTCCTCTGCGTCGTCCTGGAGGTTAATAGACGTAAAGAATTTAAGATCGTTGAATATATGGATATTTGCACCGGAGTCCAATAGAAGATTTGGAGTATTGTTGGAGTTGATCCAGAGGGTGAGCAGTGCATGATAGTTGATGGTTGGGTTCCTTTTATTTTTGTTTTTCCATTCATTCTGTTGTTCGTCCCACCATCCTGGTGCAATTTGGGGATGGAGATGAAAACACGAGGCCTCTGGATGTGGAGCATTTGGGTCGTGGTAGCCTTCTTTGCATCAGAGTCGAACCTTTTTATCATCTTTCTCCGTTCTGCCTTTGGTGGTTACTAGAGTGACATCTGGAGCTGACTTGCCTGTCTTCTGTTGGGCCTTTCGCTCATTATTACATTGAGTTAGGTTATTAAAAACAACTTCTACCGTTATCAGTTTCTCTATGTGCATAATTTGCTGCTTGAGATTCTCCAGGAGGGGGGGAAACTTGAATAGTGTGAGATAAGCGAGTATATCTTTGGGCAATTCTATACCCACATCCGCCATGCGCGTAAGTGACTTTCTGATATCTGTGATGAAGCTTTCTATTGCATGTTTGTTGAAGGGAGTATTTAGAAATAGATTGAAGACTTGGGCTCTATTTGCAGTTTCGGATGAGGCAAATCGACGGGTAATTGTGGCCCAGAGCAGCTTGGACAATGAGATGTTTGTCAAATTGACCACGTTGGCATGGGTGACACTGTCTAGTTTAGAAAGAATAATAGCTCGGATTTCTTGGTCTTGCTTTATTGTTAATTGGCCAGAGTTCCTAATTATGACGTCCTTAATTTCCTTGAGATTGAAGAGCATCAACATCTTGTCTCGCCATATGGAATAATTGTCTTCATTGAGTGGGGGAATGGCATCGACCAAGGCTTTGAGTGCAACTTGGTGAAAATAGTCGTTGGCTCCAACTGGTTTGTTCATTTTCAATTAGCTTGAGTCTTTTGGCTTTTAACCGTGATAATTTTAGAATTGGATTTCTTGGGACTAAAAACCAGCAGGCTGAAGACATAAATTTGAGGATTAGACCAACTGGTTCACATGCGGACAGAAATAGCCAGGAAGATGAGAAAAATACCAACAGCTAGGACTATGATCAGCAACAGGAAAGCAAGAGCGGCAGAGGAGAAGATGAGACTAGAGGAGATAAGTAGACAGCTGAAAAGGGCAGAGGTCAGAGTCAAGGGTTGTTGGGCGGATAAGTTGTACGGATAGATCTCTTACCAGACAAGAGCACATGGACCATAATTGAGCAGCAGAGATGATAGATCGAGGACTGAGGTGAGTGAGGCAAGATTTGGTTTGTATTGAAGAGAGGAAACAAAGAGTAAAAAGAAAGAGATGATAAAGAAAGAGAAGATAAAGAAATAAAAGAAAGAAGGAGGTTGATTCGAGTAGATTTCGTTGGAGGTAATTTGGAGAAGAGTTGATTGAGAAGAGACCAAAGATTCAGAAGAGAAGAGAATGGACTGAAGAAAAAGAAAGGAAAAGGAAAGATCTGGAACTAAGTCTCAAGTTCCTCAGAATAGAGTGTTCACACTCATCTTCAGGTTGCGCAGCATTTCTAGGGTACGCGGTAGTCAGAAGGAGGAGGCTGTTCGAGGCAATTCTCAACATTTTGTTGTACGTGTTTGTGTTGAGTTTGGCAATCAAATATGCAACCATCTCTTGGTTTGTTTCCTTGTCCAGTTCTGTTGAGCTATCTGCTGAGCTCATAAGGTGAAAAATTTCTTGTAGGTTGAATAGTTCCTCCATTTTCTTTCGCCACATGCTGTAATTATCCTTGTTTAGAAGCAGTGTTGATTCGATGAGGACTTTCATGGCTTGAGATCTGAAGTTCATGGAATCTCCCCCTGGTCCTGGAGTCAAAGAAGGACCGGCCTCTGGCATTGCCTTGCTTTCAACCGTGTAAGGATTAAGGGCTGTAAAACCAGGACCAGAATTTTATTTCATTGAGAAAGAACTAGTTAGAAACATGAAATGAAGCTGAGGTTTGCCAGGAGAAAGGAAAAGACCAACAGGAGTATTCTGCAATCAATATAGCAGAAGGAAAACAGCACAATTTCTGGAGATGAGCAGAGATATTGAACAGGAATTGAGGAGGATCAAGAGAGGTAAGGGACCAAGGATGAGGATTGAGAGTTGTCCGGAGGAGCGCCTTGAACAAGCTATGGGAGTGGGATTAGTAAAGACACTAGCAAATGAGTTGATTAGTGATCTCACTCTTGTCAAGCTGGCTGCTGATCACGGTATACTTGATGGGAGTCTCATTGAAGGTTGAAATAGAGATCTTGATGAGAGTGTTGATTGAGGAAGGTTTGTGCCAAGTTCCACCTCTTTGACTGAGGATTGGAGTGAAGGAATGGAGCCAGGAGTACTCTGAAACTAGATTCCGCATTCTCTCAGCAGTAGACCGTGACATACAGCAGCAATCAGACCGGAATAAAAGAGAACAAAAAAAAAATACACACATGAAAAAGTGTGAGAAAGAGAGTCATAAGCCAACATCTTAGACATGTAAGGGAAGGAAACTGAGTTTAGCACAAAGAATAAATGAAATCAGATTCAACAAAGAAAAGTTCCCTTTTTCCACAGAAAGCAAGGTTTGGCTTCACATTTTCAATATCCAATGGAAAACAGGAATTGGGTGAGGGTTTCATGCCAGGCAAGTGGCGCTTGTTTCAAGCCATACAGAGCCTTTTCAAGCTTGATAGTTTTGCCTGGGTATTCTGTTCCTTGAGGGGAACTGATGAAAACTTCTTCTTTCAGTTTAGCATTTAGGAAATCTGATTTGACGTCTATTTGGTGAAACTTCAAGTCATTCATTAGAGCAAACCAGATCAGTATCCTGAGTGAGGACAGTTTACCACTGGGAGCCAAGGTGCTGAAATATTCCATTCCTTCCTTTTGTTTGAATCCTTGCACACACAATCTTGCTTTCCGTTCAATTACGTTTCCAGTAGCGTCAATTTTAGTTCTAAACACCCAGATGCACTTCAACAGTTGGCCTTTGGTGTTTTTCTTTCCGCAAGACCAAACCTTGTATTTGATGATGTTGGCAAGTTGCTTTTTTATTGCAGCCTCCCATTCTTCTTTGTGTGGACCATTCACATCTTTGTTTTATGTAAGAGGATCTCTTTAAAATTCCCTAATTTTGCTCAACAATGCAATTGGAAGTCCTTTTCAATTGTAATTAAGAATGTTCCTGGTAGAGAAGTTGGATTTTATAGCTTTTGGGCTAGGGTTTGACACTGATGCTTCATTGACTGGTGGTTATTGAGTTTCATCCTCAGGAGCCTTTCTCAGGATTACGTCTCTCTGAATTCCCTCAGTAAATTAAAATGGATCAATTTCAGAGTTTTCCTTCAAACCCAGGCAGCAGTCCTTGACAAAGGTGATGTTTCAAGTGGAAATGATATTTTTGTTTCTCAGTTTGACTACCTTGTAGGTTTAAAAGTCATTAAGGAAATCAAGAAGGACCCATTTCTCACTGGTAGGATTGAAATTTTCTTCTCTTTGTTGATTTGGAATAAGGCAATATGCTTTGCATCCAAACGGTCTCAGAAATTCCAGATTGGCAGGTTCATTGAACCAACAAAAGTATGGAGTTTGGAATTTTTGAGCTATTGAAGGAAGTATGTTGGTTAGATGGCATGCTGTTCTAATGGCTTCCATCCAATATGAATGTGGAAGCTTGGATTGACTGAGCATTCATCTGGCTTTTACCACAAGAATTTGATTTAATCTTTCCGCAAGGTTGTTGTTTTCTGGAGTGTATGCTGGAGAGAACATGTGTGAGATTCCTTCCCGTGTTGTCCAGACTTGGAATTCAGAGTTCTTAAACTCACCCCCATTATCCAAGATGATTTTTTTAATCTTCAGACCTTTCTGAATTTCTGCCCAGAGCTGGTAGTTCTGGAGTTCTTTCAGAGTTTCTTATTTTGATTTCAAGAATTTGACTTCTTTAAATCTGGATTATTGATCAATGATATTAAGTACATACTGCAACCCACTTATTTATTTTGCTGGAAAGGGACCCATTAAATCAATGTGGATGGCTTCTAGCCTTTGCAAGACAGGTGAGAAGTGACTTTGAAAGGGTTTTCTCAAAATTTTTGCAGCTAAGCACATCTCACATTTGGAAGTTTCAGCAGAAGGAAGTTTCCTTTTTAGGAATCTCTTGCTGGGATTACCTAATCAATAATGCCAGTTGGGTTGAGCTTCAGTTGCGTTTGAGGAAGTTTTGGCTTTCATTTCTTGGACAGAGATTTTATTAAGAACGAACAGATTCTTTTTACTCAAGGCAGATATTTGTAAATGACTATCAATACTGATGAGAATGTTTACTTCCTGTTGTTTCATAGCCATGTCATTTTGAGAAAGATTCTCTCCAGAGATAATATTTTGGCTTAAATTTGGAACAAAGAGTACATCTTGGAGCAAGATATAATTGCTAGAGTTATTTAACAGATACAAAGAGCCAATTAGAGTGGCCTTGAGCTTGCTTTCCTTAATCCCGGTATCCACCGGTATTTTGACTTTCTGGCTGTTGAAAATAACTCTTGGATCACTGACCATGTGATGTGATTCTCCTGTGTCCAGAACTGGAAGTTTTCTTTCATGAGTGACAGAACTGAGAAAAGCTTTGACTGTGATTCCACATGGTTCAGAGTCTTCTGCAATTTCTGCTTGATTGGCTTGTGCTCTATCCCGTTTCTTTGGTTTGGCCAATTTAAGATGAAGTTGGTGACACAAATCTTTTGGATGTCAAGCATTGGGATTATGGCCACCACCTTTGCATTTCCTAGAAGAATCCATGTTAATTGTCTTCTTTCCAGGTTTAGTTGAGGTTTTTTCTTCTTTTTGGTGTCTTTGAAGAGAGCAGTGGCTTCCTCTTTCTTGGCCTTTTCCAATTTGGCAGTCTTTTTAGATTCTATTTGTGAGTCTTCCAAGAAGACCATCTCCTGGAGTTTTGCCAGAGTTGCGTCTGGATGAGCAACCAGATTTTCTTTCATGATTATGTTGTTGACCACATTCTAGAGATCTTTGGAGAGTTTAGCCAGAATTGAGTAGCACAGAACATTTTCCAGAACCCCAAGCTTGGCAATTGCCATCTTTCTCAGCATTTTGGTGCATTCAGAGATGTATTCCTTTAGGTTTCCGTCGAATTCATATTGCATGAATTTCAGCCAGAAGTGTCCTTTGTTATTCACAGATTGCAAGGCATATCTGGCCACAATCTTTGTCCAGATGAGATGAGGATTCTCCTTGTTTTTGGGAGTTATGATTGAGTCAAAAGCGTCATCCCCCATATAGTTCATGAGAGTATCTATAGCCTTGTTCCTCTTCTTGTTTGCTTTTGTAAGGACTGCTCTGGTCAAGCCTGAGCTATCTTGAGGGTGAGAAAAGCAAACCTTCATTATTCCTTTTGCTCATAGGTGAGCTTTCATTCTCATTGAACATTGAGGGAAGTTTTTTCATTGATTTTGGGAATATTGTGACCTGACAATTTGTGTTTGTTCTTTTCTTCCATCTTTCTTTTTATTTTCTTAGTCACTTATAGATGATTCTTTGTTTGACTGTAAATCTGTTAATTTTTCTTTCAACTAAAAGGATTAATTTCAGTGAGAGGCCAATGAAATTTTAACTGAAATGACAAACTAAAAGGATTCATTTCAGTGAGAGGCCAATGAAATTGTAACTGCAATGACAATACAAAGGGTGACAGAATCTTCTTTACCTAAAATCAAGATGAGACAGGAAAAGTATCCAACTATAAAGGACCCTTCAGACTGGAACCAACAAAACCTCCTCAAAAACAACCAATATTACCTCCGCTGTTCATCACATTGACCATCAGTAAGATGAGAGGGGGAGCAGCGGACAACAGAGAGGGAACAATTACCAGTTGGTTATTGGGGAACCATAGGTCAGGCAGACTGAGCTCCAATGTTGATAACACCAATGTGAGGGCCTTGTCTTTGACTGGGTAGCTAAGCTCCACAGATGGCTGATGAGGAGCCGGTTCAAGATCTGAGACTAGTGCACTAATAAGCTCAGGCATCCCCCAGTTGTGAATTATGTGCACTGAGGAATGCATTTGGAGTTCTGGGGGAGCTTGAGATGTCCATTCAGGCTTGAAGATTTAACATTTGCTACTTACAACCATCTTTTTCCATTTAACTCTGAACAAACTTTAAACTTATTTTTTCAAGTCTTTTCCAGCACCATCTTGCCTCAGATAGTGTTGTCTTCCATTGCTACAAAATATTTTCAAACTCATCCCTTCCATTGATTCCTCATTCATCAGGTTCTGGGCCTTGATTATGGTAGCATTTAAATATTTTTGTAACTCTTAGGAGGGCAGCGTAAACATCACCTTTCCCCTCACAGAACTTCCTCCGGCTCAGCACCGTTTGGAGTCTTACATTTGGTCCCCCGGGCCAGGATCAAACAAGCAACCTTGGGATTTACAGTCCCAATCACTTTGGAAACAACTTAAAAATCCCGTCTCCTTTTATTTTTTTTTGTTCCTCTTTTTCTCAGATCTGATCTGTGGAGGCAACTTATCTCAAAATTAAGTCCTCCCAATTTTGCACCGCTTGGGAAAGATTCTTTTTGTTTTTTTTTGGGACCCTACTCTTGCCACACTGGTGAGCCACTTTGGAAATCTGCTCTTTGGATCCTCTAGGAACTCTGTTATTCAAGATGACATCTTCTGGTACTCCCATCACCTCTTTTCAACCTAGGATGGTCAAGCTCAAGCCTCAGAACAAGAACCTAGGGTTGACAGGGTAAATGTTGAATGGTCATTGGACTCCTACAAAATGGCAGCTGAATTGGATGGGGAAAGTGAATACAATAAAATAAAAATAATATAATAAAAATAATAAAATAAAAATAATAAAATAAAAATAATAAAATAAAAATAATAACATAAAAATAATAAAATAAAAATAATAAAATAAAAATAATAAAATAAAAATAATAAAATAAAAATAATAAAATAAAAATAATAAAATAAAAATAATAAAATAAAAATAATAAAATAAAAATAATAAAATAAAAATAATAAAATAAAAATAATAAAATAAAAATAATAAAATAAAAATAATAAAATAAAAATAATAAAATAAAAATAATAAAATAAAAATAATAAAATAAAAATAATAAAATCAAAATAATAAAATAAAAATAATAAAATAAAAATAATAAAATAAAATAAAAAAATTAAAATATACTGAAACTAACATCAATATCTATCAATATAAAAAGACTGATTTTTCACGGGTTGGCAAATACCAATCTTGGCCTCCTTGGGAGTCCTCCCTTGAAATCAATTGAGGAGCCAGCATTGTTCTCTGAAATGTTGGTGTGCCCTGCTTGAAACCCCAAAGCAGTTTTTTGGCCCTCCGCTGCAGGTACATAAATGCACTCTGCATGGGTGGATGTTGGTTTGCCCTACCCTGCAGGTATATATGTACATACATGCGCTCTGAATGGGTGAATTTTGGTTTTGGTTCCCATAAAAATACTCAATATAAGCAATTGTATTTATGTAAAACACAACACTGTGGTATTTCAGAGAGAAGATACAACCACTGTGGTACATGAAAGAGAAGAGATCACCACTGTGGTACATGTGAAAGAAGAGACCACCACCATGGTACATGTAAGAGAGAGGTGGCATAAAAAATGTACTGGAGAACCTTGCCTTCTGATTAAATGTAACAAATGCTTGGTTGAAACTTTTCCATCATTTTTCAACTTTGTTCTTTAACATATAAACCCTCTGCTTTTCAACTTTTACATACTCAAAGCTCAACTCATAAAGCAAAACTTTCAACTTCTTATTCCTATTTTTACATTCAAACAAGACATGAGTCAATTCCTAAGTTCTTCTAACAAAAGGAGATCCTCACCCTCATCCTTTGTGATTCAAAATGCACTCAATCAGTTGATTTATGATCAACCTACAAATCACCATCTGCATAGAACAAACAATTCCTCCCACACCATCACAGGTCAACAAACTCTCATTACCCAGCTCCCCTCTCACATCTCAACATACCTCATCATTCTCATACACCACCAGGCCCTGGCCGTTACAATCAATCCCATAACACTTGAAAACTCCCACATCAGTCCTATGATGATCAGCCCACAAATCACCATAAACATAGAAGAAAATCCTCCTCCTCACACAGTCACAGTTCAACAAAATCTCATTACCTGAATCCCCTCCCACATCTCAACATACCTCATCAATCTCATACACACCCAGGCCCTGGTCATAGCAATCAATCCTATAACCTTTAAAACCTCCCACATCTTTCCCTTCATCAAAACTGGTTCACTGATTCTCAAATTTCCAACATTCCCATCTCTATTGAATCTCATCAAGAATAATTTCACACCAATCATGGTACAAATATTACCCATGACAATGGAAATTTGTAATATTCCTATTTCTTTTGAAACACAATCCCATCTAGTGCACTCAAATCATGGCTATTGTTCCAATATTCTTATCTCTGTTCAGACTCATCCCCAATTTTTTCAATCAAATGATGGCTATGATCCCAATATTCCTATTTCTTGTGAAACTAATCCCCAAAATCTGCACAAAAACAATACTTCTGTTGAAAATAATCCCTAAAATTGGCAGAAAAACACTACTTTTGTTGAAAATCATCCCCAAAATCTGAAAAAAAAACACTATTTCTGTTGAAATTCATCACCAATACTTCCACAACAATCATATCAATCTTCCTTTTGAATCATTGGAAATCAATCAACATACAACTGATGAACATATCTAAAAAATGAACCATGAGAATGATTATGATTTCCCACAATCTGCTGATCTGGAGCTTGAAATAACTTTGGCAGACCAACCGCAAGAGACACTTTTTCAAGGATATATGATGGATTTGACGACCTTGGGAAACAATCCTACCATTTTTGAAACTGAAGATGAGGATACCATTCCACAAAAAAACATTTTACATCCTGTTTCCTGGGGGTGGCATGACCCCCAATACTTACAACCTTTCATTTTAAGTTCAACAATTCTCTGCAGACATTGCCAAACAATCCTTTTCCAAAATGAGACAAGCTCCCTATTCTTTAGCAATGGACAGGTTGTGTTAACACAGCAAAGACCACCACATGAAGTGCTTCATATTTTCAAGATTACTACTAGGGATAATCATTCCCATGAGCATCAACTGCTCTCCAATTTCAGGCTGATAAACTCCAATTTTGCCTTCACATTGATTGGTCTTAACCAAAATACTTGCAATGCCCCCAATAACCAGACAACTTGCATATACACTTTTATGTTGGATGGACCTATTCAACATGAAATTGGTAGTCATAATAACATTGGTGGAAATCACCCATCATTCTGCCAATTTTATATATATGAAAGGGAAAATGAATTGCGAAATTGGCACAGATTATGGCCTACCAGTTGCAATTCTTTATCTCCTCTGATGAAGTCATTGAAGTGATCAAGTTTTTTGAAGGATTCAAAACCCATAACTTGATGCTCCTAAGGGAAGGAATGTTAGCATATTGGGGGAAAATAGATGTATCCCAATTTACTTTCCAGGACCTGGAAAATCTTGTAGCCCTGTGGATCTCCAAAGGTGGTGTCTCTTAGGCCTCTGACTATCAGTCTTTGAGAAATTCATGGGACCCAATCCAAAATTATCTTATCCAAAACAACCACATCAATTCAGGGGACAAAGTTTGAGTGCGGTTTTTTCAGTCTTTTTTGGTAGCAGTGCAGGAAAGAATTAGGGATGTATTGGTCAAGTCTGGATCAATGATCACCACTGGTGATAGTTGATTCAAGCTCCCTGCTTTCCTTGTCCTTAGGTGTACTTTGGATGAAGTTATGAAAGGTAAAACTGCTTTAACATTTGAGAAGCCTAGAACCACTGAAACAGTCCATGCTCCTTCTTTCAAAGAGTCAAACAACATGATGATTAAGATGGAGGCAGATTGCAGGCCTAAATTAAAGTGGATCCTCAGTTCACCCAAGAACCTACTGCCATGGAAAAAATAACCAAGACACTTTGAGCTTTTGAGAGCAAAATTCATCAAAATATTTCCTCCCTTACTACTACTTAACCCTCTACTTCTGTCCCTAAATCTACTCTGGTCTGCTCCTACTGTCATAGGAAAGGTCATGGAACTGGAAAATGCCTTGAACTCCAGAAGGAAAAGGAGGAAAAGTTGGTGGATCCAAAAGGAAACAATTTCTTTCTTCCCAATGGTTCTCCAATCCCTTTTGATTCATCTTTTACTATTTGTCATGTGGTGGCCTCTTATCAGCCACCACCCCCTGTGAAGGCATCCTTGGCTCCTTTTTATTTTTGATCCTTCTGTGGTACTCTTCAACCTTGGTAACCTCCAGCTATCTCCTCCTCCTCCCTTGCTGGGGCCTTTCAATCTGATCCAGCCAGGAAAAGACATGAGGAACATAAACCTCATGAATCTCCTTATTTTCCAACTTCAATCCTTCCAAAACTGGTTAAACGTCAATCCTCACCTGAGCCTCCTTCCTCTGATGTAGAAGACATGGGTGTGGAAAAGGATCCACTCATGGAAAGTTTTCCAGATCACTCTGATCCTCCTCCTTCATCTAAATCACCTCAAGCTTCCAATCCCATCTTAGTTCCTGCATCACCTGAACTTCCTCCCTCCACCCAGCCCAAATTTTGTTTTGAGAGGGGAATCTCAAAGTATCACCCCAATGCTGTGAAAGGGGTATTGAAGAAAATTTCTGATCTGAAAATTCCTGATCTATCTGTGGCTGAACTCCTATCAATCTCCCCATCTATTGCTGAAGGAATAAAGAAATGGGTCTCTTGTTGACATTTGGAGATTGGTCCTGAAGAATTAAAGGTCTCCTCTGGCACTTTCATGGAGGACTCTGTTGGAAAAATTCCTTCCTCATATTCCAACCTTTACTCCTTTCCTCTTGGTTTTCTTCCTTGTTATCTTGGTGATTCAGCTAATAATTTTTCTCCTCTTGTAGAGTCTGGATATCAGCTCAACTTAATTTTGGATTCTATGGCCTGCAAGCTCAAACTCAGTCCTAGGGTCAGCTTCAATTCTGTGTTTTATGGGATAGGGAATCAATGTTGTGAATTGGTTGGTATTGCTGAAGATTCCCAAGTCAGAATTGGTCAAAATATTTCTGGAACTTTTCATTTTTGGATCACTTGTTTAGAAGGTCCTATGATCTTGGTTCAACCTTTCTTGATGGATTTTGGTGCTACCCTGATATTTTCTGATCAAGTTGGGGAGAAAATTCTCCTCCCTGATGCTGATGGTAGAAAGATTGAATTTCCTCTATGTTCCTTGGATTCTGGTTGGTGGGAAAGGGATTTACCTGGTCATCCTCCTAAATTGTCTTCAAAGTGAAAGCAGAAGGATAATTCTAATTTCTTTTATTTTTTATGGGAAAAGTTGATCCTACTAATAGTTTTAGTTCTTCTCAGCCTCAGACTACAACCAAAGGATTGACTCTCATACCTCAGCCTTATTTTCCTTTTTTCTCATGATTCCCTCCTAATCTAGAAAGCATCAAAAATCAAAAACATGTTAAAATAGGACTTCCAAAAATATCTCTTCTCTCTCTGGATCTGTTGTGTCTTCTCTTCCTTTTAATCTTAGGACCAATCAACCTTCTCTCAGTTCTGGTTCACATTTCCACAATGATTATAAAATAGATCCTGATCTTGATTCTATTCTTGTTGATTTTGGTATGGAGGAACATGGGCTCCAGTGGAGGTAATTGAGGGTAGAAGTAAGTCCTCCCAATTATGCACTTCCAGGGCAATCTTCCACCATTGTTCTCAAAACCCTACCTTGTGCCACACATGTGAGCAACCTATTATCTCCTGGTTCTCCCTTAATAGAAAAGGCACCCTTTGAGGATATTGCCAAACATAGGACGTGGAAAATGTTGGAACTTTTTCTCATTTTTTGTAATCAAGTCTCACTGGTCAACTCTTCGGGGAACAAAAACTTCTCCATTTTGCTACCAAGTATAAACCAGTGGCTAAAAAGTTTCAACCAGTCAACCAGCCCATGGCTCTCAACCTCAATCCTCCTCTTATGTGTCCTCCCTTATCCTGTGATCCTTACAGTGGTCTATCTCAATCTCTTACTGGTACCTTTGTGCCCAATGGTCATTTCACTGAAGAAGTTCTGAAGATGGTCAACTTTGGTCCAGATGGATGGCTTCTTCCTAATGAGTTAAATTTGATCAAAAATGTCTTATCTCAAAGGGAAAAATCTATTGCTTTCTGTGAAGAAGAGAGGGGTCTCTTGAAAGAATCCTATGGTCTCCCCTATATAATCCCTGTAGCTGAACATGATCCTTGGAAAAAGAAAAGATCCTGATCCCTGATGCTAAATTCAACAAATTTATCAAGTTGTTGGCAAACAAGTTTGTACTGGTCTTTACAAACAGTCAACCTCTAGCTATTCCAGCCCTGTCTTCTGTGTACTCAAGGTTAATGTTAAACTTAGAATAGTTCATGATCTTCAACCTCTTAATAAATTACTATTAAATTATCTAGTATCCCTCCTGCTATTGAATAATTTGTTTAATCTTTCTCTGGGAAATCTTTCTATGGTCTTGGAGACATTATGGGTGGTTATGACAAAAAGTCCTTACATCCTATTTCTTGCCCTCTCAGTACTTTTGATACTCCTCTTGGTTGATTCCAACTTACTTGATTGCCCCAAGGAGCCACCAACTTGGTTGCAGTCTATCAGGTTTAGATGATTTGGATCCTCCAGGATGAAATCCCTGATCATTCTGGTATCTTTATTGATGATGGTGGAATTAAAAGTTCTAGTTTCTGACTATGAGGATGAGCTGTTGCCTTGGCACTCAGGAATTTGTTGCTTTATCTTGGAATATGCTACTACTTTGGAAATGATTCTGTTTTGAATTGAGGAGTCTTGTCTTAATGTCTCTGGATCCAGATTGGCTGCTTGTGTCCCTGCTCTGGAAATTGTTGGTCATTTGGTCTGCAAGGAAGAAAGAATGATGGCACCAGCCAAAGGAAACAAGATCATCTCTTGGCCCACTCCAATCAATCCGACTGAAAGTAAGAGGTTTTCTAGGTGTTGTTACTTCTTTTATGATCTTTATCCCATCTTTATCAAAAAAATTTTCACCCTTGCATTGCCTAACCAGAAAATATACTGAATGGATTTGGAGCAAAGAGTGTAAACATTTGTTTGAGTTGCTCAAAATGATTTTAGGAAAATACATTGTTTTGAAAAAGATCTCTTATAGAAATGGAGCTAGCAAGATCAATCTGGCTGTCAATTCTATTTATCAATCTGTTGGGGCATTCCTTACTCAAGAAGATGAAAATGGTTGCAACTTTCCTGCTCTTTATGAATCTTTGTTATTTTCAGATGTAGAATCCAGATACTTTCAGCCTAGACTGGAACTCTGTGGTGTGTCCCAAATGATGAAGAAACTCCATACATTCCTCTGGGGTCAAAATTTCAAATTAAAAGTTCACGCTTGATCCATCATTGAAATGATCAATGCTCCTATGACTTTTTGGGTGGCCTTTATCCAGCTTTTTTCTTTTGATATTGTTCACAGGCCTGGAAAGTCTTTCACCATGCCTGATGGCTTATTGCAACCTCTCTTTGAGATGAAGAATTCAATGTAGGGGCGGATTTGGATGAGGAAGAACCTTTAATCCAT
Organism: Puccinia polysora; assembly: GCA_025617555.3. Taxonomy (NCBI): domain Eukaryota; kingdom Fungi; phylum Basidiomycota; class Pucciniomycetes; order Pucciniales; family Pucciniaceae; genus Puccinia; species Puccinia polysora. The sequence goes on from CM062620.1 coordinate 7,103,672, forward strand.
TCTGTCTTCTCCTTCTTCTCTCACAATTATTCTGGCTTTCAACAGGGGTTCTGGCTTAAACTAGAGAATTACCTTTTGAATCTCCACAAACCTTCTGATCTCTCTGCTAAAGAATTTCAATCTCTCAAAATAAATTCCTCTTATTTCTTTTTACAAGGCTCTAGGCTTGTGAAAATATGGAATCCTTGTGCTCTTATTGTTATCACTATCCCTTCCAAACAAGATTATATCCTTGAAAGTCTCTATTAATTTCTTGGTCATTGTGAAGAAACCAAAATTTAATGAAAATTATCCAAACAATCCTGTTTTCCATCTCTGAACAAATCTGTCTCTCAATGGTGCAGGAGTTGTGAAGTTTTTCAGAAGCTTTATCTTAGGTGCCCAGCTGAAATTTGTTATCCTACTGGGGAGTCCACTTTTTTTGGGCAAAATGCTATGGATGTGGTTCATATTTAGGCAGGTGGTTCTAAGTACCTCATTGTTACCAGAGATTATTTTTCTGAATGTTTTGAAGCAGAATTCCTTAATAATCTTAGCTCTGAATCAGTGGCAGCCTTCCTTTTGATACTTGGACAATTTTTTATGGCTTGGCTCAATCTTACTCTACTGATGGAGGGTCTGAATTTGGTGGGAAACTTGCTGAAATGATCTGATCTATCCCTGCAAAACATAAATTCACTACTCCTCATTATCCGGAAGGCCAAGGAATTCTGGAACAAGGCCATGCTCCTTTCAAGGCTGCACTTTTTAAACCTTCTGGTTAGAGTGGAAATAATTGTTGCAAATTCCTTCCTCTTGTTCTCTTCTCTGATTGTATCTCAACCAAACAGACTACTGGCTATTCACCCTATGAAATCATCTTTGGCAAAAAAGCAGTTCTTCCTTTGGATCTGGAAACAGAATCTTTCTTGGGTATCTCTTGGGAAGAGGTGTCCTCAACTACTGATCCCTTAGTTACTAGATCCGGCAACTAGAGCAAAGTTAAGATGTTTGTGTTAAAATGCGGATGCACTCAGGTAATGTGCATAGGAGTGTGTAATCCAAATGGGATGCAAGAATGGGCCTCCACGGCCCATTGGACATCACGTGGGCCACGTGGGCCTATGTAAGTGTTATTGGTTTTGGGCATTTGGGCGCCAAAACATGTTTTTATGGTCTTTTGGGACACGGGCCCGTGAGGGCCCGCCAGGGTGGATGGGTGACCCAAGCTTGATGGGCTTATTTGGGCATAAAAGGTCGCAAGCTTTATTATGGACATACTTGGCCAGACGGGCTGGCCCGCCAAAGTATGTAATTCTCATGGTTCGGGCTTGGGGGGGCCCATTGGGGCCGCTGCCCCTGTCGCTGCCCGCTAGGGGCCAGGCTTGTGTTGCGGCCCACTTGGGGCCGCTGCCCCCGTTGCGGCCGGTTTTGGGGCCGCCTGTGTTCCTTGGTACGGCCCACGTGGGGCCCGACGGCCCGCGCTGGGCTTTTGCGTGGCCGAGGGATCCTGCGCGGTGGGATGCTGCGCGGGCCCAGCTGGTTGCGCCTGGTGAGCCGCAGAGCCGGGGCTTGCGGCCCCGGCTTGCTCCCCCTCCCCTCTCTCACCGTTGCGAGGGGGATGGGGGTGAGCTTCCTGGGTTGAACCAGCCAGCGACCGACCGCAACAGCGCGGTTGGTCAGGGCAGGGGGGACCTGACCACCCCCTTGCCCAAGGAGGTGGCGGCGCCGGCCGCAAGAGTAGCAACCGGCAGGTGGGGGGGATTTCATCACCCCTCCACCATCAATTGTTTGAGGCAACCAAGCAGGGCAGGGGCGCTCTCCCCCCCCCCCCCCCCCCTTTACCAAGGGGGAGGAGAAATGGGCCTGGGGGGACCTGATCACCTCCCAGGCCAACTTACTTGATGACGCCCTGGGGGTATTGACCCCTAGGGCCCCTGGTGAGGGGATTAGACCGCCCCCACCAGGGATTTGAGAGAAAGAGGGGGGGGACAGCATGTCTGCTGGTCACACCCCCCCCCCCATGTGAGTCTGAGACCGGACCCAGGTGTGCCCTGGGTCCCACCTGGCCCATTTGAGGGGCCAGGGGCTGGCTGCATGAGGCAACCAGCCCATAAACAAGGCAATGAGTTCATCATGGCTGGTTGTAACGGACAACCAGCCAAGGGGATTGAACAGTTAAGGGGCTGGTTCAGCCCCATTGAGGTGGAAACACCAGAAATAACCGGAATAGTCTGGTTGTAAGGGTACAGGGACTGATGCCATGTGGGCTGATGTAGTCCAAACCAAGTAACAAGGCCAGTAGAGCCTGTAGAGCTTTTTTGGGGCGGAAAATTTGCCTTTTGGCTTGTTGTATCATGGGCTCACAAGAGGCCAATCTTTTGTACTTAAGGAGCTCTTCTCCCTGCTGTTTTCCATCCATTCATTCATGATTCCAATCAAATTCATCCAACATATTGCCCCATTGTGAGAGCCCCATTAGCCAATATTGACACCCAGTGTCCAGCATTTCTTTTGCTTTAAATACTGCTCATTTGCCTAATCTAATTGCTGGCCATAATTCTAACAGTTTGTAATGAAGCTTATTGGAAGATGATGGAATCATGGGAAAAATTGTTTCAGTATTGGGAAGATAAGCAATTAAATCAAATAAGGGATCCCTTAAATCCTGGTGACCTAGTTTTAGCTTATAATCAATCTTTGGAAACCCATTGGGGAAATCTTTTTTCAAACTGCTGGAATGCTCCTTATTGGGTGGTTATTCAAGTTAGAGGTGGATCTTATTTTTTGGAGGAGCTGGATGGTACTCAGTTGGCCAGAAGTTTCTCTTCTGATCAAGTCAAGAGGTTTCATTGTTGTGGAGGCAACATATCTCAGAAGTGATTCCTCCCAATTGTGCACCACCAGGGTCATTTGCTGCATTTTTGATGTGAAACTCTACTGTATGCCAAATACGTGAGCACCTGGGACACCTTCTTTGTTTTATCTCAACCGTTTCTAGGTCTCTTTTGGATGGATCAAGATTATTTTCAACTCTTCAACCACTCTCAAGATCAATGAATGGCCATTATTCTGTCTCAATTTCCTTGTATTTATTCTTTTCTTAATACATTCAACTTTGAGATGCAGACTAGGGACATTCTGTAAGTTGAGGAAAGATGTGGTGATCAATTTGGGAAACCATGTAAAAGGGTAAATTTTTTTAAAATCTTTTTGATATACATTCTTTCATCCAACTTCCATGAAAAAAAAAAAGAAAAAAAAGAAAAAAAAGAAAAAAACCTTTTTGTGTCTCTATGGAAACCCCTCCATTTTCTGTTCTCTCATCTCCTCATTGTCCTAGTGGTCTAGTTAGTCCTCTCTGGAGGCTTTCAAATACCCAGATACACTGTTCAACTCCTCCTCCTTGCACAAGCCCGGCTCAGCCCAATCTTTGGTCAAACGCATCCAAGAGGTGTGGTGACCAAATCTGGACACCTCAGGACCACTGCGCAAAATTCAACATTTTTATGATTTTTTTATGGCTATCATTCATCAACATTAGAAAAGAAAAAAAAACAGAATTCCTTTTTCCAAATCAGGTCCCTTCAGCATTCAGATCCTCCAGCTTCCCCATCTCCCAGCGGTTTAGGCATGGGTCCCTGGGGTGTCCAGCTCCCCAGGTCTTGCGCTCAATCCTTTTCCTCATTGCTTTGGCCCTTTGGTTTGCCAAATGCAAGGGTGAAGACCCGCTTGGCTTGATCTTGCCCATCTCTCACACTTGCTTGGCTTGGCTCAACCCTTGCTGGCACCGTCATTTTCATCAACATTGACAACAATGGCAGTCCTCCTCTCACCTCTCCTCACCGGTCATCCAACCACCACTCATCCATCTCTCCCCTTGCCTTATCCAACCCTCCAACTTCCTTCACCTTGGATGACAGCAAGCAACCAATTATGACCCACCGCCCTGTGGCAGCTCTATTCCTCCTGCATTGAATCCATTGCTCACCAAGCTGAAATCCAACAAGGCTGGCTTCTCAACCTTGGCCTGCTGATCTACCTCCTGCTCACCAATGCTGGCCAAGCATGACTACCCAATCACCAATGGTCATCATCCAATCAATCCACCCATCTTTTCTGTCAGTCTTCAGCACCAACAGCACCACCACCTGTCATCCCTCCATCAATCTCCTCATCCAAAAGACTGCAAGCTGTCGCTTGCTTCTGTTGGAGTTGTTGCAAGTGCCTGATCAATCTAGGCCCCTGCTTGCTCATTACTTTCCTTCTCATTGCCTGCTTGCTCATCATCACCGCTTGCACCCAAGCGCGAGTTCCTTCCCTTGTCCGTCCAAGTTCTCTGCTCTTGTGTGATATCTGCAGGCCCGTCAGCCTGTCTGCGTGGTTCCTTACCTGTCAGCTTGCTATTTGACAACAGCAACCTTTCAAAGCAGATTAAAGAAATAAAATGAATAATAAGATTAGAAGGAGTTAGAAATCCATGTATATTAATGCAGAAATGGATTTCCCACCCAAAAATAGGTAGGGTCACTCACTTACCCCACCCTTGAATTCCAACTCCTTATATTTTTTAATAAATTTAAAAGAAAAAACCAATAAACCACAGCACCACTATGGCACCTTTTGGCCATTCTAATATTTCACAATGATGCCATGTATAGGTTTCACAACTAAAATTCAGTCAGAATCGAGGATTTGTGTATATTTTAGGAGTAAAAGACGGATTGGTGTTGTGTCACAATTCCCGCATGCAGCCCTGCATTCATATAGCAAGGGTACACACACCTGAAACTCAGTATGTAGGCACACGTCAAGAAACACGCATTCAAAATGAATTCTGGCTGAAGATGATGGATTCCCGCACGCAGCTGTCAAGCCTGCACGCGTCAACATCAACTGTACTAATTCTAACAGCCAGGTACCGCAGGAACATGCTACAAACATGCTACAACTTGCATGCATACATCATGCATATGTAACAAGTTGACTGACGGCTGGGAAGATGTTTGAAAACTAAGAAGATTGAATAAAAAATATGAAAATCAAAACATTAAGGAAATAAATTGTGAGAAACAATAATGAAGGTTGTCACGTACATGGGATTGCCAAATCTTTACGAACCACAAAAAACATCAAGAAGTCTACCAAAAAATTATTAAAAAATACCAAAATGTGCAGAAGATGGCCTAAAATCTACAGATACCCATCTCTACCCATGCCACTCTCAAGAAAGTCATATAACATAAGTAAATGTGTCTTAACCATGAAAATAACAAATTAAAATTTGAATACCTTTTGAAAATTATTTCACATGGAAATATGACACATGAAAGGCTAGCCAGCTAGCAGCACCAATACTACGTGCTAAAAAAGCCCTAGCTAGCCTTCCAGCCTCAGCACACAAGCTCAAACCTCTCTATGTACCCTTAGAAGGTCTTATTACCCTAGAAAGGTATATAAACAGCCCCTTTTAGATCGTTTGAACCTCAGTAATGTTTAAAGTAATCAATCCAGACACCTTGCCAGCCTTGATAAAGTGTTTATTCAAGATAAAAAAATGATTTATGGCCTCAGTCTGATATTATAATTATTAATTCTAAACCTATTGTTAATTCCATTGAAGAATATCAGCAATATCCCCAACAAATGTCCCGAGACCCTTTCAACCATGAATTTCTGCAAGTTTCTTGGAGTTTCTGCTTAAATTAGTAAGTTATCTCCTCCTTTCCTCCACGCATAAGTGCTGTGAGTCAGCCAGTCCACCCAATCCCCTTGAGTAACCCCTTTTGAGTAATCACTTAGGACCTCACTGTCCCAAGGTCTTTACATGGTTCAAAAGAACCCCTTGAAGAGAGGTTGTTATCCAATGAAAATCCCCTGTTTTCATGAACTTTGGCCCCTCTTGAAAAATATATTCAAGTCAATTTAGTCCAACCAAACCACTCAAACTTTGCACTTGCCTCTGAATCAACTATTTGAGCATTTTACGTAATTTTCTTGTAATTATTATTATTTCAAAACCAATATCTCTTTCTGTAGGTAAAGGACTTCTAATTTCCTGGTATCAGTAAGTTGACATCACCTGCAACTCTCCTGCCCATGCCCATCACTGGCACAGGCTGGTGTCTTTCCATTCCCGGGCATCCATGGGTTGTCATTATTTCAATTTTTCTAGTTTGTTGTTTGTTTCTTTTTTTTATCATCAGTCCTTTTGTTTTTCTCATGATAATCAACACAAAAAAAAATCCAATTTTTTTTCAGCTCTATATGTGTTATCACTTGTACAGAGTCAACAGGGACCAATGGCCCATAAAAGGAAGGGCTCTCCCCCACCTTTTTCAATCATCCATGGGAGTGTGTACATATGCCCCCCCAGTTATTATCTGAAATCTGATCCTCATAATCATCCTGGGTATATCCTTGATTTCCCCCTGATCCATTTATCCTGAATTCTTTGCCCCTTTGTGGCCTGATCCTTATTGCCAACCATAGCCTTGCTGGTTAAAGAGAATTCTGTCTGCTGGAATTCTTGAGTGTGTTACACCACTCTTTGATCCCATTCTCTGACCATACTGGTCTTGATCCTTCCTTGATCATCTTTCCGGAGCCAATAATGTTTGATTGAAGAAGTTTTATTGAGCTTAAAAGCTGGAGTGTTATACCTCCTTCTATTTTTCAAAGTTGCATTCTTCCAGCCTACTCTTGAGTTCCTTGAGAATTGTTGAGGTTATCCCTTTTCAAATCAGTTACTGTTTGCTTTTAGAGCTTCTCAAAAAATTATGCTTTGTCTTGTATGGCAATCCTCAGTTATCTGGTACCCTTCAAGCGCTTGATTGCAGAGAGTTGGCTGGTTTCATTGAGAACCTGTAGTTTGGTTGGGGTTTGAGTTGATCATCCCCAATCTTCTGCTGACAACCAGAGTTATTAGCTTTTGGGAGTTGTTTACATACAACAGCTTTGTTCTTTTGAACTTTAAATGAAGTTCAACTTCTTTTTTTCAAATATCTCCCACATAATCTGGCCTCAGATAGTGCTATTCCATTGCTACCAACTATTATCAAACTTTATCCTTTACTACTTGATTCCTCACTTAAAAGGTTCTGGACCTTGATCTTGGTTACACTTAAATATTCTTGTAGCACTCAGGAGGGAAGCCAAAACAGCACCTTTCCCCTCCAAATAACTGCCACAGCCTAGCCTTTTTCAAGTCTTACAGCAGCCATCCTCATCCTCATCACATTGGCATCCACCTCCAACCTCATCATTCAATCTTCTTTTTCCATCCAGCCATTCCAAGCCCTGGGCGGGCCACCAGCTCACTTTTTCTGCCAAAAACGCCAATGAACCCTTCACATCATTGCTGGCAGTTTTTGGCAAGGTCAGTTGCCTTGCAACTTGCTGACACCCATTGGCAACTGACTAGCAGATCAGCCCCACTTGTCCATCATCCATCAAACCCTCCTTTTATTGGATGTTTGACAAAGACCATCAACATTGCCAACACTGATATAATTATGGCCAGCAATTAGCTTAGGAAAATGAGCATTATTTAAAGCAAAAGAAATGCTGGACACCTTGTGTCAATAATTCCTGATGGGCTCTCACAATGGGGCAATACATTTGATGATATTGGTGATGAATTTGATTGGATGATGAATAGATGATGGAAAACAACAGGGAGAAGAGCTCCTTAAGTAAAAATGATTGCCCTCTTGTGAGCCCATGATACAACAAGCCAAAATGCAAATTTTCCGCCCCAAAAAGCTCTACAGACTCTACAGATCTTGTTACTTGGTTTGAACTACATCAGCCCGCATGGCATCAGTCCATGTACCCTTAAAACCAGCCTATTCCGGTCCTTTCTGGTGTTTCCACTGTTATGGGGCTAAACCATCCCCTTTTCTGTTCAATCCCTGGTTGGTTGTCACCTCATAGGCTGGCTGTTTGTCTCATGCAACCAGCCCCTGGCCATACAAGTGGCCAGGTGGGACCCAGGACACACCTGGGTCTGGTTTCACACTCACATGGGGGGGTGTGACCAGCGGACATGCTGTCCCCCCCTCCTTCTCACAGATCCCTGGAGGGGGCGGTCAAACCCCCCTACCAAGGGCCCTGGGGGTTGATACCCCAAGGGTGTTGTCAAGGTAAGGTGGGCTGGGGGGTGGTCAAATCCCCTCCAGCCCATTTCTCCTCCCCCTTGGTAAAAGGGGGGTGGAAAGAGCCCCTTTTGTTTGATGTTGGAGGGGTGGTCAGGTCCCCCCCACCGCTGGTTGCTTTGTTGCAACCAGCTACAACATCATCCTCCTGGGTGGGAGGGTGATGAAATCCCCCCCCACCCTGACCGGTCGCTGGCTGGTTCAACCCAGCCAGCCTTCCCTCTCCCCCTTGGGATGGGGAGCAAGGGGAGGGGGAGGAGCCAGGGCCGTTGGCCCCAGCCCTGTGACTCCAACAGCCAGCAGCCGCGCTGCCCCCTACAACAGCCCTGCGCGGGGCCGTTGGGCCCCGTAAACGGGCCTTAGGCAAAAAAGCAGCCCCAAGCGGGCTGCAACACGGCCTGCGACACGGGCAGCGGCCCCAATGGGCCGCCCCAAGCCCAAAAACTGAGTAACCCATACTTTTGCGGGACAGCCCGTCTGGCCAAGTATGTCCAAAATAAACCTGGGGCCCAATTATGCCCATACAAGCCCATCTGGCTGTATTTTCCCATATAACCCACCAGGCCCATTAGGGCCCGTGTACCAATAGGCCTGTTTCACGCTTTTTGAGGCCAGTTTCCCTAAATCTGTGACATCCACACAGGCCCGTATGGTCCATGTGAGTGTCCAACGGGCCAGAGAGGCCCATATGTGCATTCCATTTGGATTACACTTATACGTAGCACACGCGTAAGTGCATACGTATTTTAACAAACACCCCTCCCATCCTGATTGCCAACGCCAACGGTGCGCCTTTGCTGATTTGCACACCCAACAGACCAGCAAAGCCATTTCTTGCAGATGTTGGTGTGATCACCTGTCACCCTTCAATCTCTCCTTCATCCAAACGCTGCTGACCAATCATCTCCCTCATCACCCTGTTCACTCTGACAAACTTCAAGCTGTCACTCACGGCCTTCAGAGTTCTCACAACCTGCTGTGCAACTCACTCCTTTTCCCAATCATCCACCCATCCCTTATCCGCTGTGGAAGTCATCACCGCAGTTCACCATTGCCCGCGTGGTTTTCCATCATCTGCCAGCTACTACCATCTGCTGCTGCAACCTTTCATCCGTTATCACGTGGATGCTCATCTGCTTCCAATTGTCTGGTTTCCTTTTCCATATTTTTTTATGTCACGCTTCATCTTGTCACTATTTTTGATTGTTTTCATCAATAATTGAAAATTATCCGTAAAAAAAAAATCTGCTCTCATTTTTAGTATCTCTTGTAAGTAGTCTACAGGGCTCTTTTCCATAAAAGCAGGTGCTCTCCCCTTCCTTTTTGCCCCATGAATCAGCATCACAATATCTATGTATCCAGTGTCTTTTTCTGTTCATATTCTGCAACTAACAAATTTAGTTACCTTTATCTCTAAATTACTTTTTCCATTAAATAACTAGTCATGTCTCAGGCCACCTCTGGGGCTCTCTAGTTGTCTTAACCCTACTACCTTAGGCCCCCTTTGGGGTTCTCTACTTGTCCATAAATACTGGTCCTTCCCTTGGACCAGCAATGAAACCCATCTGATTACCAGAAAACTAAACTGGATTTTCCCTTCCTCCTCTTCAGATCAGTTCCACTTGACTGTACAAGTAATTTCCTTTTCCTTGGCTCTTAGTAGCCTTATCCTTCCTCTTCATTTGACTCTTCAGAGTCATACTGTGTCCCCTACTTCAACAAATAACCTTGCTTCTCATTTTAAACTTTTCACAGTTAAAAGCCAAAGCTCATCCCACCATGCCATCTGGTCAACTTAATTTTTCCTACTGGTTGTGTCACTTCCAATCTCATCAATCCTACACATCTCTTCATCCTCATCCCTCTGCTCCAATATCCATTTTCCTTCCTCTCCCATACGTTAAAATTGAAACTCCTCCGCTTCAACCTTAAACCACGCTTACCCTTACTCAAGGCTCACCAAATCCAATCTCTTTCCTTGGCTCATTATCCTCACCATCCTTGACAAACTCATCATCATCCTTGGCTCTATGGATCATTATAGCTACATTGGTGCCATTCATCTCAATCTTCAAGCTCAGTTTGGGCTTCAAATTCTACCAATCTATCCTCATCACCATTTTCCTCTGATGTGAGTGCTTGCTCAACTCTTGCTGATCCTCAGAAGGTCTCATTGCACCGGACAGTGGCCATCCCTTCAACTCATCCCTTTCAACCTACTCTCCAAACCTTGGACTTGGAAGTGGCTTTCATCCCAATGCTCATCTCAATTGACCATCAATTCAAACCCTTACCCAATCCACACCTCTCCCTCCATCCTTATCACATATCTGTTGGGATATCCTTGAACGTATCCTTGCCAGTCTCCCATCAGCCACCAAACTCAAGTCCCATCTCACCTTCACTACCATTGGCACCAGGATGCTTGCTAAATCCTCCTTCCTCCCTGATGTTCTTGCTCAGCTTTGGATGGGTTGGGATTGTTGGGCGCGCTTGATGCCACTCATTAGGCCCTCTTCAGTCCTTGTCACCTTCCATTCATCATGATTGCAACTTCAAGTTTGGTTGAAGCATCCAAGTATCAATCTGGAATCCAATGCTTCCCAACGCCCTTGCCCTCTCAACTCCTTCTCTTCCTCTACCCATATCATCAGGATCATTTATTCCCTAGAGATTGCAACCAAGTTAATCTATGGTCTCCATCAATTCCTAACCATCTATCTCAAGGTATTCTGCCCCATCATCAATAAAAACTTTTCTGGCAATCTCTCATCATCTTGGAAACCTTGTTTGCAACCTCAATGGCAACCTCAATTGTATTGTGCTTGATCCTGCCATCCCTGTTGTTCTTCCACATCTTCTGCTTCTTCCCTCAGCTTTCTCTCCCTCTCCTGTCTTTAGTCCTCCTCCTCTCTCACTGCCTCAATGGCGTCTTCAAGCACCTCTCAACTCCAATTGCTATTCATTCCCCTTGCCTCTCAGCTGCTCACCTTTCGCAACCTTGCCCACTTCTCAGCTTGCTCCTCCAGCTCATCCTCTGCTCCATCACTTTGGACTGCAAGATTGGCCAATCCTACAACCTTGGTTGAATCCTCCCTTGCAATCTTGCTCACACCCTCCCTTGAAACCTAGCCTGCACTATCACTTGCAATTCCAACCACTACTGATTCCCACCTCACTTGCAACATCAATAGCCTCCTGGCTTCCCACTTTCCAACCTTGCTCTTGCAAAATCTCCTTCACCTTTGCCCACTTCCTCACGCCACATGGGCTCCACTGCTTGGTTCATTGACTCTCCTACTTTGGTCCCAACATTACCTGCAACATTGCTCTCATCTTTAGTTACTCTTCAACAGATCGCTTGGGACCTTGTTTGTGCACTCCTCCCTGCTTGTCTACAAATTCTCCTGCCACCCTACTCACCATTTGCAACATTTTTTGCAACCTTGGTTGCTCCAAATTGTCCTCACCCTCTCATCCTTGACTATCCACCATCCATTTGCCATCCCAATCCTCAATTGGGCCGGTCATCATCCTGTCCACCAATTCTTCTCCCAGCTCTCCATTGTCTATCCCATGAATTGCTAGCTTCATCAATTCTCATAAACTATCATCACCATTTGAGGGGTGGTCCATTCATTTGGCCCGTCCTGCAACCCTTGCCATTCTCCCATTGCTCCGCCCGCTACATCTCTCCTTGCTTCATCTCATCTGCTCCTCATGCTACATCACTACTTGCTTGCTCCATTCCTCACACTACATCACCACTTGCTTGCTCCCATCCATCTCATCCGCTTCACCCGCTACTTCTCTACTTGCTCCATCTCCAACATCAATACACCTATCATCAATCCAATTCAATCATCATTCCATCCATCAACCATATCAACAACATGCAACTCTAAACACCATCAACAACATTCAATTCAACTTCAGAAACATATCTATATTCCTTCTCATCTAGTATTGAACAGGCTGGTGTGTTGGAATCCTTCCTTTTTTTTTGAATACTATCTTCTTCCACCCTCTCTCATTACCATCACCACATTCATTACAATTCAATACTGTCATCACCCACCATCATCAAATAACTGTCACCACTCCAATCCAACTTCATCTCTATCATCATCACCATTACCATTACCATCACCATTACCATCATCATTACCATCACCATCACCATCACCATCACCATCATCATCATATCATTCTTCCCCATGAAGCTATACCATTAGCCTCATCATCATCATCATATCATTCTCCCCATTAAGCTTTACCATTACCCTCATCATCATCATCATCATATCATTCTTCCCCATATCATGCTAGGCAACTATGCCTGATTTCCTTGTTGCTCCTCTTAAAATAGGCTACTATCTCCCCATCTCATATCCTGAAAAGGTGGTGTCTTTTCATTTATTACTCAACTCTCATATCTCTATCACTCTCATATTCTCCTCTCATTTCTCATGAATCTCTGGAATGTTGGCTGGTCTTAAATTGGTTCCTAAATTTTTCAGTTAAGGTGGTGTGTTGTCTTTTTCTGTTCATATTCTGTAACTAACAAATTTAGTGACCTTTATCTCTAAATTACTTTTTCCATTAAATAAATAGTCATGTCTCAGGCCCCCTCTGGGGCTCTCTAGTTGTTTTAACCCTACTACCTTAGGCCCCCTTTGGGGTTCTCTAGTTTTCCATAAATAATGGTCCTTCCCTTGGACCAGCAATGAAACCCATCTGATTACCAGACAACTAAACTGGATTGTCCCTTCCTCCTCTTCAGATCAGTTCCACTTGACTGTACAAGTAATTTCCTCTTCCTTGGCTCTTAGTAGCCTTATCCTTCCTCTTCATTTGACTCTTCAGAGTCATACTGTGTCCCCTACTTCAACAAATAAACTTGCTTCTCATTTTAAACTTTTCACTATCATCCAACCATTTTTTTTAGAATCAGTAAATACATAGGGTCCATCCCCTTTATCCCTGCATCTCCTCATTCTCATCCTGGATATATCTTTTGATTGACCCTTGATTCCTTGAGCCTCCATACTCAATCCTTTGATCCCTCCACTGTGACCTTATCCTTATCACCAACCAATAGCCTTGCTGTTTGAAGAAGAATTTGTTGGGTGAAACTCTTGAATGTGTTAAGCCACTCTTTTGATTGCTTTCTCCAACCACTGTGGTCCTGATCATTCATTTGATTGTCTTTCGGGAACCAGTCAGGTTTTGATGAGAGGTTTCTTTGGATTTAAAAACCAGAGTGTTAAACCTCCTTTTATTCCCTTAAAGTTGAATTCTGCCATGCTATTCTTGAGTCCCTTGAGAAGTGTTGGGTCAGTCTTCTTTTAATTTGTTACTTCTTTGCTTCTGGAGCTTCATAGAAAAAATTTCTTTGTTTTGTACAGCCACCCACAGTTATCTGGTACCCTTCAAGTGCTTGATTGTGGAGATTTGGGCAGTTTCATTGAGAACCTGGAGGTTGCTTGAAATTTATTTGATCTTTCCTAATCTTCTGCTGACAAGCAGAGTTATTTTCTTGTGGGCTTTGTTACTTACTACTGCCTTGTTCCATTGAACTCTGAAAAAACTTCAAAATTATTTGTTCAAGTCTTTTCCCGCACCATTTTGCCTCAGATAGTGTTTTCTTCCATTGCTACCAAATATTTCCCACTCATCCCTTCCATTTATTCCTCATTCATAATGTTCTGGACCTTTAGTCTGGTTAAATTTAAATATTTTTTTAACTCTTAGGAGGGCAGCCTAAACAGCACCTTTCCCCTCCACAGACCTGCCTCTTCCTCATCACCTTTTGGAGTCTTGCACCAGTTGCACCTCCCCTCATTAAGTTTGAGACTGGAACCCAGTGATTCCTGGGTCCCACCTCGCCCATGTGTGGGGGCAGGGGCTGGTTGCATGAGTCATCCAGCCAGTGTGTGAGGCTTCAAGGGGTAACAGCGCAGTTTTTAACAGACAACCGCAGGGCAGGTTTTAACAGACAACCGGCCAGGTGATTGAACAGCAAAGGGGCTGGTTCAGACCTGTGAGGGTAAAAACACCTTTTCTGACTTGAATAAGCTTTCAGTGAGGGTACAGGGACTGATGCCATGTGGGCTGGTGTAGTCCAAACCAATTAACAGGGATTGTAGAGCCAGTAGAGCTTTTTGGGGGCAGAAATTTTGCCTTTTCTCTTGTTTTATCATGGGCCCACAAGAGGCCAATCTTTTTTACTTAAGGAGCACTTCTCTGTGCTGTTTTCCAACATATTAATTTGAATTCATCCAATTAATTATCCAACGTATTTCCCCATTACAAGAGACCATCAGCATTTATAGACACAAGGTGTGCAGCATTTCTTTTGCTTTAATTAATGCTCCTCTTGCCACTAAGGTAATTGCTGGCCAGAATCTTCACACCCCACACCACTCCACTCCACCCCAGTCCACTTCCTTTATCACACCAAACCTACCACATCACAAACCACTCACCATCCATAAACACTCCTCAATAAAAAAAACTCAAAATTCCAGAATCTTCCAAAAAAACTCTTTTCACTTCTATATCAAGTCTCTGAATACCTTTTTCAACTCAATTTCTGCTCAATATATTTCTCAACTATTAACTCCTATCTTCAATTCATTTTTTACAAAGTGATAAGAATCTGATAATTTCTGAGAGCTTAGAAACAACAGACTGTACATAAAAGTCAGAAAACACAGAAATCAGGAATAGAAATAAGAAAAGAGGAAAGAGAGGTAGAAACCAACAGCTTAGAGATACTTAGTCAACAGAGAGAAGATCATAGGCATGAGAAGCATGCAGAGTCAAAGTTGATGAGGTAGAGACGGAAAAGATGGCGGCTACAAAAAACAGAGCTAATTTGTCAGAGATGTTGAGTTGATGGTTGTGAGGATCAATCTCTTACCAGGCAATTATTCAGGGAGACATTTACTTGATTTGATAAAATAGATTGGAGGGCTTGAATTGGTGTCAAGAGTCTTTGAGAGTCTTCAGTTAGAGTTTAAGAGATGGGAGTTGGGGATTTAGAGAATAGAGGAACAATGAAAAGGAAGAAGAAGGAAGAAAGGAAGAAGGAAGGAAAAGAAAGAAGAAGAAAGAGAGGAAGTTGAGATAGATGGGGAGAAGATGAGTGGTCCCAAGATCATGATCACCATGAGGGTTGTGGAAGAGGTGAAGCAAGAAAAGAAAAGATCCCGAGTCCCCCAAGGGGTTGCGGGATGTCCATCTGGGCAGTGGGGCGCGCGGTGAGGGGCGCACCGTTACTGAGGGAGCGGCAGAGAAGAGGAGAGTGGTTGAGGTGTAATCTTAACACAAAGAAAATACCTTTTTGCACAGCTCAAGAAAACATCTGTAAAATTTTCAAAGCCTCTTTCACCAGGCTCATCCTTGATAATCTCATGTATTCAAACTAGTGATTCAACTCCTCTTGCTATTTCTTCATCTACTCAAACTCCTGATTCCACTTCTCTGGCCCCTCCTCCTGAGCTATCATATATTCAGAAGGAGGAGCTGGTTGAGACTATCCAATTATGGGCAAAGTCCCATGAACAGAGTATCCAATTGCAAGAAACATACCTACACTTATTTATTTGATAGATATGTGTAATATAAACAAAGAAAAGATACTACCAAGTTAGAACAATTAAGAAAGACCAATTTTACTTTCAGTTTATCAGGGTAAGATTCCAATCAGTGCTGATCCAAAGGCAGCTCTGTTGAGGGGAAAATGTGTGGTTTAGGCTGCCCTCCTGAGTGTTACAAAAATATTTAAATGCAACCAGAATCAAGGTCCAGGACCTTATGAATGAGGAATAAATGGAAGGGATGAGTGGGAAATATTTGGTAGCAATGGAAGAAAACACTATCTGAGGCAAGATTGTGCAGGAAAAGAATTGAAAAAATAATTTTAAAGTTTTTTCAGAGTTCAATGGAACAAGACAGTTGTAAGTAAAAAGGCCCACAAGCTAATAATTCTGGTTGTCAGCAGAAGATTAGTAAAGATCAACTCAATCCCACCAAACCTCCAGGCTCTCAATGAACCTGCCTACTCTCCGCAATCAATATCTTGAAAGGTACCAAATAACTGTGGGTGGCTGTACAAATAAAAGAAATTTTTTTCATGAAACTCTAGAAGCAAAACAGTAACAGATTCAAACAAGAATAACCCAGCACTTCTCAAGGGATTCAAAAAAAGTGTTGCTGATTTCAACTTCAAAGAAATGAAGGTAGGTTACACTCCAGGTTTCAAGCTTAAATAAACCTCTCAGTCAAATGTGACTTGTTCTGGAAAGTCAATCAAATGAATGATCAAGACCAAATTGGTCAGAGAAAGAGATCAAAGGAGTGGCTTAACACACTCAAGAATTCAACCCAATGAATTCTTCTTCAACAAGCAAGGCTAATTGTTGGTGATAAGGATCAGGTCACAGAGGACGGATCAAAGGATTTGAGTTTGGAAGCTCAAAGGATCAAGGGGCAATCAAAAGGTATACCCAGGATAAGGATTCTCATAAAGGGGAAGGGCCCCATGGATTTATTAATTAGATTATGATGGATTCAATGATAATAGATAGTTGGATGATAAGCTCCATGGATGAATTATTGGATGATGGGGAAAAAAGGCAGGGGAGAGCATCTTCTTTTATGGGCAAAAGACCCTGTTGACTATTTACAAGTCAGACTAAAAATGAGAGTGGAAAAAGATTTTTTTTGAAATGATTCCAGAAATGTGAAAAAGATGAAAGGAGAAACCAGCCTGTTTAGCAGATAAAAGGGGGAAGCAGATGGACATCCACAAGTTGGCAGATGAGCAGTGGGGGTGGAGATGAACATTTGCAACAGCGGTTGCGGATGATGGATGGCAACAGTTGCATGATTTGGCGGAGGAGAATGAACTGGCAGACCACCGTCAATGACAGTTGCAGCAATTGTTGTAGGAGGGGTTAGGAGGATGACTTCCAACTACGGAAAGGTTGGTAGGTGGTGGTGGTAGTAGTAGTCAAGGGATTACCAAAGACTGAACAACTTTTGAGACTGTGAAAATGAAGATGTGTCTGGTGGGAGTCAAACCCACAACCTCAGATATACTGAGACACATACTAGAGTGCTGCCTTAACCAACTAGGCTACAGGCTCTTGCGGCTGCCAGGGTTGTTTGGTATTACTGGTCTAGGTTCAACTGCACAGCCTCCCTACCATGGTGATACATAATGTTAGCAGGTTTAACCTCAACAAAAACAACAATATATGAGATCACGCCAGATGAAGCTATGCTCAAAGGTCTTGAAGGGTGATAGGATTTAGAGATGGGTGGGTTTTGTGAGTCTGGATTGATTGGTTTGAGGCCGTAGACCAGTGAGGATTGATTTGAACAAGTCAATTAAGGAGCAATGGTCAAGGATGATGGAGAGACAATCTCAAATGGCTTGGATGATGGTAAAATACTGAGTGGAAGCTTGACCATGACTGAGGAGGATAAGTTGTACGCTTGGGATCCAAAGGAATAATATCAGAGGAGGAGGAGGAGGAGATGGATCAATGGGGGGCAGATCAGCAATGATCTTTTGGTGATCATTGTCAGCAACTGGTTTGATGGTGCTTCTGGAAATCTTCATTGCCATTGCTGATTCCAATGAGATTGGCAAGTTGAAGGCAATGAAGACCTTCTGTGCAAGCTCTTGGGCAAAAGAGTCAGGCAGCAGGCGCAGCAAGAAGTAATTGAATGGAGGATCAGGGGGGATGTTTGAGTGTATGTAGAGGCATTCCTAGACCGCTAGGACTGGGAGGAGTTGGAAGGAACAAAAGAAGGAGAGTACCCATGGCAACAAAGTTTTTTTCTTTGATGATAGGATAAAAAACTAGGGAAAAAAGAACTTTTAAAATTTTGCTACCTTTTCTTGAGGTGCACCAAATTGCTCACCACATCTCTCCCCAACTTACAGACTGTCCCTAGTCTGCATCTCAAATTTGAAGATATTAATAAAAGGAGGAATTCAAAAACAAATTGGCCATTTCTTGATCTTGAGAGTGATTGAAAATTTTGAAAAATATCTTGATCCATCCAAAAGAGCCCTAGGAGTGGCAGAGATAAAATGGACAGGGTTTCCCAGGTGATCAAATGTGTGGCATAAAGTGGATTTTCACAACAAAAAAGCGGCAAATGACCCTGGTGGTGCAAAATTGGGAGGACTTAATTTAACCCCAAATTTCTCCCACAACAATGAAACCTCTTGAATTGATCAGCAGAGAAACTTCTGGCAACCTGAGTACCATCCAGTTCTTCCAAAACAAATGATCCACCTCTGACTTGACGGACCACCCACTAAGGACCATTCCATAGATTTGAAAAGAGCTTTCCCCACTGAGTCTCCAAGGATTGATCATAAGCCAAAAATAGATCACCAGGATTTAAGATATCCCTGTCATACTGACACCAAAATCAGTCTAACCTCAGTCTAACCCTCAGGCCTGATCTACTTTCTCAGGAACTTCAACCTCAGGGCTCAGGAAACTTACATCAATATGTCTCCAGTAACTATATACCTCAGGATCTTCATGCAGTACATACCTACATATAGTCTAACCTCATACTATACACAGATAGACTCCATAGGCTTGCACATACTCAATCTCCCAGGCTCTACTCTACCTCTCTGTCTAACCCATACCTCTTTGGGTTATCTCTCTGTCTAACCCATACCTCCTCTGTGTGGTTTATCCTTTGGGAATCTTTATGTACATCCTCTTGCAGATTGTATTACATACTCTCTCTACTTAGTACATAGTGTCATGACTCCCATGTACACTGTACATCCTTCAATTGTACTTTCCCAACTTAGACAGCTCAGACCTGGAACCTTACCCCAATGTAGAAGCAGCCTAACCTAATGTATTAGCATGCCTGATCAGCCCTTTCTGTTACTTAGACTGTTCCCATGACATCATGTGTATAGTCTGAGCCCCAATCACTTGTACCTCTGTTGTAGTTCCAACATCTTGTCTATTTAACAGGCCTCCTCTTCCCTCTTCCTGATGTTCCCCAAGAAATCAGTTTACTACTTCTTAATAGGAGATCTTTCCCAGAAAGTGTCATTCAGCACCCTTCAACCAATCCTCCTCTGCTCCTGTTAGCCTCCTTCAGTAAACCTTGCCCCAATCCTACTGTGGGTAGAGACCCCTCTGTGCCAATCCCTGCTTGAATGTCAGCAGCCCTTGTGACACTCCCTGAGTCAATTTAAATTCTTATCTTCCCAATAATGAACTGATTGTTCTCTTGATTCCATCATCTTCTGATAAGCTTTGTCACAAAATTCTTCACTTTGATCCATTTGCTTGCATCTGGCAACTAAAAGATCATTGGTTGAGGAAACCTGCTCCCATGAGATACCCAGGAAAGATTCCATTTCAAGATCAACAGGAAGGAAAGACCTCTGGCCAAAAATGATCTTGTAAGGTGAGTATCCAGTGGTTTTTTTAGTTGAGATTCAATCAGAGAAGAGAACCAAAGGAAGTAATTTGCAACAATTCTTTTGACTCTCACCAGCCAGTTTGACAAGTGCAGCCTTCAAAGGAGCATGGCCTTGTTCCACCATGCCTTGGCCTTCTGGATAAAAAGTGGTAGTAACCCAATTTTGTCCAGGAAGTGATTGGATCATTTCAGCAAGTTTTCAACCAAATTCAGAGCCATCATCAGTAGAATAAGATCAAGCCAAGCCATAACTTATTTTCCAGTTCTCATAGAGGAAAGCTTCCACTTATTTGAAGCTGAGATTCTTAAGGAATTTTGCTTTGACCCATCCTGAAAAATCATCTCTAGCCACAATGAGATACTTAGCACCACCTGCATTAATATGAACCACATCAATAGCAATCCTTCCAAAGAAACTGGACTCCCCAGTAGGATAATGAATTTCAGCTGGGCGCCTAAGATCACATTTCTGACAAACTTCACAACTCTGGAACCATTGAGAGATGGATTTCTTCAGCAATTGCCACCAGAATTGTTTTGATATGCGTTGTGGAAACTTTAGAGGTTATCCCGCACGAAGTTGCCGCAGGTTCAGGAGTTCTTGGGTCAAAGCGTCTGTAAGGATTAGATACCAAGCGTAAAGAGAAGTTTTTGAGAGCCTCAAGAGGAGAAAAGGAGAGAAGAGGGGAGGGATTCTGTTTTCCTAAGTCCGCTCCCTTTTCCGCTCCCCGCCTCCTGATGATACAATGGTAAGATCCCCCCTACCACCCGTAGTTGAGGGGAAAGGTATTTGAGCCCTCCCCCTCAACCCTAACCTAAGTACAAGCACATGAACAACCCGACAACAATGAAGAAGGAAACCCTAGGCCCAAAACCCTATCCCATATCCTAACCTGTACCCTGTCCGTATCCTATTCCGCTTGCTTGCCTGCCATTACAAGCATCCGGTTTGTCCCCCGCGGCGCGGCCCTCCGCCGCGCGCTTCTCGAAGTTCACCGCAATTGCCCGTATCCGCCCGACGTGCCATCGTGAATTTCCTAGTCCCATGACCGGCCCGCGCTTGCGCGCGGCCGTCCACGGGTATAGCCCCGCGATCGCTCCGCCCTTTCCTTCCCTAACTAACCGCCCGAGAACCTGATCGGCCCGGCTCCATCACTGGGTTGGACACCCAAGCGGGTCGCGGCCCGCCTCCCCTAGTCAGACCCGGCCCGCAGCTGCGTGCTTTGCCCTGCTGCGCCTTCTGCTGAGCCCGCAGCGGCCACTGCTGAGAATGAGCGCACCCCAACTGCTGAGACCGACCTACCAGATGCTGAGTGCGCAGGCCGCAACGCAGTTCCCGATCCGAGGCTATATATTGACACCACATCCCCCCCAACTTGAGTTCTGTCCCCAGAGGTCCCCCCCATTATCACCTTGGCCATCCTTTGCGCCCTACCCCCTCTACCGACTCTAAACTCTGCTCCGCATCTCTATCCCTCCACTCCATCGTCATCATGGTCCGCTGCGACTTCTGCGCCCAAAACGGGCTTGAATGCTCTATCATGTCCGGCTGCCGCGCCTGCTCCGCCTGCCGCCGCAGACACCGCCGCTGCTCGCTTAGCAAGGGTATGCCCCGTGCCCCCAACCAATCCGGCTCTTGTCCTCGGCCGCACAAGAGGGCTCGTCCGGACCCGTTCGTGGTTTCGGATGACGACGCTATTTTGGAGGACTTGTGGACTCCACCAGGATCACCTACCCGCCGTCCTCATCCGAACTCGGACCGCGACTCCTCTTCTCCGCTTCGCCGCGCGGGACCACCGCGTAAGGAAGACTATCCGGACCTCGCGGCATATCGGAGGGCTTTGCGATTTTGGGCGGATTGCGTCCGGGTTACGCAAGGCGCGAGGGACCTGCGAATCGACGAAATCCTTAGGCGACGCGCTGCTCTGGCCCCAGCTCCTCCTCCGCCCCCCGCTCCGGCTCCTCCTCCTCCGCCCGCTGCTCCGACTCCTCCAACTCCACGAGGCCCTACTCCGACTCCTCCAACTCCATGAGGCCCTACTCCTCCGCCCGCGTCGCCGGTGGTCATCTCGTCATCGCCTCCTATCGGACCGGACCCTCCCGTTGGATTCCCTGAGCGCCCGTCCGCACCAGCCCCTCCTCCCACCGACTCTCCTGAGATCCCGGAGATTCTGGTTGTGATGGCGCTCCCGGCGGCTGGCTTCGAAGGTTTTGCGGAAAGGTTGACTACGATGCTCCGCCAATACCTTGCGACTCCTGGCGCGAACTCTTGGCGTCATTCCGGGCTCTACTGGCGTCATCGAGGGCTGAAATGGAGTAAATGATGAAGATGGCTTAAGCGCCTCGGCCTTGTCCCCTCTTCCCCTTTTCTTTTTCCCTTCCTTCTTTTATCCGCTTTTTGTTGTACCGCGTTTCCCTATTCATTGAGAGAAATACACGCCTCAAACGCGAATTTGTTTTACTGAGAAAAATCCGCGCCGCGCGCATCGTGAGGGCGAGAATGAGAGCCGGGTCCGCGCCTGAGTGAGAACTAAGACGCGAGGTTGAGAACCGCGTCCGCGCCCGAGAAATGATAAAAAAAATGAGAAGATAAGAAAAAAAAGCGACAAGTGAGAAATGATAGAAAAGGTGAAAGATTTTTTTTTTTTTTTTTTTTTTTTTTATATCCCATCGCCGCGCCCGCGCCCTATCCTCTAGTTCCCCCCCAAACTTAGCTGCTGTCCCCAGCTGGTGGCTTCAGCCAATGCCATGAGGGTCGTCGCGCCTCCCTTTCCCGTTTGGCGTCCGTCTTGTCCGCTGTCAAAAGGGTCTCACCTCGGTTACGATTGCCCGACACATGACCTGCTCCCACCATCGCTTGTCCCCCACCTCCCATCAGATTTATCCGCCGTTTGCCGAATCCCAAACCGCGCGGAGTATCCTCTTCTCGCTTTGTCCTCGCTCGCTTCCCGCCGTTAGACTGAACCGGTCCCGCCGATACCCGCTTCCCCAACACGCACCCCGCCTCTGCCGGCCTCAGATCAATTGGGTTTGCCGTCAAACTCTTGTGTCTTGTCCGCCCACCATCACCGTTGCTTCCACGCGCGCTTGTCCTTTCCGTTGCTGCCACTACCCTTTCCAAATGCGCGCTCTCCGCCGTCAAAGAGGTCTGGCTTGGGTCGTGATTCTCGAACGTGTGGTCCATCTCTTCCGCCGCTGCGTGTACCTTCTTTGCAAGATCCGTCCGCCGCTTGCCAATTCCCAGTCCGCACGGAGCATCCATTTCCCGTTCCGTTGTCCTCGCCCGCTTCCTGTCAGTAGGCCGCACCGGTTCCATTGAGTCCTGCTTCCCCAACACTTTCTTAGCCCCCACTGGGGAAACCAATTCCGCGTTTGAATCCGCTGTCCGGTCCCTTTGTCCCTTCCGCCAACGGTTGTTGTCCTCCCCATTTGCGTACACGCGGGGCGCAGAAGCGCTGGGGGACTGAATACTCTCCAGATAGGCCTTGAGGCCCCTTGCCACCTCCGCAAGTTCACTAGCCCAAGAGATGGTTGCCGGTGGTGGGGGCGGAACATACTCTGCCCTGTAGTACTCCAGTTCCGCGTAGTCCACTTCTGCTTGCATCTGGGTCCCGTCGCGCGCGCCTGCCTTGTAACCCAATTCCGGGGATGGCTTGAGATCGTCCTTCCAAAAGCAAGAACCGTGCCTCCCCCATCTTGCCAGCATGTCCTCCTTCAGTTACGGACAATCCACGTTCAGGTATCCTCCCATCTCCTCCACTTCCCGATGCGCTTCCGCGTCCTCGATGAACAGGACGACAGGGCGCACCTTCTCAAAATCCAAAACGCCTTCAGAGTCCGCGATTGTTTCATAACGTGAGATGAATTGCTCCACCTCCGCAATGTTGAGTCGAATATGCGGGTAAATCCATGGAGTAGCGCGGAAGCCGTTGGAGGAGGAAGGAAGAGAAGCGGCTGTTGGTAGCATACGTGAGTACCTTCGAGAGACTTTGACGAAAGATTGTTCCCGGCCAGACCCCCAGATTTGGAAACTTTAGAGGTTATCCCTCACAAGGTTGCCGCAGGTTCAGGAGTTCTTGGGTCAAAGTGTCTGTAAGGATTAGATACCAAGCGTAAAGAGAAGTTTTTGAGAGCCTCAAGAGGAGAAAAGGAGAGAAGAGGGGTGGGATTCTGTTTTCCTAAGTCCGCTCCCTTTTCCGCTCCCCGCCTCCTGATGATACAATGGTAAGATCCCCCCTACCACCCGGAGTTGAGGGGAAAGGTATTTGAGCCCTCCCCCTCAACCCTAACCTAAGTACAAGCACATGAACAACCCGACAACAATGAAGAAGGAAACCCTAGGCCCAAAACCCTATCCCATATCCTAACCTGTACCCTGTCTGTATCCTATTCTGCTTGCTCGCCTGCCATTACACGCATCTGGTTCGTCCCCCGCGGCGCGGCCCTCCGCCGCGCGCTTCTCAAAGTTCACCGCGATTGCCCGTATCCGCCCGACGCGCCGTCGTGAATTTCCTAGTCCCGTAGCCGGCCCGCGCTTGCGCGCGGCCGTCCACGGGTATAGCCCCGCGATCGCTCCGCCCTTTCCTTCCCTAACTAACCGCCCGAGAACCTGATCGGCCCGGCTCCATCACTGGGTTGGACACCCAAGCGGGTCGCGGCCCGCCTCCCCTAGTCAGACCCAGCCCGCAGCTGCGTGCTTCGCCCTGCTGCGTGCTTCGCCCTGCTGCGCCTTCTGCTGAGCCCGCAGCGGCCACTGCTGAGAACGAGCGCACCCCAACTGCTGAGCCCGAACTACCAGATGCTGAGCGCGCAGGCCGCCACGCAGTTCCCAATCCAAGGCTATATATTGACACCACAGCGTTTATAAGTTTCAGTTTCCCCACAATGACCAAGACCTTCATGGAGACTTTCAAAGATCAAATCTTTCTTAGAATGGATAGTAAAAAAAATGAGAGCACAAGGACTTCCTCTTTTCATAAGCCTGGAACCTTGGACAAAGAAATTATAGGAATTTCTTTTAAGGGATCAAAATTCTTTAGCAGAAATATCAGGGGGTCTTTAGAGAGTGGAAAGTTACTGCTTGAATTTAAGCCAGAAACCCTGCTGAAAGCCAGAATAATCTTGAGAGGATGAAAAGAAGAAAGGTTGAATCATAGGTTCTTCCTCTTCAAAATCCATTCCAAAATTCAATTCATTATCTCCCAAAGGATGTCAAGATAAACCATCAGGCATAGTTAAACATTTTCCAGGCCTGTTGACAATACTAAAAGAGAAAAACTGAATAAAAGCCACCCAACAAGTCATAGGAGCATTGATCATTTCAATGATGGATCAAGAATCTACTTTTAATTCAAAATGCTGACCCCAGAGGACGGTTTTAAGTTTCTTAAACATTTGAGCCACACCGCAGAGCTCCAGTTTGGTCTGAGAGTATCTGGATTCTACATCTGAAAATAACAAAGATTCATAAAGAGAAGGAAGGTCCCAACCATTTTAATCTTCCTGAGTAAGAACAGCCTCAACAGATTGATAAATAGACTCAACAGAAAGCTTGATCTTGCCACCTCCAGTCCATAAGAGATCTTCTTCAAAACCATGTCTTTACCAAAAATCATTTTGAGCAACTGTGTCACGCCTCGCACTTAGGAATTATTGTCTTCATCACTTCAACATGTCCTCTCCTCAGTACCATCTACCTCAGTCTATAAGCGTGAAACAAATAAAGCACAACATCAATGGTGCAATGCGCTACTTCCTCTGGCTTGCGTTGACCTTCCAATCTCGGTGACCAACTCAGTATATACTTGCAAACTTCGCGGTTAACTCCATACCGGTCGGCCAGCCATTAAAAGATCCAATCTCCTTCCCTGGCCCATCAACAGCCTTGGCCTTCCATCTTTGGTCACGCACTGTTTGTTAGTTTGCATCTACGTCTAACTAAGCCATCATCACTGTACAGTTTTCAATTGGACTAGTCCCTACCCTGCATACACTATTACTTCTCACTTGTATTACCTTCAACGTCATTTTCTCCTTTCCCAACTCTCACCCTACGCACAATGTCCGCCGCTTTCTTCTTCCCTACAGGATTTGCTGCCAGCGCCTCGATTCCAGGCATGCATGCAGCCGGTTTTGGAACGGTCAACGGGGGTTGCTCCTTTGCATCCACCTCCATCTTATCCAAGACTTCCACCTTCTCTTCCGTTGCCACTACCCTTACCTCAGCTTCCACCCAAAGTGGTTGCCACAATCCAGGACCGGTAACAATGCCTAGTGACGCTTGCGCCGTCGTTCCCGCCTCCTGACCCCGTGTGCGCACCTGCTGCATTGCGGTTGGCTGGCTTGGCTCCATCAGAATCTGTTTGCCTGTCGGAAACATGTACCCCATCCCCGCCGGTCAAACTGATCCTGCGTTGAGATCCTTTGTAAGCTCCTTGCACACCAATTGCCAATGACTGTTTGCCCTGCAGTACAAGCACCCCCTTGGCACAAAGGTACTGGGCGGCCGAAACCCTTCCACCATGTGAGGTGGAGGCCCTTGTGGCTGCTGCTGGCCCAGACGGCTCATGCAGATCTTCAAATCCTTCATCAGTTCCATCAATTCACTTAACAGAGGGGCGGGCGCGGGTTGAGGAACCAGAACACATGTGGAAGTAGGTGGAACCGGGGCCAAAAATTGCGCCGGAGCCAAAACCTGGGGGGCGGATTTCTTTGGTCCCGCTGGGAAGGACTTGGCGGTATCCTCAATAAGCTCTTCTAAGTCAAGCTCACTCTCCACAGCCTGGCAAATGACAGCCAACTCCGGAAGGAGCGCGATGCTCCCGTCCGATGACCGCTTTACCAAGTTGTGATTGTAAAGATGCCGCTGCACCCTTGCCCGGAGTTGAGCGCCTAAACTGCCCAGAAATGCCCGTTTCATGGCCCCCATCTGTCCCGCCACCACCTTGTTCTTTGACAAGTACCAATAGATCTGATTGAATGTCGAGGTGTAATCGGCCAGCTCCACCCAAGTTCTGACTCCTCCGCATGCGCTTGCCCCTGAGGCCACGCGGTCAAAATTGCTTTCCTGGAATTGAGGTTTGCGCCTACCCCACCGCGTTAGGATCTCCGCCTTCAGTTTTGGCCAATCCTGATTCTTGTAGCCTTCCATCTCCTCCACATCCCGGAGCTTCTCTTCTTCCATAATGAACAGGACAACAAGCCGGGCCTTATTGGCGTCTGATGAACCTTCCGCATCTGCAATACCTTTGTATCTCAAGATGAATCGCTCCACATCTGCAGTGTTGAATTGGATGTGAGGGTAGTCGCGCGGCCTGATGCAAACTGGAGGAGTGGGTTCATGGTCACTGGAGACCGATGGGGGAACGGCGTAGCTCAACATGGGTCAAGCAGAGGGAGGGGGAGGAGGAGGGATGGAAGAGGCAAGTGGGGTCGGAGTAGCGGACCCAGAAACGGAAGGAGAAGAAGAAGAAGAGGAGGAAGCGACTGTAGGGAGGTACAAATCAAACATTGCGCCCAGTTACCTTTGAAAGACAAGAAAGGGAAGGTTACTTTGTGGCCAGACCCCCAGATGTGGAAAGAATAAGGGTTTTCCCCCTATAATTGTCCCAAGGTTTGGAAGTTGACAGTTCCCTGCGTCTGAAAGGAGATAAGAATGCCCAAAGTCGCAATTAAATGAGAAATAGAAAAATAGAGAGAGAGTGAAATTGCCAATCCTTCAATCCTAAGAACTTTCCAGCTGGATGTGTATCCGGTATGAGTTCCTTTAATCTCTTGTTGAGATGATTGATCCAATCCAATGATGTGATGGTCTGATTCATGCCCCCCCTCCTAACCCAGAGTTGAGAGTGAGGATAAGTCCTCCCTCTCAACCCTAACCTAAGTACAAGCGCAAATAACAGTATGAAAAAGAAACAGAAAACAATCCTGAAACAGAAACCCTAGCCTCCTCTCCCCACCTCCGTACCAAACTTCCCCATGAAGTCCATACGCCGTTCCGTCCATCCTGTTTGTCCTTCTCATGGCGCGGTCCTTGCACCACGCCCTACTTGGATCCCCCCGCGCCTGTCCGTATCCGTTTGTCTGCACCCGTCGTGGATGTCCAGTATTATCCGGCGTGATCCGCACGCTTGCACACGCGCTCCATCCGTTCCTTTATAGCCCGCGGATTGCTCGGCTCCTACGTATCCGAACTGGCGCGCCCGCAAACCTAGTTGAGCGCACTACCTTCCGAATCTAATCCCCGGAGCGGATTGCCGCCCACGCCGCATTCAATTCTGAGCCCAACCCATCCACTAGGTGTGGAGCCAAACAGCAGCTGCTGCTGATCCAGCAGCTGCCACTTCTGAGCACTCCACATACCCTAATGCTGAGCCCACTTGCCTCCAATGCTGAGTGTGCAGCCGCAAAGCAGTTCCCAATCCGTGTCTATAAATTGACACCACACCGTGTGATCATCATTGAAACCTCTTTTTGCTCTATTTAAAATGCTTTCAGTCACTCCAAACTAACCTAATTCATCAATTGAATCCATTTCTTAAGAAGATGAAAGAAAAACTGACTTCTTCTCCACCTGATCCCCAGTTCCTGATACAAGTGCAGCTTCCAAGCATGTTTTCTCCAAAGTTTGTTGGATTGCTTCCTTGCAGAATTCATCACTAAATCCAAGACACATTGAACAATTGCTCATCTTCAGGCTTGGTACCAAGCCTTCAATGGTCCCACTTAATTTTGATCTATTTTTTTCATGAACTATCTCCTCCACCACAAGCAAAAATTTTTCAAACAGCACCAGAGATCTGATTGATTGGAAATGTGTTTGCTAAATTACTGTCACTGTCAAGAGTATCAGTGTTCAAACTGTTCAAGATGGATTGAGCATGCCTTGGTTCAAAAGATCTAGGATTTCTTCAAGCTAGAGAGTATCAGACCACATGGTGGTGGAGTTGTTGATTGATTGAATGAGAGGTTGGAAATCCAGAGGGATTGTGATCTCCCATGCCACCCCAACTCAGATATCACCCAGAAAATTAACAATTGAAATGGGAGCTATAGTAGAGTGAGTGATGGATTTCAACCTCACAAGTCTCTCAGTTGATTTGAACCATCTCAATGGCATCACTTGTTTCAAAATTTTCTTCCTCATTGCTCATCACCGAAGACCAGCGGGCCTGAGATCTGAGTCAATGGTTGTGTTGAAAAGAAGATTCTGAAGAGCTACAGATCAAGATCACAAGCGCTAAAATTTTGAGCAAATCCAAAAAAAACCCTTTTTTTTGTTTTCTTCACATTGATTTAAATCATTGTTTTAAATTTTTAAATATTTAATTAAATATCTTGTTTTGGCTTTGTCATGAAATCAAAAACATGCTTAAATGTGGTATATGCTGTGACCAAAAATGCCCCGGGCTTTGGGACATCTTGACAAGCCATCCCAAACATTGCCCTGGGGAATGCCAAGGGGTTACAGCCTTATCTCAAAACCCATTATTGGTCGGCCCCTTGGCCCGTGGATGGAGTTTCAATTTCAATACCCGTTACCCAAAATCAGAGTGGATTTCAGACATGGTCCGAAAAACCCAACAAAAACTTCAACCTAAGTCAAACCATGATAATAATGATCATAAGTAACCTACAATATATACATACCCTTGATGGTTATACTTGTATCTAGTTCAGCCACTCTCTCATTGTCAGTTCATAGTGTGATATGTGAAATCAATAGCACTTCAAACCATTTTTTTTTAAAAAAAAAATGATGGTCGATTGGATTGGTAAAGGTGTACGGATGTAGTCAATTAATGCTGATTGGGATTGGGGGTGGATGATGTAGTCAGAAGCTGACTGCCCCCCAACCCCCTGGCCTGGGTTGTGCCCTTCAACTGGCTGACTGACTGACTGATTTTCCAGTTGACCATTGCGTTTCCAACTTGAGACTCCACCACACTCTTCCAACTCAATCTCAATCGTCTATCCTCTTGCATTTGATTCAACCCCCGGATCACCTGATGAATTGACGACAATGACCAACCTCAGACCATTGACATCAATCCCTAGATCATCACATACCGCTGATTTCTCCTCCGCCCTCTACGCTTTACTCCATGCCTTGCCCAAACATACCCTTGATTGTCTCTATGGCACACCGGCTCGTTGTTTGGAAATCTTTAGTTCAGATTTCAAATCTCATCCTACCCCTCCACACTTCCTCATATCTCAAATCTCAAACTTACCCATCAATCATGTTTTCTCTTTTTTTTTGGGGGGGGCGGGCGGAATGAGGCTTGGTTTGAACCTTTGCGTCTAGATTACTACCCTTGATGGCTAGGCATCTTTTGATGAATCTAATTTGGTCACATGGTTCCATCAAGAAATCTCAAGTAGAAATCAGGGCAAATGTTGATCAATTAGAAAGTAAAAAGTTTGAAATTTCTTCTGTTGATCTACCGACTGGTTCATTCTATCACGCCCCGTCCCCCACCCCACCTACCTTTTTTCTTTTGAATTGTTGTCCGTACCTCTTTAACCAAGTGAATCATGGCTGAAGAACAGGTTACTTCAAGATAGTCTCCATAAACTCTTTGGTCTGAATATCTTTGAAGAATCTATTGCCTCGCCTCAAGATCCTCATCAGAATTCCCTCACACTAAACCAATCCTTTCAAGAAAACCTTTGAAGATCTTTGACTGGCGGCTGGGCACCGAGCGCTTCTTTTTTTTCATATATACACGTTGACGTTTGTTGAACCACCTGCTTGGTCTTCAAATCACTGATTCTAGACATTCTCCCCTTTTCTGAGTCAATAGTGGAAATAATTGCTTGTTTGGTGTACCGTGTGATACATCAAAAAGATCAGCTTTCTTGATTGAAGACTTGGATCACTATGGAACCAAGAAATGGGAGGTAAGTTGTGATTAGAGTTGTACGTTGAACAGCTTGTTGATGATGATTTTCTTAGAAACTGACACTCTTCTCATCTCTTCTGATTCTTCTCATTTGAGACTATCCTTCATTACATGGTGGGTTCTCAACTACCAACCAAACCAAGTCAAAACATCTTGGGTTTATTGACTCAAAGTGGGATGATGACTTTATCGTAAGTACCTCTTTGAGAAAAAGAAAAGAAAAAATTAAAATTAAAACAACATGACTCAAAAGGGGAACGTGTGATGGAAGGCCAGAATTTTTTTTAGGGTCAGACCATTGTTCAAAGTCACTGATGATTGGTTTGGATGATTTTTCATGGCTCACGGCTGCAATCAGAGATCCCAGGTACTCTCATGGTTTAAAAATCTCATCAAAAGGGTTTGTTTTCCTTTTAGAGGATTTTCATACTCAGGTTTGGGATATTTTACTCCAATATCTTAAAATGAAGGAAGTAAGCCTTCCATTATCATCTGTTGTCAGCTGCAGGGCTTCAGGGTATTGCGTTATTGGCTTCCCCTTTGATCTCCTTGATTTTTAAGGCTAATGGACTCAATATAGTTGAGGTCTTGGCGTGTTTATTCATTTTGGGAAGTTTGGAATTAGGTCAAGTAAGTGTGACTTCACTTTGATCCCTATGCACCATGATTCATTTGATGGTTTCTTAGTTTTTGTTGATTAGCATTTATTATTATGACATTTTTTTTGTTTGCGTGAAAAGGAATATTTGTTTTCCAACTGGACTTTGACTCAAGTTCAAGTCCTTCAAGATTTAGTCAACTACGGCTTAGTACTGGTGACCGCTGTGTGCCATTAAACACCGTTTGTTTAGTGCGGGTTCTATTGTCTCGCACTTACGCCATGGCCTTGGACATGATTGTACTATTGCTCTATTTCCTATCCCGTTCCTGTCACTCATTTGCCTCACCGCCTTCAACTGTAGTTCGCCCCCATCAGGTTGTATCTAGTCACTTCGGATTACCTTATAAGGGCTACCCCCTTTCCTGATGATTGTCTCCTCAGTTAGTTAATTTCATACATTCTTGCATTTTGCTACAACCAAGTTATCACATCGGACTCAGGTTGATTTTCCCTCCTCGGAACACACTCCATTCCCCTTGCTGTTTTTTGAGTGGCCTCACTAAGTTTGCACTTTGCAACCGAGCCTTGCTATTTGCACTTGCCCTTGCACTCAGAATTCCTCCGCCCTCACAATCATCTAAGAATTGCCCTATAGTATGTGGGGTGTTTGTGTGACAGTAAATTAACTAACTCAACTCATCTATTGTAGCTGGCCAACCTATAGTAGACTTCTTCTTCTCAATGTCACTTAATCGCTCAACCGGGAATGCTTCCCTTGCCCCTTACAATGATTATATCCATTGGGTAGGGAGAACCAGCGCTCCTTGGGTCCAACAACCCTTAGATCCCGTTCCTCCTTCTAAATTGCCATCTGTTGAAACCCTTGATGATCCTTGGACTCCTCCACGGGATGCTACGACGGACCCTCTTGCGGAATTTGCAGATTCCAACCATTCTTCCAATGAAACCTTGACTTGTGGTAGACCAGGGGTTTGCACTACTGCTCCCAAGCCCAATGCTTTGATCCTGCTTTTGACATTGATCCAGGCCCTCACTCATGGTGCCCCGCAATCTAGTCTGAGTACTCCTAGCTTTCGCACCCCAGGCATGAAGCAACCCAATCACTTTACGGGAGAACACCCTCATAAGCTTAGATCCTACCTAAAGTCTTTTAAAATCATCTTTTCAAACGACTCCAACAATTTCCCTTCCGATAGGCATAAAGTTATGTATGCTTTGTCCTTCTTAGGAGGTAGAGCCTTGCAGTGGTTCAAACCGTACCTCAAACTTTTGTCCAGCGACAGTCCCACATGTATTCTCAACAACTGGGAAAGGTTCAAGCAACAACTGTTCACCCTTTTTGGCGACCCCAATGAAGTTCAAAACACCAAATACAAAATTAATAGTCTAGTTATGAAGGAAAATAGTTGAGCTTCCGTTTATATTTCTCACTTTAGAACCTTGCAGTCTTGCATCCAGTGGAATGAGGCCGCTCTTCTATTCCATTTCCAAAAGGGTCTACCGGAACGCTCAATCAAACAGCTTGCAGTTGGGGGGCATAAGACAACCTTTCTCCAGGAGCTAATTGATTGAGTGATTGAACTTGATAATGGCTATCACGACAAGAATAGCTCTTGGCAAAACAACCATGGACCGTTCACCTTGGCTCCAAGGGTGGACTACTCCTCAAAGAAAAACGCAAGGAACCCAAAACCATCCAAACCAACCCCAACTTCGAACTCCAACTCAAAAGGGAAAACCGTCACCAAAACTCCAAAGTTCTTGGACAAAGAAACTGGGATGCTACGGAACAAGGAACGGCTACGGAGGGAGAAGAATGGACTGTGTATGTATTGTGGAGGTAAACATGATGTCAACAGTTGTGCAAAGCGGCTAAGCAGTCAAAAAATTAGCTTTTAGTTTTTCTGATACTTGCAAGGAAAACTACACATTATCTAAATCACTGTGAGTAAATCTTTGCACTTGCAAGTCACTAGGTGCTCCTAGTTTGAGATTTATCCTATTCCATTCCGACAACACCCCTTATCGAGTCTTACTTGACTCCGGCGCTAATGTTTGCTTCATCAGTGAATCTTTTGCCACTTCCAAAAATCTTACGTGTTCCAAAATAGATAAATTTCCTATCTATTTAGTAAGTAGTGCAACTGAACCGTCTTATTTGGTCTCCCAAAAAGCAAAATGGACCTTTGCATTCTCCGATTTCCCCAGATTTGAATAGGATTTATTTGTCTTGGCTATACCCGGAATGGATGATACCATTCTAGGCCATGATTTCCTAGTTTACTGGAATCCGGATGTGAAT
Organism: Puccinia polysora; assembly: GCA_025617555.3. Taxonomy (NCBI): domain Eukaryota; kingdom Fungi; phylum Basidiomycota; class Pucciniomycetes; order Pucciniales; family Pucciniaceae; genus Puccinia; species Puccinia polysora. The sequence continues at coordinate 7,137,122 of CM062620.1, forward strand.
TGGAAAGAAGGAGTAATTAACCTTCAAACCTTGCACCCCCAGAACGCTAATCTTTCCGTCAAACAGGAATTAAACAGCCTACCTGAAACTGTCATTGAGTTGGATGACACTTTTCCGCCAGGAGATTTGCAATATCCTGACCTCCATTCCCAAATTCCCTCTTCAGATTTAGGATTTATTGCTTACCTATCCAGCTTACCTCTTTCCTGTTCCTTTGAAGAGAAATAGACACCAACCAAACGGTGTATCTTGAGCTCCCTAATCCTCTTGCACCATGCAAGCACCTCAAATCAGGTGCTCAAAGATGACAAGATTGAAGATTTAGAAATCATTCAAGAGTCTTTACCTTCAGTTTATCATGACTTCGCTGACGTCTTCTCAGCTGCAAGAGCAGATAAACTGCCTCCATCCCGTTCTTACAATCACAAGATCAAACTTACTGGCCAACCTCTGGCACCAGGACCAGTTTACTCTCTCTCGACGCAAGAATCAATTGCGCTTCAAGACTACATTGCGGAAAATGTAGCAAAAGGATTTCTTTGACCAAGCAATTCAAATACCGGTTCACCTTTCCTATTTGTTCCAAAAAAGGATGGTGGACTTTGCCTTTGTGTTGACTACAGGAAACTGAACCAGGTAACCCTGAAGAATGCCTATCCAGTACTGCCTATGTCACATCTCCTCACCCTCTTCCATGGAGCTGCTTATTTCTTGAAGTTAGACCTTTGAGGTGCCTATAACCTAATTCGCATTATGAAAGGTCATGATTATTTGACCGCGATGAGAACCCGGTGTGGCAGTTATGAGTATACTGTCATGCCTTTTGGGCTCTGTAACGCTCCTTCCACTTTTCAACATTTTGTCAACAACATTTTCTCCAATCTTGTAGATAAATACCTAGTGGTATATCTAGATGATATACTAGTCTACTCAAGGAACCTCAAAGATCACATTGCACATGTGCAAGAGCTGCTGTAGCAACTTTGCAAGAATGACCTGTTTGCAAAAGCCTCTAAGTGTGAATTCAATTCCTCTTCCCTTTGGTTTCTAGGTGTCATAGTCTTGCAGCAAGGACTATTGATGGACTCAGCCAAAAGCAAACGCATATTGGACTGGCCCCCACCCTCTTCCGTTAAATCCCTTCAAGTTTTCCTTGGTTTCAGTAATTTTTATAGGAGGTTCATTGAGCGTTACCCCAAGAAAACCGTGAATCTTACTAACCTTCTTCAAAAAGACACTCCTTTTGTTTTTACCAAAAAATCTGCTTTGGAGTTCAAAGCTCTGAAGAAAGCGTTCACCAGTGCTCTGATACTCTCTCACTTCAACAAACTGGCTCGCACTATTGTCAAAACAGATGCAAGCGACTATGCAATTGCAGGAGTAATCTCGCAGTTCTCTTCCTCCAATTCTCTTTTTCACCCTGTAGCTTTTGAGTCTCCCAATTTGCTTGCTGCGGAGCTTAACTATGAGATTCATGACAAGGAACTTCTTGCAATTTTTTATTGCTTAAAGAAATGGTGTTCATACCTTTTGAGCCTTAGAGAACCCTTTGAGGTTTTAACTGATCATAATTCTTTAAAGTATTTCATGAGCTCAAAAGTCCTCACACGTAGACAGGAACAATGGGCCAAATACCTCTCCAAGTTCCACTTTACCATCACATACCGCCCTGGGAAACAAGCGGTAGTCCCTGATGCTTTATCACGTCAGGATGAAGTTTACCCAGGGGGGGGGGAGCACCTTTGCCAAAAACAACCCTGAAAACGTTAGGAAACTCTTCTCAACCCAATCTGCCCAACTCAGTTTGATCATCAGTTACTTACAAGATTTGGCTTCCAAACTCCAACAAGCTCAACGCAAAAACCCCAAGTGCATCCAACTTTGCAAGAGTGCAAAATTATTAGATAGTATTTACAGTATTGATGATAATGATTTCTTAGTCTATGATAATCGTATAGTAGTACCAGATAATTCTTGCATTAAGTTAGATATCTTTGAGTCACGGCACAATTCTCCGCTTGCTGGTCATCATGGGCACGATAAAACCTGCCAATTGATTGCACAAGACCTCTACTGGCCTGGTATGACCAAAGAAGCAAAAGACTATGTTAGCACGTGCTATGATTGCAATTGTAACAAGTCCTCAAAACACCGGAAGTATGGGCTGCTCCAGCCACTTCCAATTCCGCCTCATCCTTGGCACTTGCTTTCTATGGATTTCATCTCTCAATTACCTTCTTCTAGTGGATATGATGCTATTCTAGTAGTAGTAGATTGCTGTGGTGCCCCATCCTGGATATCCTGGCCACATTAAGACCTCAATCCATAAACTGTTGCGCAAACATACTGTCCATCATCTAAAAAAAACAATTCCAACTCATCCTCAGGTTCATCCGCATCCTCATCCTTGTGCGGCGCGCGTCCCTCATCCGCTCCGTCATCATCCTGCGTTGCTCATCTATCATTGTCCCGCGTCCTTATCCTTGCGCGTCCCAAGCCTCATCTTTGTCGTTGCGTGTCCCAATCTCCTATCTGCTCATTGCGCGCCCCAATCTCCTATCCGGCCATCATGCGCCCTGATCTCCTATCTGGCCGTTGCGCGTCCCAAATCATCCATGACTTACCAAATCCATCCCAACTGCAACTCCAAGCGTTTGTCCAATCCTCGGATCCGACACTCTCCCACCTCACTTGATCTATCAGTTGCCAATCTCAAGCCAGTCAGGATTTACTCAACCGCCTCAAGCCGATCTCCTATCCGCCCATCCACGCTCTCATGAACTTCATCCGTCACCTTTCCTGGGACTCTCCCACCCACTTCAGCCTTTGGACAAGGGGTGGAGAGTGTTGAATACCGTCCGCGGACATCCACGGTGGCCCAGTTCATTTTCCTTTCCCACCCCGTTGTCCTTCGGACGAGGGGTGGGTGATTCTGTTATTGTTGCGCGAGCCCATCCACGGACGGACGCGAGTGACCACATGATTTTCTTTCCTTTTCCGCTCTATTTGTAGAATCCATTGTACATAGTCTAACAGGGCCTCCTGCCCATAAAAGGAGGGGCTCTCCCCTGCCTTTTGGATCCATCATTGAATTATCAGAGCAGGAAATCAGCACACCCTTGATCCTTGAGCCTCTATACTCAAACCCTTGATCCTTGATCCTTATCACCAACCAATAGCCTTGCTGGTTGAAGAAGAATTTTTTCTGTTGGAATTTTTGAGTGTGTTATACCACTCCTTGATCCCTTTCTCTGACCATACTGGTCCTGATCCCTGATCATCTTTCTGGAGCCAATCACAATTGATTGAAGAGGTCTTATTAAGCTTAATACCTGGAGTTTTATACCTCCCTTTATTTCCTTTGAATTTGCATTCTGCCAGCCTACTCTTGAGTCCCTTTAGAAGTGTTGAGGTTTTCCTTGCTTCAAATCAGTTACTGTTTGCTTTAGAGCTTCTTAAACATTGTGCTTTGTCTTGTACAGCCACCCTCAGTTATCTGGTACCCTTCAAGCGCTTGATTGCGGAGAGTTGGGCAGGTTCATTGAGAACCTGGAGGTTGCTTGGGTTTGAGTTGATCATCCCCAATCTTCTGCTGACAACCAGAGGTATTAGCTTGTGGGCGTTGTTTACATACAACAGCTTTTGTTCTTTGAACTCTAAGCAGACTTTAACTTCTTTTTTTCAAGTTTTTTCCAGCATAATCTTGTCTCAGACAGTGCTGTTCCATCGCTACCAAACTTTTGTCATCTTTATCCTTAACTCCTTGATTCCTCATTTACCAGGCTCTGGACCTTGATCTTAGTTACATTTAAATATTTTTGTAACACTCAGGAGGGCAGCCTAAACAGCACCTCTCCCCTCCACAGAACTGCCACGGCCTAGCACCGTTTGGAGTCTTACATTTGGTCCCCCAGGCCAGGATCAAACCAGCAACCTTGCGATTTAGAGTCCCAAGGTGAAGAATCAACTCTGAAATCCAATCCAATTTTTTTTCTTTTCTTTTTCTGTTTGTTCTTTTTTCAGATCTGATCTGTGGAGGCAACTTGGTCCAGAAGTAAGTCCTCCCAATTGTGCACCATCTGGGCAAGATCCTTGTTGTTTTTGTGGAAACTCTACTCTTGCCACACTTGTGAGCCACCTTGGAACTCTGCTTGTTTGGATCTCTTAGGAACCCTTCAACATGGAAGCCACTGGATCCTCCTCATCTGTACGGGCCAAGATGGTCAAAATCAAACCTCAGAACAAAAACTTAGGCTTCAATGGGACCCATGTCAAACAATTCCTGGACTCCTATGAGATGGCTGCTGAAGTGGACGGTGCCAGTGAATATGATATGGCTTATCAGTTATGATTTTTTATCTCTTCTGACAAAGCTATGGAGGTTATCAAATTTTTTGAGTGATTCAAAACTCATAACTGGAGGCTCCTGAAGGAGGCTATCTTGGCCTATTGGGGAAACATAGATGTATCCAGATTTACTTTGCAAGACTTGGATGCCCTGGTTTCTCAATGGATCTCCAATGGTGGTATCTCCTTAGCTTCTGACTATCAAGCTTTCTGAAAATCTTGGTACCCTATCCAGTCCTATATTATTTGGAACAATCACATTGATACGTTGGACAAAATTTGAGTGCAATTTTTTCAGTTGTTCTCTCCAGGAGTGCAGGAAAGAATTAAGGATGAATTGGTGAAATCTGGATCCATGATCACAACAAGAGATAATCTGTTCAAGCTTCCTGCTTTCATGGTTTTTAGGAATACTGTGGATAAAGTGATGAAAGGTCAAACAGCTCTCACCTTTGAAAAACCTAAAATCACTGAACCAGTCCTTGCCCCCTCTTTTCAAGCATCTAACAAAATCATGAATAAGATGGAAGCCAATTGCAGACCTAAACCCAATCCTCAGACCCACCAGGAGACACCTACTATAGATGAGATTACTAAATCACTTCAGGCATTTGAGAATAAAATAGATCAGAAAATATCCTCCTTAGCCACTCCTAAACCTGCTAATTCTGTTCCTAAATCTACTATAGTCTGTTATTATTGCCATAGGGAAGGCCATGGTACTGGTAGATGTCCTGAAATCCAGAAGGACAAGGAGGAGAAGTTAGTAGAGCAGAAGGGAAATAATTTCTTCCTTCCTAATGGTGCTTTGATCCCTTTTGATTTGTCTTGTCCAATCTGTCATGTGGTGGCCTCATACCAACCACCAACTCCTAAGAAGGCATCCTTGGTCTCTGTGGATTTTTGATTTTCCTGTGGAACTCTGCAACCTTGGTATCATCCAGCTATCACTTCTTCCAGCCCCTGGCACCTATCAATCTGATCCAGCTAGGAAACCCCATGAGGAACCAAAACCTCATAATCCTCCTCCTGTTCCATCTTCAATCCTGCAAAAACCCGTTAAATGTTGATCTTCACCTGAGCCTCCTTCCTCTGATGTGGAAGATATGGAAGTAGAAAGGGAACCACTTATGGAAAGGCTCCAAGTCAACTCTGATCTTCCCCCTCTTCAACCTGTCCAACCCCTCAGATCCTCTTCCAGCACCTATTTCACCTGATCTTCCTCCCTCCACCCAGCCCAAAGTTTGATTTGAGAGGGGCATCTCCAAGGACTACCCTAATGCTGTGGAAGGAGTATTAAAGAAAATTTCTGATCTTAAAATCCCTGATCTATCTGTGGCTGAACTCCTGTCAATCTCTCCATCTGTGGCTGAAGGGATGAAGAAATGGGTTTCTTGTTGACATGTGGAGATTGGTCCGGACGAATTAAAGGTCTCCTCTGGTACTCTGATGGAGGATTCTGGTGGAACAGATCCCTCTTCAGATACCAACCTGTATTCCTGTCCTCTTGGCTTTCTCCCTTGTTATCTTGGTGATTCAACTAAAACGGTTTCCCTCCTTGTGGATTTGGGTTCTCAGCTCAACTTGATTTCGGACTCCATGGCCTGCAAGCTTAAACTTAGCCCAAGGGTCAGTTTCAACTCTGCGGTTTATGAAATTGGGAATCAGTCCTGTGAGCTGGTTGGTATTGCTGAGGATATCCCTGTTGGAATTGGTCAAAATATTTTTGGCACCTTTCGCTTCTGGATCACTCGTCTGGATGGTCCCATGATCTTGGGAAGACCTTTCTTAATGGACTTTGGTGCTACCCTGATGTTTTCTGATCAAGTTGGGGAGAGAATTCTCCTCCCTGATGCTGATGGCAGAAAGATTGAAGTACCTCTTTGTTCTTTGGATTCTGGTTGTTGGGAAAGAGACTTCCCTGGTCATCCTCCCAAATCTGTCCTGAAAGGAAAGCAGAAAGAAAACTCTCATTCCTCTTATCCTCATTTTTTAGCAGAATAGTTGGCCCTACTGATATTTGTAGTTCTTCTCAGCCTCATACTTCAACTCATGGACCAACTCCCACCTCAGAGGCATATCTTTCTTTTTCCTCATCATTTCCTTCTCATCCAAATAAGATCAAAAGTCAAACACATAAAAAATCCAAAAAATCCAAAAATATTTCTTCTCTGTCTGGATCTGTTGTATCTTCTTTTCCCTTGTCTTTTCAGCCTGATCAATCATCCTCTATTCTGGTTTTGAATCTCCGCAATGAGTCTAAACTAGATCTCTATCTCAATTCTTTTCTTGGTGGCCTTGGTATGAAGGAGTATGGTCTTAGGTGGAGGCAATTTGGGGTAGAAGTAAGTCCTCCCAATTGTTCACCACCAAGGGCTTCTACTACTGTTGTTTTCAAAACGCTACCCTGTGCCACACATGTGAGCAATGTGTTATCTTTTGGATCCTCTTTTATGGAGAAGGCACCTTTCAAGGACGCAGCAGAACATCAAACCTGGAAGATGTTGGAATATGGTCTCAGTTTTCGTAGTCAGGTCTCACTGGTCAATGCTTGGAGGAAGCAAGGATTCCTCTCCTTTGCCACCAAGTACAAACCAGTTGCAAAGAAGGTCCAGCCAGTCAACCAACCAATGCCTCTCAACCTCAATCCTCCCCTTATGCGTCCTCCTCCATCCGGCAATCCTTACTGTGGTCTATCCCAATCCCTTACTGGTCAATTTATTCCCTCTGGTTGAGTCACTGAAGAACGCCTGAAAGTGGTCAACTTTGGTCCAGATGGATGGCTTCTTCCTGATGAGTTAAATTTGATCAAGAATATCTTGTCTCTAAGAGAAAAATCTATTGCATTCTGTGAAGAAGAGAGAGGTCTCTTGAAAGAATCCTATGGTCTCCCTTACATCATCCCTGTAGTTGAACACGATCCCTGGCAAAAGAAGAAGATCCCAATCCCTGCTGCTAAAGTCAACAAATTCATCAAGTTGGTCTGCAAACAAGTCCAAACGGGTTTATAAAAACAATCAACTTCTAGCTATTCCAGTCCTGTTTTCTGTGTTCTAAAGATTAATGGTAAACTTAGAGTAGTTCATGATCTCCAACCTCTTAATAAAGTTACTATTAAAGACTCTGGCCTGCCTCCTTCCACTGAAGAATTTGTTGAATCCTTCTCTGGGAGAGCTTTCTATGGTCTAGTTGACATGATGGGTGGCTATGAAAAACAATCCCTGCATCCTATTTCTTGGCCCTTACTACTTTTGATACTCCCCTTGGTCAATTTCAACTGACTTGATTGCCTCAAGGTGCCACCAACTTGGTTGCAGTCTATCAGGCTCAGATGATGTGGATCCTCCAGGACAAAATCCCGGATCATGCGGGTATCTTTATTGATGATGGTGGGATTAAAGGTCCAGTTTCTGACTATGATAATGAGCTCTTACCTTGGCACTCAGGAATCCGACAATTTATCTGGGAGTATGCTACTATCTTGGAAAGAATTTTGTTTCGAATCGAGGAATCTGGCCTTACTGTCTCTGGATCAAAACTTGCCGCCTGTGTCCCTGCCTTGGAAATTGTTGGTCATATAGTCTGCAAGGAAGAAACAAGGATGGCACCCTCAAAATTCAACAAAATCATCTCCTGGCCTACTCCAATAAATCCAACAGAAGTTAGAGGTTTCCTAGGTGTTTTAACCTATGTCAGGATCCTCATTCCCTTACTATCCAAAATCTGTATTCCCTTTTGTCGCTTAACCAGGAAGGATGCTGAATCAATTTGGACCCAAGACTGTGAACAATCATTTCAGTTACTCAAAAAAATTGTTGGGAAAGACATTCTTTTGAAAAAGATCACTTATGGACCCGGAGCTGGAAAGATCAAGCTGGCAGTGGACTCTAGTTATCAATCTGTTGGGGCTGTCCTTACCCAGCAAGATGAAACTGGTTTGGATTGTCCTGCTCTGTATGAATCTCTTCTTCTCTCAGATGTGGAATCCAGGTACTCCCAGCCAAAACTGGAACTTTGCGGTGTGTCCCGAATGTTGAAGAAGCTCCAGACTGTCCTTTGGGTTCAACATTTCAAATTGCAAGTTGATGCTTGATCAATTGTGGAAATGATCAATTATCCCAGTCTGCCAAATGCTCCAATGACTCTCTGGGTAGCTTTTATCCAGCTTTTCTCTTTTGATATTGTCCACAGGCCTGGGAAATCTTTCACCATGCGTGATGGTTTATCTTGACGCCCTCTTGAAGATGATGAATCAGATGTTTGAATGGATTTCAATGAGGAAGAACCCTTGGTCCGCCCTATTTTTGCCTTCTCCTCCCAAGATTACTCTTGTTTCCAGCAAGGTTTCTGGCTTCAGTTAGAGCAGTACCTTTCAACTCTCCAAAGACCCCCTGATCTCTCTGCCAAAGAATTTTGGTCCCTTAAAAGGAAGTCCTCCAACTTCTTTGTTCAAGGTTCTAGGCTTATGAAAAGAGCAACTCCTTGTGCACTTGTTGTGGTAACTATCCCTTCTAAGCAAGATTCAATCCTGGAAAGTCTCCATGAAGGCCTTGGTCATTGTGGGGAAACCAAAAATTATCAACAAATATCCAAACAATTTTGGTGGCCATCTCTGAAGAAATTGGTCTCTCAATGGTGCAGGAGTTGTTAATTGTGCCAGAAACGTGATCTTAGGTGCCCGGCCAAAGTTTGTTACCCCACTGGAGAGTCCACTGTCTTTGGGAGGATTGCTATGGATGTGGTTCACATTAAGGCTGGTGGAGCTAAGTTACTCATTGCGGCTAGATATGATTTTTCTGGATGGGTTGAAGCAAAGTTTCTAAAGAACCTCAGCTCTGAATCAGTAACAGCCTTCCTCTATGATACTTGGACAATGCGTTATAGCTTGGCACGATCTTATTTGACTGATGGCGGCTCCAAGTTTGGTGGTAAACTGGCTGATATGATCTGATCACTTCCTGGTTGACATAGGGTGACCACTCCTTATCATCCTGAAGGCCAAGGCATGGTGGAAAAAGGCCATGCCCCTTTGAAGGCTGCTCTTGTCAAACTGGCTGGTGAAAGTGGCAATAATTGTTGCAAATTCCTCCCCTTGGTCCTCTTTTCTGATTGAATTTCAACTAAGCAAACCACTGGCTATTCACCTCACAAAATCTTTTTTGGTCAAAGGGCTGTCCTTCCTCTGGATCTGGAAATGGAATCTTTCTTAGGTATTTCTTGGGAAAAGGTTTCTTCCACCACTGATCTATTAGTTTCTAGATCCAAGCAGCTGGAAAGGAGTGAAGATGTCCTTAGCAAAGTTTATCAGAAGATGATGGAGTCTAGGGAAAAATCAGTTTGGTATTGGGAAGACAAGCATTTGAAGCAAATCAGGGATCCCTTGAACCCCAGGGAGCTAGTCTTAGCTTATAATTGTTCCTTGGAAACTCAGTGGGGAAAGCTTTTCTCTAACGGCTGGAATGGTCCTTACCAAGTGATCCGTCAAGTTAGAGGTGGATCATATGTTTTGGAGTAACTGGATGGTACTCAGATGGCCAGAAGGTTCTCTGCTGATCAGGTCAAGAAATTTCATTCTTGTGGAGGCAATTTGTTCCAAAAGTAAGTCATCCCAATTGTGCACCACCAGGGTCATCTGCTGCGTTTTGTTGTGAAACTCTACTTCATGCCATGCATGTGAGCACCTGGGACGCCTTCTTCATTTTATCTCAGCCACTTCTAGGATTTTTGGACGGGTAGACATATTCTTTTTCAACCACTCTCAAGATCAAAATGGCCATTCTTAGGTTTCAATCATCTTTTCTTTCCTTTCTTTTTTTATGGCATCAAACTTGGGAGCAGACTAGGGACAGTCTGTAAGTTGGGGAGAGATGTGGTGCCCCATCCTGGATATCCTGGCCACCTTAAGACCTTGATCCATAAACTTTTGCGCAAACGTACTGTCCGGCATCTAAAAAAAACAATTCCAACGCATCCTCAGGTTCATCCGCATCCTCATCCTTGCGCGGCGCGCGTCCCTCATCCGCTCCGTCATCATCCCGCAGTACTCATCTATCATTTTCCTGCATCCTTATCCTTGCCCATCCCAATCCTCATCTTTGTTGTTGCGCATCCCAATCTCCTATCTGCTCATTGCGCGCCCAAATCTCCTATCCTGCCATCGCGCTCCCCGGTCTCCAATCCGGCCGTCGCGCGTCCCAAATCATCCATGACTTACCAAATCCATCCCAACCGCACCTCCAAGCGTTTGTCCAATCCTCGGATCCGACACTCTCCCACCTCACTTGATCTATCAGTTGCCAATCTCAAGCCCATCAGGATTTACTCAACCGCCTCAAGCCAATCTCCTATCCGCCCATCCGCGCTCTCATGAACTTCATCCGTCACCTTTCCTGTGACTCTCCCACCCACTTTGGCCTTTGGACAAGGGGTGGAGAGTGTTGACTACCGCCCGTGGACATCCCCAGTGGCCCAGTTCATTTTCCTTTCCCACCCTGTCCGCCTTTGGACAAGGGGTGGGTGATTATGGTATTGTTGCATGAGCCCATCCACGGATGGATGCAAGTGACCACATGATTTTCTTTCCTTTTCCGCTCTATTTGTAGAATCTGTTGTACATAGTCTAACAGGGCCTCCTGCCCATAAAAGGAGGGGCTCTCCCCTGCCTTTTGGATCCATAATCAAATGATCAGAGCAGGAAATCAGCACACCCTTGATTGTTGAGCCTCCATACTCAACCCTTTATCCCTGAGCCTCCATACTCAAACCCTTGATCCTTGATCCTTATCACCAACCAATAGCCTTGCTGGTTGAAGAAGAATTCTGTCTGTTGGAATTTTTGAGTGTGTTATACCACTCCTTGATCCCTTTCTCTGACCGTACTGGTCCTGATCCCTGATCATCTTTATGGAGCCAATCACAATTGATTGAAGAGGTCTTATTAAGCTTAAGACCTGGAGTGTTATACCTCCCTTTATTTCCTTTCAAGTTGCATTCTGCCAGCCTACTCTTGAGTCCCTTGAGAATTGTTGAGGTTATCCTTGCTTCAAATCAGTTACTGTTTGATTTAGAGCTTCTTAAAAATTGTGCTTTGTCTTGTACAGCCACCCTCAGTTATCTGGTACCCTTCAAGCGCTTGATTGCGGAGAGTTGGGCAGGTTCATTGAGAACCTGGAGGTTGCTTGGGTTTGAGTTGATCATCACCAATCTTCTGCTGACAACCAGAGTTATTAGCTTGTGGGAGTTGTTTACATAAAACAGCTGTTGTTCCTTGAACTCTAAGCAGACTTTAACGTCTTTTGTTCAAGTTTTTCCTGGCATAATCTTGTCTCAGAAAGTGCTGTTCCATTGCTACCTAACTATTGTCATCTTTATCCTCAACTCCTTGATTCCTCATTTACCAGGTTCTGGACCTTGATCTTGGTTACATTTAAATATTTTTGTAACACTCAGGAGGGCAGCCTAAACAGCACCTTTCCCCTCCACAGAACTTCCATGGCCTAGCACCTTTTGGATTCTTACATTGCTTCTCAAAGATGGCTTTATTTCTGCACAGTAATGTGACAACCTCTTCAGAAAAATTAGCTGACTTGTTCATAGAATATGTATTTTCAAAACATGGTCTCCCTGATAATATAGTTAGCGATCGTGGATCTCTGTTTGTCTTGAGCTTCTGGACCTCTCTATGCCAACATTTGAAGATCACTCACAATTTATCAACGGCGTACCACCCAGAAATGGACGGGCAAACCAAGCAAGTTAATCAGATTCTTGAACAATATCTTTGAATGTATGTTTCCTATCAATAAGACAACTGGTTGCAATGGCTCCCACTAGCCAAGTTTTCCTACAACAACTCCACTCATTCCTCCACCAAACAGTCGCCCTTCCAAACTCTTTATGGTAGAAACCCAAATTTCTCTTCCCTTCACGTAGCACCTTCTCAACCTGCTACCAATTACCTTGAACAAATTCAATCTCTTCAATCGCAACTTTGAACCAACCTTGAAGAAGCAAACCAGTGCTATAAGGAGCAAGCAGACCGATTTTGCACTACGGCTCCAACCTTTGCAGTAGGAGATCAAGTGTGGCTCGATGCTTGCAATATTTGTAGTACTCACCCAACCCGCAAACTCTCCAAAAGAAAGCTTGGCCCCTTTAAATTAGAATCAGTCATCTCCCCTAACCCCTTTAAACTTACTTTACCTGCAAAATGGAAAGGTATCCACCTAGTCTTTCATGTGTCTCTCCTAGAGCCAGCTTGAGTCCTATACCGGGGCAAGACTGATCCATCTCCCAAACTGGTCACTGTCCTGGATCATCAAAAGTGGGAAGTAAGCCGTATTCTGGATTCCTGGTTATGCAAAGGAAAACTTCAATACCTTGTCAAATGGTCTGGCTTGCAGTCCGACAAAGATCACACCTTGTGGGAACCAGCCCATCACCTTTGCAACTCTCCCGATCTGATTCAAGATTTCCATGCAAGCTACCCTTGCAAACCTCAACAATCATGATTCCATCCCATCCAATCCCATTTCATTCCACATTCCATCCCATCCAATCCCATTTTTATTCCACATTCCATCTCATTGAACCCCATTCCATTCCACATCACCATTCCATCAATCAACCCCTTCATCTTACCGTGTTATTCCTTCTTCTCATACCCCTATCATTCCTACCAAATAAAATTCCCATTCCTTGTATACAAAAAAAAAATTAATTAAATAATAATAAATAAATAAAATAAAAAATAAAATAAAAAATATATTTATAATAATAGTTACAAATTCTCCTTCACTTCTTTCTCTGCATCTTCCCAATTAGCAGTCAACTCTGAAACCATGGACCAAAAGGTATCCAGATCTTCATCATTTATCAATGATGACATCCTTTGAAGAACCAGCACCTCCGTTACAATGTGCCTCTTGAATATCTCCTTGCACTTTTCAATTCAAGCTTGCTTTGGCCAAGCATTCCATCCACCTTCTTCCAAGATTTCTTTGTATGCTTTTTTCCTTTGGCCTCCCGACAAACCTTCACCAACATTGCCCGTCAATCGCCTCGCATCAGTCTTGATCAGCCCTAAGACTTGCAACTGGTTTGCTTTGCCTTGGCCCTCCATTCCATCCCTTCCATCTCCTCCATTCCCTTCTCCCAATTCTTCTGTTACAGCCTCTTCTAGCTCCGTTCCCTCTCTTCCTCCACTTCCATCTCCATCTTCTCCATTTCCCAATTCTCTTTCCGCTTCTTTCCTTCCTTCCTCCCTTTCTTCCTTGGCTATGACCCCAATTGATTCCGCACCGGGCACTTCATCTCACACCTTGGCATTCATCTGGGCCCCCGGAAATTCAGTTGGCAAACCCCAATAAGGTGGTGGTGGCGGTGGTGTGTTTTTGGTATATCTCGGGAAACGGGGCAACACTAGCAAGACAATTGAAATTTAGTTACTACCTTTATTATCACTAGTCAGTCCCAATTAGTACTCACCAGAAACTTGAGTACCCAAGAATTTGATCTCCGGCAATGGCGGTATCTTGTAATTACCCCTTGGCGCGGACCTACAACTCTGCATCTCCCTCAATGACTCCGTGGGAGCATCAACAGTCAACTTGCTATTTATAGGAAAGTTACAGGCGACCTTGCAAAAACAACACTGCTTGCACTTGCCTCAAAGACCTCTCACGGCAGTACTAGGGATACACCGCTTGTTTTGACAAATACAGTTTTTGCAACGGCGGGATGACGATGACAACATTTTATATAACTTATAAATCTAACAAGTAATGAATTAAAGGGTATACAGTATTAGTAACAACTTGAAATCAATGGGAAAATTTATCTGAACGCTTGCAGGAGCTTGCATCTTTATACCTGGGCAACTGTCATACCTTGCACTTAGGAATTATTGTCTTCATCACTTCAACATGTCCTCCCCTCAGTACCATCTACCTCAGTCTATAAGCGTGACACAAATAAAGCACAACATCAATGATGCAATCCGCTACTTCCTCTGGTTTGCATTGACCTTCCAATCTTGTCAACCAACTCAGTATATACTTGCGAACTTCCCGGTTAACTCCATACCGGTTGGCCATCCATTACAAGATCCAATCTCCTTCCCTGGTCCATCAACAGCCTTGGACTTCCATCTTTGTTCACGCACTGTTTGTTAGTTTGCATCTACGTCTAACTAAGCCATCATTACTGTACAGTTTGCAATTGGACTAGTCCCTACCCTGCATACACTATTACTTCTCGCTTGTATTACCTTCAACGTCATTTGCTCCTGCCCCAATTCATCATACATTTGTACGCTCAGATTCTATTGTCTTGCACTTACGCCATGGCCTCAGACATGATTGTACTCTTGCTCTATTTCCTATCCCGTTCTGGTCACTCATTTGCCTCACTGCCTTCAACTGTAGTTAGCCCCCATCAGGTTGTATCTAGTCACTTTGGATTACCTTATAAGGGCTACCCCCTTGCCTGATGATTGTCTCCTCAGTTAGTTAATTTCATACGTTCTCACATTTTGCTACAACCTAGTTATCACATTGGACTCAGGTTGAGTTTCCCTCCTTGGAACACACTCCATTCCCCTTGCCATTTGTCGAGTGGCATCACTAAGTTTGCACTTTGCAACTGAGTCTTGCTATTTGCACTTGCCCTTGCACTCAGCATTCCTCCGCTCTCACAATCATCTAAGAATTGCCCTATATTATGTGGGGTGGTCGTGTGACAAACTGTAAATAATTTTCACAATCTTGGGTCCAAATCCATTCAGCTTTTTTCCTGGTTAGACAACGCAAAGGGGAAAAGATTTGGGATAAAGATGGAATGAAGATTTTAAAAAAAAGTGAAAACACCTAGAAAGCCTCTAAATTCAGTGGGATTAATTGGAGTGGTACAAGAGATGATCTTGTTTACTTTGGATGGTGCCATCCTTCTTCCTTCCTTGAAAACAACATGACCAACAATTTCCAGAGAAGGGACACAAGCAGCCAATTTGGATGCAGAAACGGTCAGACCCAATTCCTTGATTCAAAACAGAATCCTTTCCAAATTGGTAGGGTATTCCCAAATTCATTGAAGAATCCCTGAATGCCAAGATAAGAGCTCATTATCATAGTCAGACACTGGAACTTTAATATGGCCATTTTCAATGAAGATCCCAGCATGATCAGGAATTTCATCCTGGAGGATTTTAATCATCCGGGCCTGATAGACTGCCACCAAATTGGTGGCACATTGAGGCAATTGAGTAAGCTGGAATTGACCAAGAGGAGTATCAAAAGCAGTGAGAGGACAAAAAATAGGATGTAGAGATTGTTCTTCATAGCCACCCATAATTTCCCCCAGACCTTAGCAAGCCCTTCCAGAAAAAGATTCCATGAATTCTTCAGTAGCAGGAGGAACACCATGTTAAAATGCGGGATGCACTCAGGTAATGTGCATGGGAGTGTGTAATCCAAATGGGATGCAAAAATGGGCCTCCAGGGCCCATTGGACATCACGTGGGCCACGTGGTCCTATGTGGGTGTTATTGGTTTTGGGCATTTTGGCGCCAAAACATGTTTTTATGGTCTTTTGGGACAAGGGCCCTCACGGGCTCGCCAGGGTGGATGGGCCACCCAAGCCAGATGGGCTTATTTGGGCATAAAAGGGACCAAGCTTTATTATGGACATAATTGGCCAGACGGGCTGGCCCGCCAAAGTATGTAATTCTTGCAATTTGGGCTTGGGGTAGCCCGCTGCCCCTGTTGTGGCCTGCTAGGGGCCGCTGCCCGTGTCGCGGCCAGCGTTACGGCCCGTTTGGGGCTGCCTGTGTTCCTTGGTGCGGCCCACGCGGGTCCCAACAGCCTGCCGTGGGGCTGTTGCGGGGCCGAGGGATGCTTTGCGGGCCCGGCTGGTTGCGCTAGGCAACCAGCGCCAGGGAGCTGGGGCTTGCGGCCCCGGCTTGCTCCCCCTCCCCTTGCTTGCGGTTGCGAAGGGGATGGGGGCAGGCTGGCTGGGTTGAACCAGCCAGCAACCAACCGCGACAGCGCGGTTGGTCAGGGCAGGGGGGACCTGACCACCCCCTTGCCCAAGGAGGTGGCGGCGCCGGCCGCAAAAGTAGCAACTGGCAGGTGGGGGGGATTTCATCACCCCCCCACCATCAATTGGTTAATGCAACCAAACAGGATAGGGGTGCTCTCCCCCCCCCCCCCCCTTTACCAAGGGGGAGGAGCAATGGGCCTGGGGGGACCTGATCACCTCCCAGGCCAATTTACATGACAACGCCCTGGGGGTATCGACCCCCAGGGCCCCTGGTGAGGGGATTTGACCGCCCCCACCAGGGATTTGAGAGAAAGAGGGGGGGACAGAATGTCCGCTGGTCACACCCCCCCCATGTGAGTCTGAGACCGGACCCAGGTGTGCCCTGGGTCCCACCTGGCCCATTTGAGGGGCCAGGGGCTGGCTGCATGAGGCAACCAGCCCGTAAACAAGGCAATAAAGGTCATTATGGCTGGTTGTAAAGGACAACCAGCCAAGGGGATTGAACAGTTAAGGGGCTGGTTCAGCCCCATTGAGGTGGAAACACCAGAAATAACTGGAATAGTCTGGTTGTAAGGGTACAGGGACTGATGCCATGTGGGCTGATGCAGTCCAAACCAAGTAACAAGGCCAGTAGAGCCTGTAGAGCTCTTTTGGGGCGGAAAATTTTCCTTTTGGCTTGTTGTATCACGGGCTCACAAGAGGCCAATCTTTGGTACTTAAGGAGCCCTTCTCCCTGCTGTTTTCCATCCATTCATTCATCATTCCAATCAAATTCATCCAACATATTGCCCCATTGTGAGAGCCCCATTAGACAATATTGACACCCAGTGTCCAGCATTTCTTTTGCTTTAAATAATGCTCATTTGCCTAAGCTAATTGCTGGCCATAATTCTAACACACCAGAGTCTTTCATTGTAACTCTGTTGAGAGGTTGGAGATCTTGAACTACTCAAAGTTTACCACTACTTTTAAGGATGCAGAAAACAGGGCTTGAATAACTGGAAGTTGACTGTTCATATAGACCAGTATGTACTTGTTTGTGGATCAACTTGATAAATTCATTGACTTGAGCAGCAGGGATTGAAATCTTCTTCTTTTTCCAAGGATTGTGCTCAACTACAGTGTTGTAGTCCAAACCTGTCCTATAGACATCAGAATCACTTTTCTAGTGTAACAACAGCTCAAGCCCTCAAATTAACCTCAGAAATGGATTCTACATCACAAATAACCTATAGTCACTCAGCCAAAGTACCCCAATATCTCCCAAGGATTAGAAGATAAAGCCCAACAAACCTTACCTGTAGCCATCAGACTCCATTTTCTAGTATAAATATAATAACAGTAATAAATATAACATCAGAAATGGATTTTACACCAAAAATAACCTATAGTCATCCAGTCAAACTACCCCTCTATCTCTCATGGTTTAGAAGATACAGCCAAAATCAATTGTGGCCAGCTCATATCTCACCCAGGTATCACAAACCAGTGAAAGAGCATATGGGTATAACTTCCAATAGCAGATAGCACCAAACAACCACCAGTAAAAGTCACCGCAGGACTACCCAGCAATATATGCAGGCAGTCTGGACCATATGTAACCAAACAACCACCAGTAAAAGTCACCAAAGGACTACCCAGAAATATATGCAGGCAGTCTGGACCATGTGTAACCAAACAAACCATCAATAAAAGTCACCACAGGACTACTCAGAAATATATGCAGGCAGTCTGGACCATGTGTAACCAAACAAACCACCAGTAATGCACATGATACATGAAGTTAGAAGCAAGTAGCACCAAAAAAACCACCAGTGAATGCACAGCAACAAATGTAAGGAGAAACAAGTAGCACCAGACCAAACCATTATTACTGCACAGGTATACATTTTATCTACACTTCACAGCAGTTTATGCAGGGCTGTGCATGCATTAAACCCCTGTACCATCTTTTCCCAACCAGAATGAATGCCTCATTTAAGTTTAAAAGCCTTTTACAACCAGCAAAAATGCCTCATGTAACTGTACAAGCCTTTTTCAACCAGCTAAAATTTTTCATGTAATTGTACCTCACTGTTCCTCACCAGAACAGGGAGAACCTCAGGGGCAGCCCTGAGCACCCCTGGGGGCAGGAATTTTCTATTTAATGAGGACCTCTCCGCCCTATACAAGTTGTACCATAACTCACCATCCCCCAGAAATCCTTCACCCACTACCATCATGCCATCTGTGGTCCTACCCACATAAAAAAAAGAGAGATCTCATCAGTGTACCAATAAAAAAAGGAATCTAAAACCCAATTTTTTATAACCTCATCACAAACAATTGAAAACCACCCCATTAGGTTCCTTGAATAAGGGTTCTTCTGTGACCTAAATATTCAGCACCAAATTAAAAAAAGGAACCACCCTTCAATCAATAAAATAACCCTTATAAAGAAAGAGAGCACAAAAAAAAGAAACTACCAACCTTTCCTCTACCCAGCCCCCTGTGGGTAAACCCATCTGTGGGTCCTCTCTTGAACCATCCCTTTGATAAACCCTTGAACCCTTTAATTTTGGGATTCTGGTTAAGATCAAATATATCTGATCAATAAATAACTAATAACCCAATATATCTGATCTATTCTTCAAAACAACCCTACCAATAATAATTAATAACTAATCTATGTCTGATCTGAGACCCATATTAAGTCTCAAAGAAACCAGCCACTACTTTAAATAAATTATTGTGCAGACTTACTATAGTACTAGAAGGGCAGGTAATTCAAAACCACTCTTAGTATATACTAATACTCCAAAGGGGTAGAAGTAAAACTAAATTCCCATTCAAGGACTGCCAGCAAGCTATTTGCTATATTATTTTTATAATACCACAGGATTCTCTACAAAGGGGATAAAGTAAGGGAGACCATGGGATTCTTTCAAGAGACCTCTCTCTTCTTCATAGAAGGCAATAGATTTTTCCCTTGGAGATAAGAAATTTTTGATCAAATTCAACTCATCAGGAAGAAGCCATCCATCTGGACCAAAGTTGACCACTTTCAGATGTTCTTCAGTGACACAACCACAATGCACAAAGGGATCAACAAGAGATTGAGATAAACCACAGTAAGGATTGCGGGATAAGGGAGGGTGCACAAGAGGAGGATTAAGATTGAGGGGCATAGGCTGGTTGACTGGTTGGACCTTTTTTGCAACTGGTTTATACTTGGTGGCAAAAGAGAGAAGTTCCTGTTTCCTCCAAGCGTCAACCAGCAAGACCTGACTGTTACAACCAAGAACAAGTTTCAACATTTTCCATGTCCTATGTTCTTAAATGTCCTTGCAGGGTTCCTTTTCAATAAAAGCAGAACAAAGGGATAATACTTTGCTCAAAGTTGTGGCACAAGGTAGATTTTCAAAAATGATGGTAGAAGAAGGCCCGGGCGGTGCGTAATTGGAGGGACTTACTTTGACCCCCAAGTGCCTCCACTGAAGTCCATATACCTCCATACCAAAACCATTAAGAAGAGAATTGAGATCAGGATCTAGTTTATGCTCATTGCAGAGATTTGCACCAGAATTAAAGGAAGATTGAACAGGATCAAGAGAACAAGGAAAAAAAGAAACCACAGATCCATAGAGAGAGGGAATATTTTTGGTATTTTTTATTTTGACATGTTTTTGATTTTTAATACTTTCCAGATCACAAGAAAATGATGAGAAAAGTGAAATAAGCCTCTGGGATGAGAGTTTATTATTGAGTTGAAGTTTGAGGCTGGGAAGGACTACAAATATCAGTAGAATCAACTACTCTGCTAAAAAATGAGACAAATTAGAATTATCCTTCTGCTTCCCCTTGAAAATTCATTTGGGAGTATGACCAGTGAAATCATTTTCCCAAAGACCAGAATTCAACAAACAGAGAGGAACTTCAATCTTCCTTCCATCAGCATCAGGAAGAAGTATCCTCTCCCCAACTTGATCAGAAAAAATAAAGGTTTCACTAAAATCCATTAAGAACGGTTGACCCAAGATCATAGGTCCTTCCAAACAAGTAATCCAAAAGTGACAGGTTCCAATGATATTTTGACCAATTCAAACTGGAAAATCTTCAGAAATACCAACTAACTCACAAGACTGATTCCCTATTCCATACACTGCAGAGTTTAAGCTAACTCTAAGACTGAGCTTTAGTTTGTGGGCCATAGAGTCCAAGATCAGGTTAAGTTGGGAACCAGAATTGACCAGGAGAGAAACCATTTTATCCAAATTTCCAAGACAACAAGGAAGAAAACCAAGAAGACAAGAGTACAGGTTAGGATCTGAGGAAGGTTCAGTTCCACCTGAGTCCTCAAGCAAAGTTACAGAAGAAACCTTCAATTTGTCAGATCCAATTTCCACATGTTGTCAAGAGACCCATTTCTTCATCCCTTCAGCAACAGTAGGCAAAATTGACAGGAGCTCAGCAAAAGATAAATCAGGAATTTTAAGATAAGATTTTTCTTTAATACCCCTTCCACATCATTGGGATGTCCTTATAGATTCCCCTTTCAAACCATAATTTTGGCTGGGATGAGGGAGGATGACCAGGTGAAGCAGGGATTATGAAAGGATCAGTAGGTTGAGGAGTTTCAACAGGAGAAGGATCAGTGTGGTTTTGAAACCTTTCCATTAGAGGTTCCTTTTCTTTTTCCATGTCTTCCACCACAGATGAAGGAGGTTCAGGGGTTGATCAATGTTTTACCAGTTTACAAAGGATAGAGGATGGCATAGGAGGAGCTTTGTGAGGTTTGGGTTCCTCATGTTGTCTCCTACCTGGATCAGATTGATAAGCTCCAGAGAATCTGGAGGAAGAAATAGCAGGAGAATATCATGGTTGAAGAGTACCACAGGAAGATCCAAAATACCAAGGGCCCAAAGACGCCTGCTTAAGAGGAGATGGCTGAAAAGAGGCCACCACATGACAGATAGAACGTGATGAATCAAAAGGGATCAGAGATCCATTAGGAAGAAAAAAATTATTTCCCTTCTGTTCCACTAACTTTTCCTCCTTATCCTTCTGGAGCTCTGGGCATTTTCCGGTTCCATGACCTTCCCTATGACAATCATAGCAAAACAGATTGGATCTAGGTATTGAATTAGAAGTTTTGGGAGCAGCAAGAGCAGAAATCTTTTGATCCATCTTGTTTTTGAAAGATTGGAGGAGTTTTTTGATTTAATCAATAGTTTCAGATCCTTTTTTTTCCTGAGGAGTCAATTTAAGACAATGAGTGGCCTCCATTTTCCTCATAATTTTGTTGGACTCAGAAAATGGGGGAGCAGGAACAGGTTCAGCAGTGCAGGATTTCTCAAACGTTAGAGCAGTTTGACCTTTCATGAATTTATCCACCACACTCCTAAGGACCAGAAAAGCAGGAAGCTTGAAAAAATTGTCCCTAGTTGCAATCATAGATCCAGATTAGACTAATTGGTCCCTTATTTGCTCCTGCATTCCTAGCAAAAAAGATTGGAAAAACTGGACTTGAATTTTGTCCAAGGTGTCAATGTGATCATTTCCGAGGAGATAAGATTTGATAAGATCCCAAGATTTCCTAAAAGATTGATAATCAGAGGCTGAAGAAATACCATCCTTTGAGACCCACTGAGAGACAAGATCATCCAAGTCCTGTAGCATAAAACAAGTTATATCTATCTTTCCCCAATACGCCAGCATTGCTTCCCTTAGAAGCGTCCAGTTATGATATTCAAATCCATAGAAAAACTTGATTACTTCCATAACTTCATCAGAGGAAATGAATAATTGTAACGGATAGGCCATATGGTATTTGCTAGCTCCATCCACTTCTGCAGCCATTTTATAAGAATACAGGAATTTTTTAACATTCCTCCCATTGAAACCCAAGTTCTTTTTCTGGGATTTGATCTTGACCATCTTGGCATGAATGGAGGAGGGGGTACTAGTAGATTCCATCTTGACAGAGTTCCTAGAGGATCCAAAGAGCATATTCCCAAAGTGGCTCACAATTGTGGCAAGAGTAGGGTTTCACAAAGAACAGCAAAAATCTTGCCCCAGCATTGCACAATTGGGAGGACTTACTTCTGAGATAAGTTGCCTCCGCGGATCAGATCTGAGAAAAAGAGAAACAGAGAAAAAAAAAAGAAGATTGGATTATGAAGTTGATACCAAACGTATTGCAACTGTAAATCCCAAGTTTTCTGGTTCAATCCCCGCCCAGGGGACCAAATTTAAGACTCAAATTGGTGCTGAGAAAAAGGAAGTTCTGTGGAGGGGGGAAAGGTGTGGTTTAGGCTACCCTCCTGAGTGTTACAAAAATATTTAAATGTAACCGGAATCAAGATCCAGGACCTTTTAAATGAGGAATCAATGGGAAGGATGAGTCTTTATAGCAGTTTTTAGATATGTTAAGAAACACCATATGAGACAAGATGGTGCAGGAAAATACTTAAACAAACAAGTCAAATTTTTTTTCAGATTTCAATAGAACAAGGCAGTTGTAAGTAACAATGCCCACAAGCTAATGACTCTGGCCATCAGCAGAATAGTAGGAAAGATCAACTCAATCCCAACCAACCTCAAGGTTCTCAATTAACCTGCCCAACTCTCCACAATCAATTGCTTGAAGGGTACCAGATAACTGTGGGTGGCTGTACAAAAAAAAGCAATTTTTTTCATGAAACTCTAGAAGAAAAACAGTAACAGATTCAAACAAGAATAACCCAGCAATTCTCAAGGGAATCAAGAATAGTGTGGCCAATTTCAACTTCAGAGAAATAAAGGGAGGTTACACTCCAGGTTTCAAGCTTAAAGAAACCTCTCAGTCAAATGTGTGATTGCCTTTCCGGAACCAAAGTTTTCAGAGAAAGAGATCAAAGGAGTGGCTTAACACCCTCAAGAATTCAGACCAATGAATCCTTCTTCAACCAGCAAGGCTATTGGTTGGTGATAAGGATCAGTTCACAGAGGACAGATCAAAGGATTTTGGTATGGAAGCTCAGATGATCAAGGGGCAATCAAAATATATACCCAGGATAAGGATGCTCAGAAAGGGGAAGGGCCCCACGGTTTGATTACTTAGATGATGATGGATTCAATGATAATGGATAGTTGGATGATAAGATCCATGGATGAATGATTGGATGATGGGGAAAAAAGGCAGGGGAGAGCTCCTCCTTTCATGGGAAAAAGACCCTGTTTACTAATTACTAGTGAGACTACAAATGAGTGCAGAAAAAGATTTTTTTTTTTGAAACGATGTGGGACATGTGGACAAGATGAAAGGAGAGACCAGCCCTTGTCACAGATCACAGCGGGAAGTGGATTGACATCTGTAAGTTGGCAGATGAGCTGTAGCAGGGGGGATGAACATCTGCAACAGCGGTGTAAGACTCCAAACGGTGCTAAGACGTGGCAGTTCTGTAGAGGGGAAAGGTGCTGTTTAGGCTGCCCTCCTAGGAGTTACAATAATATTTAAATGTAACCGGAATCAAGGTCCAGAACCTTATGGATGAGAAATCAAAATAAGGGAAGAGGATAAGAGTTGTCGGTAGCAATGGAAACAACACTATCTGAGGCAAGATGGTGCAGGTAAAGACTTGAACAAATAAGTCAAGGTTTGTTCAGAGTTCAATAGAACAAGGCAGTTGTAAGTAAAAACGCCCACAAGCTAATAACTCTGGTTGTCAGCAGCTGATTAGGAAAGATCAACTCAATCCCAACCAACCTCCAGGTTCTCAATGAACCTGCCCAACTCTCCGCAATCAAGCGCTTGAAGGGTACCAGATAACTGTGGGAGGCTGAACAAAACAAAAGCAATTTGTTTATGAAGCTCTAGAAGCAAATCAATAATGAATTTGAGCAAGAATATCCCAACACCTCTCAAGGGACTCAAGAATAGCGTGGCGAAATTCAACCTTAAAGAAGAAGTGAGGTATAACACTCCAGGTTTTAAGCTTAATAAAACCTCTTCAATCAAATGTGATTGGCTCCAGAAAGATGATCAAGGAGAGATCAAGACCAATATGGTCGGAAAAAGGGATCAGAGTGGTATAACACACTCAAGAATTCAGACAGACAGGAATTCTTCTTCAACCAGCAAGGCTATTGGTTGGTGATAAGGATCAAGGTCACAAGGGACAGAGTTTGAGTATGGGGGCTCAAAGGATCAAGGGGAAATCATAGATATACCTGGATAAATTGCTCAGATAGGTGGGGAAGGATGCCCACGGATAAGTTTGATTATGATGATGGTCTCATTGGATGCTAGGATGATGATGATAGGATCCTCTGATGCTGGGCCAAAAGGCAGGGGAGAGCCCCTCCTTTTATAGAAATGAGGCCCTGTATACTATGTACAATAGATACTACAAATAGGTGCGGAAAAATGAAAACATAAAAAAAAAAAAAAAAAAAAAAAAAAAAAAAAAAAAAAAAAAAAAGATGGAATGAGAGGAAAAAAAAAAAAAGAAATGTTGCCCGCATTGAGAATGACCGCGGGCAACCAGATGGACACCCGCGACAGCGGTCGCGGGTGTCAACAATGGCTGTCGTTGCCTGATCGGCGGCGACAGCGGGGTGAAGGTTCCGACAGCCGCAAGCGGTTGCTCGCGGTTGTCGGTCGGATCAGATGATGGGCGAGGATCTGAGATCGTGATTGATGGTAGTGGTCGGAGCTAGATGGGAACAATAGATCCAAGGTCCGACCAAGGTTCTTGAGATCTGTCTCCAGATCAAATCCGAGCGAGTCAAGTTAAGGAACGAACGAGATGATTGGGAGGGACGACTGATGGAGTATAGATCAAGATAGTTGATGATGTTACAGAGGATGTCGTTGGGGAGTAAATCGAGTGTGATTCGATTGATCAATCCTTGATCCAACAATCCACTCGAATCACTAACACGATCTTCGAGCTTCTCGAACATCGTGATCAGGTTCATGATGATGATAAGCTGGGGCGAGGTAATTGATTAAGAGATCCATTTGAATCCAAGTTGATGGTGATCGATTGATTGGCTAACCACCTGTGGAGGGTTTTGAGGTAATTGAAATGAGGGATCAAGAATTGAGTGGCAAATTGGTACCAGGAGATAAAGGGTGGATGATCTTGATGGACATCCTGCTGATGAGGAGTTGGGTGTGATGATGGTCTGGTGATGAGTGTGGATGGAGTGGAGAGGAGGAGAAGGGATTGTCAAAAGTGGTTCAACAATTGCTCGCGTCTCCAAAAGTCAGGGCCGCGAGCGCAACAAGTGGGAGTTGAACATAGGAAGAGAGGATCAAAGCGGAGAGACAGGCAAGAGGCCTGTCCTAGACCGCTAGGACAGGGAGAAGTTGAGAGATGGGGGGAAATGAAGGTACCCATAGGGGTACAACCAAAAAAAATATTTTTTTTCGTGGTGTCCCGGATTGGTCACCACATCTCTCCCCAACTTACAGACTATCCCTAGTCTGCATCTAAAATTTGAAGGGATTAAAAAAAAGGCAGGGAACAAAGAAATTGAAGAAAAGATTGGCCATTTCTTGATCTTGAGAGCAATTGAAGAGTTGAGGAAAATATCTTGATTCTTCCAAATGAGCCCTAGAAGCGGCAGGAATAGAACAAGGAGGGCGTCCCAGGTGCTCACATATGTGGCATGCAGTAGATTTTTACAACCAAAAACGCAGCAAATGACCCTGATGGTGCACAATTGGGAGTACTTACTTCTGAGATAAGTTGCCCCCACAACAATGAAACTTCTTGACTTGATCAGCAGAGAACCTTCTGGCCAACTGAGTACCATCCAGCTCCTCCAAAACATAAGATCCACCTCTAACTTGATGAATCACTCAATAAGGGCCATTCCAACAATTAGAGAAAAGCTTGCCCCACTGGGTCTCCAAAGATCGATTATAAGCTGAAACTAGGTCACCAGGGTTCAAGGGCTCCCTGACTTGATTAGATTGCTTGTCCTCCCAATACTGGACGGATTTTGCTCTGGACTCCATCATCTTTTGATAAGCTTCATCACGAACGTCTTCACTTCACTCCATTTGCTTGGATCTAGCAACTAACAGATCAGTGGTTGAGGACACCTCTTCCCAAGAGATACCCAAGAAAGATTCCATTTCCAGATCCAAAGGAAGGACTGCTCTTTGACCAAAGATGATTTCATAAGGTGAGTAGCCAGTAGTCCTTTTGGTTGAGATTCAATCAGAGAAGAGAACAAGAGGAAGGAATTTGCGACAATTCTTGCCACTTTCACCAGCCAGTTTAACAAGTGCAGCCTTCAAAGGGGCATGGCCTTGTTCCACCATGCCTTTGCCTTCAGGATAATAAGGAGTAGTAACTCTATGTTGTCCAGGAAGGGATTGGATCATTTCAGCAAGCTTGCCCCCAAATTCAGAGCCACCATCAGTAGAGTAAGATTGAGCCAGGCCATAACACATTGTCCAGGTCTCGTAGAGGAAAGCTGCCACCAATTCAGAGCTAAGGTTCTTAAGAAATTTTGCTTCAACCCATCCGGAAAAATCCTCTCTAGCCATAATGAGGTACTTAGCACCACCTGCCTTAATATGAACCACATCCATAGCAATCCTTCCAAAGACAGTGGACTCCCCAGTAGGATAACAAATTTCGGCTGGGCGCCTAAGATCACGTTTTTGACAAAATTCACAACTCTTGCACCATTGGGAGACGGATTTCTTCAAAGATGGCCACCAGAATTGTTTGGATAATTGTCGATAAGTTTTGGTTTCCCCACGATGACCAAGGCCTTCATGGAGACTTTCAAGGATAGAATCTTTTTTAGAGGGAATAGTAAAAACAATAAGAGCACAAGGATCGCCCCTCTTCATAAGTCTAGAGCCTTGAACAAAAAAATTAGAAGACTTTTGTTTAAGAGATTGAAATTCCTTAGCAGAGAGATCAGGAGGTTTTTGAAGAGTTGAAAGGTACTGCTCTAATTTAAACCAGAAGCCTTGTTGAAAGCCAGAATAATTTTGAGAAGAAAAAGTGAAAATAGTTTGGATTAAAGGTTCCTCTTCATTGAAATTGGTTCCAACATCAGATTTGTTGTCCCCAAGAGGTTGTCGAGATAAACCATCAGGCATGGTGAAAGATTTCCCCGGCCTGTGAACAATATCAAAAGAGAAAAGCTGGATAAAGGCCACCCAACGAGTCATAGGAGCATTGGGAAGACTGGGAGCGTTGATCATTTCAATGATGGATCGAGCATCAACTTGCAATTCGAAATGTTGGCTCCAGAGAACGGTTTGAAGTTTCTTCATCATTCAAGCCACACCACAGAGTTCCAGTTTGGGCTGGGAGTATCTATATTCTACATCTGAAAAAAACAAAGATTCATAAAGAGCAGGACGGTCCCAACCATTTTCATCTTCCTGAGTAAGGACGGCCCCAACAGATTGATAACTAGAATCGACAGCCAGCTTGATCTTGCCAGCTCCAGGTCCATAAGAGTTTTTTTTCAAAACTATTTCTTTACCAACTATCATTTTGAGTAGCTGGAAAGCACATTAACATCCTTGGGTCCAAATCCATTCAGCATCTTTTCTGGTTAGACGATGCAAGGGTGCACAGATTTTGGATAAAGATGGGATAAAGATTCTAACATAAGTGACAACACCTAGAAAGCCCCTAACTTCAGTTGGATTGTTTGGGGTAGGCCAAGAGATGATCTTGTTGAATTTGGCTGGTGCCATCCTTCTTCCTTCCTTGCAGACCACATGACCAACAATGTCCAGAGCAGGGACACAAGCCGCCAGTTTGGATCCAGAGACAGTAAGGCCAGATTCCTTGATTCAAAACAGAATCCTCTCCAAGGTAGTAGCATATTCCCAGATAAAACAACAAATTCCTGAATGCCAAGGTAAGAGCTCATTATCATAGTCAGATACTGGACCTTTAATTCCTCCATTGTCAATAAAGATACCAGCATGATCAGGGATTTCATCCTGGAGGATCCACATCATCTGAGCCTGATAGACTGCAACCAAGTTGGTGGCTCCTTGAGGCAATCGAGTAAGTTGAAATCAACCAAGAGGAGTATCAAAAGTAGTGAGAGGACGAGAAATAGGATGTAAGGATTGTTCGTCATAGCCACCCATAATATCCCCTAGACCATAGCAAGCTCTTCCCGCAAAGGATTCAACAAATTCTTCAGTAGCAGGAGGGATACCAGAGTCTTTAATAGTAACTTTATTAAGAGGTTGAAGATCATGAACTATTCTAAGTTTACCATTACTCTTGAGGACACAGAAGATGGGGCTGGAGTAACTAGAAGTTGACTGTTCATACAGGCCAGTTTGAACTTGTTCCCGGACCAACTTGATGAATTCGTCAACTTTAGCAGCAGGGATAGGGATCTTTTTCTTTTGCCAAGGATCATGTTCAACTACAGGGATGATATAAGGGAGGCCATAGGATTCCCGCAAGAGACCTCTCTCTTCTTCACAGAAAGCAATAGATTTTTCCCTTAGAGATAAGACATTTTTGATTAAATTTAACTCATCAGGAAGAAGCCATCCATCTGGACCAAAGTTGACCACCTTCAGACGTTCTTCAGTGACCCGTCCATTAGGCACAAAGGGACCAGTAAGAGATTGAGGAAGACCACAGTAAGGATTGCGAGATAGAGGAGGACGCATAAGGGGAGGATTGAGGTTGAGAGGCATAGGCTGGTTGACTGGTTGGATCTTCTTAGCAACTGGTTTATACTTAGTGGCAAAAGAGAGAAGTTCTTGTTTCCTCCAAGAGTTGACCAGAGAGACTTGATCACAAAAGCTGAGTCCAAGTTCCAACATCTTCCAAGTCCGATGTTCTGCAATATCCTTGAAGGGTGCCTTTTCCATAAAAGGAGAACCAGGAGATAATTCGTTGCTCACATGTGTGGCACAAGGTAGGGTTTTGAAAATGACGGTAAAAGATTGCCCTGGCAGTGCACAATTGGGAGGACTTACTTGTACCCCAAATTGCCTCCACTGAAGCCCATATTCCTTCATACCAAAATCACCAAAAACGGAATTGCAATTAGGATCTATTTTGGACTCATTGCGGAGATTCGAACCAGAACTAAGAGAAGATTGATCAGACTTAAAAGTAGAAGGAAAAGAAGACACAACAGATCCAGATAGAGAAGGAGATGGAGAAGAAATATTTTTGGATTTTTCTATTTTGATGTGTTTTTGTTTTTTAATATTCTTGAGCTCAGAAGAGAATGATGAAAGGAATGAAAAATAAGCCTGAGGGATGGGAGTTGACCCTTGAGTTTCAGTCTGAGGCTGAAAAGAACTAAAACTATTAGTAGGATCAACTATTCCCCTAAAAAATGAGAGGAACTAGAGTTATCCTTCTGCTTCCCCTTAAAAGATGATTTGGGAGTATGACCAGGAAAATCTCTTTCCCAACGACCAGAATCCAAGGAGCAAAGAGGAACTTCAATTTTCCTGCCATCAGCATCAGGGAGAAGAATTCTCTCCCCAACTTGATCAGAAAACATCAGGGTTGCACCAAAGTCCATTAAGAAGGGTTGTCCCAAGATCATAGGACTGTCCAAACGAGTGATCCAAAAGTGGCAGGCTCCAACAATATTTTGACCAATCCTGACCGGTACATCTTCAGCAATACCAACCAGTTCACAAGCTTGATTTCCTATCCCATACACTGCAGAGTTGAAGCTGACCCTAGGACTAAGTTTGAGCTTGCAGGCCATAGCATCCAAAATTAAGTTAAGCTGAGATCCAGAATCCACAAGAGGAGAAACAGTTTTAGCTGAGTCACCAAGATAACAAGGAAGGAAGCCAAGGGGAAAGGAATAAAGGTTGGATTCTATAGAAGGACTGGTTCCACCAGAGTCCTCCATTAAAGTGCCAGAGGAGACTTTGAGTTCTTCAGGGCCAATTTCCACACGTCAACAAGAGACCCATTTCTTCATTCCTTCAGCAACAGATGGAGAGATTGATAGGAGTTCAGCCACAGATAGATCAGGAATTTTGAGATCAGAAATTTTCTTTAATACTCCCTCCACAGCATTGGGGTGATCCTTGGAGATGCCCCTTTCAAATCAAACTTTGGGCTGGGTGGAGGGAGGAAGTTCAGGTGACGCAGAATCTAAGATAGGATTAGAAGGTTGAGGTGAGGGAGAAGGATCAGGGTGATCTGGGAACCTTTCCATGAGTGGTTCCTTTTCTACCTCCATGTCTTCTACATCAGAGGAAGGAGGCTCAAGTGATGATCGACGTTTAACGGGTTTTCGAAGGATTGAAGTTGGCAAGGAAGGAGCCTTATGAGGTTTAGGTTCCTCATGTTGTTTCCTGGCTGGATCAGATTGATAAGTAGTCCCAGCAAGACTAGAGGAAGAAATAGCTGGAGGATACGAAGGTTGGAGGGTACCACAGGATGATTGAAATTCAAAGGAAGCAAGAGATGCTTTCACAGGAGGTGATGGCTGGTA
This sequence comes from Puccinia polysora, assembly GCA_025617555.3. Lineage (NCBI taxonomy): Eukaryota > Fungi > Basidiomycota > Pucciniomycetes > Pucciniales > Pucciniaceae > Puccinia > Puccinia polysora. The sequence continues at coordinate 7,167,956 of CM062620.1, forward strand.
AGAGGCCACCACATGTTGGATAGGACAAGACGAGTCAAAAGGGATTAGGGCACCATTAGGGAGGAAGTAATTGTTCCCCCTCTGCTCTACCAAATTTTCCTTTAGGTCCTTCTGAAGTTCCTGGCATCGTCCGGTTCCATGGCCTTCCCTATGACAGTAGTAACAGACCAGAGTTGATTTGGGGACAGAAGAAGGAGTTTTAGGCGTAGCTAGTGAGGAAATCTTTTGATCTATTTTGTTCTTAAAGGCTCTAAGTAACTTGGTGATTTCATCTATAGTAGTAGGTTCTCAATTGGAATTAGGATCTGCTTTAGGCCTACAATCTGCCTCCATTTTAATCATAATATCGTTTGACTCTTTAAAAGAAGGAGCATGGACCAGTTCAGTAGTTCTAGGCTTTTCAAAGGTAAGAGCAGTTTGACCTTTCATGACTTTATCCACAGTACTCCTAAGGGTGAGAAAAACAGGGAGCTTGAATCAATTATCCCTGGTGGTAATCATGGATCCAGATTTGACCAGTTCTTCTTTAATCCTTTCCTGCACAGCCAACAAAAAAGATTGGAAGAACTTTGCTCAAATTTCGTCCACTGTGTCAATCTGATTGTTTTGGATAAGATAGTTTTGAATGGGATCCCAAGACTTCCTAAAAATCTGATAGTCAGAGGCTGAAGAAATACCACCATTGGAGATCCACTGAGAAACCAGAGCATCCAAATCCTGCAGAGTAAACCTAGCCACATCTATTTTACCCCAGTATGCCAACATAGCCTTCCTGAGAAGCGTCCAGTTGTGGCATTCAAATCCCTCAAAAGACTTGATTACCTCCATAACTTCATCAGAGGAGATAAAGAATCGCAACTGATAAGCCATATCAAATTCACTAGCTCCATCCACTTCAGCAGCCATTTTGTAGGAGTCCAAGAATTGCTCAACATTTGTACCGTTGAAGCCTAAGTTCTTGTTCTGAGGTTTGATCTTTACCATCTTAGGTCGGACAGGGGTGGTTGGAGTAGCAGAAGATGCCATATCGAATAACAGAGTTCCTAGGGGATCCAAAGAGCAGATTTCCAAAGTGGCTCACGAGTGTGGCAAGAGTAGGGTTTCTCCAAAAAGACAAGTATCTTGCCCAAGCGGTGCACAAATTGGGAGGACTTAATTCTAGGATAAGTTGCCTCCACGGATCAGATTTGAGAAGAGAAAAAAAATGTAAAAAAAAGATTGGATTTCGAGGTTGACTTTAAATGTCTTGGGACTGTAAATCCCAAGGTTGCTGGTTTGATCCTGGCCCGGGGGACCAAATGTAAGACTCCAAACGGTGCTAAGCCGTGGCAGTTCTGTAGAGGGGAAAGGTGCTGTTTAGGCTGCCCTCCTAGGAGTTACAATAATATTTAAATGTAACCGGAATCAAGGTCCAGAACCTTATGGATGAGAAATCAAAGTAAGGGAAGAGGATAAGAGTTGTCGGTAGCAATGGAAACAACACTATCTGAGGCAAGATGGTGCAGGTAAAGACTTGAACAAATAATTCAAGGTTTGTTCAGAGTTCAATAGAACAAGGCAGTTGTAAGTAACAACGCCCACAAGCTAATAACTCTGGTTGTCAGCAGCTGATTAGGAAAGATCAACTCAATCCCAACCAACCTCCAGGTTCTCAATGAACCTGCCCAACTCTCCGCAATCAAGCGCTTGAAGGGTACCAGATAACTGTGGGAGGCTGAACAAAACAAAAGCAATTTGTTTATGAAGCTCTAGAAGCAAATCAATAATGAATTTGAGCAAGAATATCCCAACACCTCTCAAGGGACTCAAGAATAGTGTGGCAAAATTCAACCTTAAAGAAGAAGGGAGGTATAACACACCAGGTTTTAAGCTTAATAAAACCTCTTCAATCAAACGTGATTGGCTCCAGAAAGATGATCAAGGAGAGATCAAGACCAGTATGGTCGGAAAAAGGGATCAGAGTGGTATAACACACTCAAGAATTCAGACAGACAGGAATTCTTCTTCAACCAGCAAGGCTATTGGTTGGTGATAAGGATCAAGGTCACAAGGGACAGAGTTTGAGTATGGGGGCTCAAAGGATCAAGGGGAAATCATAGATATACCTGGATAAATTGCTCAGATAGGTGGGGAAGGATGCCCACGGATAAGTTTGATTATGATGATGGTCTCATTGGATGCTAGGATGATGATGATAGGATCCTCTGATGCTGGGCCAAAAGGCAGGGGAGAGCCCCTCCTTTTATAGACATGAGGCCCTGTATACTATGTACAAGAGATACTACAAATAGGTGCGGAAAAATGAAAACATAAAAAAAAAAAAAAAAAAAAAAAAAAAAAAAAAAAAAAAAAAAAAAAAGATGGAATGAGAGGAAAAAAAAAACAAAGAAATGTTGCCCGCATTGAGAATGACCGCGGGCAACCAGATGGACACCCGCGACAGCAGTCGCGGGTGTCGACAATGGCTGTCGTCGCCTGATTGGCGGCGACAGCGGGGTGAAGGTTCCGACGGCCGCGAGCGGTTGCTTGCGGTCGTCGGTCGGATCAGATGATGGGCAAGGATCTGAGATCGTGATTGATGGTAGTGGTCGGAGCTAGATGGGAACAATAGATCCAAGGTCCGACCAAGGTTCTCGAGATCTGTCACCAGATCAAATCCGAGCGAGTCAAGTTAAGGAACGAACGAGATGATTGGGAGAGACGACTGATGGAGTATAGATTGAGATAGTTGATGATGTTACAGAGGATGTCGTTGGGGAGTAAATCGAGTGTGATTCAATCAATCAATCCTTGATCCGACGATCCACTCAAATCACTAACACAATCGTTGAGCTTCTCAAACATCGTGATCAGGTTCATGATGATGATAAGCTGGGGTGAGGTAATTGATTAAGAGATCCATTTGAATCCAAGTTGATGGTGATCGATTGATTGGCTAACCACCTGTGGAGGGTTTTGAGGTAATTGAAATGAGGGATCAAGAATCAAGTGGCGAATTGGTACCAGGAGATAAAGGGTGGATGATCTTGATGGACATCCTGCTGATGAGGAGTTGGGTGTGATGATGGTCTGGTGATGAGTGTGGATGGAGTGGAGAGGAGGAGAAGGGATTGTCAAAAGTGGTTCGACGATTGCTTGCGTCGCCAAAAGTCAGGGCCGCGAGCGCAACAAGTGGGAGTTGAACATAGGAAGAGAGGATCAAAGCGGAGAGACTGGCAAGAGGCCTGTCCTAGACCGCTAGGACAGGGAGAAGTTGAGAGATGGGGGGAAATGAAGGTACCCATAGGGGTACAACCGAAAAAAATATTTTTTTTTCATGGTGTCCCGGATTGGTCACCACAGCGGTTATGGGGCCCCAATGACAGTTGCCAATGATGGATGGCAAAAGTTGCATGATTGGGCAGAGGAGAACAAACTGGCAGAGGACCTTCAACAACGGTTGCAGAAATTTTTGTAGGAGTGGTTAGGAGGATTACCGCCAACTGCTGAAAGGTTGGTTGGTGGTGGTGGTAGTAGTAGTCAAGGGATTACCAAAGACTGAACAATGACAATCAATGAGATCACACCAGATGAAGCTATGCTCACAGGTCTTGAAGGGTGATAGGATTGAGTGCAGGTCTTGAAGGGTGATAGGATTGAGTGATGGGTGCATTTGGTGGGTCTGGATTGATTGGGTTGAGGTGGTAGACCAATGAGGATTGATTTGAATGATTCAATCAAGGAGCAATGGTCAAGGATGATGGAGAGACAATCTCAGATGGCTTGGATGATGGTACAATAATGAGTGGAAGCTTGACCACGACTGAGGAGGATAAGTTGTAGGCTTGGGATCCTATGCAATGATATTGTAGGAGGAGGAGGAGGAGGAGATGAATCAATTGGGGGGCAGATGAGCAATGATCTGTTGTTGATCATTGTCATTGATCAGTTTAATGTTTTTTGAGGCAATCTTCATTGCCATTGCTGATTCCAATGATATTGGCCAGTTGAAGGCAATGAAGACTGTCCGCATGAGCGCTTGGGCAAAAGAGTCAGGCAGAAGGTGCAGCAAGAAGGAATTGAATGGTGTGGAAAAAAGGGGGAGATACTCCCCAAGTTTTCCCTAAGTTCTGGAATCAATGGTCCTAGCCCCCTCAAGGATAAGGATGCGCCCGTTTCAAGAGAGAGAGAGAGAGAGAGAGAGAGATACAGAGATGAATTCCTTTCCTTTCCATGCTTTAAGACATGATCTCCTATATATAATGATAGATCTTACCTCCAAGCTTGGGTTGAGAGAGCGGAATTTATTCCCACACTCTCAACTTTAACCTAAGTACAAGGGCGATGACAGCCCAACAACAAATAGGAAAGAAACTCTAAAAACCAGAAACCTAGCCTAACCCTTACCCTTTCCTATGCAGCAACAACCCTCAATCCCGCCTACCATTACACACTGTAGAGAGAGGGGAGGTCTCTCTCACTCAGAGACCTGAAGACTTGAGTCTTGCGAGTCTAATCAACAGTGCTAATGCTCCAAAATGGGAACACAACAGCGACGCCGACTACAGCAGTTGGACTGTTAATAGCTTGTAGTGATCCTGGTCATATCTGGGGGTTCTTCTCATTCTCATTCATCTGGTTTTCATTCTCCTGTCTCTTTTCTTTTCTCCCTTATTTCAATCTCACTCCTCTCAAATTCCCAACAACTCTTCTTTCATCTCAACCCTTCAAGATACACTCTCAAGTCCAAGATACTCAATCATCAATTCAACAAGTCATATCTCAAGACCTCTCTCCTCTAACTGGTAAGATCACTCCGCACTCATGTTCATCTGAAAATCAATCAACCTAAGGGCCTCCGTCTCATCATTCAGATCCGTCGCGTCATCTCCCTGTCCTCTCACGATGCCATAGTCAACTCTATCTGGATTATTACATCTCAGTGTAGTTATTCTACTCCTTTGTTTGAGACAAGTTGTCATCCTAGTTGTTTGAGTCTCATCAAAGGTCTTCTCTACTTTTTCAGTCTTGCTGGTTAAAATTCAATAATCATTTCTCAAATTTATACGGTTAAAAGCCAAAGGCTCTCCCCAACCAGCAAGAACCAGCACTATGGCAAGTTCCTCCGGTTTCTCGTCGGACTCCTTTTGACAAGCTATGCTCAAAACAGCTCTGGAAACAACCCCGCTCCTAACCGAAGAAAAATATGGCATTTGGAGAGACAAGATGATGGCCCTACTCAAACTCAGAGGAGTACTTGATGTCCTCGACTCAACCACAGGAGATCTCTCTCCGATTGACAATGATGAAATTCACCTTCTCCTCATATCCAAGGTAGATTCTATCACTCACAACAATGTCATAAGCGCAACCAACATCAATTCGGCCAAGGACATATGGCGTGCCATCAAGGAGCGGTTTTCCTCTTCTCAAGCATTGAATTGAGCAAGAATATTCAACGATTTCCTTCACGTAGGCTTCAGAGAGGACGAGATCACAAACTTTGTAATGGACATCAAAACCTCAATCAAGAAGATGATCGAAATTAGTATAGAACTACCCGACAACATCCTTGCCTATTTGATGATGTTCAAGTTTCCACAGAGTCTTCAAGATCTTAAGCGCCAACTTATGCACTCCGACAAGCAAATCTTGGTCGAATTTGTATGCAATCACCTTATCCAGTACCACAACAAGATTAAAGCCAAAAGCAATGAAAAAGGGACTCCGCGGGGTACTGCTGAAACCGCACTAGCCACAATGAGGACCAAAACAAAGAACTTCATCTCAAGCAGGTGTATCAAAGGATATCACAATCCGAAGCAGGACAAGCATCACTCTGAATCTGAGTGTTTTCACTTACATCCGGAAAAAGCTCCCGAGTGGTGGAGAGAGAACCAGAGTAAATGGAAGTATAAGCAGAAGAAGACTCAGGAGACCGCCCATTTCCATGCGTTTGTAACCAGATGGATAGACTCGGAGATAGGAGCACAGAACAATATCCTGCTAGACAGCGGAGCAACCTCCCACATATTCAATGAAGACCAATTCTTCACCAACCTCAAACCCAGAAGGGGAGAGCACATAACGACTGGAAAATCCGGTGCGAATCTACCCATTCTGGGGTTGGGGACGGTCAGACTAGAATGGAAGAATCAAGTCATCACGCTGTCCGACTGTCTGTATGTTCCAGACATTGTTGTCAACCTAGTCAGCCCAGGAAAACTACTTGAACAAGGATGTACGCTGAAGGCCAAAGCTAGGAGTTTCGAGTTAAAAAAGGACAAAATCAAAATATGTCAGGGTACTGTCATGAACAGTCTTTTTGTCCTGGACAAACTGCGCAAAATAGGCAACAATCAATGCTACCTGTCGCAGCAAGAAGACTCAAGATCACTCAAGGACCTTCATCTCTCCTACGGCCACACTTCCATTGGCCGCTTGTCCAAAATCAAGGGCGCTAAACCCAGCGCAGCCAAAAAGGACGGATTCAAATGTAAGGACTGTGTACTCTGCAAGATAACCAAATCCCCTTTCAAAGCTGTCTCCACCGCGGCCACTAAACCATTTGAACGGATTCATCTAGACATCATAGGCCCAATCACACCAGAATCTCATTGACGCGAAAGATACATCCTGACGGTTGTGGACAACTACTCCGGCTATATCTCTGGCATCCCATTGACTCAAAAAGATGATGCGACGCCAGTCCTAATGGAAGTAATAGAGAAGCAAAGGAACATCTGTGGCTACTACCCATCAACTGTGTGTTCAGACGGTGGCACCAAGTTTGTAAACAAGAAGTTCACCGCATACCTCGAGAACAGATTTGTCAACCATCTCATAGCAGAACCGTACCACCCTGAACACAACGGCCAGGCAGAAAGAGCCAACCAAACCATAGTCAAGAGTGTGAGGTCCTTGTTGAGCTCAGCAAAACTGCCTCGGAAGTATTGGTCCAAAGTTCTCAAATTGTGCTGTCTCAGCCTCAACCAGATCCCAAAAGAAGGCCTGGATTGATCCCCTTGGGAACTGATCAAAAAGAGCGAGTTATCCTCCAGCTATCTTCAACCCATTGGCATCACGGCTATTGTATTGAATCAGAGAAGGGTAAAGGGGGCTAAATTTAACCCAAAAGGGCAGGAGGGAAAATTGGTAGGTTATAACCCTGAGTTCCTCTCTTATTGGATCCTCATGCAGAATGGAAAAATTATTCAATCTAAGCATGTTTGGTTCCTGAAGCAGTCAATTGACCAACTGGGTATCAACTCTACCTTGGATCTCGACTTCAATATTGTCAAAAAATCTATTCCAGAAGCAGAAGGCAATGGTGGTGATCAAACAAACCGAATGAACTACTGTGACCCTCCAGCTGAGATTCCCTCGTCAGATGAGGAATCATCAACTTCGGAAACAGACTTGAGCTCTGGAAGTGACTCATCACATCGGGCTCAACCCATTTTCGCAGCCAAACCAAGGACGTCAACTCCTGCAATGATTGAAGAGTCGACAAGAGAGCCTTCTAGAAGGGCTCTATCAGATTGATCAACAATCAAACCCCCCCAACAGTACGGGTTTCATCACTACTACAAGCCTAAAACGTTTGATCAAGCAAGCAGGTGCGCTGACAACTTCAAGTGGGGGGGCAATCAAAAAGGAAATCGACCAATGCAAGTTACTTGAAGTCTGGGAAGATTATGAAGGCAATACTCCACTGAATCCGCTGGACACGACGTGGATATTCAAAATCAAAGATAACGCTCATGACGACGTGATCATCCACAAGGCTCGAATCTGAGTCAAAGGCTTCAACCAGGTTCACGGCTTGGACTTTGACAAAACATTTGCCCCAACCGGTAAAATTGCCTCCTTAAGAGCCATCTTACTGTGCGCCCTAAAAAAACAAACTCGATGTCCGGCAGTACGACATGAAGGCTGCCTTTTTGCACGCACCACTGGAAGAGGAAGTAATCATCAAAACGCCACAAGGTTGCCAACGCAAATGTCAGTACTTCAGACTCAAAAAGAGTTTGTACGGTCTCAAGAAATCCCCAAAAAACTGGTATGAAACCCTCACCAAATGGATCAAGTCGGTTGGTTTCAAGGAATCTGACAGTGATCCTTGCCTGTACAAGAGTGAGGACGGCAAATCTTTCCTTTTCTTTCATGTTGACGACCTGATTCTTGTGGGCGACGGCAACAACTTCAACGATAAATTCAACACTCAATTCAAAAACTCCCAAGCTCACAAACCGGACACCATTCTGGGTATGAAATTTGAGAGAACGGAAAACAGTATTTTGCTAAGCCAACCCAAACACATTGCTCACGGCTTAGAAGAACTCGGACTACTCAAAGCAAGACCAAGCTCCACTCCATTGACTCCCCATCTCCAACTCTCAGCCGCCTTGGACAAAGACTTTGAAAAATTCAAAGAACTCAACATTAACTACAAGTCCGCAATAGGACTTCTCAACTACATTGCAAGCAGAACCCGCCCAGACCTCAGCTACTCTGTTTCTAGCTTAGCCCGTTTTCAAAATAAGCCCGGTCTAACTCATTGGAAAGAACTCAGGCGAACGTGGCAATATCTCAACCACACCAAAGAGAAGAAACTCACCCTTACCTATGACGAGTCGAAGGGGCCGATTGAATGCTACAGCGATGCGTCCTGGGGAGAAGATCCAACCAGTCGCAAGTCTCAATTGGGATATCTCTGTCTATGCTTTGGCTCGCTGCTGTCCTGGAACAGTTACAAACAGAGGAATATAAATTATTCGTCCACCGAGGCCAAATTAAACCCCTTACTCGACTTGTTCCTCAAAGCCAAATGGCTCCGTCACCTACTTGGAGAAGTTCTCCAAATGGAACTCCCATCATCTATACATCTAATAGACAACAAAGGCCTTGACGAAAAGCTGAAGAAGTTTGGATCAAATGCTAAAACAAGGCACATGGATCTCAAAACAAAGGGACTTTGGGAGGAACTCAAAGAAGGATCTCTTACCATCCATCTAATTGAAACTGGTAAGATGTTGGCCGATCCCCTAACCAAGGCGGTCAGTCTGGAGCAGCTTCAAAAATTCTCTGATGTGATCTTCACGGATTGATCTCCAGTTAAGGGGTGTGTAGAGAGAGGGGAGGTCTCTCTCACTCAGAGACCTGAAGACTTGAGTCTCGCAAGTCTAATCAACGGTGCTAATGCTCCAAAATGGGAACACAACAGCGACGCCGACTACAGCAGTTGGACTGTTAATAGCTTGTAGCAATCCTGGTCGTATCTGCGGGTTCTTCTCATTCTCATTCATCTGGTTTTCATTCTCCTGTCTCTTTTCTTTGCTCCCTTCTTTCAATCTCACTCCTCTCAAATTCCCAACAACTCTTCTTTCATCTCAACCCTTCAAGATACACTCTCAAGTCCAAGATACTCAATCATCAATTCAACAAGTCATATCTCGAGACCTCTCTCCTCTAACTGGTAAGATCACTCTGCACTCATGTTCATCTGAACATCAATCAACCTAAGGGCCTCCGTCTCATCATTCAGATCTGTCGCGTCATCTCCCTGTCCTCTCACAATGCCATAGTCAACTCTATCTGGCTTATTACATCTCAGTGTAGGTATTCTACTCCTTTGTTCAAGACAAGTTGTCATCCTAGTTGTTTGAGTCTCATCAAAGGTCTTCTCTACTGTTTCAGTCTTGCTGGTTAAAATTCAATAATCATTTCTGAAAGTTATACACACACCCGTTTTTCCTTCTCATGATGCAGCCCTCCACCACGCCCTACTTGGAGCCCCCCCCCCTGTTGTCTGTATCCACCCAGGGGGCTGCGTGATTTGCTTCCCCACAGTGTGGTGGTCTTTTGTAGACGCCAGTTGGAATTGGCTGTGGGCTGCGCGCTCAGCAGTAGCAGCTGGCTCATCAGAGGCAGCGCGCTCAGCAAAGTGTTTGGCTTTGCCACAGTAAGCTGTGCTGTGGGCTCAGCAGCAGTCACCATGAAAAAAAGGCTGCACCTGCCGGCAGGTGTAGCACCTAGGTTTGTGATTGAAACCTGTTTTGACTTTTTTGAGGTTTTGGAGTCAAACATCAAATTGATTTCTGGATGAACTCAGAAGATTCATGCAGAATATTCATGCAATGCATAGATTGAATTGAAATTCATTACATAAAAGGAAGGATTGAGAATTCTTCATTTAACTGTAAGACCATACTTTGATTGAACAACTTTTCAGTGGTTATGATTGGAATTGTACATCATGGGCCATGATTTCCAATGGTACAAAGTTCCAAAATTAGAATAATCAAATTTTTAGATAATGATCATTTCAAATAAGTGGTGCAAACAGAGATTTCCAATTTGCCGTCAGGTTTGATGCTTCAGTTTTCTGAGATTAAATCTAATTTCTATTTTTGAATTCTGTACCTTATACATGTATTTTTGATAGATATGTGACACAATACCAATTCCTCTGATTTCATATTTTACCAATATCTAGTACCATAAAAAATCAGTCCATGTGTCCTTTTATATTTCCTCCTGTTTTTTAAGGAAATACCAGTCATAAAAATTAATAATGACAGTTCTTCAGAAATTATTATTTTTGATATCAACTTACCAAAGAGTCAATTGCCACAACACAATAAACATCCTTGGAAGTTTGTGCTTTTTTTGCTTCATAAGCCATGCTTGCCACAAAACCTAATATGTTATCTTGATGTATCACAGATATTGATCCACCTTCTTGATAAACCATTTGAGCATTGAGATAATTGAGGCCAAGGTAGGGATTTCTTGAAGTATCAATTTGTTCCAAAGGGGAAAAGGTTTCAACAATGAGGAAATATTTTGCACAGCATTTTTCATGAAAGATGGACAATACCTTCCCTATCTCACAAAGGCCTTGATTTGATGGGGATGAAAAGGAAATCTGATAATTACTTTTATTGTAGGAATTGGGTGTTATGTGATGACCATGGAAGAGCATTGATTTGCAAGGCAACCACTCCAGTTGGTCCCATGGCAAGACATTGTATGTTGAGTTGTTTTCAATGAATTTTTTTAATATTTCTTCTTCCAAAACATTCATCTCTTTTTTAGCCCTTGAAACATCACCTGTCTTGGAAGAGTAGAACAAACTTTGCAGATCTGGGAGTTGGTCAGAATTGATCCCCAAAACATTCCAGTTGGATCTAATTTGTTCAACCAAGCCTTGAAGTTTGGCCCTTTCAAGGAATCCATTCAAGAGGGACTTATCAAGGAAACCTTAAAATTAAAAAAACAATCAGTTTAAAGTGTGCCATCAAGAATCTACTTTTGAGAAATTTGTTTTACCTACATGTATTTTTATTTTTTTTAACCAAGGTCAAGATGTGATTCAGCCTTTCTCCTGACCAACATGAAAATATTGAGGGAGGACCATACAGCTTGATCATCTTAGTCATATGCTGAGAGAAATGAATTGTTGGCTTGGGTTTAATTTCAGTTCCCCAATGGAGCAATAATTCCTCACGGTAAGCCAAAATTAATTCATCCAATTGGGCCAACTGGGCATCTGTAAGTTGATGTGACATGACCAAGTTGATAATACCAACTAGTTTGGAGGTAGTTGAGATAAGATTTTCCTCCCGTGAGCCATTGGTTGTTTTCCACTTCCACCTTGGGATCAAAACAAGCACCACATGAATGGTGCACAAAACCAACCATTCAGCAGCCTTAGGAGTACCAGCTGCAGGTAAACCTATGTTTCTGGGCAACCTAGTAATCCAAGATGGAAATTTAATTGAAGTGGTACCATCTTGAAGAATTTTTAGTTCATAAGGAGTAATGCACAATTGATTTGATGCAATACTTGTTTCTTCTATTAATGAACCTGCAAGATCTGGATTGCTATGATCTTCAGCAGAGAGGTAGGAGCTTTCTTGCATAGAACTTTGAATGCTCTTCCCAGATTCATTTTGACTTCCTGATTTACTTTCAATAGATCTAAATTGATTTCTTTCTGGTGAGATATATTTTTTCTTTCCTTTCTCCTTGAATTTGGCCAATTATTCATGTGAGCTGTTTGTTGAAGTATTCCCAAGAAGCCTTGGAGAACGGCAAACAGTTGGTTGAAGGAGTTGAGATTCAGAATATTCCCAACTTCTTGAGGAGCTGGGAGGATAAAGCCCTGGGATTTTCTGGACTACAACAATTGGTACTGAAGTTCTTTGGTGCATACTTGATGGGCCTTCTTGCTGCTTATTTGCCCAATTTTGAACCTTTTCAATTGGATTGGGAGGAGAATCTTCCAGGTGTTCCGGAGAGCTATCTAAAAATTTTTGAACTTGTTTTTGGGTTACTCTCTGGGAATTTTCTGGTGACAAAGTGCGCTTTCTTTTGGATCCAGATTTGAGGCTGCTAAATTGAGTGATTGTTACACTTCCTGGGTAAGCATGTTGCCTTCTTTCCAATTTTTGAAGAATTTTTCCAGCCTGGATTATTCCAAGGTAGGTAATGCTGTGATCCCGTAGCATTCCCAAGATAAATGTATGCATTGAGTCAATTGTTGTCATATTTGTTGGTTCCCAGTATGGCAGAGTTTGGAAAATTGTGTAGCGGGCACCATGTAGCTTTAGAATGTTGGCTTTCTCATTCAATGATTGAGCATTATTCCATTTCTCTGCCCATTTGATGTGATCTTGATTATATTTCACTGGCCAGGTCTCCTTTTTGGTATTCCAGATGTCATTCAGCTTGAGGTTGCAGTGGGAGCAGAATATTGTGGCTGAGTTTGAAGCAAATCCACCCATTTTATGCAAGGCAGGTGTATCACCAATCAGAGGCAATATCACAGCATGTATTACTCTTCCATTAGGGTATTGATTGGTTTTTGTGTAGTATACTCCTTTCCAAAGATCCAGTAGTTCAAAAAAAAGAGGCTGGAGTAGATTGTTCAGTTGGAATGAAGTACATTCCTTGGGTGTTGGTTTGAATCCATACACAAAAATATTGTGTGGCTTGTAGCGGAAACTGGGTGGAAGGTTGAAACATATTAAGAATATTACACCAAGAGAGATGCTTTTTCCACTGGTCTTTATTCCATGGGGATTCATCCAATCAATGTAAATTCCAAAGACCAGGTTACCCGCTTCAGCTTTATAAATATGATTTTTTTGATCCTTGAATTCTTTCCACATAGTTCCATCCCAAATATCAGAAATTTTAGTAGGATTACTGCCTTGATGCTGTTGCAGTGCCTTGAGTAATTCTTCAAACCAAGGGAGCATTAATTGCCTAGCAATCCACTTCTTGAGCAATTGGTGTCTGAACTGCTTCAGAGGATAAAATTTAGATTTTTTCTTGTCTTGATGCCAGAGTTTGGATCCACATGCAACAGGCTCTCCAGCTATTGAATTAACAATATTGTGGCATTTTGGATAATTCCTGGTTTCATGATTTTCTTCACTAGAATAGTTTTCTGAAGTTGCAGGTGCTTCATCCAAGGGATAGATTTTGTAACAATTTTCAAAACAGACATTTTCAGCTAGATCATTTGTAATTGAAAATCTTTTTTTCAATGTTGCAAGACTCTTGGGTATTTCACCTGAATAGTTGGGCTGGCCAGTGATAATTGAGCTAAGGCAAATTTTTTCATGCTCCATCTTGATGTATTGCTGACATAAATGGTCACCAATGTTTTCCTCAATACTTTGGTGAAGTATTTGTAGTGATGAGATGAGGGCACTGGGAGTGTGATAGAGAAATTGAGGAGGCGTCATTCCAGATGTATTGTAAATTTCCATATTTTCTGGTGGAGACTGTTGTATTTCACCAAAGGAAGAACCTCTTCCAGGGTTTGACTGTGCATGGGCATCCTTGATTGATGGCTTTGATGTAAAAAATGATAGTAAAAATAAGAAAATTTACTCTAATTCAAGTACAGATGAAGAAATATATTTTTGAACAAGATTTTCACTCACAGTCCTGATGTTTGCTTGTAGTGGTTCCCTTTTTGGATTTATTCTGGTAGTGAATTGGGTAATTTGTTCTGTCTTTTGTGTTGAAGTTTGGAATCCATGAAAACTTATCATTTATTCTCATCATATTGATAAATGCAGGAAAGAATCAATCACATACATTGTTAGAATCATTTGATTGCAATATATGAGTTTGATGTGCTCTTTTAGACCTTCCAACACCATGGTATAGATTCCTTCCATGTTCAAATGTCCTTTGAGAACATCTGAAACATTGGCATATCCAAATGTTTCCAACTCGGGTAGTGTGCTCCATTGCTCTGATTCTTTTGGTATTTTGGGATAAGTCAGGTCTTGGAGCTCTGAAATTTATCAATTCAAAGGGAAATAAATAAGAATCTTGATAAAATTTTTAAATCAATCCTATACCTCCTGGTTAATTTAAATATTCAAAAATGACAAATTTTCTATTGCATCCATTTTGAATATTCATATTCTGAGGAGGGGGAATGAAACTTAAGGGTAGATTTTTGATTTTGGAAAAGATTTTGAATCAATGTACCATATTGACTGCTCATGATTTGCCCATGTATTTTACAAGGGCAGTCCTAGAATGTTTAAATGTTAATTTAAAATAAAATCTCTTTATGGAACATCCTGAATTTCATCTTAAAATTGATTATATTCATACAAACCCATGATTTGAATTCAAATTGTGCTATTGAAAGATGATAATTTTGCACTATTTGATGAGGGAATTTCTATAGCCTAGAGTTAGTTTGGTTTTCCAAATTATACAATTCATGTCAAACAATATGTATTTTGTATAAATTTCCTTCTTAAAAAGATATTTGGGAATGTTTGACCAATGATTTATTTCAAAATGACAGCTTTTGATTGAGAAAATGCTTTTTGGGTGTTACAATTCCAAAAAACCCTTATGTAGCTGTCCCAAAGAAGGTGTAGTAAATACAAAGTATTCAGAGTTTTTCAATGGGATTTTTCATTTTGTACACACTTGGATTTTGGTTTTTCCCACTCTTAATTTAATTCCTGTCTGTATTTGAAAAGTTGCTACAAATTGATTTATTTGACAATTTCAAGAGGTTAAATGTGGCCTTCATTTTTATTACTCAAAAAAACTAGATCATTATTCTCCTAGAATCAGTTAATCTAGCAATACATATGATTACTAGTTTCCAGTTAAAAATTCAAGGATTGGAGGGACAGAGATACATTCACTACTGAATAAAACTTTCAAATAGGCTAAGTTTTAATCCAAATATTTTCCTCAATATTGTTTAGAGCAGACATACAGACAATACACAATTCTAAATACTCTCAAGATGTTTGAGTGGTTTCTATTAATCTTGAGGGCTTGGAAACTTGTGTTCTAAGAAAAGAAACTGCCTCTGTGAGATCAACTTCTGGAAGTAAACTCAAGGCTCTTTTTTCAACTGGAGTTATATCCTTCAGGGCTTCCTCACTAATCCAATTGTGAGGTATTGAGGTAGGGAAGGAAGGTGGGTCATCACCTCCTGTTGAATTGTTGGGTTTGGAAAGACTAATAACTTTTGATCTTCTTTCCCTCTTGATTCGTGGGCTTTTGCCTAGTTGGATGTATGCTTCATCAAGGTAGTAATAAATTTGGGATATATTTTGAGCCCTCCAAACATTGGCATAGTTGAATAATTCTTCATCTTCACCCTCAACATCAGAGATTAAACCACTATCCAAGAAAATAGCAGAAGTCTCAGGGTACAAGTGCATCATTTCAAACTCTATGGCAGTTGTCTTCCTGTTTTCCTTCTTGGTATTCTGTATTTCAAATGATCATTAGCAGTTAGTCATTGTACATAGAGAAAAAAGTCCTAACAATTGATTTGACCCACTTTCTTCTTCTTTAAGCTTTGAGATGCAGAAATATTTGATTTGCTTCTCCTGGAGCCCCCTTCTGCCTTGTTTTCCTTCTTCCAAAGAGCCTTCTCTGATACAAGCCAACGATTGATTATGGCAACCCTGTTGGCTGGGGTGTTGTCATTTTTGTTTATTGAATAAGAAGCAGTGCCCCCACGTTCATGGAACATCTCCCATGCTCTAATGATTATTGCAGTCAGAGAGGAGTTCCAGCTGGACGTTGGATTCTTTTCCCAGTGGTAGTTACATCTAGGGATCCCAGAATTATGGATTAGGGCACGTGCATGGGCTATCCATGTCTCATCATGAGAGTGAATTTGGCTCATGGAATTGGTTTCTAAGGGTTGAGAGATTGAAGAAATCTTTTTTTGTAATTGGCGAAATGCATCCTTCTTGACTATTTTGAGCTCCTTTTCCCGTAGTTCTCAATTGGAGTTGTATTGATTTGGTTGACCAGTGTTTGATGATATAGCATCAGTAATGGATGCCTTCTTCCTAGCCATATGATGTTTCAGAGATGCCAGTTTGCCACCAGTCGGAGGATTAGGAAGTTTGTTGTTGTTGGAATCCATTCCAAGAATTTCTTTCGTCCAATCAAGTAAGGATTTAGCAATACCACTTGAAGATGGGGGGATCCCAAGATTACGTGCATGTTGAGAAATTGAATATTGTTCTTGATCCAAACTTTTTTTATTCTTCTGGTGTTGATGGGATTGGGAAATTTGTTGTGCAATTGTAAAGTAGGATGGAGCTGCAGAATTGTCAAATTCTTCCTCTTCCTGAACAGCTGCCATGTTTAATTGGTAATCTGGAAGAGGGACATTTGATGCCTCAGCATATGATGGTGCCCGGTTGACTGAGCTTTCTTCAGTTTTGTAGTATGAAATGTAAACCAGGATTCAGTCTTGGGTTTGTATCATTGTGATGGAGATCATACACTGCAGGAATAGTTCTTACCAGGTTCCATGTTTAATTTTAAAATTTAGTACCAAGATTAATAATTTTCTGATTTGGTGGTTTGTATTGATTTTCAACAAACTGATAAATAGGAAGGCAGATTTTCTTTCTTTGACCATCTGAAAATTTTCAGAAATTAAGATATTATATATTGTGATTCCCCTTTGTTCCCAAATTTTTCTTCCAAGTGGGCAAAGGGTATGGACATAATTATGTGGGTAGATGGAAGGAAGTTGGTAAACCGGGCACAGCTTAATGATTAATCACAATTCATCATCAAATAGGAAAAGAGACTCTGTGGCTTCCATCTGCCTCAAAAATATTTGTTGTTGTTTTTTCCTGCATTCATGCATGATCAACAAAAACATACTGGGATAATGCAGTGAAATTTGAGTTATTTAATTTTTTGGATTGCTGATAATATATATGAAGGTATTACCATTGATTTCCATGGTCTGAATTTCCAAAATCCAAGTAGAGAAAAAAAACATCCTTGAGAATTATGTGGATCAGCAAACATTTTCATTCCCATATCCATGGAATTGACCAAAAATATTTGAATGAGAATCAAGGAACAAGAAAAAAAATCAATTGGATAATAGCTGCAGTTAGAATATATTAAGATGCCATTTTTCATATTATAGATTCAAAATTAATTCCTTCCAGTTTCATTTATTTGGATGGATTAAAAACTGAATATTATCTCAAGTAAAGATGGATAGGACAGGAACAACTTGAAAATCTTCATATATTTTGGCCTTTGTTTTGTAGGATGATTTGAATTGTATTTTACTCAGAAAGATGACTCTGAAAACCACACTTAGCCAACGTTACAACCAGAATTCACATTGGTCTGGTTTCATTTTTTGGAAGGTAGATTTTGGGAATCTGAATGATGAGTTAATGTAGTTATCAAGCTTCCACGTCAGATTCTGAATGGTTCAAATTCTTGTGCATAAGGAATGTCAATTTTCCCTTAATTTTCATTACTGATCAAGACTACATCTGCTCAGATCATACAACATCATTAAAATAAGGGATGGAAGGAAATGCATTTATTTCAATTTCTATTTTGTGAAAATGCATGAGTTGAATTCTGGAGTGTTATACAAAAGAAGCAATGGGACTTCTTGCTTGCTGATTGGTCATACCCTATTACTAGAAAAAAAATTGATACCTGGAATTTTTCAATCATTTTCCCAAATGGTTATATTGGCACTTTAACCTTCAGGATCCCTTTTGTTGTAGTTTACAAACTTGGAGATTTGTGAAATTTATAGTCATCAGAATGAAACAAGTGTGAGCTATTAAAACTTCAATATATTGGGAAAAGCCTTGAATAAAAAAAGGTTAAGGATCATGATAAAGCTACCCAGATTCCCCGCTTCAAATTACATGAAAATCATTGCAGAAAGTGATGAAATATTTGTATTTCTTGTATTTGTCAATATAAGGGTAATGCACAATGTTTATTTCATATAAATACTTTCCAGTCTCAATGATTTACTTTTTCATAGAAATCATAGAAAGATCCAATGCTCTAGCTATGGCTGGACCAAAATTCCTACATTTTCTGTTTGGAAATTGTAAATTTGGATTTTTAGCAATCTGGAAGTTATAATTTCCAGGAAATCACTGTATAAGATATGTGATCAGAGCCTTTGATTCTTATACAAATAATACTTTACTTACTGGCTAAATCATTCAAAGAACTTGATATATACCTAGGACTCATTTAGCTGCCATACAGTGACTTTTGAATCAATCAGTCACAACCGTTTGGTAGGTAAAGATCACTCAGCCCATGATGCATTATGAAATGTTGTTTATGCATGATTTTAAACTAGAAACATTTGTCTTGAATGTGTATAATTGAAAATTCCCCTGTATTATTCACCTTAGCATGCATAAACTCCCAAAACATTACACCTTTTGTTGATTTCCTTCAAATTAGTCACTGATCACAAGATGAAATATTTCTTGTCAGTCAATTGTTGAATTGCAGATGCTTATACATGAGTTTTACATTGTGTGTTGACACTATGGGCACATATATCCAAGTGAAAATAACAGTGATTAGAATCAGTGGGATCAAAAAATTTCTTAGACCTTGAATGGGCCATTTCTTTTTCCTGGTAGGGTGGTGCACTTAGCTTAAGTGAACCATCCCCTTGGGAATTGCATGATGGGATTTTTGATTAATCTCTTGAATTTTCAAATTCCTTTTCTAGTTCTGGTGAACAATTTTTTAAAGAAACCACATGGATGTTGGTGCATGCAAGATAGTGCTCAGTTCCCCCCAGCCCTCAATCAATATTTTGAAATTTGTGGCAGTATGGTACACCTCTGCTCACTGCACCATTGTCCTACAGGATTTGGATTTATTTCTCAAGTCACAGAAATATCTTGATTCCATTTTATGCTTCATGAAAAAGGAAAGTGTTTGAAATTCCTAGAAATTTGGTATTAAGCACAATTAAATGAAACTTGAGTAAATATACATGAATTGCCTGGAATTTTCCTGATGCTTACTCAGAGAATAAAGAATATTTTCTGACTAATTAAAATCATCCAAAATCCTAATACCACATTGCAGAATTTTATTCTTACAAATTTGGAAATTATTCATAATCTTAAGAATTTTCAACAGAGCCCTATCTTCTGCATTTTTGCCTCCAAAATGAATTACCAGTAGCCAAAAAGAGGTTTTTCACGGCCAAAAACTCTTGTTTTCTACCTCTTGTTTGAAAAAAAAAAGATGCCTTGTCAACCAAAAGATCCCAATAAATCACCAGATTTATTCACATTGTCAGTCTCAATATTATTACACACATACTTGTTTAAATCATTCCCACACCAGTTTGTATGCCAATCCTGGTCTCATAACTCATCTAGGTGAGATCAGTTTAATGTCCATTGTTTCAATATTATCTTCACTTTCCGTCTCATCCTGTTGTGGGATGAATTATCCTTCTATTCTCCTGGCTCAATTTGCGCTTTCTTAAAAAAATTGGGCTTGGGATGTTCCAGTTATTTTATTCAGGGCTCAAATGTCATCAAGTCCAAAAATACTTGCATTATAATGTAATCTGAGTTATCAATCCAAGTAGATGTACGTGAATGTTCATTTTTAAAAATCATAAATTATGATTTGGAAAATAAGTCTCATAGTGCTTGCATATACAATAAATTTACATCTTTTTCCAAAATAATTGCTACAAATGATGAACTTAATACAGGAAGGTGGAAGGACTAAACCACTCTAAATAAATTACCAAATAAACATTTGGATTGACCAAAATGGTTTTGGGCTTGTTTCTGAAGTTTTTTAAAGATTCTGGGTCCTTGAGCTTTCTTTTGTTTGTCCTGAAAGCCATCAAGAGGAAATTTATACTGATAGGAAACTGTAAAATAAAACAGGAATAGGATGGTTGATTCAAATTGTTCAAAAAGATAATTACTTTGTATGACTGTTTGTTGAAAATATGATAATTTTCACATGCATTTTTGGAATTAAATGAACCTGAAATGACAGAATGAATTTTCTACTGAAAAACCAATTGTATCAACCCTTTTTTGAGGCATGAACCAGATTTGATTCAAAATATATCAGTCATGTCCCAATCAACAGCATAAAACATCCAACGGCAGGTGAGCCCTGTGCACAGAATATTAATGAACCTCTTATCAATTATGAATAAAGGGGCCAAATCAGATTAGATTTTTCCAATTAAACTTGAGGTATTCTCTCTGGGATAAGTGGAACATTGCTGGAAGGATTTCTGACCAGCTTGGGTATCCATAATAAACACAAGGCCTTGATCCTATTTGGATTGGCTTTTTTTTGGAAAAAAATCCTTGACTGATGAGGATTAGGAGAGTGTTAAGGGGGATGGTAGGACACTGGTATGGCTCATATCCTTTTCATCTTCTGCAAGATAGATATCACTATAATCCAATTTCAAGGGAGATGGGAAATTTGGAGATTTTTGATGGAGGCTGGTTGGGAGAAGTGGATTATATCAATATCCTGGGCTTGTTTGACTTTTGATGTAGTTGGTTTGTTTAAAAATTGAACCCATTATCATGTATACATGATTATGGAAATTTCTAAATTTGTTTGATACCTGAAAAAATTTGACAATAACCACTAACAGAGATTTTCTCTTTGGGAAATTGTCCTGGAGGGTTGGGGAGGTGGACAAATTAGCCTAAGTTGTCCACCTCCCCAGCCCCCCTGCATGATTTCCCCCCAGGGAGGCTTTTACACAGTCCCATGGTCTGGGTAGGTGGACAACTCATTGTAAGTCGTCCACCTCCCTATACATGGTGTATGGTGATGTTTTACACAAGGCTGGAAAGTTTGGTGATACTCTGGCTGAATCCCTAAAATTGAGTATTCCTTTCCAATTCAATGTACATCTGTCAGAGTCTTGTGATCATTGAATGGCACTTGGGAAAATCTTTTGACCTTAATTAATTAGTGCAACCTGCACACCTTGAGGACATTTGGAAAAATTGCCAAAAAATTAAATGAGAAGAATACTGTTCACTGGTGACAGTGTGACCTAGTTTAGGGTCAATCCTATAATGGTGGTTAAAAGTGAATATGCACCCTTCTCAAATATCATTAAATCCATTGTTTCTGTAATGGTTCAAAATTTCTTCTGAATTTCAGCTTAATGAATATCTGAATTGAGAACTTCTCCTTCCTTACACATTTTGATTTCAAGCTGGAAGATTCTTAGCAATTTCTAAATAAGTCAATTTGGAATTTTGTGAAGTCTGATGGTGGATCATAACATTCTTGTTTTGGTTGAATTTTGGTAGAATTGAATTGTTGAATAATTGAACCTATTAATATGTATATGTGATGATGGTTATTTCTAACTGTGTTTAATACCTGAAATACTTTGAAAATATCTAAAAAAATGGATTTGCTCTTACCAAAATCATGCTGGAGGGTTGGGGAGGTGGACGAGTTAGCCTAAGTCGTCCACCTCCCCAACCCCCTGGGCTTGATGTCCCCTCAGGGAGGTTTCTTTACACATTCCCAAAGTCTGGGCCAGTGGACAACTTATAGTAAGTCGTCCACCTCCCTATACATGGTGTATTTTGATATTATGCTCAAGGCTGGAAACTTCATATTGAATGGGATGAATAGTAAAATGGAAGCAATTCTGGAGATTCCAGATTTGATCACCAAATATTTTTTGACACAAGGCATGCGCATTTTATTTTTGCCAAATGTTGCAATGAAAATTTTTCATTTTTAACAAATTATGTTAACCTTGTACCATTTGCATGGTCCCATTTCTGTAATTTAACATGGAGTTTTTCAGCAAGATTACAAAGATGGTCAAGGCTGGCCACAGTTTGAAGAAGGTTTCAGGTCAGCCACACCTAACACAAAATGACTTTCTCCAGCGACATGGTGCACTTAGCCTAAATGCACCATGCCCCCACAGATCTATTGGATTAATTCACCATCATGAAATCCAGGAAACAATGCCAATATCTCACCAAATGTAAACCATAACAGCAATTCTGGACAGATAAATCTTGATCCCCAATATTGAAGCATTTTATTTTGAACAAATATGATACCATAGTATTATGAATCCCTGCCACACTTAGATCTAGTGACATCCTGGCCAATTTGCATTCACAATCCAAGCAATGTCCCTTTTTTATTGGATATTCTTGTAATCCAATATTTTCACACAGATCAATACCATTCAGAATTTTTATGTCCCTCTTTGTCTCAAATTTTAGAGTCAACATATTTCAGGTCTGCAAAACAATCCCAGGTTTTGATGGCAAGTTTCCGGTTGGTGAAGGAAATATTTGGAAAATGAGTTTAGTTTAGCATCAGTTATAAATCACTTTTCCTGAAGTGCAACAAAAAGCACCCTCACAGATTGATTTGGCAAGGTATGCAACCAAATATAGTACTTATTGATAATTGGGACCATTACTCTTTCAGCAACAGGAATAGTTCTTTTGATAATTTATCTAATTTGAATTCAAAAAGATCATTTGGAACCTTTGCAGAAGTTAGATTGCAATAGGATTTAACCTATATACTATTCCATTTTCAAACCTCAAAATCATTTCCCCATGCATTTATTATGCCTTGAAACTATACCAAACTTTGCATCAAATATCCTTGAGGACATACTCAAAAATTTTATTATTTGATTTTCTTAATCTGGACTGCATTTGCCAATCCCCAATTCAGATTTTCAATCTGGTTAATTCATGATAAGCAAACTCCCTTTATTACTAATCACAACCCAATATTCTGTACTATTTAATTTTATTGAATCATCTATAGTCTTTATTGTCTTTGCACGGTCTATCCATGGCCAATTAATCTGAAATTTCAAAGTTCCAAACCCCTCTCAAGAAGCCCTAATCCAGGGGTCACCACCATTCCCCAATGGCCTTGCACCTTGCCTTGGCCAGGCCATACCCCCACTGGCTGATTTGCCAGTGCAATGACCGCAATTGCAGTCAGTCGCAGATATGCCCGCGCGCGACTGAAATTGCGGTCGGGTTGTTGCTACAGCAGCAGTAGCTGCCTCGCAATGGCAAGCTCCTAGCTCGGCTTCGAGTTGCTGGTTTCTGCAACCTTGCCAGGACCCTTCCAAAGGTCTGTGCGCGACCGGGGTCCTGGCTGTATTGCGCACAGACCTTGCAATTGGAGGAACAATTCCGATTCAAGGTCTGGGCATACGCAAGCGCTTTGCTTGCTTGGGGATGGAAGCGACTCGCTCCCTAGACCCCAGGAACAACTAATCAGCCATCACCATCCCCCTTAAGCGAGCAACAAGGCCACCTTTCTCGCATCACCCCATACAAAACCAACCGATTCCAGGTGGTGAGTTTCTTGATTTCTACTGTTTGATCCATCAGATTGTTTCACTGCTTCTAAAGCATGGTATTGAGGCTAACTCTGTTCTTCATCTCTGCCTATCCCACTCACACCACATGCATTAGATCATCACTCCATCCTCACCGGTCATCACCAACAAACATGCACTCAATCTCATGAAATCTAACACTACTACATCACAACTTAATACTCTTGCACTCTTCATCACCCCAGTAAGAAAAAAATCAAGCTATCATGCCAATCTTTACCATGTTTTTTTCATCTTCAAATGATGTTTGATTGATCATTTACTGACTTGAATCTGTCTCTTCCTTACCATTCTTGTTTGCCTCTCTTCCATTACAGCCAAATCTTCCAACCAGACAGCCAAAGGTTCATTTTTTTCCTCATCATCATTGGCACCTTGGCTTGTCATTCTTGTAGCAATCTTCATTGTAGGCTGAATCATCAACCATCAAACCCTCTTCTGTCCTCCTATCCTGGTTAATATCATTGCTTAAAAAATTCATGAACAATCATGAAACATTTCTTTTTCAAACTTTTTAAGGTTAACAATGGATCAAGCTAATGTGAAAGCTTCCACTACATCTAATCCTCACACATCCATAACCCTGAAAAGAAACTACGAGTTGCAATCTTTGGAAACAGTTGGAGGTTCCAGAATTTATGAATTTCATTGAATATAAAGACATTAGGGTTTTATTTTACTAACTTCAACCATTTGATTTTATTACCATGTTTGAAACTTGAATTCCTGGTGTTGTTTTTGAAACACGGTTTGTAGTGAGGATGAGCTAGTGAATCAGAACCAGCATCAGGATTCAAAAACAGATCCATCTGTTCAATGCAAACAAGCAATAGCATTTATCAAATCAGAGCCATGCAGATCCAGAGCTCATAAGAAACATTGTAAAGCTGAGCGGGATTATTCATCTAAGGAATCAAACTCAGAATCAATTTATTTTGTTACTTTGAAGCAAAAGCTGAGTCCCTGTCAGGTAGTGGTACCAAACATGAGCCTACCAATCAATCTACATGTTGTCTCTGATTGAAAATATCAACCATATGTTGTCCTTGAGTATCATTCACTATCTCAAAGACCATACACATGCCTTGCAAGTATGTTCTCAGAAATGATTCAAGATCTCTACGTAATGGCCAACAATTGTCAAAATTTGAATAAAACCAATTTTAATACCAAAACTGGATCTATGTTTGGAATTGGATATTGTCAAGGCACTGACAAAGGATATTCTGCAGGTATTTTTTCCTCAATTCCAACTTGCTCATCATTGATTTTTTTATTGATTTATGATTCAAATCATTGCATCATAGGAATATATGCAAGAAGGAGGGATTTAATCAAAGAAGAAATTGCCATTGATGATCTCCTGTGGAGTAAGCTTCCAGTCCGTAATGAATTAGTCTTTAATCAAATCAAAGCTCTCTCCAAAACGGCTCATGCAAAGAACAGAAAAGTATCAGAAGACTTCAAAATTCCAAACTGGACGTCTCCAGAGTGGAATGATCAAAGAGACTCATTTCTTCATGCATCCAATGTCATTGTGACTTGTGATGACTTTTCAAATGTTGTTCATACTGATCAGGATGACCTCAATGGTTATACTTATGGATTGTTCTCTTATATTGAGAAGCCGACAGGAACACCAATCCCCCCTCCCTCTGCAGAAACAGGTCATGGTCTCTCATTCCCCACCCTTGGATTCATTGTGGACTATGCAAAAGTTGGTGGTATTGTAGAAATTTTATGGCAAACTTCTGTTTTTCCACATCAAACTACTTTTCCTCCACCAAGTCTAAAATCAACAGAACACCATACCCATTTTGGTTGTTCATTCCAAATAAAAAAAAAGCTAGCAAATGCCTCTCTGAAACTGCATAGTTGTTCTCCCGATGAAATTGTTTCTAAAGGAAATGGAAAAAAAGATAGATATGGTTAAAACATTAATTTATTGTATGAAATTCAAAAATTACCTGTTGCTTTTGAAATATCATTTTCATTTTTTCCCAAAGTCCATGGGGAAGTGTGCATAAATTGTCAAATGGACATACCAATTGAATTGAAAGATAACAAACCAAATGAGTTATGGACAACTTATGCTAAGTTGTCCACCTCCCAAATGTTCATACAAGATTGGGAATATTCATGTATTCCCACCTGTCAATTGTCTGGGGAGGTGGACAACTTGTTGTAAGTCATCCACCTCCCTGGAACAAGACACATATTGATATTATGCATAAAGACCAAAACTTTGTTGATACACCACTCTATCTGCAGAAAGAAGCTCTGTAACGCAGGGAGTCAACCATTTTTCAAATTCCCCAAAATCCTGCCATTGGGTTTCAGGGACAGTGGACAACTTGTGCTAAGTCATCCACCTCCCAAACGTTGCGACAGAATTTGAACTATTCATGCTTTCCCACATGTTGATTGTCTTGGGAGGTGGACAACTTATCATAAGTTGTCCACCTCCCCAGCACAAGACACATATCTATATTATGCATAAAGACCAAAACTGTATTGATACACCACTCTATCTGCAGAAATAAGCTATGTAGATTCCACATATTATGCACCTGTCCACCATATTACACACACCTGTTACATGTTACTGTTTGTTTCTATGGTATATAAGCCAGTCATCCTTCACCAAGTAGTCCTGCTGCATTCTAGTCTCAACCACATGATACCCAACCATTTAAAAGACTAAATATTGGACCATTCTTTACCTCACTACCTACCTTGAATACACAATGGCTGATTTTCCCGGTAAGTGTTACATGTCCAGGGTCCTGTGTGGTCTACTAAAAGTTTTCAATCCTCCTTGAATTTCTTAGAAAGATGTACTCTCAATCAACTCAATGCCCTCCTGCGTGATGAGATTTTTGAGCAAACGCATAAGCAAGTTTTGCAGTCAATCCTGGATTTCTATCAAAAGAAATATGATGCAAAAGTGGAGCAGTTGAGGTCACAATCTGCCATTGCTTTTGGTCTTGTTGAATATTTGACTGATGAAGAAGAAGAGCCAACGCTCTCTGTGAATCCAAAATTACCGTTATCAATTGAGGAACCTTCAAATCCTGGTGTGACAGCACCTACTTTAAATCAATCGGTTACCCAGCTCACTGTAACCCTGGCAGATGACCAGGCTCAGCAAACGAGTGAGTTGAATGAATAATTTGATACACCAAATTTTACATTGGAATTCATCCCAATACTCAAAACTAATTTGGTCCTAATATATTCAGTTGAATCCAAAATACCAGCTGAAACTGGTCTAGCAGAAAATCCAATTCAAGACACCAAAACTGTTCTGGTTCATCATGCAATTGTTGAAGGACCTGAGAATCCCGAATTGCAGCCACCAGTTGTTGCGGCTCCCAAACCATTCATTGTTCCAGAAAATAGGGCATCTGCTAGGCTTGCAGCCCAAGCTGCTCTGCAAGCTTCCAGAAGATCTTTTCACAGGCCACCTTCAAGCTCCCAAGCTTCATCTGACTCCTCCAATTCTATTACCAATTTGAGAGGCAAAAGTGATGTGCAACAAGAGTCCCCAGAAGTTTTTCTGATTGAACCATCACCCAGGAGTCCCACCCCTGCACCAACCCTAGTCCCAACATCCCCTGATGGTCAGGTCAGTTTCCCCTCCTCCATGCTCTTCCTGATATCAAACATAATATTGACTTCCAAATTTCCATTTTATATCTGAAACAGAATGCCCATACCATCATTCCTCAAAAACAAAACACTTCCAATGCTGGAATCATCACTGAGGATGTGGCACAAAGAATTGCAAGGCCAAGGAGTGTACAACAACCAGTCAATCAGCAGTGCCAGCCTGGGGGTGATGCTAGTAGCAAAGGCACAACCCAGGCCCAAACAACAGGGTCAACCTCGTTTGCAGGTTCACATCCACCAGGTCAGCCAAAAGATGATCTGATACAATGAAAATCATTGCAACTAACTTAATTTCAATCCATAGAACTTTTTATAGGCTTCACTAAGGAAGATCTCTTGAGGTTGTCATACTGGGAAGAAATAAAGGACCTTGCAACCCCGTCAACCTATTCCAAAATGATAAGCAGTACCCAGTTCCTAATATCAAACACTCTTAACCTTCTTGGTCAAAGAATCATGTCAAACCCTCCAGAGACATCTACAATACTGAAGTCCTTGGAACTTTGTTTGACACAATGCAAAGATGGTAAATTTTGAAAATACTGTATTCCTCTATTGTGAAAATCAGCTGATTCCCACTTTTTGAATTAAAAGAAAAGATTTTACTAGGAAAGGATGATGATGTCTTTTTTGGAAACACCTTCATAAATACAAACTCTCTATCCCGCTCTAGGAAGACAGTCCAGAACAATATCCATCCCCTCTCTGAGATCCTGGCTTATACAAGAGAGCCAATACGTGGGGCCTACGCAAAGTTGAAGCACACATTGAATGACATCATAGGAGTTGTCTCCCATAAAATCTCAAGAAACGTGCTCCTCTCTATGGAAGGGATTGATGGAACTTCTGATGAAGCTTTGCTGCAAGCACAAAGCTACTTTTCCAACCTTCAAGCAGCTGTGATTGATGATTCAACCTTTGCTCCACACAAGAAGTCAAGTTCCCAGCAGGACGCTGAGCTCAATGCTGGGAGAGGTGGTCTGAATACGGTTTTTGAATACATTGTCTCTCTAGTCACTGGGCTGATCAACTTGAAACTTGATTCAAGGGAATATAATCAGCAGCCTTTCATGTCTAAGGACTCAGCTGAGAAGAAGAATAAATGGGGGACCAATTCTCTAGCATGTGTTTCACACATGTTGGTTTTTGGTCCTGCTGCAATATGGATATGTCCTGGAAATCAAAGAGTGATGCCCAAGTGGAAGTCTGGCATGCTTCTTGAGTTTGGTAGTCTTGTACTTGAATCAAAGTTGAAGGCTGGCTTACCTCCAGATCCAATCTGGGGTCAATTTGGTAACACAAGGTTGTATATTCTGACTGTCTTGAGTGATATGGGATTTGATAAAGACAAAAAAATAAATTGGAGAAATGTAATTAGTATTTTTACAGAAAGATTTTCTTATGAAAAATTGGCTGAGGTCCTTCTGGAGGATATTGTGCTGGTTACTGACTATGATATGGGTAGCCACTTTAATACTGTCTGGGCTGTTGAAAAAACTACCTCTTCTAATTTAGTTGAAGTTACCTCAGAACCCCAAGCTTCCCACAGTTAATTCCGTTGACTTTTTAGGAAATTAGACTGTTAGTTTTTCCGGATGGATAATTCTTGTTTTCAATTTTTTTATGATCTTGGGATAATCAAATTCTTTACTTGGAAACATGGTTCTTTTGGATGATTGAATGCTTCATGATCATACTTCCCTTGAAACTTATTGACTAAGTTGCTGATTTTAAATTGAAAAAATATTAAGTGTAGCCCTTTAATTTCAAACCAAACGCTACAATTTTGGAAAATAATGAGATTATTTGCTCATTACATAATTCTTTGTATCATCTGCTGCAAAGCATAACAATTGTGAAAAAGTCTTTAAAATTTTTCTTTAAATCAAGAATAGCTGAGTTTTTGTTTACAAATTAATTTGATATTGTGATTTTATGGGAGTCAACAACAACTCAATGAAGAATTGCATTATGTTGCATATTAAAAACACCATCAATGGAACATTGAATTGATCCAATATTTTGGGCCTTCCATATTAAAATATCATGTTTGGTTTGCCCCAAAAGCATTGATGTTGTGTGTTGCTCAAACACTCATACAAAGGTGATGGAATGCAACTCAAAGCAAGTAGTCACGGAACCCTGCTTAAAAATTACTGTATATCTCCAAAAACTGCTGTTCAATATTATGATTGGTTTCTTAAAGGAAATAAAACAAAGCAAGGGATCATATCATGGCTGGTTTGAGTGTAAATAATATCAATCAAATAAATAAATATATCCAAATCCATGCAAAGATCTCTCTTTCCTAATTTTAAGTTTAGCTGTGATTTTTGTTTGGTTATCAACATCAGTGATTACAATACCTTCATTTATCAACCAATAATTCATTTCTTAAGAAATGAATCAACCAAGGAAACTTCATTCCAATTTCCATATGATCTCCAAACCCATAGATCCAATAATATTCAAAATTTCTGCTTCAAAATGCCACAGGAATTTCTTAAAATTGGTCAAATCATTATCAAAGTAATACAGTTTGTAATACTCTTCAATTATTCTATTTAATGCATATAATGCTAAGCACCAATGAAGATCTCCATACAATCTATGCATAGGTTTTTTATATATGCAATATTCAATTTGAAGTCATGCAATAGTATATTTCCTTTTCATTTCCTATAAATATCAAACCAAAATTGATTTGTACCCAACTTATCAAACCAACTCATACCTCACAGAAAACACATATCCAATCCACCAATTGCTCCCAATACCCCTGAAACCTCAAGCAAAGAAAATGGTTCTATTATACCACAAAAAAAAAGAATGGTTGGAAGAAACACACCAACATATTGATCATGAACTCAAGGAAAAAATTGATCCATGTCCTGAAATTTGGGCACCAAGTGAAATCTGGATGCATGAAGAGCAGAATGAAAGATTTTGGGCTTGCAGACTTCAAAGAATAATTGACAGGGAAGCCTTAGAATTGCATATTCCAGAACAATTAATACCAAATGTCTGGAACCTTTGGATGGAGAGGCCTGAATTCCTTGGAAGGTGTAAGTACTTATGCTTCAAAAATCATATCAGATTTATCATTAATTTCTATTTCTTTTACAGCTGTTCCATTGGTGATCAATAGAATTTAAATTCCAATGGACTTTTAGATGTTTCTCATCAATGATTAACAGTAATTTTCACAATTATTGGATTCTCTACTTGATCTTTCAAGAAAATTCCACCTCTTTTCAATCATAACACAAGGGTTGACAAGAAAAGAGAATAATAAGTGCCTTATCTCAAAGTCAATGCTAGAAAAAGCCTTTTTATGCAATGAGGAAAGAAAACCTCATCTTTGTTTCATGAAAAAATCAATAATACATGGAAGTTTGTCAACTATGGAGTGTCTGACCTTTTGATCATCTTTAAATTTTCAAGTCCAATTCATGTTTTGATATGTGGCAAAATCCAATCAGATTTATTGTCCATTGGTTTCCTTATAAAATGAATTATTTCATCCTATGAAAATCCATGGATTTTTCCAATGAATGGGGTTTGCTAACTCAAAGGTATCAAATCAAAGTATTTTTGGATGAGATCACCTGATTTCAATCTCAAAAGAATCTTGAAAAATTCACTATGACTTTAAACAAAAGAACCAATTTTTCATAAGCAGCTCTCTTTGTAAAGAAATTCAATCATATTTGGCTTAAAACAAAAATAAAATTTGAAAAATCAAGTTCCTTGCGTTGCAAGGTACTTGAACTCTTTTTTTGAAATATTGTCCTCTCATGAAATCCAACCCACCCATGAAGTTAAACACCAGTGGAAAGGTGGTAAGATTTGTTTTTATTTATGCAGTCAGGTTTGATACGTCTCAAGAGATTTCAGTTTAATCTTCCAAAGTCATGTTTAACCAAATAAGATGAAATGGTTTCAATACATGAAAGGAAGTAAGAACATGATTTTTTCAAAAAATTAAATTCTATCTACTTTCAATTGCAAACATTTTATTTAAAATGTGGTAAATGATCAATAAATGAAGTTTTCATACTATTTTTGATTTAAGAATATTACCTTGGCCCTCTTTTCAATTAGGGAGAATTTAAGCACTCAAAATTTCAGATGAATCCTTGTAAATTTGCATTTAAAACCAGAAATATTCATTTATTAAGAAAACTTTTAATATTTTCTTTACCTGTAGCAGATATCAAAACAGATTCACAATCAGATTTTACTGCAAGTTGGATCAAAATTGCACCTCTCAATTGCATTAGAGGAAGCATTTTTTTTCAAGCATTTTCATACCAATCAACAATTGAAACTTGACTCCCCATGTAAAAAATGATAAAAGCATTTCATCAATTTCAATACTAAACCTGGGTAAAATTGATCCTCTTGATCATACTGTGGATTTAAAAAATGGAGGTGAAATTTGCAACAACTTAAGTGCTCATCCCAGTAATTTCAGAAAATTTATATTTTTCATAATAGGTTTCTTGTTCATTTTAAATAAATGTACCAAGGAAATACTTGGTTTGCAACAGCAAGCTCTTGAATTTCATTGTAAAATCTATAAAATTTTTTCAACTGTAAAACTTAATAATAAGTCTCAATCTATTTTTGGATTAATACTTTTCCCCTGTTAAGGGAACTGAATGATTATTATTCCTGAAATCATTTAAAATGATAAAAAATAATCATCTCAATCAAGATCAATGGTAAAGCAAACCATGAATAAAAAAATATGGTCATTTTTATCAAAATCCAAGTTGTAGTTCCCAAACATTTCTTCCTTCTGACAATATTTTTTTTTCATTGCACAATGTAGAATTTGCCTCACATGCTTGAATTGAATTATAGAGTAGATGCATATCCAATTTGAGATATTCAATTTGTACATGAACCCTTTATAATCTCTCAAAATTCATCATATTCAATAGCCAATAACTTCAGATTCAATTGCCTGCAAATTCTCTCCCTACATGAAATCTACACTTCAAACAACCCCACAACCTTTTCAAGTGCTAGTTGAAGTCTTCCCTATATTATAACATGGATTGTAGACCTCCTCATAGTTCAAAATCCATCAAAACTCGCACATTAAACAAGGAAGTAGCAGAACATTTGCCAAATTCCAATGACCCCATAAGTCTATTCCTACGTGACTATGTAAAGACTATTTTAAACATGAAATCTTGAGGAGGCAGGGTTCCGCCCCTGCCCACTGAAGATCAAGTAAAAGTTTTAAACTCAAAAAGCATCAATACAATTGACCCAAACAACAACTTTTTCAACATGGAAACAAACAATAAAAACCTCTATGGAGGGAAGAAGAGCATTCCTGTAAAGTTCAAAGAGCAATGCCAGAAAGAATTAGAAAGCTATGGCATACATGTTCCAACTTTCCAACGGGACCATCATAATTCAACAAAGTGGGACCAAATATTGTCAGAAGTGATAATAAAACATTGGTTAAATGCTAAGGACAATGATGCATTTACAAATTATCCACTTGATATTGAGTTTTGCAAGAAGGACATACTCTTTGGCCTACTGGAACGTTGGCTACGTGGGCAGAAGGATAATTACATGAAGCCTAGGAGACGTAACAAGAAGCCTAGGTCTAGAGTTAAACACAGAGTAAGCTTAAGATTTCTCTCCATTTTCTAAATCCTCTTAGCTAAAATTTTGGTCTTGAATCTGCAAGATATACAGAAACCGCTTGGCAACTGCAGAGCGCCATATGGGAAAGGATTTGGCAAAATGCCTTCTCCCTAGTAAGGAATGCTGCTCAGATACAGAAGAAGACAATGAGGGGAAATATCACTCTGTCCAAGTGTATTGGAGAAGCAAAATTTATTCACAATTTCTTCATAATCTTGATAACAACACTCTCAACTATTTATCTGAGATGAAAGGTGAACTTCAAGCTAAAAAACAAGTAGAATATGGAAGAACTTATGATGAAATAGTCCCAAATTATCAGATGAAACCATGTGAATCCCTCCCTTCTAATTTTTACTGCCCTCTATTTCTTGCCACATTAAATTGGACAGAAAAATTGGTTTTGGAGATGAAGCCAGTAGAGGATAAACTAGAAAGATTAGCAAAATCTCTTGAAACCCCATGTTGGTTTGAATAAATTTAATTCCAAGTAGTTCTATATTTCCTCTGTTGTCACCCAGAAAACAATATCAAAAGCTCTAAATTTTAGAACATTTTTATTTATTAATTAATTCCTGCTAAATAAAACAAATCAATATCACTAGATTAATTCTTTTGAGCTTCCAATATTATAAGAAATATTAAAAACAAAGTTTCTGCAAAAAGATATTAGAGAAATAAAATCATTCAAGGAAATGGTTTTCTTTTTGTAAATTCATTCATTTTGTAAAATAAAATGTGAAACTCCTCAATTATTTCAATTTCAAATTTATTTATTTGAAATGTATAACTGAACTCAATATCTATGTGGTACAATATTTCCAACATGTCTGAGTAGATTTTTGAATCTTCAGTTAAAATTTAGATTGACATTTCAATTTCCTACATCAAATTGAGATTTATTACATTTTGCAAGAAGAAAAAGAAGATATTAAAAACTGAATTTAATCCGTTCAAAAAATACAATTTTTTTCAACCACAAAGTAACAAAAAAAAAGGACCCTCAAACCTCTTGTAATGATCTAATAGGAAATAGAAAGAAAAAAAGCATCAAAATCTTGACTTATCCAACCCAGGTAGTAACTTTTATGTTTCAGGTGTGAAACCGCACTGCTTCACTCCTCTATCACTTTACATAAAATTGAATTTCCCCATAATTCCAAATCTTCTGTATTCCATGCATGCACTAGAATTACTTGGAATCCTCAAGAACTGATACAAACAACTTTTCTCAGGTTCCAACTCAAGTTAGAAACAGAGTTTTCTCAGAGTCAAAACCAAGTCAAAACAAGTTTCAGGTGCTACACCTGCTGGCAGGTGCAGCCTTTTTTTTCATGGTGAGTTGAATTGGGCTCAGCATCTGGAGATGTGGGGTGGATTGGATCAGATCAGACAGATTGCATGGAGCGCACGTTGCAAGAAGCGCAAATGTATCTCAGATATCTGGAAAGGCGCATTGGGTGGATGCAGAAATGCGCAGGGGGCTCTGAGTTGGGCGCGGCGCAAGGGCCACATCATGAGAAGGACAAACCAGGTGGACGTAATGGCAGGCAGGCAATACAGATGGATATGGGGTATGGGATGGGAAGGAAGGATAGGGGGGGGCTAGGGTTCTGTACTTAGGGGTTGTATTTCATCATTCTTGCTTGATTCTGGTTGTACTTAGGTTAGGGTTGAGGGGGAGGTTACTTAAACCCCACCCTCAACTCAGATGTGGAGGGGATCATCACAGAGGATCACATTGGATCATCATAGGTTTTGGAAGGATCTTTACTCTCATTTCTCTATCTCTCAGTCAAAGGATGAACAGTTGCACTCAGGATTTACAGATGCAAGGGATCAATAAATTCCAAACTTTGGAACCATCAAGGCAGAATTCCTCTTCTGAATTCGACAACAGGCCGGCCTGCGCTTTCCCGCACCCACCCTGCTCCTATAGCCCCAATTGCCCCTCCCTACCCTCCCAAACTAGCTGCCCACAAATTTGGTTGGGACGGCTTCATTTTCGGGTCTCCAATGTCTGAGCCAGCCGCAACCCGCCACACCCAGTTAAGCCTGACCTGCTCCCGGCATGCTGAGCCCTGCAGCACCTACTTCTGATCCTGCAGTGGCCACTGCTGAGACCATGCGCATCCCAAATGCTGAGCCTGACCTACCAAATTCTGAGCAAGCCAAACGCTGCACTGTTTGCAACCAAGGCTATATAACAACACCACAATGGAGGATCAGGGGGGAATTTTGAGTGCCTGGAGAGGCATTCCTAGAACGCTAGGACAGGGAGGAGTTGGGAGGAACAATAGAGGGAGAGCACCCATTGCAGCAAAGTTTTTTTTTGATGATAGGATAAAAAACTAGGAAAAAAAGAACTTTTTAAATTTTTTCACCTTTTCTTGAGGTGCACCAAATTGATCACCACATGAGGCAGTTTTTCCAAAATATTTGGTTTCTGGCTGTTAAAGTCTATATGTCCAGACCACAACCATCCACCTTCCAATGATCCTTCAACTCATCAAATCCACAGAA
Source organism: Puccinia polysora (assembly GCA_025617555.3). NCBI lineage: Eukaryota > Fungi > Basidiomycota > Pucciniomycetes > Pucciniales > Pucciniaceae > Puccinia > Puccinia polysora. Next base: position 7,203,561 of record CM062620.1, read on the forward strand.
GACTTCAAGGAAAGCAACCAGACATGGTTAAAAATTCAACCAAATCTGGAGTTCCCTCCTTAAAAATTTAAGCTCTCTTATACAAAACTCTTCATAACCTAACCATAAAAATATGAATACCATCTATAAAAAAATATCACAAATACAAAAAATTGCCCTTGATGGCAAAACTCCCATTGAAGCACTCATACTGGAACTCCAGAATTCTTCTTTTTTTTACAAAATGAACAATGTGGATGGTCAAATCACTTCTTTCTTCATTTCAAACCCTGGTTCCATGAAACTTCTCAATATTTTCCCTAATATTATAATGATGGAATATACATACAAAACAAACAATTTTTAATGCCCCTTCTTCATATTGTTGAGGTAAACAATTTTTCAAGAATTTTCTCAGTTTCCTTCTGTTTTTTGTCTCAGGAGAAAAAAAATAACTATTAATTTTCCCTTACTCAACTTCTCAATGATCCAGAAGATCAAGAACCCAGTGTGATTGTTACAGACAAAAAAACAGCACTTATTAGTTCCATTGAAAATCTTTCCCTTCCTGCCATCATCTTCTTGGTCTCTTGCAAGTTTCCAAAAATATTCAAACCCAATGCAGCAAGCACTTCAAATCTGAAGATGAATTGAAGCTGCTCCAGAAAAAATTGAATCAGTTGTTCAATTCAAAATCTGAATCAAGCTATCAGGAATTTCACAGAAATTGCTCTTGTTTGGAATCCTCCCACTTCTGACTACCTTATTGAGGACTGGATTCCCCTAAAGAGAATTTTTTTTTGCTATTTGGCCAACAAACACTATCACTTTGAAAACACAAATACCTCAAGAATATAAGGACTAAACTCCTACATCAGATTTTTTATCAATTCATCTATTGGCTCTTTTTCTAATTCAGTTCAAAACATTTAAAATTCCATCACCATCCAAAACCATGAGAGAGCTATTGAAGCCTCTCAGCAAAAATTCAAGCATCTCATTGGTTTACCTCACTGTTTGAATTGTCTTTGTGGAAAAATTACCAATGTTTCCCTCAAAACAAGTAATTCATTTCATCAAGTTTCTGAATCTTCTACCACTTGCAAAAACTGTGATTATTTTTCTTACATGGTTATACAATGTATTCAAAAAGTAAAATTAGCTATCAGAAATTTTTAACTCTTCCAAATTGAAGATTTTCATCCTCAATGGAATTTCAAAGCCCCCTTCTCAGTATTTTTTTTTTTCTTTTGGGGGGGATTCAATTCAAATCAATAAGTTCCTGATTTATGTTTTTTTTCTTTCTCCAATTAAATTTGAGCCCTGATTCAACTGAAGGATCAGAAAAGCTTGAAGTTCCATTGAACATCAGTAATGAAAAACTATATCTCACTGAACATTTTGAAGAATTCCGCAAGTTGCCACCTGGAGAACAGAGATATTATATGGGTGAAAGCAAGAACCTATACATTGGAAGATATCCACTTGTTCTGATTGAAGAGCCCAATTCCACTCAAAGATCCAAAGTAAGGGGAAGAGGAAAAGGAGCAGCCAATAATCTAAAGAGGAGACCTCAGTCCTAATGTAAAAGAGATTCACCTGGGTTTGAATATTCAGAAGAAACCAAGAGGGAAGAAAGGCCAAAGAGTAAATTCATAGCAATTTCAAGGGTCAGTCACCTTTTTTTCAAAAAGAAATATATCAAATTTCATAATTAATAATTCATTCCATGTGTGCATGTTTCAAGACATTGGAAGGCCATAAAGGGGAAGGGGAAGGGAAAAAAGAAGGAGGAATCAGAGGAAGAATCAAATTTATATTGATACTTATTTTCTATGCAATTGTTTTTTCATTTAATGAGTCCTTGTCATTTTTTTAACATAGGATGAATTTCTGACTGAAGAAGATTTTTCAGAAGATGAAGAGGTGTCAGATTTGGATGAAGGGGAAGATTCAGAAGATGAAGAGCTGCCAGATTTGGATGTTATTAAGATGGTAAGAATTCATTTGCTTTGATTTTGTTGATTTTTTCAATATTATTTTTTATTGATGTTTTCATTCAAACTTTTATCAGAGGTCTGGAACCATTTTGAATAAGTGGCTTGCTTCTCCTAAATACATTCCTTGTAAAAAAATCAAGAGAAGAAATTTATTCAATGAAGATGGTGATTCTCCTTACCATACTTGTGGAAGGAAGGTATTAGCACAAAAAGCAACAACAAGTGAGAAAGTGAGCACATTTGATATTTTCTCATTTTTTTTAATTTTTTCTGGTTTTTTTGGGGGTTTTACTCTAGGTTTCCTGCAGATTATCTTATTCTTTTTCTGGAATCTTTGACCAAGTCAAAATATAAGAAGTGAGTTTTATCTTTAGACCATATCTCATTTTAAAAAAATTTCTGAGTTTTTGTTTTAGTTCCATACAAAGATTGCATTTCCCCAAAAACACCCATTCCCCATATCTCACTTGTTCAAGATTTCATAGGTGATGGGAACTGTGGGTTTTGAGAAGCAGCCATTTGTTTGGGGAGGAACTCAGAAGACTGGATTGAAGTCAGGAAAAGAATGGTGAAAGAGCTGGATCAAACCCCAATTCTCAAGGATCAAAGATTACTGCAAGAAATCTGGTGTGAAACTTTCCAAGAAGCAAGAAGGCAACTGAACCACCTTTTTGCCCACCTCCCATGAATATGTGGATGAATTTTCCATTCCATGGTTTCCTTCTTGCTGAAAAATACAAGTGTCTGGTGGCTTGATTTCTTCTTTAATGCCTTGCACTTATCTTTCTCTGAATTCACCTCCCAGTCCAATTTCTAAATCTTCTCCAATTTGCTTCACTCTTTTCAAAGATTTCACACATGTAGTCTTGTTCAAGTTCAAGTCTGATCATTGGCCAGCTCCTAGGTTAGATCCACTTTGGAGGAGCTTTGTGACCAAGTATTCCAAATTTTGGAAAACCATTATTCAGAAAAACTCAGAGGTTTTTAATGATGTTTTTTTCCCTCCACAAAAATCAAGCAGTAACATAAAAACAACCATAGTTGAATAAAATCCAAACTTTGTATCCATATTTGTTCTTTATTTTTTGATTTTTTGAATGAATTGTTTAAGGTGTATGCATACATCCAAAAGATCTGTAAAAAGTATTAAGAAACTAAGTTTTTTCAAAAAAAACTTAGCTTCTGAAAGCTTGAATCACCACCAAAGAAAAAATTGATTTAAAAGGCAAAAAAAAGGATCCAAACGTCCAATGAGAAAATTCCATTCTTTGAATCTTTTAGTTTTTTGAACCAGATATTTAAGGTAAGAAACTAAATCCAAAAATTCTGGGAAAAATATTCAAAAATTCTTTAATAGCTGTGTAAAATCTCCAAAAGATTGAATCGCAAAAAAAAAAAAAAAAAAAAAAAAAAAAAAAAAAGCAAACAAAAGCATCCAAAATTCCAATGAGAAAATTGAATATTTTCATGAATTTTTTTGGTTTCTTGGAGGAATTTTTTAATTTAAAATAATTCATCCACTAATTCTGAAAAGACAAACATGAGAATGTTCTTTTACTGTTGTCATAACTTTCTGATAGCTAAAATAACCCAAACAAACAAGAAAAAAAAAAGAAGAAGAAGAAGAAGAAGAAGAAGATTCTACCAAAATAGCCAAAGATAAGGATCCAAAAAACCATTGAGAAATTGGTCCTTGCGGATCATTTTTGGATTTTTTGAATTAAATCTTTGGAGGCATTCATGATGCCTCAAAAAATGACACATAAGTTCCGTTGAGGCCTTTGTGAGCCCCAGCTACTGGACTGGTGCGTCAGAATTTCCAAAAAAAAAAAAAAAAAGAATGGATTCTTGAAACAAGCCTAAGAGGAAGTATTTTTCCAGGTAGAAGCATAGGTGAGCAGACTTAATTCATTCTGTGAATTGAAGGATTTGGGGCATGAGAGATTTGATGGCCTAATTTATATTCTTTCAATTTTGAATCTCTCCTTTTTTTTTAAAAAAAGAAGAAGAAGAAGAAGAAGAAGAAGAAGAAGAAGAAGAAGAAAACCCTCAATTGTAACTCTAGATCTGAAACCTTAACCATGGTGGATCAAAAATAAACCAAGATTGACTTGATTAAAAAAAATTAAAATAAAAAATAAAAGATAAAAAAAAAGATAAAAAAGGTGATACCAAGAGTTTACTCAGAACCACAACTCCATACGCATGTATGTATGTACTTACATACATTCATCTCTCTCTCTCTCTCTGAACCTCTTTCTCTTGCAAGAAATCCCACAATGATGATGATGATGATGACTAACCTCAAACTTCTTACTCTCCTCCTCCACTGAAACCAAGCTTCTTGCAAGCAAAGAAAACCAGATGATAATTAGGGCATATCAGAGTTAGCAAACCTGCCATTTTTTTGACAAAACCCGCCATTTTTAATGGCAGGTTTCTGAAATACACATACACCCTAACTGGTGTATTTTTAATTGGCGGGTTTCATGAAAATGGCAGATTTCAAACATCAAACCTGCCATTTATGCATCATCATCCATCCACCATCCATCACATCTAAAACACCCATCCACATCAGCAAATCCATATTGGTCCCATCTCCATCACATCACACACATCTCATCTTGTTTTTGCTTCAAATCTCCATCACTTCACATCTCTATTGTGTCACATCTCTATTGCTTCACATCTCCATCTTCACACAAATCCCATCATCATCTCATCACCCCACATCAAATCACCATCTTTCTCAACATGTCCCATCAAACTTCTCAGCAGCAAGTTGAAAATGCAAAGAAGCTGAATGAGCTTTTGTTAGTATTTGACTGCCATTCAGACTCCAATTCAGACTCCAATGTGGAATCAACTTGGTTGGCTTTGAATGCTCTATTACAAAAGCAATACATGGTTCCAAGAAGACAAACTCTCCACAACCCTATGTGTGAAAGGCAAAAGCTTCATCTCCTCCCCAAACTAAGCTTCCAGCAACTGTTCCAAACTCTATTGCCTTCATTCATAAAACTTTTGGAGATGATTGAAGAACACCACATCTTCCAGAATAATTCTTGGAATCCTCAACGCAATCCAGCTATCCAACTGGCTGTTTCTCTTTGTAAATTGGGATCAAATGGAAATGGAGCAGAAATTCACCAATTAGAAAATCTATTCTCAGTTGGATATGGAACCATTGACTCATACACCAAAGGAGTCATGGTTGCTATCGTATCTTTCTGTTACTCAGTCCTTTCTTGGCCAACAAAAAAAAAGAACGCAAGGAGATATCTCAAGTAATGGAAACCAAATTATTTCCTGGTTGCATTGTTTTTGTTGATGGAACCACCATCTCCTTGAGTCAAAAACCCAAGCTAGATGGAAACCACTATTTTGATTGGAAAAAAAGGCAATTGATTCATATCTTTTCCAATTACTTTGATAACACCATTGATCACACACTGACCAAATATGTTTTTTCTGTTTGATTAGATACTCTGTGGCACTACAACTTTTTTGTGATAACAACAAGAAGTTCATATCCCTCCATGCTGGCCTTCAGGTTTCTTGTCATGATTCATACGTGTTCAATCAGATGCGGATTTCCCAACAACCAGAGAACTAATTTGACCACAACCAATACCTTCTGGCTGATTCAGCTTATGCTAGTGGGAAATATGTGGTTCCAGCATACTGGAATGTTTTGTCCAAAAATCAAGGAAAACCCAATTTCAACTATCATCTTGCCCAATCACAAGTTCCAATTGAAAATGCCATAGGAATCCTGAAATGAAGATGGGCCAGCTTAAGGGAAATGCAAAACCAGCTTTAAAATCCCAAATAAATGAAGTTCCTCATCAACTGGATTATCACTTGTGTAATCCTTCACAATCTTTTGGCCAACATCAAAGATGAATGGGACAAAATATTTCAAGATGATATTCCAGATCTGCCTCAAGTCATCCCTGCCTCATCTTGTCCCTCATCTTCTTCTATGAGAGAATGGATTCTTCCTCTTACCCTTGCTTGCTTTGATGAGTGATGTTTGATTATGAATTAGGTAAAAAATCCCTTCACCAAATTTTTTTGGTTTTGGTTGTTCACCCAAGATTCATGGGCTGACTCACTTGTTTTTTTTTTTTTTTTTCTCATTTGGTGGGGTGGACTTAGAAAAATGGTTTTGGTTGTTCACCCAAGATTCATAGGCTGAGTTGGTATTTTTTTTTTCTCTCATTTGGTGAAGTGGTCTTAGGCAAAACAGACCCAAAACTTCCAAAACCCCCACCTCACCACATCAAACCATTGGACAAACCACCCACCTCACCCCACCAAACCACCAGTCAGGGTCAGTCCACTCCTTCCTCCTCCTCACCAACCACCCTCACCTCACCCATCACCTCCACCTCACCCACCACCTCCCCTCCTACTTTGGTTGGCTCCCCTGGTAATCTTCCCCCCCTCCTCCTCATCCTCCCCGTCATCCAATGCTCATAGGTTGATTCATCCACCTCCATCCCCTTTCAGGACCCCCCCCCACCCTCTTGGTTGATTCCCCAGGTAAGCTCCCCCCTCCCTCCTCCTCATTCTGCTTTTCCCTCCCTCTCACTCCCTCTCACTCCCTCCCACTCACTCACCAACACCCCCCCCTCTCCCCCCTCCCATCTCACTCAGCTTGCTGGCCCCACCCCCCCTTGCTCGCTCAGCCAACCCCGCCACCCCCCCCCCCTCCTTGCTCGCTTGGCTAACCCAGCAGGCCCCCCTCTTGCTTGCTCGGCTGCCAACCAACGCCCAGACTCCCCCCCCTCCTTCTCCTTTACTTGCTCGGCCAACCCTGCCAGCACCCCCCCTTGATTGCTCGGCCAACCCAGCCGGCCCCCCCTTGCTTGCTTGGCCACCAACCAACACCCAGCCCTCCCTTGCTCGGCCAACAACCAACACCCAGCCCCCCCCCCCCTTGCTTGCTTGGCTGCCAACCAACACCCATCCCTTGCTTGCTTGGCTGCCAGCCCCCTCCCATGCTTCCTTGGCCGCTGACCAACACCCAGCCCTTGCTTGCTTGGCCGCCGCCCCCCCCCCCCTTGCTTGGCTGCCAACCAACACCCAGCCCTTGCTGGCTTGGCTGCTGACTGATGCCTGCCCCCCCCCCTTGCTTGCTTGGCTGCCAACCAACACCCAGCCGCCCCCCCCCCCCTTGCTTGCTTTGCCACCAACCAATTCCTGACCCCCCCCCTCACTCGCTTGGCTGCCAGCCCCGCCGCCAATGAGCCCTCCTCCATCCCTTGCCTCACCACCGGGCACCTGCCCCCCCCCCCTTGCTTACTCAGCCCAACCCAAGGCCCAACCCAATTGGTTTTCCCCCCATCATTTTTCTTTCTTTTCTTTTCTTTTCTTTTCTTTTCTTTTCTTTTCTTTTCTTTTCTTTTTTTTTTTGATGATGTAACTTATTTTATTTTTTTTTCTTTTTTTGATAAGCCTGGCCCAATTAGTCCACACCCATGCCCAGTAATTTTTTTTTTTGTTTGTTTGTTTGTTTTTGGTTGTTTTTTGGTGATCACATGACTGATATATATTTTTTTTTTGTAAACCTTCTTTGACCCCTTTTCCTTCCATGCCATCCCTTCTCCCACCGCACTCAAAATGTTATACTTCAAATTAAATCCCTTTTTGATCCTCACCCCAAGCCAAGAATTTGCCTGGGAGGGAACAAGATGGAAGGAGATGAGGTGACCAACATAAAGAGAGGTGGCAAGTAGAGGGCTTTGAAGCAAAATAGGGATCAAATGAGGGCCTCCAAAATCTCTTGGTAACTTCCAGAGGGGGGAATCAATGAAAAGGTTGTATGGTCTGAACAAAAACTATGACCTTTGGATTGGTATCCTGTGATTACCACTGAAAACAAAAAGAACAATTGATAACCCTGACTGGCTTAGTTTGAACTTTCCAAGCAGAAAATCAAGTGATTCAATTTCTTCCAAGGTGAAAAATTAATTTTTCTCAATAAGTCTGATCACAACAGTGTCTTGTGGCAATAATTGAATTTGTCCAATCGGATAAACTTTCTAATCAAGAAAAGAAGGACATCAACTTTTTGACAACTTTCCTTCACCAGTCAAAAAGATTTTTTCAACACCATTGATCCCTCAAGATCTTGGTGTGAAAAAAAAAAAAAAAAATTGGTTGATTGGATGTCAAAAAATTGATGGACCCATTTGAGTTATTTGGAGGCTATTTGAAGAAATCATCTATTCAATCTTCCCCTCAAGCCTATACTTTTCTCAATCTTAAGTCAGAAAGATTCTCTCAAATTTTAGGGCAGACGTTTTGCAATTTGGCCAGACTTCCCTTTGAATCAAATTTCAAAATGATGAAGGAAAATCACATCCCCTCCTTCTCATCACTTGAATTTGGTTCTTGGCCTACTCCCTTTGACTACTCTCTGCATCTCACCTTCACATCCAACTCTTTTTACAACTCATCTCACATTGACAAAGGTGACATCTCTGAGTATTCCTTTTTAATTTTAGTTCCAACCAAGAAATCTAATGAATGACTTATTGAAACTATGGATGAGTATGGAGTATCAGATGCTCATTTTGTTTTTTCCTGAACTGGGGTTTTGGAATTGATTTTAAGCAAAAAAAGTTGTAGTGAAAATGGTTTGGGAAACTAATAAGTACAATCATTTTACTTTTCCTGCTGTGGAGACTGAAACTCATACTAGAATGGAAATTTCAATTTTTAAATCATCAAACCAACTAGAAACACTTTCAGGGACTTGGGGATTGGTAAAATATACTCCAGGAAAAAAAAAAGAAAAAAATTTAAATAAAAAGAAAAAAAAAAAAATATATATATATATATATTTTTATTGGTGGGGTTAAAGATAGTCCTTAAGCATTGTTGTAATCAAAAATGATTTTTTTTTTTTTTCTTTTTTTTTTTTTAAGTTTTTTCATCAAAGCAAATATATTTACAAGCCCAGAATTTGAGTAATCTGCTTTAATTCATTTACTGTTCTGCTGCTATCAATGTATGCTTCAGCCATCAAACACTTATCCTTTTTTTTTTTCTGTTGCCAGTTCTTTGCTCTCCATTTGCAGTTATGCTTGCTCTTGATCCTTCTCCTTTTCCTCCTTTTGAAATTCTAGCTCAGCCTCTTTCAACTTCAACTCAGAATCCCATTTTTGCCAATGATCCAAACTCTTGACTTTCTGATTTTGAAAATCAATATCCATTTAATGATCCCACTTCTACTTTTCAAACCAAAGTTTTTCAGATTTTGATTTTCAATTTCACTGTTTTTCAGATTGTAATAGGAATGAGTTAGATTCTGACAGCAAGGAGAATCCAATGGGCTTAATTTAATCTTGATTCTCCATGATCTCCTCAAAGCCTTAAAAATTTGAAGTTTTTCTCCTCTTTTGAATGCTATTGGGGTTGATCTTGATGGAATTGGAGGCCTTTTGGTTTCCCTTTGCAGAGGGGGTTTTGTGTGGGAACATCATTGCTCTGGTTTGAAGGGGATCTTGGAGGCCTGATTGGATTGAGTTTTTGGCCATTCAGGAATGGATGAGCCAGTTTCTTTTGAATCTAAATTGATCAGGATTAACTTGACAGAAGAGAAAAGAACTTGGTTCCTTGAGCAGATGTTAATGGCAATGGTGATACAGGAATCACATCCTCCTCATCAACCAAGATTCTCCAGTTCTTACAACCCAGGAAGAGATCAATCAAAAGAAGTAGGGGAGCGGTCCAAGGTTGGTTTTGACTCCCCAATCAACACAGAATTAGAGGTGATTGGAGCTGATTGTGTTTGAATATCCTCCTTGGCATCAGATGGGGTCCACTCATAGGTTTCTTTGGGATCACCATGGCTAGGCTGAGCATCCCCAGCCAAGTCCTCAGGATCAATCAAATCGGATTGTTGGGCATCAAAAGCAGCTAGGTGGATGATGTTAGCCTTCTTTCCAAAGATTTTATCAATTTGAATATAAAAAGGACAAATGGAGTCCAACTTATCAACCAACAAGTTAATTCCCTTGGCTTTGTTGGAGTCAGTGATACCAAAGCCAGTGGAGATTGACATGGAGTGGTCCATTTTTTACTTGGCTTGATAATTCTTGAATTGCTCCCTCATCTGTTTGGATGACAGATCTAGCCTACCTTTTGTTTTGTTCTTGAGTTCATTGGCCATCAGGAGATAACCATGGTGACCTTAGAGGATGGAGGTTGGCCAACACATGTTTCATTGTCTGATTCAAAGCAGGCATCATAGTTGGATGGAATTTTGAGCCAGTTGACCAGGATGATGTGATCAACTCTCTTGAGCTGACTTGAGCCCTTGAAAGTTGATGGTGGAGGAAGATTGTTGGATGTTGAGTTCCTGGGGGATGTTTGGTTTGTTCCATTGGATTGTTTAGTGGACTTGCAGGTGGAGGATTGCTGAGGGGTCATTTAAAAATAGTAAGAGGGATGAAGGGATGAAGGGTTATGAGAGTGTTTAAGTGATGAGAGTGATGATGTGATGAGAGGATGAGAGTGATGAACCAAAGAGAATAGGAAGAGATGAGAGTGATGAAGTGACAAGAGGGATAAATCAATGAGAGTTAGGATGTGTTGAAAGCAATAGAGTGATGAGAGTGATGAAGTGATGAGGAAAGTGATCCGATAAGAGTTAGCTGGATGTGATGAAAGCAATAAACGGATGAGAGTGATGAACTGATCAGGATAGTGATCTGATGAGAGTTAGCTGGATGTGATGAAAGCAATAAAGTGATGAGGATAGTGATGAAGAGATGAAGAGTGATGAATCAAACTTTTTTCCAATGAGCTTAGAGTTAGAAGGAGGTGGGAAGCTAGGGGTGGATGAGATGGACAGGTATTGGAATCTTTTAAATTCTTTTTATTTAAAAAGACTCTTTTATTCTTCTGGTCACTCTGACACGACTGATGTGAAATCAGTTTGGGTTTGATTTTTTTTTTTTTTTTTTTTTTGATTTTTTTTAATGGTCGGTTTGAAATGTCAGATTGGATTTGAAACTCACGATTAAAAAGTTCTCAGGTTTCCTTAACTCTGATACGCCCCATTAAGTATGGTTCCAAACCTTAAACATCATGAGATCGATTCGATCAGTAGGTATTCTATGGTATGTACTGACGATCGGAACTCATCGATGCCTAATTCCAAACTTGAGACGACGACGATGACCTTCTGATCGAGATCCTCCTTCCGATGATCATCCTCACCAGATCCATCACCTCCTTCTCCAACCCATTACCCAGCCATCCATCGATCCAACCGTTCGACCCCCCTTAAGAGTGCTCATCCAAAGCCGTCTCGGTGCCTACCGACTACTAACTACTACTCCTACTCCGATCACCTTCTGAGCCCACCCCATCATCATCATCGTCCAATCCCTCATCGACTCCCAACCTAGAGTGGCTCAAGTCATCCCTGACCAGAAGATCCCTCCTTCTCCTCCCTCTCCCTCTCTGTCATCCTCTCATCAGGCCTTTCATCATCCAGCCTTCGGAACTAAACTTGTTGGAGCTTTAGAGCCTTAACAAATCCTTTCTTTCTCTCTCTCTCTCTCTCTTTCTTTCTTTCTTCTTCTTCTATTATTATTTTTATTTATTTATTTATTTTTTTTTTAAAAAAAAAAAAACACACCCCATTCAAGAAAGAAAGAGAGAAAATAAGAGCCACCCCAAATCCCTCCCCTCTGCTCCGACCAACTCTTAATCCTTCTTCCCCCCTTCCCACCCCCATCTCTCTTCGATGTACCTCTCCCAGTTGATTTGATTTGATCCTTGATATTTTTTTTTTTTTTTTTTTTCAAAGCCATCAGTCACCCATTCCGATCCGCTTGTCCTTATCAGTTCCATCATCCTTCCCCTTTCCTTCCTTTGGGTCCTGATCATCAAACAGCCGACCTACCATCACCCAAGCCAGCCAGTAAGTCATGTGAGGGCAGGGAGGCACCAAGGTCTGATCAAGTTCTCGATCAGGATCGGGTCGAGTGATAAATGATGGATTGATGGCACAAATCGTGAACCACCGATTGGCAAGTCGGGGGCAGGCCGGATAGATAGAGTCGAAGGGAGTTCACGGATCAGATGAATCGATCGATCGTGAGAAGTAGAGAGGGTGTGTTGGAAGGATCACTTGAGAGCTATGTTGAGTTAGGAGAAGTGGGATGGGACGAGTCTAGGATGATGGCTGATCGTTGGCTACACCCAAGTACTCGTCAGGGTTTGATGTATCGACATCGATGACGATGACGACAAGGATCTCAAACTCATTCCCAAAGATCTCACCATGATAAGAATGGTGATGAGAGGCTCAGGGGATCATCAAGTCACACGAGGTAAAGGGATAGAGAACGCGAGATGAGATGAGACAAGTTTCCGAGTCAAGACATCATAGGTAGGAGGAGGGTATCGTAAGACACCTTTAAACCGATTGAAAGACATTCGCCCAGACTCATCATCGGTCTACAACAGTCTAGTCACGAGTACGTTGAGGATCGAGGAGGTGGTCGAGAGCCGTCCGAGGCATGGTGGGGTGTGACTCAGGTGTCAAGACTGACTCCTCTTAACACCGACCGATCGCTTGGGCGAAAACAAGACCCCAGTCTCGAATCCAGGTTACGATCTCAATCTTGTCATCAGATCCGGTAATCCATCGCGAGTCAAGGGGATCGAAGGACAGGCCCCTTTTGATCTTCAAGTTCTCGATCGACTCGAGATCGATGATCAGGGTTTCTCTAATTAGGTTGCAAGGCTAGGCTAAGGTCTCGAACAGTCGTTGTGAGATCGTTGAGGGGGTTCAGGTCATGATCCTAGGGACGGAGGAGCCGGTGATCCTAGTAGGATCCTCGACCTGAGATCGATTCTCGATCCAGGTTTGATTTCGTCTTGTTTCGATCCTATTTGATAAACATCTTCCTACGGTTGCTACCCCCTCGATCTCGTTCGTTGAGGAAGGCTCGATAGGCTTCCTTGAGATCGTACTGAGTCAGAGGGCCCGATCCACCTCTCTTGCTCTGAACTTGTAAGGCTAAGAAGGAATGGTGAGGGTGGGAAGGGAATAGAGTCAGTGAGAACTAGGGAATCAAACAAGTTCCTAGGTCGCGAGAATCTAATCTGCAGGACCCGAGGTGGGGGTGTATAGATGGATACCTTGTTCGACCATGTGACCGACGAAGACTTTGGCGAAACCTCGGATGGCGATCGTGACTCGATCGGAGACGGATTGTTGTAGGATACTGTTGGCCAACTTGATCGATGGAAGGGAGATGGTATGAGGATGAGATCAGTTATTCGGTCGTCTTTGAGGATCATCGGATCGGATGTGCCTCCAAGGTTCGATGATGATCCGATCGATAAATCTCTCACCTTACGAATGTTAGATTTGGCGAGAGTCGAGTTCCTATACTCGATGTATCGATCCATCTGAAGCGGATCGAAACGTTCTAGTAGGATTCTGAAGGTTTCGATTCGAGGGAGAGATCAGAGAGGTAGGCGAGGGGAGAGGAGTGGAGAGGAGAGGATGAGAGAGGGGGATTACTTGAGTTTATCCTTACCGATCAATTCGGCTCTCTTTTGGATCGTATAATGATCATCGTCCAACTGCCTAGGAGGATCTTCCTGATCGTGATCTTGATCGAATTCGATGTCATACTGGTTATTGTTGTTATTGAGAGTGTGATTGGTAGGACTGGTAGTCGTGAGATCGTGGTGATGGGTTGATGGTTGATCGTGAGGATGGTGAGAATGATGATGAGGAGGGTAAGAAGGATCCCTGAGGTTAGAGCTCTTCCTACGTTTGTTGGAGCTCATCGTCTTGGATTTCCTTCTATTCGTCGTACTTGAGATCGATGAGGAGCTTGGTGGTGGTGGTTGGATTGAGGAGGGATGAGTGGTCCCGATTGGATTGAGGGTTGATGGATGATGATCGATCATAGTTCATGATTCTTCGATGACTGTTATCAATTAACTTGAGATCGATCTTGTGAGTTGAGATGGTGGGTGGTTTGGTGGTTTGGTGGTTTGGTGGTTTGGTGTTGATCAATCCATCGACATCGATGATGATCCTGATTCGAGTTGAAGAAGAAGGAAAGGATTATTTATATTAAGATGAAAATCAAAATTCGTAGGTTGAACCCCCATGGGCCAGAAGATCACAAGACATCCGGCTCCTGAAACCTGACGACTGAACTGAGATGGTGTCCGTTGGCCCTGTCGGTTGGCCCTATCGGCTCAGACAAAGACCCCAGACTAAATTCACAGAAAGCTGGTAAGACCCACAATCTTGACCAGTTCACAACCTTTTTGTATTACTGACTTGTGTTTTATTTGATTTTAGACTTAATCGGTTCATTCATTTCCTGGCTTCATGTTGAGGTAAAAGTTAGCTTACCGAAGTGTCAAACTGCTTGAAATTTCATTGTTCAGATGATGGCTCCCACTCAAGAGTCTAATGGTCAAGCCCTCAACAGCCTGGTCCCCAAAGATACTCGTACTATTCTCAAAGGCCTGAATATCAAGTTACTACCAATCCGATGCTGCCCCAACTGTTTTTCTCTTTACAATGGTCCTGACACACCATCAAACTGCACATACTGCAAGACACCAAAATCAAGACCCTGCAACCCTGCGCTTTTTCATGAACAAACGACCTTCTCTAATATATCACTCAAAGGGAAAATTTCAATTCCTCAACAATCTCTAGAGAAGTGTGTTGATATCAAGACTCCAACATCTGTATTCATCACTCAAAAGCTTATGGAATGGCTCCCTTGGTTCTTGAACCTACCCGGAATCAAAGAAGCAATCACCAATATTGGCGTATAGCTCAAGAATCAAAAACTGGGTTGCCCATTACCAATATTCAGCAAGGTGCTGCATGGAAACAACTGAAGTGGTACAACAATTCACCCACCAACAACAATCTCTGCCTCGTATTTTCTCTATTTGTTGATTGGTTCAACCCACGAGGCAACAAACTTGCCAGAAAACAAATTTTGATTGGGCTCATCATGATGACCTGTATCAGCTTGCCCCTAACCATGCAAAACAAGCTAAAGTATACATTTATTGCCAGAATCACACCTGGACCAAATGCACCAAGTATGTCAACTATTACTCACCTCTTGACTCCTCTGATGAATGAGCTTGTGGAGCTTTCAAAGCCATTCAAAATATGCACGCCTGCCTACCCTAATGGACAAAACATACAAGTTCAATTGTTGTCACTCATTGGTGATTTGGGAGCTACCCATAAGGTTGCCAGTTTTGTATCACACTCAGCAATGCTCTTTTGTTCCTGGTGTAAGGTCAGCCAAAAAGAACAACAAAATCTTGAGTTGGGGGAACCTTGCCTTGACACTGAAGTTTGGGAGCATTCAAAAGCATGGAAAGATTTAAAAACAATAAACAAACGTGATCAATTTCTACAACAGAATGGTGTACGATATTTGGTACTGAACGAGCTGGAATACCGTGCGCCTGTGACTCATGTTGCACTTGGTATTATGCACAACTGGATGGAAGGTATTCTGATGACACACTTTTGAGAACGATGGGGATTCCAGACACTGTCTTTTAAAGAGAACAAACAACGTGGAAAGATGCCTCCTCAAGCTTCAAAACGTTTGAAACTCAATCCTGAGGAATCTGATCTCTCCAATGACAAAAGCCTGAGTGACCAAAGCGATTTTGAGATTGATGGGGAAGATAAGTATGGGATCTTCTCAGAGAATGATATGAACACCTTCCGCAAGATGCTAGTTACAATGGTCCTTCCAAGTTCAGTGGGCTGTATCCCAAGCAAGCTAGGTAAAGCAAAGTGTGGTAAACTCAAGGCATTGCAATGGTGGGTATTGTTTTGTTATTGCATACCCTCAATCATATGTGAAATGATGGTTCCAAATGTTGAAGCCCTGGTTGAGACTTCTAGGAGGGTCCTTATTATGGATAATATCTCAAGGCTAGTTCAATGTATGCACATTGTATGTGCAGAAGAGGTACTCCACTGGTCTGCTGAGCAATTTAAAGAAGCCTACAATCTATACAACATCACATCTGCAAAACTCTTTGACAACTTGAAAATTCTGCCCAACCACCACTATGCGCTACATATCCCGGAACAAATGAGACTTTGGGGGCCTTTGCCTGGGGTGGCTGAATTTTCTGGGGAGCATTGCATTGGAAAACTCTGCACTCTGCAAACCAATTTGCACCTGGGTAAGGTGATCCTAATGTTTTGCCTGGTATAATTAAGACTGAGTATGTTTTGTGTGATTGCTAGGCAATCTTGAAAAAGCAATGTTGAAGTTATTTGTACAGAAACAGCAATTAGAAGCAGACACAGGTTTTCTAAATCTATCAGAGCTTGTTGGAGAGGCACCGGGCAAGAAGAATCAAAGTAGGATGGTGATTTTGTCTGATGAGATGTATAAGGGGTTTTTAAAACACGTGAAAAAGTATTGAGAAGAGTTTTGACATTACCAGGAGTTACCCCACACAAGGGGGGGCGCTAATCTTGCTTCCAAATGTGGAAAGCAAAGCAACATGGGACTGTAACAAGTGGTTAAGAGTTTTGGTGTTAGCACCAAACAACTGTGTCATCATTAAGGAGGATAACCGTATAGGGTATGGTCTGATGAGGGACATCTTCTTGTATGATAACCCTGGGATGGGTTTGGACGTCGTGTTTCATGTTACCATGATTTCCGATCTCTTTCCCAAACAGCGCAACATTCCCTCCACTACCTTCTGTTTTTGGCTCTATAAACTCAAGACGGTGGTGGGCCAAGTTGATAAGGGCCACACCATCTTCATCCCCCCTTGCTTGATTTCCAGCCTTGCAGCCTATTGACTCCTTAGCCCCAATGTTTTTGGCATCCCGCATGATGGGATTGCCCTCGCCTTGCCTCCCTAACTATTAACAAGGATTGAGGACATAATGTCCTATGACCAATCTTTTGATTCATTTCTTTTCAATCCTACTTGTATATATGACAACAACAAAGAAATGAAAGCAAACAAACACAAGATTGAATCTCCCCAGAGTCAATGATCCATATTACATACAGCCCAAGGTTGCCACACCTGAACCAATCTAGTACATGTGCATATCTCCCAAATTTGACCCCAATGGGTTGCATGAGACAAATAGCGTGGCAGAAAAAAGAGAGAGAAAAAAAAAAAGAAAACAACCCCAATGGGCATTGATAAATCACTGCCAACTAACCCCTTCTCACTCTTCCATATGACTGTTTTCAGACAACTCCCCATCACTAGAGTGTTCACTTATACCATCATTGCTGTTATATTCATTGTTGTAGTCCCGATCATTGTCTTTGCTTTCTTCAGAACTGCTTTTTTCATAGAGATTGCCTCAATCCCCATCAGACAAGTAAGCATCATCTTTGGATTGGTCAGGACTAGTCCCCTCAAGATCAATCACCCCCCCCCTCTATATCCTCTCCATCCTCATCAGCTTCTGATTCACTTTCCGGCACAATCTCATCCAAACAGTAGTCCTTAAGAATACAATCAAGGAACTTTTTTTTGAATTTACAATTGGTCAACTTCTTGTCCGAGTCAAAAGCCAGGTGGTTTGCTGGTAGGAGGGACTTTGATGCATCTGGGAGGAAGCAGACTTGATTCAAGTCGGGAATCATACGTTGTTGGGCAGTTGGTAATTTGTGAATCCATGTCCTCCAACAGAAATCCAGAGGCATCTTTGAAGGAGCCTTTAATTGTCTTGATGGGAGTGGTTCCTTTGGCAATCTTTGAATCCTAGCACGTGAAGCTTTACCTTGGCTTGAGTGAACCTCCTTGATGACCATGTCCAAGCGCCAAAAAAACTTATTTGCTGAGTTGGATCAATAGGGAATTGTTTTGATTATAAAAAATTTCCCATTTGGTTCCAGCTCATCATTGCTATGAGAAGCTGTCTCTTGAAGAACCTTCTGATACCACGCAGGAAACTTGTTTTCAATGTCAAATTTGTATCGTAATTTTGCCAACTGAAAACGTTTTGGGAGATCCAATGAGTTAAAAATTGTCAAAAAACGGCTAAAAATGCCTTTGAACTCACTTGGTGATGATGGGTATGGGTGTTCTTATCCTTTAGACTAGCTACAAACTTGCCTTGCTCTTTTGCTTCAGCCTGGAATCTATTAGCTAAGTGATGATCTACAAAATGGTTGTAGGCCCAAATCAGGATGAGCATGTCATCTTGAAACTTTGGGTTGAAATTCAAGAAGTTGTAGGCCCCCAAGGCAGCAATTTGGCAAAAAATATTTAAAGCCAAATTCCAGATACTCTCATCTTCTTCTTCAAGGTTGGGTCCCCAGCAGCAGATACCAAGTTTAGCAAGGTAGCCATGGATATACATTATGTAGCTTTCCTCAATATGAGCAAAGCTACCTCCAATCTTGATTTTTCCTGCTTGGGAGTTCCTTAATGTCATCACATCTACAACTGAAATCAATTGGGCGGCACTGGAATCCTTGGCCACCTTCTTGATATCTTCCACTGAATTAAACCGGTGTGGAAAGAATAAGGGTTATCCCCCTATAATTGTCCCAAGGTTTGGAAGTTAACGGTTCCCTGCGTTTGAAAGGAGATGAGGGTGTCCAAAGTTGCACTTGAATGAAAAATAGAAATAAAGAGATAAAGAGATAAAGAAAAGTAGAGAGAGAAATTGCCAATCCTTCAATCCTCAGAACTTTCCACCTGGATGTGTATCCGGTATGAGTTCCTTTAATCTCTTGGTGAGATGATTGATCCAATCCAATGATGTGATGGTCTGATTTCATGCATGCCCCCCTCCTAACCCAGAGTTGAGAGTGAGGATAAGTCCTCCCCATCAACCCTAACCTAAGTACATGCGCAAATAACAGTATGACAAGGAAACAGAAAACAATCCCAAAACAGAAACCCTAGCCTCCTCTCCCCACCTCCGTACCAAACTCCCCCCGACGTCCGTACGCCGTTCCGTCCATCCAGTTTGTCCTCCTCATGATGCAGTCCTTGCACCACGCCCTACTTGGAGCCCCCTGCGCCCGTCATGGGTGCTTGGTAATATCCGGCATGATCCGCGTGCTTGCGCGCGCGCTCCATCCGTTCCTTCATAGCCCGCGGATTGCTCTGCCCCTACGTATCCAAACCGGCGCGCCCGCAAACCTAGTCAAGCGCACTACCTTCCAAATCTGATCTCTGGGGCGGATCGCCCCCCATGCCACATTTGATGCTGAGCCCGACCCGTCCACTAGGTGCGGTGTGGTGCTCTTTTATGGACGCGAGTCAGGAAAGGGCTGCAGGCGGCGCGCTCAGCAATGGGAAGGGCCTTGTTGCAGCTAGCCGCGCTGCGGGCTCAGCAGCAGTTGGGTTGGGCTCTGAACCTGGAGACGGGAGACAACGGATCGCGCGGACCAGAAAGCTTGCGCGGATCGGAAAGCTTGCTTGGGTCGGAAGGCTTGCGCGGATCGGAAAGCTTGCGCGGATTGGAAGGCTTGCGCAGATTGGAAGGCTTGCGCGGATCAGAAGGCTTGCGTGGATTGGAAAGCTTGCTTGGGTCGGAAGGCTTGCGTGGATCGGAAAGCTTGCGCGGATCGGACGGCTTGCGCGGATCAGAAGGCTTGCGTGGATTGGAAAGCTTGCTTGGGTCGGAAGGCTTGCGTGGATTGGAAAGCTTGCGCGGATTGGACGGCTCGCGCGGACCAGGCGGACCGCGCATTGCAAGACGCGCGGATTGGGTCACGCGGGTACGCGGATACCTGGAATGGGTTGTTGGGCGGACGCGCGCGGGCAGGCAAGCTGGGCGTACGTTGATATTGAGGGGCATGGGTTATGGGGCAAGGGATGGAGGGGTAGGATTGGGCTAGGGTTCTGTGCTTAGGGGTTGTATTTCATCATTCTTGCTTACTTGTGGTTGTACTTAGGTTAGGGTTGAGAGGGAGGACTTAAATACTTTTCTCTCAACTCTGGGTGTAGGGGGGGGGAGGGGGAAGGACGTGACTTCACGGACTGGACTGCACTCAAGGATATCACTTTTTATGGCATCGGATTGGATTGGATTGGAAAGGAAGGAATTCATCTTATTATTTCTCTCTCTCTCCCCCTCTCTCTCTCATGAACGGCTGCATCCAATCTCCTTACAGACGCTTTGATCAATAACTTCCGGAACTTGAGGACGACTTCTGGGGTGTTGCTCTCTAAAGTTTCCACATCTGGGGGTCTGGCCGGGAACAATCTTTTGTCAAAGTCTCTCGAAGGTACTCACGGATGCTACCAACAGCCGCTTCTCTTCCTTCCTCCTCCAACGGCTTCCACGCTACCCCATGGATTTACCCGCATATTTGACTCAACATTGCGGAAGTGGAGCGATTCATCTCGTGGTATGAAACAATCGCCAGCGCGTTGCCTAAGGATTTCGTCGATTCGCGGGTCCCTCGTGCCTTGCGTAACCCGGACGCGATCCGCCCAAAATCGCAAAGCCCTCCAATAAGCCGCAAAGTCCGGATAGTAATCCTTACGCGGTGGTCCCGCGCGGCGAAGCGGAGAAGAGGAGTCGCGGTCTGAGTTCAGACAAGGACGGCGGGGAGGTGATCCGGGTGGAGTCCACGAGTCCTCCGAGATAGCGTCGTCATCCAAAACCACGAACGGGTCTGGATGAGCCCGCTTGCGCGGCCGAGGACGAGAGCCGGATTGGTTGGGGGCACGGGGCATACCCTTGCTAAGCAAGCAGCGGCGGTGTCCGCGGCGGCACGCAGAGCAGGCGCGGCGGCCGGACACAATAGAGCATTCAAGCCCGTTTCAGGCGCAGAAGTCGCAGCGGACCATGATGACGATGGTGTGGAGGGATAGGGATGCGGAGTGGAGTTTAGAGTTGGTAGAGGGGGTAGGGCGCGAAGGACGGCCAAGGTGATAATGGGGAGGACCTCTGGGGACAGAACTCAAGTTGGGGGGGGGATGTGGTGTCAATATATAGCCTCGGATCGGGAACTGCGTCGCGGCCTGCGCACTCAGCATCTGGTAGGTCGGGCTCAGCAGTTGGGGTGCGCGCGTTCTCAGCAGTGGCCGCTGCGGGCTCAGCAGAAGGCACAGCAGGGCGAAGCACGCAGCTGCGGGCCGGGTCTGACTAGGGGAGGCAGGCCGCGACCCGCTTGGGTGTCCAACCCAGTGATGGAGCCGGGCCGATCAGGTTCTCGGGCGGTTAGTTAGGGAAGGAAAGGGCGGAGCGATTGCGGGGCTATACCCGTGGACAGCCGCGCGCAAGCGCGGGCCGGCTACGGGACTAGGAAATTCACGACGGCGCATTGGGCGGATACGGGCAATTGCGGTGAACTTCGAGAAGCGCGCGGCGGAGGGCCGCGCCGCGGGGGACGAACCGGATGCATGTAATGGTAGGCAAGCAAGCGGAATAGGATACGGACAGGGTACAGGTTAGGATATGGGATAGGGTTTTGGGCCTAGGGTTTCCTTCTTCATTGTTGTCGGGTTGTTCATGTGCTTGTACTTAGGTTAGGGTTGAGGGGGGGGCTCAAATACCTTTCCCCTCAACTCTGGGTTGTAGGGGGCATCTTACCATTGTATCATCAGGAGGCGGGGAGCGGAAAAGGGAGCGGACTTAGGAAAACAGAATCCCTCCCCTCTTCTCTCCTTTTCTCCTCTTGAGGCTCTCAAAAACTTCTCTTTACGCTTGGTATCTAATCCTTACAGACGCTTTGATCAATAAATTCCAGAACCTGCGGCAACTTTGTGAGGGATAACCTCGAAAGTTTCCACATCTGGGGGTCTGGCCGGGAACCTCTTTTGTCAATGTCTCTCGAAGGTACTCAGATGCTATTTGCCTCTCCTCTTTCCTCCTCCTCCTCTCGCCAGCTCCTCATCAACCCAAGGGACTATCCGCACATCCGCTTCAACGTCGCAGGTGTGGAGCGGTTTATTTCACGTTACGACCTGATCGCAGACTCCAAAGGCGCATCGGATTCTGAGAAGGCACGCTATATTGTCTTGTTCATTGAAGGTGCAGAAGAACGTTGGGACGTGGAGGAGATGAGCGGCTATCTGAACCGGAATTGGACAACGTTGAAGGGGAACATGCTGGCTAGATGGGGGGGGGCGTGACTCTCATTTCCGGGGAAGCGACTTCAGGCCACCCGCGGAACCGGGCTATGGAGCGGACACGCGCAATGGGGACCGGTGGCGAATGGAACCGGGCTACGCGGAGCTGTATTACAGGGCAGCGCGCGTCCCGGCCTCGCCGCTGGTAGCCACCCCTTGGGCTGACGAACTCTCAGAGGTGGCGGAGGGCCTTGAGGCCTATCTGAAGAGTATCCAGCGTCCTAGCATGTCCGCGCCCCGGGCACGCGCGCGTGGAAGCAACGGTGATGGTGGGCGGACGAGACACAAGAGTCGGACGGCAAACCCGATCAATCCAAGGCCGGCAGAGGCGGGGTGCGTGTTGGGGAAGCGGGTATTGGCGGGACTGGTTCAGTCTAACGGCGGGAAGCAAGCAAGGACGAAGCGAGAAGAGGATACTCCGCGCGGTTTGGGATTCGGCAAATGGCGGATAAATCTGATGGGAGGTGGGGGACAAGCGGTGGTGGGAGCAGGTCATGTGTTGGACGATCGTAACCGAGGCAAGACCCTTTTGACGGCGGACAAGACGGACACCAAATGGGAAAGGGAAGCGCGCCGGGACCAAGAATTGGACGGATCAGGCACTGACGGCATGGTTTGGAGGAATGCAGGGAGATCGGGCGACGGACGCGACCCTCATGGCATTGGCTGAAGCCACCAGCTGGGGACAGCAGCTAAGTTTGGGGGGGGAACTAGAGGATAGGGCGCGGGCGCGGCGATGGGATAATAAAAAAAAAAAAAAAATCTTTCACCTTTTCTATCATTTCTCACTCGTCACTTTTTTTCTTATTTTCTCATTTTTTTTTATCATTTCTTGGGCGCGGACGCGGTTCTCAACCTCGCGTCTTAGTTCTCACTCAGGCGCGGACCCGGCTCTCATTCTTGTCCTCACAATGCGCGCGGCGCGGATTTTTCTCGGTAAAACAAATTCGCGTTTGAGGCGTGTATTTCTCTCAATGAATAGGGAAACGCGGTACAACAAAAAGCGGATAAAAGAAGGAAGGGAAAAAGAAAAGGGGAAGAGGGGACGAGGCTGAGGCGCTTAAGCCATCTTCATCATTTCCTCCATTTCCGCCCTTGATGACGCCAGTAGAGCCCGGAATGACGCCAAGAGTTCACGCTGGGATTCCAAGGATTGGGCTCCGGGAGTCGCAAGGTATTGGCAGAGCATCGTAGTCAACCTTTCCGCGAAAACTTCGAAGCTGGCTGCCGGGAGCGCCATCACGACTGGAATCTCCGGGATCTCGGGAGAGTCGGCGGGAGGAGGGGCTGGTGCGGACGGTGTGGAAACTTTCGAGAGCAACCCCCTCAGAAGTCGTCCTCGAGTTCCGGAAGTTATTGATCAAAGCGTCTGTAAGGAGATTGGATGCAGCCGTTCCCAAAGAAAAGGAGAGAAGAGAGAAGAGATTCTGTTTTTCCTAAGTCCGCTCCCCGCCTCCTGATGAAACAATGATACACCCCCCCCTACAACCCGGAGTCGAGGGGAAGGGTATTTGAGCCCTCCCCCTCAACCCTAACCTAAGTACAAGCACAAAGACAGACTGACAACCATGAAGAAGGAACCCTAGACCCAGAACCCTAACCCATCCCTAAACCCATACCCCCAACCCATACCCTATCCGTGTCCTATTCCGCTTGCTTGCCTGCCATTACACGCATCCGGTTCGTCCCCGCGGCGCGGCCCTCCGCCGCGCGCTTCTCAAAGTTCACCGCGATTGCCCGTATCCGCCCGACGCGCCGTTGTGAATTTCCCGTCCCGTGGCCGGCCCGCGCTTGCGCGCGGCTGTCCACGGGTATAGCCCCGCTGTCGCCCCGCTTTTTCCTCCCCCGACTAGCCGCTCCGAGAACCCGGTCGGCCCAGCTCCATCCATGAGTCGGACACCCAAGCGGGTCGCGGCCCGCCTCCCTTAGTCAGGCCCGGCCCGCAGTCGCGTGCTCGATCCCGCCGCGCCCACTGCTGAGCCCGCAGCGGCCGCTGCTGAGAACGCGCGCACCCAACTGCTGAGCCCCGACCTACCAGATGCTGAGCGCGCAGGCCGCGACGCAGTTCCCGATCCGAGGCTATATATTGACACCACATCCCCCCCCAACTTGAGTTCTGTCCCCAGAGGTCCCTTCCCATCGCCACCTCGACTACCCGTACCCCGCTCCTCCCTACCCACTCCTCTGCAAATTCTGCGCCCGGACCGGGCAGGCGTGCTCGATCGCTCCTGGTCGATGCGCCTGTGTCGCTTGCCGTCGCAGCCATCGCCGTTGCTCGCTTAGCAATGGCATGCCCCGAGCTCCACCCAACTTCGGCTCCCGCCCCAGGCCGCGCAAAAGGGCTCGTCCCGACCCGTTCGTGGTTTTGGACGACGACACCATCTCGGAGGACTCGTGGACTCCGCCGGGCTCCCCTTCCCGCCGCCCTCTGCCGAGCGAGGATCGCGACTCGGCTTCCCCCTTTCGCCGCGCGGGACCGCCGCGGAAGGAGGATTTCTCGTCCTTTGACAACTATCGGAGGGCCGTACGATTCTGGTCGGACCGCGTTCGGATGAGGGAAGGCGCAAGGGACCCGCGACTCGATGAGATTCTCCGGCGTTGCGCTGCTGCAGCCCCGGTTCCCCCTCCGGCACCTACACCGGCTCCTTCCGCCCCGGCTCCACAAGGTACTCCACCGCCGCCCGCGTCACCAGTGGTCTCGGACGGGAGGCCTACTACTCCCGAGGTCCCTCCTCCGCCGTCCCCGATTGTTGTTCCGTTGTCGCCCCCAGATGGACCGAGCCCTCCGCGCGATGCCCCAGGGACCCCCTCATCACCTCCTCGTCCGCTCGGATCAAGCCCCGTCCCAGCACCGGCACCGCCTTCCTCCAACTCCCCCGAGATCCCGGAGATCCCGGTCGTGATGGCACTCCCGGCGGCTGGCTTCGAGGCTTTCGCGGAACGGTCGACCGCGATGCTCCGCAACTTCCTGGCGACCCCCGGAGCCCAATCCTCCGAATCCCGGCGCGAGTTCTTGGCGTCTTACCGGGCCCTTCTGGCCTCATCAAGGGCGGACATGGAGGAGATGATGCGAATGGCTTAGACGTCCCCGCCCCCTTCCTTTTCTCCTTTCCCGTGTACTTTCTTGTCCCATTGTTGTACCGCGTTCGTTGGAGAAATATATTCTGCTGCGCGAGGAAACGAAAGGCCCGCGTCCGCGCGTCCGGGTGGAAAGTGAGTGTGAGTGCCAAGATCCGCGTCCGCGTGAGAAGTGAGTGTGAGTGAGGTTGAGGTTGAGATCCCCGTCCGCGCGCTCCCTCTGTGAGAGACCGTAAGTGACCAGTTATCCCAACGAAAAGAGGTACCTGGACCGCCCCAGATGGACTGCCACACAGTTCCCCGTACCCGTTCTACAAAACAAAACAAACACCGCGCCAACAGCGCGCGCTCACAACCGGGAGTATAAGGGAGAGGCAATGGGAACGAACATTCTGGGGTGTCTAGTCGTTCCGGCTGTGAACCGGCTAGAGCACCCCCTTACCAAGCTAAGCTTAAATCCGCGTCCATACCATCCCCGACCGTCGCGCCCGTCCGATGAAGAAAGAAACAGGAGAGAAATAGACAAAAAAAGAAAGGAAACAGCCCGAATCCAAAGAAGAGAAAGAGAATATCCTATATTTATTATTCCATTCATTCATTTTTTTTTTTTTTTTTTTTTTTTTTTTTTTTTTTTTTTTTTTTACAGTTATATATATACCATTGCCGCGCCCGCGCCCTATCCCCCAGTTCCCCCCCCCAAACTTAGCTGCTGTCCCCAGCTGATGGCTTCAGCCAATGCCATGAGGGTCGCGTCCGTTGCCCGATCTCCCTGCATTCCTCCAAGCCATGCCGTTGGTGCCTGATCCGTCCGATTCTCTGCCCCGGCGCGCTTCCCTTTCCCGTTCGGCGTCCGCCTCCTCTGCCGTCGAAAGGGTCTCGCCTTGGTTACGATTTCCCAACACACGACCTGCTCCCACCACTGCTTTTCCCCCACCTTCCATCAGATTTATCCAAGGTTCACCAACTCTTGAACCGCGCGGAGTATCCTCTTCTTGCTTTGTCCTCGCTCGCTTCCCGCCGTTAGACTGAACCGGTCCCGCCGATACCCGCTTCCCCAGCACGCACCCCGTCTCTGCCGGCCTTGGATTGATTGGGTTTGCCGTCCGACTCTTGTGTCTTGTCCGCCCACCATCACCGTTACTTCCACGCGCGCCCGTCCTTTCCATTGCTGCCACTACCCTTTCCAAATGCGCGCTCTCCGCCGTCAAAGAGGTCCGGCTCGGGTCGCGATTCTCCAACGTGTGGTCCATCTCTTCCGCTGCCGCGTGTACCTTCTTCGCAAGATCCGTCCGCCGCTTGCCAATTCCCAGTCCGCACGGAGCATCAGTTTCCCGTTCCGTTGTCCTCGCCCGCTTCCTGTCAGTAGGCCGCACCGGTTCCATCAAATCCCGCTTCCCCAACACGTTCTTAGCCCCCCCTGGGGAAACCAATTCCGCGTTTGAATCCGCTGTCCGGTCCCTTTGTCCCGCCCGCCAACGGTTAGAAGTGCTGGGGGTCTGAATGCTCTCCAGATAGGCCTCGAGGCCCCTTGCCACCTCCGTAAGTTCGCTGGCCCAAGAGATGGTTGCCGGTGGTGGGGTCGGAACATACTCTGCCCTGTAGTACTCCGGTTCCGCGTGGTCCACCCCTGCTTGCATCTGGGTCCCGTCGCGCGCGCCTGCCTGATAACCCCATTCCGCGGATGATTTGAGATCGTCCTTCCGAAAGCAAGAACCGCGCCTCCCCCATCTTGCCAGCATGTCCTCCTTCAGTTCCGGCCAATCCAGTTTCAGGTATCCCCCCATCTCCTCCACTTCCCGACGCGCTTACGCGTCCTTGATGAACAGGACGACATGGCGCACCTTCTCAAAATCCAAAACGCCTTCAGAGTCCGCGATTGTTTCATAACGTGAGATGAATTGCTCCACCTCCGCAATGTTGAGTCTAATATGCGGGTAAATCCATGGAGTAGCGCGGAAGCCGTTGGAGGAGGAAGGAAGAGAAGCGGCTGTTGGTAGCATCCGTGAGTACCTTCAAGAGACTTTGACAAAAGATTTTTCCCGGCCAGACCCCCAGATGTGGAAACTTTCGAGAGCAACCCCCTCAGAAGTCGTCCTCGAGTTCCGGAAGTTATTGATCAAAGCGTCTGTAAGGAGATTGGATGCAGCTGTTCCCAAAGAAAAGGAGAGAAGAGAGAAGAGATTCTGTTTTTCCTAAGTCCGCTCCCCGCCTCCTGATGAAACAATGATACACCCCCCCCCTACAACCCGGAGTCGAGGGGAAGGGTATTTGAGCCCTCCCCCTCAACCCTAACCTAAGTACAAGCACAAAGACAGACTGACAACCATGAAGAAGGAACCCTAGACCCAGAACCCTAACCCATCCCTAAACCCATACCCCCAACCCATACCCTATCCGTGTCCTATTCCGCTTGCTTGCCTGCCATTACACGCATCCGGTTCGTCCCCGCGGCGCGGCCCTCCGCCGCGCGCTTCTCAAAGTTCACCGCGATTGCCCGTATCCGCCCGACGCGCCGTTGTGAATTTCCCGTCCCGTGGCCGGCCCGCGCTTGCGCGCGGCTGTCCACGGGTATAGCCCCGCTGTTGCCCCGCTTTTTCCTCCCCCGACTAGCCGCTCTGAGAACCCGGTCGGCCCAGCTCCATCCATGAGTCGGACACCCAAGCGGGTCGCGGCCCGCCTCCCTTAGTCAGGCCCGGCCCGCAGTCGCGTGCTCGATCCCGCCGCGCCCACTGCTGAGCCCGCAGCGGCCGCTGCTGAGAACGCGCGCACCCAACTGCTGAGCCCCGACCTACCAGATGCTGAGCGCGCAGGCCGCGACGCAGTTCCCGATCCGAGGCTATATATTGACACCACAACGGGCGCTCAGGGGATCCAACGGGAGGGTTCAGTCTGATAGGAGGCAATGACAAGATGACCACCGGCGACGCGGGCGGAGGAGTAGGGCCTTGTGGAGTCGGAGGAGTCGGAGCAGCGGGCGGAGGAGGAGGAGCCGGTACGGGAGTCGGGGCAGGAGGAGCCGGAGCAGGGGGCGGAGGAGGAGCTGGGGCCGGAGCAGCGCGTCGCCTAAGGATTTTGTCGATTCGCGGGTCCCTCGTGCCTTGCGTAACCCGGACGTGATCCGCCCAAAATCGCAAAGCCCTCCGATAAGCCGCAAAGTCCGGATAGTCATCCTTACGCGGTGGTCCCGCGCAGCAAAGCGGAGAAGAGGAGTCGCGGTCTGAGTTTGGACGAGGACGGCGGGGAGGTGATCCGGGTGGAGTCCACGAGTCCTCCGAGATAGCGTCGTCATCCGAAACCACGAACGGGTCCGGACGAGCCCGCTTGCGCGGCCGAGGACGAGAGCCGGATTGGTTGGGGGCACGGGGCATACCCTTGCTAAGCGAGCAGCCGCGGTGTCCGCGGCGGCACGCGGAGCAGGCGCGGCGGCCGGACACAATAGAGCATTCAAGCCCGTTTTGGGCGCAGAAGTCACAGCGGACCATGATGATGATGGAGTGGAGGGATAGGGATGCGGAGTGGAGTTTAGAGTTGGTAGAGGGGGTAGGGCGCGAAGGACGGCCAAGGTGATAATGGGGAGGACCTCTGGGGACAGAACTCAAGTTGGGGGGGGATGTGGTGTCAATATATAGCCTCGGATCGGGAACTGCGTCGCGGCCTGCGCGCTCAGCATCTGGTAGGTTGGGCTCAGCAGTTGGGGTGTGCGCGTTCTCAGCAGTGGCCGCTGCGGGCTCAGCAGAAGGCACAGCAGGGCGAAGCACGCAGCTGCGGGCTGGGTCTGACTAGGGGAGGCGGGCCGCGACCCGCTTGGGTGTCCAACCCAGTGATGGAGCCGGGCCGATTAGGTTCTCGGGCGGTTAGTTAGGGAAGGAAAGGGCGAAGCAATTGCGGGGCTATACCCGTGGACAGCCGCGCGCAAGCGCAGGCCGGCTACGGGACTAGGAAATTCACGACGGCGCGTCGGGCGGATATGGGCAATCGCGGTGAACTTTGAGAAGCGCGCGGCGGAGGGCCGCGCCGCGGGGGACGAACCGGATGCGTGTAATGGTAGGCGAGCAAGCGGAATAGGATACGGACAGGGTACAGGTTAGGATATGGGATAGGGTTTTGGGCCTAGGGTTTCCTTCTTCATTGTTGTCGGGTTGTTCATGTGCTTGTACTTAGGTTAGGGTTGAGGGGGGGGCTCAAATACCTTTCCCCTCAACTCTGGGTTGTAGGGGGCATCTTACCATCGTATCATCAGGAGGCGGGGAGCGGAAAAGGGAGTGGACTTAGGAAAACAGAATCCCTCCCCTCTTCTCTTCTTTTCTCCTCTTGAGGCTCTCAAAAACTTCTCTTTACGCTTGGTATCTAATCCTTACAGACGCTTTGATCAATAACTTTGGGAACCTGCGGCAACTTTGTGAGGGATAACCTCGAAAGTTTCCACAGCGGAGCCAAACAGTGGCTGCTGCTGCTGAGCACTCCGCATACCCTAATGCTGAGCCCGCTTACCTCCAATGCTGAGCACGCAGCGGCGACACAGTTCCCAATCTGTGTCTATAAATTGACACCACACTGGGTACAAAACTGAGCAACCAAGTCTGGATTAACAGGTGGGGGGGACCAAATCCGTTTTTGAGTAGACCCCAAAGCAACCTAATGTGAACATATAGGGATTGCTGAATGAGTAAAAATGAATTAGTACTGATTATCATATCGTTGATTGTGTTGAGAAAAACCAACCTTGATGTCTTTGAAATTTGGAGGAAAGTTGTTGGTGATCATTTGGTTAGGTTTTTGTTTCTTCTGTTTTGAAGCAGGTGTAGGTGGTCCACTACCCTTCTTGGATGTCATACCAGGAGCTGGTTCTGATTGGGCTGGTCAAAATCCTTCAGGCCAAGTACTGGTGGCCACAATGCTGGCTGGTTTACTGGAAAGGGAGGATTTTACTGACAGGTTGGCCTTAGTTGGTATTTTGAAAGAGTTGGCTACTTGAATGGCCTTGGGATGGCTTGTTGATTTGGAGTTTGAATTACTCTTAGGGAGGGAGGATGATCCAGAGTGAGGAGGGTGCTTCAATCTTTCTTCTGATGGGGGTGTGCCAATTTTGACTTCAAGTTCAGAGATCTTGTGGTCAACACTGTCAATTTTATCAATCAAAATTATTCAAGGCACTGGAAACTTTGGTAGATTTCTGGGTAAAAAGGCCAGTAATCAATCCTTTGATTTTGGCAAGGTCAATGGTTGATTGGGATGGGGCAGTGGAATCTGAGATCTTCTGGTTGTTTGGTTTGGGACACTAGGATAGTGATTTGGCAGGCAAAGAGACAAAGGTGAGTTGAGGATGGGTAAAATTGTGAGGGCTCTCTTTATGGGGCAGCAGAGTGAGAACGGTTGTCACAAGAGTTGGAGGAGCGTCTAGTGGGCAGCAGCTAGTGACTACTGGTGACTGACGTTCTCACCCACCCGCATGGCATGCAGCTGTCACTCATGTGTCATACAGCTGTTCACAGGGGCGCGGGGGAATCGTCCGGGTGACGTTTCCCCCGAAACGTCTGGAGTTTGCAGGCAGTGTGAGCTAAAACCGCTTGGTGGGAAGGTGGAGATCGTGATTCACACTGCTCATGACCGTCGAAGGTCGTCGGAATGCGAGACTCAAAACCCCCAAAAAAACAAACACCATCCATCGCCATCGCCATCGCCATCGCCATCGCCATCGCCATCGCCATCGCCATCGCCATCGCCATCGCCATCCTCATGCCCCCATGCCCCCATCCCCCCATGCCCCCATCCTCATGCCGCCAACTACTGATGCGACTGGACACTCTGACTAGCACGATGGCTTCTCAACCGATCTCATTTTCTCCAAGCCTGATCGATCTCAACTCGATCGATTAGATTAAGATTAGTCAGGATCCCCCAAGAACTAAACCCCACCCCAAGCCTCGTTCGAGGATGATGATCGAAGAAGGAACGAGATCGAGTTCGAGTTCGATGAGATCGATGGTCGATAGATTGCTCAGATCGACCGATTCGAGTTGCTCCAAGGGTCAAACTGCACTCCAATGGTTTCAATCCATCTCGATCATCATCGATCATCATCATCATCATCATCATCATCATCATCATCGATCATCCTGGAACCCTCGAGACTCTAGTCCTACTACTGCCCATCAGTCATCTTCGAATCCATCGATCACCGGTTCGTCATCATCATCTCAAAACCCCACTCGACGGAGACTGATTCACTAACCCCGAGCATCGATCCCATCCCATCCCATCCCATCCCATCCCTTTCATCATCATCATCATCATCATCATCATCATCAAAGTCGCTCTCATCGAACTAATCCTATCCACCCATCCATCCTCATCTCGACTCTTGTCCTACTATCGAATCGCCCTCAGTCCTCCACCCACCCACCGACCCTTAATCTCATCCTCCGATGTCGCAACCCATCTCATCAACACTCTCCCCTCATTCATCCCATCATCATCATTCACTCCAACGATGCCTCATCACCTCCTCGACACCCTCAACGCCATCTCATCCCCTCTCATCTCTCAATCATCCATCCATCTACCTCCTCAACTCATCGTCCACCATCCATCCCAATCCATCTCTCAACTCGACTCCCTACTCAACCTACTCCAACTCTGTCGATCCCATCCATCCACTCGTCCCACCACTCACCTCCTCCGACTCGTCGAAATCCTCCTTCGATCCTTAGCTCCCACGATCCTCTCCTACCCTCGATCGATCCTCATCCGTCATCCCATCGATCCCATCCTACGATCCCTCATCTCCTCCCTCGAACCCCCTTCTCCTATCGATCACGATCACCATCCGATCGCCCCCTCGGCGATCGTCTACGATCAACTGGCCTCGATCCTAAGGCATCTATCCCCCTCCAACGCCAGGCGACTCGCGTTCCAATCCATCGATCCTCCTCAACCACCTCATCCCCTCATCCCCTCCAGCCGCGCAACCGCCATCATCACTCACATCCTCCTCACCCCCGGTGCATCGGCCATCGGATCTGATCCTCAACTCAGCTCCCCACCATCGAACGTCCTCACCAGAATCATCTCCTTCGCCCTCTCTCAACCTTCGAACTCCAACTTCATCCTACACCTCATCCTCGCCGCCATCGATCTCGGTCACACCGCCACATCCACCACCACTCACCTCAAACCGAAGAATGAACCTGACCGTGAACGATCGATCCGAGTCGACGACGAAGAGGAGGAGGGGGAGGAGGAGGAGGGGGAGGAGGAGGAAGGAGGAGGAGGAGGAGGAGGAGCAGAAGAATTAGAGCAAGATTCCCTTCATGATAAGCTATCCTGGAAAGCCTTACTGGCTGGCGGTCGATTGGCTGAGTTGATTCGATCGGCACTCGATTCACCCATCCTCAAGCATCGAAACCACGACTTACTCTCGATCCCCGAACTCGAGTCCCTAAGTCAGAGGCTCATCCTCCCCCGTTCGACCACCCTACCACAACCTCCTCCTCCCAACCTGGAAACTTGGAACGGTGATGTGATCATGGAGACCAACACCAACCCATCGGACGATGGACCGTCTCGACTGACGACCCGACACCAGGTCTGGTTTGCATTATTATCGAGTCTACGTTCGAACGGATTGATCGGAGCCGATCAAGTCGAAAGAATCGAATCATCTCAACGCTCAGATTCCATACCGAGATCCCCTTGGGTCTGGGGACACCATG
This sequence comes from Puccinia polysora, assembly GCA_025617555.3. Lineage (NCBI taxonomy): Eukaryota > Fungi > Basidiomycota > Pucciniomycetes > Pucciniales > Pucciniaceae > Puccinia > Puccinia polysora. The sequence goes on from CM062620.1 coordinate 7,236,466, forward strand.
GCGATCTTCAACTCGGCCTCCAACCTCTGATCGAATCCCTCGGTCAGACCAAACTCACACCGATCTCGGAACTTGGTCTCAAACTTCAAGAGGTCAGCTCGCCTCATAACCTCCCCATCCTCTTCATACACCCTCATCATCAACATCGATGCCTTGAGACCATCCACGGTCTCTGTCGGTCTGACCTTATCATCACACCCTCAGGCGATCCTCAAGGCTACCCATTGCTTCCATCTATCGACTTGTATCTCCCTCACCCAGGCTTTATCCTCCTTGGACACTCTATCCACGATCTTCCTCTGGATCGAGCCCAGAAACATCTTGGGACCCGTTTCGAAGTTGCTCGATCGCTGGCAAGATGTTCGAAACCATCACAATAGTAGTGGTAGCGATAGTGACGAAAATAGCAACGGGACCGAGTTTGCCAAGTTTGGATGTTTGTTAGGATGGCTACAAGGTGTTGCCGGTAGATTTGGCGTGAGTTAGGATTTCGTGATCGATCTCGGTCGATTTCCTTTGTTTCTCCTGATCATGGAATCCAATCGATCCCAATTGCATGCGCGCCACATCATCGATCCATCAAACTTCCTACCCCCCCCCCCCTCCCCCTCCAAAAAATAAATAAATAAATAAGACTCAAGCCTGACCTAACTCCCTGCGCCTCCTTAGTTCATGTCGAATTTGGCATTCCACCTGGGAACGACTAAAGGGTTTACGATCCATTATCTCTCTAATCCATCAACCTCTTATCCAATCTCATCATTACCCTCGAGTCATGTAACCACCCTGGCATCATGGATCGAAGCTTTGTACGGCTCCTCGGGAATTCCCGATGATTTACTGAGTAACACGGATCCTAGGATCTTCTTCACCATCAGCGCGAGTCTTTTCAAGCAATCCTTCGACGCTCTCAGGATCGGACTGATCGACCTGCAAACGTTCAGAGACGGCCTGAGTTATTTCGAACACGATTTCTTGATCGTCGGTTGTGCAGTCGGGGTCGTCGGTTGGTTACTCGATGAACTCAACAGAGTTGGGTATGTGTTCTCCCTTCGAAGTGTCCTTTCCCAACGGGCCATCCAAACTCTTCTCAATCGATCCATCAGGTTTTGATCCTCTCTTTACTTACTTGCTCTCAGACCGATCTCGGCTACATCGTATCCGACCGCTCTCTTGGAAATCCTCCAAACCATCCTTCTCTCAGATTCAATTCCAGCTACCGCCATCCATCTAGTCTCGGCCAAATCTCTCAGCCTCCTGAGAAGCTTTCACTCTAGTTTTTCGTCTGCTCAATCCGATCATTTAAGTCTTGGTTCATCCGATCTCAGTCGACGTGTCCAGATCGATTTGACCAAGATCGAGCGAAAGCTGACGACTCTAGCCAGTTCTGATTTGATCACCCCGACCGGGTTTTTGTCGGATGATTTTGGTCCGGTTGCCAAGATGTCTAAAGGTGGGAGAGGATGGGAGGAAGCCTACGAGGCTGCGATCCGAATGGCCGTGGTCGTCGAGTCGAGTAGTAGTGACCAGGGAGCCAAGGGACAACCTACGGTTGCTCTATGGAGTCTCTTGCCCCACATCCTCAAAGTTTTTTCCATCCAGGAGTTTATCAAGATGACGATCAGCGGGATCATCTCGGCGATTAGGATCGATGAGGAGGATCATGATGGGATGGGATGGTGGGATGCTAGGAGGTCACCGAAGGATCGGAAGACCCGGGTGGGCGCGAGGGTAGAAAAAGCATGGGATGCGTTGAAGTATGAACGGGTTGAGAGGGCGATCGGACTTGCGGCGGATATTCTAACTTGGCCATACGATCAGTACTCGATTCGCCCGCGAGAAAAAGACGAAGAAGAGGGAATCCTGAGGGTCATGTGTCCCAAGGAAGGCGTTCGATCCGATCGCGCCAACGAACGAGACTTGCCATTGGTCTCTCGGGTTTTGAAAGAGGCTTTCCTCGGTTGGGCGGTCAGAATCGATGGATTCGAGAGGATCGAAGATGCCGAGATCGAACGAGATATTATCCTCGAATGTCTCGATCGATTGGAAACACTCGAGATGGCGTGTCAGAGTAACTCGGACACGCCATCGACTGGGGATTCTAGACGTTTGGATCAAGTGGTCGCAAGTCCCACAGATCGATCGAATCATCGTGACTATACCCAAGACGATGACAATCCTCATCAAGTGAATCATCCCCATCCTCAATGTCCGATTACGGATTTTTTCCGGCGGGTTTGTTTTCAAGTCTTACGACTGCAACGAGAGCGTCATGATCCTCGACTTGGACCGTCCAAGAGGAAGAGGAGGCAGTCCCGCGAGGATCGAAAGCAGCCTAACCCAACAGCTCTCGATCGAGAAGTGAAGGACGGGATGAGAGGACCAGAAGGAGTCAAAGAGGGTGATGAAGACGTTGGAGGCTCTGAGAACCCAGAGAAATCTGAACCTGAAGAACATCCTCATCGAGGAGGTGATGGAAAGATGACGAGAGGACAAGGATCAGCGATGGCCACTTGCAACGATGAATCACCCCCGAACCTCAAGAGGCTCGAGTTTTTTTGTCGTTCTCGTGAGCCTCACGATCGGCCGGTTGAGATCGAGAGGTCAGACGAGTATGATGAGGATGATCGGATGTTGAGGAAGAGGGGTCGTGGTGATCATCATCGTGGGTATCGTTTCAACTCGGACTGGATCTTGGAAAGTTTGACACCGATCGAAGGACGATTGGCTCCGAGCCATCCTCGATCGCTACCACCACCTCTACTCTTCCCCGGTGACCCTCCTCCTGTTGTTTCTTCGTCTGACGAATGAATAAGAAGCTAAATCCGACGGACTCGCGGGGCATTATTAACGAATTCTTGAACCGATCCTTGGATTCCTCCGGTTGGGTGGTTTTTTTTTTCCACAGACCTCCACTGTATGAGGCCGATCATTAGAAGGACTGGATTTTTTTTTTTTTTCTTCTTCTTCTTCTTCTTCTTCTTCTTCTTCTGCTTGTATGATCACTGCTTGTACGGAGGGTGGACCAAAATAATGGGACTTATCTCCTTATTTGTCAACCCATTTTGCATCTCAATTCTAATGTAAGTATGTACGATGAGCTTGATTTTTATTTTTTATTTCAAAAAACCATCAAGACATCCATCCCCCCTCCCTTGCTTGCTGCTCCTATGACCATGAGTCCCCTGACTTGTCATGGGTACCACACCCTGATCAGTTGTTGATTGATCAACCTGTTGATGACTCTGGTAGCCCTCAAGTGCTCTGATGATGATGATGATAATGATGATGATGCAGAGCCCACAGGTCTCAAGAAGTGACTCTTGACCATTCTGGGTCTTTGAAAGTACTTTGATTTACCTTACCAAATCAAAATTAAACAATTCTGAGGATCTCTATGGTTGAATTAAGAGATCTATATATATATATATATATATAAAACTCATGATATATATATATATATATATATATAAATGTATCAACATTGGTAAGACAGTTAGTTATGTATGGAACCACCCAGGTTTTGGACAAACTCTAGACAAAGGAATCCAATGAGATTAAAAAAAAAAAAAAAAAATGAAAAGATTGGATTGGGGGTAGAAGGAGGATAGATCTCACAGGAGAGAGTGATGAGGGTAGAAGGACTGATGGTGGGGGATTTGAGTGATTCCAGGAGACCTGAGAGTTCAGGGTTCAAGTTTCAGGGATCTCAGAGAGATGTAAGAGAGTTTTGAAAGTCCAGTAGATCATAAACCCAACTGATAAGATTTTTAAAAAAAAAAAAGAAGAAGAAGGATTTGAATTGGTGATCCTCTGAGAGTCAGATGAGATGCTTAGGATCACTAGTAAGTACTCAAGATCTCATAGCTGGTTTTGACTCATCCACATCCAATCCTCTGCTCATGAGCCTGATGGGATACCAACCCAGATCCTCAGATCACTCACATCCATTACTCCCCCCCCCCCCTGCCCCCTACTTCAGTCTGATCGATCTAGATCATCATCTACAATCTCATCCATCTCAAACCCACTTTTACTTTTCATTCTTTCCCTTCTCAACCCCTAGTTGGAATCTTCCTTGGCTTCTTCTTTCAAATCATGCCTGGATCAATTTTATCTCTTTGAAGAAACTGGACTAGAAGGTTTCATGATCTTTCTTAAATCAAATTATTTCAGATTTTTATTTATTTATTTTTTTTTTTATCTTTTATCTTTTATTTTTTTATTTTTTATTTTTTATTTTTTTTTTATTTTTTCTTTTGATTGTCTATTCATCTCAAATCAATCTCTAAACAACCTTGATTGAAATCAAATCATGTCCTACATGACCATTCTCATTCATTCATTCATTCATTCATTCTTTTCTTTTTTTTTTTTTTTTTTTTTTTTTTTTTTTTTTTTGTATGATGATTCTCATAACTCATATTAGTGTTGAGAGTTTTAAATATCCTTGAGGGTTGATCTTAGAGGATCTAAAGATTTCTATCAAGCTAGATTCACCCTCACCCTCCCCCTCCCCCTCCCCCCACCTTTCCTGAGGAAGTCAGTGATTTTCTACTGATCAGGAGGAGCCCTTAAGTGTCAATTGATGACCATGAACACTGGTGGAGTGACCATGAGGCTCAAATCAAGAGATAAATAAACTTCCTTATTCTCCATCCCCTGGGTTTCAACTTCATTTTTTTTTTTTTTTTTTTTTTGATCCTTCTATGACTCCTATGGAGTCTCCTGTTGGTTAGAGGGAAGTCATTCTGCATATGAACACTACTCTAGTCAGAATTCCAACACATACCAGTCAGGTCTTTCCTTATTTTATTTTGGATTCCTGATCTTGATAGGTAGTCCCTGGGGACTTATCTCTATAGTCTTTGAAAGATTAATCCATTCATAGGCTTAGAGACCCTCCCCATTTTCAAGATCATTGGTATCCAAAAAAAATTGCTCCCACAGAAGGTTTATTAAATTGGGTAAATCCTTAGTCAATCTTAATTCAAAGACTGGAATAGTGATCATGATTTTCAAGTGAATAAGTTTTAAGGATTATCTCATCAAATTCTTCTCTGGCTTCATTTGGATTATATGAAGTAAGATTCATTCCTATTTTTTTCTTTCTTTCTTTCTTTCTTTTATTTCCCAAACACCATTCTTGAGGCTTATCATCTGGTGGAGTCAAACAAGGATGTTCAAAAAAATTTCTCAAGCCATTCAAATTTCCTCCAAAGTCTGGACCACAAAGGTTTTATCATTTAATGATTTTCATCAAGTTTATGGATTCTAATGAATCTCATTTATTCATGAACCAGTCTAGGTCTTCTCAATTTCATAGCCTTGATATTCTTACTATAGATGCTGCTTCAGGTCATTCATATCAGCCAAGGCATGATTCTAATTAAAAAATCTCAATAAACTTATCTGGTTTTATTCTCCCTCTCTGGAGAATTTACACCATTCAGTGATTGGAATTGAAAGCTCAAGTTCCCACTCCATCTCAGGAGTGGGACTTGGCCTGAAGGTGTTCCTCCTTCAGACTCCATTTCAGGGTGGTGGATTAGAATTAGTGTGTATTTCTCTATGTTTATATTTCCTCTTTATTAATCTCCAAGGGGTTGTTCAAAGTGATTTCAAGATCCCTTTATCATTTCATTTTTCAATTTCTTTATTTTATTATTTCCTATTTGATTATTTTTCTCAATCCCCTTTTTAATACATTACTATTATCAAGAAAAATAATTGTTGATTTTTAAAAAAGCTCTTCTAATTAAGAAATTAACCAAAAATAAAGGAAACAAGAAAGTATATATATATATATAATTATGATGCAAACAAAATTTCTATTTAAGCATTTTTAATTTAAATTTTTCATTATTTCATCAAATTGCTCATGTTTTCTCTATAAATCAAGAAGGATGATATCTTTTAGATTTCTGCTTGCTTTAATAAAACCTTGTCAAAGATACCTTTGGAATTTTAATTTCAAGTGATTTTTGATTTCTATCCTCATAACTCCAACAGGAAAAAAAATTATAAAATCAAAGAGTTAAAAATAATATTTAAATTAGATAAATGAAATCTACACCTGCACCTCCACCTCCTTGTCTTGGTACTAAAACCACCACCAAAATAACAATGGATCTCATCAATGATGAAGAAGTTCAGAGAGAAAACTTTTTAGTTTTTGAGGAGCTAGTGACAAAGGCTGGACCAAAAAAAAAAAAAAAACCAAAAAAAAAACAAAAAAATTGGAGGTGCTGGTTGAAACAGATGGAATAGATTTTTGGGGAAAGAATTGAGAGGGAAATTCAAAAAAATTTTAAAGAAAACAAGCCAAAAAGGAAGAAATGGAAAAAGAATGATGAGGATAGAAATCAAATGTAAAATTAATTTTGAGGATTTCTATCCTCATCATTCTTTTTCAATTTCTTCCTTGTGGGCTTTTTTTTCTTTAAACCTTTTTCAAATGTCTCTCTCCAATTTTTTCCCAAAAATCTATTCCATCTGTTTCAACCAGCACCTCCAATAATCTTTTTTTGGTACAGCCTTTGTCATTGGCATCTCAACAACTACAAATTTTTTCTCTCTGAACTTCTTCATCATTGATGTGATCCATTTTTATTTGGGCAGTGGTTTTAGTACCAAGACAAGGAGTTGGAGGTGCAGGTGTAAATTGTTGGAGTAACAAATTGAAAAATGTCAGGATGCTTTCAAAGATCAGAAAGTAAAGAAGACAAATGCAAAAGCAGCAATAGAGTGAACTCACCTTCAGAAATGTCCCACAGCCAAAAGCAACCGTTATCGGTCACCACAGGCTTTCAACCTTATAAGCAACCCAGGAACAAAAGAACCATAAAGCATGAGTATTGTGTAAAGTTGTACTACAAAGATAGAATGAGAAATGTATTCTACCGCCTTAGACCGGTCTATAAATAGACCGGTACTTGTTGTACTTAGTCTCACCTTTTTAGTAGTGTATCATCATCTTATCACATTTGTGTATATAGCATCATCATTACTTCCATTTATTTCATCATTGTAATCCAAATCAATTACTTTATTACTTTATCACATTATAAGTACCACTCACAACCAAACTAAGAACTTGAAATCAAAATTGTTCACCTTGAAATGGATCAATCCAACGGAAGACAAGTCTTTCTTAACAAGAACAACTACGTGACTTGGGTCACACTCATGGAAGCCAAACTCCGCCAACTTGGTTGCTGGAACTACGTTATTGGAATGGATAAATTGGTGACTGAGGAGAAGAAGGAGAATTCATATTGTCTTCTCATGCGTTGTCTTGATGAAAGCATTGTTGCTTTTGTTGGAAACAAGATGATGATGAATGAAAGGGGTGATGGACAGGCCCTCTGGAATATCTTGAAGGAAAGGTTTGTCAGAACGGGCATTCAAGCCCAAGGAATAGCATTAGATCAATTTTTGGAATTAAAATTCAAAAGTAATGATCAGTGGATCAGAGACTTAAGAGCCACAACTAGGAAGATGGAGCTTACCAGTACCTCAGTCAACAATTAAATTGTATCTAGGATTGAAATCCAGAAATTGCCAAGTAAGTACAAGTTGTTAATTTGAGTACTTACTTGGGGAAATCACTACCCAACAATTGAAGAAATAATTGTTAAATTGAAGGATTGATTATACTGAAAACTGGGAACTGAAACAACAATGGGAATCAACAAGAAGTATGAAACTAGGAGATTGAGAATCAGAAACAAACATCAGGCACATGGCAGTTGAGTCAAGTGTTCAAAGAGTTGAGGTTGGGAAGCTGATGTTTATTAAGTTGAGGCTTTGTGAGGAGTGACAGTGACAATGATACGGTGATGAGACTGGATAAGTCATGAAAGAAACCAGAACATTTAACACAAGGAAAAGAAGGAATATTTAAGATGGGAAAAAGTTGTGAGTATCTCACCGGGCACGCAGACAAGGCTAGATGGGTGATCTCAGGCAGACAGAAGCGGAGCAGGATATCGAGATGAGGACAAAAGATAAGAAGAGCTGAGGACAAATGATTGAGACGGTCATAGGTTCAGGTTGAATAAGGTCGAGATGGTCGTCATTATGAGAAAACCATCCCATGAATCCCTGTCGAGTGGTCTACTAAGTAACTCGGTGAAGGTTTGAAGTAGTTCAGAGTATGGAGAGATTAGAAGCGTCCACACTGCTCCCTGTCTGTCTGAGACCCGCGCCTGTGTGTCCAGTGGACAGATGTCACAACTTAACACCCCACCATGCCCGGAGAGATATTACAACTGAGAGTTACGAGAAATGAAAGAAATAAGAAAACAACAAAAAAAATCACAAAAGACTTGAGTTGATGAAAGGAAGCAGAAGTTCAATACTTTGTAGCAATGATGCCTTAGTTAGTGCATCCGCTACCATTTGTGTGGATTTCACAAGGTTAATTTTGATCCGCTGGGCTTGGAGCTCGTCTCTCATTCCCTTAGTCTTTAAGTCTAAGTGTCTGGTTTTGGAGTTCGAGCCGAACTTGCAAATTTTATCATCCAGTCCGCTATTGTCGATGTTGAGGGGTATTTCAGATAATGAGAGGTTGAAGATATCGTTCATTAGCGCCTTGATCCATGTGGCCTTGTGATAAGAGTCCACTAGCGCATTCAGTTCAGCATTGGTAGAAGACCAGGTAATGTTCCGTTGTTTGCAGCTGTTCCAAGCTACCAGGCTGCCAAATACTGTGCACAAGTAGCCCGTTTGTGACTTTTGAGTACCAGGGTCATCAGCCCAGGACGCGTCTGAGAAAACTTCCAGGGGCTCTGCAAGAGAGACATGTTTGAGTTTGAGTTTGTAGTGTTGAGTCAATTTGAGATATTTCCAGGTTTTCTTCAATTCGTTCCAGTGCGTGATTCCGGGTTTAATGTTGAACCGCACCAGACTGGAGACGGCAAAACTAACGTCCGGTCGGGTGTAACACGCTATATGATTCCATAATCCTATCGCTGACCAATAATTGATCTTTAGTGCCCTAAATTTTGAGTGTTCTTCATCGGTGGCTGGTTTGAGTTGGAGGTTGCGTGTAAGCAGCGTTGAAGAGTCTCTGGATTCGGTTAGTCCCAATTCTTCAAGTCCGTGTTGGATGTGGTTGGGTTGGCTGAGGAGTATCCTGTCCTCCTCCACTTCTATCTTCATTCCAAGGATAGTATTTGGATCCTGGCACGTCGACCCTCTGAACTTTTCTTTGAATTTTTGCTCGAAATCTAGACCATTACCAACTAGGATCAAGTCATCTACGTGAAAGAACAGTCTCAACTTGCCGTCCTTTGACAGATAGAGACATGGATCACATTCTGATTTGTAGAATCCAATCTCCTTGAACCAATTAGTCAATGTTTCATACCAGTTCTTTGGTGATTGTTTTAGTCCGTAAAGCGACTTTTTGAGCTTGAGAAATTTTGACAATCTGTTTGAACCTTTGGGAGTTCTGATAATTACTTCCTTGTCTATTGGAGAGTGCAGGAACGCGCTCTTGACATCAAACTGACGAATTTTCTGCGATGATTTCAAAGCATAAACCAGGAGTAAGCGAAGAGTAGACGGTTTACCTGTCGGGGAAAAGTTTTCAAAATAGTCGATCCCTTCTATTTGATTGAAGCCCTGTATGCATAACCTTGCCTTGAACTTCACCGGATCGCCATGACAATTCTCCTTGATTTTGAAGATCCATGTCGTCCAAAGGGGATTTAATGGCTCAGGTCCGTCGTATTCTTCCCATACATCAAAGGATTCTATTGAAGCCAGCTCTTTGTCCAGTGCCTCGATCCATTTTTGGCTTTCTTTGCATCGGACAGTGTCTTTGTAGCTTCTAGGTTTGTAATAATGGAAAAATCCATAACGTTGAGGAGGTTTGATGGTAGCCCGATCTCTGAGGGTTCTTGTTGATCGCGTCACCGCGGTAGCAGGAGGTTGAGGAGGATGAGGTGCATTGATTGAAGTCTGAACAAGGGGGGTCAATTCCGCATCCTTGGAGCCCAATGATTCATCACTTGGGGAAGAGTTGGCATCCGGGTCAGAGCTTGAGTCGCTTCCAGACTCATCTCTGTACTCCGTGAAAGCTGGATTGTTCCTCTGGTTGTTTTCCTCTTGACAGAGACCTTCACGTGGGTCCTTGTGTTGAGGTCCTTCTATCCAGTCATCAGTGGGCACTGTTAGAACTGAATTTTGCGGAGTCGGCATTTTCAGAAATCGTACATGCTTTGAGCAAATGATAGAATATGATTTAGTAAGGATACGATAGGAGCGGAAAATAGGGTTGAAGCCTACAAGGATTCCCTCTTCCCCTTTCTCCTTGAATTTGAGTCCTTGAACTTGCTGTGTTAGCAGGTAGACGCATGGACTTCCGACGGGTTTGAGATAAGATGGTGGTAGAGCATACCCATGTATTTGAGACCACGGGGATTCCGGATGATCATCTCTAGCTATCTGATTGAGCATAAGCGCGCTGGACTTGATTACTTCGTGCCACAGATTCGCTGGTATGAGGGTGTCCTTAAGGATAGTTCTTGCTGACTCTATAATCGTCCGGTTTGCTCGTTCCGCCTTGCCGTTGTGTTCGGGGTGGTACGGTTCCAAGACAACTTGGCATATATGGTTTTTATCGTAGAACTCCTGTAGTTTTCGGTTGACAAATTCTGACCCGCCATCAGAACAGACTTGCGATGGATAGTATCCTTGGCGTCTAAATTCTTTTTTGATCAAATTGATGATTATTTCCGCGGTTTCTTCCTTGGAGTGTAGTGGAAAAGCTCCAATGTAGCCTGACATGTTGTCCACTAGTGTAAGTATGAACCGATGGCCACTGTTGGATTGAGGCTTGAGCGGCCCCATGAGGTCAAGATGGATATGTTCAAAAACTCTTGTTGCCTTAGGAGAAGTCCCTTTGAACGCCAATTTGGTTATCTTGCTCTTGACGCAGTGAATGCACTTGAAGCTGTCCTTTACATTCGCGGGGATGTGTTTGGTGACCTCTTTTAAACTTGAGATGGCGGCGTGACCGTAATTGCAATGGATTTCCATTAATTCCTCTTCTGCCGTCCAAGTTACATTCGCCGAATGACCCTTGAGAAGTCCTCAATCAAATTTTGGAGTCTCCAAGGTGTACAGGTTGTCCATGATTGAAACATCAAAAACTTTGCATCCGTCTTTAGATACTTCGAATCAATTTTTGCTTGCTTGCAACTCGCATCCTGATTGATTAAGCGCTCCAGCACTTACCAGGTTGATGACCAGGTTTGGTACATAGAGCACATTAGTCAGGTCAAGAGTGAAGCCACTCCAAATAAGCCGCGCTGTGCCTTTGCCCTTGATCTCAATTTCCGCCCCCTCCTTGCCAGTTTTAATCAATTCCTTATTGCATGGTACCATATCCACGAAGTACTGGCTGTCATTGATCATGTGAGTAGAAGCGCCGCTGTCAAGAATGAATCTGGATTTAGGATCTCCGTGATCAATCCATGTAGAGAGCAAAGCTAGATAATGAGCGGTTGGATTTGATTTAGTCTGGGTTTTACGAGATTTCCACTTGGCTTGTTCTTCTTGCCACCAATCTGGAGCTACTTCAGGGTGTAAGTGCCAACAATTGTCTGCTGAGTGATGCTTATCTTGTTTGGGGTTATGGAAACCTTCCGTGCATCTCCGTTGTTCTTTTGATTTGTCATGAGTATTAGGAGTGTTGGACGAATTGGTCAACGCCACTTCTGTTTGAGATGATTGATTTCCCCACGTCGTCTGAGCTCGAGATTGGTTGTTTAATTGCGTTAAATGGTTCAGTACGTATTCGACGGATAATTCTCGATCAGTTTGAATTATTTGGCGTTTGATGTCTTTCATCAATTTGGGAAATTTGAAGAGAAGGTGGTATGCCAGGATATCATTAGGAAGGATGATACCAACTTCGGACATCTTCTTAAGACAGACTTTGGACTTGGTTATGAACTCTTCAATCTGGTCCGGGGCAAATGACAGGTAGAGGAAGTTGTTGAAAATCCTAGCTTGGTTTGAGGCTTGCAGAGAGGCATACTTATTGATGATGGCTTTCCATAAAAGCTTGGCGGAGTTCTTGTTATTGGGAGTGACAATGTTATTGTGAGTTGAAGGTTCCAGTCTGGAAATGATTAATAGTTTGACTTCATCGTTGACATCAGATTCCAGAACCAAAGAGTTGTCATTGATAGCTGAAGAGCATCCCCAAACATCCAAGATAGCATCCATCTTGTCTTTCCATACGCCATAATTATCCTCACTGAGTCTAGGGATCGTATCAAGAGCTGTTTTCAACATTGCCTGCCTGAATCCTTCGGACATTGAGCCAGCCATCGTTTCCCAGTTGTGCGTCGATTGATTTGAGAGATTCGGGAGAGCCCTTTTGGCTTTTAACCATGTTAAATTGAAGGATTGATTATACTGAAAACTGGGAACTGAAACAACAACGGGAATCAACAAGAAGTATGAAACTAGGAGATTGAGAATCAGAAACAAACATCAGGCACATGGCAGTTGAGTCAAGTGTTCAAAGAGTTGAGGTTGGGAAGCTGAGGTTTATTAAGTTGAGGCTTTGTGAGGAGTGACAGTGACGATGATACAGTGATGAGACTGGATAAGTCATGAAAGAAACCAGAACATTTAACACGAGGAAAAGAAGGAATATTTAAGATGGGAAAAAGTTGTGAGTATCTCACCGGGCATGCAGACAAGGCTAGATGGGTGATCTCAGGCAGACAGACGCGGAGCAGGATATTGAGATGAGGACAAAAGATAAGAAGAGCTGAGGACGAATGATTGAGACGGTCATAGGTTCAGGTTGAATAAGGTTGAGATGGTTGTCATTATGAGAAAACCATCCCATGAATCCCTGTCGAGTGGTCTACTAAGTAACTCGGTGAAGGTTTGAAGTAGTTCAGAGTATGGAGAGATTAGAAGCGTCCACACTGCTCCCTGTCTGTCTGAGACCCGCGCCCGCGTGTCCAGTGGACAGATGTCACAACTTAACAATAATTGCAAGTGTTGAAAACAATCAAGCAATGTTTGGTAATGGCTTGTCACAAATTAAATAAGAAGTTGCAATGCAAGCAGAAGGAAAGTTCAAATTCAATTTCCACAACTGTGGGAAACCCGGTCACATGAAAAAGGATTTTCAACTAAAGAAGAGGCACAATTTGTAACAAAAAAGAGAAGATAAATCACATAGTGCCATTTCAACTAAATATGTTGCATTTTTAGCAACATTTCAGGATGCAATTGCACTCACTAGTAACCAAAGGAGTAAATCAATCTTGATTGACTCAGGTGCTTTGGAACATATGTTCTCTGAAAGAGAGGTGTTCAAGAATTTTGAAGAGGCAACTGGATCAGTCATAATTGGCGATTTGGGAAAAGGAATTGAAATCAAAGGAAAAGGAGATGTTGAAATTACTCTCAATGGAGGTAAGGTGAAATTTAAAGGGGCCTTATACGTACCAGAAATTACGTACAACCTCCTATCATTAGTCAAGATTTGGAAAAGTGGCGGACAACTTGTCAATCACTGGAAAAAGAAGTTCAGAGTTAAAAAAGGAAATGATGTTGTTTTTGGTCGAAATATTGTTAACAACTTACTTTTTGTAGAAGAAACAAGATGCCCAATTTCCCAAGTAACTGAACATGAGCAATTAGGGCATTGTGGGAGATTGGACGGTTGTAAGGTGCATATGGAAGGAAAAATGGCCAGACCAACCTTCAAGCATCAGATTGAGCGGTCCAATAATATTTTGGAGGAAATCTCAGTAGACTTGATGGGACCAATAACCCTAGACTCATTAGGAGTATCTAAGTATATTCTTGTTATGTTTGACAGTGCAACACAATTTTTTGGACTTCCTTTTTATCCTCAAAGGATCAATCACTTTAAAATATTCAAAGAATCATAAAGCTTTCCAAAAACCAAGCTGAACAAAATGTCAAAAGAATAATCAGCAACGGGGGAGTAGAATTTGTGAATAAAAAATTTAAAGAATGGTGTAGCTCACAAGGAATGGAGACTATTGTTACCACTCCATATACCCCCCAACACAATGGTATTGCCAAAAGAATGAATGAGATGTTTATAGAGAAGGCTAGAGTTCTGAGACTTGACTCAGGGTTACCAAAGGAATGCTGGGCAGAATTGGTATCAGCAGCCACCTACCTACGGAATTGGACAAATGAGATCAGAGGAAAAATGTCTTATGAGCTATTTTTTGGGCTTTCACTCAACTTGAAGCACATCAAGCAAATTGGATCTCTTGTTTTCTTGACTAACCTACCAAAGAAAGGAAAAATGGACCCTTGTAGTCAAGAGGGTGTCATGGTAGGATATGAGGAAAACTTTGGAGTTTATCAAATATACTTACCTGAAGAAAAGAAGATGATTGGATCTCAAGATGTTTGTTTTAATGAAGACAAAACCCCATTGATTGACAGCTCGGACCCAATTGTAAACCCCAGTGGACACTAATTAGAGCCAATCCAACCCATATTTGCAAATAGAAACCCCATCAACTGTCCAGAACATAATACTGAGGAATCAACCACTCCACTAAACTCTCCACCACCTTCCAGCCAGCCTATAGTAGTCAACAAAGAAGAACAAGATTGTTTAATTGAACCAAATCATCCAGTTGCGACTAATACGGGGGTGAAGAATAAGAAGACAACCAAAGCCAAACCCGGATGGGATTGGATCCCTAGAGAAGTAGCACCAAAGAATATTAGCAGCAACATTGATGAAAATTCAATTTTAAAGGGACAACTCCAACATTGGGCACAGGTAGCAGAAGAATTAGAAGAAAACTTCATCTACTCACCCAACAATGTTATACCTATTGCCCTCAGTGGTGTAGTTAAAGAAAACAAGAATGGCCCAAATGATCTTAAAGCTGCTAAACAAACTCCGGAATGGAACCAGTGGAAGAAGGCAGTATTTGAGGAATATGACTCAATAATTGACAGAGGAGTATTTGAAATAACCAAGCAATCAGAGTTACCCAAAAATAAAACTTTGATAAATACTAGGTGGATAATCACCAAAAAGTTTGATGAAATTGGTTATCTTAAACGGTTTAAGGGACAATGTGTAGCTAGAGGATTCCACCAGAAACCAGGAATAGACTATGAAGAGACATTCTCTCCAACTGGACAACTGTCTACACTAAGATACCTACTCAACTATGCAGTACAAACTGAACAGAAAGTATAACAAGCTGACTTTGTAACAGCTTACTTGAACTCCAAACTCAGTGAGGAGGAGGCGGTATACATTGAACTAGCCAAAGGCTTTATATATTGGATCCAAGAGACCAAAACTGAACTTTACAACCAAGAAGGCTGGAGAAAAATCATTGAAAGACCCAATGAATTTATCATTAAATTAAGAAAGTCACTCTACGGTCTTAAGCAAGCAGCACAAAGCTGGTACAATACTCTCAAAACTTGGCTCACCCAAAAATCATTTTCAGTTAGTAACGCGGACCCCTGTCTATTCATCAAATCAGACACTATACTATTTGTATGGGTAAATGATATTGTCATAGTTGGAGATGGCGCAGAAAGAACCATCAAAGAAATGAACAGTGAATTCAAGATAAAGGATTTAGGACTAGCCAGCCATGTTTTAGGGATCAAGATTACTCAGAACCGTGATTCAATCACCTTAAGTCAAGAACACTATGTCAATGAACTACTAGAAATTTATAATATGGAGGATTGCAAACCATCCATGACACCTACTCAGAGTAACCTCAAACTTGAAAACTCAACCAACCAAGAACATGAAGAGTTTACCAACACTGGTCTTGATTATAGATCAGCAATAGGATCTCTGAATTACCTATCTCAGTGAACTCAACCAGACTTAGCATTCATAGTTGGAACCTTATCCCAATTCTTAGAAAAGCCAAACATGTCCCATTGGGAAGCCTTCAAACAAGTTTCAAGATATCTGAAAGGAACTAAAAATATGGGTATAACATACCAAAAGGTTTAAGACTACCTTCCAATAGGCTACTCAGACTCCAGTTATGCAGAAGAAATTGGACAAAAGTCTTTTTCTGGGTATGTTTTTATCTCAGGTAATGCCACTATCAGCTGGTGTAGCAAGTGTCTTGGAGAAGTACGTGTTTCATTGACAGAAGCAGAGTTCCAAGCCCTCTTAGCAACTTTCCAAGAAGCCAAATGGCTCAAATTATTACACTTGGAAGTCAACAGAAGTGATCCCAAAACACTTCTAATCTACAGCAACAACAAGGGGGCAATCAAGCGGTCCAAGAATCCTGTATACCACTCAAGAAAAAAGCACATTGATGTGCACTACAACTTTGTAAAGGATGTTGTCAAGAATAAAGAAGTAGAACTCCAATAACTAAAGACAGCAGACATGATAGCTGACTGTATGACTAAACCACTCAACCGTGTCAAAAATACAAAATTCCAACAAGAAATGGGAATCATTGAAATCATACCAGCCCAAGCAAACCTAGCTAAAACCAATCACGAATCAAGGGGGCGTGTTGGAGTAATTATTTGCAAAATTTCAGGATGCTTTCAAAGATCAGAAAGTAAAGAAGACAAATGCAAAAGAAGCAATAGAGTGAACTCACCTTCAGAAATTTCCCACAGCCAAAAGTAACCGTTATTGGTCGCCACAGGCTTTCAACCTTATAAGTGACCCAGGAACAAAAGAACCATAAAGCATGAGTATTGTGTAAAGTTGTACTACAAAGATAGAATGAGAAATGTATTCTACCTCCTTAGAACGTTCTATAAATATACCAGTACTTGTTGTACTTAGTCTCACCTTTTTGGTATTGTATCATCATCTTATCACATTTGTGTATATAGCATCATCATTACTTCTGTTTATTTCATCATTTTAATCCAAATCAATTACTTTATTACTTTATCATAGATTTTTTTTATCTAATTTAAATATTATTTTTTACCTCTTTGATTTTATATTTTTTTTCCTTTTGGAATTATGAGGATAGAAATAAACCAGCGCTTAAAATTCAAATTCCAAAGGTATCTTTGACAAGTTTTTATTAAATCAAGAAAAAATCTAAAAGATAATATCCTTCTTGATTTATAGAGAAAACATGAGGAATTTGATGAAATAATAAAAAATTTGAATCAAAAACCCCCCGGGGGATGCGTGAGTTACGAGCAGGGGTCAAACATGTTTTCCTGACCCATTTGGGCTACTCCCCCCCCCCCAAATGGGCAATTTGAGGGGGGATTTGGGGTACCTAGGCACCCCCGGACCACATGTGAGTGCTGTCAACCCAAATTTGGGGATCTGGCATAATATGTGGGACTATTGGACCACAAAAAGAAACTTGGAAATCAAAAATTCTGCCTATTGGCAAAAAATCTTGACACAAACCACATACACACACAACACACCTATTGCATAAATTAATTTTTCTCAAAATTAATTTTTCTCAACCAAAAAGTGACCAAACTTTTGGATTTATTGGATTGAAAATTGCATTGAATACTAGTTTTCCATTGAATTTGTTTGGTTTATAGGAACAGTGGCAATTCAAAGCCCTCCTAGATTAAACATTGCTATATTAAAGGACTTAATTAAAAGTGTACTTAACAAAGCTTTGGTGGAATCTAGGGATTTGGGTAGTGAGTTGGAAAAGGAAACATTGGAAGCCTCCATTTCATCCTCATCTAGAGTTACAATTGAGTAAAAACATTTTTCTTCAAAACTGGAACAAGATTTTCTGTCACAACTTGAATTTACTAAAGGTGGTGGGTCACATTTCATATGTCATGGGACTGAGAAAGATTTGGCTTGACAAATACTAATGGAAATAAGGGGTGCCAGAACTGCTTCAACCTCCTCCTGAGAGATACTTTTTTAGTAGGAAAGAAGCCAATATTTATGGTCAGGATTGGGCAGCCATGCATGGCTAGGCATTGACAACTTTCAATTCAAGGAAAGAAAAATATGTGGATCTAGCATGTGTCAGATTTGGGGTCTATGAAGGGCCATCCCTCACCAAACTTCAAAGGCAAACTCACACTAGGAATTTTGGGCGTCAATTCATGATCCATGGAAGTAGGAAAGTAGCAGATCCCATGTAGCATCTCCCCATTGGAAATTGCCTACACAATCATCAACCATCTGAAAGTCCTTCAGTGAATCTCTGGTCAAGCATTAGATTTACTTAGGGAAGGCATGAAAGATGGACTCAATACGGTGCAAATTAAAAGGAAATTGATCAAGATTGATGGTGGAGAATACATTGAAAATAGAACAATCTATAAAACTAAGCAAAAGGTAAAGCTTGCAGAACTGGATGGGAAAGGTGTTATGGACACTGTATTGGAAATGTTCCAGGAATCCCAGTGGTTTTCCAGGTCCAAATTTGGTGGAGAGGGTCACTTAGAGGCCCTTTCCTTGGCTCATCCTGAGTCTATAAAACTTTGAAAAACATTCCATCATATTTCATCATTGAATTTTACCTATAAAACAAATAGGTACAACATTGCTCTATTGCATGTTGTAGTAATGACTGCCAACCAAAAGACTTTTACAAAGTTTTTTTGTTTTTATAACAAAATAAACCTATGAGTTCTAAATTTGGGAGTTGAAAACATTAAAGGAGTTGGATTATGTCTAAAGTTGGGATTTGAACACATTAAACAAGTTGGCTTATGATCCCAAGAGGCTTCCAAAAGTCTTTTTGATGGAATGTGAAAAAGCTCTTATTAGTGCTATTAAACACATTTTCCCCAAGTCATTCAGACAGTTGTGCTCCTGGAACTTGTCTAAGAACATTCAAGAAAACTTCAAAGTGGGCTTCAGTAATGAAGATGAAGGATGGCAAATTTTCATGACTGTTTGGGCCAAGTATGGGGCCTCTAAAACCAAGGGGGAGTCAGAAGTAAATGATGCAGAACTCAGAATATTCCACTTTATTGCTTCTTCTATTGATCTCTGCTGGGAGTGCTTCCTGTCAAACTTTTATACAGTGTTTCTTGAAAGAATGCAAGGATTTACTTGAGTATATGGAAAAGAATATTTTCCCTATCAAAGAGAATTTTTTAATGGCTTGGACTTGTGTCTACCCAGACTTTGAAAATAAAACAACTTCTTGTGTTGAAGGGGCCCATTATACTTTCAGAAGATTACTTGTGGGATCTTTGGGGAAAATTATGGATGTGTGGAAACACCTTTAAGGAATTAGTGAAATTCAAATCCAATCAGTCCATGCAGCACTTAAAAAATCTCAAATAAAGTTGGGAACAGGTCTTCCAACAGAACTGTTACGTTTGGGTTGAAAATTGTCGATTGGGGCAATTAAATGCATTGGGGAACAATTTGAGAAGTTAAAGCGCAACCATGATGGCAAGGTGTTCTCCAAGTCATATTCAAGAACAATTGGATTGCCTTGTTCCCATATTTTAGGTGAAATCCTAGCATCAAGAGGATCCATTGTGCCTGAGGATTTTCATCCTCAGTGGCAGTTAGACTATGCCCCTTCCAATGAAGTAAGTGGGATTTTTTGAAGGGTACCAATGATTGGATTAACAGATTAATTATTGGATTGAAGAATTGATAATTCTTTGGGTTTTTGAAAGTTTGGAAAAGATCCAGGTCTTGATGAAAAATCTCAAATTTTTAACAAGTGGAATTACATGTATAGGGAACAACCTAAAGAAGTTAGGTTGGAGATTCTAATGTCAATGCTCATGAAAAAAGCTGCTTTGATTGCAAATCCAAGGCTTGAGCCAAAGTTTTTAAGGTCAAGCTGTGGTCAACCAAGATTTAAAGTAACCCATTGTGAGCTTTCAAAATTGAAACATGTTGAAAGAGCAATTAAGAGGGAAAAAAGGGTTAAAAGGGGGCCAAAAATACCAAAGACAGTAAGTCTTTTATTTTGAGTGAGAAATGTTCATTTTTATGGTTTAATAAACTGATGGGAAAATCATCTCTAGCTCGCAAGGATGGCTCTTCATCTGAATCTCATAGTTCAGAGGACAAGGCTGAAGAAAGGGTTGAAAGGGGACCAAAAAGATCAAAGATAGTAAGTGTTTATTTTGAGAAATGTTCATTTTTATGCTTTAATGAACTGATGGTAAAATTATTTCTGTAGTGCAAGGATGGCTCTTCATCTCAATGTCATAGTTCAGTGGAAGAGACTGAAATTTCATTGGTTTTGGTGCTGTTGGAATCAGATTACTGTTTGAAGGATGAAGATAAAGAAACGGAGGAGTCAAACAGAAGCTCATCCTTGGTGAGTGTTGATTCCTTTAATGAGATTAGAATTGTGGCTGACTAATTTTTGATTTTAGGAAGTGAATTAACTCAATTAAATACCTGAGAAATTACATAAGTTCTTGGGGGAGGTTTGAGATCTGGTTTGTGATGGAAATTGTGGATTTGGAGCCATTGCTAAATCACTTGGGTATGATGAGCATGGATGGTTTCAAGTAAGAAAAGAAATGGTTGAAATATTGAGGAAAAATAAAATGTTCTATGCTAAGCTCCTTGGTGGCATTAAAGATGGTGAAAAGATAGAAAAAAAGACATGATGTTAATGACATCAATGAAAAGATTCCATCTTCAAAATGGCTTTCATAGTTAGATATGGGTCAAATAATAGCAGATACTTATGGAAGACCAATATGTTTCATTTCATTGGATTCATGCTGTAATTATACTCCTATGAAAATGGGTTTAAAAGAACAATAAGATCCTATGTTCATTTGCTTTTTTAACAATAACCATTGGGTCCAGCTTGTACTTAAGGGAGATTTGATTCCAATCCCACCCATAGTTTCCAAACCTAGTTCCATGATTTCCAAAAAAGCCTCTTGTTGGGTTAATCACCTCAAATATCAACTTGAGTTGTATTCTAATTTATATACATCATTTTAATTTGATCATTTGGGTTGGGGTTCTGATGCTGATCTTGTAATTCTATCAATATAAAGGGTTATCACATTTTGAACATCATTATGTTGAGTGTTTTGAGTTAAAATCATGATGATGAGTGTTTTGAATGAGATTTTATTTGTAAGTCAGTTCAACTTGTGTTGGGCTTATCCCATCATAAGGATTATTTTTACTTCTTGCAGTGAGATCAGCTTAACACAGGTTGAACTTGTTATTTTTTTGGTGCTTTTACTTTAGAGCTTGTCAAGTTACCTGTCTTTTTTTTTGGTGTTTTTAATTGAGGGTCTTTCAAGTTAAACTTGTGTTTTTTGTCACTTTTACTTTAGGGATGCTCCATAGACTCTTTATTTTTATTTATTTTAAATTTATTTTCTTTTATTTTCTTTTATTTTTGGCCTTATTTTCATTCATATTTCTTCATTCATATTATTAAATTTTTTTTAAATATCTCTTCTTTTTTTTAATTTTAATTTTTTTTTTCCGCAAATGGGTTGTGAATGGCCACTCATGACTCCAAATTGCTTTGTGAGCAGCAGTTTGCAACTGAGCCAGGTCTCAAACGGCCATTCACAACTGCAAAAGGTTGCAAGAGGCCATTTGCAACCCAAAGTGGGTTGCAAGTTGCACCATTTAACCCTTTTTAGGTTTTAAAGGGGGTTTGTGAGGTCACAAATCTAACATTGGCCTAAATATATATATATATATTCTTTTTTTTCTTTTTTTTTCTGGTAATTTTTTAATTAGTAGAGCTTTTTTAAAAATACACAATTATTTTTCTTGATGATAGAAATGTGTTGAAAAGGGGAATTGAGAAAAATAATCAAATAGGAAAGAATAAAATAAAGAAATTTAAAAAGGAAATGATAAATAAAATTTAATCAAGATTTCCAAAATCTGAGAGATTAGTTCAAATGAGAATATCAAAAGAACTTAAGATATTTTTGAAAATTTTAAGTCAGTTACCAAGAGGTAAAATTTTCATCAGGCTGGTAGCCACTATATTTAGCAAGTTATTGTAACTTTTATTTTGTGTAAAATTGAATAACTAAATTAAGGACAAGATTATCTTCAATTTTAAAAGGATGAGGAGGGGGATTATTTTTCCCAGGTGTAGACCACAAGCAGGCTCTAGGAAATAAAATTGAAATAACAGATGGATAGCTTTTGATTTAAAGGGTAGTGATAATTTATAAATTTCTGGTGAAAAAACCATTTTGATTTTTAGTTTACTGAGTTTCTTTTTGGAGAGCTTTCATGTAATTTGAATGGTTCAAATTTTTCAAGCTTCAAGTTACACAAAATATCCTACTTTGAAGCTGGGTTCTGGAATCATTGTATGCAAATTTTGATAGTGCTAGAGACTTTGGAAAGTTTTATTTTTGGTATTTGAAGCACATTCAAATATTTTTTGGAGGATCCAATTACCTTTATTTTTCAGTTCATCTGTTTCTTTGGGTTTTTAAGCCAATGATAAATTTCAATTAGAAAGGTCCCAAAGCTTAATAAAAAACAGGGTTCAAACATTTCTGATAATATAATTTGGCATTCAATGCTTCAAGAAGACATTTTCTACAAAGAAATTAGCAAGATTACCCAAAGAATTATTTTTATTGATTTCAAGAAACACAGACATCTTTGAAAATAAACCCAATAGCACTGGGATAGCCTCATATCCATCAGAAAAATGTAATTTATCAATAAAATAAGTTGATAGTGCAGGCCAAGAAATAGGCAGAACTTGAAGTGGCTGATCTTGTGAAGTGAAAGATCATCTTTTTTGAGCAATTATTAATTTTAATTAGAGGTCTACTTATTCTTAATTTTGATGCCTTTCAAAAATTTTAATTGAAAATATCAAATTTTGGAGGACTTTTTTCAAAGGTTTCCTACAATAAAGCTAAACTGGGAAGACCAATTGTAGAAAATTCTTTGTGATTTTTCAGGGTTTTTTTTTGCAAATTTTCTTGAACCCCTTGGGATAAAATACAAAAAATTAAAAAGCATCAAGAAAGACTGCTGACTTGCCCAGCAAATATGTTATATTGAAGTTGAATTTGAATAGTTATTTTTCAAAATTTTTCCTGCTTATTTGTAAAAAATTGATTCCTCATGGAATTATGGATGATTTATCAAGTGTGCTTGAGTGCTTGTGCAAGTTTGACTTGACATGCACCAAGTTGGATGTGTACAAGTGCCCAAACCACTTGGTTTTGTTTAATTTTTGACTTGGTTCTTTTTGAAATTCCATCCCTCTGTTATCTAGTCTTTCTGTTCTTGAATTCCTGTCTTACTTTCTGTTATATATTCTTTATTTTATTGTTTATTTTATTTCCATTAATTCCTTTTATTTCTGTGATTTCCATTAATTTTTCTTCATTTGTGTTCTATTTTGACCTAATTCCCTCCATGTTTGTTTCCTGTGACACCTTGCTCAACCCATGCCCCACCACTACCCTAACTAGATCTCACTCAACCTTGGAAATTACTTAAACTAATCCTCTCATCAATCATCACTCATCCTTCCATCCTTGGAACTTCATCCAATCCATTGGCCCACTCATCTACTTCATTCACTCAGCTCACTCCCCAGATCACCTTGGAATGAAATCAAGTCTGATTGATTCTATCTCTCTTTCCCATCTATCTACCCAGCGTTTTTAGCTGTTTTCTTTTCATTTCTCAGCTTCAATTCTCATATACTGTTACCTCTCCACTCAATCACTGAAATCATCACTGTTTTCCTACCCATGCCTTCTTCACATTTTTTCTGCCTTCTTCAATCTCCTGGTTCCTTTAGGTACAATTTCTTCTTTTTCATTATTTTTTCACCTTTCCTTCTTTTCCTTAAAATCATTATGAAATGAATTCCTTTGGTTATTTTTCTGAAACTCAACATTTCTCAAACACAAATATTCTTCTTTCTTCAATTTTTTTATTTCAATCTTCAATATTCACTTAATCATTCACTTTAGAAATATTTTAAACCCCCCCTTGTTTTTCCCTTTAAATTTCAGATTTTTCTGATATTTTTGATCCAGTCTTGCTTCAAATCAAAGCAAGTAAGGACAGATATCAAATTTTCCAAAAAAAAAAGTTTTATTGCTTCAAATTTTGGATGCAGACTCAGATTAAGAATATCTTTTGTAACTTTGAAGTCTGTGATGGAAAACTGATGATATTTGAGAGATAAAAAAAACTAAGAAAGGGAGAAAAGAACAAACACCAGAAATTAAAAAAAGGCGTAGAGGGCTGAGCAAAGATGCCAAGTTTGAGAAAAAATAAAAAGAATCCTACCACTGTGACAGGCTCAACAAGTATTCTTCAACCAAGTGGATTCAGCAGAGCCAGAGAGGATGAGAAGACAAGACAATAGATGAGACCAGACAAAGACAAAGGTAGTTTTATAAAAGGAACCAATGATCCACCTCTGTGTGAAGTAGTAAAAGAGATCAGATATTGAAATAAAGGATTGGAAGGAAGAAGACAAGGAAAAAAAAAGAAAGGCAATGTTGTTCATAACATACTGGATCAGAGGTTGAAGCGTTGCGGCAATCAATGAGGGTTAAGTTTTGAGGATGGTTGAGCTTTGAGTATTTCAGGAGATAGATGGGATAGGAAAGTAATGAGGAGAAGGAAGTGAGTAGAAAGCGGTAAGAGTAGGAGGCAGGTTGGAAGGGATAGGGATAGAAAAGACACAGCGGTATGTTATGTAGTGAGCTGTCTCAATAGAGTAGGTAGAAAATCTAGTTAGAGAGATGATGATTGCTGATTCAGACAGTGTTGCTGGCCCATTGAAAAAAGGGATGGAAGTGAGGCAAGTCTGTGACATTCTGATGAACCCAATCAAGGTGCGCGGAAAAGACTGTCATTTATCTTCAACAGTATGAATTTTCAAAGTAAAAAGTAAACACTGGTTGATATTACTGGCTTTGATTGGTGCCATGCATACTTTGTCAAGGACCTTGTTAATTTGGCTATTTGCCAACTTGCACTTTAGAAGAAATCTGGAGGGCTTGGCTAAGCACCAAGTTTAATCTTTTGGGTCCCATGCTTCTTTTTCCAAACAAAAACCATTTCATTGGTACCCAAACAAGCTTCTTAGATCTATGAGAGGCATATTCACCAGGTTAGATATTTTGGGGAAAAAGAAATATTTATTATACATTTGGATGATTTAGTACTATGACATGGGCAAGCCATCAGGGAATGAACATTAATTTAGGTGTTGTTTGGCTTCCCAGTGTATCTGTGACAAAAACTCCCCCCACACCACCAAATTGGAGCTCCAGGGGATTAAAGGGGGATTGAAGTTACAAGCCCATTAATATGGTGTTTGGAAACCTGAATAAACCCATAGCGTTTATCCTAGTCAAGATCAAGATTACACACCAAATTTGACCCCTGCTCAGCAAGTTACAAGCTTTGGACCTCATAAATAGCTGTGGAAATCTTTCCTTTCCCCCATACTTCTTCTCACTCTACCACTGGGGCAACAGATTAAATTGAGTCCACAGAAGTTCTAAACATACCCAGTCACTTTAACCTTGATTTTGAGCTTACAGTTACAAATAAAGTGGATGTTTGGCCACAGGGGCCCAAACTTTGGCCTGCAGCTACAGTTACACTCACAGGGGCTCAAGGCAGGCAAACAGAGCCTCAGGGCCCAATCTTGGCTGCAAGGTGTAGCTGTGACTGTAACTCCCCCTGGCCCACCAAATGGGAGTTTCCCTTGCTGATAAATGGCCCTAGTGGAAGTTTAAATTCCTTGAATTTACAGATGAGGAGTTGCAGCAGTTTCCAAACACCCAAATTTTGTAACTGTAACTTTAGATTGCCTGTCAACCCCTGTAAATCCCAATTGATGGGCCATGGGGAGTTAAAGTTAAAGCTACACCTAGCAGCCAAATGAGCCCTTACAGATCCACACAATGCTTGGCTGCAGGGCCCCAGGGTGTATACATCCAATGACACTTTAGTTACAGGACTTTGAGGTGGCCAAACACACCATTACTCACCCCACAGTTTTTTTTTTTTTTTTGCTTTGCAATCCACATCAGTATTTGCTACACCTAGTATGGTGTGTAAAGCACATCTGAGCACCTGTCCAAGTTTGACTTGGTGTGCACCCAGCAGGACTTGGATTGGCACCCAGGGCACTTGATTGGGTGGGACTTGTGGGGGTTGAAAGTTGGGGCCCAACCAAGATCCCCTTGACACCAATCAAAGCTGGTCCACCAAAGCAACCAGTATCCCTCCCCCCAACCTCCAACCCATCAATTTTCTTTTGAAGTATTATCATGTAAATATAGGTCAATGCAACCAGCTTTGATTGGTGCAAAGATGAACTTGGCCAAGTGTCAAACTTATTTGGCCTGACACCAGTCAACCTGGGCTTGGTGTCAAGGTAACTTTCATCATCATGTGTGCTTCATAAAAATTGACAACAACCCTAAGTGCCTAGAGGAGATATACGCACCAAATGTGCAACGCGTTGTCGCAATCCAAAGGAGGTTACGGCGCGCGGAACAAAACCAAAACAAAGGGCCTCATCGGGAATTGAACCCGAGACCTCTCCCAAATTCCGACTTGACGCCGTCCCAAAGGGAGAATCATACGACTAGACCATAAGGCCCTTGTGGGAGCTGGTTGGAATTACAAATATCATTCTTGTTTTGATTGCTGTTTGTCCCTGCGCAGTCTCACTAATGCGGGTAGAGAGGGCTTTATGGAATGACTGTCGCGACTTCTGCGGCTAAACGAGACGGCCTCCCCATTTGTAGCGCCCCATAATGTTTTTGCATTCGGTATACTACAAGTCAGCCCAGCGCAAGCAATGATCCGACTGCTCAAGCAATCTAACTCTTGTCACTGTTCTGCACGGCTGCTTAGGACAAGAGTGGGCAGCTATTGCCTTTTGATGGTCTATTGCAGACTGTGCTGTCGGTTGGTTGGTTCGTTGAGAATCGTAGTATCCTTATTGTACCCAAGCTTCATGGGTTCACTTTCGCATTCGGGAACACTTACAGGAAGGCGCGTTACTAGTCCAGTTTCCAGGCCATGAAAGCTGGTGGCTGATTTTGGGTTCTTGCCAATGGCCGCTCAGGGCAATACGCAAAAGCTATTCCTTATTTCCCTTTTTATGAAGACGGGAACATCCTCTACTCAAGACCTTGTATTATCGACATTGCATTTGTGCAGCTGAAGAGAGATGGCTTATTTTTACAGAATGACCGTGACGGATGCCGACATATTTTGTTGTTGTAGATAAAGAATCAATCATCTTCCTAGAGAACTCGATCCGAGTTGCTTTTCTGTAACATTGAGCACCAAACAGGCAGCCTGCATCTTTCGAGGAGACTTTCTGGGAGATTGCGCATTACGGCTAACTCAACTGTTGCTTGCCATAGCCGAGGTCTGTAGATCAAGCTACTTGCGTATTAAGCGACTCAAATTAGCATGCTCAGACCAAAGGTTTTTCCATGTCAAAGTTTCTTCAATTTAAATTGAGAATCATGTGCATTTGGAGGAGTCATGCTCTCCCCTACCCATGGTTACAACGTTTTTAAATTTAATTGAATGTTTGGGAATAGATAACTTGTATGAGAAGGAGTCTGTGGTTTTAAGACAGCATTTTCATCGAAATGAGAGGTTCTTATGCTTAAATCCATGTGGACAAATTCTAGCGATTCAGTCAGCCTGGGCGGTCAAGCAGTAAACGGAATTTTGGTTAATTTGGACGGGATTCAAAATTTGCAAACAATGCTTGCGATTGCCAATCATTTTCAGCAATTTGGCCGGATCTATTACGGAGCAGGGTTGCACCTGTTGGTATGCTCTACTTGAGAACTGTCATGGCCAATGACTTGCCTTGAGTGGCTACAGAAGTGAAAACAAACAAGCAGTTAAAAATGTTCCCTTCAAACAGCACATCAGTGTGCATGATTTCACACTGAAAATAGGTTGCCCAACTGCTACGCAATTTTGAGGAGACAAGGAAAGCTTCTGCTGCCTTGCAGATGCTAATTGTAAAAAGGGGTGCAAGTCCACAAGGGAAGTATGTGCTTTGCGTTTTGGGGCGGAGTTTAAACAAACCCGCCATGTGATCTCTTTTTGGTGAGTTAGTCTGGTGTTGGCTGCATCAGATTTTATCATGAAGGGACAAATCTCGAGGTAGTCAGAGTGATAAGAGAGTAGCTCTCCCGACGTCACCTTGACTCCGACAGTCGTTGGCCAGGACATGTTAACAACGATTTTCCATTGCAAAATAGTTGGATGCAAGCGGCGGCTTAGGATGGCGCGTGCATGGGCAGACAGTCAAGGGCCAACAAGTCAAAGAGGAAAATACTTTATTTGAAGCTCTGTTGTAGGGGGCTGAAGAGAGAAGGGTTCATTCCCACAAGAGAGGAGGGGATCAAGCTGTTCAACGAGCTCGATGAAGTGCTGCTCATGTAAGTGGAGGCCATCGATTGAAGGGAGCTTGAAGCTGCGCTTAATGCTGCAGAAAAAACGCAACCGGCGATCACTTAGGTGACAAACTATCAGCGGGCTACAGGGGGAAGGGGAACATACGAGATAGGATACCGCCGAGGCTGCTACCGAACTGGCCCTGAGCAGCTTGGATCATTTGCTGGTACATCGAAAAGAACTGGGACATGGATTGAGTGAATGAACCCTGATAGAAAAGGCGATCAGTGTTCATCTCTAATGGTGCAAGGCGAGAGTTACAAGCTCCACGTACGGCTCCGAAGCACTGAGCACAGCCTGCGGCGTTTGAGAACATTGACGACATTTGTTGGGCGAGGTAGGACATTTGGCGTTGCATGTAGGATTGGGTGATCGAACCGGCAGTCATCTGATTGATGAGCGAAGACATGAACTGGCTCATTTGGGAGATTTGAGATTGGATGGACTGATAGCTAGCTTGGTAGCTAGACTGGGAAGCTTGGTAAGCAGACGACATGGAGTTTGCTAGCCCGCCGCCAAGGCCGAGACCACCAAGGCCACCTCCTAATGCTCCTAATGAGGGGTCACCACCGAAGCCGCCGTATTGCGAGGCTTGTTGGGCCAGAGCCTGCTGTTGGGCGGCGTACTGCTGGGCGGCAAAAGAACTACCACCAAAGCCAGCACCTCCCAGACCGCCGTTTTGCAAGCCTTGTTGGGCGATGGCCTGCTGTTGAGCGGCGTACTGCTGAGCGGCGTATTGCTGGGCCGCAAAGGAACTGCCACCAAGACCAGCGCCTCCGAAACCACCGCCCAGACCACCGAGCTGTTGTTGGCTCATCTGTTGCTGATATGCCTGTTGAGCGGCGTAGGAGCTACTTGCGCTGTTCAACATTCCCGGGCCGCCGAACGCACCGCCGGGGACGAGGGAGGTGCTGGATTGACTACTGGCCTGCTCGGCTTGTTGACTCGAGCTTGATTGCGACGAAGCGATTTGACGAGCTTCGAGCCTGTGAAGAAAAGCGGCAGTGACGTCAGCTCGTCGCTGAGCCATGCTGCGAAAGGACAGCAAGGCACTCACTCGACAGGCTTAGTGGAAGCCGCTACGGAAAGAATCGAAAGTTTGGGGGTGAGAACGCTAGTCGCTGAAAAGAAATAAAAATGAACGTGAGGAATACATACAGGCAGCCAAGAGGCAAGCGATGTAGACAATAGATTTCATGATGATCGTTGTTGAGAGCGTTGGCAAGACTTGAAAGTGAAGCTAGAAGTAGTGTTGGTTTGGTTCGAGTTGAAAGGAGCGACTCTAGTTTGACTTTGGGGTACCTTTGGAGCACAGAGGGCAGTGGGGAGGAAATTTGTCCCCCCCCACTGATAGTTATGATCCTGACTTTATAGTGGATGATGCTAGGCTCAGAGCTTGCAAGTAACAAAACGACCCGAGTCCAACCGCCACCACCAGCGAGGACAGGTCCAAGACTTGACATGGGAGTGTGATCGTTCAAATCAAATCGCGGACAAATTGACACTCTCTTACGCCCTTGCTACAATCCCTCGGTGTGCGAATTTCTTCTTGTCTCCCTCAGTCTGACTTTGGCACTAGTGATCATTAACCCTATTGAAACCGAATAAGCTCAGCAGCTAGTCCACGCCCTTGCTTACGATTTCTAGTGTCTCAAGCTCACGAGAGTCTTCAACCCAGTTGGCGGGCGCACAAGAAAGCATGTCCTCTTGCGATCATGAGTGTCCAGGAAGTTGAGAGGCCTAGACCTTGTTCACACTGATACTTGTTGTGCGTGACGGAGCTATCAGGCTGGATGATGGCTTAAATTTGTCATCCGAATTCATGTGTGCCTGCTGACAGCAGCTCGTAAGTGAGAGGCAACCCGCATGAGTGAGCAGCCCGTATAGGCCCACCCAGGCGCTCGATGCCGGGCAAGATCACTGGTCCCCGAGACCCCCCGGCCGAAGAAGCGCACAAGCATCCATGCTGACATGCGACACCCAGTCGCTTACATAATATCTGCATAGCTGCATGCGACGTGCGGTTCGACAGATGCTAAGACAGTACGAACTGTCGCAAGCCTGCCCTGTAGGCACAACCCTCTGCCAAGTTTCGACGCCAGTCTGCGATGAAGGAAAGAGCTCATCGGCAGAGGGTCTGGATTTATAACCAAGAAGATGATCTACCAGTAGCATGCACACATAGATATGCCTGCAGTCTACTTTTTATTTTGTTTGTGAAGAGTTGCGTGTGCATTGCTCACTTTGAATGTGGGAAGCGTTGTATATGCAGGAACTATGGACAAATATCTTACACTCTGGGGGAATGATGATTTATGAGTTGTGTGGAATATGGCTAAGCGACAAGAAGGAAAGGAGAATAGGAAACATAGAAAGAAATATAGACACCCAACAAAAAAAGGCAAAAAAATGAAAGAGCATGCCAAAGGATAAGGAGATCTATTTTATCTTGGCCTCACAAAAAGTTTAGAAATTCAAATCTTTTCATATCTGTTAAGAAATTTTCCAATATGGGACAGGTGACTAAATCAAAGTGGCTGCCCCATAAATTGTTGCTATCAAATTCAATGTCCTTTTCTTTGAGTTCTTTCCTCATAGATCTTGATTGCTCATAATATTTGGTACAGAAATGGAAAATATATTAGGGTTTATTTTGGGTAGCTGCATCCTTCACATGAGAGGTTGTAAGAATATTCTATGTAAAACAGATGAGCCCTTGATAGGATACATCCAAAAGAAATTTGATTTTTGAGGGCTGAGGGAATTATTCCCACTTCTGGTACCCTTTGGCTGATTGTTTGGTTGAGGTTATGATTGGAAGTCATAATTCTTCCTGATTTCTTATAATTGCTTTTGAGATTGATAGAGGGTTTTTCCCCTTCTTTTCCTGCCATTCTAGTTTACCTTGTCTTTGTTAGAAGAGAAAGTGCAGAAATTTTCTATTTCTATTACATGGTGGACAGTATGGGATATATTTATATTTAGTATGTATTTACATCCTGATCATTTTATAGGCTAGAATATTTCATGCAAGGTTTGAGAATGTTGATTTTATAGTTCTAGAGTATTCATTTCAAACCTTCCATCCTCCTTTAAAAAACTGTGTCCAGTTGAGAAAATTCATAGGAGAAAATGAAAGAGAGAGAAAAAAAAGCAGAATGTCAAGGAAGAAATAAACACAGAGAGTAGTTCAGTACCAGGAATTGAATTTTTTATTTAGTATCAAGTAAAAATTTTGAACTTTGTTGTTTTATTTTTTGTAGATTCTTTTTCTTGATGTCCACCAATTGCTGGGAATCCAAACTAAAAAATATTTTTAACCACCCTCTTGAATCATTGTCTTCATTATAAATTATAGCTGCCTTGTTTTCAAAAAAGATGGAGATATGATTTTTTTTCTCAAGTTTGATTGAGAAAATAAGGAATTCTGTCCCAGCCCCAATTGCAATCTAAATCTTGGCACATGTGGGAAAGATGAGACCAGCAAGTGGGATATTCAAGTAGCAGATTCTGGGAGAGATTTGACAGTAAAGACTAAAGGGTTGATAGTTTGAAGATAGACTTTGACAATAGCTCCATCAACTCAGTGTCCAATTTCAAAACAAAATTTTTGCACTTGATTAAAAGCACTCCAAAACCAAGTGCATTGTACTTAATACTTTTCCCAAATAAAACAAAAGAGCCATTTCATTTGGAATATCCAGTAACCAAAAGAATGGGGCTATCTCATTTGGAATATCAAGTCATAAGATTCAATCAATCTTCCAATCTTTAATTTTGATTTGAATCAGTCATCACTTGAAATTTATCCTTGAATCTTGGTATTCAATTTTGACTCTATGTAATTGAAATGCAATCTACCTTCAAATATTTTGTGTTTCCATCAACAGGCAATTGGAACCTGGCTAATTATTTTCTTTATAAACTTCTTTTCATCTTTGAACAAATTTTTTTCACCTTTCTGAGTCTTGCATATTAGAAATGAATCATCCACACCAATCTTTTATTCCCATGATTCAATCCTAGAGCTTAAATCCAGAACTTCCTCATTTTTGCTTGCCTCATAACCCTTTCTTTGACTTTGCATTGATATGCATCCATAGTAATTTTGTTTTCTTTTCATCCTTTTCATCCATATTTTACTGATCCAGTACCATAATGACAATATCCATATCTATCTTTCATTTCCTGTAGAGTCCCTATGGACTTTAGTAGTTCAAACTGTCCATAAATTCCTTGGGTTGTATCCAATCCAAAATCTAGGTTGTAGATTAATTTAAAAGCACAAACCTTTTCCCTGTAGATTTTTTTCTCAGTTGTTTACTTTCATAGTTTCCAAGAAATTTGCATGTAAATAGTGTTTCAATGAGCTTGTGCCAGTTTCATTACCAAATATTGCTTCTCAAAATTGCACAATAATTCAAAGCATTGGCTTCAAAATTCAAACATATCCACCTAAATTCAAAAGTTATTGTGGGCCTGGGATATATTCATGCATTCAAAATTAATAGATTTGTGCCTTTCTTGGAAAAAATGTGTTATTTTATCAATTTTTTTGATGAATAAAACCCTTATTCAAAAGAAGGTTTGGATATAGAAAAAGAAAATGCTAAAAATGCATCCCATGGTGTATTTACTCACCCCATGCAGGTGTGTGAAACTTAGAAAGTTTTACAACTATAAACAAAAGGGGGGGAATGGAAATTTGGGGTTTTTGAAACCTTTTTAAAATTTAAAGAGATTTCTGGGGTGGGAAAGCAAGCCTATTAAGGGCTGTTTGTTCAAATTTTTAGGCACTAAAATGTGTGCCACATATGAGTGTAATCCAAATGGGATGCACATATGGGCCTCAATGGCCCATTGGATAATCATATGGACCATGTGGGCCTGTGTGGATGTCACTGATTTGGGGAAACTGGCCTCAAAACACATGAAAGAAGTCATTTGGAACATGGGCCCTCATTGGCCCATTGTGGTGGATGGGCCACTCCAGAGAAATGGTTTTGAGGGTTCATTAATGAGCCCCCTTTGTATTTTGGACATACTTGGCCAGCAGGACTGGCCTGCCAAAGTTGTCATTAGATGTGTTTGGGCTAGGATGGTCCTCTGGGGCTGTTGCCCATGTTGCGGCCCACTAGTGGCCATTGTTTCTTGCGTTTGGCCCATTGTGGAAAGAAATTACATGCTACACTAAATTTCTGCACCAATCCCAGTCTGTTACTGAATACTTCCCTAGCCCTTTAGTTACAATACCCACTCCGCACCAGAATAAATGCCTATGCTACTGCTTGTTGGACCTCATACACTCACTTTACTAGCTTGCAACAAAATAACAGAAAAAAACTAGCACAAACTCCCCAACAAGCTCTGTACTTGAACTATTATCTGAAATAACTCCTAGCTATTTAAATAGACATTTTTTAAGACCTTTACCACAGAAGAAACTCCAATGATAAAAATAATACATCCAATATGATGATGATAATAAACTCTGTAACATTATGATAAGATTCCTTGATACCCCCACTCTGCTACACAGACAAACTCCTTATATATAAAAACCCAAAATTACAACTATGCAAACAAAAGGAAATAAAAAAAGAATGAATTCCTACACCAGCTCCCTAATGTTTCCAGCAATGATCCGGTCCACTATTAGTCCTGATCCTACTAGCTTATCTGTCCACATAAATAAGATCCCTTGACTTCCTGCAACCTCCATTGAACCTACCAATTGATTTGCACCAATTCATTTCCAAGAAAAGATCCCCATTGATCTTCCTCAGCTGATCCCCATCATTCCTTCACACAGAATTATGGAAGACCCCTGTCAATCATCCTTAAAGATCCTTGTCAATCCACATGCCATCTCCTCAATTGTAGTGTTTGATTTTCCCAAAGATTATACATCTCTGAAATTTTGATGCATACTGCATAGTCAGCTTTTTGGACACATACTACATAGTTCCAATTGCTTGCTTTTTCATTCTTAATCCAAAGTCCCTAAGTGCAGAAGAGGATAGGTACCAGTCATAATTATTGTTCTGCAAAAGGCAAAACTCCAGCTTTTGATTCTTCAAAAGACAAAACTCAAGCTATTGCTTCTGCAAAAGGCAAAAACCCAGCTCAGCTCTCCTGTTGTGCTGCCGAAACTGCAACTGCACACTGCTGAACCGGCTTTTCCTTTGCCAGAGAAGGCATTATCTAGAATATACTTTTTGGACCTATTTTTCTGCAGCTTCTGTGTCTATAAATAACCACCACACCATTATGAGGCTTGATGGCCCGCATGGGGCCATCAAAAAACTTGAGTGTATTGAAAAATAGAACCAATGGATCCACAACAGCTTTGACTAGTTTAAATGCGGGCGGACACAGTGAGGATATTGAGATGAAAAGGATAATGTAAAGGAAGCGGGAGGAAGGAGGAATCTGAAGAGAACAAGCATGAGAGCAAGAGTGTTGGATGAGTGGAGCTGAGGAGTTGGTCTTAACACCTCACATTTGATTAGCAGTCTTGAAAGCTTTGAGTAGTTGAGGATTGAGCTGGAGGCAGATTAATCAAGGGTGACAAAAGGGTGAATGTGATGAAGGAAGATTCAGTTTGAGGAAGGGTGATTGAGTGGGGCAGCGGAGACAGTTAATGATGGAGTTGATTTTATTGATTGTTAGCGGGGAAGGTGTTGGTTAGGGAGTTGAAGGAGGATGAGATGATGAAGTATGGGTGATGTTGGTTAGGGTGAGAGGGCAAGAGAGTGAGAGGGGAAGGAAGAAGGAGGATGAAGGATGAGGATAAAGGAACAGGATGAGGAATGGAGATCAGAGGAGCAGGAGAGAAGGAAGGAAGAAGGTCTAAGTTGAGAAGGGAGAAGAGAGAGTTCAAAATTGGAGTGGCCACACCAGGGTTAATTTGGATTGAGCCGGCGGAGGAGGATAGGGCCGTCTGAGAAGCTGGATAACAATAACACACCCCCGTGATCAAATGAGAGGTCTTAGGATAGAGGAGACTAGGTGGGCCAAGGAAGAGCGGAGTGCAGGCTTTGTCAGAGAGTTGGCTAGCATTTGATTTGAGGGAACCAGGCAGGTGATTAGGGAATGATTGTCCCGTTGCTCGCAAAGCCATTTGATCTGAGTATTGACATGTTTGAGAGCTCCATGATGTGAATCTTGGTTTACAAGGTTGTTGAGGGCCTTGTTGTCAATCATAGCGCAGTGGGTAAGTTTGAGTGAGGGATTTATTTACTGAATCAGGTTTGACAACCAGATCTTCTCTTGGGTGTCCAGGACAAGAGCCTTCAATTCACCTTTGGTGGATGATAGAGAGATGGTTGATTGCAGCTTGCTGTGCCAGGAGACAGCACAACCATACAACAATATTACATACCCAGTATGGCTTCTTCAAGAGTCAGGGTTGTTTCCTCCGTCAGAGTCACTGTAAGATTCAATGTTGTACTCAAACAATTAATTGCGGAGTCGGAGGGCAAGGTCTTTTGATTGGTTTAGTTATTGCCAGACATGTTTTGAATTGATCCAGTGAGTCATTCCAGGTTTGTTGTTGAAGCGCGAGGATCAGGAGACGGCGTACAAAATGTCTGGTCTGGTTTGACTTGGAATGAAGTTCAGGAAACCGGTGGAGGAACAAAAGTTGATGTTGAGATTGATGAAGGAGCTTTGGTCTTCATTGGTAGCGGTGTTGAGTTTAATGTTTGGTGTGATGGGAGTGGAGATGGGTCTGCAGTCAGCAAGTCCAAGTTCCAGAAGAGCAGTCTCAATGTGATTAGGTTGTTGCATAGCGGGTCCGTTTTTAGTTTCCACAATGAGATTTCCCAGTATCTTAGAGAGTGTTCCGTTGGCAGAGATACTAAATCTTGCTTTCAGCCGCTCCCTGAACTCAATGGAGTTGCCAACAATGAGAAGGTTGTTGACATATACAAAAACACAGAGGAATTTCTTGTGATTGATGTGCAGACAAGGGTTGGCACTTGAGACTGAAAAATTTTCTTTGACCAGCCATGTCTTGAGTGTTTCATACAAGCTCTTTGGGGCCTGCTTAAGTCCATAAAGAGCCTTGTTTAGTTCAAAGTATGGAAATTTGGAGTTGTAGCCAGAGGGAGCTTTGATGAAGATACCTTTGTCAAGAGGCGCGTGAAGCAAGGCGGACTTAATGTCCATTTGCCACAATCCAAGCTTGTGGTGTAGAGCATAGACCAGAAGAACACAAAGAGTGGTGATAGAACCAGTGGGGGCGTAGGTTTCACTGTAATTGAAGAATTTGATTTGTTTGAATCCCTGGACACACAATTGGGACTTGAATTTGACATTGCTGCTATTTGGTTTGTCCTTGATACGGTAAACCCAGACAGTTGTGAGAGCATTCTTGCCATTGGGCAATTTGTGACAGCCCTCCCACACCTTCATCAGTTCAATTCCTTGAAGTTTGGATTTCATGGATTCAATCCAAAACTACTTGTTGTCACAGTGGGTGGCTTCAAAGTAGCTTTTTGGTACCAATCAAGCTACAAATCTGTATCTCTGAGGTCTTTGAAGGGAGGACCAATTGCGAAGAGCTTGTGATGAGTCGGAGACAAGTTGATTTGAGATTTCTAATTCCTCAGTTGATGAGGGCTCAGAATTGGAGTCATTGGTCTTTTTGGAAGGTAAGGAGGAGTTTAGGATGGGAGAGTGATTGGAGGAGTTATCAGAGGAGGGCAGATCAGTGGCAGAAGAGGAGTTTGGTAAAGAATTGATTGGGACAGGTGGAGGAGGTGTGGATTTCAGAAGATCAGTGAGAGAGGTATTTTCAGCAAGGATAGAGTCAAACGGAGAGTCAAAGGTGGAAGAAGGATTGGAGATGTGTGGATGAGAAATGTTTTCAAATATCTTGACATGTTTGGAACAAACAATGTTCTTGGAGTCAGGAAGGTAAATTTTGTAGGAGTTGAGATCAAATTCAAACCCAACCAGGATTCCCTCCTTGCCTTTTTCTTCAAATTTTTTGGGACTGGATGCTTGGTTTAAAACAACAGCTTTTGAGCCCAGAGTTTGAATTAGATGAAACTTTGGCGGTTTATGTGTCCACAGTTCATGGGCGGAGGTTTTGGTGGAGGAAAAAGGTATGAGGTTGAGAATTTGGCAGGCACTAACCAGTATTTTGTCCCAGAGAGGGGAAGGAATATTCATGTCAATCATGGCAGTCCTAGTAGCTTCAAGAAAGGTGCGGTTTCCTCGTTTGGCAATGGGATTATGTTTAGGAGTGTAGGGTTTGGAGGTGGTGTGTTTGATTCCATTTTCAGAGAAGAACAGGGAGAGATGGTTATTCACAAATTTGCCCCCATTTTCCAAATGGAAGTTCTTAAGCAAATGTCTGAGTTGGTTTGTGTGAAGTTTGATGAATTTGATTACTTCATCCAGGAAGTCAGATTTGAGGCGCAAAAGAATGCAAGTTTTGAATTTGGAGAAGTTGTTGGTGAGAAGAAGGAAGTATCTGTGTCCTGACATTGAGGAAGGGTGAATTGGTCCACAGACGTCTGCATGGATTTGTTCAAAGATGGTCTTGCTTCCAGGAACTTGCCCGGGAAATGGTTGACAAAAAATCTTACCTTTGGCACAGGAGATGCAATTGAACTTGTCCCAGCACAGATTTGGGAATTCCTTTGAAAAATCTTGAGTTCTCCCTAGGTGTGGATGACAAAAGCGTCAATGGATGGTTGACAGTGAGATAAAGGAGTACAAGATGGGGTTTGAGCTAGGTTTGTCCGCGTTGATAAAAAGAAGATTGTCCTTGATTGTACCGGAGAGAATGGAGATACCACAAAAAACAACCACAAATCTGTTAGGGGAGTTCAGGAGCAGTGAGCAGCCCTTTTGGACAAGTTGGCCCAGTGAGACCAGATTAATGGCTAGATTGGGGACAAATAGTGATTTCTTGAAATTCAACATGGAAACGGTGGTTGTCAGTGTAGCTGTTCCACACCCCAGCAATGGAATGGGAGCTGAGGGATTTCAAGTTTGTATCTCAGTGTTATTGGGGCCAATGTGACTGAAGAATTCAGGGTTGTTAAACATGCAATTTGAGGCTCCAGAGTCAAGCAGGATGCGATTTTGACTTAGAGATTGCAAGGTGACCATAGCAAATATGTAAGTGAGGAGAGTTGAGGGAGATTGTTGAGTGTTTGATGGCATGGTACCTTGAGAACCAGATCCTGAGCTTGATGAGTGACCAGGATTGGGAAGTAGATGGGGATAAAGCCACCAGCACTTGCTGCAATTGTGATTGGCTTGAGGATTATGCCAGGTGGGGCAACATTTGATGACCTCAGTCTTGTTCACCATGGCTGAGGTGTATGACCCGGCAATCAATTTGTTTTGATTTGATTCAAATGTTGCAAGACCAGATCAGCGTTGATTTTGGCTTCACCAAGCAAGTGAGTAATTGTGGTCTTGAGATGGTCAAGCTGAGGGGGAAACTTGTAGAGAAGAAGATATGCTGCAATGTTGTCATCCATTTGTATTCCAATTTCAGATATTTGAAGAAGACAGGCCCTCGCGTCTGTGATGAATTTTTCTACTTTCTTTGGATCAAACTGAAGATTATGGAGGTTAAAGAAAACTCTCAACTGATTTTCTGTTTGCAATGAGGCATAGTATTTGTTGATGGATTTCCAGAGCTCAATAACGTTGGTGAGAAGATGGTCCTTTACACAGTTGATATAGGTTTGGTTGTTGAGTTTGGCCAGAATGTATCCCACAATCTCAAGGTTGACTTTGACAGGGCATTTTTCTGGTTCTGTTGAGTTGAGCCAATGGGCAATCCCTTTGAGGGACAGAATGGTGTGAATTTTGGATTGCCAGAGGGAGAAGTTTGAATCGGAGAGGCTTGGGATGGAGTCGGTGAGAGTTTTGAGCAGGGATGATTGCATGGTGTCCATTGGTCCTTTGTTTCCAGGTAGTTAAGTAAACGGAGCCTTTGGCTTTTAACCGTGATAAGTTTCAAACAAAAAACTTGAGTGTATTGAAAAATAGAACCAATGGATCCACAACAGCTTTGACTAGTTTAAATGCGGGCAGAAACAGTGAGGATATTGAGATGACAAGGATAATGTAAAGGAAGCAGGAGGAAGGAGGAATCTGAAGAGAACAAGCATGAGCGAAAGAGTGTTGGATGAGTGGAGCTGAGGAGTTGGTCTTAACACCTCACATTTGATCAGCAGTCTTGAGAGCTTCGAGTAGTTGAGGATTGAGCTGGAGGCAGATTAATCAAGCGTGACAAAAGGGTGAATGTGATGAAGGAAGATTTGGTTCAAGGAAGGGTGATTGAGCGGGGAAGCGGAGATGGTTAATGATGGAGTTGATTTTATTGATTGTTAGCGGGGAAGGTGTTGGTTAGGGAGTCAAAGGAGGATGAGATGAGGAAGTATGGGTGATGTCGGTTAGGGTGAGAGGGCAAGAGAGTGAGAGGGGAAGGAAGAAGGAGGATGAAGGATGAGGATAAAGAAACGGGATGAGGAATGAAGATCAGAGGAGCGGGAGAGAAGGAAGGAAGAAGGTCTAAGTTGAGAAGGGAGAAGAGAGAGTTTGAAATTGGAGTGGCCACACCGGGGTTAATTTGGATTGAGCCAGTGGAGGAGGATAGGGCCGTCTGAGAAGCTGGATAACAATAACAAAAGGGACTCATTTGGAGTCCCACCACCCTGGTTGGGAATTGTGGCTACGCAGGATCCATTGCAATCAGTTTCTTTGCGGAAGCGGTGGGGGGAGCAAGGTTACTTCCCCCCATCCCCTCACCTCCATTGCCGCCATGGAGGGGACCAAGCAACCAGGCTGGTTTTATTGATGAAACCAGTGGTTGGGGGGGGACCTGATCACCTCCCCAAATGGGGGAGCTCTCCCCCCCCACATTACCAAGGGGGATATGACTGTAATGAACCATAGTTACATGTTTTACAAATTGTATAAATACATTACCACAACCAATGTATACTATAGATTATAAAAAGAATTGATGGATTATGCTACTGCAAGAAAATCCTCATATATATAATCTAGCCTGACCTGCCAATCCTGAAAAACTCTTCCTCATCAAAGTGTGAGTCAAAGAACGTGGTGGGTTAAGATAATAGCGTTTTATTGGGGATTGGGCCAGTTCAGTAATCTATGATCAGAGTTTGATTCAAAGAAAGCAGCAGGTTAAGCTAATAGAATGGTATTGGAGATTTGTGCAGATCTCCAAAGTGAACTAAACACAACAATGACCACCTCCCAGCCCACCTTTCAATGACAATTCACTGGGGGCATTGACCTCCAGGGCCCTGGTGGGGGATTTGAACAACTCTCCAGGAAACTGGACTACTGAGGGGGGGAATGCCATCACACACGTTGCCATGGCTATGTGAGGTAATAGGCTGGCCCGGGGTGATCCTGGGTCAAGCCCTGTGGCTTTTGAGGCTTATTCGAGGATGGGATAGTCAACCAGGCTGTAGATGAGGGACTGATTGACTACAACCAGCCCAAAAAAACCACAAGGGATGGATATTTATAGCTACAGAGGGAATCCAGGAAGGGAATGAACAGAAAAGGGGCGGGTTACACCTCTTGTCTTGTAGGTGGATACACACCGGGTGGACTGGAAGGGTGCAGTCAAGTATGGCCAGGATCCAATGCCAAGTGAGCTTTTTGAGGCCAAACCAAGTAAAAGGGCTTGTAGAGCCTGTAGAGCTCTTTTAGGGAGGAAATTTAGCCTTTTCCCTTGTTGCACAATGGTCCCACAAGAGGAAAATCTTTTTTACTTAAGGGGCTCTTCTCCCTGCTGTTTTGCACTCATTCCATTTGGATTCATCCAATAAATTGTCCAATGTATTTCCCCATTGTGAGAGCCCAGTAGCCTTTATAGACACAAGGTGTCCAGAATTCCTTTTGCATTAATTACTACTCCTCCTGCCACTAATTCTAATCTCTGGACTTATCTTTTTCAAGGGAAGAGCCCAGTAGCCTTTATAGACACAAGGTGTCCAGAATTCCTTTTGCTTTGATTACTGCTCCTCCTGCCACTAAGTCTAGTCTCTGGCCATATTTTCACCAGGGCATTTCAAGGATGTTCAAGGTTCAATGGAATGCCAAGAGGGGTAAACTATAAATTTTGAGTTTCCCTGGAGCAATTGAGTGGGTAACACACCTTTTGGGGATATTTTGGGCCTATGGAGGCCAGTAAACATTTATTGAGGCCTTGGGGGGCTAAAATAATGCCCCACCTCCCCCCTGTGGGGTTTGTCTGGGGTAGAAATGTTTGTAGAATTCAATTTAAATCAATTGAGATGAGATGAAATTTGGAAATACCATAAATATTGGTTTTTTTCAAGGAATTGAAATCTTGGATTGAATCTCACAAAAAAAAAAAAATGAATCAACTGCAAGAAAAATAATAAAGATGATGAAAAAATTCAATTTCCTTCCACAAAATGAAATATTTCCAATGGAATGTGCATGTGTTTGTGCTGAAAATAAAAAATAAAAAAGGAAAAACAGAGAGAAATTACACATCAAGCTATTTCATGAGGCAATTTCAAATAATTTTAAGCACTTCAACAAAAAAATGATCAAGCTCAATAATAATAATAATAAAAATAAAAAATAGATTTACTGGTACTTAGATCCAATCAAAAATCATGTTTTTTTTCAAACATAAAAAAACAAAGAAAAATGTTACCAAAAAATATTTATAAAGTGAATCAAACATTCTCAAATATTCAAAAAAAAATCAATCAAGCCAAAGCATAATAATATATCAAGCAAAAATATATTTTTTTGGATGAATTTTAATTTTTTCTGATAAAATATAAATACATTCTTTGCAAATAATAGAAAACAAAAACAAAATTTTAAATATTCCTATTCCATGAGATGAATTTGAACAGTTTCAAACTATTCAAAAAATTCCAAGATAAATGGAAAAATTTGAGAAGTTGATTTTTTGAATGAAAAGAAATCAATTTGAATTATATTTTTAAGTCTTTTAACTGATGAATTTTTGGTTGGAATTTTGGAACATAGTCTATATACTGTTGGAAAACAGGTCTATTCAGAATGCTTAATTATTTTGTAAATTTGGTTTGAAGACATTTACATTCCATCAGAAATATAATATTTTGTTCAAAGAGATTAATGTTTCAGATTTTCTTTATTTTCAGTGTACTTGATCAGTTTCTTGTTGATAAATTTTTAATTAATTGAAACCTTATAATAAAATAGTCCTGTGTAATATTCTTCTAGTTTTTTTTGTGTTTGCAACAAAGGTATTTAAATTTCGTCAGAAATATAAATTTCTATGAAAGAAATCAGTTTTTATTATTTTTCTTGAACTTGATGAAATTGTTGTTGGACTTTTTCCATATTTCTGAATTATGCTTGTGAAATATTTATGTGGAAAATTCTTTTGTTTTTCAATTTTTGTGAAAGGATATGTACTTATATTTTACAAAGTAGAGATTTTTATGCCAAGAAATCGCTTTTTGATTGTTTTCATATTATTGTGTTACTTGATTGAATTTTTGGTAGAATATTCCAAGTTTTTTCAGTCCAATTTATACAGCAGGAATATTTAGAAATTTTTCATGATTTTTAGTAATTTTTGAAAAAGTTTTTACATTCCATCAGAAATATCAATTTTTTCTGAGAAACTGTTTTTGTTATTTTTAATTGCAGTTTTTTTCTTTTTTACTTAACCAGGTTTTTGTTGGGGTATTCAAGCATAATTAAAATCACATCATGAAGCATGTATATTTTCATTTAATTTATTTATTTATTTTTGGTACAAAGATATTTATTTTCTGCCAGAAGTATTTCTTCTTGTTAAAATAAATTGACTTTTTATGTTTTTCTTATTTTTTTTTACCCTGAATGAAGTCTTATTATGGAAAAACTCATACAAGGCTCTAATAATCTGCAAGTAACTGATATTCCATTGTTTTTTTTAATGTTCAATAATTTCAAGTGATTTCCACTATCAGAATTGCCAAAATATTCTACCCTAGGAAGATCCCACAGGGGGTCTATGGGAGGCTTTCTTTGGCCCAAAAGGGTCTCACTTAGTTTTTTCAGGCCTCTGTAGGCCCAAAAAAGGTGAAGAATGTGTTTTTAACATGCCCAGTTCTTCTTGTAACATCAAAATGCTTGTTTTTCCACCCCAGGGAGTGCCTAGAAGCTTTGAGGCCTGAAATTGCACTAAATAGGATTCTTTCCAAACTTAGGGAGCACTTGGAACCTTCAAGTCCTGCAAAAACCATCAAAAGGCTTTTTTTCCACACCCCAGACATCTTTTTAAACCTTAAAAAGAGGTAAAAAGGCTGAAATTTTGAAATTAATAACTTTTGTTATGTTGGCACTAATATTTGATATTCAAAGGCCTTCCCAGAGTGGGTAAATATGCCAAAAAGTGTGCTTTTAACATTTTTCTTCTAAATTAAAGCTTTATTTGAAAGATTCCCTTATTTTTGAAAAAAATTAAACAAAAGATTCTTTTTTTTAAAAAAATGTGTGGTTTTAGTAATTCTCAAGGCATGCAATTATCCTGGTCCTTCATGCATTGGTATCTTCCCTTTTCACCCCATAAAC
The DNA here is from genome assembly GCA_025617555.3 of Puccinia polysora. Lineage (NCBI taxonomy): Eukaryota > Fungi > Basidiomycota > Pucciniomycetes > Pucciniales > Pucciniaceae > Puccinia > Puccinia polysora. The sequence continues at coordinate 7,280,492 of CM062620.1, forward strand.
ATAAATAATTTGCTTATCTAAATTAAATGGGGTGGGGGTGTGACAATGGAAAAAAAGAATGAGATAGAAGAAATGAAGTATGTATGTATTGAGATCTGGGATTGGGAGGAGTGAAAAAAATGAGAGAGAAGAAAAATAAACAAGAAGTTCCATAAGATAAATGAATACTGGGTAATGGATGCTTTTAAACCTAATATTATTAGAAAAGAAGCTATGAGATTATTTTCTCATGCTTCTCATCTGGTTCAGAGGTGTTCAACAATTAGTGTGCTAAAAACCCCCCTTGATTCTCATTCTTTGAGCAAGCTTTTCAGAAAAGTCTTTCTCATCAATGTTATATTTATTGAATTGGATAGAAACTTGGTGAGGCCATCCATCATATTTTCAGTGGTTGAGATGAAAAGCAATTTGAGCTTATATTTTGCCATGTAATGCCTTTTCCAGTGGAGGAAAACATCAATAGGCTGAGTTTTATTTTGATAGAGAGGTTTCTTGAGGAGGGAAATAGGTCCCCAATGGTTTCAGTAGGGAGAGGGCAGAAATAGGATTAACTAAATTCAGAGTGGGGATATGGCTAACAAGTGACATTATTTGACCATTTTTGGCCCATTTTGCCTCTGGTTATTATCAATGATTTCAGATATCATGCATGTTGATGGAATACAGATTTTACAGTTTTTTATACTGAAAATTTCCTAGGTTTCACCTTCATTTTGAATGAAAATAAATCTTATTTCAACTTTAAATAAAAGGGAAATAAACAGGATTTTCCCTTGATGGAAAATGAAATTTAGTTTGATTTGAAATTCAAGGAAAAATTAGCTCCAAAAGAAATCCAACTTAATAGGGCGTATCAAAGTTATCAAACTTGCCATTTTTTTGACCAAATGCACCATTTTTAATTGCAGGTTTCTGAAATGCACACACCCCCTAACTGGTGTATTTCAAAATGGCGGGTTTCATGAAAATGGAGAATTTCAAACATCAAAACCTCCATTAAACCCGCCATTTATGCATCATCATCCATCCACCATCCATCACATCTAAAATACCCATCCACATCAGCAAATCCATACCGGTTGCATCTCCATTGCATCACAAACATCTCATCTCCATCACTTCACATCTCCATCTTCACAAAAATCCCATCATCATCTCATAACCCCACATCACATCACCATCTTTCTCAACATGTCCAATCAAACTTCCTGCCAGCAAGTTGAAAACGCAAAAAAGCTGACTGAAATTTTGCTACTGTTTGACTCCCATTCAGACTCTGATTCAGACTCCAATTTGGAATCAACTTGGTTAGCTTTGAATTCTCTGTTGGAAAAGCAATACATGGTTCCAAGAATACACACCCTCCACAAACCTATGTATGAAAGGCAAAAGCTTCATCTTATCCCCAACTTAAGCTTCCAGCAACTATTCCAAACTTTGTTGCCTTCATTCATGAAACTTTTTGAGATGATTGAAGACCACCACATCTTCCAGAACAATTCTCAGAATCCTAAACACAATCCAGCCATCCAACTCACTGTTTCTCTTTGTAGATTGGGATTAAATGGAAATGGAGCAGCAATCCATTGATTGGAAAATCTATTCTCAGTCAGTTATGGAAGCATTGACTTATACACCAAAAGAGTCATGATTGCTATCCTATCTTTCCATTGCTCAGTACTTTCTTGGCAAACCAAAGAAGAACGCAAGGAGATATCTCAAGTAATGGAGAACAAAGGCTTTCCTGGTTGCATTGGGTTTGTTGATGGAACCACCATCCCCTTGAGTCAAAAACCCAAGCTAGATGGCAACCACTATTTTGATTGAAAAAAAAAGGCAACTGATTCATTTCTTTTCCAATGAATTTGATAAAACCTTTGATCACACCACTTAACAAATATGTTTCAGCCTTTTGTTTAGATAATCCATGGCCCTACAACTTGTTTGTGATAACAACAAGAGGTTCATATCCCTACATGCTGGCCTTCCAGGTTCTTTTCATGATTCATACGTGTTCAATTGGATGTGAATTTCCCAACAACCAGGGAGCTACTTTGACCAAGATCAATACCTTCTGGCCGATTCAGCTTATGCTAGTGGCAAATATGTGGTTCCAGAATAATGGAACATTTCATCTAACAATCAAGGAAAAACCAATTTCAACTATCATCTTGCCCAATCACAAGTTCCAATTGAAAATGCCATAGGAGTCCTGAAAGGAAGATGGGCCAGCTTAAGGGAAATGCAAAACCAGCTTAAAAACCCCAAAGACATGAAGTTCCTCATCAACTGGATTATCACTTGTGCAATCCTTCACAATCTTTTGGCCAACATCAAACATGAATGGGACAAAATATTTGAAGATGATATTCCTGACCCACCTCAAGTCATCCCTGTCTCATCTTGTCCCTCATGTTCTTCTATGAGAGAGAAGATTCTTCCTCTCACCCTTGCTTTCTTTGATTAGTAATGTTTTATTTTTGTCCAGGTGAAAAATAACTTCACAGTAAGTTTTTTTTTTGATTGTTCACCCAAGTTTCCAGGCTGAGTCAGTTTTTTCTTCTGAGTGGATTTAGACAAAATCAAAAAATACCTCCAACTCATACCCCAACACTTTCCAGCCCACCCACCTCTCCTCTCCACCTAACCACTCCAACACTTCCACCTCACCCCACTCACACACCAGTCACCTTCCTCCCTCCTCCTCATTAAACCACCTCCTTCACTTCAGCAACCTAAACAACCTCACAAGCCTCATCAACCTCACCAAGCTACCCAAAAAATCCACCATCCAACTCACCAACAGACTCAGTGAGTCCCCTTCCCTCATTCTTTCCACTCACTAAACCACCCTTGCTTACCTCTCCTTTGAAATTCCCCCCTGTCTTCTCTCTCAGCTCCACCTCATCTGATAAGCCCCTCCCTTCTCTTTCTCCCCCCTTCCTCCTCCTCCTCCTCCTCCTTCCTTGCTTGACCAACCGCCACCAATTGATTGAAAACAAATCAATCAATCAATCAAAAAAAAATCAATTGATCAATTTTTTGACCAAATCCTAATCAATCAAAACCAAATTGATTGATTGATCAATGGTTTTGATTGATTGATTGCAATTTGATTGACCAATCAATTGCAAATCAATTGCTTGATTGATTCGCGTTTGATTTCTTGATTGTTGGATTGTTTTGCAATCAATCAAGCAATTTTTTTGCCATCCACCAATCAATTGCAAATTGATTTCTTGATCAATTTTCATTTTATTGCTCAATTGTTTTGCAATTGATTGTTTGATTGTTTTGCAATCAATCAAGCAATTGTTTTTCAATCAATCAAGCAATTGTTTCACTATCAATCAAGCAATTGTTTTGCAATTGATCAAGCAATTGTTTTGCAATTGATCAAGCAATCAATTTCCAATGCCTCCTGCACCTGTTTTTTGAGATTTCTTTGGAGCTGACCTCCAGTTCCTTTCTTTTCTTTTTGATCTTTTTTTTCTTTTTAGGTGTCTCTAGACTGCACCGGAAGCCAACAGGGTGTTTTTTGGTTTTTTCAAGTGTTCTTTGCCATGGAGGGTAGGTCTTTTTTTAATTTTAATTTTTTTGATAACTTTGCTTGTTGGTGTGCTGCATGGGTCACTCATGCCAATTTTTTTTGGGGGGATTCAGCTTCCAGTATCCCTGGGTTCAAGTCCAGGTTTGGTTTCTTTTTTGTTATTAAATCATGTTTCACCAATGACGTCTATTGGACTGACTTTTTTTTTTTTTTTGGAAAACATTTGACCGCTTTTGGGGAACATGCAATTCTTCTCCCACCCCCCTCAAAATGTTACAAAAACAACTGAATCCCGCCTTGTTCCTCACCCCAATCTAAGTATAGGATTGGGAGGGAGAAATATGAAAGGAGATGGCTTGAAAAACACACAGAGAGGTGGGAAGAGCAGGGCTGCTTGCCAAAAGAGGCTTCAATCTTGGATTCAGAAATGTCTTTGGAAGTTACTGAGGAATGTTTTAATGAAAAGGTGGTCTGGGAAGGAAATCAACTTTGTCACCAATTTCCTTCATGGTTCAAAAAAATTTTTCAACCCAGTTGGTTCTTCAAGATCTTGGGATGGAAAAATGTGGGCAGTTGGATGGCCAAAATCAATGCACCCTTTGGAGTTATTTGGAAGTTATGTGAAGAAATCATCTATTAGATCTTCTCCTCAAGAGTATGCTTTCCTCAATCTTAAGGCCAACAAAGTATCCTGAATTCTAGGACAAATGTTTTGCAATTTGGCCAAACTTTCCTTTGAATCAAACCGTGATACCATGAAGGACAACAACATCCCCTCTTTCTCTTAATTGGAATTTGGTTCCAAGCCTACACCTTTTGATTTCTCCCCACACATAACTTTCACCTCAGATTCTTTTTACAACTCTCCTCATATTGACAAAGGCAAAATATCTGGCTACTCCTTTTTACTCATGGTTCCAACCAAGAAATCAAATGGTTGACTTATTGAAAATACGTACAAATATGAGGTATTGGATGGCCAATTTGTTTTTCCTGACCTTGGCTTTGGAATTAATTTGAAGCAAAAAGGTATAGTCAAAATGGTTTGGGAAGCTAATAAGTAAAAGCATTGTGCCTTTCCTGCTGTGGACACAGCAACCCATACCAGAATGGCCATTTCACTTCAAATTAATAAAACAACTAAAAAAACTTGTAGGGACTTGAATAATGGCCAAATTTACTCTAGAAAAAAATATAAATAAAAACAAAAAAATCTGTATGTTGGTGGGGTTAAGAATACTCTCAAACGTTGTAATTAAAAATAAATTTTTTGTTTTTCTTTCACCCATGCAAATATATTTTCAAGCCTAGAATTTGAGTTATCTGCTGTATTTCATCTACTGTTCTACTTCTACAAATGCAAGCCAAGGCTACTGATACCTTATCCTTTTTTTTGGTTACAAGTTGTTGCCTCTCCTTTTCCAGTTGTCCTTGCTGTCAATCCTTCTCCTTTTCCTCTTTTTGAAACTCTAGCTCAGCCTGTTTCAAATTCCACTCAGAATCCCATTTTTGTTGATGAGCCAAACTCTTGGCGTTCTGCTTTTGAACATCCATGGCCAGTTGAAAATCCCACTTTTGTTTTTCAAACTCAATTTTTTTGGATTTAATTTGTGATTTGACTGTTTTTTTCAGGGGAAAAGCAATGAGCATGATTTTGAAAGCAAGGATATTCAACCAATGGACTTACATGAATCTTGCTTCTCCCTTATTTCTTCAAAGCCTGAAAAAGCAGAAGTGTTTCTCCTCTTTTGATGACTTTTGGGGTTGATATTGATGGAAGTGGAGGCCTTTTGCTTAACCTTGGCAGAGGAGGTTTGAGTCTGAAAGTTGTCACTAGTGTTCAAAGGCAATGTGGGAGGCCCCATTGGCTTGAGTTTTTGGCCATTCAGGAAAGGATGAGCCTGTTTTTTTACAATCTAAATCAGTCAGGATTAACCAGACAGAAGAGAAAAGAGCTTGGTTCCTTACTTGAACCAATGTTGAGGGTGATGGAGACTGAGGAGTATCTTGTTCCGCATCAGCAAGGTTGATGAGATCTGCTAACCCAGGAAGAGAGCAATCCAAAGAAGGAGGGGAGGGGTCCAGGGTATGGTTTGACACATCAATCAACGCAGAAGTACACGTGATTGGAGCTGATTGCATTTGAATATCCTCCTTGGCATCGGATGGGGGCCACTCCAAGGCAAAGGTTTCTTCAGGATCACCATTGCTAGGCTGATAATCTCCAGCCAAGTCCTCAGCATTGACTGAATTGGATTTTTGGGCATCAAAAGCAGCTAAAGGGGTGATTTTGGCCATCTTTCCAAAGATTTCCCCCATTTGAATATAAAAAGGAAAAATGGAGTCCAACTTATCAACCACCAAGTTGATTCCCTTGGCTTTGTCAGAGTTGGTGATACCAAAGCCAGTGGAGATTGACATGGAGTGGGCCTTTTTGTACTTGGCTTGATAATTCTTGAATTGCTCCCTCATCTGTTTGGATGACAGATCCAGCCTACCTTTTGTTTTTTTCTTGAGTTCATTGGCCATCAGGAGATAAAAATTGACTTTAGAGGATGGAGGTTGGCCAACACATGTTTCATTGTCTGATCCAAAGCAGGCATCATAGTTGGAGGGAATTTTGAGCCAGTTGATCAGGATGATGTGATCAGCTCTCTTGAGCTGACTTGAGCCCTTGAAAGCTGATGGGGGAGGATTTTTTTTGTGGAGTTCCTTGGCAATATTTGCTTTGGTGTGTTTTAAAAGAACTATTTGATTTGAAAAACCAGGACCAGGTTGTATTGGATGGATGATTCTCTACTGATTTAGAACAGGCAGGAGGCTTGGCATTGAGGAAAAAAAGAATGGCAGGTTTGCTTGAGGAGGTTGATGAGGATCAGAGATCAATGAAAATGAGTGAGAAAATATGAATGAGAAATTATCTGAACAGAATGAAGGTCAGCAGTCAAAATGGGAATTGGATCACCAATCACTGGGTCATACCGGTTAAGAGTTCATCAAGGGGCTTGATCCAGCAGTGATGATTGTGGGGGTTGTTGATGTGGATTGCAATGGTTTTAGAGTGCAATGGATGAGAAGGAGATGAAAGAAGGAAAGAATAAGAAGGACTTCCATGAGGCGGGAACACCAATGGTCACAGTCACATGTGCCAGACCAAGCAGGTTTTCCCTTACTGGAGTATGAGCACTGGGTGAAGACCCAAGTCAGTTCCAAAATTTTGGACTTTTGTGTGGACTTGCGGGGGGAGGTTTTCTGAGGGGCCATTTGGAAAGAGTAAGGGGGATAAGGTGATGAGAGGGATAAAGTGACAAGAAAGATAAAGTGATGAGAGATATGAATTGATGAGAGCAATAAAGTGACAAGAGCAATAAAATGATGATTGGATTCTTTGGATGAGGTTGGAGGTACAAGTTCTTGTTGGAGGTAGAGTGATGAGAGAAAATAAGCAATGAGAGCAATGAAGCAATTAGAGTGATAAAGTGGTGAGTGATCAAGTGATGAGTGTGCTAAATTGATGAGAGTGATGATTAGAGTGGTGAATATTTTTATGATGAGGCTGGAGGTAAACAAATTTGCAATGAGGTCAGAGCTAGAAGGAGGTGGGAAGCCAGCGGTGGATGACGTGGACAGGTGGCAGAAGCCTTTAAATACTTTATTTGAAAAACCCACTTATTTCATGTTAACTTTGACACGTCTTATGTGAAATAAGTGGTTTTTTTTGATTTTTAATGGCGGGTTTGAAAGCCGCAATTAAAAAATGGCAGGTTTGGTTAAATTTGATATGCCCTAATAAAAAGTATGATCCAGGAAGATTTTCAAGGGAGACATAATTAACTGGCCTTTTCTAATGAATTCTATTTGCCTTTCCAGAAAAATTATGTCCCTTTTTTCATTCATGTGCATTTTCTTTTGGGTTAGAAAAAAAAATTTGAAAAAAAACATCTGTTTGTGCTGGTAAAAAATTAAGTTTGATGGAAGAAACTGTATTTATGAAAAAATCTTTTTTCAAAATGAATCAGGACTGGAGGAATAATAGAATTACCTCAGTGGATAATAAATAAGAAACAGAAATTTCCACAAATTTATTTTCAATGTCACTAAAGTTTATCCTCAATTTCACTGGAATTTCTTTTCCACCAAATAAATTCAGAAAAATATGCTTTTGATTATAATTAAATGTTCTTTCAATTTCAAAATAATCCATTTTTTATCAAAATAAAATTCCATCATGAATTCAAACCAATATTAAATATTTTTGAATCAATCCTAAAAATTTCATGATTTCTTTTGGATGGTCTAAATGCTTTCTTCTTAAATTTTGTGAAAGAATCATGCATCATTTGGTTTTGGTTTTATGTTGAATTACTGATAAGTGATTGAACCAAAAAATGATAGGCAATAATGATTCAATTTTTTATCCTGTTTGGTTGAAGCAAGTGTTTGAGGAAGTGCTCTTTATTTGGGAAATCACTTTTTCAAATGGGGAATGAACCAATCCATAGTTTAAATATACTAAAAAAAATTCTGAGCTATAATCAGATTCACATCCTCTTTGAGGCCAAGGATAAATTCAAACCTTCAAATGTACTGAATACATGTCTTTTTTAAGAAAAGGATAAGTCTATCATTCTTGTGCTAATTTCCAGAATTCCTTGAAAATATGCATGATTTTAGGATTTTTATTGATCAATATAAGAATTCCTTGGAAAATGGCATGAATTTGGCAAAGAATTTATAAATAAAAATATCTTGGAATTTTTGGAACTCCAGGAAGTTTTTGAAACCCTTAAAGTTTGTTCCAACACCAAAAAAGGAATTAAATTTGTAATTCATGTTGTTCAAACTTTGAAAGAGCCTCATGGGATGGAAAAAAAGCCTATTGAAGGAAGTTGCATGCCTTTTCAGGCTCAAGGGGATCTTGATTTTTCCTCCCTGCTGTCTAGTTTTTCCAGGAAAGATGTCTTCTTTAAAGAATTTAGGATGTTTACAAATCTTTTCTGGGAAAACAAACTTAACACAAAATTATTTGAATCATGCCTTAGGCTAAATTTTTGGCACCAGGAAGCCAGGAAAACCCTAAAAAATTTTTCCAATGGAAAAAAGAGATGAATATTGAAATTTAAGATTTGTTACACCTTTTAAAGGTTTGGAGAGGTGCCTGGGTTTTGAAAACAAGCCTTTTGAGTGAATTCAAAGGACTTTTAATGTTCAAGAAGCTTCCCAGGATGTGGACAACCCTTTAAAAATCAAAAGGGGTGCCTGAGGTAGTAAAAACCACCTTCTTAAAATTCTTTGGGCCTATTGAGGAATTCAAACATTAATTGAAGCTTTTGGGGTCTAGAATAAGGCCCCCATACCCCCTGTGGGGTCTTTCATTTTAGAGCCTTCTCAAGAATTCAGTTATGGAAATCATTTGAGATACTGAAACATTTGTAAATTCACTAACTATCATTTTTTAAAAAAAATTGTTTGAAGAATTCTATTTCACAAGGGGGATTCAAAAAATCTCAAAAAATGCAACCTAAACTTCATTAAAAAATAAAATAATAATGTAAAATATAAAAAAAGTATTTGAAAAAAAAAATATTTCCAACAGAATTTAAATACCTTGAACAGAATTTAAATAACTTCAACAGAAGTTAAATACCTTTTTAGCAAAAATAAGTTGACATAGGAAAATTTGCAATATAAAAAGTGTACAAAAGGAATGAAAATTTTGCAAAATATTCAATGAAAAAATTTGTTAAGGATGAAATCCAAAGTATAAAATAACAAAAAATTAATTTCTGCTGTAATATAGATACCTTTTCACCAAAAATCATGAAAAAAAATAGAAAAATGCCAAATATACCTGATTGAGGGTGTTATATTGAATATTTTGAATAAATACCAAAAAAACTTGATAAATTGCAAAAAGAACAAAAATTGACAAATTAAAAGAATAATGAAGAAAATATAAAACATTCATTATTTTGAAAAATTTAATATTCCTGAAGAAACGTAGATAATTTTGTAAAAATGTAAAAATTTCTTCAGAAATGCTACATTTTCCCTTTGGGCAATGATAAATTTGCAACCCAGGGGTTTCAAACGGATGTGAGGAGCCGTTCAAAACCCATATGACTTGTGAACAGATGTTCACAAGCCATACAAGTTGTGAACAAAAATAAAATAAATGAATAAATAAGTTAATCAAAAATAAATAAGTCAATGAATAAATAAATAAGTAAAATAAAAATAAACAAACAAACTAACAAAAAAATAAATAAATTAAAAATGACTAAATGAATAAATAAATTAAAAATGAATAAATAAATGAATAAAATAAATACAATATATAAATAAATAAATAAAAAAAACACCAAATTAATAAATAAATCCATAATACAAGAAATAAACAAAAATTAATAAATAAATAAAAAATAAATACCTAAAATATATTAAAAATATTTTTTTTAAAAAAATTAAATAAACAAATAAATAAAGGGAAATCAATTTTTCATACCCCCAAACATGGAATTAACCTGGTTTTGATGTTGCCACAACATCCCCCAACGTCCACAATACACGCAGTTGAGCCAGAAAAAACACAATTTTCGGGGTTGTTAAAAAAATAAAAATAAAAGGGGATAGAAAGGAATCTCAAAACCCTTTGAAATAACTTTGAAGAATTTTGGAAATTTTTAAGGCCTTTGAAAGTGCCCTCAAAACACTGAAAAAAAAAACGCTTCACATCTCCAATCTTTTCACATTTTTATTGATTATTTTCAAAAATCTGAAGAGAAAAAAAGTTTCCAAATATTGTAGGACATTCAATTATATTTTTTTCAGAATTTCAGTACTTCATTTCCCCGCCAGAAAATGGGATCTACATAAAAAATAAGAAATCATTTTCAATTTTCTTTTTCCTTATTTTTCAATGTTATTTTACAAATTTTGACCTGGCAGTCTTTTGGTGGGCATTGAGAACGGCAAAAAAATGATCTGGAGATTTTTAGGATCAATTATTTACCTAATAATAATCAATGCATCTTCAAAAATAATGGGAAGTGTGGTTGAGATCAGTAGCAGTTAATTTGGGCTGTACATCTGAAGATTGGAGTTCAATATGTCAGGACATGATAAACAAAATGGAATCAAACTCTCTCTTGAAGGATGAAAACTTTATGGATTAAGTTGGGGATGAAAATTTTTAAAAATCAAGAAAACATCTCAACCACACTTCTGGAACTGCCCCTCAAAGTTACTGGATGAAATTCTATTGCCATGGTTTCCTGCTTGCAGGTACATACAAAAGGCAAGTGGTACTTTTATCAAAGTTGATTCCACCAAATTATTTGGCCCTTGATTCCCTTCCAACTTCCAGTTCACAAACACCTCCCATATGTTTAATTATTTTGGAAGATTTTCAGCACATAGTTTCTTTGCTCTATAATTCTGAACTGTAGCCAGCTCCCCAATTAGATCCCCTTTGGAAGGCTTTTGCTAGCAAGGAATCACAAAAATGGAAAGATTTGACTCATAATAAATTGGAACTTGGTTTAAATATTTTTTTTCCTTGTAGTACAAATTATAAAGTAGCAAAAATTGATCTTGATTGAATTATTTTTTTGTTTGTCTTTCTCAATTTTTCATAATTTGTTTTTCTATTGATCATTGACTCATTGATTTAGAGAAAAAAAAACCACTTTTTTTTATTTTTGATTATGAATTCTTTGGGAAAAAATAAGCTACTAAATATCCCAAAATAGTTTTTTGGTCCCTTTTCAATTCCCACTAAAAGGCTGCAATCTCAAAATTAGTAAAATTCCATGGAAAAATAAGGAAAAAAAAATTGAAAATAATGTCTTATTATTTATGTAAATCCCATTTTCTGGCAGGAAAATGAAGTACTAAAATTCTGAAAAGATTATAATTTAATGGCCTGGAATATTTGAAAAATTTTTCTCCCTTAAAATTTTCCAAAATAATGAAGAAAAAAAAAATAAAAATGTGAAAAGATTGGAGACGTGAAGCGTTTTTTTTTTTCAGTTTTTTGAAGGGAATTTTGAAGGCCTTAATAATGGCAAAAATTTGTCAAAAGTATTTTTCAGGGTTTTGAGATGCCTTTCTATCCCCTAGTTTTTTTGTTTTTGACAACCCCCAAAAACTGTTTTTTTTTCCAGGTTTACCCCATGTATTGGGGATTTTGGGTAACATTGTGGCAATTCTAAAACCGTGTGAATTCCAGGATTTGGGGTGTGAAAATTTCAATGCCCCAAATAAATAAATAAATGAATAACTCAATAAATAAAGAAAAAATTAATAAAGAAATAAAAAATAAATACCTAAGATATATTGAAAATATATAAAAATATATATAAAAAATATAAATAAATAGATACCTAAAATATATCAAAAGTACAGAAAAATATATACAAAAAAATATCAATCAATAAATACCTAAAATATATTAAAAATATAGAAGAATATATACAAAAAAATCTAAATAAATAAATAAAAAATTGCAACCATACATGGCCCCTTCACAACTCAACACGGGTTGCATGGTGCGTTTCTGGACTGATCTTGAGTTGTGAACGGCTTTTCACAACCCAGATGGGTTTCAAAACACCGTTCACAACCCAGATCAATTGAAAAATGTACTCCAAAACCCATTTTGAGTTGTTAATGGGTCATGCAGGGTTTCAAATTTATAATTTCCCTTGCCCTATTCTGTAGAACAAAATCATCTATTTTACAAAATTGCAAAGAAAAAATAATCAAGGACAAGAATGATAAAAATGAAAATCTTTTTGTCTGAAGAAATCAATTTCAAATATTTGTTCCATTTTTCTTGCACCTGATGAATTTTTTTTTGTGTTGAATTATTTTAAATTACTTAAATGAATCCCATAAGATATTTATTGGTAAAAATTTCTTATGATTTATATGTTTGGTAAGCATTTATTAAATTTTATCCAAAATATCAATTTTTTCTCCAAAATATTAATTTTTTTTCCAAGAAAATATTTATTTTTTTTCCAAGAAATCAATTTTTGATTTTTGTATTATCATTCTGTTATTTTTTTAAAAAAATATGTAACAATATTTTACTGAAGTTCATGGAATGTTTTTTTTTATATATTTGGCAAAAAATTATTCATATTTCACCATAGATATTCCATATTGTGAAAGGAAATTGGATTTCAATAATTTTAATAATTTCTATCACAATGAATGAAGTTATTTAAAGATTTAAGCTGAAATTTGAATTCCTTGGAAATTGTGAAGATTATAGTGGGACACTATGGTTGAAGTTTGAAGGAAAAGATCAGAAGGGATCTTATGATGCCAAGAGGAGCGGATCTGGGGAGCCAAGGAGGGAACTCCGGTTTGGTGTGAGTAAGAACAGATGATGAATTTCACTTAATCAGGCATCACTATAAATATAATAAGTACAGGATCGCTGAAAATTGGTTGAGAAACAATAATCAATAGAGTATTTATGAAGTAAAAGAAGGATTTTCACAAGAGGAAATGGTTGAAAAGGACAAAAGTGTCACTGAAAATTCACTCACTTGAACAACACTCAACATGGTAGTGATATGATAAAGCATCTAGGATTGGAGATAAAGAACCCACTAGAACAGTGACTGCATAGCATCGTATAAATAGGTCACTAGACAATAAAACTCAACAGCAAGTATAAAAGAAGGCCACTAGGATTCAAGATAGAGATGTTACTAGATCTATAACTAATCAGTATAGAATAAAGAACAAACTACACGTGAACACTCAACGGCATAATTAGGTGGAAGAATATGAGGCTAAAATATGGAAGGTTGGACTCTAGGTTTAGGAAACACTTAATTGGAAAATAATTCCAGCAGAAAGAGCTGAAATTAATTGTATTTTTAAATTTTACATCATCTCAACTTGTGTGCATAATTGCATTTTGAAAGAATTCTAACCCAACAGACCACAAAGGGGGTCTGCGGTCCTTATTTTAGCCACCCAATTCCACAATCAATGCTTACAGGCCTCCATATTCCAAAAATTTCCTAAAAAGGTGTATTTTACCACTGGGAGGCCTCCTTGGAGCCATAAAAGGCATTCCCCCACTAAGGAAGCCCCTTGAAATTTTAAAGGCCTGGACACACACTCAAAAAGCATAACAACTTTTATTAGCCTATTTTCCCATACCAGGTAGCTCTTTAATATCTCAGAAGGTGTTCCAAAACTTAAATTTCAATATTGAGCATGTTTCTCATATTGGGACCAACTTTGAAGTTTTCAATGCCTTCCTGCAGTGGTAAAATGCACCAATAGGCATGAAATTTACATTCATTTTCTAAATTCATTTTTTTTTCATAGAAGGTTGAATTTAGAAAAAGAAATACTGGAATCACATGCTATATTGAAGAAAGTTGTGCATTTTGTAGTTTTGAAGGCATCACTTTATCCTGAGCCCTCTTTTAAGAAAAATAAATTTATTTTTTTCTCCCTTTCCCCCTTGCTACTCATAATTTTTTTTTGCTCTTACAGCACACAAGTTCTGTTTTCAGATGTACCATCACAGATAATATCAATTCCAATGGTACTATTCTTGTATTAGGAGCTGCATATAGCCTATTTACCTCAAAAAGTCAGTATTTCCTCCTGTGTGGGTGACCCCAATTGAGAATTTTCCAAATTTTCTCTCCTTGATTCTGACTTTTCAAAAAAGAGAATTTGAATTCCATTATTCTCTTTATATATCAAAACTGTAAAGGATTTCTTGTAAGTTTGAAGCCCCTTTGGATAAGCTCTTTTTTCACCATTTCAGTAGGACAATTTGGCCACTGTGGTGAAGGATTGGAAAATTTATCTATGATTTATAAACAGAAGTGGCTCACAATTTCTGTGATTTTCAGTAGCATCCTATCAAAAATGAAACAAATTTTTCACAAGCCACCTGGTTTTCTTTTTTGTTTGTGTTTGTGTTTGTGTTTGTGTTTGTGTTTGTGTTTGTGTCTGTGTTTGTGTTTGTGTTTGTGTTTGTGTTTGTGTCTGTGTTTGTGTTTGTGTTTGTGTTTGTGTTTGTGTTTGTGTTTGTGTTTGTGTTTGTGTTTGTGTTTGTGTTTGTGATTGTGATTGTGTTTGTGTTTGTGTTTGTGTTTGTGTTTGTGTTTGTGTTTGTGTTTGTGTTTGTGTTTGTGTTTGTGTTTGTGTTTGTGTTTGTGTTTGTGTTTGTGTTTGTGTTTGTGTTTGTGTTTGTGTTTGTGTTTGTGTTTGTGTTTGTGTTTGTGTTTGTGTTTGTGTTTGTGTTTGTGTTTGTTTTTGTGTTTCTTTTTGTGTGTGTTTTTTTGTTTTTGTTTGTGTTTGTGTTTGTGTTTGTGCTTGTGCTTGTGTTTGTGTTTGTGTTTTTGTTTTTGTTTTTGTTTGTGTTTGTGTTTGTGTTTGTGTTTGTGTTTTTGTTTTTGTTTGTGTTTGTGTTTGTGTTTGTGTATGTGTTTTTTTTTGTAAATTTAAAAATGTTGTGAAGAGAAAGTTGGCCCTGGATAAGATAACAGCATCAAATTTACTAAATCCACCCTTTATTCAAAGGTGTTGAAATTCACCTCTGACTTGGACGCGCGCACTTCCACACTGATGTAGAAACTCCAGATCCAGATACCCTCAAGACTTGGCAAGCAAACAACCTCCTGTGTTTCCAGACTGATGATAGAGGTCTCTCAACAGTCTTCATTCCTTCTTCCCACTCTAATCCTCACATCAATCTCACTCCAATCCTTACATCACCTACCTAACTCTGATTCAAGATCCATCAAGATCATTCATTGCAGCCTAGCCTGGAATCATCTCAAGCTGGTAATGCCAAACGCTTATTCAACACTCCAATGTGGCTCATACTGACGGATTAATCTGTACTCTCCAGGTCTACTCACTCTTACTAGAAGGTCTCAAGATTGATTTCTCAGACCCTCAGACCGCTTTAACCAGTACGCCACTCTTAGGTTCTGAATTAGATCTCATTTCCTTCAAATCTTATTCTCAATGTCTCATAATGATTCAAACCACCACTTCAAAGTGTTTGCAGTTGTGTCTCAATCAAAGTAGTTGAATATTCAGTGAGGAGCTATTGAGCCTATTTCTCTTAGCCTTCCTGTTGGTACAATTCCTTCTTTCCTTCATATGATCTCAAGATTGTTTGTTCCATTCACTCATCTCAGCTTATATTTGAAATCAAATAGTGGTCCTGGTTCACTGGGCCATCTAGTTCTTTAAAGGTTAAAATCCTTTGCTCAAAAGGACCAGTGCAATGGAACCCACACTAGGACCAGGGGGGGATAGCTACATGAGGGTGATAACAATCAAGACTCTAATAAAATCAACCCCACTGTTAAACAAAGACAATTACTCTATCTGGAAAGTAAAGATGGAGAGTCTTTTTGATTTAAGGGGGATTCTTCAAATCACGGAGGATCCTGATGATTGGTCCCAACTAGACACTGAAATCAACCGCAACATGGCTCCATTGGCTTGGCCAAATTGGAGCCTTCCACTCACTCCAACATTTTCAACTCAACCAACTGTTGTGATTCCAAAAGAATTTGACAAACCACTAAAGACAACTTTGCCTTTTTGCAATCAGAAAACAGAGCAAGGGTCTTCAACGCCTTTCTCTACCTTCCCTTCAGCAAAGAAAATATCAAGAAATTTTTCACAAATGTACGAGTGCATCTGAACAAATTTATTGAGGTTGGGATTGACTTACCTTCCAATATCTTGGCCTATCTGCTTCTCTTCTAATTACCTCCAAATCTGAAAGCCATTGACTCACAGATAACACATGGAGAAAGAGGTATCAACGTTGATCTATTCCTGAATCACCTCATACAGTTCAAGAACAAAAATTTTGCCAAAGTGAACAATCCCTCTTCATCTTTGAAAGCTGAAATTAGCCTTTACAAAGATTACCCACGTTGCTCTAAAGGTATCCATAACCCATTGATAAAGAACCACTCTTGAGAGAATTGCTGGATTGAATTTCCGGAGCTCAGACCCAAAGACTTCAAGCCCAGAAAAAGCAATAAGAAGAAGAACAAATCTGCCAACTTCTTCTCCTATTTTCACTGCCTCACCAACAGTCACTTCAATAACGTCAACTGCTTCATCCTTGATTTGGGCTGCTCAATCCACATGCTCAATGACAGAAGTAGGTTCACTAAAATGTCAGACAAGGATGGTTCAGATATCATCAAAACTGGGAAGCCTGGAGCCGGAATACCAATAATGGGACGTGGAATTGCAAGGCTAAAGTTTGGAAGATCTAATCTAGAGTTGAAAGAAGCTGCCTGGAACCCTGAAGCAAATGTCAATCTTCTGTTAATGGGAGCCTTCCTTAGTCAGGGAGCCCTCTTAACAAGCCACCAAACATGCCAGCCTCCAGAATTTAAGCTCATAAAAGACGGCCAAACAGTTCTCAAAGGTTGAATCATCAATAATCTACTGATGATTGATTCCCCAGATCACCACCCATTTGCCGCATCCACCAACAGCATTGACAAACTCAACCTCAAACTGGGAAATGCAAGTGTCTCTAGAATGGAGAAATACCTTGGTTCATCAATCCCTGAAAAAGTAAAGAAAAGCTTTCAATGCAAGGGCTGCAACAAATTCAAGATCACCAGGTCCCCATTCAAGGAAGTATCAACCCAAGCCTCCAAAGTCTTCCAGCGTATTCATGTTGATCTCATGGGGCCAATCAACCCAACGGCAAAGGGGGGTTACAGATTTGTTCTGACCCTTGTCAATAACTTTAGTGGCTACATAGGCTGCTTTCCGCTGAAAAGCAAAAAGGAGGCAGGGCAGGTACTTCAATTTGTCATTCAGAATGAACACCACCAATTGGGATATTACCAAACTGAACTATGCAGCAACGGAGGTGGTGAGTTCATCAACAATGATTTCACCACTTTCCTAGAAGACAAATCCATATGTTGGGTTGTCTCAGAACCTTATCATCCACAGCACAACAGACGGGCTGGACAAGCAAACCAAACCATAGCCAAGTCCGTACAATCTACCCACGCCTCTTCAAAAATTCCCCAATCATACTGGCATGAAGCAGTCAGGAGCTTCTCTCTATCTCTCAATCAGATCCCCAAAGACTCCAGTTTGACGCCCTGGGAACAGATGCACGGATCACGACTGCCAAGCAATTACCTCAAACCAATTGGCGCCAGTATGACCTATCTGAACCTTGGGAATTGCAAACCAAACAAGTTTGAAGAAAAAGGGGCTTGAGGCAGACTCATAGGATACCAGCCTAAAATCCTGTCATACAGGCTGCTCACGCAGAGGGGCTCTGTGGTAGAGACAAAACACGTCCGGTTGAACAAGGTCAGCTCCCCTCCAAAGGATGACTGGCCAGAAGAATTGATAGACTGAACAACCCTAGACATCACTCATCCCACCTGCACTACCCAACCTCCCAAATCAAGTGTTGAGCCCGCACTAGGAGATGAATCCTCTGCTAGCTCCAAATCCAAATATGAAGACTCCACAAGCAATGTTGAGACTGTTACCAACCAGCTCACCGTTGGCCAAACTCCTTCCAGAGTGTTGAGGGACTGCAGTCAGCTCAAAAACCTCAATGCTATGGTTAATCAGCAACCTTTGTGCCAAAAAATGTATTTGAGACCATCAAGTCCAAATCCTGGCACAAATCCCTGGATGTGGAACTTAACACCTGCAAGGAACTTTGTGTGTGGGAAGACTACTTTGGAGAAGAGCCCAAAAACATACTAAACGTAACTTATGCCTTCAAAATCAAGAAGAATACTCACGGAGGACCCAAAACTTACAAGACAAGAGACTGTGTTCAAGGATTCAACCAAAGGTACGGGATTAACTACCTCAAAACCTGCGCCCCCATCAGAAAGGTAGCCTCTCTGAGAGCGTTAGTACTCTTGGCAGTCAAGAAGGATCTACCCATCCTCCAATTTGACGTAAAACAAGCCTTCCTCCACGCACCCATTGACAAAGATGTATACATAAGAAGAACAACTGGCTGAAAGCAAGAAAGCCCAACACTCAAGCTTAAAAAATCCCTCTATGGACTCAAGCAGGCGCCAAAGAACTGGTAAAAGACACTAAGAAACTGGATACAAGGTCAAGGCTTCACCATATCTGATGCGTATCCATGCCCATACATAGGAAACAGCAAAAGGTCCACTATCTGTGTTCACGTTGATGACCTGCTGATGGTTGGGGATGTTGAGACTTTCAAGGCA
Source organism: Puccinia polysora (assembly GCA_025617555.3). Taxonomy (NCBI): domain Eukaryota; kingdom Fungi; phylum Basidiomycota; class Pucciniomycetes; order Pucciniales; family Pucciniaceae; genus Puccinia; species Puccinia polysora. Next base: position 7,299,302 of record CM062620.1, read on the forward strand.
AGTTTTCTCAAAGAATTTCCCAAATCCTTGGCTCATCTCCCAAATATCCTGTTGGGGATGAAGGTTGAACGGGAAAATAACTCCATCAAGCTCTCACTTCCCCTACACATAGAAAAGGGACTCAAAGAGATTAACATGACAAGCTGTAAATTTTCAAACACTCCATGTACTCCCGGTCTTCAGCTGACACCCGCCACTGACAAAGAAGTCAAAGAGTTAAATCAGCTGAAAGTGAAGTACCAATCTCCAATTGGGAGACTCAACTTCATTGCCCAGATGGCTTGACCCGACATTAGATTTTCCATCTTGTCTCTTGCGCGTTTCTTTGAGAATCCCAGCATCAAACACTGGAACAAAGTAGTCAGAGTGTGGAAGTACCTAGCCGGCACTTAGGACCAATGCCTCAGGATCTCAAAGAAGCACAGAAACAACAGCTTAAAAGTCTACAGCAACGCCACTTGGGCTGACAATCCTGACACCAGGAAATCTCAACCCGGTTTCATCTGTTTTTTTAGAGGAGCCCCCATCTATTGGACCAGCCCCCGTCAGCAGAACATAACTCACTCATCCACCAAAGCCAAGTTGAATTCCTTGAGTGACTGCCAACTGAAGTCAAGGTGGATTAATCATATGATAGCTGAGCTATGGCAAATTGAGCAAATTGCCAGCTGTCACCTCATCAACAACAAAGGACTCCTAGATAAGATTTTCAACTTTGGCTCAAATTCAAAGACCAAATTCATTGACTTATAAACAAAAAGCTTACATGCCAATTTTAAGGAGGATCTGATCAAGGTTCAGCTTGTGACCTCTGACTTAATGGTAGCCAACACTCTGACCAATAGTGCCAATACCACATCAATCTTGCAGCTGGTACACCAGGTTAGTGTCTGAAATCTGAGTGTTGAATCAAGGGTGAATGTTGAAATTCACCTCTGACTTGGACGCGCGCGCTTCCACACTGATGTAGAAACTGCAGATCCAGATACCCTCAAGAATCGGCAAGCAAACAACCTCCTGTGTTGCAAGAATGATGATAGAGGTCTCTCAACGGTCTTCATTCCTTCTTCCCACTCTAATCCTCACATCAATCTCACTCCAATCCTTACATCACCTACCTCACTCTGATTCAAGATCCATCAAGATCATTCATTGCAGCCTAGCCTGGAATCATCTCAAGCTGGTAATGCCAAACGCTGATTCAACACTCCAATCTGGCTTGTACTGACAGATTAATCTGTACCCTCCAGGTCTACTCACTCCTACCAGAAGGTCTCAAGATTGATTCCTCAGACCCTCAGACCGCTTTAACCAGTACGCCGCTCTTAGGTTCTGACTTAGATCTCATTTCCTTCAAATCTTATTTTCAATTTCTCCTAATGATTCAAGCCACAATTTCAAAGTGTTTGCAGTTTTTTCTCAATCAAATTAGTTGAATATTCCGTGAGGAGCTATTGAGCCTATTTCTCTTAGCCTTCCTGTTGATACAATTCCTTTTTTCCTTCATATCATCTCAAGATTATTTGTTCCATTCACTCACCTCAGCTTATCCTTGAAATAAAAAAGTGATCCAGGTCCACTGGGTCATCTATTTCTTTCAAAAGGGAGGTGTGATTTCAGAATTTTTTTTTCTAAATCCAAGCCTTCTTCAAATAAAAACTGTGAATATTGAATTTTGCAGAAAATTATTGCACACTTTATGGAAAGCAAGTGATCTAAATTTACTGGAAAGAAATTCTATATTTCCTGGAAAGCAAGTCTACATTTTCTCAAAAGAAAGTCTAGATTTCCTGGAAAAGCATTCCACCCACCATAACTTAGGTCTAAATTTCCCACTTGAAAGTCTACCTAACTCAATTTTCTGGCTATTCTTTTTGCATTAACTGGCAACTTGTCCCAAGATTGTTGTCTCTATTTTCATATTTTTGGATAAAATTCCCATCTCTTCTGTCTTCTTTCCACAAAAGAAAATGGGCAATAATTTATGCTAAAAAAAAACCTAAAAAAAAAAAAGTGTCTTCATGAATGGTTGATTGAGAATGATCAATCAAAGATTTGGGGTAAAAGAGAAAATTTGACAAAGTTGATGTGGTGGTTCAAAGGGGAATGGGAAATATTCAGAAATGTAAACTGAGAGCCATAAATTTGGTAAATAAAAATTTATTTTCCCTCCCCACTGTCAAAATTTTCCAGGAAAGCTGTCTACTTGAAAAAATTTGGTATGTCAAGAAAGCTTTTATGGGAAAAATTTATATAGAAAAATGGGGGTGATAAATTCACAACCCCAGGTTGTGAAAAGGCGTGAAAGACCATTCAAAAATCAAAGAGTTTCAAAACAAACAATCCAGGACTTTTGCAACCCCCAGAAGTTGTGAATGACACTTTTGGCCCATATGGGGAGAGATGGCCCCAAATGGGCAATTTCAGGGGGGAATGAGGGTTACCTAGGTAATCCTGGACCACATTGGAGTGCCTTCAACCCAGATTTAGGAATTTTGCATAAATGTTTGGACCATTGGACCACAAAAATAAATTTTGAACTCCACTGTAAATTCTGCCTATTGGCAAAACAAAGTCTTCTCAAAAACTGTACAAAATACTTGCCCCTTGGATAATTTCCTTTTTCTCAACCAAAAATTGAGTACACTTTGGATTTGTTGAAAATTTTGGATTGCATAATGAAGTGAATTGGTATATTTTTGGATTAATAGAACAGTGGCAAGCCCAGACCCCTCTGGTTTCAATATGGATGCATTGAAGGACTTAATTGATAGTGCCATGAACAAAGCTGTGGAAGGAGCTAGGGATTTGGGAAATAAAAAATTGGAAGCCCAAATTTCATCCTCATCTAGGGTTACAGCTGAGGAACAATATGTTTCAAAACTATAATTGAATCATGGTGGTGCATCACATTTCATTCACCATTTAAGTGATTTGGGTTGATCAATACTAATGTAACCATGGAAGCTGTAACTATGTAACTATGAAAATATTTAATTCTATGTAATTATGAGGTACCAGAGCCCCCAGAACCTCCTTCAGTGAGATTGTTCCCTAGTAGGGAAGAAGCAAAAGATTTTTTCCAAAAATGGGCATCCATGCATGGGTATGCTTTGACAACATTAAATTCAAAGAGAGAGAAATATTTTGGCCTAGCATTCAACAGAAATGGAATCTATTTGGGGCTGTTTCTCATCAAATGGCAAAGAAAAACTCACACAAGGAAGTTGGGGTGTCAATTCATGGTCTGTGCAAGTTTCACAGTAGCAGATCCCACGGGGGCCTCTCTATTAGAAATGACCAGCACAATAATGAACAATCTGAAAAACCCTCAGTGCAACCTCAACTGAGGAGAATCTCTGGTGTGGCCTTAGATCAAAAGAAGGAAGGAATGCAAGATGTGCTCAATAAAATTTAACTCAAAAGGAAATTGAGCAAGATTTATGGAGGAGAATATGTTAACATTAGAACAATCTATAACACTAAGCACAATTTATAAGCAGAAGAACTCAAGGTGAAAATTATTATGGATGTGCTGTTCAAAAACCTCCAAGATAATCAGTAGGTATTCAGGTCACAATTTAACGGAGAGGGTCACTTAGAGGCCCTGTTCTGGGCTCATCCTGAGTCTATAAAACTTTTTGAAAATGATGGAATTTTATCCTATAATTATTGTTGAAACACCAAAAACCAGGCCTGGATGACAAGGAACTTGAGGTAACACAACTTGAAGGAGAAGACCACAAGACAAAAGAACAAGAGGAGCCAGGAGCTAGTACAACAGTATGATGAGAAAACAAGGATATGACAGAGATGAAGATAACAGTTCTTTTCTCACCAAATGAGAACAGTCAGGCAGTAGAAGATGGTTGGCAGAAATAGAAGAAGGACTCAATTGATAAGTTGAGTGACCTTGAGGGAGTGGAGCCGATTGGTATTGGAGGTAAAGACTGCATGAGATGGCAAGTTGTTGGAGGAGAGTGACAAGGTCGAGTTGTCCAAGGAGAGCAATGAGGTCGAGTTGGTAGAACTAAGGTCAGTAGAAGTAAAAATGAGCAGAGACAAGAAAAGAAGAAAAGACAGAAATGAAGCGTTTGCAGCGGTAACTGAGCAGACAGATGAAGTCAGACTGAGAGTTAACAAAGGAGAGAGAGACCGGATTTCAACACCCCGGATCATTTGATGAGGAAAGAATTGGAGAGCTAAAGCATCTGGAGTTAAGAAGTGATAGAGACTGAGCATTGGCGGCTTTAGTTAGAGCGTCTGCAATCATGTTGGAGGAAGGAATAAGGGTGATTTTGATTTTGTTGTTTCAAAGAAGAGATTGGATAAGTTTCACTTTGATGTCAAGGTGTTTGGTTTTGGCATTAGATCCGAAATTCTTCACTTTTTCAATTAGACCCTTGTTGTCCACATGGAATAGACTTGGTTTCAATTGCACGCCCCACAGTTCAGAAATGAGATGACTCATCCAGAAGTTCTCCTGGACTCCGTCAGACAGAGCATTTAGTTCTGACTTGGTTGAAAACAGAGTGATGTTCCTTTGCTTGTTGCTGGTGCATATGACAGGGCAGCCTTTCCAGAATCCGATGATTCCACTTTGAGAGGTTTGAGTGTCTATGTCATTGGCCCATGTTGCATTGTTGAACATCTGAATTTGAGGTTTTTCAGCACAAGAAGGATGAAGGACAAGCTTGTAGTCAGAGGTGGCCTTCAAGTACTTCCAGAAGTGAAGTATTTCCTTCCACTGTAGAATGCCTGGTCAGTGATTGAACCTGGAGAGAATGGACGCCGCAGCCGCTATGTTGGGACAAGATTGACTGGAAAGATATTTCAGAATTCCAGTTTGTTGCTGATAGTTGACACCCAGAGTTTCAAACTCTTTGACCTCCTCATTGGAGGCAGGCATGAGTTGGACGTTAGGAGTGAGGGGAGTTTTGACAGATTGGCACTCGGACAGGTTGAGGAGATCAACTCCCTTTTTGATCAGTTCAGGTTTCAACAGTGCAAAAGAAGAGCCGTTGAACTCCACCTTCATTCCCAGCAGGGCATTGAGGTCGTGAGCAGAGGAGTTTGGAAAGCAATTCAGAAACAGTTCTTCAAAAAAGTCAACCTTCCCAACAACTATGAGGTCATCAACGTGAAAAAAGATAAAGGAGTCTTTGTTCTTGTGAATATCAACACAGGCATCCGAGGTGGATTTCTGGAAGTCAATTTCTTCAAGCCAGGAGGTGAGAGTTTGATTCCATTTGGCTGGAGCTTGTTTGAGGACGTATAGGGACTTCTTGAGTCTGAGGAAGGGGGATTTTTGACTGGATTCTTTGGGAGTTTTAATGTATAGATCTTCTTCTAAGGGATCAAACAGGAAGGCGCTTTTGACGTCGAACTGCTTGATTGGCAGGCCTTTATCAATGGCTAGAGTCATGAGAAGCAATAAGGAGGAAAACTTTCCAGTTGGGGCAAAGGTGTCAAAGTAGTCAATCCTGGGTTCTTGCTTGAACCCTTGAATAGACAGACAGGACTTGATGACTTCAGGCGTAAATTTGGTGGCTGTCTTCCTGCGATTCACCCACACAGTGGAGAGCCAGCGGTCAGGAATGACAGACGTGTCTTCCCACACATTGTGGGATTCAATACAGTCTAGCTCAACTTGCTTGGCCGCTTGAATCTTAGTTGGGTTGAGGTGATCAGTGTGGTAACTGTACTTGACAGGTTTCATGGCCAAGGTTTGCTCCCCGAGGACGCGAGTAGGAGGTAGACTGTTGGACAAAGATTCAGCTTTTGGTTCTTGACAAGAGCTGGGGCTGAGATCAGGTGATGGGCCAGTTTGCAAAACAACATTTGACACATCTTCATTGTCAGGCTTGCAGGGTTCCTCGAAAGGTAGTAGAGTAGGATTGTGAGGAATTGTCTTTTCTTCCGCAAACCACTGATCATCAGCTGAGGAGGAGTTCAGAGGTTTTGATGCAGTGTTGAGAAATTGTACATGCTTTGTGTCAACTATCAACCCGGAAGAGGTAAGAATTTGATAAGATTGAATCTTGGGATTATATCTGATCAGGTGTCCAATGTTGCCAGGCGGAAGAAGTTTGGAGCCGGGGGACTTGGGGAGAATAAGATAGGATACAGATCTTCCTAGTGGATGAAAGTACAACAGGGGAATCTTATGATTCTTGAACACCTTGTATGGAGTAGTTTTGCTCTTGTGGGTAGGAATCTTGTTGAGAGCCAGGGAGTTGGCGACAGCCACTTTGTGCCACAGGTTCAGTAGAAGATTGGAGTCCTTCAGGGTGGCACAAATTGATTTGATAATAGCTTGATTGAATCTTTCTGCCAGACTGTTGAGTTGAGGGGTTCAAGTGTCAGAAAAGCGTTGTTAAATGAGATTGTTCCTGCAAAAGGAAGACATTTTGGAATTGAGAAACTTGGTTCCTCAATCGGAGTGAAGTGCAGAGGGGTAGTAGCCAAGACGTTTGGCTTCCAGATTGATGGCTTCTATAAGGGTGTTGGGTATGAGATCCTTGCTGACAACGGGAACGGGAATGGATGCAAGATACCATGAGCATGCGTCGACTAAAGTTATCAGATACTTGTGGCCCTTTTTTGAGGTAGGAAGAGGTCCAATTGTGTAAAGATGCAGTTCTTGAAATACTCAATCAGCAGTGGAAGTTTGAGAGTGAAAGGATCCTCTGGTGATATTCAAAACAGCGCAGGATTCACAGTCGGAGCTCTTTTGTATGGGCAGACTTAACTTGTGTTGGATTTGGTGGTAACTTACATGTCCCAGGGACTTGTGAAGATTCTCTGCATAGGATAGAAGACACGTAGCAGAAGAGATGGGCAGAAACTTAAGACAGGGAATGTGGTTGTAATAGGCACCTTTCATTGCAAGTTCACCCTTCTTAAACAGCAAAAAACAATCAGGTTGAAAATCAACGGTGTATTTGTCTAGGAGAAGTTGTCTTAAAGACAACAAATTGATGGACAGATTTGGAACTAGAAGAACATCTTTCAGTCAAATCTTGCCATGCTTGTGTTGGAGGAGGACTTCCCCCTTACCCTTTACTTCAAGTCAATTCCTGCCGCAGCTAGTGTTGATCATTTCTTCTGCTGTGGAGCATAGTTGCAAGAACAGATCAGGATCAGCGACCATTTGATTGGAAGAACCCAAGTCCAGGACAAATTGCAAGGATCCAGGAGGACGGGATAGAGATAGGCAGCTAACATAGGTCTCAGAGTCCTGTTGTACTGGCTGAGTCAGGTTTTTGGGCCAAAGGTGAGGATACAGCATCCAGCACTTGTGCTTGGGGTGATTAGCCATGGTATTGTGCTTCTTTGGCTTGCATTTGCCTGAGGCTTTGGTGAAGAGAGAGGCAAGTTGTTGGGACCCCAAGGAAGTACCATTATTCATTCTTTGTTCATTCATGTGAATTCTGAGATGATCAAGAACGGCATTGGGATTGATTTCAGACGGGACATTGGAGTGAGTAATTTGCTGCTTGATGATCCTCATAGAGTCTGGAAGCTTGTCTAGGATCATATAGGTTAGTATTTCAATAGGAAGAACAATAACAATCTTGTGAAGTTTGTTGACACTGGTCTTCACTTCAGTAATAAAGGATTGGATGTTGTTTTCATCAAAGGATATGGAGGAGAACTGACTGTACACCCTGGCTTGATTTTAGGGTTGGGAGGACACAAAATGTTTGAGAATGGCCTTCCAGATTTCCTTATCACTTTCCTCATTTTGGGCAGTGATTAAGTTAGTGTGGACTGGGGACAATAGCTTGGAGATGAGGATTGAGGTCAGAATGGAGTTGTCAGTAGGTGAAAGACTCTCAGAATCTGATCCAATGGCATCTTTGAGTTGGGCCAGATTCAGCAGAGCGGTGATCCGCGTTCTCCAGATGGCGAAGTTGTCCTCAGTCAGAATGGGAATGGCTTCAATCATGGTTTTTAGGATGGTCAGATTTATGTTGTCCATGATGAGTGCAATCCGGATCTGGTTGTGGTGATCAGGGGTTTGCAAGGCGGCGCGTTTTTTGACCGTTAATTGTGATGGAATTTGATCCTATAATTATTGTTGAAAAACCAAAAACCAGGCCCGGATGACAAGGAACTTGAGGTAACATGACTTGAAGGAGAAGACCAAGAGACAAAAGAACAAGAGGAGCCAGGAGCTAGTACAACAGTATGATGAGAAAACAAGGAGATGACAGAGATGAAGATAACAGTTCTTTTCTCACCAAATGAGAACAGTCAAGCAGTAGAGGACAGTTGGAAGAAATAGAAGAAGGACTCAATTGATAAGTTGAGTGACCTTGAGTGGAGCCAATTGGTATTGGAGGTCCAGACTGCGTGAGATGGCAAGTTGTTAGAGTCAGAGTTGTTGGAGGAGAGCAACAAGGTTGAGTTTTCCAAGGAGAGCAATGAGGTTGAGTTGGTAGAACTAAGGTCAGTAGAAGTAAAGATGAGCAGAGACAAGAAAAGAAGAAAAGACAGAAATGAAGCGTTTGCAGCGGTAACTGAGCAAACGGACAACGTCAGACTGAGAGTTAACAAAGGAGAGAGAGACCAGATTTCAACAGAAAACTTCCATAATATTGCTTTGTTGGATTGTACTTATGAAAAAAATAGGTACAAGATTCTGCTATTGCATGTTGTGGGAATGACAGCCAACAGGAAAACCTTTAAAAAGGATTTTTTTTTAAAAACAGAAATTTTTGAGTTTTACAGAAGGGCAGTGAATGCACTAAAGGAGTTGGTTGATGATCCTGTGAGCTTCCCAAAGTCTTTGGGACAGACCATGAAAAAGAGCTGATTTTGGCTATTCAACATAGTTTCCCTGATTCATCCAGAAAGTCATGCTCTTGGTAATTGTCTAAAAATATTCAAGCAAACTTCAAAGTTTGCTTCAGTAAGGATGCTGAAGGAAGGAAAATTTTTATGTCTCTGTGGGAAGAGTATTGGGCCTCTAAAACCAATGGAAAGGCAGGATTCAATCATGCAGAATATGGAATAGGCCAATTTATTGCTTCTTCTGTTCATCTATGCTGTGATTTCTTATGTTGAAACTTGTATACAGTGTTTCTTGAAAGACCATAAGAATGTGCTTGAGTACTTGGAAAATAACAGTTTCCCTATCAAAGAGATGTTTTTAACTGCATGGACTTGTGTCAGCCCTGACTTGGGAAATAAAACAATGTCTCGGGTAGAAGGGGACCATGCTACTTTTAAATGATTACTTGCAAGTTCTTTGGGGAGGATTTTGGATGTGTGGAAAAAAATTGATAAAAATTGACAGCCAAATAAAATCCATGCATGATTTGCTTAACAAATCTCAAATAAAGTTGGGAAAAGTTCTTCAAAAAGAAATGTTCCCTTCAAGTTACACATTGTCAATTGAGGCAATTCAACTTATTGGGGAACAATTCAAGAAGTTAAAGCATCATCATGATGGCAAAGTGTGCACCAAGTGATATCCCAAGAAAATAGGCTTGCCCTGTTCCTGAATATTAGGAGAAATACTAGCATCAAGAGGATCCATTGTGCCTGAGGAAATTCATCCTCAGTGGAGGTTAGACTATAACCCTCCGAGTGCAGCATTTGGATTATTTGAATTGATTTTCAATGAAGGCTTGTTGATTGATGATTCCTATCTGGTTTACCGATGAATTATGGTTTTGCTTTTTGAAAGGTTGAAACTGATCCAGTCCTCAACTCTTTTCAATTTTCTGAGAATCTCAATTTGATTGTTATGGAAAAACCTGAAGAAGTTGAAGTGCAGATTTTAAAGTCCCTGGTCAAGCATGCAAGAACTTTGGTTCCTAAGCAAAGGATCAAGCAAAAGGTCTTACAGTCCAGCCACTGTTAAAGGCGCTTTTGACTTCAAATTGTCTGATGGGAAGAGAGTGGTACAGAACAAAGAGAAGAGACATTCTGAGAGACGCGGCTTTTCCTGTAGGAGAGAATGTGTTGAGATAGTCGAGACCATATAAGTGGTTGAAGCTTTGAATGCATAGCCAATTTTTGTAGACTAGGGGATCTCCATGGCAGTTCTCTTTTAGACAGTAGACCCAGGTGGTATTCAGCGGGTTGATGGGTTCTGGTCCATTGTAATTGTCCCACACAGCAAGATTTTTTATTCCGTTAAGTTTGGCGTCCATAGAGGCTTCCCACTTGAGAGAGTTGAAGCATTTTTTTGCTTGTTCAAAAGTTCTAGGGACGTAATAGTGTTGATAACTGTATCAAAGCAGAGGGATGAGGGAAGAACAATCTTGTAGTTGGTATCTGGGATCTAACTGGGTTGTCAGATCATTGGAGGAGTCGGACGAGTTATTGGAGGAGAGATCCTCAGGCTGAGGAGTATTGAGAGAAGGGGAAGGAGAAGAGGGAGACTGGGATTCATCAACACAGGGAGGAAGAGGAATAGAAGAAGAGGAAACAGAGGGAAAAGGGAGATCATTGTCCAACTTGATCAAGAGTTGGTCGTTGGAATTGGAGGAAGAAGAGGAAGAAGGAGGAGAAAATGGAGCGGAGTCTTTGATAATTTTTACATGTTTGGAGGATATGATGGTGTTATCAGGAGGAAGAATTCAATAGGAAAGAAAGTTTGGATTGTAACCCACAAGAGTGCCTGAAAGGCCTCGGTCCTTGAATTTTTTGCCGCAAGAAATTTTGTTGTCCAAATTGACAACTTTGGAGCCAATGGGGTGAAAATAGCTGTATGGAAGTGATTTATTAGTAAAAATCTGATAGGGCAACTGAGAACTAGGATCTTTGGGAATTTGGTTGAGAGTGAGACAAGCCGTTTTGGAGATTTTGGCCCACAGGTTGAGAGGAAGCTTGGAACCTTGGAGAATGGCTTGAATCAATTTGGTTAGAGTTCTGTTGGTTCTTTCAATTTTTCAATTGTGTTTGTGATGGTAAGGTTCCGTGACAAGATGGCAAATAGAGTTAGAGGTAAGAAAATTGTTGAAATCAGAGGAGGAAAATTCTCCGCCTCCATCAGTGCAGATTGTGGCAGGAAAACAGTTCCGTTTTTGATGTTTGTGATTAAGGATTATTTTTAATTGAATACTTGCATTGGATTTGTGTTTAAGAGGAATGGCTGAGAAGTAGCCCAAGTTATTGTTGACAATGGACATTATATAGTTCATGTGGTTCCTGCAGCTGGGAGTGATAGGACCAATGAGATCAACATGAAGTTGTTCAAAGGGTTTTAACGCTTGAGATTGACTGTTTTTGAAAGGGGATTTCAAAATTTTGGAGAAGACGCAATCAACGCATTGAAACTTGGAGAGAGACTTGGCAGAGAGGTTGGGAAAAAGATTCTCAAGGCGGTAGGGAGTAGCGTGGCTGAGAGACTTGTGAATGTATTTGAGATTCTTGGTCGTGAATTCCTTGCAAGAGAGATGACAGAGTTTTTGATTAGCTCCTATGAGAGAAGGGAGATTTAAAACAAAGAGGTTTCCTTGGATGAAGCCAGAGAAAACAGGCTTTGACTTGGAGAAAAGTTGGAATTGGGACACATTCAAGACAAGCAAACATGATTTTGATGAGATCAGTTCGCCAGGGCTTATGAGGTTTATAACAAGATTGGGAATGTAGAAACAGTTGGAAAGGGTAACCACGGAGTTTTTCCAGATGATTTGTACAGTTCCTTTTCCTTTGATTGAGAGTTTAGAGCCTTCTTTTCCATTGTTAATGAAGTCGCCATTTGTACAATAATCAAGATGAACAAAGAAGTCAGTGGAATTGAACATGTGAAAAGATGCGCCAGAATCTAGTATAATTCAGTTGGAAGGATTAATTTCTTCTATCCAAGTTGTTAGCAGGGCATGGTAATGGGCAACTTCTTTGCCTTTGGAGTTTGAATTCATTTGAGCTCTCCAGTTGGCTTGAGATTCTTTCCAACCAGTTCGGAGCGACATTTTCGTGTTTGTGCCAGCATTTATCCTCTGAGTGATCAGGGGACAGTGGATTATGGAACCCTATCTTGCATTGTAATTCTTGAGGGACAGGTTTCTTGGAATTTCGAGGAGCAACCAGGGCGGTATTTTTCAACTTGATTTCTTTGGATTTGGATTTGAATTCATTGTCCAATTGAATTAGATGGTTGAGGACAAGATCAACGGAGATGAATTTTTCAGAATGCATGATTTGCTGCCAGAGAGATTGTAAAGAAGAGGGGAATTTAAAAAGGATGAGGTAGGAGAGTATGTTGTCAGGGAGATTGATTCCAACATCCAGCATTTTCTTCATGGAGATCTTGGTGTCTGTGATGAAGGTGTTAATTGCGTCCTGTTTGAACTGTTGATAGAGAAACTCATTGAAAATTTGGGTTTGATTGGCCGTTTGAGAAGATTAAAATTGTTCCTTGATATTAAGCCATAGAAGCTTTGCAGAGTACATATTTGAAGGATTGACCACGTTTTTGTGAGTAATGGAGTTAATTTGAGAGAGCAAGATGACACAAATTTCCATGTCATCCGTTGGGCTAAGACTTTTAGTATTGTTCTCTAACGCTTCCTTGACGCCTTTGAGTTCCAGTAGAATTGACATTTTATCCTTCCAAATAGAGTAACTCTTGTCTGTGAGTATGGGAACGGCTTTGAGAGCTTCCTTGAGGATAATTTGAGGGAATCCATATGTGCTTGATCCCTCCATTGGTCCGGTTATGTTTTTTGGGATCGCTTTTGGCTTTTAACCTTGTTAGATTTCTGAGGTTAACTAAGAGGGCAAGAAAGAATTTATAATTTCAATAGGGATCAAGACGCCGCAGAGCAGAGTTAGGGTTGGTTGAGTGGGGACGCTAAAGACAGACAGATGATTTGGTGATAGGAAACAGATTCTTTGTATGGTAAAGAAAGAGATCAGAGTTGAGGAGCAAAAAATGGATGGGCGACAAGATCAGGTTGAAGTCTTACCAGACAGAGCAGGAAGGAGAAGAGATCAAGGACAAGAGGTTGAAGTTGCAGGGTTGAGTGTGTTTAAGTGGACGCATGAAGAAGAACAAAAGACCAAATAGAGGAAGAAGAAAAAGGGGGAAGACTTAGAAAGAAAAGGAGAAAGGAGAAGAGTGGAACGAGAAGAAAAGGTTGAGTGAAGCCTTCTCTGATGGTCAAAAAAGAACAGTTGGATTTTAATAATAAAAAAAAGGAATGAGAAAAAGTATGGGCACAACATAGAATTTGGGCAAAGAGTAGGGGGCGCGCGGTTTGAACTTGTGACATTCAAGAGAAAGAGATGGAACAAGAGGAAAAATAAAAGAAGAGGACGCGGAGCACAGTGATTCTAATCAAGGAGGAGAGTTGGGATGTTCAGATGATTCAACAAAAAAGATCAAACAAAGACTTTATTTTCAAGGCATCAAGTGTTTTTCATTTCTATGCCTAAAACCATCAACTGATGGTGTCAATATAGCCTGGTCTATGTACAGGTGAGGAAACAATCAAAAGCAACAGGAAAATTATTAGGATATGGATTAGTGTAAGAGATATTGTACTCATTTCAAGGCACATGATGGTTGGAAAAAGAAAGCTGACCAGAAGGTCTAAGGTGGGACCTTCTACCTGTCTCTGTTTTTTTTCCACTTGCGGGTGTGATGGCCGTGAGCAGTGGTTGATTGAAGTGAGGTGCCTTTGATGAGTTTTTGTCTTCTTGGCTGATTCTTCTGTCAGTTGGTCTGTTTATTGGTTGATTGGTTGGTTGGGCTTTTAGATTTTCTAATGGTTGTTGGGTCAAGGTGTGTCAGTTGGTCAATTGATTGGTTAGTTTATCTGTTGATAATTTGATTGGGGGTTCTTGCTAAAAGTCTTGGTTCTGGTACTGAGATTAGCTTGATCAGTTTGTTCAAATTCAAGATGGTTGGTTCTGAGGCCCATTGATTGATGGTTTGAAAATGATCTGGCCCTTGAGGCAATTTTAGTCAGATTTGCAGAGAACAACTACCATGATTTATCCCAATTGGGATAACTCTGTGGTTGTAGATGCAGAAAAAAAAACTGCAAGTTATCCCAATTTGGATAACTCTGTGGTTTCAGTTGGGGAAAAAACTAGCAAAAGTTATCCCAATTGGGATAAATTGGAACCAGCCTAGGAACTAGTGAATATACAATTTTTTTTTTGGTTTGGATGAAATTTCAGCAACCCCCATGCCTTGATGTGAAAAGCCTACTATTTAGTATACCAAGTCAATTTGAGTTTCAGGCCTTGGTCAGAGCATCAGCAATTACGTCTTTGGAAGAAATTAAATGGAATTCAATTTTCTTATTTTCATACAGATCTCTAACATACTTGATTTTGATGTCCAGATGTTTGGTCTTTGAGTTTTATCCAAAGTGTATGATCTTTTCAGTGAGTCCTTTATTATTAAAATTGAAGATAAGAGTGAGGGAGTACATTGCCCACAGTCAATTGATCACCTCTGATATCCATAGGATTTCTTGGTGAAATTTTGCAAGTGAGTTGAATTCAGCTTTGTTGGATGACATTGTGATGTTATTCTTTTTGCAGCTATTCCATCAAGCCAGAAAAATATATTACTTATTCTTGATTTTTGTGTGTCAAGTTTGTCAGCCCAAGTAGAATCAATTAAGTATTTAAGTCTAGAGAGGGAAGAAAAGAATGAAGCAGAAAGTGAGATAAAATTGCAGTGTTTTCGGCCAGATTCTTCCAGCAGTGTAGGACTACCTTCCAGTGATTGATTCCAGCATTTTTTTTCAATTGAGACAGTATGGAAAATGCTGGATCTATTTCTGTTTTATTTCTAAAGGAAAGGTAGTTCAGCATTCCAGTGAAGGTTCTGTAGTTGATTTTTAGCTTTCCAAATTTTTATCTTTCTTCTTCAGTTTCCTTCAAAATCTTGTTTTTGGGGGTGAGATGATGAGAACAGATTTGCAGTCTGACAGCCCAAGAAGTTTGATTCATTTTTCTGCAAGTTTCTTCTGTGACAGCGATATCTTGGAGTTTGAGATATTCAAGTCCATGCTGAGGAGAGTGCCTGGACTGTGAGCAGAGGAGTTGGGAAAGCATTTAAGGAAGAGGGATTTGAATTCTTGGGTTCTTCAAGCTACAGTGAGGTCATCTACATGAAAGAAAAGAAAAGAAAAGTTTAAAAGTCTTGTAGATGTAGAGGCAGGGTTTGGAGTTGGAAGGAATATATTTGATTTCTTTGAGTCAGTTTGTAATACTTCCATAAAAATTTGCTACATCTTTCTTGAGACTGTAAAGAGATTTTTTCAATTTGAGGAAGGGGGAAGTTTTTTGGCATCCTGATGGAGTTTTGATATAAATATATTCTTTCAGTGGAGCATAAATAAAGGGAGCCTTGATGTCAAAATTTCTTAGGGGAATTCTTCTATCAATGGATAGATTGAGGAGCATCTGAAGAGTGTGACACATGGAGGATCAACACAAAGCCAGGGTGGAACTTTACTAACATTAGGAAGAATACTAGACCGGAAAGGATCCAAGATGGATCAGGCTGAAGATTCAGAAAAGGGAGTAAAGACTCCAAGATAGGTAAAGACCCAAAGAGGACTCAAGGTTGAGTCAAGGTGGTACTAGTATGAGGAGGACTCCAAAGATGGAGTAGAAGGAAATTCAGGATGCTAAAAAAGTAGAATAAATTTCATAAGGAAAGACTTGAAAGTGTAGGATGAGTCAGGTTTTTATAATGCTATTTATAACCTGTGATACCTTGTTTTTGTAATGTGTTAATGGAAATTTAAAGGATGACTAATCAATTAGGTTGTATTTTATAATTCAATTACTATATGTTTCATAAGTATGACAGAATCCCCCCATTAAAAAAAAGTGTGCTCCTGAAAACCATAAAATACAAAAAAGAAAAAAAGCTGGTTGACAAATTTCACTCATAAGTAGATCAATAGAAAATCAAAACCATCATAGGTGGTGGATTTAACCAAAATGAGCCAGCAAAAATTGCCACAAATTCAATAGCAAGGTTTGATACCCAATCAATAGGAGTAAAAAGTGGTGAGGTTGGTATTTTGGGGAAAGGAATGGCAGAGCAACAGACAAGTTGCGCAAGGCTGAAGGGAGAAGCTGTGCAAGGCGGAGGGGAGGAAGCCATGAAGTTGGGTAAGCAAAAGAAGGCAAGCTTGGTGGTCAGAAAAGTTGAGCAGACAGGAAAATTGCCCAAAGAGGAGCAGGTGGTGATGGTGTTGGAGCAACAGTTGAATACAAAAAGATTGGATTGCTTTGGGATAGTTTAATTGCTTGTTTCCTTGCTGGAGGAGGAGCAAGCAATCAACAAAGATTGGTGGTTTTTGAGGATGATGCATTCATCCTTTGCCTTGCTGAAGGCGGATTAATCAAGCAGCAATGGGCATTGAGTATCCCAAAAGCCATGTAGGGTTGAGAAGGTTGATGTTGGAGATGGGCAACAGTAAGGCTGATGGTTGCTTGGGAAGGTGAAAATTTTTGTTGCATTGCTGAAGGTGGAGCAAGCATTGTGGAAAAAAGAGGTGGATACCCCTTTAAGTTGTCCTCAGATTTGGAAGTTATTGGTCCCAAGCTTCTGCAAGGATTTAGAGCGTGCCTTTGACCAACAAGAGAAAGAGAGAGAGAGAATTAGTTCCTTCCTTCCTTCCAGAACCAATGGCCTGATGATACCATGGCACAATCCAATGATCCCTATAGCCCAGAGTTGAGAGAAAGGTTTTAAGTCTTACCTCTCAACCCTAACCTAGATACAGGCGCAACTATAAACCAACAACTACAAGAACAAAACTCCACAACAGAAAACCCTAAACCAACCCTATCCATCCATCCATCCCTTACCCGCCTGCCATTATGTACATCTGGTTTGTCCTTCTCATGACATGGCCCTTGCACCATGCCCTGCTTGTAGGCCACCTGCGCCTTTCTGCATCTTACCAAATTTTTCTCTGGAACCTGCAGCCAATCCACCCATATGGTTGTTCAAACCTCCCCAATCCCTGGCATAACCAGCGCAATTTCCCTGAACTAGCTAAAACTGCAAAATTGGTTGCGCAAGCTTTGTTTCTTGATCCTTATCTTTGGAGAAGGTTACGGACCCGCTACAATCAATGCTGAGCCAACACCGCACCAGGTTCCAAGCATGCAGAGGTTTCTTCTGAGTCCACTTGCACCCAATGCTGAGCGCGCATGTCAGCTTGCTACTTATGCAGAGAAAACTGTCAAAGTAGAAAAATAAATAAAATAACAAAATATGAATATAACTTAGAAGGAGTAAGAAACTATAAATATTATTACAGAAATAGATTCTTCTGCAAAAGCCCCACACAAATTTTGGCAGAAACCACTGTTGAAATACAGGCTTGAAAAGGTGGAAAGGAGAGAAATGAGAGGGAAGGATCATGCCAAAGAAGGCTACAGTCTGACTCAAGGGGGTCCAGAAGGGACCAGATTCAGGAGGGCTTCAGGAATTGTGACTGGATGAGGAAGGTGAAATCTGATTTCCTTCATTCAGTGGATCAGAAAGAAGGAGTATTTATGGAAAAAAAGGAATCAAAAGTTGGGAACTTTGAAAAGTAAGAATATTCAATAAAAGAGGAGAGGTGGTAAATGGTTGAGACAAGAGGTTTAACAGGAGAATCACATGGGATAAGGATGGTGAAATTTGAGTATCCAGATCCTGTGAAATGTTTAAGATAAGGTGGCCAGTAGACTACAAGTACCAGACATAAAATAATAAGGTGGCCTGGATAACTACAAGTATCAGGACATACATAGGTGGTTATGACTACTAAAAGAATCAAAAACATACAATAATACAGATAGATTGGTCAGAAAATTCTAAAAGCTCTCTAATCATATAAAATAATAGTAAAATACTTGAGTGCGCTGAAGGAGGGAGGTGAGTGGACAAGAAGATGTAGCCCAAAACTCAACACAACCACGCGCAACTTCCTGCAGAAACCGCGCGCAAATACACAAAAAAACCGCGCGCAAATTTCCGCAGAAACTGCGCACAAATCAACGCAGATCCCGCGAAAAATCCCCCCACTTAAGCGCGCAAATTCCCGCTCCAAAGGGCATGAATACCAGCACAGAAGTATGCATACTTCTGTACTTCTGCAATACTTGCTGGCATTAGTGAAGGAGCCCGCATGCACAGCTCAGAACCTTATTTCCCGCATAAAGAATTCCCACACGCAGCTAATCATGCCATGCACGCAGCAGATCCTACCCCACGCGCATTAGTCTTGACTGATCCCTGTGTCAGGATCTGTTGTGACAAATCTGACAACAGGTACTGCTCACAAGAGCTAGAAAATAGTTGGATTTACCTGGAATATGCATGAAAAATGGTCTAAAAACTTCAAAACCTAAATAAAAATTTTATATAATTAACTTTAAATTATTTTAAATAATAAATCAAATATATAAGGTTACCACAAAACAAACAGATTCTAATCTTTGAAGACCATGGAACAATACAAGGAGTGGCCTTAAAAATCATTAAAAATTACCTATGCGCTCAGAAGATGAAGGAAAATAAACATCAACATATGTCTACTTTGAACCAATATTAATAGTTAAAATGAAGGATAAGTGCAGAATGATCAGAATTACACCATTAAAAGAGTAACAGATCCTGTGGCAAAAATAGTACAGAAATCCAGAAGATCTGAGGACAGCTGATTGAAAGAACCAAGTGGGAGTGCTAAACATGCCCTGAATGGCTTGCCAGCCTCAGCTCATCAGCCAAAACCTCTCTGCGTTCCCTGAGAAGCTCTTTATCATCCAAAAAGGTATTTATACAGACCTCTTTGGATCAATTATTCCCCATCAGTTTACCAGTAATTTATTATTTTTAATCAGAAAACGGGTCATTGTTAGTCAAGTTCTTACAAGGAGATATGCAATTGATTTATGAACTAGTCTGCAGTATCATTATTACTTCCAAAAACTAACCAAACTGATTCATTGAAGTTTAGTCTGGCAATCAACCCCATCTGCCCTGAAACCCTTTACCTAAATCTTTTCAGGATTTTCTGTGGATTATTGACTCAGAGTTAGTGTTTCCCTTCCTGCCTTGGAAATTGTGCTGTTTTTCCCAGCCATATCAGTGGATAAGTCCTCATAAGGCACGCATTATTCATTCCAAGGTTCTTAAACTGCCTAAGGAGGCCCCTTGAAGAGAGGTTGTCTGTCTGGAAAGATCCCCAGTAGTACAATACTTTTTCCCCTCTTTTTATAACAAATTGGAAACCCTTTTAACCAAACCAATCAAACCTTGCACCAGCTCTTAAAAATATTTATTATTTGAGCTTTTCAAGTGTTTATCTTTGGAATATTATTATTATTATTATTCCAGTATTTTTATCACTCTCTGTAGCTAAAGCACTGCAAGGTTCCTGGTATCAGAGAGCTGACAGCGCAGCCGGCAATGAATTTCCCAATCCATGGATATAAAATGCTGCTAACTCCCCCCCAACCTGAGTTCTGTCCCCAGAGGTCTTCCCATCACTGCCTCAACCCCACCTACCCCTACAACTACAACCCCTGCCACCGCTTCCACCACCAACCCACTTCCATCATTGTGGCTCCCCCATGCACCTATTGGAATTGCTACTACCTGGTTGCAGCACTTTGTGAGTGAGCCAATGAGATACAAGAGTCTGTTGAGGCCTTCAAAAGTCCCATGCTTCCATCTTCCTAAGTTTCTGGAGGGGTACCTGGACCGCCCCAGAAGAACTGCCACAGTATGTGCCTTTGAAATTCCTGCACATCTGTCTTCTTAGTTTTCCAGAGAGGTAACTGGTCCGCCCCAATAGAACTGCCACCAAGTTCCCCATAACACTCCTTTTTTTTTAAAAAAAAAAAAAAAAAAAAAACACCAGACAGCCAGCATGTGCACAACACCAGAGAGAGGGAAGCAATAAGAGAACAGACATTCTGGGGTGCCTAGTTGTCCCGGCTGTGAACCGGCTAGGGCACCCCTCTCACCATGATGAGCTTATCTCAGCACTACACCCCAGCCAAATGTTTGCTCCTGTACTTGTACATAAGATGGAGAAAATAGATAAAGAAAGAAATATGAGATATAAAATATAAAAGAAAAAAATGTTTTTTTTTCAATCAGAATAAATATGAAAAAAAAACGTTATGGGGTGTCTAGTTGTTCAAGCTGTAAACCGGCTAGAGCACCCCCTCACAAAATCAAGCTTTCCACATCCAGAGCTAGCTTCCCCCCCAGCTTGACAGCTTTCCCCAGAGTCTTGCAACCTCCTAAATCCTCTGTTAACACACCCTTCTTTTTTTCACCCAATCCCACACCGCGCATGCCCACAAATTTTTGTGCCAAACCACATTCTGGAAATCTCTTCCACCATAAATGCCTCCACCCATCCACTGGGGTTGAAGGCTGTCCAAGTGTGGAACCCAAACAAAAAAGGCCATCCCTGAATAACCTGGCCACAATATTCCAGAGGGAAAGTAAAGGGTTTTCAGACCCTTGAGACCTCAACAACCCCTTCAAAACAAACTTCCTTCCCAGTTGGCCCCATCCCCTATTTCCACTGCGCAGACCCCAAATAATCACCTAGCTTTGATGAAAACAGGTTTGACATCAACCCACTATCCACCATCTCCTGCACCTTCCTTCCAGAAATCTCCTTCAGAAAGTAAGAAAGGGGTTTCAAGACTGACTCCACCCCAAAATTTTTGCATCCTGCTTCCTCCCACACAACATTCACCTGCTGAGCCATTGAGGAGATCTGCCCCTGAGCACAATCCTTCAACACATGAACTATCTTGTTGAAAACAACCAGGGCCACCCCCGCCAATTCCATTAAGTTCAAGGGAATCAAATTTTCCTTCCCCATCACCCTCCTCACAATTTCTGCGGCATCCTTCTTCCCTGCATCTGTAGTTTTTCCTTCCACACCTGGTCCACACGCAACTAGATTTGGTTCTGCCAGAGGCAGTTTCTCCTTTGGGTCCACATCCATCCTCTACACAGCTGCATTCTCATCCATTGCCAGAAACCTCATTTTGGTTTCCACTTGCAGAGTATTCAATGATCTAGGCCCATGGAAATACCAAGCAAGGCTTGTGCCATTCCTGTCTTGTCCCAACCTTGCACACACACTTGCTGCATGGCGTTGGTCTGACACATCTCAACCAAATACATGTTAGGACGCTGGGAACCTCCCACCTTGAAAGGTGGCAGGCTGCATGGCTGTTGTTCCATCCAATTCAAGAAAATTTGTCAGTCCTTCATAAGCTCTGTGACCTCATGCGCCAGCAGGGCTCCCGCAACCTGTGACCCTGGGATGTGTTCCCGCAAAGGCAGGCCCATGGCTTGTGCTTGCAATGGGACTTTTAGGTTGAAAGAAGCTGGCTTCTTTGGCACTACTTGAAACTATTTTTCCATGTCCTCAATGAACTCCTCCAGGTCAATTTTGCTCTTTGAAACCCAGCAAATGATTTCAAAGTTGGGGAGAAGCACAATGGTTTTTTCCAACAACTGCTTAACCAGATTTTGATTGTATAAATTTGGCTGCAGCCGCACTTGGAGTTGGGGATTAAGGCCACTCACGAGTCCCCTCTTCATTGCTCCCAAGCCACCACCTTGTTTTTTTCTAGATATCAATAGATAAAATCAAAGGACTCTGCATAATCATCAGCTCTGTCTGAATCCAAACCCCACTGCCCGTGCCCGCTTGAAGTTTCTTTTGCAAAACTGGGGTTGACGTCTTCCTCACTGCATGAAGATTTCTGCCTTCAGCTTTTCCCAATCAAGGTTTTCATACCCTTCCATCTCTTGTACATCCCAAAGCTTTTCCTCATCCGTAATGAAAAGGATGATAGGGCAGGCCTTATCTGAATCTGATTCCCCCTTGGCTTCTGTAATCCCTTCATACCGCAAGATAAATTGATCTACCTCTGCGGTGTTGAACCGGATTTGGGGGTAGTTGCGCTGCCTTATGCAAACTGGTCAAGGAGCTTTTCAATTTTAATACAAGGAGGGAGGAAAAACAGAGGGCTCCATACCTGTGCTTTGCGCAATTGAAGGAGGAGGAGGGAAAGGAGGGTTGGGGTAATGAACCCGGTAGCGGTAGTTGGAATTTACAGCCAGGGTAGCACACTTCTTTACCTTTGAGAGGCTAGGACCAAAAAATTACTTCCTGGCCAGACCTCCAGATGTTGAAACAAGAAGTGGATACCCCTTTAAGTTGTCCTCAGATTCAGAATTTATTGATCCCAATAATCTGTAAGGATTTAGAGCATGCCTTCAAACAACAAGAGAGAGAGAGAATTCAAATGAGAATTATTTCCTTCCTTCCCTCCAGAACTGGTGTTCTGATGATACAATGCCATGATCTGATGATCATCTACATCCTGGAGTTGAGAGAAAGGTTTTAAGTCCTCCCTCTCAACCCTAAACTAGATGCAAGCATCACTATGACCCAAAAACTACAAGAAGAAAACTCCACAATAGAAAACCCTAACCCAACCCTATCCATCCATCCATCCCTTACACGCCTGCCATTACATCCATCTGTTTTTTCCTTCTCATGACACAACCCTTGTGCCACACCCTACTAGGAGCCCGCCGCGCCTTTCTGCATCTCCCCAACATGTTCTCCAGAACCTGCAGCCAATTGGTGCATATGCTTTCTCAAACCTCCCTAATCCCCTGTATAAAGGGGGAAATCACCCCACTCCTACTTCCCCAAACTAGCTACCCCGCAAACTTGGTTGGGTGCACTTTGTTTCTTGATCTGTATCTTTGGAGAGGATCATGGATCTGCTACACTTAATGCTTAGCCAATGGTGCACCAGGTTCCAAGCCCACAGAAGTCACTTCTGAGCCACTGAAAACCCAAAATGCTGAGCCTGCTTGCACCCAATGCTGAGCATGCAGCACGCAACACAGTTCCCAATCTGCCGCTATAAAATTCCACCACAGGGGGCAACAATGAGGTCAGGTGTTGCTGGAAATGATGCAATTTTTGATTGCTTTGCTAAAAGCAGAGCAAGAATGCAACAACACCAGCGCTTTGGATTGCAACAGCCATATAAGATTGCAAAATTTGATGAATTAATTGCGCAAGGTTGAGGGAGAGGAGCAAAGTTATTGTTTGTTGCCTTTCTGAAGGCAAAGCAGGCAAGTGGTGTTTAGGTCTTCTTGATCTTGACTGGAGTGAGATTGGATGGGATGATGATGGCGTGCAGGGTTTTTGTTGCTGTTTGGAGCAATTATCAATCCAAGATAAATTCTCAACAAACAGGCCTGGGGTCAAGGGGTTGTCAAGCGCGGAGGGTGAGAAAGGGGTCCAGGAATGGGATGATGAACCAATGGATCAAAAACCCTTGATGGTGGTTGGTAAATGGTCAATGGTTGAGTTTGAGGGAATTGGAGAGGTGGGGGAGTTTTCAAAAGTTGGGGGGTGGAAACATTAGGGGAGACCAATGATAGTTGAGATTTGACAAGATCAATTGATGAGGGTTTGATGATGGGTGAGATGACTTGGGGAAGAAGGAATGGAGACCAAGTTGTTTTAATTAATGCAAAATTCATTGGATGCTTGGCATTCCAAGAATACACCAAGTATGGTGTTGAGAGTAATGGATGAGGAAAGGTTTTTTGATAAGATTCAAGTTCAAGGTTAAAAAGACAAACTATAAAATTATTGAGAAGTAGTATCAGGGAGCTGACTGTGGTCAACTACAAGGATGAAATTTATTCTAATTTCAAACAGAGGCTCAAAACAAGGCCAGGATGGCAATTAATTAACAGTAGGAAGAAGACTAGACTGGAAATGGTCCAAAATGGATCAGGCTGAATATTCAGCAAAGGGAATAAAAACTCCAAGATGGTTCAAGATCCAAAGAGGACTCAAGGTTGAGTGAATTTGGTACTAGTATGAGGAGGACTACAAAGATGGAGTAGAATGAAAGTCAGGGTGCTAAACAAGTAGAATAAATATCATAAGGAAAGACTTGAAAGTGTAGGATGAGTCAGGTTTTTATAATGCTTTTTACAAACTTTGATACCTTTTTTTTGTAACACTTGAATGACACTTTAAAGGATGACTAATAAATTGGGTTGTGTTATATAATCCAAGTACTATCTGTTTCATAAGTATGACAGAGTGATTAATTTTCCGGTAGGAAAGAATTTATTGTTGTAGTCAATGCCTGTAATTCAGATTCTGGCCTTCTTATTTTCTGGAGAAGAAGCAATGGCCAGTTTGGTTTTGAGTACCAGAAAAGTCCTCAAATATGACTCTGGGGTTATGGTTGCATCTTCCCATAAATGCATCCCTTCAATGGAATCAGATTCTGTTTTGATGGCTTCTGAGAACTTGTCAGGGTTTTTGAGATATGGTTACCATGTTTAAATTATTAGGACCTTTCTCTGAGATTGTATCTGGGGGCACCAGATTGAATTTATGGAGTTGGTGAATTCCCAGGACTATCTTGATCTGAATCTTGGTTCTCTGGTATACTCTCATCATTTCTCACAATTGATCCTTAACTGAGTTCATCTTCACTGCTGTCATTTGAGGCCTTGCTTTCACTGTCCAAATCTGAGGAATGAATTTTTTTTCTGAATTTTCTTGTGGGATTTGTTCTGTCTGTGTTCTCAAATTCAAGGTTTAAGGGGCTTGAATTTTTATTTTTGGGAATCAAGCTAAGAAACTTCTTATTATTGGTTTCAATGATTTTTCTTGAGTCAGAAAGAATAAGAGAGGATCTGAGATTATCATTTAAGCCAATAAAGACACCAGTTTTGCCCTTGGGTTTGAGTTTGCAGAAGGAGAGTTTGGAGAAGGATGTCTTGGGAAGCGTGTGTAAGGAGATGGGATTCCCAATGGGATGAAAGTATTCTAGGGGAAGACTTTTTTTTTGAAGAGGGAGTATCAAGATTTTTTGGTCTTGTGATAAGTTATCTGATTAAATGCAAGGGTACTGGCCTTAAGGAAAAAGATCCACAGATTATTCTTGAGACATAAGTTGTGGAAAATGGTCCTGAGTGACTCAAGTATGGTTCTGTTGTGTCTTTCAGCCAGAATATTTTGTTGGGGATTGTATGGGTCAGAGTATCTTGTATTGATTGGATTATTTTTACCATAATCCATGAATGTTTTGTTCTTGAATTTTCCTCCTCTGACAGAGTGCAACACATTGGGATAATACCAGAATCTTTTGGCTTCCAGATCCAGTGTTTGTGTGTGTGAGGTTCAAAAGTTTATCTTTTTGATCTGAGAGGGATGCAAGAGCAGTATCTGGAGTGGCTATTGATGAAAATGAGAATTTATCTATGGTTTTGTTTTGAGGCTGGATTAATGGGCCCAAGAATTTCTAGGTGTAACTCCTCAAAGGTTCTGGATTATGGAATGTTTTTGCTTTTGAAGGAAGCCTTAGCTATCTTTCCCATAGCACAGGAATAGCGTACAGTATCTGGATTAATAGGCATGTTTAACTTGTTTCTGATTCTGTGGTAGCTTACATGTCCCACCCAGGGAGTTTTACAAATGTTCTGCAGTGGAGAAGAAGGAATTTTCTGTTGAAATTCTGTCCTCTTAAAAATAAAAAAAATAAACATAAACATAAACATAAACATAGAATAAAAATAATAAAATGTAAAATAAAATATAAAATATAAAATATAAAATATAAACAAAATAAAATATAAAATATAAAATAAAATAAAAAAATAAAAAAATAAAACAAGAATTATTGTATTCAATGTGATTCATTTGCTCTCTAGCAACTACATTGCCATAAAAATTAGTTATCACAATTGGGATAACTTGTCACAGTCATCAGGAAAAGAGAAGAGCATTGGGGCCTGGAGTTATCCCAATTGGGATAAATCCTGTAGTTGAGCAACTACAAACCAACTCATCCATCTCTTTTCTCCTCCCTTTCCCAAGTATTAATCCTCCACAAACCAACCACTGACCAGATCCTCTCAAGACCAACCAAAAACCAATTGAGGAACCAGCCAAAGAAAGAAAAAATTCAACCAAACAACTAAGGATTAGGCCATCCTTAACTGAACAATTGATTGGAAAATCGAGGCAAGTGCTCCAGCTTTGCAAAAAAGCTACTGGAACACTGTTTGACCGCAAAAAAATGACTTATTTCTACTTCTCCAGAGCACCAAACAAAAGGTGAAGAAGGGTAGAATATTAACCAACAACTCTCAACCTGGAGCTGAACGCACAAAAGGGTATAATATAAAAATACAAAGGCCTTCAGCTATCACTTAGACCATAGTGCAGTCTTAAACTTGAACCCAACGGCATCCCAAGACCCTTACTAAGTCCAGTCAGGCTCAATCCTTCCCACATGAGTCTGTGCGTTGACCTGAAGACAGAGAACCCTTCAACTGATCATTTCTCATTTTAATATTCTGTCTCATTTCCTTCTTGTCTGGCAAATAAAAAATTGTAAAGTCAGAAAAGTTGGTGGTTTCAAAAAGAGTAATAAAGTCTAATTCAGCATTAAAATCCCACTAGTTCAACATTTTATACTGTTTTTTTTACAGAGATAACTGGATGATTGTTCTGATAGTGTCGCTTAAGGATCATCCTTTCATCCTTAGGCACAGAGAATTTGTTTGTTTTGAAAGTGACATTATATTGATGCAGGAGTAGAAAGCGGATAGATATGATATTGGCTGAAAAGTCAGGGACATATACAACATTTCTCAACCAAGAATTAGAGCCATCATCACTCCTGAGACACACAGTTCAAGCTCCTTTTTTTCCATTAATTGAGTTCTTTACCCAGTCTTCACATATCCTTGTTCTTCTGCTGAGAGTTTTTCAAAAAGGCTGGAGTCTCAGATCATGTGAGATGTAGAACTGGAATCAAGGATTAGGCTGTTTTGTAGAAGGAATTGAGAGTGATAAAGAAAGCTTAAAGTGATGAAAGTCTCTCTGTTTTATGGTCTATTTGGTCTGAGTTCATGTTTGAAAGTCCAGAGTTTGGAGATTGTGTTCTGAGCTAAATTGTTGTGTTTGCCTTTCTTGCCTCTGATCCCACTTGCATTGGTGGTGTGAAGTGAAGTGGTCTCAATTTTGGTTAAGATCATGGTTTTTCTGATGTTGGAGAATCTTCTCAAGTGGTTGAGAACCAGGTATGGATTGATAAGTTTATTTGAGTGGTTGATTTGTTGGCTGATGTTATCCAGGTTCAATGTTAATTTTTTAAGAATGTTGTAGCCCAGGATTTCCTCAGGGATAGAGATACACACTTTGTGCAGCTGATTGATTGACCTACTGATAGTAGTGATTAACTTATGGATTTCATTTTGATTGAAGGGGATTCAAAGGAATTATTTATATACCATTGCTATTTTCAATGCCTCAGATGAGGCAAAGAAATTAAGGATGAACCTCCAAATGGACTTGAAGTCTTCTTTATTCTCAGGTTTTATCATATTTTTATCAATGGATGGGTCCAGCTTTGATACAAGAATTGTTCTGATTCTCAGTTTCTGGCCACAAGAGTTTAGTATGTCTTCAAGGCCTTGTATTTCTAGAAATTTGTCTATCCTGCCTTTCCAAAGAGAAATTTTTTCCATGGCTAGACATGGGATATTTTCAGTGGATGTCTTGAGAATGGCTTGATTCAATTACTCTGAAATGGAAGTTTCTGATTTTGAGAGATAGAGGCTGATTTTTCTTGTCTGTTGAGTTTTCTTCTTTTCAGCAGTGATTGAACTGTTGATTATCATTTAGAAATTGGGGCTTATTTTTACTGTTAATCATGATGAACTGTGGGATTTGAATCCTCCACTTTGTGTTTTATTTCTCTGTCTCAACCCAGAAACTGATGGTGTCAATATAGCCTGTTTTAAATACAGGTGAGGAAAAAATTTAGAGAAACATTAAAATGATGAGGATATGGATTATTGTGAGAGATATTTTTTTTCTTAATTTCAAGTTTTTTGATGGTTGAACAAAGAAATCTGACCAGAATTTCTAAGGTAGTTCTTCTTATCTGTCTTGGTTTTCCACTTGTGGTTCCTTGTTGATGGCAGGTCTGTGGGTTGTCAGTGCTGATTGAGTGAAGCAAGGTGTCTTTGAGTTTTTTTTTTCTTTACTGATTCTTCCATTGGTTGATTGGCTGGTCTGGGTTTCAGATTGTCTAGCAGTTTTTTGATTGAGGTGTGTCAGTCGGTTGCTCAATTGGTTAGCTTATCTGGTGATTTTTTGGTCAAGGTTTCTTGCTCAAAGTCTTTGTTCTGGTTCCAAGGTGAGCTTGATTGCTTTGTTCAAATTCAAGATTGTTTTTTCTGGGGACTTTCAATAGATGGTTCAAAAATGAGCCAGGGCTTGAGCCAAATTTAGTTGGAGTTGCAGAGAAAAGAAACTGAAAGTTATCCCAATTGATGAAACCTGTATTTCCTAATATGAATAAAACCAGCAACTACACACAGGATATTTAGATAAGTAGTGCATAGAGGAAAATGAAGAGACAGTTAATACCCAGCTAGTATAATCTCAAAGTCTGAATAGATAATCTGAAATGGTGAAAAGTTGACAGGCTAGACTACCTCCTCTGATAATGCCAGAATACCTCTGAAGAGGAATATAAGAAAGAGTCAAAAAATGAAGTAGTTGAGTGGAGCACTTGTTAGAACAGATATTGCACCAAATTAGCTCAAGCTCCACATGAATGGCTGTTCTTCTTGGAAGCATTAGATTGTTGATGACTGGATTGGTTTATTTGGATTCAATCAAGTTGACTTATTGAGTGCTTCAAAAATAAAAATAAAAAAGAAGAAAGAAAAAAAGTTCCTCCTCTCTGATTCCTTTGGACTCTAGCCTAACTTTTCCCACACAACGGAGGTGAGGATTATTGAATAAGTATTTTGGATACTACCAAGCCCAGCGCATCTAGGTGAGCGCATGCATAGTTGTATTAAGAAAATTAAGGAAATAAAAATAAAGAATGAGAAATATAAAAAGGAAAAAAAAAATAAAGAATAATAATAATAAATTTAGAATAATGAAAAGGAAATCAATGATATATTTCAACACAAATTGAGATAACTCTGTGGTTTTGGATACAGAAAAGACTATCACAAGTTATCCCAATTGGGGTAAATCTGTGGTTGCAGTTGCAGAAAGAACTACCATTTGTTATCCCACCTGGCATAACTTGTAACAGGCTTAGGAGCTAGTTACTATATGATTTTTTTTTTTCAATGAAATTTATACAACTTGTGCCCTCCCTCAAAGCAACTCCTTCAAAATTTGAAGATTTAATACCCATTTTTGATATTTATCTCAATTCTGGTTTATTCCAATTTTTCCATTTCTAATGTACATTTTTAGGAATCAATTAAGTTTTCCCAATCCTTGGGTTAAGAATTTTTGTTTCCTCAACAGTATTTACCATTTTAATTTCTGATAATGCTCATGTGTGTTCAAGTATATTTATCTCTTAATACTAAAGCATGTAGCTGAATTTTTGAGGTATACTCAGTATTGTTAAATTTCTGAAACATAGAATTTGAAAAGGCAAGAACTAAGAGGGCTTTGCCAGGAAAATCATCAGTGAAGAGGCCTCAAACATAGAGAAATAAGTAAACAGAAGAAACAAACATCAGGCAACAAGGAAGAAAAAGAAAGGTCATTGAGAGGTTTGATTGAGGTGTTGAGTGAAGCGGAAAGAGAGGTGACCATTGAGATTGTTGAGTAAGAGCTTTGATTAGATAAGCAGCACATAGGTTAGATCCTAGAGGCTTGAATGAGATGACAGTTGGTGATTGTCTTACCAGTCAGAGGGCACAGGTTGAGAGATTGAAGCATAGAGTTTGGGTGATAAGTTGAAGGTGAATGAGAAAAAAGAATAGATGAACAAGAAAAGAACAGAAGAAGAATGAAAAAAAGAAGAGAATGAAAAAGAAAAGGGATAAGAAAAGTTTTGAGATAGAGATTTGATGTAGTGAGGATTGAAAGATTGGGAACGTGTTATGGTTTTTGGTGATTTTTGAGTTGTTGTTCTGAGGTTGTCAAGTCTCCAGATCACAACAGGATGGAATAGCATTGACAAGAAGACAGAAAGAAAGAAAGAGTGAAATTCTTGTGACATCTTATAGTGAACTGGGGAAAGTAAAAGATTCCAGAGTCCGCAGGAGTTTACTCAAATCATTCAAGACCCCCTGTGGCTGGTAAGACTGGAGCTGGAGACAAAAAGACAGGATTTATCAAGTTGAGGAGTGGTGAGAGAGAAGATATGGAAAGAGCTTTGGTAAGGCCATTGGCTTTCATCCCAGGTAAGGGAATGAGATCAATGACTAGATTTCCAAGTTGGATTTCTTTGTGTAGAGCTTTGGTTTTTATATCAATGTACCAAGTTTTGGAGTTACATCCAAACTTTTTGAGTTTATCATTGAGACCTTTGTTATTGATAAATTGAAAACTGTGTTCAAAATTCTCCTTCCAGAGCCTGGATACCAAACCTCTCATCCATATGGCTTCTAAGAAGGAGTCAAAAAGAGGATTTAGTTCAGCTTTGGTGGTAGAGTGTCTGATTTCAAGCTGATGAGAGCTGCTCCAGGAGATGAGTGAATTGAAGAGTAGAGAAAGATGGCCTGATTTTGAACTTCTGTTTTCCAAGTTGTCACTTGACATGGCATCACTATAGCATTGTATTTGAGTATTTGAATTTCCAACTTGGAGTGTGAGTTTGAGATCTTTTGTTGCCTTGATGTACTTCCAGCATCTTTTGACTTCCCTCCAATGACAAATACCCAGCTTTTTGCAGAATCTAGCAAGGCTGGAGACTGAAAAGCTCAGGTCTGGTCAATTGAGGCAAGCTATATAATTTATAAGAAAAATGGAAGACCAATAATTAATTTTCAGTGACTTGAATTCTTCATGATCTTTGTCTGAGGCAGGAGTTAGTTTTTAGTTGGCGGCAAGAGGAATAGTGGATTGTTTTCAGTCATTAATTTTTAGCTCTTCCAATCCGTTTTTGATGTGCTTGGGTTGAGATAGTATTATTTTATTTTTGACACATTTATATTTCATACCTAGAATTGTGTTGGTTTTGTGATGACTGTAATTTGGGAATTGGTTCAGGAA
This sequence comes from Puccinia polysora, assembly GCA_025617555.3. Taxonomy (NCBI): domain Eukaryota; kingdom Fungi; phylum Basidiomycota; class Pucciniomycetes; order Pucciniales; family Pucciniaceae; genus Puccinia; species Puccinia polysora. The sequence continues at coordinate 7,330,381 of CM062620.1, forward strand.
CTTGTCTTGAAAGTTGTTTCCGGGACCCACAAGAATAAGATTTTCCATGTGAAAGAAGAGGACTGAGTTGGAGCCAGAGTGGATTTAAAAGCAGGGATTGGAAACAGAATTGTGAAAACCTTTCTTGTGGATCCAGGCGGTGAGGGTATGGAGCCAATTAGCTGGGGTTTTTTTCAAACTGTAGAGAGATTTTCTTAAAATGAGATATTCTGATTTTCCGTGGGTCATTTGATTATAACTTTTTCAGACAGGGGAGCTTGAAGAAAGGCACTTTTTACATCAAACTTCTTGATGGGAAGAGAGTGGAACAGACCAAATAGAAGAGCAATGCATGAAGAAGCTGCCTTGCCAGTAGGGGATAATGTGTCTTGATAATACAGACCATAGATCTGGTCAAAACCTTGGAGACAAATTTGACTTTTGTAGATGAGCGGATCTCCATGGCAGTTATCCTTGAGACAATAGACCCATGTAGTGTTGAGAGGATTTTTGGGTTATGGACCATTATAATCATCCCAAACTTTTAGTTTTTCAATCCCGTTGAGTTGGGAGTCCATTGATTCATCCCATTTGAGAAATTTGGGACATCTCTTGGCCTGTTCATAGGATTTGGTAACATAGTAGTGGTGATACCCATATTGTTGAGAAGGATTGAGAGTGGATCAATCACAAATAGAGTAGTTAGGTGTGAGTTGGAGAGCAAATTCTTCTGATGATTTAGACTCCAATTCAGATGGGAAACTCACTGGAGGTTCTGGAGTTGGTGTTGATGAAGAAGAGGGGCATTTGGACTGTCCAGAGTCAAAGAGGTTTGCTGAGTTGGTTGAGGGAGGAGGATTAGAATTAATGAGAGGAAGATCATTGTTGAATTTGATTTGAAGAGGCTCTATGTTTGCAGCAGGACTGGGAACAGAGGGTAACTGAGAAGGAAAGTCATTTTTCAGGATTTTTATGTGTTTGGAATAGATAGTAGAAATGTCAGGTTTGAGGATTTGGTAAGACAAAAAGTGAGGTTTATAACCCACTAGGGTACCAGAAAGCCATCAATCCTTAAACTTCTTGCCGCAAGCAATCTTATTATCAAGATATACAACCTTGGAACCTATGGGATGAAAATAGCTGATTGGAAGAGTTTTGTTGGTGAAGATATGGTACGGAGAAGAAAAGTTGGGAGATTTGGGAATTTGATTTAAGGAAAGACAAGCAGACTTGGAAACTTCCGCCCAAAGATTGAGTGGAAGTTTAGAGCTTCAAAGAATAGCCTGTATGGACTCTTTAAGTGTCCTATTATCTCTTTCAATCTTGCCATTGTGTTTTGGTGGTAGGGTTTGGAAATTAGGTGTTGAATAGAATTGGACAGGAAGAATTACTTGAGCTCAGAAGAGGTGAATTCACCACCACTGTCAGTGCATATGGTGGCAGGGAACCAATTTTGTTTTTGTTTTTCCAAGTTCAAAATAGTTTTGAGTTGGGTACTTGCATTGGACTTGTAATAAAGAGGAATAGCAGAATTGTAGCCTGAGTATTTGTCAATGATGTAAATAATTTAATTCATGTTGTTCCTTAAAGAAGGATTGATGGGACCTATTAGGTCTACCTAGAGTTGTTTGAATGGCTTGGAGGAGGAAGTTGAAGTATTCTTGAAATAATATTTGGTGATTTTGGTGAACACACAGTCCTTGCATTGGAAGTCTGAGAGAGTTTTGGAAGAAAGAGTGGGAAAGAGAATGTTGAGTTAATAATGACTAGCATTTCCAAATTATTGATGTAGATGTTTGATATTGTCTATACTAGGATCTTTCAGAGTAAGGTGACAAAACTTTTTATTATTGCTGACATGAGAAGGGGGGTTGAGGATGAATAGGTTATCTTGGATAAACCCCAAGAAAGCCGGTTGGTAATTAGAAAAGAGATAGAAATAATTTCTTTCAGAAGCAATAGAGAAGTATTTTGAAGAGATTAATTCACCGGGGCTAGTTATATTTACAACACAATTCGGAACAAGGAGAAAATTGGTCAGGGTAACAACAGAGCTCTTCCAGGAAATTTTGACAACTCCTTTTCCTTTTGTTTGGAGTTTTGCACCTTCCTTTCCAGTGCTGATGAATTTATCACCTGAGAATTTTTCAAGACTGGTAAAAAATTATGGAGAGTTGAACATGTGACATGAAGCACCAGATTCAAGAATTATTTGGTTGAGTGGATTGATATCCTTGATACAAGTGGTGAGAAGCGTGAGGTAATGAGCAACTTCTTTATTTTAGAGTTGGAGTGAAGTTGGGCTCTCCAGTTAGCTTGAGCTTCCTTCCACCAGTTGGGAGTAAGATTTTTGTGTAAGTGCGAGCATTTATCTTCTGAGTGGTTGGGAGACAATGCATTATGGAATCCTCTCCTGCATCTGAGTTCTTCAGGGACAGGTTTTTTGATATTTTTTGAGGTGACAAGAGCAGTATTGTTAAGTTTGGAATCCTTGGATTTAACCTTAGTTTTGTTGCCCAGTTGGGTAAGATGATTGAGAATAAGGTCTACCATGAAAATTTTTTCCAAGTGCATAATTTTCTGGCAAATTGAATGAAGAGACAGAGTAAATTTGAAGAGAATAAGATACAAGAAAATATCATCTGGGAGATCTATTCCTATGTTGATCATTTTATTCATTGAGATTTTGGTCTTTTTTATAAAGAGGTTGATTGCATTGAACTTCAATTGTTGATAGAGGAACTTGTGAAAGATGCGGGTGAAATTGGCAGTTTGAGATGAGGCAAATCTTTCTTTGATAGTTGGCCAGAGAAAATTTGCAGAAGATATCTGGGTGGGTTTTACCACATTGTTATGGGTTACTAAGTCAATTTGTGAAAGCAGTGTGACTCGCGTTTCCATGTCATTGATTGAGCTTAGATTTTTGGAATTGTCCTCCAAGGCCTCCTTTATGCGTTTAAGTTCTAAGAGAATCTTCATCTTGTTGTTCCACATAGATTAGTTTTCCTCCAAGAGGATGAGAACTGCTTTGGAAGCGGCCTTGAGGATGATTTGGCAAAAATCATTGTTTCTACATCCCTCCATTTGTTTGCTTAGATTAGCCAGATTGGTCTTTGGCTTTTAACCATGTTCAATTTCTGAAAATTAGAATTTGAAAAGGCAAGAACTAAGAGGGATGTTCCAGGAACCTCATCAGTGAAGAGGCCTCAAACATAGAGAAAGAAGTAAATGGAAGAAACAAACATCAGGCAACAAGGAAGAAAAAGAAAGGTCAAAAAGAGTTTTGATTGAGGCATTGAGTGCAGCAGAAATAGAGGTGACCCTTGAGATTTTTGAGTAAGAGCTTCAAGTAGAAGAGAAGCTCATAGGTTAGATCCCAGAGGTTTGAATGAGATGACAGTTGTTTATTGTCTTACCAGTCAGAGAGAGCAGGTTGAGAGATTGAAGGATAGATTTTGGATAAGAAGTTGACGGTGAATGAGACAAAATAATAGATGAACAAGAAAAGAAAAGAAGCAGAAATAAACAAAGAAGATAAGGAAAAATAAAAGGGATAAGAAAAGTCTTGAGGTGGAGATTTGATGTAGTGAGGATTGAAAGATTGGGAAGGTGTTATGGTTGTTGGTCATTGTTGAGTTGCTGTTCTGAGGTTTTCAAGTCTCCAGATCAGAACAGGATGGAAGAACATTGACAAGAAGACAGAAAGAAAGGAAGAGTGACATTGTTGTGACATGTTATAGTGAACTGGGGAAAGTAAAAGATTCCATAGTACGCGGGAGTTGACTTGAATCATTCAAAAAGTCTTTAATGTAAGTGGGCTCCTCCTATTAATTTGATGCTAAGATTTGCCTCAGTAAGATATTCTTTTTATTGTACCTGATTATTTATACACTCAGTGAATTCTTTATCTACTCTCCATGTGGCTCACATATTTAGATCCTGTTAGGAGTGATCCTCCAAGTGTGCAGATTCATCTGGTTTAATATTGAATATATTTATTTATTGGAATTTTTTCCTTGTCAACCACATTTTAACCATTTTGCACTTTCCTACTTAATTTGGTGAATTCTCAATGAAATGAAGATCTATCTGTTTATTCATTCATTCTTCAAAATTTCCCCATGAGATCATCTCCAAATATTTTCCGGCTAATGAAATTTTTTTTTTATTTATACAATCAGGCCCTCAATCAATCTTAATTTTTAACACCCACCTAATTTCTTGCCCCTCTTGATTATGTCAGGTGGATATGTGACAAATAGTCTTTACAGAACAGGTTTTTTTAACAATCTAGGATGCTAGAGAGCATAGAGGGGAAAGGGACAGGGTATGTGGATCAGGCAGGAAAGATACAACATGAGTGGAGGAAGTTTGGGTTATGGGGTTGTGTATTGCAACTAGTATTCCAAAACACCTACTTAAATTTATTTCAGTTTTCTCATATTTTCTTGTTTCTTCCCACTTGCAATCTATCTCTTACTCATAAAGGTTTGATCTCATTCTTGTCTCTTCACCATCACATCTCAATCCCTACCATCCTGTGCCAGAGCTATACTGGGTTGTACAGAGGGTAGACAAGAGTCATGCAACTGTTTGTAAAAGTGACTACAGCCAGGTACTTCAAACAATGTAGATGAAGCCCAGATTGTCTTGATCTTGCTGCTGAACAACCCATCTTCAGGCTCCCACTTCAGTTTACCAATTGCCACATTGACCCCAACTTGGTTTTTTGATTTTGATGTCTGAGTGCTCAATCCATTCAAAAAACAAACATGGTAAGTGCTTTTTTTGAAATCTCACTCTTCATATTTTATTCTGATTCACAAGTTCCCTTTTTGATATATAGTCTTCTTTGGATGATCAGTTGTTTCAGAAGATCAAGATGGTCAAACCATTGGAAGAGGTTACAATTCCAATGGTCAAATTCAATTTTATAACAATGTAAACCACCGCCACTCCCATTCAAGCTCAAGCCAATATAACCTCAAGCATCTCAAGGCACCTCAAAGTGGAAGAAGAGAAGAGAGCTTGAAAAATATAAACATAAGATACATCAAAAGCTTGAATTAACATTTTTATTGGTTTTGATGGCTTCCAAACTACCTCTCTCAAGATTGTCATCACCATCTCAACAAGGCAATCAAAAATCAATGTTGATCAAAGTTTGTTTTAATTATTTTTAGAAAACCTCAAAATTAATGTTTCTTTTGTGAAAACCATTCCTTTTGATCCTCACTCACACCCTCACAAAGATGAAAAAATATTGATGGTACAGAATTTTTTTTCCTCTGGTATGTTTTTTGAAAGTTTTTTGCTTCATAAGACTTTTTTTGAAAAAAATTATACTTAGATATTTTTTGAAATTTCAATTGTTTTACAATTAAATTACAGATGCTGAAATATATAACCCCATGAATAAATATAAAATTCCTTTTTCTGAACAATAGATTTAGCTTGAAGCACAGGCCTGAAAATAAATTGACTGTTTTAGTTCAGTCAGTCCCACCATTTTTGTCTACCCACTGTACTCTTACTTCATTTCCTTGACTCTCAGTTGTTCTCTCTTTCTTTTTTCTGTTCCTGCTTTCCATGCAATGAAAAACTCACTGCTGAGTTTTTCCAGCTTCTCACCTATCTCTTACTCCTTAAGATTTGATCCCATTCTTGCCTCATCACCATCAACTCTCTGTTCATGCCATTCCATGCCAGCACTATAAAAGCTGTGATGCCATTCTTGTCTCATCACTGTCATATCTCTGTTCTTACCATCCCATGCCAGCATGATAACAGGTTTTCTCAAATATTTTTTGGTGACTGAGCATTAAATTTGACCTGGTTCTTTGACAAGAAATAGTTGGTAGAGTGAAAAGCACTTCAAGCTTAGTATGCTTTCAGTAAGGTATCATCCTTTCAAGTGCAAAAGCAGATCCTGCAAGTCTGCAATGCGTGTTTGCTTTGGCTCCATGGGTAAAGAGCGGCAATTTTGTAGACCTAGTTCAAAGCATGACATTGGTACATCTTGTTGCCATCATGACCAGCCAATGTGGGTTTTGCAACATCCTGTTGCAGTCTCTTCAAAGCAAACTCATCCTCTAGGATGCAAGGAAAAAGTATAACCCCTTCACCATCAATGAATTCTTAGTGACTGATGTTGCAATTGTAACTGGTAACCTAGAGCTTCAAACCTCATTCTAATGCCAAAAAGATTCATTTATCTACACTACTATAAAGGCTGGCATAGACCCGACTATTTCTGAGACTACCAGACCACACATCAGCAAATTTCATCCTGGACTTATCATAGAGCAGCTTTCAGTTTGGGGATCTATCTTCAATCATTCCAAGAAGATCTGACCGTTCTCAATAAGGTCAGCTATAAACCACACCCTAGTTACATTTCAGACTATGACGTGATCCATTCGCCAGCAACAGTAATTTAGAGCAGGCAAATCATGTAACATGATCATGCGAGGCTTGTTGAAATATGCTTAGTTTCCGGAACTTTCCATCTCAAGAGTTTACCTGATAAGCATGCAACAGTTGAAGTCTGAGCAGTAATGGGAATACATTCGGGTGCGGTAAAGTTTGTAATCACCAGTCAAAATCAAGGTCTTGTCGAGCTGCTCAATGTTTCAACCCACGCTAGCCACGAACAAAAAATATCATAGATTCAGGTGTGGTTATCCAACACAAGAGTTCAGCCAATGGTTTCTGGGGAAGCAATCGCCACAATCTGAGCCTCGATTTTGGAGGCTGTCTTCAGGAAACTATTTCGTCAATCATAGTAATACCTTCCTTCTCCACTTCTTCTAAGAGCGGTTCAACCAAGTCCAGGGAATACGGCGCTAGCACTCCCTTTTTGGTAATCTTTCCGTCTAGCACTAACTGCACTGCGATTCCACAGGGGACTCCGACCAACTTAGCCTGGTTGGGTAACGTTTTCGATCGAAAATGAAGATCCAAGCCGAACAGTTAGTCAAGTGCAGTATTACATTCCTGATTGAAATGCCAAAAGTATAGAAGCAAAGCGTTCCGACATACCATAGCTGATGGACCAGTGCCACATTGATAAGGTGCTCCATATTCAATCAAGGTCGAAGTTCGGGTTTCCTAGATATAACACGTGAAATTAAAAAAAGAAAAGAAAGAAAGCCCAAATTAGGTACAGATAGAGAACAGAACGCAGGAGATGCTTAAAATACGAACTGTGCGACCATCATTCCATTGGATTCCAAACTTGTGCTGTAACACTACCATATCCCTTTCATTTTTTTCGTACTGCATCTTGGTTTCAAGTCTAGCGCAGAGAGTATCCAGGATATTGCCCCGGGCTACCGCTTGGTCATCACTGAATATGCCAATCCATTTCAGTCCAGACAAAATTCGAGCCTCCTCTTCTGGGTTGGGGAAAGTAGTTTTATTCTTGATTGCAGCCATAAGGGAGGCCTCGTCAGAGCCCTGAGCACCCAAGATGCGGGCAGTGACTTCCTTCCACGGCAGCTTTGATTCGGCACTCAGGTAAGCTTGAGGAGTCTCATTTAAGAAGCCGATGTCTACTAGCGCCTTGATGAAAGCTGGGAAGCCTTGGTATCTGATGGTGCCTCGGACAACCGTTTGAGCTTCCGGTATTTCGTAGAATTCACGGAAGGGGGTCGAGTCACGGTTGGGGTAAGCAACAAATGCGAAGGCAGGTGAAATAAAGTACGGTTGAGCATGGTTCATGAGCTTTTGACCTTCGACCTCTATTAACTGCCCTTTGGAATACAGCTTGGCAGAATTTAACAGGGCTAACAGGACACCTCGGGAAGACCACGAAAATTTGTAGCCCAGCGGGTTGTTGGAGCATTCTGGGGCTGGCAAACCACAGCAATAGGAGATGAACTCGATTATTTTGCCTCCAGCCTTGTGGACGGCATCTATCATCTTGACAGCATATAAATGGTCGATCCCTGGGTCCAACCCGATCTCGTTTAAAACGGTGATACCAGCTTTAACGGCTGCATCGTTTAACGCCCGCATGGCGGGGCTGACATAACTGGTGGTTACCACGTTCTTCTTATACTTGATTGCGCTCTTGATTACACTCGCATGATGAACATAGGGCACGAGGGAGATGACCAAATCGTGCTCAGATACGGCCTTGTCCAAAGCCTCGCTGTTGTTGATATCAAGTGATATGGCATTCACTTCGCGGCTTAATTCGTTGGCAAATCGTTGCGCCTTCCAAAGGGAAAAGGAGGCAACTGTTAATTGATTGTCTGGCCGTCGTAGAAGATAGTCTGCGGCTGGCTGAGCCACAAATCCAGATCCGAGAAGAAGGATTTTCTTTCCAGAAATCGACGGTGGGGATAACCCAACACTCTGTGGTACCTCACGATTCGCCTTGGCAGCCTCGACAGCTTGGTGGGCAAACTCGGGCAACACGAACGCAGCAGAGTGGACGTTTTTATTGTAATACTTCGTACCGCGAACTTGCCGTAATGGTTGCTTCAAATTCCGCTCCTTATCGAGGGAGCAAACCACGAATCCAATGGTCCCGCTTGGGTAAGTAGGGATGGAGGTGTATGCATACTCGACTTGAGGGAATAAATCTTTCGCACCTTTGATCAATGAGTGAATCAAAGGTAGATGCAGCCAGATACATTCTCCTTGAGTTGAAATTGATCCGTTAGGTCTCAGGGCGTTTTTTAGCAATTCAAAGTAGGGCATGCCGAAAAGGGTCTGAGCGGGACCTTCGTTCGGATCCGAGCTGGAAAAGAGTAAGTAAAGGTGAGTAAGCCAAGAAAGATCAATCTTCCAAAGTAATCATTTTCCAACAGACGAAAACAATTACCTATCTGTGATAATGACATCAAATTTGCCAACTTGATCACGTAGGTACTGAAAACCATCTCCAATATGGACGGTCACTCGTGGATCGTTAAAACCGGCAGCCATGTGAGGAAGAAAACTCTTGGAGACTCTTGGGACGGCTTCATCTATGTCACATAAAGTAGCGCTTTTGACGCTGGGATGTTTTAAGACTTCCCTCAAAACACCTCCATCGCCACCTCCAATCACCAGGACATGTTCTGGATTGGGGTGAGAATTGAGAGGGAGATGGGCGATCATCTCTTGATAGCTAGACAATCAGATACAGTTGAAATTAGCGAGGGTAATGGGCAAATGACCAAGTAAAGTAAGACTATCATAAAAAAAAGCATATAGCTTTGCGAATGGCATCTACCTGAACTCATCGTTTTCGACGCATTGGATGGCTCCATCAAGTACCAAGACGTTGCCATGAGAAGAAGACTCGAACACAAGAACGTCCTGAAATTTACTCTTTTCGACGTGCAAGATTTTGTTTACCTAGAGGAAGAAGAACAAGCGAATTTAGATGCCCAATTCCGCTGGATAATTTCACTGGTCTAACAATTTTCCAGAAGATATTTCCGAAGCTGGCCTTGAAAACAAGCCAAACTAACCTGGAGTGACATTGCCTGTCCTGGCCATAAGGCACTCTCTTCTCGAAACCAGCCATCTGATTGAGCAGGACATTAATTTGTTTTTGGAGTTAATCAAACAAACTTAGTCAGTTCAATCAGGCAGGACCCAACGCGCCTCTCGAGAGATGGGTTCACGAGCCAACGTAAACGGAAAGACGTGCCTCTGATAGCTGGGTGAGTTAACGTCGATGCCATTGCTGCTGCTGAAGTAGGCGAGTCAGTTAATGGATATGGTGAGGATAGAGAAGAATATCTGGATTGACCACTGGGATGGGTTGACAAGCCCACACGACAAAGAATCCGTCGTATGTTCTGTACCGGGTGCCTCTGATCCCCGATCCTCATAAGCTTGAACCGGCTCCTTCCGGGGCCTCCACCCAGATGAATATGCATAGTGAGCAATGTAAAATCAAACTGCACTCAAAAAAAAAAAAAGACCTTTCGCGGAAAGCCCCGCTGGGTCGCACGGATACCTGCGCAGCTCCATCCATATGCCTATTCTTCGTCGACATTGCATGCGGGGGGCAATCGTTGGTGTCGAGAAGAGCATCTCCAATCGTGCAAAAATAAGAGCATCTACCACCGGCTCGATAAGCGGACGTATCGAGGATTTTTCCGATCGAGCCACCATCGTGTTGTAATATGTCAAACCCGACTATAAAATATCACAGGCGGGATATCACAAAACCCGTGACATATGTATATAGTATAAGGTCTGAACCCGCGCGCACCCAAGAAATAAGCGCTAATTGCTGATTTTCTCTCCAAGAGATCTACGGTCACAAAGATCGATGACTTTGTATCTCCCAGATTTGACATTGGAATAGGCCTCCCGCAAGGCTCGCCGCTATCGGTTATCTTATACGTGCTGTATAACAACAGTTTGTTACACCATTCCCTTCGACCCCAGGACAATCGGATCTTGATAGGCTACTTTGATGACGTGGTTCACCTGGTTGCCGCCAGAACGGTGGGGGAGGCTGCAAAGATGATCACCGACGAGGGTGCGCGATCCATGTCATGGGGTACAAAGGCTGGGGCCATCTTTGATCCGGATAAGGCTCAATTGTTATGGCTAACCTGGAAGAGGGGCCCCTTCCCGTCAATTCCGCTTGGCCCAACAACCCTTGCCCCTTTATCCAAAGCTAAGTGGCTGGGTTTCCTCCTGGACAATAAGCTCTTGTACAATGCTCACCTGAAAATGCTTGAATCCAGGGTCCACCGAACGATGGGTATGCTCCGGATCTTTGGGTCTTCCAAGTTTGGGCTGGGAGTGTCGGACAGAGCACGCCTGATCCAGATGGTCCTAGGCCCCAGGATCTTGTACGGTGCCCTGGTTTGGGGCACCAAATACAAAATGGGCAAGATCAAATCACTGGCGGATAAGGCTGATAAAGCGGCAGGCATCTTTGTCTTTGGCTTTTTCAAGATGACTGGAGTGGCCTTCATCCGCTCTATCCTTGGTCCTTTGGCTTTCTCGGAAGCTTTCTTGCGCTGTTCCTTTTCTTATCACTACCGGAAACGGGTTTTACTTCCCTGGAATAGGGTTGTCCAATCTTTCTTCCGGGAAGAGCCCTCTTCATCTCAACAAAGCAGGAGGACCTTACCTGGCCCACCCGTATGCAAGTCGGCACTGACCGAGGCCCTTGATTTCTCTCCCAAGGAAATACTCATCACCCCCAAGGAACGGGCGAAACTTGACACCCCAAGAGCAATCAGGATGATCATCCCCCAAGGAAACAAGCAATTGGCTAAGTCTCATATACTTTCTCTCCTAAATACGTTAAAAGATGATGAAGGGGCCTTAGTGGTCTTCTGCAATGGCTCTTATGATGCCAAGAAAGGGGGGGCAGGCGCTGCGTTCTGCCCGGCCGCCAATGCCTGCTTGGCCTTGCGGTGCGACAAGTATGAGGCACTGTCCAACCACGAGTGCAAAGCTATCGGAGTACTCGCTGCGGTGAGGCTGGCTGGTAGTCTGATTAATCCCCTTGCTGGTAGCAAGGACCTCTACGTCTTTGTTGACAATAGAGGAGTGATAGACCGCATGAGGGCCCCCCATAGCCCGCGAGCGGGACAATATATCTTCCTCCAAATCTCAGGAGCAATGGGGGCCCTCCCCATAGCTACCACGGTATCTATGGTCTGGTGCCCCGGACATGTGGACATTGCAGGTAACGAAATAGTAGATAATATGGCCAAACAGGCAACAAACGACCCTGAGGCTGAAGTTTTTCATACTAAAGGGAGTAGGAACAAGATAGCTAAGATGATTATGGGCAGGAGCAAGCTCCCCAGGCATGCACTCCCCCCCCCCCCCCCCCAGACAAATCGTCTCACTGATTTACCAACTTGCAGCAGGCCACTGCCCCCTCAATCTCTTTCTTTATCACATCCGACAACGCACTGACCCACTTTGTACCTTGTGCAGACTGAAGGAATCCGTGGAGCACTACTTGGATCATTGCGCGGCTTTCAAACTACACAGGCGCACGCTCAGAAAAGACATTCGCGCCTCAGGCCTGAAGTTTAATCCCAACCAACTCAGTCGCCTCCTCCTCTTCCCTCAGACTCACCCGGCTTTCGCACATTTCATTATTGCTTCACGCCGTTTCTGACATGTCTCCTAAAAGCCTTTATGCCCTCATTGGCTCACTGCACTGTGGAGTTTGCTTTCCCTGGTTCATTACCTGATTTCCGCTCTCTCTTTCTTTTCCCTTCCTCCTCTCTTCTCTTTCTTCTCTAACTTGTAATTACGCGGTCATTGTTTTTTCCTCCCCTGTTTCTGGGGGTAGCTCAGCGCTATTCACTCCCCTCCGGCCTACGGAGGTAGTACATGTTTTGGTCCAGTTTCAGTGTGCAATGCTATGCGCGAAATCACACTTAAAAAAAAAAAAAAAAAAACCCAAGAAATAAAATAACGGATTCTCCTTTCTAAAACTTTTTCCCCAATATCTGAGCTTCCGGTGTGGAAACTTTAGAGGTTATCCCTCACAAAGTTGTCCCAAGTCACGGAGTTTGATGGTTCTAGTGTCTGTAAGATTCAAGGATGATTCCTTGTCCGGGAGAGAGAGAGAGTGAGATTCTAATCTTTCCTTTTTCCTATTCCCCCTTCATGTGTGTGTGTGTCCCCCCAACCCGTGCTGAGGGGAGAGGTATCTTATATCCCCTCCCCTCAGCCCTAACCTAAGTACAAGCACAAAGACAAACTGACAACCATGAAGAAGAAACCCTAGACCCAGAACACTAACCCATCCCCCAACCCATACCCATACCCTATCCCTTCAGCTTGCCTGCCATTTTGAACACCCGGTTTGTCCTTCTGTGGCGCGGCCCTCCGCCGCGCGCTACCCCAAGTCCACCGCACTTGTCCGTATCCGCCTGACGCGCCGTCGTGGATTTCCCATCCCGTGGCTGGCCCGCGCTTGCGCGCGGTTGTCCACGCATATAGCCCCGCTGTTGCCCCGCCTTTTCCTCCCCCAACTAACCGCCCGAGAACCTGGTCGGCCCAGCTCCATCCGTGAGTCGGATATCCAAGCGGATTGCGGCCCGCCTCCCCTAGTCAGGCCCGGCCTGCAGCCGCGTGCTCAATCCGCTGAGCCTTGCTGCAACTGCTGCTGAGCCCGCAGCGGCTACTGCTGAGAACCGGCGCACCCCCACTGCTGAGCCTAACCTACCAGATGCTGAGCACCCAGGCCGCGACGCAGTTCCCAACCCAAGGCTATATAATGACACCACATCCCCCCCGACTTGAGTTCTGTCCCCAGAGGTCCCTTCCCATTGCTACCTTGACCACCTTTGCACCGTTCCCCCCTACCTACTCCACCTCACACACTCCACCAATTCCCCTCCCCCCGCTTCATCGCCATCATGTTCCCATGCAAATTCTGCGCCCGCAACGGGCACGCGTGCTCAATTGCTCCTGGCTGACGCGCCTGTGTTGCTTGCTGTCGCGGCCATTGTTGCTGCTCACTTAGTGACGGCATGCCCCAAGCCCCCCCCAATCCGGCCCTCGCCCCAGGCCGTGCAAGAGGGCTCGTCCGGACTCATTTGTAGTTTTGGATGACGACGCTATCTCGGAGGACTCGTGGACTCCGCCGGGCTCCCCTCGTCGCCGCCCTCCGCCGAGCAAGGGTTGCGACTCGGCTTCCCCCCTCCGTTGCGCAGGACCACCGCAGAGGGAGGACTTCTTGTCCGTTGATGACTATTGGAGGGCCCTGCGATTCTGGTTGGACCGCGTCCAGATGAGGGAAGGCGCGAGGGACCCATGACTCGATGAAATTCTCTGGCGTTGCGCTGCTGTGGCTTCAGGTCCTCCTCCGGCACCTACGCCGGCTCCTCCCCCCCCGGCTCCACGAGGCACTCCACCGCCGCCCGCGTCACCAGCGGTCTCGGATGAGAGGTTTACTACCCCCAACGTCCCTCCTCCGCCATCCCCGATCCTTATCCCGTCGTCGCCCTCAGCTGAGCCAAGCCCTCTGCGCAATGCCCCGGGGACCCCCTCATCACCCCCTTGCTTGTTTGGATCAAGTCCCATCCCGGCACCGGCACCGCCTTTCCCCAGCCCTCCCAAGATTCCGGACATCCCAATTGTAATGGCACTCCCGGTGCCCCGCTTTGAGGTTCTCGCGGAAAGGTCAACAACAATGCTTAGGAATTACCTTGCGACCCCCGGCGCCCAATCCTTGGAATCCCAACGCGCGCTCCTGGCATCTTTCCGGGCCTTACTGGCGTCTTCGAGGGCGGAGATGGAGGATATGATGAAGATGGCTTAGGCGCATTGCCCCCCACTCCGCTTCTGCCCTTTTTCTTCATCTGTTTTTTGTTGTACCGCGCTTCCCCTATTCCTGGATAAATACATGTCTTCTGCGCGAGGTCCTATCTTCCGAGAAAAAGTGCGCGACTGCGCTTTGTGAGAATGAGATTAAGATTGAGGTCCGCATCCGCGCGCCGCTCCGTGAGTGAGATTGAGATTGACCAGCCGTTCCAAAAAGGGGTACCTGGACCGCCCCAGATGGACTGCCACACAGTTCCCCATACCCGTACTACAAAACAGACAAACACCGTGCCGACAGCGCGCGCTCACAACCGCAAGTGTAAGGGAGGAGCAATGGGAAACAAACATTCTGGGGTGCCTAGTCATTCCGGCTGTGAACTGGCTAGAGCACCCCCTTACCAAGCTAAGCTTTTAACCATGTCCACACCGTCCCCGTCCATTGCGCCCGTCCGTTGAAGAAAGAAACAGGAGATAAACAGAAAAGGAGGAAGGAAAACAGCCTGGACCCAAAGAGGAGAAAGAAATATTCTATATTTATTATTTTTATTTTTATTTATTTATTTATTTATTTATTTTTTTTGCAGAGCTCTTTGTCCCGCCATCCGTGCGCAGGGCTCGTCCTTGCGTTTGCGGACCCGACGTCACGCCGCGCCCGCGTACCTGCAATAAATAAACCGTAGCCAGTACCAATCTGAAACCAAGTCCAAACCAAAACATAAGGAGACAAACATTCTGGGGTGTCTAGTTGTCCCGGCTGTGAACCAGCTAGAACACCCCCTCACAAAATCAAGCTTAACCACCTAGCACCCTCCCCCCAGCTTGACAGCTGTCCCCAGCAGTCCGCCACCTTTGACTTCTCCGGGGTTGCGCGTTGCGCGCCGGTTCTTCGCTACCCAAACGCTCCGCGTTGTTGCCTGACTCCAGGACCGCCTTGCCCCCGGACCCCAAATCATTGCCCGCCGTTTTGTCAAAGGAAGTGGAACCGGGCGCGAAGAAGCGTTTCACATGCAAAGCTGCGGCCTTCCATTTAAGCGGCGCCCCGTCCAATTCCTCGAGCTTGTAGCTGCCGCCCAAGAAATTAGAGGCCACGCAGTACGGCCCGTTCCACCGGTTGGCAAAAAGCCGGCCCCACTGGGATTCCAGACTCCAATTATACAGCAGGACCAGGTCCCCCTTCCGCAGCGGATCCCGGAGCCAATGGGAACAGCGCTCGTCCCAATAGCGGACGGACGCCGTCCGGGTTTTCTTCAAACAATCCGCGGCCCTTCTCAAGGTCTCCTCATGCCTAAGGAGTTGCTCAGCCCGCGCCTTGACCAGATCTGCGGACGTCTTGACCTTCCACCAATCCACGCCCAAGAACGTGTTCAGCTCAATGTCCACAGGAAGCACAGGCCGCTGCCCGTAGAGTAGCTCGTAAGGCAAATACCCCGTTGAGCGCTTCACAGAGATCCGATTGGCAAAAAGAACCGCCAGGAGCGCCGCCTGCCACCTTTTGCCGTCCTCACTGCACATTTTCACCAGGGCATCCTTGATTGGCTGATGCCCCCTCTCAATCATCCCCGCGCCCTCTGGGTAGTACTCCGTCACGCGCCCAAATTTTGCTCCACAACTCTGCACCAGCGTCACCAGGCGTCCCCAAAACTCCGCCCCTCCGTCAACGGTGACCAAGCAAAGCAATCCGTAGCGCGCAAACCATTCCTCCTCCAGAAACTGAGCCACCTTTTCCGCCGATAGCTTCACTAGGGGCCTCGCTTCCACCCACCCAGACAGATCGTCATGCGCAACCAGCAAAAACGCAAACTTGCCCGCCTTGATGTGGACCACATCTAGCGAAACGCGCCCAAACAGCGCATCCTCACCCGTGGGGTGGCCAACCTCCTTGGGCAGACCCAAGCTTCGCCGCTGGCAGGCCTTGCACGACTTCACCCAATTGCGCACCGCGCGGACAATCCCCGGCCACCAAAACCTTGCTTTTACCCTTCTTGGCGTCTCAACCTCACCCCAGTGACCAAGGTCGTTGTGCAGACTTTGTGGGATCACCTCTTGGTCGGCCCTAGAAGTTGTGATGACAAGAGGCACGGAACCACTCCGCCGCCATAACTGACCATCCTGTACGTAGAAGTTCAGAACGTTACGCCTCACCCACCGGAAAACCGCGCCCGCCGTGCCCTTGGGGAACCGGAGATCCTACAAATAAGAGCACAAGACTGAGTAACGCCCCGACTGACACAATGGAAGACAAATCGCCGCCTCCGCCATTCCTACCCAAACGACCAGCGCTTCCACATCCAGGGGTTCTGCCCCCTTGTAGGGATTGTCCCGCGGGTACCGCAATAGCGCGTCCGGCATCGTGAATGCCTTTCCTGGGATGTGTACCACGCTAAAGGAGAATAACTGGAGAAACGCTACCCACCTGGTCATGGGCGCGTTTGGAAGCGTTGGTGAGTTAATCATTCGCGCCAAGGCCTCCGCGTCAACCAAGAGCTCAAAATGCACGCCCCACAAAAGGTGCTGCAACCGCCGTACAATCTTGGTGACGCCGCACAGCTCCAGCTTTGGCTGCAAATAGCGACTCTCTGTCGCGGTAAAGGTGACTGATTCGTAGAGCACCAGCCTATCTTTTCCGTCCTCCTCCTGTGTCAAGACCCCCCCGGCACCAAACTCACTAGAGTCGACCGCCAGGCGTATCCCTCCGGCGTCGTAATCAAGGTCCCAAAGGACAATGTCGCGCCCTACTATCTCCTTGAGCTTTGCAAACGCGGCATTTCATCCTTTGGTCCAATTCCACTCTGCCCCCTTACGCGTCAGCGCCCGCATTGGGCTTGCCACTTCCGCAAACCGCTCGATGAACATGCGGACGTAGCTGTACAACCCCAGGAACTGCAAGACGTGCAACACCGTTGTAGAGACTCCTGAGGGATAATGTAAATGATTTAGCAAATAGCTTGCTGGCAGTCCTTGAAGGGGAATTTAGTATTACTTCTACTCCTTCAGAGTATTAGTAACACTAAGAGTGGTTTTGAATTGCCTGCCCTTCTAGTACTATAGTAAGTCTGCACAATAATTTATTTAAATTAATGGCTGGTTTCTTTGAGACTTAGTATAGGTCTCAGATCAGACCTTGATTGGTTATTAATTTTTATTGGTAGGGTTGTTGAAGAATGGACCAGATGTATTGGCTTATTGGTTAGTGGTTGATCAGATATGTGTGATCTTAACCAATATCCCAATATTAAAGGGTTCAAGGGTTCTATCAAAGGGGTGGTTCAGGAGAGGAACCAAGGATGGTTTTACCCACAGGGGGCTGGGTAGAGGAAAAAAAGGTTGGTAATCCCTTTTTGGTTGTGCTCTCTTTCTTTGTAAGGGTAATTATTGAGTGATTGGTGGTTTCCTTTAATTTGGTGCTGAATAGCTCAGGTCACAGAAGGACCCTTATTCAAAGAACCTAATGGGGTGGTTTCAATGGTTGATGAGGTTATAAAATTGGTCTTTGATTTCCCTTTTTCTTTATTGTTACACTGACAATCTCCTTTTTTTTTATATCTGGGTAGGACCACAGATGATTGGGTGGTAATTGGATGATGAGTAGTTGATGAGCGGGTGGAGCTCCTGGATGGTGGATGATGATGATGATGGTAGTGGGGGATAAAACCTGGATAGGGCAGAGAGGCCCTCCTTAAATAGAAAATCTGGTCCTCAGGGGATGCTCAGGGCTGCCCCTGAGGGTGCCCTGGGGCTTCCCCTGTTACAGTGGGATACAGGTACATGAGACATTTTAGCTGGTTGGGAAAATCTAATACAGTTACATGAGGAATTTATGCTGGTTGGGAAAACCTAATACAGTTACATGAGGCATTTCTGCTGGTTGGAAAGAGGTTGTACTGGGGTTACATGCAGGCACTTGACTACATTAATTGCTGTGTAGTGCTGGGTTGAATTTGTGCTGTGGTGCACTGGTACTGGTGGGTTGTTTGGATCTACATGGTCCTAGCTGCCTGCATATATTGCTGGGTAGTCCTGTGGTATTTTCACTGGTGGTTGTTTGGTTACACATGGCCCAGACTGCCTGCATACATTGCTGGGTAGTCCTGTGGTGCCTGTACTGGTGGTTGTTTGGATCTACATGGCCCAGACTGCCTGCATACATTGCTGGGTAGTCCTGTGGTGCCTGTACTGGTGGTTGTTTGGATCTACATGGCCCTAGCTGCCTGCATATATTGCTGGGTAGTCCTGTGGTATTTGTACTGGTGGTTGTTTGGTTACACATGGCCCCAGACTGCCTGCATACATTGCTGGGTAGTCCTGTGGTGCCTGTACTGGTGGTTGTTTGGATCTACATGGCCCAGACTGCCTGCATACATTGCTGGGTAGTCCTGTGGTGCCTTGTACTGCTGGGTGTTTGGTTACACATGCTACTGGCTGCATAAATTGCTGCGTGGTGCTGAGGGTTGTTGGTACTGGTAGTTTATTTGGTATCACATGCTACTGGCTGTATGTACTGGTGGTTGTTTGGCTACACATGGCCCAGACTGCCTGCATACATTGCTGGGTAGTCCTGTGGTGCCTTGTACTGCTGGTTGTTTTGGTTACACATGGCCTTGCTTATGGTTCTGAGTATACAGGTGAGGTGATTGGTTGTATGTTTGGTTGAGGTGTTATGTTGGGATGTTACTGGTATGTCTTTAGGGATTCGAAGTATACCCATATGGCCTTTCACTAGTTTGTGATACCTGGGTGTGATATGAGCTGTCCACAATTTATTTTGGCTGTATCTTCTAAACCATGAGAGATAGAGGGGTAGTTTGGCTGGGTGACTATGGGTTATTTTTGGTGTAGAATCCATTTCTGAGGTTAAATTTATGATTGGGATTATATTTATTTTAGAAAATTGAGTCTGATGGCTATAGATTAGGTTTGGTCTACCACACCGTCCGAGGAGTCGGCCATTCAAGAACCTTGTTCCGCTTCTTCTCCGCTATTTGCCTACCGTCAAAGGCCACGACGTGCCCCAGCACCTCGAGCGCCAGAACGCAGACCGCTAACTTTTTCCCGGAAATGGTAAGGCCCGCCTCCTCAATTCTGAAGAGGACTCGTTCCAGAGTCTCCGCGTATTCCCAGACAAATCAACGGATCGTGGGTGCATCCTCTAGGACCGCGCCTCCGTAGTCCGTTCTGGGGCCTGTAATTCCAGCGTTGTTGATGAAGATTTGCACGCCTTCCGGAAGATTGTCACGTAGTATCCAGGTCATTTGGGCTTGGTAAACTGCCACTGAGTTGATCGCACCTTGCGGTAGCTGCATCAGCTGCATCCTCCCTAGCCCAGTCTCAAACGCCGTCAGTGGCCGCAAGTCAGGTTGGAGTTCTCGCTGGTCATATCCCCCCATTACATCCACCAGCCCATAGCAAGCGCGCCCGGCCATTGACTCCAGAAATTCTTCCACACGCGGGGGAAGCCCTGCGTCGCAAATAGTGAACAAATTGAGCCTCTGAAGGTTGTGAACAATCCTTAGCAACTTCCCATCCTGTTTAACAACCGCAAAGATAGGACTCGAATAGCTTGACGTGGACTGCTTGTAAAGCCCTGTCCTCACACGCTCCCGTACCAGCTCCAGAAAGGGTTCCCAAACGGTACGGGGGATCGGAACCGGCTTGATTTGCCACGGTTTGTGAGGGACAGTGGGAATAACATAAGGGTCCCCGATCTTGCCTCTCAGCAACCTGCGCTCGTCCGGTCCAAAGGCAAGCACCTTCTCCCTCAGCACCAGTACCAATACCAGAAGATCCCTTTCCTCCGCACTCAGCCATCCCGTCCGTCCAAAGTTAAGGGCGTCCACCCGCTTGTCCGTGATTTGCGCCGACCGCATTATCCATCCCTTCTTCCCAAGGGGCATCTCCCACGGGTCCCGGGACCACGCGATTGGTCGTAGGGGTCCGTTGAGTCCCTGAGGCATTGGCTCATTCTGCGGCCGGACTTTTCGCGCCACCGGTTTGTACTTGCCCGCGTTGCACCGCGCCATCCGGACCCGGCCGTCACTGTTTTAAGTCCTAGTAATAACCAGACTGGGGCTTTTGCCTTTGCTCACAACTGTGGCACAATGATAGGGTGTTCAAAGCGTAGAGCCTTCTGGCAATGCATACTGAGGAATGGAACTTACTTCTGGTGCCTGCGCCCTATGCCCGCCCCCCTCCACCTGCTCCTTACCTGTTGGCCGCCTGTGCTGAGCCGGAGCTTGCCCCGCACGGTAACCGCAGCCGACTAGGAAAAATCCTCCGCAGGGTGACCCTTGCGGTCAGCCCCCGCGCCGGACTCCCCGTTGCCACCAGACACTGGGTCCTGTACCCATCTCCCTCACCTGCGATTGCAGATCGTTGTCTTGAACTGCGCTCCGAGTGGGTCTTCAACAGTCAGCGCCTCCGTTCCTTCCTTGGCGTTGAAGGCCATTTGAGCTCAGAACCCAAACATAAACGGCCAACCTAGAATCACTTCTCCGCATTCCACTGAGAGAAATGACAGGGGCTTACGAACCTTTGCGACTTCCACCTCCTCCGCCTCTACTACTCCATCCACGCGGCATTTGCCGCCATTTAACGCCCGAAGGCCCATCGCGCACTTCCTCCGCACCAGGCCGAGCTTGTCCACTAACCTTGACGGAAGCAGGTTGACCATCAACCCGCTGTCCACCATCGCCCACACCTTCCGCCCCGCAATGTTCATTGCGACATAAGCAAGCGGGACGGATACCGACTTTGACCGGCACAGCTCAGGATCCGTTTCCTCCTCCGCCACATTAACTCGCTGAACCGTTGTCGGCACCCGGCCCTGACCGCAATCTTTTAAGGCCTGGACCATCTCGTCGACAACCGCAGGGGACACCGCCGCTAGCTCCCGTAGGGTCAGAGGTATCGGTGAGTCGTTCCCCATCACCCTTCGGACAATGTCCCCGGCCTTCTTCTTCCCCGCAGGATTAGCGGGCAGCCCGTCCAACGCTGGTACGCGCGCAACTGGCTTTGGGGCCATTAGTCGCTCGTCAACATCCATTGCAATCCGCTCGTTTGTCGCCAATGCCCTGACTTTGGCCTCCACTCTTGGCGCTACCCAGGTTCTGGGCGCGGTGACAATCCCAAGCGAGACCCAGGCAGTCTTGGCTTTAGCCTTTGCTCTTTCCCGCACTTGCACCATTGGTGGCGGCTTGTCCTTGGTCAGATCCACCAATTCACCTGTTGGGAATATGTACGTCATCCCTGATATGCAAACAAGCCCCGTGTCTATGTCTTGAGTGAGGTTCTCACAAGCCAACTTCCAGTGCCCTCTCTCCCCGCAATATGAACACCGCGGCAACCCAAACGACCCGGATGGTCCGCTGGGGAGCTGGAACACTTCTACCATGTGAGGCGGTATCGCGCGCAGTTGAGAAGGAGCCGCCGGAGACGGTGCGGCTGTTGGAGCTGTGGGAGTCAATGTCGGGTTGAGGAAAACCCTTATGTCCAGAAGAATCTCTGTCATCTCTCCGATGTAGAGACTCCAAGGGATAATGGGATTATTTAGCAAATAGCTTGCTGGCAGTCACTAGAAGGGGAATTTAGTTTACTACTAGTCTTGAATAGATAGAGGTAAGCTAAGGTGGTTTTGAATGGCCTGCCCTTCTGAACTATAATAAGTCTGCACAATAATTTTTTTTTAATTAGTGGCTGGTTTCTTTGAGACTTAAAATAGGTCTCTTATCAGACCTAGATTAATTATTAATAGAGATTTTCAGGAATTGCAAGACTATTCCAGGTTGGATCGGATTATTGGCAAGCTTCCATCAATTAATAATCAAGAATTTTCGACTTTTTCCGAATATTTTTTTCAATTCCAATTAAAGGATTTAAGGGTTGACCAAAAGGTGTTTAACCAGTAGGGGGACCCAAAGATGGGCTTTCCCACAGGGAGCTGGGCGGAAAAAAAGCTTGGTTGGTTGTTCTGTTGTGCTCTTCCTCTTTTATGAATTTACTAATCAAAAAATAAGGGGTTTTCCCTCTTAAAAACAGGTGCTGAATAACAGGCCTTTTCTCAAAAACCCTTCTTCAAAAACACCAGGGGTTTGGTCAAATGGTCAATGATAATTTCTTGTATGATCCTTTATTTCCTTTTAACTTGATTCTGGCTCACTGACAAACTGGTACTGATCAGGCAGAGGCCATAGACCTTAGGGGGCTGATGCCTTATTCTGGGCTGATGCCATATTCTGGGCTGATGCCATGCTAGACAACTTGGATAGGGCAAAAGAGGCCCCTTAAATAGACAAATACTTCCTCAGGGGATGCTCAGGGCTCCCCTGAGTGCGGTTCTGAGCCTCTCTCTGCACTGTTGAAGCACAGGAGGGTACAGTTACATGAGGGAATAATGCTGGTGAGAAAACATGTGAAACAAGCCAAGAGATAGCTGTATTTTTCAGTATAAATTTTGATAGACAGGCAAAAGTATGAGGAACAGGCTAAGATTGGTGAGTTATGGACGCTTCTGGGAGCTTATCTTGTATAAAAAATGATGCCAAAGTTCCCTGCAGCTTGAGTGAATTTTGCTGGTTGGGAAAAGCATGAAACATGCTTGGCAGCTGCAAGCCCTCTTTGGTAACTGATGTTGTATAACTTGTATTGTTTAATTGGTGGAACACTGCTTTGTTGGGTGTTTCTCAGGACGCTTCTGAGGCCTTATCATGTATAAAATGTTGCAGGAACTGACTGCATGCTTTTTCAATGGAATTAGCTGTAGAGATATGAGGTATTTTGTTTTACCACATCCTCCCTTGGGTGACTTGAGAGTGTGGCTTGCAGGTGTTTTATGGTTGATATGGTGGCAAACTGAGTATCAGAGTGCTTTAGAGGACGGTTCAGAGGCCTTATCTGGTGGTGGAAGTTCCAGAAAGGTCATGTGTACTGAGGTTTTATTGCTGGTTGGTGTGAATTGAGATGTACTTGGCTGCATGAGCCCCTACTTCTGTTGGTGCATGTATAAGTGTTGTATGGTTGGATTGGTGGCAAACTGAGTGTCAGAGTGCTTCAGAGAACGGTTCAGAGGCCTTATCTGGTGGTGAAAGTTCCAGAAAGGTCATGTGTACTGAGGTGTTATTGCTGGTTGGTGAGAATTGAGACATACTTGGCTGCATGAGCCCCTACTTCTGTTGGTGCATGTATGTGTGATGTATGGTTGGAATGGTGGCAAACTGAGTATCAGAGTGCTTGAGAGGACGCTTCAGACGGCTTTTTCGGTGGTGAAAGTTCCAGAAAAGTCATGTGTACTGAGTTGTTATTGCTGGTTGGTGATAATTGAGATATACTTGGCTGCATGAGCCCCTACTTCTGTTGGTGCATGTATGTGTGATGTATGGTTGGAATGGTGGCAAACTGAGTGTCAAAGTGCTTCAGAGGACGGTTCAGAGGCCCTGAATTGTACTGAATGATCCAGGAAGGTAGTTTAACTTGGTGTCATAGTACTGGTTGTAGTGTAACATTGGTACTGGTATGGTTTAAGTCCTGCTGGTATGGGTCTGTTGTTTTGTTGTGTGGTTATTTTAATCATAATCTTTTGCCATTATATATTCAATGAATCTTTCATTTAGTACTCCTTGTGAAATCATCCAGCCTTTGCAAGGTTTTGGGTTGTTTGTGACAGGTGTTTGATATGGTTGAAGGGGGTTATCTAGTGATGTATTTGGGCTTTGAGGTTGGTTTTAGTTCAGGGTGCAGTTTATGAGAGGTTTGGAATTAATTTGTGAGGCTAATTTGATAAAAAGAACAATAAAAATTGAGTCTGATGGCTATAGGACAGGTTTGGTTTACCACATCCCCCTCCAGACTTAATGCTGTCCACAGCATTTCCACATATAGACATCAGACTCCTCACTCCTTCTTCCTCCTTCTAATTTTGGTTTTATTAATAAAATTTCTTTTATCATTATTCTTCCCTAGTTCATTAATTATTCATATATAGTCAAAGAAATGAGATCAACAGATCCAAAAAAATCCTATGTGCTCCAGTTTTTCCTGTCAAAATCTTGATGGTTTGTCTCTAAGTTGTCTCTTCTTCATTCATCTTGTTGTAATCCTTGTAACATATCAAACTTCTAATTAATCTTCTTTCTTCTTCCTAGATTGTTGAATTATAGGTTGATTCATTTGGGAAAAGACAGGTATTTTTATATATCTTGTGTATGGGTTTCTGATTTTCTTTAATTGATTCTCTGGTTTTCTTTAATTGATTCTCTGGTTTTCTGTCTTGATCTTTTATCCCTACCCCATGTTTTTTTTATGGGTCTGGCTGGGTAAAGAACACAATATATTTCTTTCTTCATTATCTAGCTTTTAAAATCATTCATCACTGTATATTTACCCTGTTTTCATCTATTTAAACTTGATAGATACCTTTTCCTTCATTGCCTACTATAATGTCTTCATTCTTGATTTTCTGGCCATAGAATAATTCTTCTATCTTTCCTTGCTACCTGGATACTTCTTGAGTCTTGATTTGGATCCAATTCTGATTTAAACCATTGTTGATTTCTTCAGGCCCTTCTTTCCTCATAGTATTTCTTGATTCCTTGGTCCCAAGACTTGCATACTGAGCATCAAATCCTTAGTAAAGCATAACTTTTTTTTTAATTTATATTATTTTTTTTCTATGGTTTAGTTTAGTTTAGTTTAGGCAGTTTAAGGTCTTACCAAGGACCTTATTCCTTGGACTTAGGATTGCATCAAAAAAGATTATAAATTGTTTTAAGCTCATTTTTCCAGGAGCTTGAGTAAAAGATCCTGATCTTCAGACTTGATTTCCTTGGTTTTATTATTATTTTATTTTATTAATTTTTAGTGTAGGTAGTTTAAGGTCTTACCAAGGACCTTATTCCTTGACCTGAGGATTGAATAAAATTTTTAAGCTCATTTCCTGGAGCATGGGTAAAGATCCTGATCTTCAGAGTTAAATTCCTTGGTTTTACTTTATTTTTTTTTTCTTGTGTGGATTTTGGTCATTGGTATGGATTTGAGTATTGAGAGGCCTGTCCTGTTCCATAATATGGCTTGTTTGCAGTTTCAGCTCTTGCTTAGGAGCATGATTCACCACCATGCCTTCTTGCATGAGGCATACATCTGTATTGATGTATATGAGGGCTGTGGTCATGTGAGGTTGAGTCTTCCAGTGTTTCAGGCTAGGGTTATGGGTAAAAACTCCTACAGTTTAAGGCCATGCAGGGGACCATCCTGCAGTTTAGGGTCATGCTGGACAATCTTGCAGTTTAGGGTCATGCAGGGGACCATCCTGCAGTTTAGGGTCATGCTGGGGACCTTGGTGAGTAGTAGTTTAGTGCAAATGTGGGTCTTGAAAGCTGATTCTGCAGTTTTAGGTCATGCAGGGACCCTGGTGAGCGCTTGAGCAACTGGCGGCGTGTTTGGCGCACCCTGCAGTTTCAAATCTTGCAGGGTGGTTGGCCGCGTTGCCGGTCGAGTTTTTGGGGTTGGGCACGGGCCTTCGCGGCGTTGAAGCGGGAGCGATGCCGACTCGGCGGCCGGGTTGAATGGTTAGGTTTGGGGTTGTGTATAACCCTTCACCTATTGAAGCCGAGGCAGATCTCGCTTCAAAGGGTTCGTTCTGTAATCGGAGTCAATCGGACTCCGATAAGCCTTCAGCGAATTTAGGCCGAGCCAGACCTTGCTTCAAAGCTCGTCCGCACTCGGAGTCCGATTCGGACTCCGATAAGCCTTGAGTGGGGACGGTGGTGGTTGCCGATAAAGCTTCCCTGGGGACTGGCGGCGTTGCGTTGGCGATTAGTGGAGCGAAAGCTCCTCAGCTGTTTTTTGGGGGATAAAACGAGGGGGGGATTCTTGACGTTGGCGTCCTTCCCTCCGTCGTCATCAGAAAAAAATCGTCCTCCTTTCCTTTTGTGTAACCGAGATGAGCATGCCTGACCCCTCCTCCGACTTCGTTATCTACCTCCGGCTCCCTGGGGCCCTACTTCCAAGCGCTCCTGCCCCCATTCCGGAACCGCACTCGGAACCTCCCGCGCTTTCGTCAAGATCGTTTGGGGTGGCCCGGCCGTCCAACCAATGGTTGTCCCGCCGAGAAGGCTATCCCGGCCGATATTATCCACAACAATGGCCGAGAGGCCGGCCCCGATCGTTCGTCCCCTATCGGTCCGCTTGTTTTTGCTTATTCCGTCCTCTTTTGCTTATCGATACTAACTTGTCTTTTTTTTATTTTTTTATTTTTTTATTTATTTTTTATTTTTTTATTTTTTTTTTTGAAAATCCTTCGCGTCGCATCGGTCAAACGGTTCAGCCGAATCGCGCCCCGGCCCGACCTCCAATGACCAGCCGCGCTTGCCCTTTGAAGGGGAGCCGCTGGTGGTTTTCCGCAATCTCGTTCGTTCCGCGGCCGTGTTTCTTCGATGCCGCGCCAGGAACATCAGGTCCGGCGGGTCGGAGCTGGAGGACCTATATGCCTGTTTGTATGACGCCGAGCGCGTGCTTGCGCTTTTTGGTCCGAGGTGAGCTTCTTCTTTTTTTTATTTATTTATTTTTATTTTTATTTTTTTTATTATTTTAATACCTTTTCTTTTTTTTTTTTTGGTTCACAGTGATGAGGAGCGACACGGTTGAATCTAGGGTGCGTCTCTCTCTTTTTTTTTAATCTTGCAGAAAGGGATACTAATAACACATTTTTTTTTCTTTTTTTTTTATGCGCATTTCCAGGGATAGTAAGGAATCAGAAAAAAACTAAGAGGGCGAGTTTGATATTTATTCATGTTTTGAGGGGGGTATTACTGATGACTGATTTCTTGCTGCCTGTTTTTAGGATTTTTGTTGTATATACGGTTTTTTTTTTTTTTTTTTTTTTTTTTTTTTTTTGATCATAGGGGAAAGAATTCTGATTGTAAAAAAGTGGTGAGTATATATTTTTTTATTTTATTTGTTTTTTTTTTGTTGGGGGTACCAATAACATCACTGATACCTTAATTTTTACTTTTAAATAGGATTTTTTTATGGATTTTTTTGACTTTTTTTTTTTTTTTTTTTATTCAATGATCTTGATGGGTTTTCTATGGTTGATGATAGGAGACAGATTTGATCCTAAAAAAAGTGGTGAGTATATTCTTTTTTTTTGAAATAAAGAAGAGTAACAAGGATCACTGATACCTCTTTCTTTTTTTTTCTTTTTTTTTTTTTAGTATATAGATATTTATTCTTCTTGTGGAAATGAAGTCAGCTTCAATGTGAAGAAAAAACTTACAATGAATATTACAGTGGTGGTACTGCCCACCCTTTCCCTCAGCTCACCAAAGGAAACTGGAGGCTTACTTCTTCATCAATTTTAATCATTCAAGGAAAGGCACTTACTCCTCCAAGTACCCAGACCACCTGATATGGTCTGGTATTACTTGGTACATCACAATCATACACTTTACCCAGTCTTTGGCCCATTCTTCACCATAGTATAAGCTATACCTAATGACCCAAGGAACTTTACCATAATGGGATGGCCAATCACCATCCATCAGAAGGGAATTAGTGGCCTGATTGTTGAGTAATTCAACAAATTCAGAGTTGTCCAATCCTACTCCAGGTAGCTCTTCCCAGTTGGTTCCTTCCATGTCCTCAAGGTTGGTCCAAAATCCTCCAAAGATTTGTTGAAATACTTCCAAGGTCTCTTCAGCTTCTTGTTTCTTCAGCACCTCCTCCCATCCTCTTTCTGCTGGTACCTCAGGAGTGATGATGTTATTTTCCCAGGGGTCTGGTAAGCCTTCAGGGTCTATCTCTGGTATATTTTGTCCACTAATCCAGACCTCTTCCTGGTCTAGGCTTGCTGTGATGCTGTTCATGCCCATTGGTCTTCTGGGTGGTGTGACCTGCCATCCTGCTTGATCTGGTGAACAAATTGGGATGCATAACCTCTCCCCTTCTGCTATCTCATAGCTTAAGACCTCTCCTTTATGCTTGGATAATTCCAGCCTGACTTTATGATCCACCAAGAAGGGTCTTCCCAGCACTGTATGCATTGATCCTTTTGCTATGAAGAAGTGAGCAGATTTGGGTTCCCCAGGAGTTATCTCAAACCTTGTTCTTTCAGCCAAACCAATTAGTGGAGTTGAGTGGCCTCCAATTCCTGTAACCCTCATGAATAATTCCCTGGACACCAAGCCTGCCTGGATTGCCAAATGTTCAGGTATGACATTTAATTCAGAACCAGTATCCACCAGGGCCTTTATTTTCTTTCCTTTGATCCAAATGTCTATGAATCCCAATGGGCAAGCATAAGTGAGATTGCTGCCAATGGAACATGGGTATTCTTCATCAGAATAGTCTTCAAAATGGTGTTGACATCCATTAATCCTCCTATTTTTGCTGGCTGATGATTTAGAGCCTTTCTTCAAGTCCAAGGTTCCTTCAAAGTTCATATCTTTTAGATGCTGGAAGAAGTTTGGTGCAACTGATAGGAGCTCCTCCAAGGTAAGGTTAAAGCTTTGTTTTAATATTTTTTTTTTCAGGCTTTCTTCAATCTTGGTTCCTCCTTCAGTATATACTGGTTCTGAATTTTCCTTTCTCACTTCCTTAGGTTCAGTTTCAGGTTTTTTTACAGGTTCTTGTGGGGGATCTTCTTCTTCACCAGAGTCCTGGTCATCCTCCTCAACCCATGCTCCTGGATAAATCACCCTTCTTTTCCTGGATCCAACCTCCTTGACTGGTTCATTCTCTGGCTCTGGGTGGTCTTGGTTTACAGCTTTGGAACTTCCTTGGGACTTGTCAGCCAATCTCTGGGACTTCCTCATTCCTATTGGACTTGGGATTCCTTCACATTTACTTCTGGTGGTGTCCAAGCTTCCCAATTTACAATTTCCAAGAATGCTGCAACATTGGATGGTTCCTCCTTCTTCTGGGGTTCTTCAGCCTTTGGGCTCTGTTGGCTTCCTGAAAACTTTCTTATTTGGTCTTTGAATTTCTCCTGGCTGCTAAGGGTTACTGGTTGTCCATTTGGAAAGAAGAAACTAGATCCTTGCCTGAAGACTTTTCTATTTTTGAGGTCTTCTGACAGATCTGGACAGGTGAACTGGGTATGGAGTTCATCCTTGCAGTAGTTGCATTTGACTGGCCATCTGGGTCCTGCATTGGTAACTGGGGGCCTAAAGTTTGGTGCCATTAGTTGATTTTTCCTATCAAAATGGGGTGGTGCTTGCTTCTGATTTAAAGCCATAGTGAGCTTTGAGATTTCATCTTTCATTTTTTGGATTTCATCCATTCCTGATGGCTGGAACTTGACTTCTTTCTTGGTTTCTACTGAACTCTTGATGCTAGGTCTGGGGGTCTCTTCTTCATCCACATCCCACAAAGCCAAAGTCATCTCCACATACTCTTTCAAAGTTTCCAAGTTTGGAGGAAGATATCTACCATCCCTAGCAATTTTGATTTTTCCTGCATGGGCCAATTCTCTGTTAACTTACCTCCTGAGGTCTGTGGATAGGGCCTTCCAAAGGTTTTCACCACTCTCCCAGTTGGTATTATCATAACCCATCCTGATGAAATATGAAACCATCTCTTCATAATTACCAATGAATTTCCTGAAGTCCTGTTTGGTCTTGATTCCTCCTTGGTCTTGAGTAAGTTTGAGAAGCCTGGGTATGGATTCTTCATTAAATCTTCTATGGGGGGTAGCTGTGCCCCATTTCCTCATCAATTCTTTTTTCAAAAGGTTCCAGTCTCCAAGTTCATGTCCTTCCATATCTTCAATGGATTCCCTGATCTTTTTGTCTTCAACCAAAAAAGGTAATTGGAGAGCTATATCTATCCCTCCTGCTTTCTGGATTCTGGCTAATTTTTCCACTCTCTTAATGAAGAATTCCACCTCTGTTCCATCAAAGTCTAGGTTTCCCTTTTTACCATCCAAAAGTACACCATTCTGCTGATCATTTTTGATTCTGAATGATTCAGGTATTCCATCCTTGGCTTGGGTCCTTCTACCAAATTGATATCCACTTGCCTCCTCTCTTTCTTTGTTGACTTGGGAAAACAGGGTAATTTCTGGGCTGTTGGAAGGGGTTTCTGAATCTTCAATAATTCCTGGTGGCATTCTCCTTATGGCTGTCCTTGGGGTGGAGGTGTCAAATCTGGTCCTATGTTGTGTAAAAGGGGTGTCTGGGATTCCATGCTCTGTCTTGTCCAGGTTGCTTCCAAGTAGTATTTCCAAAAGAAGGGACATGTTTTCCACTTTTGCTTGGAGATCTTCCATGGTTTCTGATTTTTTTGTCTGGTTGTTGTCTGATTCTTCTTCCAAGTGTTGTTGTTGGGATCCACTGGTAAATCTGGGTTTGGTTTGTGGTTCTTTCTCCATCCTGATTATTGAAGAAATTGCTGCTTTGTTATTATCTTCAAGAGCTTTTAATTGGTCCTTGAGGTCCTCTAGTATCTGGTGAATATCTCTTCCTTTACTTTCCTGAATTTTTTGGTAGGTTAAAGGAGCTAATTTTCCGAAAATCACTTCTGTTATAGGTAATAATTAATCATTCCAAAGGAATTAGGCCACTGTTGGGACACCAATTGTAGAGACTCCAAGGGATAATGGGATTATTTAGCAAATTGCTTGCTGGCAGTCACTAGAAGGGGAATTTAGTTTACTACTTATCTTGAAGAGATAGAGGTAACCTAAGATGGTTTTGAATTGCCTGCCCTTCTGAACTATAATAAGTCTGCACAATAATTTTTTTTTTAATTAATGGCTGGTTTTCTTTGAGACTTAAAATAGGTCTCTTATCAGACCTAGATTAATTATTAATAGAGATTTTTAGGAATTGCAAGACTATTCCAGGTTGGATTGGATTATTGGCAAGCTTCCACCAATTAATAATCAAGAATTTTCGACTTTTCTGACTATTTTTTCCAAGTTCCAATCAAAGGACTAAGGGTTGACTAAAAGGTGTTTAACCAGTTGGAGGACCAAAGAATGGGCTTGCCCACAAGGAGCTGGGCGGAAAAAAAGCTTGGTTGGTTGTTCTGTTGTGCTCTTCCTCTTTTATGAATTTAATAATCAAAAAATAAGGGGTTTTCCCTCTTAAAAACAGGTGCTGAATAACAGGCCTTTTCTCAAAAACCCTTCTTCAAAAACACCAGGGGTTTGGTCAAATGGTCAATGATAATTTTGTGTATGATCCTTTATTTCCTTCTAACTTGATTCTGGCTCACTGACAAACTGGTACTGATCAGGCAGAGGCCATAGAACTTAGGGGGCTGATGCCTTATTCTGGGCTGATGCCATATTCTGGGCTGATGCCATGCTAGACAACTTGGATAGGGCAAAAGAGGCCCCTTAAATAGAAAAATACTTCCTCAGGGGATCCCCAGGGCTCCCCTGAGTGCGGTTCTGAGCCTCTCTCTGCACTATTGAAGCACAGGAGGGTACAGTTACATGAGACAGATCATTCTGGTGATAAAATGTGTAAATCAGGCTGAGAGATAACTGTATTTTTCAGTTCAATCTTTGAGAGTCAGGCTATGATATGATATAAGAAATAAGAATGGTGTGATCTGGAAGCTTCTGAGTACTTATCATGTATAAAAAAATGATGCAGAAGTTGCCTGCAGCTTGAGTTAATTTTTGCTGGTTGGGAAAAGCATGAAACATGCTTGGCAGCTGCAAGCCCTCTTTGGTAGCTTGAATGGTGTGACCTGCATGGGTTTGGTGGTGGAAAGTCATGTGCTGGGTGTTTCTTAGGACGCTTCTGAGCCCTTATCATGTATAAAATGTTGCAGGAACTACCTGCATGCTGTTTCAATGTAATTAGTTGTGGAGATAGGAGGTATGCTTTTTTAACGCATGTCCCCTTGGGTAACTTGAGAGTGTGGCTTGCAGGTGTTGTATGGTTGATATGGTGGCAAACTGAGTATCAGAGTGTTGAGAGGACGCTTCAGAGCTCTTTATCTGGTGGTTAAAGTTCCAGAAAAGTCATGTGCACTGAGTTGTTATTGCTGGTTGGTGAGAATTCAGATATACTTGGCTGCATGAGCCCCTACTTCTGTTGGTGCATGTGTGTGTGTTGTACGGTTGGAATGGTGGAAAACTGAGTATCAGAGTGCTTGATAGGACGGTTCAGAGGCCTTATCTGGTGGTGAAAGTTCCAGAAAGGTCATGTGTACTGAGGTGTTATTGCTGGTTGGTGAGAATTGAGACATACTTGGCTGCATGAGCCCCTACTTCTGTTGGTGCATGTATGTGTGATTTATGGTTGGAATGGTGGCAAACTGAGTATCAGAGTGCTTGAGAGGACGCTTCAGAGGGCTTTTTTGGTGGTGAAAGTTCCAGAAAAGTCATGTGTACTGAGTTGTTATTGCTGGTTGGTGAGAATTGAGATATACTTGGCTGCATGTATGTGTGATGTATGGTTGGAATGGTGGCAAACTGAGTATCAGAGTGCTTGAGAGGACGCTTCAGAGGGCTTATCTGGTGGTGAAAGTTCCAGAAAAGTCATGTGTACTGAGTTGTTATTGCTGGTTGGTGAGAATTGAGATATACTTGGCTGCATGAGCCCCTACTTCTGTTGGTGCATGTATGTGTGATGTATGGTTGGAATGGTGGCAAACTGAGTGTCAGAGTGCTTCAGAGGAAGGTTCAGAGGCCCTGAATTGTACTGAATGATCCAGGAAGGTAGTTTAACTTGGTTTCATAGTACTGGTTGTAGTGTAACATTGGTACTGGTATGGTTTAAGTCCTGCTGGTATGGGTCTGTTGTTTTGTTGTGTGGTTATTTTAATCATAATCTTTTGCCATTATATATTCAATGAATCTTTCATTTAGTACTCCTTGTGACATCATCCAGCCTTTGCAAGGTGTTGGTTTGTTTGTGACAGGTGTTTGATATGGTTGAAGGGGGTTATCTAGTGATGTATTTGGGCTTTGAGGTTGGTTTTAGTTCAGGGTGCAGTTTATGAGAGGTTTGGAATTAATTTGTGAGCCTAATTTGATAAAAAGAACAATAAAAATTGAGTCTGATGGCTATAGGACAGGTTTGGTTTACCACACCGACTGATGGTCCTGCGGATTGTTGGGAAAGTCCGGCATGAGAAGGCATCGGCGGCCGCGCGGCCGAGGTTTGGTCTGGGACCGGCGCCGAGATCATGACCAATTTCTTGGAAGAAGACGGGTACATTTGTGCCGTATCCGCAATGAGCTCGTCCAAATCAATTTCGCTCTCCACAGCTTCACGGATAACCAAAAGATTGTGAAGAATCACGACACTTCCATCCAGAGACCTCTTAACCAGACCGTGGTCATACAGGTATTGCTGCACTCTGGAACGGAGCTGTGGTGCAAGAACCCCCAGAAACGCCCGCTTCATGGCCCCCCCTCTGGCCTGCAATGACCTTGTTCTTCGCCAGGTAGCCGTAGATTTGCTCAAACTTTGACATATATTCCACTAATCCTTTGCGCAATTGCACCCCGCCATTCTCCCTTGCTTCCTCTGCGGCTTGATCAAAGTCGCTTTCTCGGAACCAGGGTTCGCGCTTTCCCCACCTCACCCACATCTCGCTTTTCAACTTCCCGCAGTCTTGCCTCTCCTAACCAATCATTTCCTCCACGTCCCACAGCTTCTCCTACTTGGTAATGAACAGCACAATGGTTCGAACCTTATCCGCGCCCGACGCGCCCTCCAAATCCGCAATCCCTTTGAATCTAGAAAGAAACCGCTCAACGTCCGAGGTACTGAACCAAAGGTGAGGGAAATCCCTTGGCCTCAACCAAACGCGGCGAGGGGCCTCTTCCGCCATGTCCAATGACCCTTCCAAGGGAGGAGCGAACCCGCTAACTCTGGGAGCATGTGCGGATGGCGGCGGAGGGGGTTGAGCAGCAGGAACGGGAGTCAAACATAGAGGGTAGGGAAGGGGAGCATTAGATCCCAGAGCGGTTGTTGGCAAAATCCTGCGTTATCTTCAAGAGACTGAGAACGGATTGAGTTTCCCGGCCAGACCCCCAGATGTGGAAAATTTAGAGGTTATCCCTCACAAAGTTGTCCCAAGTCACGGAGTTTGATGGTTCTAGCGTCTGTAAAATTCGAGGATGATTCCTTGTCTGGGAGAGAGAGAGAGTGAGATTCTAATCTTTCCTTTTTCCTATTCCCCCTTTGTGTGTGTGTGTGTCCCCCCAACCCGTGCTGAGGGGAGAGGTATCTTATATCCCCTCCCCTCAGCCCTAACCTAAGTACAAGCACAAAGACAAACTGACAACCATGAAGAAGAAACCCTAGACCCAGAACCCTAACCCATCCCCCAACCCATACCCATACCCTATCCCTTCAGCTCGCCTGCCATTTTGAACACCCGGTTTGTCCTTCCGTGGCGCGGCCCTCCGCCGCGCGCTACCCAAAGTCCACCACGCTTTCCCGTATCCGCCCAACGCGCCGTCGTGGATTTCCCATCCCGTGGCCGGCCCGCGCTTGCGCGCGGTTGTCCACGCATATAGCCCCGCTGTTGCCCCGCCTTTTCCTCCCCCGACTAACCGCCCGAGAACCTGGTTGGCCCAGCTCCATCCGTGAGTCGGATATCCAAGCGGATTGCGGCCCGCCTCCCCTAGTCAGGCCCGGCCCGCAGCCGTGTGCTTGATCCGCTGCACCCACTGCTGAGCCTTGCGGCAACTGCTGCTGAGCCCGCAGCGGCTACTGCTGAGAACCGGCGCACCCTCACTGCTGAGCCTAACCTACCAGATGCTGAGCGCGCAGGCCGCAACACAGTTCCCGACCCAAGGCTATATAATGACACCACACCGGCTACTACAGGTTAAAAGCCTGCTCTCATTGTTTTGTATCACGTCCGTACATACCGTCATTGTCCAAAATCTTGTTCCACGTTACCGTAATCTACCGTTACCCAACATCAAAGACTACTCCAATATTGGAATATCAAGTTTCAGTAAAATCAAAACCAAAAAGGCCTAGCGAAATCACCTTGTTACTCATGTTGTTATATGACCAAACCCCGTCAAGGAAAGGCTCAACCAGGAAGACCAGCTGCAACATCAGTTAAAGACAAATCCAGACCAATCAAAGAGATGGAATTGACTAAATCCAAAGTCACTGCGCCGACGGGCAGTCATGGCATGAGTACGGCAAGAGCAAAGTTTTTGGCTAATCCAACCAAATATGTGGCGACCATTGAATCCTTGCGACGCAATGGAAACAATATTGACAAATAGATAAGTGGCATCAACATGATTGGTCTGTTGGTCTTTGGTAAGACCAATTTCTCATCCAATATTGGAAATCTTAAATCTCTTGATCATTTCAAAAGCATATCCCTACGAGTATTTTTCACCCTGACTGTTGATTGCAAGCTCCGGACCCTTGTTTCAAACCAACCGATGGCATGGGAGGCGTTTGAGACTATCAGGAAGAACTTTCAACTCTCCAGTCGCACTCGTAAGTTGGAGCTACTTACCAAGTTATTTTTCAAACTGACAATAGTAGAGGGATTGATTTTGTCTCACCTTACCCGGATATCCAATATATTTATTGAGCTTGGTCGGCTTGGGTGCCCTGTCCCTGACGCCTTAATTTTGCTCATCATGCAAGTACTGACTCCCCCACTGCCAGGAGCTACTAGATTGCAACTCCTCCAAGGGGTAGGCCCCCAGTTGGACCGCCTTGAGAACCCAACCCCAGCCAATACGCAGTCCATCCTGACATCATTCTATAGCAAGATAACTCGGGGGGACTCAGCCAACAACCCTTAGACCGTGAATGTGGTCAACCCTTATACATGGCAATGTCCCTGGAATAGCCATATGCGAAGTGAGGATGCATGTCCAAATCACCCACAGTCTTATTACCACCAACCTGTAAAAAATAAAAAGAGCTTAAGCTTGAATGAATTAAAAGATCAATAAGAAATGAGTGAATGAGGCTTGTAACGTCAAGCGTAACGGACCTGAGATAAGGAGGAAAAGGACACTCCGGTTAATGTGTTGGCTGAACAGATGTTTAAATTCCACTTGAGAGCACCATGGTTTAAATAGACTAAATACATGATTGGCCAACAAGTGGTTGAGTACAAAATGAATAAGGCAAAATTAACATAAGCAGTTTGAGTGACATGGTAAGTGAAATGTTATGCTTGGACAGTCTGACAATCACTACTAAGAACACAGCCTAGTTATATTTTAACCATTATTTTAATACTTCAATAACAACAATAATATAAATCAAATCAATCCAATCAATAGTAATTTAAACTCCAGTGAAAGTCACATAAATGAAAACTCAAACTCTAACACAACCGACCCCGGAAAAAAACAAGCCTCTTGATTTACTCTTAACCAACGTCCTAGGCAGTTAACCCCAGATTGCAACGGAAACCAATATCTTCTCACAATCCGCAACCACATTTACACGTTCATCTTCATTCACGCTTTTAAAAACCATTCAGAAGTCCCCAAGCTTATCCTTTCCACCGTACAATACCTCAAGAACCGCATTGGCTCATCACCCATCCACATCCGTTCCGACAACGCCAAGGAATATCACACCAAGTCCTTCACCGACTCCCTCAAAGCTGCCAGCACCAAACCAATCTTCACAAGCCCGTACACCCCGGAACAAAACGGAGAAGCCAAACGTGTCAATCGGACACTGGGCGATATGGCGTGGACAATGTTGAAATACACACGGTTGCCGGATGATTTTTGGTCCTTTGCGTATCAACATGCACGCTTCTTACATAACCAGCTCCCCAACTCTTGCACTTCCGATAAGACTCCAACCGATATCCTGTATGACGTCCCACCATCCAATATCACTCTCCATCCATTTGGTTCAATTGGTATAGCACACATTCCTAAAGAAAAACAGCTCAGACTCAACGACCGGGCCGAGCACATGATTTTCTTGGGTTACCAAGAATATCAGCGCGGGTACGTGTTCTGGAACCCCGTCTCTTCTGCCGTTACCTACACCGACGTTGCTGATTTTCCCGCATCTGACCCCAAGCCATTTGTCCACATTCCAGCCTCACTTGATTTGATTGATCCAATGCTCCAATCCGTAGAACTATGACTTGGCAAGACGCCAATGGACAAAATTTGTGATGAACAAGACTCCTATGCCCTCAACATCCCAGACCGCCCCAATGATGATCTCCCAACCTCCGTGTCACATGCGCTATCTGATGATTTTCATCACATTTGGGAACCTCCTCTACGGAAAGAAATCAATCAGCTCTTTGACATGGATGTGTGGGAAGCAGTCAAGCGGACGCCTGGGATGAAGGTGATAGGAGCAAAATATGTATTTGCCCTGAAGCGTAAGCCGGACAGAACAATTGACATACCAAAAGCTCTTTACGTTGCAAAGGGATTTTGCCAACGGCTGGGCGTTGATTGTTACGAAACATTTGCCCTGACGGCATCCCTCTCTTCCCTACAACTGCTGCTGGCAATTGCTGTATCAAACCAATGGATCATACAAAGCTTTGATATATTGGCGGCTTACTTGCACTCCCCCATTGACAAACTAGTATACGTTGAACCCCTGACTCACGTACGACCGGAGCTAGAGGGAAAGGCAATGCGCTTAAAGAAATCCCTATATGGAACTCAACAGGCTGCGCGTTGCTGGTGGAAGTTTTTCAAGGGCCTCCTTGACAAGATAGGGTTCACTGGCAATTGCGTTGAGCAAACCGTATATATCTACCGGAAGGGTGCGACTATTGTGGCAATCTGGCTCCATGTTGATGACGGACTGGTTGTAAGCAACAATGGCAGTACCCTGGCTGAACTACGCTCTCGGATGGCGGCTCGTGTGAAGTTGAAATGGCAGGAATTGTGCGATTGGATTGTTGGGATAAACCTCACAAAACGAGATGGTGCTTTGTACCTTGACCAGCGCCTACTGGCCACTCAGATAATCAACAAATGGTCCACCCTACAATCCAAAAAACTCCTGCGGACCTCAACTGTGTTACTGGATACCAACCTCATAACCAGAGTCTCCACGGATTGAATAGACACTGATCTCTATCAATTGTTCATTGGGTCACTTAATTACCTAGCCCTAGGTACGAGGCCCAACATATCATACGGCGTTAACTATCTCTTGCAATATAACAAATGTTGAATGTGTTGACATTCTCTGATTCTCTGATCATGCTGAACTTCAATCTCCCTATGGCGTCTTTCATTTTCTTTTCTTCTCTTTGTCTCTCTAGTTTCTCAATTGTCTCCTTGTGTCCTTTTTTTCTATTATCTTTTCTCTTACCTAGTCGCTGGGTGCGGCGCGCTTGTGTTTCATTTTCCACTGCTCATACTCCATTTGTGGAGTATAGCACTCTTTATCAGTTGTAGACGCGAGTCAGTGCCCGCTTCTCCCATCATGAGTTCAACCATGTTGGGGAAGCGGTCTTCACTGCCACTCGGGTCGGGTACGTCTTGTTTTCTTTCTATTTTCTGTTCTCTTTCTTTTCTTCTTTTCCTTTCTTTATCTTTTACTCACGGTCTCAACTTTCTAGTTGTCTTGCGTCTGGTCTCCTGTCATCATCTGTCTGTTTCTCTTTCTCTATCTCTTGTCACGTTCTTGGTTCTTTTCAGGTATTGTTTATTTTCTTTATTATTGTTTCTGTGTTTTCCATTTCTGAAATCAATTCTTTTCAGTCTCAAAATCATAACAGATTTACAGTCCCAGTGACTCACTCATCGACGAACCGAGAACAATTTTTTTCCACTATCCAAGCTCACATCATCCACCATCAATATCAACATGTCTGAACGAGAAGAGAAAACTGACAGTAAACAAAACATTCCACTGCTGGACGAAGAAAATTTCGCCGCATGGTACCTTCGAATTCGGAGTTATCTCCGTAGGAAAGGCCTTTACGACATAGTCATTGAAGAACCAGGAGACCAAATATCAGCGGCGCACAAGAAAAAGCTTTATGAAGCTTCCGACATTATTATCCAACACCTTGGGGACACCGCTTTCAATGCCATAGTGAATACTGACAATGACGACAACCCATATCTTATGTGGAAAGCTATACACAATCAATACGCTTCACAATCTTCAAACAATTGAGGTTGGTTATGGTTAAATTTCATACGTTATCAATATAAAAATAGTCTCATCCAATATATCAACGAGTGTCAAAAACTTATGAACAAGTTGGCAGTAGTTAAGCTAGAAGTCCCTCAGGATATTCTGAGCTATACAATCTTGGCAAAATTGCCTATGCAATTCTATCACATCGTGGATACAATCTTACTAAACAACAAACTGCTCAAAAATCCGACGGGCGTTCTCAATAAACTTCGAGAAGTAATTCATTTGGAATCATCCCGATCTACCACGGAACAACCTTCCCCAGAAGAGTCAAACTCAACGGCCCTGTATAAGACGAAACAAAAATCAAAATCTCAAGGCCCAAAACATCCCTGCACCAAAGGAAAACACAATCCGTTAGCCAAACATCCCGAACACAAATGTTGGCAACTTCATCCACACCTGCGTCCTTCAAAAAATCGTGACAATAACCCGAAATCAAATCTCCACAAAGGAAATACCCCAGATAATAATACTGAAACAGAAGAAGAAACCGCCAAAGCCCACCTGAACGTCCAGCTGTATCTGAGTCAAGGCAACAGTTCTGCTGATCTTCTTCCGGTTTTGGACAGTGGCGCCTCACATCACATGGTGAACAGTGCCGAGTACCTCATCAAGTCCACACCAACCTCAATCAACATCGGGACGGGAAGCTCCGATAATGTACTAGTCGCCACTGCCAAGGGAGAAGCCCATCTTATTAATCATTAAGGTCGTCGTCTTATTCTGACTAATGTCCTCTTGGTACCAAAACTTAATTGATGCTTATTATTGCTGACTCGAATCATGAAAAACAAGACGACACTCTCTAAATTTGGCTACTCAGGCGTGGACGTTAACCTGGACAATTTCCAGCTCATCGGTTCTTCTAAAAACAATCTTGTAGAACTGTGCGGTACCCAGTTCAAAGCTTTCTCCAAACCCACGACTCACTTATCTGAAACTGTCAGCGAGAACCTTTGGCACTCTAGATTGGGGCATCCATCTATTAATAGCCAACAAAAACTTTTTCCCAGTTCCGACTCTGAACTTCTGCGATGTGATGTTTGTCAACTTGTCAAATGCTCTGCCACTCCTTTCAATCACAGTTTCAAAAGCGTCACCAAACCTCTAGAGTGTATCCATCTAGATGTCATTGGACCCATCTGTCCAGCTACTATCAGTGGTTTCTTGTATTTTCTCACAATTGTGGATCAGTTCTCAAAGTTCAAGTCAATTTCCCTGCTGAAGACTAAAAATGATGCTGCTGAAGCGATTAAGAACTACATCTCAAAAGCGGAAAGAGTGACGGGTCATCGAGTGCAATCGCTGGTATCCGATAACGGTGGCGAGTTCATAGGGAAGGAACTTGGCGATTATCTCAAAAATTCTGGCATTTCCCACAATTTCTCTTCCCCTCACACCCCTCAACAAAACGGCATTGCCGAACGAGCTAATCGAACTATCCTCGACAAGACTTGTTGCCTTCTGCTGCAAAGTAACTTACCAAAATATCTGTGGGGAGAAGCTGTTAGTACCGCTGCCCATCTCTCAAACCTTTTACCCTTGTCTGATAAAGAAAATAAATCCCCTTATGAAATTTGGACTAATAAGTCTTTCAACTACAACTGCCTTCACCCTTTTGGTTGTAAGGTCACTTATCTAATTCCCAAGGCTAACAGAAGCTCCAAGCTGGAGCCTCCTGGCCGCACTGGCTACCTGATAGGTTATGTCAACAATTTCTCAAACTACAAAATATTTGATCCTACTTTAAAAAGAGCTCTAGTCTCTTCAAATGTTTGATTTCATGAAGACGAATTCTTTCCTTGTAGACAAAATCATTCCAAAAATTCGTCTCAATCTCTTCCATCTGAACCTTCAAATCCAATCATCAATCTACCGATATTAGAAGAAGCTTCCCACTTGACAGAACAGCCTACATTGACTGTTCTCAAAGATGTTTCAATCTCGGAACCTCCATCTTCTGTCTCTGCCAACTTATCCACAAACAACATTCTGAATTTTCCCCGCCGACCAAACTCAAACATCGGCACGTCACCAACAGCTTTGATCAACTACATCAAAGAAGATGATCCCACAAATCTTAAAGAAGCCTTGGCCTCCAAGAACCGTCTTGAATGGATTGAAGCAATGAATAGAGAAATCCTTAATATGCTCACTTTTCAAGTGTGGGAGGAAGTTGACTATACTCTCTCTCACAATCCAGTAAAGTGTATCTGGGTATTCAAAACAAAAAGGGACGAGCAAAATCGTATTATCGAATTCAAGGCGAGGCTCTGTGCACAAGGATTTAATCAAGAACTTGGTATTAACTATCACGACTCATTCTCCCCGACTGTTGACAAATTGTCTCTTCGATTACTGATCTTGTTTGCGGCAAAATACAATTTACAATTCCACCAAGTGGATGTCAAATCAGCATTTTTAAATGCTCCTTTGGATGAGGACGTCTTCATCACTACTCCATCTAATGTAAACATCCAACCCGGCAAGGCTCTCAAATTACGTAAGGCCTTGTATGGTCTCAAGCAATCCCCTAGGGCATGGTACTCAACTCTCGCCAAATGGCTCAAATTGATTGGTTTTCACCAAAGTGAAAATGACAGATGTGTCTTTTGGAACAGCAATACGTGGTTATATGTACATGTGGATGACATTGCGATTTTCAGTAAGACCCCATCTATCTTCATCAACAAACTAAAAACCAAATTTCAAATTAAGGATTTAGGTCCAGCCAAGCTTCTTCTTGGTATGAAGGTGGAACAATCCAAGGACGGAATCAAGTTGTCTCAACATACATACATCAACTCGCTTGTCAAACAATACAAGATTGATCCTTGGAAGAAGTTTTTGACTCCACTCAGACCCTATTCCAAACTTATCCCTTCAACTGACAAAGAGCACC
This sequence comes from Puccinia polysora, assembly GCA_025617555.3. Classification (NCBI taxonomy): domain Eukaryota; kingdom Fungi; phylum Basidiomycota; class Pucciniomycetes; order Pucciniales; family Pucciniaceae; genus Puccinia; species Puccinia polysora. Next base: position 7,372,624 of record CM062620.1, read on the forward strand.
AAAAATTCCTGGATTCGGGACTTAACTACAGGAAGATTGTAGGAGAACTAAATTATCTCAGCTGTAAAACGAGAGCAGATATCACATACGCGTCTAACTATCTCTCTCAATTTCTACAAAAACCAAATCTTCACCACTACAAGGTTGCCCTAAATGTTCTAAACTATCTCCAACACACTCCTTTCCTTGGAATCAAATTCAGTAAATCAGATTTTCCTGATCAGTCTCTCGAGGCCTATGTCAACTCTGACTGGGCTACTTGTCCGTCTACACAAAGATCTGTAAGCGGCTTGACTGTACTATGGAATAACCATCTCATCATCTGGAAATCCAGGAAACAACCGTCAGTCACGCTTTCAACTACGGAAGCCGAATACAAGTCAGTTTGCGACGCAACAAAAGAGATCCTCTGGTTGAAAGGTTTAATCAAGGAACTTTTTGCAGTCCAATTCATCAAACCGACATCAATATACAAAGACAACGATGGCTGCGTCAAATTAGCCAGCAGCCTAGCAAATCAAGCGTCATTTCATTCCAAACGCATCAATATTCGTCAACATTTTATCAAAGAAGAAATCAGCAAAGGTGAAATCAAGTTGATAAAAATTCCATCTGAAAACAATTCTGCCGATTTTCTCACGAAACCGGTCTCAAGAATCAAGTTAACTCAATCTTTGAAAAACATCAACCTGACTTAAAGCCTGTTCAGCACGGGAGGGTGTTGACATTCTCTGATTCTCTGATCATGCTGAACTTCAATCTCCCTATGGCGTCTTTCATTTTCTTTTCTTCTCTTTGTCTCTCTAGTTTCTCAATTGTCTCCTTGTGTCCTTTTTGTCTATTATCTTTTCTCTTACCTAGTCGCTGGGTGCGGCGCGCTTGTGTTTCATTTTCCACTGCTCATACTCCATTTGTGGAGTATACCACTCTTTATCAGTTGTAGACGCGAGTCAGTGCCCGCTTCTCCCATCATGAGTTCAACCACGTTGGGGAAGCGGTCTTCACTGCCACTCGGGTCGGGTACGTCTTGTTTTCTTTCTATTTTCTGTTCTCTTTCTTTTCTTCTTTTCCTTTCTTTATCTTTTACTCACGGTCTCAACTTTCTAGTTGTCTTGCGTCTGGTCTCCTGTCATCATCTGTCTGTTTCTCTTTCTCTATCTCTTGTCACGTTCTTGGTTCTTTTCAGGTATTTTTTATTTTCTTTATTATTGTTTCTGTGTTTTCCATTTCTGAAATCAATTATTTTCAGTCTCAAAATCATAACAGAATGGTCAAACATTGGGGGGCACTACAACATCTTATCCGTTACGTGGCGTCTACATTGAATTATAGTCTTCAATTTTGATCATCTGACACAGGTCTCCAACTCTGGACTGAGGCAAGCTGGTGGGGTGAGTTCCACCGGTCAACATCTGGATTCTTGATTACTTTGGATGGCTCCCCAATCTCATGGTGTTCCAAACGGCAAAAAACGGTAGCTACATTGACGTGCAATGCAGAATTTATATCATTGGGGATGGCTGTCAAATTTTTTACTTCATTACATACTATAGTCCTCAACCTCTCCCCTCAAACTTTTTCCTCTATTTTTTGTGATAATTGTGCGGCGGTACTGGTGGCAAACAATAATGGTTCTTGTTCCAGAATGAGACATATCTCACGGAATTTTTTCTTTACTAATGACACAATAAGACGGCTGAACATACGGATCTCTTGGGTAAAAACAGATGAATAACTGGCCGACGTGATGATGAAACAACTTGGCCCAAATAAGCAACGCGGTTTTTGTGATAAATTTTTTTCTCAATTTTCCACTATATGATTGATTGTTTTTTATCCATTCTAAGTGGTCTGGTTTGTGGCGGGGTGTTGTAATATGTCAAACCCAACTATAAAATATCACAGGCGGGATAACACAAAACCCGTGACATATGTATATAGTATAAGGTCTGAACCCGCGCGCACCCAAGAAATAAAATAATGGATTCTCCTTTCTAAAAATTTTTCCCCAATATCTGAGCTTCTGGCTACAACACATTGTAAGTTTGGCGGCGCAACAATTTTGGCGCACCAAAAGTGGCGCGCCAAATGGCGTTGCCATGGTGTGCCAACAATGTCTAAAAACCCCCCATGGTGCACCAAATCTGTCTGTACCAAAGTTTAGGGGGTTGCATCAAGGAGGAATGGGCCAAAGGGTTGATTGAGGTGTAAAAACAAGTGTGGGGATATGTACCAAAAAGATTTATAGGATCAATACTTTGGGTTAGTAAGGGAAATCAGGAGTTGACCTGAATAGCCGGGGTGCAATGCTTGGGTGGGAAAGCAATCCCAACCATTGCAGGGAGTCTTAGATTGAGGATTGCAGATGGGCAAGCAAAGTAACAGTAAAAAAAAGCAAGGACACCAGTTTAACCAGTGGCCAACAGCTTGCCCACCAGTTTCACCACCATGCTGGCTGATTGCACCTCCTCAGCCCAGCACCACAAGATGGTTCAAACCCTCCAAAGGCAGGCTTGCTGGTCCTCTCTTCTCATGTCTCAACCTTGGGCCCTTTGGATTGTAGTTTGCCTTGCATTTTTCTAGATCACAATCACCAACAATATTAACATCAGGACCATTCAATGGACCATGATGCCATAGGGGAAACCTTTTGCCCTTTAAAAAAAATGAAAAAAAATAAAAAAATGGCATGCCACTGTTGCCACCTGCAAATGGCATGCCAGGGAAAGGAGATGATGGTGCCATTGTCATGCTTCAAGCTTAAGGATTATTGTCTTCCTCACTTCAACATATCCTTTCCTCAGTACCATCTACCTCATTCCATATTTGTGACACAAATAGAAGCACAACATCAATGGTACCTTTCACTTATCAACTCTGGCTTGCATAACAACCTTCCATTCTTGGCGACTGACTCAGCACCTACTTGCAAACCTTGTAGTTGACTCTACTGCAGTCAACAATCCATTCAAGCTCTGCTCTTCCACCCTGGGTATCAATAGCACTTGGGTTCCCATTCCTGGTCATGCACTCTCTCTATCTTTCACCCATGCTAGTTAGCCACACCAACTGTATGGTTTGAAACTGGACTAGTCCCTTACCCTGCATAAGCTACATCCCCATATTTTCATTTTCTCTCACGTCACTCCTTCCTATCTCATCCGTTATGCCCTTGTACGCTCAGACTCTATTTACCTTGAATCTGCGTTATGACCTTGGAAATGTCTATAATGTTATTTCATTTCCAAATTTTTTCATTTCATTCATTGCCTCATTGCCCCTTAACTTTAGTTGGCCATCCATCAGGTTGTATCTAGTCACTTTGGATTACCTTATAAAGGCTACACCGCTTGCCTGAAGATTTTCTCCTCAGTTATTTAATTTCATACGTTCTTGCATTTGCTAAATCCAGTCATCAGATTGGGCTTGGCTTTAGCTTCCTTTCCATTGGAAAAATTAATCTCTCTCTTGTGTGTCAAGTTACTCAACCATAAGTTTGCCCTTTGCAGTTAGCCTTGCTACCTTGCTCTTGCCCTTGAACTCAGTCTCTTCCTTGGTGCTCACAATCATCTAATATTTCCCTCTGGTACGTGGGGTGGTTGTGTGACAGTAAATGGACTAACTCAGCTCATTTATTGCAGTTTTCCAACCTATATTAGATTTATTTTACAATTTCACATACTTGCTCAACCAGGAATGCTTCCCTCACCACTTAAAATGATGATATTCATTGGGTAGGGAGGTCCAGCGCTTCTTGGGCCAGACAACCTTTAGACCCTGTTCCTTCTTTTAAATCCCCTTTGGTTGAACCTCTTGATGATCCCCTTGCTCCTCTGGGGGAAGCACAGGATCCCCTCAAAGAAATTGAAGACTCCAACCACTCTTCCAATGAAACCTCAACTCATGGTAGATCAAGGGTTTGCACTAATGCTCCCAAACCCAATGCTTTGACCTTTCTCTTGACCCTTGTCCAGGCTCTTAACCAAACTTCCTTGCAATCTGGTCCAAGTGGCCCTAGTTTTTGTAATCCGGGAATGAAGCAGCCTGATCATTTTACTGGGGAAAACCCCCATAAAATTAGAGCCTACTTACAGTCCTGTAAAATCATCTTCTTGAAAAATCCTCATAATTTTCCTACTTATAGACACAGAGTTATGTATGCATCTTCCTTCCTTGGAGGACAAGCCTCGCAGTGGTTCAAACCTTACCTCAAACTATCAGATAAAGCTAGCCCCACTTGTATCCTCAACAACTGGTACAAGTTTGAGCAGCAATAGTTCACCCTGTTTGGCAACCCTAATGAAGTCAAAAACGCAGAATACAAACTTAATAACTTAGTCATGAAAGAGAATAGTAGAGTTTCTGTTTATATCTCCAATTTCCAAACTTTCCAGTCTTCTATCCAATGGAAAAAGGCAGCTCTTCTATCTCATTTTCAAAAAGGTTTTCTTGCATGCCTAATCAAGCAACTCACAGTTGGGGGACATGAGACAACCTCCCTTCAGCAGTTAATTGACCAGGTGATTGAGCTTGATAATGGCTATCACAACAAGAACCTCTCTGGACAAAAAAGTCATGGACCGTCAACCTTTGCTCCAAAGGCGGAAAACTCCTCAAAAAAATACTTGAAGAATCCAAAACAATCCAAACAGAATCCAGCCTTGCACTCCAACGTGAAAGTGAAGGCCATTGCCAAAACTACAAATTTCCTGGACAAAGAAACTGGGATGCTCCGGAACAAGGAATGGCTAAGGATGGAAAATAATGGGTTATGTATGAATTGTGGAGGAAAACATGATTTCAATAGTTGTGGAAAGCAGCTAGCGCGTGAAGCCGCTAGACATTCAAAAAATTAGCTTGTAGTTTTTCTAATACTTGCAAGGAGAACTACATATTATCTAAATTACAGCAAGTCAATCTTTGAACTTGCAAGTCACTAGGTGCTCCAAGTTTGACATTTTTCCTTTTTAATTCTGAAAACTACCCTTATTGAGTTTTGCTTGACTCCGGTGCTAACTTTTTTTTTATAAGTGAATCTTTTGCCACTTCCAAAAATCTTACGCGTTCCAAAATAGATACGTTTCCCATCTATTTAGTAAGTAGTGCAACCAAGCTGTCTCAGTGGGTTTCCAAAAAGGCAAAATGGACATTTGGATTCTCCAATTTCCCCAGCTTTGAATGGGACTTATTTGCCTTGGATATTCCCAGAATGGATGATACCATTCTAGGCCACAATTTCCTAGTTCACTGGAATTGGGATGTGAATTGGCAAGAAGGATTAATTAACCTTGAAACCTCACAACCCCAGGACGCTAACCATTCCGTCAAACAGGAATTAAACAACCTACCTGACACTTTTTGTCAGGAGATTTGCAATATCCTGACCTCCATTCCCAAGTTCACTCTTCAGATTTAGGATTTATTGCTTATTTGTCAGAATTAACCTTTCCTTGTTTCTTCAAAGAGAAACAGGCACCAACCAAACGGTTTATCTTGAGCTCCTTAATACTCTTGCATCATGCAAGCACTTCAAACCCCGTGCTCAAAGATGATGAGATTGAAGATCTAGAAATAATTCAAGAGTTAACTTTGATTTATCATGACTTTGCTGATGTCTTTTAAGCTGTAAAGGCAGATAAACTTCCCCCATCCCATTCTTATGATCACAGGATCAAGTTTACTGGCCCACCTCCGGCACCCAGACCAGTCTACTCTCTCTCAAAGCAAGGCAAAACCACGCCTCAAGAATACATTGTGGAAAATGTATTGAAAGGATTTCTTTGACCAAGCAATTTGAATACCCATTCACCTGTCCTATTTTTTCAAAAGAAAGACGGAAGAATTTTCTTGTGTGTTGACTACAGGAAACTGAACCAGGTAAACCAGAAGAATGCCTATCCAGTACCACCTATGTTGCACCTCCTCACTCTCTTCCATGGAGCTGCTTATTTCTCAGATTTAGACCTTTGAGGCGCCTATAACCTAATTTGCATTGCATAAGGTCATGAATATTTGACCACAATGAGAGAATGGTTTGGAAATTAAGAGAGAACTACTCCCCTAGTTTTCCTTAAGTTTAGAAGCAATGGTCTCAGAATTATTATGGTTAAGGATGCTCCTTTATTTTTAAGAAAGAGAGAGAGAGAGAGGGAGTAAAAAAGATGATGAATTCCTTCCCTTCCTTTTCCTTTCCTGCACCAAAGATCCAATCCTCCAATGATATAATAAGAGCTGGGGTTGAGAGCGCGGAATTTATGCCCACACTCTCAACCCTAACCTAAGTAAAAGCACAATGAAAGCCCAACAACAAATGTAAAAGAAACCCTAGCCTAACCCTAATCCATTCCTTGCCTGCTTACCGTTACTTACAACCAGTTTGTCCTTCTCATGACGCGGCCCTCTGCCGCCCCCTACTCAGAGCCCCCCACTTTTACATTTCTGTTAAATTCTTTTCTAACTTGTTATTCACCTCTTTCAATTTTCAGAACAAGCACCTGTCATGTCAATTAATGTTGTTAATGCACTCTTCATTCTACCTTGAAAAGGTGTGTAATTTTCTCTTATTTGGTGTTTTATTCTGTTTGAATTCCTTTTTTTATTACTGTTCCTGTGACTCCTATCTTCATCCAAAAAACAAGCAGCAGGATCCTTCAATCACTGCTGAGAACACTCTACTCCATTTTGACTTGGACTCACAATGCCATTCAAAAAAACTGCTCCTATTGAAGCACAACAAGGAAGAGTTCTGATTCAAATCTGAAGAGTCACTCTCATTGTTTTCTCATCCAACTATCAATCCAAAAACTTCCAATCAAACCAAGGCAACTAGCAGCCAGCTTGATCAAAGTAAGAACAGCAAGCTCTCCTCATCAGTGTGCTTACTCGTCATTAACTGCAGGTGGTTCAAGGCGCTTAAGTCCATCAAGTCTCTCAATCCAACACTGGCTTTGAAATCTCTTTGTTGGGCTTATAGTACATCATCTCTGCCCTTTTGGTGTCTCAGCCAACTATTCACTGACTCTTACCACTCTGTCAGGTTTTCATTTCATTTCTATTCTGATTCAATGCTTCATTCAGTTTGACTCAAAGACATCAGCCAGATATAAATCCATTGGTTTTCAGTCTGCTGTATCTATTGTTTAATGTCATTTCATTTATTTCAAAATAATAATCTTCTTTTGGTTTTGGTTGAAATACATTTCAGCTTGGTCTTGGTTACCAATCCAAAGTTTTTCAAAGTTAAAAGCCTTTCCGCTCTCTATGGATTGACCAGGACCTTTGTCAACGCCAGGACCAGGGGGGGACTCCATGAATTACAAATTGCTGGCCATAAAATCTCTGATTGAATTGACTCCACTGCTCACCGCGGACAACTAAAGCATGTGGAGGAATAAATTTGAAGATTTGTTCAAAATCCAAAGGATTTTCAACATTATGAATGAACCTGAAAAGTTGATACGTCTTGAAAAAGATACCAATCAAGAGTTTGTGGCACACTTGATGGCCAAAATAGACTTGGTGACTTATGAAAATTTAATCAAAAATGTCAATGAAGAAAATGCAAAGCTCATCTGGATCTCAACACAAGATCATTTTGCCTCCTCTCAGTCAGCAAACCAAGCAAGAGTATTCAATGGGTTCCTGGACCTGACAATGGACACCAACATCAATGCCTTTGTCACTCCATCAAGGTCTATCTCAAGAAACTGACTGAATTAGGCATTGAACATCCCACCAACATCATTGCCTATTTAGTTCTCTCCAAATTTACAGCCTCCATACAAAACATGAAATTGAAAATCATGCATACAACAACTGACATGAAAATAGGTCTTGTGCTGAACCATCTTTTCCAAAACAAGAATGGGGTAATTTCCCAAGAAGACTGTGCAGAACCAGTCAATGTAGCCTTGTAAAATTGTCCCAGGTGCAAAAACGGCAAGCAGAACCCTGCTGTCACCTCCCACCCCGCCAGCTCCTGTTGTTTCAAATTTACCAAACTTAAACCTTCAAAACTTCACAATTGGGGTAAGAAGTCCAAGCAGAAGCCACCCAATGACTCTCACTTTTACTTGTTCTTCTGCGGCATGAGCACCAACACAAACAATCTTCCCAGTCACTTCATCCTTGAATTGGGTTGTTTGGTACATATGATCATCAAAAAAGATCATTTCAATTCCTTACGGCTCAGTAATGGATCAGATAAAATCCTAACCAGAAAGGAAGAAACAGCCATCACCATATAAGGAACTGGAGAAGCGGCCCTAGCCAAAGAAATTCCTTCATTGCTCTCTTGAATGCGGTATGAGTTCCTGATTCAACTGTGAATTTGATTTCATTAGGAGCACTCATGAGAAAAGGTGATTTACTCTCAGTCAACTTGAACTATCAACCAAGCACCTTCAAACTTTGCAAGGATCATCAGATGCTCCTGTCAGGAAAGATTATAAACAATCTCTTTGTTATTGAAATTATTTCTGAGGCTAGGGCCTCTTAATACTCTCGAGCCAATCTTATGGAGGTTCACCGCTTTTTGGGACACGCAGGTCTTGACAGAATGGAGAAATTTCTGAAATATACAATAACTTCAGCAGACAAGGACAAGTTTGAATGCCTCAGCTGCAACAAAGCAAAAATCACCCACAAACCCTTCTCTCACCAACAAACCACTGCCTCAAAGTGCTTCAACAAGATTCACTTAGACTTAATTGGCCCAATCAATCCCGTCTCAAAAGGTGGATTAAGATATGATGAATTTTGAGAATTGAATTGCAAAAAATAAGAAAGGACAAAGAGCCAAGACTGAAGAACAGAAGAAGTACAATCAGAAGAATGAAGAGATCCGGTGAAAAGGAAAGAGCAAGAATGAGCATTTGAAATGGAAGGATGACTGAGATAACATGAGCACTAGACATGAGAACTTGAATGAAATCATACCACAAAGGACCACTAGGTCTGAAGAGGTAAGTTAAAGGATCCAAAAAAGGATTGATTTAAAATTTTTTAAATAGACGCCTGTGATTGACGCGTCAAAGGTTATCTCCTCTAAAAGGAGAAGGATCAATCAATATCTGTTGGTCAGGAAAGAAGGATGGTGAAACGTTGAAATGGCAGAGGAGAAAGAAGAAAAAAAGGAAAAAAAAGAAGGAGAGATAGGAAAGGAAGATCGGGGTTGTCAAAGTCATACCAAATAACCAAATGACGGGTGTAAGTTGAGGATTTGGTTGTCAGACTTTCTGAGGATTGATAAGTTGAAGTTATCGAGGAGTTGAAGTTAAGAGGGATAAGTGGAGGAGTCGAGCGGCATCAGTGAGAGTGGAAGAGGGATGATCGGAAGAGGTTTGATCAAAAAGGGATGAGAGAGAGGGAGAGAGAGAGAGAGCTCAAGGTGAATGAGGGTGATGAAAGGAAATGAGAGCAGGTGTGACACTCAGATGACACCTGTGAGGGTGCGCGCATGAGAGGAGCAGAGACAATTTCAACACCCCCCATTATTTGGTATGAGGAGACAGAAGGAAGGAGGAGATGAAGATGTTGAGGGAGGCTCTGGTGCATGCCTTGGTGAGGCAGTCAGCAATCGTGTCTTCGGATTTGATGAGTGTGAGCAAGATGAGGTTGTTGTTGAGATCTTCTCTGAGTTTCTTTGCCTTGATGTCAAGATGTTTGGTTTTTGAGTTGTGTCCAAAGTGCTTGACCTTGTCGAGCAGTCCCTTATTGTCAATTTTGAAATTGGAGGGTTCGAGATTGATTCCCCAGAGTTCTTTGATGAGGTGGGAAGTCCAGAGATTCTCTTGACAAGCATCAGAAAGAGAGCACAGTTCAGCCTTGGTGGAGGAGAGAGTGATGATTTTCTGACTAGAGCTACACCACGAGATGAGGCAGTTTTTCCATATGCATAGGTAACCACTTCTGGACCTTCTTGAGTGGTGATTATCCCCCCAGGTTGAGTCGCTATAGTATTGAATGCTGTGGAGTGGGTCTCAACTTGGTTCAATTTTTAGAGAGACTTTGACAGAGCCGGCTAAATATTTGAAGACATGAATCACCTCTTTCCAGTGATTGATACCTGGTTCATTGTTGAATTGGGAGAGGATCAATACCGCGGGAGAGAGTTCGGGTCTGGTGCAGCAGGCCAGGAAGTTTAGAATTCCTGTGAATGTCTGGTAGTTTATATTCAGAGCTTTGAACTTATCTCTTTCTTCTTCACTTGCTGGGAGTAATTGTATGTTGGGTGTGAGAGGAGTCAATACAGGTCTGCAGCCTTGCAAGTTCAGAAGTTGGAGTCCTTTTTTTACTAAGTTACGTTGGTTAAGTGTGATTTGGTTGTTTTCAATTTTCATTTCCATTCCGAGGAGAAGTTCCGGGTTGTGAGCTGAGGATTCAGGAAATCAATTGAGAAAAAGTTTTTTGAACTCATCAATCTTGCAGGCGACTATGAGATCATCAACATGAAAGAACAGGAAGGAGTGTCTGTCCCGATGAATGAAGAGACAAGGATCAGAGTTCGAGGAAAGAAAGTTGATGCTTTCGAGCCAGTTGGTTAGAGTGTTGTAACAGTTGGCTGGGGCCTGTTTCAGGCCATACAGTGATTTTTTTAATTTTAGGAAGGGGGCAGACCGTTTTGAGTATTTAGGAGTTTTTATGAAGATTTCCTCTTGTAGAGGGGCATAAAGAAAAGCGGCCTTGGCGTCAAAATGTCTTAAGGGGAGAGATTTGTCTAGGCTAAGAGAGAGAAGGGCAAGAAGAGAGGGGAATTTTTCTGTGGGAGCGTAAGTCTCAAAGAAGTTGACACCTGGAACTTGTTGAAATCCACGGATACAGAGTTGTGCTTTCTTCCTTTCTTTGGAAGAGGCTGTCTGAGGTTTGGTTCTTAGAATTAGAGTGGTGTCCAGGAAGTTATTGGGCATCTCGTGATGGTCCTCCCAGACATCCTTGGACTCTATGGATTCAAATTCTTCATCAATCGCGTCCTTGTACTCTGTGATTTCTTTGGTGTGATAGGAGTATTTTACGGGCTTGACTTTCTCTGATCAATTGCGTAGGTGGTATCTGGGAGTGGAGTCAGGAACCTGGGGGTTGGATTACTCTGAGATTTCAAGGATGGTGTCTTCATCATGGGAGTCACAGGATATTAAGTGATTGGAGTTGGATTGTTCTTTGTCCGACACATTGTTTGAGGGCGCATTTGGGTGTTGAAGCACGGTCTCAATGTGATCTGAATGATTGTTGGGTGGAGAGGGAGGTGTTTCAATAAGATTGTCCCAATACAATGGAGTGTTGGAAGCGTTCTCAGTAAGGCTTTTAAATCCAAGGACTTTGATGTGTCTTGAGGAAATAATTTGGCCCAAGTCTGTTAGCAGTTTGTATGACCAAAGTTCATCATCATAGCCGATAAGGGTGGCTACAATTCCTTTGGGATCAAGTTTGAAGAGGTATTGGGCAGGCGATTTTAGAATCACCACCTCAGATCCTATAGGATGGAAGAAGTCAAGAGGGATGGATCTGTTTTTGAATAATTCAAAGGGAAATTTTTTACTTTTATGAGAAGGGAATTGATTGATTGTGAGAACACAAGCTTTGAGAACTTTGTCCCAGTGCTGAGTTTTCAGACCCGAGTCAATAAGGATGGTACGTAGACTTTTGATAATTTTTCTGTTGTATCTCTTGGCGAGTCCGTTTTGTTCAGGAGTGTATGAATCGGAGAAGCAGGCCCTTATGAAATTTTTTTCACAGAACTCTTTCATGTTTTTATTCACAAATTCTGTACCTCTGTCTGAGTGTAGGACTGAGGGGTAATAGCCAAAGCGTTTTTGTTCAATTTCAATGGCATTTTGCAGAACGGTGGGGACAGTGTCTTTGGACTTGATAGGAATGGCCGAGCAGAATCTTGTGGAACTGTCAACGACTGTGAGAATATAACAATTTCCGTTATATGAGGGAGGATGAATGGGGCCAATTAGGTCTAGATGAAGCTCTTGAAATGGTTTGTCAGCTTGAGAGTGTGTGCTCTTAAAGGACCCTCAAGTGATTTTTCCCAGGGCACAACTCTTACACTCTGAGTCTGGGCTGATGAGAATGCTCAACTTATTCCTTATTTGGCTATAGCTTGCATGACCAAGTGCCTTGTGGATCATTTAAGATTGAGAGAGTAGAAAGGTGGAAGAGATGGATTTGTCATTGATGAGGAGAGTGGGAATGTTATTGTGATAATATCCAGAAAAAACAAGCTGGTTGTTTCTTGAGACAAAAAAACAATTTTTCTCAAATGAGCACTGATATCCATCTAGCACTAAGCATTGTACGGACAGGAGATTGGTGGAGAGGTTGGGGACAAGGTATACATTATTGATGAGGACAGGTCCAAGATTCCCCATGATACGAATCAACCCAATTCCTTCGATTGGAAGGGATTCCAAGTTGGATCCTGTTTTCACTTGTCCAACCTCTTTGTATGAGACAGCCACAAATAAATCAGGGTCAGAGAACATGTGAGACGAGCACCCAGAATCGAGTACAATGTGACTGGTGAGAGGAGAGGGGTTTTTTGATAGGAAGCAACTAACTGAGATGGAAGACTTGTCTTTGTTCTTCTTCTTGAGATAGGCATCCCTGAGTTCAGGATGAAGAGCCCAACAATTTGCGGGTGAGTGAGGAGCTAGGTTGTTGTGTTTTCCTCCCATGCATCTAGGAAGGGGTTCTCGGTTGATGTGCAGTGCCGTGAGCTGAACTTTTCCTTCTTCCTTGAATCTCCGTTTGTTGGGGGAAATTTGAAGATGATTGAGTACCAGATCAGGAGAGATGACTGAGGAATAAGTTATCTGTTCCTTGACCACCCTGAAGCTTGGAGGAAGCTTATGAAGAAGCATGTAGGCAACAATATTGGGAGGTAGATTGATACCTACCCCATAGAGACAACGGATGCAGATTTTTGCAGAGGTGATAAAGGAGGGTATGTCGTTGAAATTGAAGGGCAGGTTCTGGAGGTTGTCAAACACACAAGCTCGATTGGACGATTTGGACAAGGCAAAATATCTGATTATGGCCTTCCAGATCAGTTTGGCGTCTTTCTCATTGTCAACGGTAATGATATTGGCATGGACAGTAGGATCAAGTTTGGAGATTAGAATCAATCTAATGTAAATTTTGTCTTTGAATGTGAGAAGAGTGTCCTCCAAGAGAAGAGCCAAACGGGTTCCTTGAATGTCCAGCATGTTCTCTACCCTGTTTTGCCAGAGCGAGAAGTTATCCATGGTGAGAGTTGGGATGGCTTCAATGGCGGTTTTCAGGATGGTTTGGAGTAAGGGGTTGTTTGAGTTGAGTGAGGTGCCTTGGCTCATAGTGAAGTGCAAAGTTGACGGTTTTGGTTGATTGCCATTGGAGCTTTGACTGTTAATCGTGATGAATTTGGAGAATTGAATTCCAAAAAATAGGAAAGGACAAAGAGCCAAGACTGAAGGACAGAAGAAGTACAATCAGAAGAATGAAGAGATCCGGTGAAAAGGAAGGAGCAAGAATGAGCATTTGAAATGGAAGGATGACTGAGATAACATGAGCACTAGACATGAGAATTTGAATGAAATCATACCACAAAGGACCACTAGGTCTGAAGAGGTAAGTTAAAGGATCCAAAAAAGGATTGATTTAAAATTTTTTAAATAGACGCCTGTGATTGACGCGTCAAAGTTTATCTCCTCTAAAAGGAGAAGGATCAATCAATATCTGTTGGTCAGGAAAGAAGGATGGTGAAAAGTTGAAATGGCAGAGGAGAAAGAAGAAAAAAAGGAAAAAAAAGAAGGAGAGATAGGAAAGGAAGATCGGGGTTGTCAAAGTCATACCAAATAACCAAATGACGGGTGTAAGTTGAGGATTTGGTCATCAGACTTTCTGAGGATTGATAAGTTGAAGTTATCGAGGAGTTGAAGTTAAGAGGGATAAGTGGAGGAGTCAAGCGGCATCAGTGAGAGTGGAAGAGGGATGATTGGAAGAGGTTTGATCAACAAGGGATGAGAGAGAGGGAGAGAGAGAGAGAGAGAGAGCTCGGGTGACTGAGGGTGATGAAAGGAAATGAGAGCAGGTGTGACACTCAGATGACACCTGTGAGGGTGCGCGCACGAGAGGAGCAGAGACAATTTCAACAAGATACATACTCAACCTGATCAACTCCTATTTGGGATATTTAGCAAGCTTTCCTCTCAAATCAAAAAGTGATGTGGCCAATGTTATCATTTTTTTGATTGAAAATCAACATCAAAAGACAAATGTTTATCCAAAAGAGATATGCTCCAATGGAGGGGGAGAGTTCCTAAATTCTAAGCTTCAAGCCTACAACCAGACACACCAGATCAATCAGATAATCAGAAAACCGTATCACTCTCAGCACAATGGCAGAGTCAAGCAAGCAAATCAAATGGTCATTGAGGCTGCAAGAGCCGCTATCTCCAACTCTGGATTGCCAAAATACTGTTGGCACAAAGTAGTCAAAGGATGTTGTTTAATGCTCAATCAAATTACAAAACACAAGTACAAAGAATCACCATGGGTTAAGATGCATCACAAGGAGTTTCCCCAACATTATATCAAACCCATAGGTTCCTCTCTTACTTATAAGCTCAATCATACTGAAATTTGTTCTAAGCTTGATGAAAAAGGGGTGTCAGGTATTCTGATTGGGTTCAACCCGCAGCTTCTTTCTTAAAAAATAATCAACTCAGCTGGGAAGGTAATCAACACAAAACACGTAATCTACAATAATCAAAAACCAATTCAAATCTCAGTCAACAACAAATTTGACAAATAGCCTAAACCATTGGCTGTTATCTCCTCTGGAACACTTCCTACTCAAGAACTCAAAATCAAAGAAGAGTCTCAGAGAGAGATTGCAAATAATGAAAGTGAGATTAGCTCAAGCTGCAATTAAGTAGTAGAACGCAATCTCTGACCAACCTTACAAAATTGAGAGAATCTCTGCAGAACTGACCAATATGGCTTCCTAGCAGACAAACTACCAAGAAATCACAAAGAAGCCATGTTGATTCCACACCGGCAGAAGTCAGCGGTAGCAGAATTTGACACCATAGAAGATCAAGGCATTTGGGAGGAAGCCAACAACAGTGAAGTTACCAACCCACTCAACACCATTCCCATTTTCAAAGTCAAGCACAATGCTCATGGCAAACCCAACACCTATAAAACCCAACTGTGCATCCAAGGGTTTAACCAAAGATTTGGTTTAGATTACCTTGAGACGTATGCACCTACCAGGAAAGTTGTGTCTCTTTGAGCAGTCCTTACTTATGGGGCCAACAAGAATCTTGAACTTCTACAACTCAATGTCAAAGGCGGGTTTTTCACTCTGAACTTGATGAAAAAGTATATATCAAGACTCCTGTTGGTTGCAATTGGAAGTACAAGTATCTAAGACTCAAGAAGTCCTTGTACGGGCTCAAAAAAGCTCCAAGAAATTGGTATCAAATGCTGAGCGCTTGGATCAAGTCACAGGGATTCACTAAATCAGATTGTGATCAATGTCCATACATCAGAGAACATGGGTGCTTGGTTGTCTTCTTTCACGTAGAAAATCTCATTGTAGCTGATAACACTGACAGCTTTAAAGATGCTTTTCTCACCAAGTTCAAAAACTTGTCAGCACACAAACCAAATACCCTCTTAGGGATGAAGGTTGTTTGCAACAATGGGCTCATTCAACTGTCTTTACTGTTGATGTTCTGACCTCATCTAATTTCCCGTTACTTCAGTTCTGTTTTCTACACGCTTCTGTATTTTCTTCTCTTTCTTTTGTTTCTTCCACATCTCTTTCATCTCATGTTTACTTGTAAAAGTGCTGCCCGCTTTCTTGCGCGCGACGCTTGTGGTCTATCCCGCCGCGCACCGCTACCAATAACCACCTTGCGGCCTCTGAGACTTCATTGCCAGAGGACCGCTCAATGTGATCAACACCAACAACACCTTAGGACGATGACTATCCGACTATCCAATCAATAATCCAAGATAATTGTCATCCATCAAGGCCAATCAAGATCGACTGACTCAATCAATCAACCATTCAAGATCCCCTTTCTTTTCACTCAAATCATCAAACCTTCAAGAAGCCGTTCCAACCACAGTCAGTAAAACATCCATTTCACAACTCATCAATCAATGCAGGAACTCACTCTCTTCTCTTCAGTTCCTTATTCATTGCTTATCTAGAACTGGCTTTGCATTGTCTGACTGCTTTCCCACAAGTCTCTCTTCTCCAATTCTATCATACTAGACTTGTCCGCATCAGTCAGACTGTCCTCTGTTGGTCACTCTCCTATTGTATCCTTTTAGTTTATTTGATTGAACTCATTCTCATTCTATTGCTTGACTACTTGAAATGCAGCTTGGTCTTGGTCTTCAACTCAAATCCTAACATTTACCTCTCCACATTGAGAAGGGCCTAAAAAAGCTAAATATGACTAACTGCCAAGCTGTGTCAACGCCACTTACTCCCAGACTACACCTTCCACAAGCTGACAACAATGATCATCAAAAATTCCTGGATCTCAAAATTAAGTACCGCTCACCAATAGGTTTATTAAACTTCATTGCTGGTCTTGCTTGACCAGATATCAGCTTTGCTGTATCCAGTCTAGCAAAAAATTGTAAACGCCTAGGTTTGAGTCACTGGAAAGAGATATGTCATGTCTGGAAATAGTTGTCTGCAACAAAAAATCTGAGTCTCACCCTTGGAGGCTGCTTGATCTCAGACAGACTAATTTGTTTTAGTGATGCCACACGGGGAGATGATCCTGCTTCAAGAATCTCTCAAAGTGAATTTATTTGTTCCTTCAAAGGAAGTCCACTTTACTGTACCAGTAGAAGACAACAAAGCATTACGCACTCATCTACAGAATCCAAGTTTGTGGCCTTATCCAGCTGTCACTTAGAAGCCCACTGGCTGCATCAAATCATTGAAGAAATCTATTGCATCAAATTTAAATGTACTCTACACCT
This sequence comes from Puccinia polysora, assembly GCA_025617555.3. Taxonomy (NCBI): domain Eukaryota; kingdom Fungi; phylum Basidiomycota; class Pucciniomycetes; order Pucciniales; family Pucciniaceae; genus Puccinia; species Puccinia polysora. The sequence goes on from CM062620.1 coordinate 7,389,622, forward strand.
TATTGATAATAATGGACTTGATGACAAGATCAAAAAATTTGGATCTGCCTCAAAAGCCAAACACATCAACCTTAAAACCAAAAGCCTTCAAAAAAACTATGAAAATGGCCTAATTGAACTCAAACTAATACCCTCTCTCTCAATGACAGCCGATGCACTTACTAAAGCAGCTAAAAAAACCTTGAACACCAGACTAGTAAATTCCTTCAATTCTCTTTACCACTGAGTTTTGAGTTGAGGGGGTGTGTTAAATTATGTTCAAAATTATTATTCACCTCTTTCAATGTTCAGACCAGAAACCTGTCATGTCAATTAATTCTGTTACTGCACTCTGCATTCAACCTTGCAACAGTGTGTAATGTTCTCTTATTTGGTGTTTTATTCTGTTCTAATTCCTGTTTTATTATTGTTACTGTGACTCCTATCTTCATTCAACGACAAGGAGCATGATCCTTTGATCACTGCTGAGAACAATCTACTCCATTTTGACTTGGAATCTCAATTCCATTCAAACAAACTGCTCCTCTTGAAGCAAAAAAAGGAAGAGTTCTGATTCAAATCTGAAGAGTCAATCTCATTGTTTTCTCATCCAACTATAAATCCAATGAATTCCAATCAAACCAATGCAACTAGCAGCCAGCTTGATCAAAGTAAGAACAGCAAGCTTTCAAATCCTCATCAGTGTGCTTACTTGTTGTTAACTGCAGGTTTTTCAAGGCGCTTAAGTCTGTCAAGTCTCTCAATCCAACACTGGCTTTGAAATCTCTTTGTTGGGCTTATAGTACATCATATCTGCCCTTTTTGCTTCTCAGCCAACTATTCACTGAATCTTACCACTCTGTAAGATTTTCATCTAATTTCTATTCTGATTCAATGCTTCATTCATTTTGACTCAAAGACATCAGTCAGATATAAATCCTTTGGTTTCAGTCTGCTTTATCTATTGTTTAACATCCTTTCATTTATTCAAAATACTCATCTTCTTTTGTTTTGTTGAAATAAATTTCAGCTTGGTCTTGGTTACCAATCCAAATTTTTTCAGTATCCACCCAGCGCGCCGCATGATTTCCTGCCCAGCCGGTTGACACACGCCTATAGCCCCAATTCCCTCGCCCTACCTCCACAAACTAGCTGCCTGCAAACCTTTTTGGGCCAGCTCCATTATTGGGTCTGTAATATCCAAGCGGGCCGCAGCCCACCACATCCAATCAAGCCCAACCCATGCCCAGTATGCCAAGCCCCACGGTGTCACAACTGCCCCTGGCGTGCAAGGGGCTGAAGGCACAGGCACTACTACTCATAGAACTTAAGGATGTTTTATTGGATTTCAATGAAGGAGATGTAAGGAGGAGTACAAGTGATGAGAAGAGGAAGGATGGGAAGACCAGTCCAGGAAGTTGTTGAAGAGAGATTTGTTGAATCCTATAAGAGTAACACCATGAAGGGGCAAGGTGATCTGAGTTAAGCAGGCTAGGTGAAGGTTGTCTTGTGCTGAGATGACACCTACTGGCAGAGGGACTAACCAGTAAGAAGTAGTATACTAATTCCTTGGGGGGAATTAGTCCAGGAGGGAAGGAGAGGCCAGTATATGTGAGAGCTGAGAAGGAGGCCTTGAGGGATGAGTGGCTGGTGTTGCAGGTTGGATTTCCCATGGTATTACATGTTGACTGATTGGGCTGGAGGCTGCAGTTGACTAATTGGGTGATGGGCCTATCCAGGAAGGTTTGACATTTACTGATCTGGAGTCCTGGGAGTATGGGCTGAACAGACAGTGGAGAGTATGTACTATGTATATACTAAGTGTAGTATGTACTAACTCATATACCAATTGGGTTGAGGAGTGATGAAGGTTGTACCAAGCCATGGAGAGAGTGAGAGGTCCTGAGAAGGTTGGCTGAATCACATGACAGGTGAGGTGTACATGGACATAGAGCTTACACCATACATGGAGAGGGTGAAGCTGGTGGAAGAGGATGGAGACTGCAAGAGATGCAGAGGTAGTACTATCTGGTGAAAGGTACAGGAGTAGTGAAGTTGGGTTTGATATGAGGGTGAGTTTGATGAAGAGATTGGATTGGTTTAGTTGAAGGAGTGTCAGAACTACGGTTATGACAGTACCCCCCCTGAAAGGGAAGGGGCAGCTCCTGATGCCCAAAGAAGGATGTGCTGGGGGTGAGGATTGAGGTCTGCTGTACTTGCTGGTTGGAAGCTGGCAGGCTTGGAAGCAAGGTTAAATAGCTTGAAGCATGTGAAGTATTGAAAAGTGTCTGGGACTCAAAGTCTGAGGTTAGAATGAGAGTTTGAAAGGTTGAAGTTTGAAGTTGGAGATTTGAAGTTTGAGAAGTTTTAGAAGTTAGGCAATTTGACTAGTTCAAATTTCTATGTTCCGCAAGTTTGACTGGTTTGAGGCTCAAAGTTCAATGTTTGACTTCAAAGTTCAACTGGTTTGACTTCAAAGTTTGACTGGTTCAATTTTGAAGTTCAACTGGTTTGACTGGTTCAACTTCAAAGTTTGACTGGTTTGACTTCAAAGTTTGACTGGTTCAACTTCGAAGTTTGACTGGTTTGACTGGTTCAACTTTGAAGTTTGACTGGTTTGACTTTGAAGTTTGACTGGTTCAACTTTGAGGTTCAACTGGTTCAACTTCAAAGTTTTACTGGTTCAACTTTGAAGTTTGACTGGTTTGACTTTGAAGTTTGAATTGAAGGGGGTTGTAGAGGATTGGAGGGTATTCAAAAGGGACTGAGGGGGATTCTTCCTTGGACTGGGTTGATGATGAGAGTTCTCCTGGAGAGATTGGATGAAAATGAAAGGAATGAAAAACATAGAGGAAGAGAAGAGAGAATGAAAAGAGGAGGTTCTGGAAGATGGTTGAAGAGGTTGGAGGTATTTGAGATGAAAGCTTATTGGAGGGTTCTGGTGTATTAAATATTGGTTTGAAGTTCTGATGGTGATGAATATCCATGAGTGAAGTTGGAAGGTTTCCAGGAATGTTTGGGATGGATGATTGAGGATAATGGTGATTTGATGTTGATGGATTTTAGGATTGATTATTTGAAGGAAGAAGGAATATAAGGGATGGAAAAGGAATAGATAGGTGGACTGAAGGATATTTTGATTTAGAAGTATTTTCTGATATGATATTTAGGATGGAAAAGACTATTTGGAAGGTGAAGGATAGGAAGGAAAATACTTTATTTATTATTTATATTTTCTGTTCTTTTGGTTTTGATTTGATTTAGGAAATGATTGATTGGAAAGTGGATTGGGAAAAAGGATTATAGGATGAGTTGGTTTGGAATGATGGATGGAAATGAATTGATGGAGAAGCAGGGAAATCCAGAAGTGATGAAGTTGGATGTTGGTTCCCAGAAGGTAGTTGGTGAGATTGAGGATGGTTGAATGGGTGGATGGATGGATGGATGGATGGATGAATTGATCAGGGTTTTGGATTTGAAGCATGAGGATCTAATTTTTCCAAAATAAGAAAAGGTTCCCAACCAACTCTCAAAGAGCTATCTTGGAAGGTCTGTCAGTAGTGATTTTCATTACAGATAGTCATACTTAATTCCCAGGATGGATGCCTTTCGGAATTCAGTTTCTATTAAGGTCAGCATAGTTACTATACTTATCCATAGGCTGTTTTGATCTTGATCAAAGGAGTTTGATTGATTGAAGAAGTATTTCTAGCTTTAGTTAGTCAGCATGTTGGGTATACCCACTTTAACCATGAACAGGAGTAAGCAACTGTAGGAATCTATAGAATTGTTAGTCACTTCATTCCCTTTCTTCAATCTATGAATAATATCCTGGAGTAACTTGTCAGCTTGTTGATTTATGGTCAATTCACTCAGTTGAGCTTCAAGAATTATCAAAGAGAAGTAAAAATGTTTAGAAGTTTCAAGTTCATCAGGATTCTGTTCAGAGTATGCGTTCTCCCGTCTGGAAACACGTTGTCCCAACGTGACAGGAGGACGGGTGAATTCAATGAAGAACTTCCAAAGACTGTAAGTGAGTGTTGAAGAAGGAAAGGAGTATCATGAACTACCCTTGTATTCTGATGAGAGCTTTGGAAGACATGGAAATACTTTTAGAGAAGAAAGATCAGTTAGTAAATCAAAGGCCTGTAATGCTTAAGGGGTAAGCACCCTGAGATCATTTTGGGTGAGGATGGTAGAACCTGGAAAGACAGTCAGTGAAAGTCATTGGAGGAAATGGGTGAAGGTTCTCCTTGATAACAGCGTCAGGTTTGCAAAAATCAACACATAATTGTAAACAACTATCCTTCTTCTTGAAAGAAGAAAGGACAGGTGCTCCACTGCTTGAAGTGCTGGGGCTGGATGAAACCTTTCTCTACATTCTCTGGTATGTAGGCTTGTAGGCTTGAATTTTCATTGTGAGGTAGTGAACAGACAAGCCCAACTGGAGGTATGAGCCCTTCCAGTCCAACATGGTGGTTGTAAGCGCGGTGTGAAGAGAGTTTGTCTGCTTTAACCTGGGAGAAGAGAATCTTGGAATGAATGGAAATCAGCAGTAACTTTCTTCAACATGGTTTCTGATTCTTCAGGAACTTCATCAGTAACAAAGAGAAACATCAGAAGAAGTAACCAGTTGCATTGTATGCATGGATGAATCCAGTATATCTTCCTCCTGTGAAAAAATAAAGGATCAATGAATATCCGAGCAAGTGGAAAGAGTGTTGAACTCAAAGGGAATTGGAAGTTGTGTTGGGGAATTGCAAAAGGTTCTGAAGTGAGGGGGAATGCATTGGGCTGCAGCGCCAAAGGCAGAGTTGAAGGGAAGGACAGCTGTAGGAAGTGTAGCCAGGTTGAGTTCAACAGGATTGGAGGGAAGTTCAGTGGTTAGTTGGTGTCTTGAGGTGATCAGCCCCATCTTCCAAGTTTGCCTCTGGATTCCAGTGATGAGGAGAGTCGATTCCCAGGGTGAAGGTTTCAGGGGATGGTGCATTGACTTGAAGGGGTTCCCATTCAAAGCTAGGAAAGGAAGTAAGTAAAACCATTTGGAAGTAGATTTGATGAGCTGAGATTCAAAAGATGAAATATGTTTGCCCAGAAGGAAGGGGCTGTAAGGTATAGATACTTTTGAACCAGTGAATTGACCATTAAAGATTGATTTGCACCTGAATCAAACAAACAATAGAGATAAGCCTTGAAAAAAGAGGAAGAAAAGGGTGAGCCTAATCTTGGTTTGGACTTGGGTAAGCACTGGAAGGTGCTGGGTTAGGAGAAGAAGATGAGTTGACAGGTTTCTTTCTACAGTCTTTTGTCTTGTGTTTACCACCACAATATAAGCATAAGCCTTCCCTCTCTCTTCTTGCCCTTTCATCTGCCTTGAGTTTTCCATCTGGACCTAGGTCCAAAGAGGGTCTGGTAAATGTGGTAGTTGAAGTTGACTTTTCTGGGGACTGGTCATGCTCCCTACCCTCACCGCTACCCTTGTAAGGTTGATTAGAGGTAGATTGAGATTGAGAAGAACTGTGGGGTTGAGAATTAATGAGAGAAGAGGCTTTTTCTTTTACCCTTTCATGATACCTTGTATCATAGTCCAAAACTATATCCATAAGGTCCTGGAGAGTTTCTTGAGAGCCATTGTACCCTGCTAGTTGGTCCAGAAGCGTGAAGGAAGGCTTTGCTGAAAATGGAAGTACAAGGCTCTATCACCCCACCCAGAGACTTTGGTCATAAGTGATCAAAATTCAGTGATGTGGGTTGAAGCATAGCCAGAGTCCTTCATCTTCAAGTTCACCAGTTCCTTTTCAGCCTTGAACACTTCTAGTCTGTTGCCAAAGAGGGTGTGAAGTTGCTCTGTGAAGTGGGACCATGAGTTGAGGAGGAAAGAGGGCTCTTGGTTGGAAAGGTGAGACAGATAGGGTTGGATCCATTGATTGGCACTTCCAGAGAGGTAGGAAGCTGCAAAGAGTACCTTCTTCCGGTCCATGCTAAAGGTTCCTTCATTATTTGCAAAAATGAGTTCACAAGATTGGAGGAATGGTCGGAGTTTGCTAGGATTGTTGCCTTCAAACGTATCCGGAGCATTCATGGAAGGAGACTTGAAGGTGCCAGAGTGAGAAGTATTGGTTGATGGGGGTTGAGAGAGTGTTGCCAAAGCAGAAGTCATGGTCTGGAGAAGGGCTAATAGATTGGGATCCACAGCAGATGTTGGAGGTTGAGGTTATGTTGGAGGTCCAGGGATTGAAGTAGAAGCTGAAGGTGACAATGCTTCTTGAGGCTCCATAGTTTGTGAATTAAGATTATTTAGGATCCTTGAATCAAAGTCCAAGTCCTCACTTCCTTCCTTGTCCTTGCCTTCCGGAATAGGAATGATGCTGGGATCATACAATGGAGAATCTAATCCAAAGCCTGCTTGGGGATATTGACCAATTACACGATTAGTGATACAACTAACTGCAGGTGGGGCAGGAGAAAGAGAATCTCTAGGAGGAGCTGGAGGAAGGATACCAGTGTCCATGGAAGTGGGGCATGCTGGCATTGGAAGGTTTGAAGGGGTCCTCCCACGTCTACAAGCTTGAGAAGTTTTCTGGTCCCAATTGGAGATGTTGATGACAGAACCTCTGCCTCTTGCTGCTCTGGTGAGGGGTGGACTTGAAATGAATGAAGGTTGTGCACGTTGGGATGGCATGGTGTCCAAATACGCCAGAGAAGAGAAATGTCCCAAAAAAAAAGTACCCAGAGAAGATTTGAGGAAGAAAGGCCAATTTTCAATGAAGAAAGTTCCCAGAAATTTTGAAGGAAGGGGGCACCAAAAGGGCGTCGTAGGGGCGCCGTAGGGCGTCGAAGGGCGTTGTAGTTGCTTCAAACTGGCGCCGAAGAGGCGTCTAGGAAGCGTAGAACAAGCTTCAAAGGAAAGGTTCAAAAAGGGTTGAAGATGGTCGAAGGCGTCAAAGCAGTGTTGTAGGCGCGTTGAAGGCGTCGAAGAGATTTCAAAGGCGCGTCAAAGTTGTAGAAGTCAAAGGTCGAAGCGTCAAAGGGCTTCCAAGGGCGTCAAAGGGCTTTTCAAAGGAGCGTTGAAGGCGTCAAAGAGATTTCGAAGGCGCCTCAAAGGCGTCAAAGTTGAAGTGTTGAAGTCGAAGCGTCAAAGTCGAAGGTCAAAGCGTCAAAGTGCGTCAAAGTGCGTCGAAGGGCGTCAAAGGGCTTTTCAAAGGCGCGTTGAAGGCATCAAAGAGATTTCGAAGGCGCGTCAAAGGCGTCAAAGTCGAAGTGTCGAAGTCGAAGCGTCGAAGTCAAAGGTTGAAGCGTCAAAGTGCGTCGAAGGGCGTCAAAGGGCGCCGTAATTGCTTTGAATTTTCCTCGAGGAGGCGCCTAGGAATAGTCAAAGAAGCATTGAAAAATCTCTTGAGGAAGTGTTGAAACAGAGGTTTGAAGATGTTGAAGAGGAAAATTGAGGGATTTGGCCGATGAGCAGTTGATGAGGGGAATGGATAGCTTCCACAGGGGTAGCCACAACTTGTATAGCACTCCTTTGGAAACGTGAAGGGCTGAACACTGTTCAGCTCAATCACACACTGGTCCACAACATGCGTAGGCAGTATTATCCAAGGTCAAAGATGGGATGGGATGGAGTTGGTTGAAGGTGATGATTTGAGAGGTAGAGAGTGGGCAGTAATTAAGGGGAAGGAATTAGTATAATGTCACAACTGCCCCTGGCGTGCAAGGGGCTGAAGGCACAGGCACTACTACTCATAGAACTCAAGGATGTTTGATTGGATTTCAATGAAGGAGATGTAAGGAGGAGTACAAGTGATGAGAAGAGGAAGGATGGGAAGACCAGTCCAGGAAGTTGTTGAAGAGAGAGTTGTTGAATCCTATAAGAGTAACACCATGAAGGGGCAAGGTGATCTGAGTTAAGCAGGCTAGGTGAAGGTTGTCTTGTGCTGCGATGACACCTACTGGCAGAGGGACTAACCAGTAAGAAGTAGTATACTAATTCCTTTGGGGGAATTAGTCCAGGAGGAAAGGAGAGGCCAGTATATGTGAGAGCTGAGAAGGAGGCCTTGAGGGATGAGTGGCTGGTGTTGCAGGTTGGAGTTCCCATGGTATTACATGTTGACTGATTGGGCTGGAGGCTGCAGTTGACTAATTGGGTGATGGGCCTATCCAGGAAGGTTTGAAATTTACTGATCTGGAGTCCTGGGAGTATGGGCTGAACAGACAGTGGAGAGTATGTACTATGTATATACTAAGTGTAGTATGTACTAACTCATATACCAATTGGGTTGAGGAGTGATGAAGGTTGTACCAAGCCATGGAGAGAGTGAGAGGTCCTGAGAAGGTTGGCTGAATCACATGAAAGGTGAGTTGTACATGGAAATAGAGCTTACACCATACAGGGAGAGGGTGAAGCTGGTGGAAGAGGATGGAGACTGCAAGAGATGCAGAGGTAGTACTATCTGGTGGAAGGTACAGGAGTAGTGAAGTTGGTTTTGATATGAGGGTGAGTTTGATGAAGAGATTGGATTGGTTTAGTTGAAGGAGTGTCAGAACTACGGTTATGACACATGGTTCCTACTTCTGAGCCCTTGCGCATCCAAGTGCTGAGTCTGAACTACCAAATTCTGAGCATGCCAACCGCGGCGCGGTTCCTAATCTGAGGCTATATAAAAACACCACAACGGTTTGGCAGTTATGAGTATACTGTCATGCCTTTTGGCCTCTGAAATGCTCCTTCCACTTTTCAACACTTTGTCAACAACATTTTTTCTGAACTTGTAGAAAAATAACTTGTGGTGTATCTTGAAAATATACTAGTCTACTCAAAAAATCTTGAGGATCAACTTGCACATTTACAAGAGGTGCTACCGCAACTGAGAGGTGCTACCGCAACTTTGCAAGAATGACTTGTTTGCAAAAGCCTCTAAGTGCAAATTCCATACTCCTCCTCTTCAGTTTCTAGGTGTCATAGTCTTGCAGCAAGGACTATCAATCAATCCAGCCAAGAGCCAGCGCATATTGGACTGGCCCCCACCTTCTTCTGTCAAATCCTTTCAAGTTTTCCTTGGTTTCAGTAATTTTTACAGGAGGTTTTTTTGCGCATTATGGCAAGAAAACCATAAACCTTACTAAAATTCTTCAAAAAGACACTCATTTTTTTTCATGGAACAAGCTGCTTTAGATTTCAAAGCTCTGAAGAAAGCATTCACTACTGCTCCAATACCTGCTCACTTCAACAAGTTAGCTTGCACTATTGTAGAAATGGATGCAAGCAACTATGCAGTTTCAGGAGTAATCTTTCAGTTTTCCTCCTCTTCTTCCCTTCTTCATCCCTTGGCTTTATAGTCTTGAAAATTGCTTGCTGCAGATTGCAATTACAAGATCCATGACAAGGAACTTCTTGCAATTGTTTTTTGCTTAAAAAATGGAGTTCATACCTTTTGAGTCTTATGGAACCCTTTGAGTTCCTAACTGATAACAATTCTTTATAATATTTCATGAGCTCAAAATTCCTTACATGCAGAAAGGCACAATGGGCCAAATACCTCTCCAATTTCAACTTTACAATCACATAATGTCCTGGGAAACAAGCAGTAGTCCCTGATTCTTTATCAACTTGGGACAACGTTGTGGAATTCAGAAGATGACTTCTCCTTTTAACAGTTCCCTAGATTGGAAGTTATTGATCCCTTGCGTCTGTAAAACCTGAGTGCAACTGTCCACCCTTTGACTGAGAGTAAAAGATCCTTCCAAAAACCTATGATGATCCAATGTGTTCCTCCCCCCCATCCTCCTATCCGGGTTGAGGGTGCGGTTTAAGTACCTTCCTCTCAACCCTAACCTAAGTACAACCACAAGCAAACAAGAATAATGAAATACAACCCCTAAGTACAGAACCCTAGCCCTAATCCTACCCTTCCACCCAATAATCCACATCCCATATCCCATACCCCAAATTCCATCCATACCTCCCGCCTGCCATTACGTCAACCCTGTTTCTCCTTATCATGAAGCAGCCTTTGCACTGCGCCCAAATTGGAGCCCCCCGGGCATGTCCGCATCTGCCTGACGCGCCATTCAGATACCCAAGATATATCTGCGCAATACAACCTGTGCGTCTTGCAACACGGGATCCACGCCCAATCCGTCCAATCCAATCCGTACCACCCGGCATCTCCGGATGCCAAGCCCAAGATGACTGCTGCTGAGCCTGCAGCACGGCTTGCTGCAGTGAAGCCGCATCCATTGCTGTGCGCGCTGCCACTTCTGAGCCACAAATTGCTGAGCATCTTCCACTGCTGAGTCCGCTGCTACTTCTGAGCACGCAGCGCACAGCCCATTCCAACTTGTGTCCATAAAAGACCACCACATCCCCCCCAACTTGAGTTCTGTCACCAGAGATCCACCACTATCTCACCTACCCCCGCCTTCCCTAGCTTCCCACTCTTCCCCTTTGCACCACTTCATCACACCAAAGAAAACAAAGCCTCCAACCCATCCTCCCTTCCTTCATCAAAGCATGTCCTGCACGTATTGGAGCCGGAATGGCCTTTTTTGTTGTATCCTTCCGGGCTGGTGCGCCTGTGTCCCGTGCCAAGCAGGAAACCGCCGCTGTTCCCTATCAGATTGCATGCCCTGCAACCGCCCTCAAGGTTGCCTGCGCAAGAGGACCCTGCACAACTCTTCTGTGGTTTCAACCAACAAGTGGACCCCACCTGGCTCTCCTCACAACCAACTGCAATGCGCCGCCCAAAACCCTCTGTTGCGCAAGAGCCATGACTTGGGCTCACCATTCCATTGGGATGGACCTCCAAGGGGCCAGGAGTTTCTGGACTTCATGGCCTTTTGGAACTCCGCCCACAAGTGGGCTGTGTGGGTACAAATGAACGTACCAGTGATGAACCTGACAATTTTTAACCATCCGTCCCTGCCACTCCTGAGATCCCAGAGATTCCCCTTATTCCGGAACTTCCCTTGGAAAGGTTTGACGCAATGGTGAACAACACAGGCATGCTACTCTGGCATTTTCTACCGGTCCCCTATGCCCACACCGCCGGTGTGCAATGAAAGGTTTTGGCGGCCTTCTGATACCTAGCTGTGGCAGCTTGGGCAGATGCGGAGGCAGTGATGAGGACCCAGCCAAAGTAGGCAGATTGCCCCCCCTTTTCTTCCTATTCCTTCTTGTTTCCATCCCCGTTCCCATTTGCAAAGAAAAGGACTTTTGCCGCGCCATCCTGAGTAGCCTTTGGGATTTGTGAGAACCTTTATTGAAATAAGAGCCGTGCGCAAGATCCGCTCTTTGAGAGAAATCTGCAAGAGTGAGAAGAATCTGCACCACTGGAAGAATCCACTGAGAGTGAGAAAAACCCACACCACTAAGAGTATCCGCTAAAGGTACCTGGACCACCCAAGACAAACTGCCACACAGTGCCCCATACCCATCTACAGAACAGAGAGAGTACAAAGAAAACCAGCCACGCGCGCACATCCTTGAGAGAGAGAAATAGAAAAAGTATACACCCAAACCCATCCAAACCTTCCATCTATAAGATAACCAAAGAAAACTTAAAGAGATTTTTTTTTTAAGCACCAACCTGTTGCCAAGCCGGCACCGTGCTCTTCAACCCACATCCCTTCCGTGCCACGCGCTTTCCTAGTTCCCTGAATCATCCTTCAGAAATTGTTCATGCGTTTGCTTTCAGAATGCGGGGCTTGTCCTCGCGTTGGAAGACCCAGATTTGCGCTGTGCCCGTACCTAAAAGAAACCACCCCTAGCCAGAAATAATCCCAAAAGCCAATCCAGAGAGAAGAAAATAAGAAAAAAAACATTCTGGGGTGTCTAGTTATTCCGGCTGTGAACTGGCTAGAGCAACCCCTCACCAAATCCAATAATATCCCCTATTCATCCATTTCCCCCCCCAACTTGGCTGCTTTCCCCAGCGGTATGCAGTTGTTTACTTGGCCAGAAGCAAAGCCCGCGTGTCAGCTTGCTACTATTGCAGAGCAAGCTGCAAAAGTAACAAAAATTAACATAAGAATAATAATAATAAAATTAACCTAAGAAGGAGTAGGAAAACCATAAATATTATTACAGGAATGGATGCTCCACCCAAAATTAGGTAGGGTCACTCACTGACCCCACCCTTGAAATCCAACTCCTTATATTTTTGAATAATTAAGAAAAGAAAGACCAAAATACTACGGCTCCACTATTGTGTTTTTTGTCAATTAAATATTTCACGCACATTGTCACGTATAGGTTTCACACCTAAAATTCAGTCAGAGTTGAGGTGTTGTGTATATTTTAGGAGTTACGGACAGAAATGTGTTTTGTCACAATTCCCGCATGCAGCGGCGGCAGCCAATGCACCCGCGCGCAGCTGAGATACAGCCCTGTCACTCCGTCAAGGTTGTGTACGTAGCTCCGGGCCTCTGACAAGTACGCAGCCGCAGGACTACGGGTTGACAGAGTGACAGGCGGCCTGAGAGGCTCAGGTACCGCGTGAACATGCTACAACCCACACGGGAACATTCTACATATGTAATAAATTTTCCCGTGGATAGTAGATAGTCTAAAAGTACATAATATTATATAAAAATACTTAAATAATCCTTATAAGTATTTTTTATTTAATTAAATTCAAAGTACCAAGAATTTCGAAAACAAGACAATGACAACTTCTAAAAATATATTAAAATACTTTAATACACTTTTATGAGGATTACTAGACATTAATATTTTTGTGACAAACCAAGAAAACTAATGATGTAAAAATATTACATGAATTCCCATGAATTATATTTTTAAGTAACTATCTTAGTAAATCAACTGGAACTCGAAAATAAGGAGTAAAATCAATATCATGACTTTTACTCCAGTTATATAATACATAATTAGAATTCACCTGACATCAGGATGTCCATAGAAATTTCTATTTATATAATTATTAAATTACTGGGAACATTTACTAATGATAATTAATTAAAGAATACATAAATGGGACAGATTAGTGTTATTCACACGTCCTAATATCTGCTATAAAGTAGAATAATTCCCACACCCTAAGGAATTAGATGCTACCCATGCTTTAGCACCAAGGAAAAGTGACAGGCTACCCCTTGTTACCCTGCTAGCCTTAGTGTCCGTCCCTTTGAGCCCCTGTACCCCTCAGAAGGACAATGTTGGGATTCCAAAAGCTATAAATAAAGAGCTCTTTTGAGGATATTGATGGGCAGAGACACAGTTATATTTATATCCAGACACTGTTACAAGGTAATCAAGTACTTACAAGAGATAAGTAAGTGATTTATGGCTAAGTCTGATCAATGATATCCGTCCTCAACCTCTTTTATATCAATTAAAACTGCTGAAAATAACCCCAGTATACAGGTTTAACCCATCAGTGCACGTCTCAAACAGATACCCAAAGGATTTAATAATATACCAGTGAGTTTTATTATCCTTTCTCTGTCGTGGCAGCTTGGCTGCAAGGCCCTGCCACTCCACCCTGTATTTTATATACATATTATCTTTGGTTAAAATATCCTTTAAACTAAAGAGCCCAAAGTAACCAGGACTACGTGTTTTCATACTGAAATCCCTGAAGAGAGGTGTTAAAGATCCCCAATATAATTGTGGCCCCTCTATAAAAATATTGAATAATCAATTTATTCATATTGATTTAAAACAATAATCCATAACCAAACCACTTAACCTTGCAATAAGCTTAATCCAAATATTTTATGGATTTTTGCTGCATTTATTAAATAATATATTTATTATTTATTCTATCACCTCTGGTAGCTAAATGATAGCAAGGGTCTTGGCATCCAGGAGGCTGACACCGTGCGCAGCATTGTCTTCAGAGGAAGGACCTGTGTTGTTGTCCCCTTTGATATCCAAACCAGCTGTCTTGTTGAATGAAGTTGAGCCCTGCATGAAGAATTTTTTCACGTGCAAAGCTGCGGCCTTGCGTTTACGCGGAGTTCCACACAATTCCTCCAACTGGTAGCTACCTCCCGTGAGCTTGGACGTCACGCAGAAAGGCCCATTCCATTGATTAGCAAGCAGCTTCCCCCATTGAGTTTCCAGGCTCCAGTTGTAAAGCAGAACCAAGTCCCCTTTCCTCAATGGATCCCAGAGGTTATGCGCGCAGCGCTTGTCCCAGTAGCGGAAAGACTTTGTAAGGGTTGCCTTCAGTCTTCCAGCTGCTTTCTTCAACATCTTGTCCCATTGCAGGAGTTGCTCAGCGCAGGCCTTGACTAGATCCGCCGCCATCTTAACCGTCCACCAATCAATACCCAGAAAGGTTTCCAGCTTGATTTCAATTGAAAGCACAAGTTGCTGCCCAAATAGCAGCTTGTACGGCAAAAAAACCGTCAATCTCTTTACCAAAATCTGATCCGCAAAAACAACTACCAGAAGGGTTTCCTGCCACCTCTTTCCATCCTTGCTGCACATTTTCACCATTGCATCCTTGATTGGCTGGTGACCGCGCTCAATCATCCCTGTGCCTTCCAGATAGTACTCTGCCACTCTTCCAAACTTTGCTCTTCAACTTTGTACTAACTCTGCAAACCGTTTCTGGAACTCTGCACCCCCATTGACCATTACCAGGCAAAGGGATCCATAATGGGAAAAACAATCTTCCTCCAGAAACTGCCCAACTTTCTCTGCCAAGAGCTTGACCAGCGGCTGCGCTTCCATCCATCCCAACAGATTGTCACGCGCAACAAGGAGGTACGCGAACTTACCTGCCTTGATGTCCACAACATCCAGAGAAACCCACCCAAACAAGGCGTCCTCCCCAGTGGGAATACCTACTTTGCAAGGTAACATTGCGCTCTGCTTCTGACACGCTTTGCACAAACGTACCCACTCCCGCACCGTGCGTACTACACCTGGCCACCAGAACCTTTCCCTCACCTGCTTCTGCATTTCAAGCTTTCTGCAATGACCAAGATCTTCATGCAGACTTCCTAGGATTACCTCCTGATCATTCCTCAATGTGCTGACCACAAGCGGCACCAGCACACTCCGCCCCCACAGCTGTCCTTCATGCAGGTAGAAATTTCCCACTCTCCGCCAAATCCATCTAACAATCTTTTCTGGCTTATAATCCCAAAACAAAAGATCCTGAAAATACAAACTGAGGACCGTGTACCTCCCAGACTGCTGGAGTGAAAGTTGCACACCTACTTCCATCACTCCTACCTTAACCATTGGGGCCTCCACATCCAGTGGTTCCATGCTTTGGTACAGATCATTGCGCGGGTACCGGGACAGCGCGTCTGGAATTGTAAAGGCCTTCCCTGGAACATGTACCACCATGAAAGAAAACAACTGAAGGAACGCAACCCACCTGGTCATAGGCCCATTTGGCAGCATTGGCTAATTGATCATCCGTGCCAGAACCTCTGCATCCACCAGAAGCATGAAGTGAATCCCTCATAGCAAATGCTGCAAACTCCGCAAAATCTTAGTGACCCCGCAAATCTCCAACTTTGGCTGCAAATACTGGCTCTCTGCAGGCGTAAACGTAACGGACTAGTAAAGAACCAGACAATCTTTCCCTTCATCCTCCTGTGTCAGCACCGCCCCCACGACAAGCTGGCTTGAATCCATGGCCAAATTCATTCCTCTGGTGCCATAACCCAAGTCCCGCAGTACAATATTGCATCCAAAAATCTCCTTGAGTTTGTCAAAGGCTTTGTCACATTTTGAACCCCAGGTCCATTCCGCGCCCTTACGCGTCAATTCCCGCAACGGACTAGCAACCTCCGCAAACTTCTTGATGAACATCTGTAAATATCTACACAATCCCAAGAACTGGAGAATTTGTGATACAGTCTTTGGCGTTGGCCACTCAAGAACTTTTTTGCGTTTCTTCTCCGCAATCCGCCTTCTGTTGGAAGCCACCACATGCCCTAGAACCTCCAGCGCAGGTATGCAGACTGCTAAATTTTTCCCTGACACCATAAGTCCTGCTTCCTCAATCCAGAACAAGATCTGTTCCAGCGTCTGCGCGTACTCCCAGACAAATTGGCAAATTTCCAGAGAGTCTGTAAGTGTTTCCCCTCCTTAATCCATCTTTGGGCCTTTGATGTCC
The DNA here is from genome assembly GCA_025617555.3 of Puccinia polysora. Taxonomy (NCBI): domain Eukaryota; kingdom Fungi; phylum Basidiomycota; class Pucciniomycetes; order Pucciniales; family Pucciniaceae; genus Puccinia; species Puccinia polysora. Next base: position 7,405,701 of record CM062620.1, read on the forward strand.
GCGTTGTCAGTGAAAATCTGCACCCTCTCCAGAAGATTGTCCTCCATAATCAAGTTCATCTGCGCTTGGTAAACCGCAGCTAAGTTAGTTGCGCTTTGTGGCAGCTGCGTCAGTTTCATCCTCCCCAACCCGGTTTTGAAGGCAGTCATTGGCTGCAAACTCCAATTGAGTTCATGCTGATTGTATCCGCTGTGGAATTCAAAAGAGGACTTCTCCTTTAATGGTTCCCAAGTTCGGAAGTTATTGATCCCTTGCGTCTGTAAACCCTGAGTGCAAATGTTCACCCTTTGACTGAGAGATAGAGAATTGAGAGTAAAGATCCTTCCAAAACCTGAGACAAACAATGTGATCCTCCATGATCCAAAGTTGTGATCCTCTCATTTGGGTTGAGGGTGCGGCCTAAGTAACCTCCCCCTCAACCCTAACCTAAGTAAAAACAGAAACAAGCAAGAACAATGAAATAAAACCCCTAAGCACAGAACCCTAGCCTCAACCCTATCCTTCCCATACCATAATCCACATCCCATATCCCATATCCCATATCCATCTGTATTGCCTGCCTGCCATTACGTCCACCTGGGTTTTCCTTGTCATGACGGGGCCCTTGCGCCGCGCCCAACTTGGAGCCCCCTGTGCATGTCTATATCTGCCCAACGCGCCATCCAAGATATCCAAGATATATCGGCGCAATCCAATCCATGTCTTGCAAAGCGCAATCTGCGCTCAATCCCTCCAATCCATCCTGTGTCTCCAGATGCTGAGCCCAATTTGACTGCTTCTGAGCCCACAGCGCAACTTGCTGCAGCAAAGAAGTATCTATTGCTGAGTGCGCTTCCCCTGCTGTGCCCACCGCTACTGCTGAGCGCGCAGCACGCAGACAATTTCAACTTGCGTCTATAAAAGACCACCACACCCCCCCAACTTAAGTTCTGTCCCCAGAGATCCACCACTATCTCACCTGCCTCCAACTATACCATATCTATACCACCTCCCCCTCCGCACCCCTTCATCAGACCAAAGAAGAAGAAACACCTCATCTGCAACTCTTCACCAAATATGTCCTGCACATACTGCAGCTGGAACAGGCTTATGTACCGCATCCTTCTGGGCCAGCGCGCCTGTGTCCTGTGTCAAGCCAGACACCGCCACTGCTCCCTATCAGAGGGAATGCAATGCAACCACCCCAAGTTTGCCTGCGCAAGAGGACCTGTCGCAACTCCTTTGTGATTTCAAGCAACAAGGAGATTTCAACAAATGAGTGGACCCTGCCTGGCTTGCCTTGCAACCGCCCGCGATGCATCCCTCAAAATCCTCCGTCAGACAAGAGTCACAACTTGGGATTGCTCTTCTGCCAGGCTGGACCTCTGAGGCGCCAGGATTTTCCAAACTTTGCCGCCTTCTGGAACACTGCCCATGAGTGGGCCGCGCGGGTATGCATGAACGTACCAGAAATGGACCCAAGGATCCCCAACCATCTGGCCGCTCCTCCTCCACCACCACCAAGGCCAGCTCCTCCTCTGCCACTGTGTCACCCCACTGCTCCAAGACCAGCTCCTCCTCTGGTTTCATCTCCTCCACCGCCATCACCATCACCGGTTCCCAGGTCATCAGCGGAGCCCGCGCGCACATTTTCTCCTGTGGTGATCAAGTTGTCACCAGAACCCACGGCTGCTGCAACTCCTCTGACCGCCAATCCAGAGATCCCAGAGATCCCTCTAGTTCCGGCTCTTCTCTTGGAGAGGTTCAAGGCCAAAGAACTTCTCCGGCAATTTCTAGTGGTCCCTTACGCGCACACTGCCAATGTAAAACGCAAGGCCTTGGAGGCTTTCCAATCCCTAGCCTTGGAGGCTTGTGCAGATGCTGGGGATGTGATGAGGACTTGGCCAATGTAGGGGGATTGCCCCCCTCTCTCTTCCTTTCTTCCTTCTATCTTGTTTTCATCCCTGCGCCTATGCAAAGATAAGGACTTTTGCCGCGCCATCCTGAGAAGCCTTTGGGCTTTGGGAGAACTCTGAGAGAAATAAAAGCCGCACGCAAGATCCTCGCTTTGAGAGCAACCTGCAAGAGTGAGAAATCTGCGCCACTGAGAGTACCCGGTGAGAGAGAAAATCCGCAAGCAAAATCCGCACTTTTGAGAGAAACACACAAGAGTGAGGAGTATCTTCTCAAGGTACCTGGAACGCCCCAGAAAAACTTCCACACAGTTCCCTGTACCTATTTACAGAACAGAGAGAGTACAAAGAAAACCAGCTGCGCAATCACAACCTTGATCTCTTCAACAAAATCTGATCTGCAAAAAGAAAAACTGTCAGCTCTCTGATCCCAGGAACCTTGCAGTCCTTTAGCTACAGAGAGTGATAAAAATACTGGAATAATAATATTAATAATTATTCCAAAAATAAATGCTAAGAGGCTCAAATAAATAATATAATAAGAGCAGTTGCAAGGTTTAATTGGTTTGGTAATAAAAGCTTTTCAATATGTATATAAAAGAGGGGCTACATTATTATACTACTGGGGGTCTTTACAGACAAAGCAACCTCTCTTCAAGGGGCCTCCTTAGGCAGTTTAAGAACCTTGGAATGAAGATGGGTGCCTTAGAAAGGGCTTATTCCACTAATGGCCAGGCATAACAGCACACTGGCCTAGACAGGAAGGAAAAAACTCACTCTGAGCACTTTAACGCGAAAATCCTGCAATAATAGGAAGGTTTTCAGAGCAGATGGGGTGGATTGCTTGGCTAAACTTCAAGGGTTGATTGGTTTTAAGAAATGAATAATAATACTACAGACTTGGTCATAAATCACTTTCTTAGACTCTTCATAAGCACTTGACTAACAATGACACGGTGTATGATTGATAATAATAATTCCTGGTAAACTGATGATGGAATAATGGATCCCAAAGAGGTCTGTATAAATACCTTTTTGGGGTGATTTTGAGCTTCTCAAGGCGCTTAGAGAGGGTTCTGCTCATGGGCTGAGGCTGGCAAGCAAGTCAGACCAAAATTAGCACGTCCAATTGGTGCTGTTAATTAGATGACCTTAGATCTGCTGGATCTCTGTACTATTTTAGCCACAGGATCTGTTAATCTGTTATGGCGTAAATTTGATCATTCTGCACTCATCCTTCATTTGTACTATTAGTATTGCTTTAAAGTTATCAAATGTGGACTTTTAGTGATTTCTCATCATTTGCTGATCACATAGATAATTTTCAATAATTTTTATGAACACTCCTTGTAGTGTTTTGTGGTCTTCAAAGATCAGAGTCAATGATTTACGTGGTAATCCTTGATCTTTAATTTATTATTAAAAAATGTTCTAAAATTAATTTTTATTAATTTTTGATCCTTTTAGATTATTACTAATGCATATTTCAACTGGTTACATATGCCAGGCAACCCTAATTAGGTTTTAGCTCTTTTGAGCGGTACCTGGTTGTCAGATTAGTCATGACAGATCCAGACGCGGGGATCAGTCAGTTCAGATGCGGGCGGGGTAAGATCTTCTGCATGCGTGGCGAAATTTAGTTGAGCGCGGGTCTCTAGTACGCAGGAAACTGCTACTACAAGTACGTAGGGGTATGTAATGATGCGGGGCTGCGCGCGGGAATTGTGACATTACACATTTCTGCCTGTAACTCCTAAAATATACACAACACCTCAATTCTGAGTGAATTTTAGGTGTAAACCCTATACGTGACAACACGTGTGAAATGTTAGAATGGCCAAAAGGTGCCATACTGGTGTCATAATTTTTAGTACTTTTTCTTTTTAATTATTTTAAAAATGTAAGGACTTGGATTTCAAGGGTGGGGTCAGTGAGTGACCCTACCTAATTTTGGGTGAGAAATCCATTTCTTCAATAATATTTATGGATTTCTCAATCCTTCTTTTGTTAATTGAGATATTCTTATTTTTCATAGTTTTGTGTTGCTATGACAGGTTGCTCTGTACATAGTAGCAAGCTGACATTCCCCCACTCCAAGGTATGTCTATATCTGAAAAAAAATTCTGGGTCAATGCCTTCTGCTAGCTCTGTAGTTCCTAAGTTGTATGGGTCCATCAGGGATATTGTGTTCAGGCAACCATTCATCCTTATAAGCTGATTCTCCCTTGTATCTAACTAGGTAGAGTCTGACATCTTTTCCATTGATCCTTTCTTTTTTATCTTTAAGGATCTTGCTAATTTTTCCTCTGTCTTTTTCAGGTTCTTCTGCAACAGGTATTTCAGGTGAAGGAGTATATTCTCCATTCCTTGGGTGGTAGTGTTTGATGAGACTTACTGGGAAGACTGGGTGTTTTCTAGAAAGCTCATCACTACGGATTAATTCCACAGCATTCTTACCATGAAGTTTATTAATGGTGAAAGGTCCAACAAAAGCTGGTATTAGATTCCTTTTTCCAGCTAAGTTGGTGAAGTTGGTGGTATAGTGTTGTCATCTCCTTGTCCTTTTGCTCTCATTGTGTTGTTGTTCCTTTTGTTTATTTTCCTTCTTTTCTTTTTTTGTCTCCTTCTGTCGTGCTTTATTCATCTTGTTGTCCTGTCTTTATTCATTTGAGAATGACCGCGCGACCCCCTCTCACGCTCCCGGCGCACATCTTGCAACAAAATCTGACCTGCGTCTCAGTCTCCTTGACGCGACCCATCCAGCTTCCACCTTCCAACCATCTTCCAACGCTCCTCCTTCTCTCCCGCTCCTCTCACTTCCTGAACCATTCCTTCTCACCATAACCCGCCTCAATTCATTCCATCCATCTGCCTCTATCACCTGCCACTTGATCCAGTATTCACTCCAATTCCTCTCAACCATTCCCTGCTCAACTTAAATCAAAACCACAATAAACCTCAATCTCAACTATATCAAATCTCAACCTAACTCACTTGATTGAAAGTCCCATATCACTTAGATTGATCAGATGTGAGATATCTGACAGTCATCATTGTCATCTATTGATCTCCTCCTTCTCATTTCTGCTTCTTTGTTGTTGCAGATCATTGTTATTTTCCTTCATTATCTTCCTTCCCCATCCTCCTTCCATCTCTGTCAGTCCTAACATCAGAGAAGGTGCTTTGGGTAAGATCTCCATCATTCATTCTATCATCACGCTCCTTCATCAAAGTTGTTTACTCGAGGTTGTTTGCTAGCTCATTGGTCTTTGAAGATAATCAATTACAGAAATCTTTCCTCAACTTATCAGTATAGATCAAGACTTGATCACCAATCTTAAAATCAGGCTTTTTATGTGTTTTATCCCACCTTTGTTGGTTATACTCCACAGCATCCTGGACACACTTAACAGCATTTTTATTGGCTACATCTATCATGTTTTTGAAATCAAGTGATTTAGGGTGAATATTTTTTAGCTGGTGATTAAGGTTATCCTTGGGTAATTTAGGAATCCATCCTCTTTCCAGTATGTAGGGTGCTCCCTTAGTGGTAGAGTGCTTGCTAATTTTGTAGGCCATCTCTAGTGCAGGTAAAAGGCTAACCCAATCCTGGCAATAGCCATCGGAATTCTTGTATTCTAGACCAAAGCCACAGAATCTCCTGAGCATGTCTTCCAAGGTCTGAATCATTTTTTCAGCTAAGCCATCCGTCTGAGGGTGATAAGCTGTAGAGAAAGCTAAGGTGGTTCCCAGCATGTCATGAATATTTCTCCCAAGCTCAGAGGTGAATTTAGGATCTCTGTCACTGATAATGATCTTGGGAACTCCAACATCAGCAATGAGTCTGTTCCAAAATAATAGGGCAACTTCCATAGCAGTGTCTTCCTTGTGATTAGGTAGAAACTTTGCTTTCTTGGAGAACCAATCCACAATGACTAGGACTGGGTTGTAGGAATAGGCTCCTCCCCGTGGTAGTCCAGTTACAAAGTCCATGTTGATGATCTCCCATCTTTCCTTGGGTTCAGCAATCTTTTGCAGTAGACCAAACCTTTTCCCAGTGGTCCTGTTGGACTTCTGACAAGTTTCAAAACTAGTAACATACTGGATAGTGGAGTCTCTCCAATTGATCCACCAAGAAGTTTGTTTAACCTCATCTAAGGTTCTATAAGCAGATAAATGACCAGATGAGCAGTTATCATGGCATTCAGCCAGGACATGTTTGATATGGTCATCCTTAGTTAAGACTATAACACTTGAATGTTGATTCCTGTAGTATACTAGACAATCCCATATGGTGAACCTTCTGGCTTTGTATGGTTTCAAGAGGGGTTCAGGTACGCTATTGATCAGTTCAGATGGTGGAGAAGTACTTTCCATAATGGTGATCAGATTTTTCATGCCAGAATTGTAAGATTATTTGATTGAGTTGAACAAGGATTCATCCAATTCACAAATGTGGATTCCCATTATAAGAGCTTCAACATTCAACATGTTAATGTTAAGGATAGGGAAGATATCATTGTCCTCTGGGTCATAAGCAGGGTTACTTGGGTCATTGGGTAAAGCATTCCTGCTAAAACTATCAGCATTCTGGTGTTTAGTACCAGCTTGGTGAACTATGGTCATCTGACCTCTGTACTGTTGTATGGATATCTGCCATCTTAACATTTGCCTACTAGGGGTCTTCATGTTCATCAAAGTCCTGACAGAATTGCATTCAGTAATCACTGTAAACTTGGTGCCTTCCAAGTAGTAATGAAGTTTTTCCAGAGCCCATACTAAAGCAAGGCATTCCATTTTACTTGCACCATACCTTTTCTCAGTATCCTTAACTTGTCTGGATATGAAGAGTATAAGTTTTTCCACTGGTTTGTCATCCTCTTTGAATTCCTGGTGTAATGCAGCTCCTAGCCCGTCCATACTAGCATCTATATAGAGCTTGAAGGTTTTAGAATAGTCTGGCCAAATCAGTACTGGAGCTGAAGCCATGGCCATCTTGAGTTCCTTGTAATTCTTAACTCTTTCATGAGTCACATCAAACAAGGTGATGTTGTTACAGATTTCATACAAAAACTTGGTTAGAAGAGCAAACTTTGGTAAGTACTTCCTATAATAGCTACAGAACCTAATAAAAGATAGGAGTTCAGTTTTATTCTGAGGAATTGGCCTATTCATTACTGCTGCTATCTTGTTTTGGTCAGCAGCTAAGGTTAGTCCAGAGACAATGTGTCCTAAGGCTTTCTGTCAGCTTGCTACTATTGCAGAGCAAGCTGAAAAAGTAACTAAAATAAAATTAAAATAATAATAATACAACTAACCTAAGAAGGAGTAGGAAAACCATAAATATTATTACAGAAATGGATTCACCATCCAAAATTAGGTAGGGTCACTCACTGACCCCACCCTTGAAATCCAACTCCTTATATTTTTAAATAATTAAGGAAAAAAGAACCAAAATACTACAGCTCCAGTATTGAGCTTTTTGGCCAATTAAATATTTCACACACATTGTCACGTATAGGTTTCACACCTAAAATTCAGTCAGAATTGAGGTGTTTTGTATATTTTAGGAGTTACAGGCGGAAATGTGTTTTGTCACAATTCCCGCACGCAGCCACGGCAGCCACAGCACCCGCGCGCAGCTGAGATACAGCCGTGTCAACCCGTCAGGGTTGTGTACGCAGCCCCAGGCCTCTGACAAGTACGCAGCCGCGGGACTATGGGCTGACATAGTGACAGGTGGCCCGGGTACCGCCTAAACAGGCTACAACATACACGGGAACTTGTTACATATGTAATAAAGGTTCCCGTGGATAGTAGAATGTATAAATATACATAATATTATATAAAAATACATAAATAATCTTTACACATATTTTTTATTTAATATAATGCGAAGAATCAAGAATGTCAAAATAAGACAATGACAGCTTCAAAAAATATATTAAAATACTTTAATATACTTTTATGAGAATTACTATACATCAACATCTTTGTGACATACTAAGGAAGATAATGATGTAATAATATTACATGAATTCTTATGAATTATATTTTTAAGTAATTATCTTAAAAAATCAACTTGAACTCATAGATAAAGAGTAAAAACAATATTTTGACCTTTTACTCCAGTTATATGATACATAATGAGAACTTACCTGACATCAAAATGTCCGTAGAGATGTCTAATAATATAATTATTATATTACAGGGAACATATACTAAGGATAAATAATTAAATAATACATAAATAGGACAGATTAGTGTTATTCACACGTCCTAATGTCCATTATAAGGTAGAATAATTCCCATACCCCAAGGAATTAGATGCTACCCGGGCTATAGAACCAAGGATACATGACAGGCTACCCCTGGTTACCCTGCTAGCCTTAGTGTCCGTCCCTTTGAGCACCTACAACCCTCAGAAGGACCATATTGGGACCCCAAAAACTATAAATACAGAGCTCTTTTGAGGATGTTGTTGGTCAGAGACCCAGTAATATTCATATCCAGAAGCCGTGCCAAGGTAATCAAATACTGATAAGAGATAAATAAGTGATTTATGGCAATGTCTGATCAGTAATATCCGTCTTCAAACCTCTTTTTATCAATTAAAACTGCTGAACAACCTTATAACCCCAGTATACAGGTTTAACCCATCAGTACACGTCCCAAAAAGATACCCAAAGGATTTAATAATATACCAGTGAGTCTTATTATCCTTTCTCTGTTGTGGTAGCTTGGCTACAAGGCCCTACCACTCCATTGTGTATTTTATATACATATTATCTTTGGGTATAATAATCTTTAAAATAAAGAACCCAAAGTAACCAGGACTACGTGTTTTCATACTGAAATCCCTGAAGAGAGGTGTTAAAGATCCCCAATATAATTGTGGCCCCTCTATAAATATTTAATAATAAATTTTGATTTGAAACAATAAACAATAACCAAACCATTTAACCTTGCAATAAGCTTAATCCAAGTATTCTACGGATTTTTGCTGCAATTATTAAATAATATATTTATTATTTACAAGATCACCTCTGGTAGCTAAAGGAAAGCAAGGGTCTTGGCATCCAGGAGGCTGACAATTGGGGGTCTGGCCGGGAAATATTCCATTTTATTATATTTAATACCTTGGACCAGACATTTTCACAAAAAAATAAAATCAAAGATAAATTTATCTGACTTTATAACCATGATTTGTTATTAAATTCTTTGGCAGTGGATTTAAAAACCAATGCAGAATTAATAATCTATTATCTAAATGTTTTAAAGATAAGAAAAGAACAATACATTAAAAATTATAAGCCTACCGGTTGGAAAGCTTTAACTCCGGCTGAGCAACTTAATATTTCTTCTGCACGCAAACACCTAGATAAACTCCTTGAACAAGAAGATCTTGAAAGGCTTATTAACTTTCAGGCTCTATTAAGAAAACATAAAGCTTGGAAAAAATACCACATAAATTAATTTTTGAAATATAAAAGTAAGTACACAACTTGTATCACCATTTATTTTTTTTTAAAAAAAAATAATATTAATATATTTTATTAAACCAATAAAATACACCTTTTTTACCAGTGAAACCTGGGTACCAGAAACCACCGCCACTGAAGTTGATCTATTAGATCAGGAAGTCCCAGACCTCTCCGGACGCCCTGAAAATATTGATTGGACGGGTGAAGCCCTCATTGGAACCCACCAAGACCCAGTAGGATTACCTACTAGAGATCAATTCAACCCCAATAAGGTCTTAGTACCTTTGAATATCAATTTAAGTGAGTTTTGAAACAAAACTTATTTTTACCAATTTTTTCTGTAAAAACACTTATAAACATATTATTTTGAAAATGATCAGACGTAACACAAGAGCCTCAGGAAGAATTCCCTCCTATGGATCTTTGCCAACAGCTCTCAGTAACCGTGAGACCACCAGTAAGGACAACAATGAAGGGATTAGAAACCGTGAACCAAATGTTGATGAGCAAGGAGCAGCACCAACCACTTCTGCCCTCTCCCAACCTAGAGCCGGAGAAAGTAGCAGAATCAAGCAACCCTCCTTTACAAGAAGATTCCCTGCAGCCACCCCAGCAGAATCTGGCCAAGGAGTCCAGGATCAAAGACCTAGTCAAAGAACACGTGAAATATTGGGAATAATTCAAAGAAGCCCAAGCCAAGGAGGACATGGTATCCATGAAAAAGATAATCTCCCAGGCAAAAGCCACCCAGATAGCTCTTCATAAACTTATTCCAAGGAAAGAGGTAGAATCCGTGGGATCAATTAGCCCAACTGAAAGGCAAAGGATCAGGAAAGAAGAGATCCTCTTCCCATCCCAAGCCAAAGGGAAAGAAAGACTGGGACCAGATAATATCACTAGCTCAAAAGTGGAAAAAGGTTTACAACAATTAGCCTCTAAGTCTGATCCCAAACAGACCTCTGATGTAATTACTTCCTTTTCTAATGATATGCGTCATAATTTTAAAATTGTTTGTGAAAATTTGGACGGGGTTTACACCCAAATGGATAAATTAACCTCAGTAGTAGCCAAATTAATTAATAACCAAACAAAGACGGTATGAATGGAAGATATTAAAGAACACACAGAGCAATTATTGGAGAAAATTAATCAAGGTAGGATCAAAAAAACTCAAACAATTGAGAATATGTTATCCAGAATACAAGAAGATTTTATTATGTCTTTCCACCCCTTAAAAGAAGAATTGGCAACCACCACTAACAGTTCTATTCTATCCCTTAGTGAAAAATTGGATGTGCTCAATAACAAAGTGGACCTGCAACTTAATCTGATCAAAAATGATCTTAGAGACTAAAAAGTCCGTCTGACCAACCCCTTGGGGAGTACTACAGAGGAACCAAAGCCTCCCAGACAAACTACTACTCCTTATGCACCACCCTTATTAGGAATACATAGGAGTGACACCTTTAGGCCTAGTCCTACTCCTGAGATGGAGAAAGCCCTCAAACTGTTACCACCTATCTCTGAATGGCCCAAGCTCTCAGGAGAAGGAGAATACAATCATATAAATATTATTAATTTATTGATTACACCATTAACTCTTATGACTTACCAGAAGCTATAGCTGTAGTCCAGTTACCCAGACTATTTGAAGGAGTAGCATTGGACTGGTTTATCAGTAAGAGAGAAGAAGTACAATCCTTACAATGGAATTCTTGGAAACTTCTGATCAAAGAAAAATTTGGTTCTAGAATGTGGAAAAGGAAAATGATGAAAAATTTTAAAAATTCCTCATTTGACCCCTCCAAGGACAAAACTCACAAATGGTTCTTGGAACAGAAGAAAATATTGGATTGCTTCTATCCAGATGCTGATAAAGAGGAAGTAAATGAAAGACTTCTCAACCTGTGTCCTGGCAATCTTAACCATAGCGTAAGATGTAGGATGAGCATGGATGCGGACTTGCCTACTCTAAGCAATGTGTTAGAAGAAGTAATAGACATGAATGGGTTAGACAAGAAATCCCCTTCTAGACCCAAAGAGAACTATACTGTTAACAAAACCAGAGAACAACCTCCTCTGATAAATGCCTCTGACAATAAGAAACCTAATGAGAATAGGGCTAAAGAGGGGACGCCTGCAACTTGTTGGAATTGTAACAAAACTGGGCATATGAGACAAGACTGTCCATTACCAAGAAGGAAGATAGCAGTCTTGGAAGGAGAACAGGAGGTTGAAGAGAATCAGAACTATGAAGATATAGCTGATACTGAAGGATCTCTTTCTGAATGTGAATTGATCTTGACCAACCCTGTTAATGTTATAGAAGGGGATATAGGTACTTCTGCAGAGATAAAGAACATTCATGGGGATTCTAGCCTACCCCAACAATGGGATCCTGCTATAATTCCTAGACACATTATGGATGTCAAACCATTAACAGTTAAACCTATGAGTGGAAAAAGTTATACCACTGGTCAAACGTGCTATGCAACTGTGTTGTATAAAAACAGACCCATAAGGTTATTGCTGGATATTGGAGCCTTTTGTTCATGTGTCTGTGCGGAATTCTTAAACAAATGGGACCCTAATTGGAGGAAACACCTTCTACCTGCCCCAAAAGCCAAATTCAGTTCTTGAAACTCTACTATGAATGCTATTGGAGTATGGAATGCTCTTATAATATTACCTCACACTAAAGGATCATTGAGAATACAAGTGGAGTTTGTAGTATTACTCAGCGGTCTGTGTGACTACCTGATACTGGGTAATGATGCCTTATGTCTATATGGTATAGACGTGTTCCAGAGCAGAGGAAGATACTTCACAGTAGGAGGTAATTGGGATAAGAAGTTTAAGATATGCACTATTCAGTCTAACTTCCCCTCCTCTATTTACCAAAAGCATTTAGAAGACTTTGACCAAGAATATTTCTCTCAAGCAGCTCTGAATACAAAACTTTCTGAGGAACAGAAGAAACATATATTAAAAATCTGCTTTGAGAACCAGAATGCTTTCTGTACTAAAGACCATCCTATTGGTGATATTAAAGGACATGATATGGTATTAACATTGACCATTAAGCCTCCTTATCCTCCTAACTTAAGAAGACCAGCCTATCCGTCTAGTCCTAAGTCTAGAAAAGCTCTTGAGGAACATATCCAAGAACTGATAGACTTACAAGTATTAAGGAAAGTAGGAAATAATGAACAGGTAGATGTCACCACAACTGTAATCATAGCTTGGCATAATGACAATTCAAGAATGGTAGGAGACTTCAGAATGCTCAACAATTACACTCAAGCAGATTATTATCCTATACCCCGGATTGATCATGCTTTGCATAATTTGTCCAAGGCTAAGTACATCACTACTATGGATATGCTTAAAGGTTTTCACCAGATACCAATAAGTCCTGAAAGCCGGAAGTTTATGAGAATAATCTGTCATTTGGGAATATATGAATATCTCAGGATGCCTTTTGGCATAAAGAATGCTCCATCACACTTCCAGAGAACAATGGATACAGTTCTAGGTACTTACATCAGACAAGGATGGATGATGGTATACATAGATGACGTTATCATATACTCTGATGACTGGGATACTCATATGAACCAAGTAAGATTAGTACTCCAGACTATCTCCAAAGCAGGACTAAAGGTTTCCATGAAGAAATGCAATTTTGGCTACGGAGAATTGAAAGCCTTAGGACATATAGTCTCTGGTCTAACTCTAGCTGCTGTTATGAATAGACCTATGCCTCAAAACAAGACAGAATTACTGTCCTTCATCAGTTTCTGCAGTTATTACAGACAATATATACCAAAGTTTGCTATGCTAACTAAAAGTCTGTAAGAGGTATGCAACAACAATACACTATTTGAAATGACTCATGAGAGACTAAAGAACTACAAGGAATTAAAAATAGCTATGACCTCTACTCCTCTACTTATCCAACCAGATTACTCTAAACCCTTCAAACTCTACATTGACGCTTGCATGGAAGGGCTAGGAGCTGCTTTACATCAGGAAAGGATAGAAGAAGACAAACCAGTAGAAAAACCTGTACTCTTCATATCTAGACAGATCAAAGATACTGAGAAGAGATATGGGGCCAGTCAATTGGAATGTTTGGCACTAGTATGGGCTTTAGAGAAGCTGCAATATTACTTAGAAGGCACCCCTTTTCAAGTAATCACGGACTGCAATGCTGTAAGAACTCTTATGAACATGAAAAACCCCAGCAGACATATGCTCAGGTGGCAAATTGCTATACAACAATATAGAGGGCAGATGACTATAGTACATAAAGCTGGAGATAAACATCAGAATGCGGATAGTCTGAGTAGGAATGCGTTGCCTAATGACTCTAACAATCCAGCATATGACCCTGAAGATCAAGATATCTTTCCTGTCTTGAATATCAATCTTTTTTCATTAAGTGCTCCAATAATGGGAATCCACTTATGTGAATTAGATACTGCTTTCTTCAACTTAGTAAGGGATAGCTACTCTCCTGAGATCAAGCTGCTGATCACCATTATGGAATGTGAATCCCCAGAAGCAGCTTTGATAAATAGCCTACCCGCTTCACTACTTAAACTCTCTAAAGCAGGAAGGTTTACCTTTTGGTATAGTCTCCTTTATTATAGACACCAACATTCCAGCGTATTAGTACTGAGCAACAAAGAGCATATACAACATATACTCCAGGAATCCCATGACAACTGTTCATCAGGACATTTATCCACAAAAATAACCTTAGAAAAAGTGAAACAAACTGCCTGGTGGATAGACTGGAAATAAGTCACTACAGAATATGTTACCAGCTGTGAAACCTGCCAGAAATATAATAAAACTATGGGAAAAAGGTTTGGACTCTTACAGAAGATATCTGAACCTACCACCAGGTGGGAAATTATCAACATGGATTTTGTCACTGGCCTCCCCCCTGGAGGTACTCATTCTTATAACTCTGTCCTAGTTATAGTTGACAGATATTCCAAAAAGGCAAAGTTCTTATCTAACCACAAGGAAGATAGTGCTATGGATGTAGCCTTACTATTCTTGAATAGGATAATAGCTGATGTGGGTATACCCAAGATTATAATCAGTGACAGAGACCCCAGATTCACATCTGAATTTCGGAGGAATCTACATGATATAATGGGTACTACCCTAGCATTTTCTACAGAATACCATCCCCAAACTGACAGATTAGCTGAAAGGATGATACAGACCCTAGAAGATATGCTAAGGAGGTTCTTTAGCTTTGGTCTAGAATACAGAAACTCTGATGGTTATTGCCCTGATTGGGTCAGCCCACTCCCAGCCCTAGAAATGGCTTATAACAGCAGTAAACATTCTACCACCAAGGAAGCCCCTTACATACTAGAAAGAGGATGGATGCCAAAACTCCCTAGGAATAATGTGAACTATAACTTAGCCACTATTCATCCAACATCTCTTGACTTTAAAAAGATGATAGATGTAGCAAATAGCCATGCTCAGAAATGTGTGGAAGAAGCTGTTGAATACAACAAACAAAGTTGGGAAAAATCCCATAAAGAACCTGAATTTAAGATTGGAGACCAGATCTTGATATCTACAACTAACTTCAAAAACCTGGAAGGCAACAGGAAACTGAAACCAGCCTTTGTTGGACCATTTGTTATCAAGAAGATGCATGGAAGAAATGCTGTGGAAGTAATCTTGAGTGAAGAATTATCAAGAAAACATCCGGTATTTCCTGTTAGCCTAGTCAAACACTTTAAACCAAGAGAAGGCAGCAACCTCCCTCCAGCAATAGTCCCAATAGAACCTGACCCCGTAAAAGAAAAAGGGAAAGTCAGCAGGATATTGAGAGATAAGAAA
The DNA here is from genome assembly GCA_025617555.3 of Puccinia polysora. NCBI lineage: Eukaryota > Fungi > Basidiomycota > Pucciniomycetes > Pucciniales > Pucciniaceae > Puccinia > Puccinia polysora. The sequence goes on from CM062620.1 coordinate 7,420,954, forward strand.
GAGAGGGTACAAGGAAAAGACATCAGACTATACTTAGTAAGATAAAAAGGGGAATCTGCAGACAAAGATGAATGGTTACCAGAAAATAATATACCTGACGGACCAATACATCTCAGAAATTACAGAGCCAGTAAAAGGCACTGAAGCACCTATGCAGTTAATTTTTTTCTCCCAACTTTCTCCAGATTTTTTTTCAGATATGACCATATCTTGGAGTGGGGGAATATCAGCTTTCTACTATTGCAGAGCAAGCTGCAAAAGTAACTAAAATAAAATTAGAATAATAATAATACAACTAACCTAAGAAGGAGTAGGAAAACCATAAATACTATTACAGAAATGGATTCAACATCCAAAATTAGGTAGGGTCACTCGCTGACCCCACCCTTGAAATCCAACTCCTTATATTTTTAAATAATTAAGGAAAAAAGAACCAAAATACTACAGCTCCAGTATTGAGCTTTTGGCTAATTAAATATTTCAAACACATTGTCACGTATAGGTTTCACACCTAAAATTCAGTCAGAATTGAGGTGTTTTGTATATTTTAGGAGTTACAGGCGGAAATGTGTTTTGTCACAATTCCCGCACGCAGCCACGGCAGCCAAAGCACCCGCGCGCAGCTGAGATACAGCCGTGTCAACCCGTCAGGGTCGTTTACGCAGCCCCAGGCCTCTGACAAGTATGCAGCCGTGGGACTACGGGATGACATAGTGACAGGTGGCCCGGGTACCGTGTAAACAGGCTACAACATACACGGGAACTTGTTACATATGTAATAAAGATTCCTGTGGATAGTAGACTGTCTAAATATACATAATATTATATAAAAATACCTAAATAATCTTTACACGTATTTTTTATTTAATATAATGCAAAGAATCAAGAATGTCGAAAATAAGACAATGACAGCTTCAAAAAATATATTAAAATACTTTAATATACTTTTATGAGAATTACTATACATCAACATCTTTGTGACATACTAAGGAAGATAATGATGTAATAATATTACATGAATTCTTATGACTTATATTTTTAAGTAATTATCTTAACAAATCAACTGGAACTCGTAGATAAAGAGTAAAAACAATATTATGAACTTTTACTCCAGTTATATGATACATGATGAGAACTTACCTGAAATCAAAATTTCTGTAGAGATGTCTAATAATATAATTATTATATTACAGGGAACATATACTAAGGATAAATAATTAAATAATACATAAATAGGACAGATTAGTGTTATTCACATGTCCTAATGTCCATTATAAGGTAGAATAATTCCCATACCCTAACGAATTAGATGCTACCCGGGCTATAGCACCAAGGGCACATGACAGGCTACCCCTGGTTACCCTGCTAGCCTTAGTGTCCGTCCCTTTGAGCACCTACAACCCTCAGAAGGACCATATTGGGACCCCAAAAACTATAAATACAGAGCTCTTTTGAGGATGTTGTTGGGCAGAGACCCAGTAATATTCATATCCAGACGCTGTGCCAAGGTAATCAAATACTTATAAGAGATAAGTAAGTGATTTATGGCAATGTCTGATCAGTAATATCCGTCTTCAAACCTCTTTTTATCAATTGAAACTGCTGAACAACCTTATAACCCCAGTATACAGGTTTAACCCATCAGTACACGTCCCAAAAAGATACCCAAAGGATTTAATAATATACCAGTGAGTCTTATTATCCTTTCTCTGTCGTGGTAGCTTGGCTACAAGGCCCTACCACTCCATTGTGTATTTTATATACATATTATCTTTGGGTGTAATAATCTTTAAACTAAAGAACCCAAAGTAACCAGGACTACGTGTTTTCATACTGAAATCCCTGCAGAGAGGTGTTAAAGATCCCCAATATAATTGTGGCCCCTCTATAAATATTTAATAATCAATTTTGATTTGAAACAATAAACAATAACCAAACCATTTAACCTTGCAATAAGCTTAATCCAAGTATTCTACAGATTTTTGCTTCAATTATTAAATAATATATTTATTATTTACAATATCACCTCTGGTAGCTAAAGGATAGCAAGGGCCTTGGCATCCAGGAGGCTGACACTTTCAGTTCTCCATAACCAAAGTTACACTTTTTCATTGTTAATTTTAATCCCACAGCAGAGATAGTTTTGAGGACTAACCTTACTTTATCCAGGTGGGTATCCCAATCATCAGAGTAAATGATAACATCATCAATGTAAACCATCATACATCCTTGTCTGATGAACAATCCTAGAGCTGTGTCCATCATCCTTTGAAAATGAGAAGGAGCATTTTTTATACCAAAAGGCATCCTTAGATACTCATAAATTCCCAAATGAAAGATAATTCTCATGAATTTCCAGCTATCAGGGCTGATAGGTATTTGGTGAAAACCTTTCAGCATGTCCATGGTAGTGATGTACTTAGATTTTGATAGGTTATGCAGAGCATGGTCAATCCTTGGAATTGGATAATAATCAGGTTGGATGTAGTTGTTCAGCATTCTGAAATCTCCAACCATTCTTGACTGATCATTATGCCAAGCTATAATTACTGGAGTAGTGATATCTACTTGTTCATTGTTTCCTACTTTCCTTAAGAATTGTAGGTCAACCAACTCTTGGATGTGAGTTTCTAGAGCAGCTCTAGATTTTGGACTATAAAGGTAAGCAGGTCTCCTGAGGTTAAGTGGGTAAGGACGCTTAATGTTTAGAGTCAGAATCATATCATGTCCTTTGATGTTATCAATGGGGTGATCTTTGGTACAGAAAGCATTCTGATTTTCAAAGCATACTTGTAGGATGTCCCGTCTTTGTTCTTCATTGAGCAGGGGATTCAAAGCTGCTTGAGAGAAGTATTCCTGATTGAAACTCTCTTAGTGTTTCTCATAAGTTGAATCAGAAGTTTGAGCATTGAAATGGCATATTTGAAACTTCTTGTTCCAGTCTCCCCCTATGGTGAAGTATCTACCCTTGCTTTGGAATACATCTATACCATACAAGCAAAGAGAATCATTACTGTAGTGATGGGAAGCTCAGATTTCAAGAAAAGTTTTAGAAACAAGAATCCATTATTCTATTTCTTGGGTGCGCGCGGTTTCAGATCTTATACTATATACATATGTCACGGGTTTTGTGATATCCCGCATGTGATATTTTATAGTTGGGTTTGACACATTACAACACCTCCCACAAACCAGACTACTTAGAATGGATAAAAAAAAAAACAATCATATTGTGAAAAACTGAGAAAAAAATTTATCACAAAAACCATGTTGTTTATTTGGGCCAAGTCGTTTTGTCATTGTGTCGGCCAGTTGTTCATCAGTTTTTACCCATGAGATCCGTATTTTTAGTCTTCTTATTGTGTCATTTGTAAAGAAAAAATTCTGTGAGATATGTCTCATCCTGGAACGGGACCCATTATTGTTTGCCACCAGTACCTTTGCACAATTATCACCAAAAATAGAGGAAACAGTTTGAGGGGAGAGATCAAGCACTATAGTATTTAATGAAATGAAAAATCCAACAGCCATTCCTAATGATATAAACTCTGCATTGCACGTTGATGTAGCCACGGTTTTTTGCCGCTTGGAAAACCATGAGATCGGGGAGCCGTCCAAGGTAATTAAAAAGCCAGATGTGGAACAGTGGAACTCACCCCCTCAGCTTGCGTCGGTCCAGAGCTGGAGACATGTGTCAGATGATTGAAATTGGAGCCGATAATTTAATGTAGACGCCACGTAGCGGATAAGATGTTTTAGTGCCCCCCAATGCTTGACCATTGGACATTTGTTATACCTCAAGAGATAGTTAACGCCGTATGATATGTCAGGCCTTGTACCCAGTGCCAGGTAATTAAGCGAGCCAATGAATGACTGATAAAGATCAGTGTCTATCCCATCCGCCAAAACAATTGTCACGAGGTCAGCATCCGGTAATACTGTTGAGGTCCGTAGTAACTTTTTGGGTTGCAGTGCGGACCATTTGTTGACAATTTGAGTGGCGAGTAGACGTTGGTCCAGGTACAAGGCACCATTTTGTTCTGTGAGATTTATCCCAACAATCCCATCACATGATTCCTGCCATTTTAACTTTACACAAGCCGCCATTAGAGAGCTTAGTTCCGCCAGGGTACCGCCATCATTGCTCACGACTAGTCCGTCATCCACATGAAGACAGATTGCCACAATAGTTGCACCTTTCCTGTAGATATACACTGTTTGTTCCACGCAATTGCCAGTGAAACCAATCTAGTCAAGAAGGCCCTTGAAAAAATTCCACCAGAAACGAGCAGCTTGCCGAGTCCCATATAGGGACTTCTTTAAGTGCATCGCCATTCCCGCTAGTTCTGGGAGTAAATGAGTCGGGGGTTCAAAGTATACTAGTTTGTCAATCGGGGAGTGTAAGTAAGCCGTTGATATATCAAAAATTTGCATGATCCACCGGTTTAATACAGCAATTGCCAGTAGTAACTGTAGGGAAGAGAGGGATGCTGTTGGGGCAAACGTTTTGTAGCAATCAACACCCAGTCGTTGGCGGAATCCTTTTGCAATGTATTGAGCCTTGGGTATATCAATTGTTCCGTCTGGCTGAAGCTTCAGGGAAAATACATACTTGGCTCCCATCACCTTCATCCCTGGCGTCCGCTTGACTGCTTCCCAAACATCCATGTCAAAGAGCTGATTGATTTCTTTTTGGAGAGGTGGTTCCCAAATATGATGTAGGTCTTCAGACAGAGCATGTGACACGGAGGTTGGGAGATCATCATTGGGGCGGTCCGGGATGTTGATGGCATAGGAGTCTTTTTCTTGAAAAATTTTGTCCGTTGGCGTCTCACCAAGTCGTAGTTCCATGGATCGGAGCGTTGGATCTATCGAGTCCAGTGGGGTTGGAATGGGGACAAATGGTTTGGGGTTGGATGCAGGAAAATCAGCAACGTTGGTGTAGGTGAGGGTAGAAGAGATTGGGTTCCAGAACACATAGCCGCGCTGATCATCTTGGTAACCCAAGAAAATCATGCGTTCAGCCCAGTCGTCGAGTCTGAGTTGTTTTCTTTAGGAATGTGCGCCATAGCAATCAAACCAAATGGGTGAAGAGTAATGTCAGGCGGCGGGATGTCATACAGGATCTTGGTCAGGGTCTTATTGGAAGTGCGAGAGTTGGGGAGTTGTTTATGTAAGAAACAAGCATGTCAATACGCAAAGGACCAAAATTCATCTGGCAACCGCGCTTACTTCAGCATGGTCTGCGCCATATCCCCCAGCGTATGGTTGACACACTTGGCCTCTCCGTTCTGCTCCGGGGTGTAAGGGCTTGTAAAGATTGGTTTGGTGCCAGAAGCCTTGAGGGAGTTGTTTAAGGATTTGGTGTGATATTCTTTGGCGTTATTGGAACGGATGTGGACAGGTGACAAGCCAATGGGGTTCTTTAGGTATTGGACAGTGGAAAGGATGAGCTTGGGGACTTCTGAATGGTTTTTAAAAGCATGAACAAAGATGAACATGGAGAGGTGGTTGCGGATGGTGAGGAGGTATTGGCTTCCGTTGCAATCTGGGTTCAAAGGGCCTAGGACATTGGTTACGAGTAAGTTAAGAGGTTTGGTCTTTGGGATTGAGTTGGGGAAATGTTCACGTCGCCGGATGCTCTTGGATATTTTGCAGGCTTTTCAGATGAACGGTGACCAAGATTTTGTATCAAACAACGGTATGTGGCATTTTAAATATTTCTTTACAACTTCATTGGAAACGTGCCTTAGGGAACAATGGTAGTGGAAAGGAAGGGAAACAAAAGGGAGGGGGGAAAGAGACAGGGAAAGACTATGTATGGAGGGAATAGGGCAATTTATTTTATTTATTTTATTGACAGTCCACGTGCAATTGTGGTATTCAGATGAGATCAGATGAAAAGGAGACAATAGTTGGATGAGATGATGAGAGAAAAATGGCGTGTATCTGGAGTCAATAAGATGTCCCAAGGATAGGAGGGTTCCTTGCATGTTAGGGAAGTATAGGACGTTACTCAGTAGGGGGTCCCCAGGGTCCCCAAACGGGGTTGTTGACAACCAAATTGTTCCCCTGTCCACTGCATTCAGGGTCGCGTTAGGGTTTGCCAACTTCAGGGGCAAAGGGTTGGGGAAAGGTGAATAAGAGACAAAAGAGGGAAAAAAGCCACTCACCTTTGAGGTGGCCCCAGAATCAATTAACAGTGTGTTAGCTCCATTTATGGACCTGATCACGGCTTGATTGGGGCCATCCCCGTCGGTGATCGGTGCATTTGCCCCAGTGATTGCGTTGAATTGTCGAGGTGCATGTTGGAGTAGGGAACGGTTTGGCGGGTTGTTCAGGTGAGGGGGCGTTTTCCCTTGCAACACCCGGTGGAGGCAGACCGGCATAAGTTCAAAGGATTGGACATTTGGCTCTCCAGTGATCCGGAAAACGGCAGTACGCGCATGATCCACCAAGGAGGTTCCGTACTTCAGTAGGGACAGGGCGATTTCCGCTATCAATATTGTTTTGGGCCGCCTGTATATCCTCTGGGGTTGGTTGGTGGTAATAAGATTGTGGGTGATTTGGATGTGCGTTGGGATTTTGCATGTGGTTACTCCGGGGACTTTTCCACGTATAAGGGTTGACCGTGTTCACGTTGTAAGGGTTGTCGACTGAGTCTCCTCAAGTGATCTTGCTATAGAAACATGTCAGGATGGATTGTGTATTGGCCGGCATTGGGTTCTCAAGACGGTCTAACTGGGGGCCCACCCCTTGGAGGTGCTTTGACCTAGTAGTTCCTGGCGGGGGAGGGGTCAGTACTTGCATGATGAGCAAGATTAAAGCATTTGGAACAGGGCACCCAAGCCAACCAAGCTCAATAAATATATTGGATATTTGGGTCAGGTGGAAGAAATCAAACCTTCTACTGTTGTCAGTTTGAAAAACGGTTTGTTGAGCAGCTCCACCTTACAAGCGCGGCTGGAGAGTTGAAAATTCTTCCTGACGGTTTCAAACGCCTCCCATGCTGTCGGTTGATTCAAAACAAGGGTCTGGAGCTTGCAATCAACAGTCAGAGTGAAAAAAACTTGTAGGGATATGCTTTTGGAATTATTGAGAGACTTGAGGTTCCCAATGTCAGAGGAGAAATTGGTTTTTCCAAAGACCAACAGACCAATCATGTCAATACCGCCTATCCACTTGTTGATTTTGCTTCCTTCGTTTTGCAAAGATTCAACAGTTGCCACATACTCAGTTGGATTAGCCAGAAACTTTACCCTTGCCGTACTCATGCTGTGACTGCCCGCCGGTGCTGCAATTTTGGATTTTGTTGATTCCATTTCTTTGATTGGTCCGTATTTGTCCTTAACAGATATTGTAGCTGGTCGTCCTGGTCGAGCCTTTCCACAACGGGGTTTGTTCATATAACAATGTGGTTAATGAGGTGATTTTGCTAGGCGTCTCCAGCCTTGAATTTTACAGAACATCAAGATTTTGGTTTTGGAGTAGTTTTTGATGTCGGGTAACGGAAGATTACGGTAATGGTGAAGGGAGATTTTGGACGGAGGTGGTATGGAGGACGTGATAAAAAACAATGAGAGTAGGCTTTTAACCTGTAGTGATGGGAAGCTCAGATGTAAATAAAAGTTTTAGAAACAAGAATCCATTATTCTATTTCTTGGGTGCGCGCGGGTTCATATCTTATACTATATACATATTTCAAGGGTTTTGTGATATCCCGCATGTGATATTTCATAGTCGGGTTTGACACATTACAACAATTACCAAGGATAAAGTAATCACATACTCTGTTTTGGAGCACTACAAATTCAATGTTCAGTTTGAGTGATCCTTTAGAGTGAGGGAGTAGGATATCAGAGGACCATACTCCAACAGCATTGAGAGAAGCATTAAAACAGCTGAACTTAGCCTGAGGTACTGGTAATAAGTTCAGTTTCCAGTTTGGGTCTTGTTTTTCCAAATAAGTTGAACCAACAAAAGAGAAAAAGGCTCCACTGTCCAAGAGTAACTTAACTGGGGAACCTTGGATCAAACCAGTAGCATAGCATGTTTTGCCTGAAGTGTAAATTTTACTGGAAGAAGGTTTTAGAATCAAGGCCTTAGCCTCAGAGATGTGGTGGATCCCCATGTTGGGATTCTATTTTTGAGGTAAGTTAGAATCCTCATTAACAGAATTTATGTCTAGAGAAGACTCAATACTTCCTTCAATAACATTGATGGGGTTAGTGATCATCAAATCACACTCAGAAAGTGATCCATCAGTATCATCAAGGTGAAGGTCATAATTATCATACTCTTCTCCTTCAATAGTATTAATCCTTTTCCTAGGTAGAGGACAATAAGTTCTTACATGTAATGTTTGGTTACAGTTCCAACATAATTTTTCCGTTGACTCTGGAGTCTTCTTGACCTCCAAGGTAGTTGGATTAGTGGCAGGGGATTCCTTAGTTTTGGCAGTATACTCTTCCCTGTTGTTGGGATTTCACTAGTTGGATGTCATCTGCGCACCTCAGATCTTGCGGGAGACCATCTGTCACTCACAAGAGACCATCTGTCATTGAATTTCACATCCTCAACACTCTCACTCTGTTTGACATGAGATGGTCTACATCAATAGTCAAAGATTATGATTGATCAACCTTCATGATGAATCTACCTCCTCACTCAACAGAAATCATCATTTAACGCTCTCTACCTCACATCCTCCTCTTCAAGTTTGATTCCCTTCCTATTTCTATTTATTCTACTCTTGATTCTTAGTTCTTTCTTTCTAATCCCAAACTCAAACCTCAGAATTTACCGGCATCATCTCTCAAACCTCAAATCCCAAGACTGCCTGGTGAGATTCGTCGTCTCTGTCTGACACACTTCTCATTCTGAACTGTTCTTTTCACCTAGTGACTTCCAGCCTCAAAACCTCTCCTCACAAATTATCCTCAAATTTCATCCTTATCCTAGGCAGTCTCCAGTTCCTGTTGGTTCTCTTTTGCCTCTTTCTCTCTTATTTCATTTCTGTTCTTTTGAAGTCATGCTCATCTGGTTGTCTACATTCAGTTCTCAGTCTTGTGGTTAGATCAATTGTCAATGAATCCTTATTACGGTTAAAAGCCAAAAGGCCTCTCTCAACAGATCACCAACACTCAAGAATCAACCCACAGACTGAGGAAGGATTCAACTGGCCATCATGGACTTCAAACAGACAATGCTGAAGACAGCTCTCAAAACCATTCCGCTGCTTGGTGAAGAGAACTATGGCATCTGGCAAGACAAGATGGACGCCATTCTGGACCTCAGGGGTTGCGCAAAGGTCATGAATGACAAGACTTCTGATCTGGATTCTTTGATGAACAGCGAACTCAAACTCTTAATTATATCCAATCTTGATTCTTCTGCTCACAAAAATATCATCACGGCCAAAAACAGAAATTCTGCTAAACTCCTGTGGAAGGCCATCATTCAAAAATTTGCTTCATCTCAATTGTCAAATCGAGCTTGAGTTTTCAATAACTTCTTGTACCTCTCATTCAACCCCAACAACATAGTTGACTTCATCACTAAGGTCAAAGTCAGTCTCAAGAAGATGGCCAAAGTTGGTATTAAGCTTCCTGATGACATTGTGGCGTACCTCCTTCTGTTCAAGTTTCCTACCACCATGGACAACTTCAAGAGACAGATCATGCATTCAGACAAAGAACTCTCCATCAAGTATGTACTGAACCACCTCATGCAGCTGAACAACAAATCCATGGCACAATCCTCTATCTCTAACTCGAAGTCCAAGGGAGATGTTGCTTTGTTTGGAAGAAAGACATCAACACACTCAAATTCTTCTAAGGGATCCAAACCTAAAAGATGTGTTGAAGGATTTCATCATCCAGGCCAAGACAAGAATCATTCAGCCTCTGACTGTTGGCATATTCATCCTGAGGTTGCTCCGGAATGGTGGAGAGACAATCAGGCCAAATGGAAGGCAAAGAAGAACGGATCAAAAACTAAAGTTGAATCTCACTCGGCTCACTACCTTGCTTTACTGAATCAGTGGATCGAACATGGAGATCGCAACTGCCGTTTCCTGCTGGACAGTGGAGCATCAGTACACATGATTAATGACTCTTGATAATTCAGCAAAATGGAGCCATATGAAGGTGAACCTATCAAAACTGGGAAGGAAGGGGCTAGCTTGGAGATAAAAGCGAAAGGAACCACAATTCTACACTGGAAGAACGTCACTTTCAAGCTCTCTGACGCCTTTTATGTCCCAGACGTTACCATCAATCTGATCAGTGCTGGCGCACTGAATAGCAAGGGCTGCTTGATTCTTTCATCCAACAATTGATTCACAATTTCTCATGAAAACAAACCCTATCTCGAGGGATCTATCAAAGATAATCTGTACACTCTACCTACTCCCTTGTTTGCCCCTCTCTCTTCTCTAAAATCTCATCTTTCCTCTCTCTCTTCTACTCCTGAAGATGCTCTTCTGGAGATTCATCGCAAATATGGTCACGCTTCTCTATCGAGACTTGCACCTCTCATTCGTCACATTCCAAACAGCGTAATTCAGAAATTTCAATGCGTGGATTACGTCAAGAGCAAGATCACTAAGTCTCCGTTTCCTCATTCTTCAACTCGCAGCACTAAGGTTTTTGATTGAATTCACCTAGATTTGATGGGACCTATTTGACCCTTGTCTAAACCTTCTCATGGCGCGGCGGAGGGCCGCGCCATGAGAAGGACGAACTGGGCTACGTTAATACCAAAGGGCGCGGGTAATGGCGAGGAATGGAGGGATAGGGTTGGGCTAGGGTTCTGCGGCTTAGGGTTGTATTTCATCACTTGTTCTTGTTGTTTGTGGTTGTACTTAGGCTAGGGTTGAGGGGGGGACTTAAGACCTCACCCTAAACTCCAGGTTGGGGAGGATCATCATCTTACGGATTGGGGAAGGAAGGAATTTCATCATATCATCACTCTCTCTTCTTAAAAACTCATTGTGCCCAATCATCTTACAGACGCTAGACCAATAATTTCCGGAACTCAGGACAACTTGTGAAGGTAACTCTTCTTAAGTTTCCACATCTGGGGGTCTGGCCGGGAAAGTCACATTTTGTCTCAGTCTCTCAAAGATAGCGTACGTGATGTTGCCGACAACTACTCCAGGATCAACCAATCCGCCCCCATTTCCCCCCCGGGTGGGAGTCAGCGGACCGACACCTCCCCCACCTCCAACCACTTGGACCGGCGGCTTCGCCCCCCCTCGGTCGGAGCCTTCGGAGGCGGCCGAGGCCCCATGGCGGGTATGGCTTAGGCCGCAGAAATTCCCCCATCTTCAGTTCGACACTGCCGATATCGGGCGTTTTCTTGCAAGGTTCGAGGATATCGCGGACTCCGAAAACGCGACAAGCGAGGACAAGGTCCGCACCGTCGTTCTCTTCATCACGGACAAAAGTAAGCTGCGGGATGTGGAGGATATGGCAGGTTATGAGGCTTGGGACTGGATTAGGCTCCGGGGCAAGATGATGGCAAGGTGGGGGAAGCAAGAACCCCTCTTTTGGGAGAGCCGGGAGGACAGGAATGTCTGGAATCTCGGGCGGGTTGGGGGGAGGCGGGACCGGGGAGAAGGAAGCCTCCGGGGGACCATCTGGACCACTTGGACCGACAGGAGGCAACAGCGGGATAACAATGGGTGACGCGGGCGGTTGAGGGGTGCCTCGCGGGGTCGGGGGCCTCTCGTCCGAGTCTGACGAGTGATAGGAGGCCTGAGGAGGGGTTGGGCTTGGGGCCGGGGCTGGGGGAGCCGGAGCTGGAGGAGCCGGAGCTGGAGGAGGAGCAGGAGCCGGAGGAGGACCAGGGGCACGACGCCGGAGAATCTCATCAAGGCGCGGGTCCCTCGCGCCTTGCATCACTCGAACCCGGTCCGCCCAGAATTGCATGGCTGCTCGGAACGCCGCAAAGTTTGGGTAATTCTCCTTGTGGGGAGGTCCAGCGCGACGGTATGGAGAGGTGGAGTCGCGGTCCAAGTTTGGGGAGGGACAGCCAGGGGGAGATCCAGGAGGGGTCCACAAGTGCTCCGAGACCGAGTCATCGTCCGAAACCACAAACGAGTCCGGACGGGCCCTCTTGCGCGGCCGGGGACAAGAGCCAGATGCGGGTGGAGGGCGTGGCATACCCTCCCCCAACGAGCAGGGGCGGTGACCGCGACGGCAGGAACCGCAGGCACGTCGACCAGGGAAAATTGTGCAGACTAGCCCGTTCCGGGCACAGTAATCGCAGGGGATCATGGCGATGGCGGGGAGCGGAGGACGAGCGCGGCTAAGACGGCTAGGGGTGAACTGGGGGAGGGGGTGGAAGTGGTTTGGTAGGTGCGGCAGGGGCGAGGTGGTGATGGAAGGACCTCTGGGGACAGAACTCAACTTGGGGGGGATGTGGAGTTGTATTTATAACCCCGGATCAAGAGCTGCGTCGCGGGCTGCGCGCTCAGCAGTTGGGTAGGTCGGGCTCAGCATCTGGCGTGCGCGCGGTCTCAGCAGTGCCTGCTGTGGGCTCAGAAGCAGTCGCGGCGGGCTCAGCAATAGGGGCTGCGGGGCTCAGCACCAGGTATGGGTTGGGCCTACCTCAGGCGGCGCCGGACCGCAACCCGCCCGGAAGAAGCAGACCAAGTGATGGAGCCGGCCCAACCAAGCTTGCGGGTGGCTAGTCCGGAAGGCGAGGGCGGGGCGATCATGGGCTATACGCGCTGGGGAGGCCCGCGCAGGCATAAGCGTGGGCCGACCCGCGGATTGCGGGATTTGCAGACGGCGCGGACGGAAACACGGGGGGCTCCGAGTAGGGCGCGGCAGAGGGCCGCGCCATGAGAAGGAAGAACTGGGCTACATTAATACCGAAGGGCGCGGGTAATGGCGAGGGATGGAGGGATAGGGTTGGGCCAGGGTTCTGCGGCTTAGGGTTGTATTTCATCACTTGTTCTTGTTGTTTGTGGTTGTACTTAGGCTAGGGTTGAGGGGGGGACTTAAGACCTCACCCTCAACTCCGGGTTGGGGAGGATCATCATCTTATGGATTGGGGAAGGAAGGAATTTCATCATATCATCACTCTCTCTTCTTAAAAACTCATCGCGCCCAATCATCTTACAGACGCTAGACCAATAATTTCTGGAACTCAGGACAACTTGTGAAGGTAACTCTTCTTAAGTTTCCTTACCAGACTGTCCTACAATGATGACCTGGTAAAAGATGATTCTGTTGGACCTGGAAATACTTCACAGGATACCCTTCCGTCTGATTCTCGACCTAACATTACTCAACAATCTCACAATCAGCAACAGGCTCCGTGGAATCAATACTGCGGTCAGTCCAATGAGTCGGCAAGCACAACTGATGAAGAGGAATCTGAATCGGTTAGTCTCTTGTCTGCTGAAGATGTCGCAAGCCATTGCACAGTGGAACAGCCCAACTCAACTTCCAAACAGACCAATCGGCAAGATGATACTCCAGTCGGCAGGACCCTAAGAGATTGTTCTTGAGTCAAACACCCTCAAAGGTACGGATTCTATCATTACTATGAGCCCAAATCCTACGATGACACTCTCAAGTGCAAAGAATGTCTTGAATGGATTGAGTCTATGGACAAGGAACTCGACTTCATCAAAGACCTTCTCATATGGGAAGATTATGATGGACCTGAGCCAAAGAATGTACTCAACACTACTTGGATTTATAAGATCAAACAAAACTGTCACGGCGACCCTGTCAGATACAAGGCTTGTCTGTGCGTTCAAGGATTCAATCAGATCCAGGGACTCGATTACACAGAAACGTTTGCTCCCACCGGAAAACCATCCTCCCTTTGTCTGCTGCTCCTTTACGCTCTGAAATCAAAACAGAAGATTCGTCAGTTTGATGTCAAGAGTGCGTTTCTTCACTCTCCTATCGACAAAGAAGTAATCATTTGGACTCCAAAAGGCTCTAAAAGAGCTGGTCTATTTCTCAAGCTTTGAAAATCCCTCTACGGCCTCAAGCAAGCACCAAAAAACTGTTACAAAACTCTCACGGCCTGGTTCAAAGAAGTTGGTTTTAGAGAATCTTCAGGCAACCCATGTCTCTATCTCTCTCGCAATGGGAAGTCCCGGCTGTTCTTCCATGTCAATGAATTGGTACTCGTCGGAGATGGTGAAGGATTCAAAAGAAAGTTTCTAGCTTGCTTTGCTGGCTCCACAGCCAAAGACCCGGACACTATCCTTGGAATGCAAATTGAAGTGTCAGAGGATCAAATACTCCTCAGTCAGCCCAAGCATATCAAACATGGACTCAAAGAACTGGGCCTTGAGGACGTCAAACCCAGCAAATCTCCATTGACTCAAAATCTGCAACTCAAACCGGCATCTGATGACGAATTTGAGAAATTCAGAGCTTTGAATTTGAATTATTGCTCTGCCATCGGCTTGCTCAACCACATTGCCTGTTACTCCCAACCGGATATAAGTTTTGCCGTCTCCAGCCTTGCCAGATTCAACGTCAAGCCTGGCTTACCCCACTGGAATGAAGTCAAAAAGACATGGAAGTATCTGAAGGGGACGCCTCATATCAAACTTTTCTTGAGGGTAGATAAACCTGACTCCTTAATCTCTGCCTATTCAGATGCCTCCTGGGCAGAAGATCCGGACACTAGGCGCTCTCAAACCGGCTATCTCTGTGCAGTTTATGGATGCACAGTTTCCTGGAACAGCTGAAAACAGAAGAACATCACGTTCAGTTTGACTGATGCTGAACTGAATGCCTTTGTTGACACATTCCAGGAAGCTACCTGGATCAGAGCACTGGCGTGCGAAATCTTTTCCATCGACTCAACAGCAATTGTGATTCACACCAACAACAGTGGCCTCACCGACAAACTAAAAAAATTTGGGTCTAACTCAAAAAATAGGCACCTGGATCTGAAAACAAAAGGAATGAGGGAAGAGTTAAATTCTGGGAATATTCAAGTCAGGCTAGTAAAATCTGAGGAAATGCCCGCAGATGCTCTCACGAAAAGGGCCTGCATCTCCAGTCTCAATCTTTTGCAATCCTTCTTTCAAGCTTCTTGGTCCTCTTAACTCCTTTCTTCTCACTCTTTTCTCTATGGTTTCCTTCCTGTTGTTATGTCTTGTTTTTTTTTCTATTCTTTTATTTTCTTTTTTTTCTTCCTGCTCAATTGTTCCTCCTCATCTCTCCACGCATGGGGTGTGTTGGGATTTCACTAGTTGGATGTCATCTGCGCTCCTCAGATCTTGCGGGAGACAATCTGCCACTCACAAGAGACCATCTGTCATTGAATTTCACATCCTCAACACTCTCACTCTGTTTGACATGAGATGGTCTACATCAATAGTCAAAGATTATGATTGATCAACCTTCATGATGAATCTACCTCCTCACTCAACAGAAATCATCATTTAACGCTCTCTACCTCACATCCTCCTCTTCAAGTTTGATTCCCTTCCTATTTCTATTTATTCTACTCTTGATTCTTAGTTCTTTCTTTCTAATCCCAAACTCAAACCTCAGAACTTACCGGCATCATCTCTCAAACCTCAAATCCCAAGACTGCCTGGTGAGATTTGTCGTCTCTGTCTGACACACTTCTCATTCTGAACTGTTCTTTTCACCTAGTGACTTCCAGCCTCAAAACCTCTCCTCACAAATTATCCTCAAATTTCATCCTTATCCTAGGCAGTCTCCAGTTCCTGTTGGCTCTCTTTTGCCTCTTTCTCTCTTATTTCATTTCTGTTCTTTTGACTTCATGCTCATCTGGTTGTCTACATTCAGTTCTCAGTCTTGTGGTTAGATCAATTGTCAATGAATCCTTATTACCTGTTCCTAGTATTTTGTTCTCCGGGGAGTCTGTTGACTCTCTTATCTAGACCATTCATATCAATAGTCTCTTCCAATACACCTATCAGGGTAGAAAGATCAGAGTCCATAGGCATTCTCCACCTTACACTGTGGTTGATTTGTCCGGGACATAAGTTGAGAAGTCTTTCATTGACTTCTTCTTTATCAGCATCCGGATAAAAACAGTCTAAACTCCTTTACTGATCTAAGCACCACTTATGAGGTTTGTCCTTGGATGGATCAAACTGGGAGGTTTCAAAAGTTTTCATCAGCTTTCTTTTCCAACACCTAGTACCAAATTGTACCTTGATCATTTCTTTCCAAGAACTCCAGGATAAAGATCCAATTTCTTCCGTTTTATTGATAAACCAATCAAGATCCACTCCTTCAAATAGTCTGGGCAATCTTACCACAACTATTGTATCAGGAAATTCATGAGAAGCAAGGGTATAATCAATGAATTTAATGAAAATGAAATGGTTGTATTATCCTTCTCCAGAGAATTTAGGCCACTCAGTAATGGGAGGAAGTAACTCCAAAGCCTGTTCTATCTCAGGAGTAGGACTGGGCCTAAAATATTCATTCCTAGTTGTCATGGTTCTGAGAGGAACAATAGGAGTACTGGTGAACCTAGAAGGTCTAGTTTCTTCAAGGTCAATGACTGGGGAGTTAGTAGAATTGACTTTAAGATCTCTAAGATCATTCTTAATCATAACTAAGTCCAAATCAAGTTTTTTTTTATTAAATCAATTTTGTTAATCAGGTGAGCTGAAGGAGTAGCACTAGTTTTCTTAACTTCTTCCTTAAGCTCGTTTATGGTTGCAAGAATATCTTCCTGAAGAATTGATTGGTTATCATCATTATGTTTCATCAGGTCCAACTTACTAGATTTTATACTATCCTTGATTTGTTGTATTTCTAACTCATCAATTCTCATGGTCTGCGACTGGGTATCAATCACTCTGAAAATACTCAGACTCATTCTGTCCAATTGTTGATAAACTTTGTCAAAACATTGGCTGATAACCGTAAAATTGTGAGAAACATTTACAGAAAAGCTACTAAAAGCTTCTACATCTAATTGTGGTACACCTTTTTACACTTCTGGGCATGGGATATTATGCTGTCCCAATCCTTTGGGTTCCTTGACTTCTGATGGGTTGAGGACCTCTTCTTTTTGGGGTCCTCTCCCTTTAAGGAAGCTAACTGATCCCAAGGATTCCAGTTCTGCACCTAGCCTTCTACTTCTTTCTTTGGGATCAACTTTTGCAGAGAAATCTGAGATTTCTTTGCCAGAGAAATAGTTTTTCTCATACCTGGCTGATCCTCCTGGGTCTGAGCCAATTTGAATTGTTCCCAATAGCTCACGTGCTCTTTCACTAATACCTTGACTCTTTTCTCCTTGGTTGAGTCCAGCTGTGATGGCACAGGAGGACAGGTATCCTCCTGGGATAACTTGTTGGGCAATTGATGGCTCTCCAACGCTCTGTTGGTCGAGTTTGTGGCCACAGGTGTCGCCATCATTGTCCCGCATGATGCTATGGTCACGGGTTTGAGCCCCTTCATTGCGCTTTCAACTGGAGTCCTTGGCTTATGGGTTCCTCCGGCCAGAGATCCATACAATAAGGCTCTACTTGTTGCACGGGTGTTGTGCCTGTTTTGGTACATAGCACCAAAATAAATGAGTAAGTCTTTTGTTGAAACTTTCAAGGAAAGACTTAAACATATAAAAAATAATATTTTTTGTGTATTTATATTTTGAATATTTATATATATATATATATATATTTTAACTCACTTAAAGTTAAATTCAAGTGTACCAGCACTTGGTTGGGATCACAACTGTTCTTGGGGGGTATTCCAACGGGGTCTGAGTGAGTTCCAATCAGATCCTGGGATAAATCCAAGGGTAAGTCTAAGGGTACACTGTCTGGGATGTCCTCTAGGAGGTCCTGGTCAATGAGATCACCAGAAAACAAATCCACTGAGATGGATAAAGACAAAAAAATATAAGTTTAATATTTTTTGTGTTTTTACGTGGCAAAATGATGTATTTAGAAAAATAATCACTTTTATTAGTTCTGGATTTTTCTTTATCTCCAGGATTATTTAGTTTATAAATATAAAGCTTCCTTGGATAAATTTTCCACTCCTTATGTTGTCTTAATAAAGAATTGAAATTGATAATTCTTTCAAGCTCAAGTTCTTTGTCCTTTATAACATGCTGTTTTTAATAAAGCAATTTCTCTTGTTGTTGCTAAGAAGATATAATAAAAGGGACAAAGTTACAGAGTTTTTCTTCTTTTTTCTTTTTAAGAAGTTTCAAATAATAATTGATCAATTCTCCGTTGGTCTTAAGATCCACTAGAGAAACAAATGATCAAAAATATATGTTATAAGTATTTTAACTTATTTTTAAAAAAAGTCTGGTCCAAGAAATAAATAATCAAAGAATAATTATTTAAGGATATTTCCCGGCCAGACCCCCAGTTTTCAGCACTCTGATCCCAGGAACCTTGCAGTCCTTTAGCTACAGAGAGTGATAAAAATACTGGAATAATAATATTAATAATTATTCCAAAAATAAACGCTTAGAGGCTCAAATAAATAATATAATAAGAGCAGTTGCAAGGTTTAATTGGTTTGGTAATAAAAGCACTTCAATATGTATATAAAAGAGGGGCTACAGTATTATACTACTGGGGGTCTTTACAGACAAAGCAACCTCTCTTCAAGGGGCCTCCTTAGGCAGTTTAAGAACCTTGGAATGAAGATGGGTGCCTTAGAAAGGGCTTATTCCACTAATGGCCAGGCATAAAAGCACACTGGCCTAGACAGGAAGGGAAAGACTCACTCTGATCACTTTACCGCGGAAATCCTGCAATAATAGGAAGGTTTTCAGAGCAGATGGGGTGGATTGCTTGGCTAAACTTCAAGGATTGATTGGTTTTAAGAAATAAATAATAATACTACAGACTTGTTCATAAATCACTTTCTTAGACTCTTCATAAGCACTTGAATAACAATGACACGGTGTCTGATTGATAATAATAATTCCTGGTAAACTGATGATGGAATAATGGATCCCAAAGAGGTCTGTATAAATACCTTTTTGGGGTGATTTTGAGCTTCTCAGGGCGCATAGAGAGGGTTCTGCTCATGGGCTGAGGCTGGAAAGCAAGTCAGACCAAGATTAGCACGTCCAATTGGTGCTTTTAATCAGCTGACCTTAGATCTGCTGGATCTCTGTACTATTTTAGCCACAGGATCCTTTAATCTATTATGGAATAAATTTGATCATTCTGCACTCATCCTTCATTTGTACTATTAGTGTTGCTTTGAAGTTATCAGATGTGGTTGTTTACTAATTTTCCATCATTTGCTGATCATGTAGATAATTTTTAATAATTTTTATGAACACTCCTTGTAGTGTTTTTTGGTCTTCAAAGATCAGAGTCAATGATTTACGTGGTCATCCTTGATCTTTAATTTATTATTAAAAAATTTTCTAAACTTAATTTTTATTAATTTTAATTAATTTTTGATCCTTTTAGATTATGACTAATGCATACGTCAACTTGTTACATATGCCAGGCAACCCTAATTAGGTTTTAGTTCTTTTGAGAGGTACCTGGTTGTCAGATTAGTCACCATGGATCCAGACGCAGGGATCAGTCAGTTCAGATGCGCGCGGGGTGGGATCTGTTGAAATCTGATCTCACTTGTCACTGTTGCAGCTGACATATCTTGCTGTTCTGTTAATTCTTAATCTCATGGCCTATTTCTGTGAAGCACCACGTGTGTGTTATACTTAGTCACTTGTTTTCTCCTTCTTTCTGTTGATTTCTTATTTCTTTCCTTCCTTTCATTTTTCCCGTCTTTTTATCCTCTTGTCATACGCGCGCGGACACTGTCCGCTGTGACGACTCTATCTGCGGACAATACTACAATGGGGTAGTCAACAAATCTCACCAACAACTACCACAATGGACTGAGACGGAAATGAAGATCAATCCAACCTCGTACTCAACTCAGAACAACAATATCAATGTTGACATTGACACAATCAAACCTCCAACTGCATCAACGAGAAGATCCCAGCAGCCAGTCAGAATCAAGTAAGATCAACCGTCGCAACTCACCAATCAGTGAACTGATCTGACCATCCTCTTTCAGTATCCAATCTGTCAAGGCGCTATTGATCCTTCCCATTCTCAACATCATTGCTGGCTGAACTTGCCGTCATTCCTTGGGCTGATAGTGAATCATCCCAACTAACACCTTCACCAGCGAGCTGTGACTGATCAGCTTATATTCTCAGACTACCAAATCATTACTTGTCTCCTATGTTTCATATTTGATTCTCAACTTACAGCCTATCTCATCCTGTTGGTAGTCCCAGCCTATTCCTTTTTGATCTCATCTCTTCATATCTCGTCTGTGATCTGATATTGATGCAATTCCATAGCTTGGTCCTGGTTTCCAATCCAGATTTTATCAGGATCCGCTGGGTGTGTGGCAGAATTTAGTTGCGCGCGGGTCTCTAGTACGCGGGAAACTGCTACTACAAGTACGTAGGGGTATTTAATGATGCGGGGCTGCGCGCGGGAATTGTGACATAACACATTTTGGCGTGTAACTCCTAAAATATACAAAACAACTCAATTCTGAGTGAATTTTAGGTGTAAACCCTATAAGTGACAACACGTGTGAAATTTTAGAATGGCCAAAAGGTGCCATACTGGTTATTTAATTTTTAGTACTTTTTCTTTTTAATTATTTTAAAAATGTAAGGACTTGGATTTCAAGGGTGGGGTCAGTGAGTGACCCTACCTAATTTTGGGTGGGGAATCCATTTCTCTATCAATATTTATCGATTTATCACTATTTCTTTTGTTAATTGAGATATTCTTATTTTTCATAGTTAGGTGTTGCTATGACAGGTTTCTCCGTACATAGTAGCAAGCTGACAACAACCAGAAGGTTTTCCTGCCACTGCTTGCCATCCTTGCCGCACATCTTCACCATTGTGTCCTTGATTGGCTGGTGACCGCACTCAATCATCCCGCTCCTTCAGGATAGTGCTCCATCACAAGCTCAAACTTTGTTCCACAACTTTGTACTAACTCTGCCAACCGTCCCCAGAACTCTGCGCCCCCATCAACCGTCACCAGCCAAAGTGATCTGTAATGGGAAAACCAATCTTCCTCCAGAAACTGACCAACTGTTTCCGCCAATAGCTTCACCAGCGGCTGCACTTCCATCCATCCCAACAGATTGTCCTGCGCAACAAGGAGGTAAGCAAACTTACGTGCCTTGATGTGCACAACGTCCGGAGAAACCCGCCCAAACAATGCGTCATCTCCAGTGGGCATACATACTTTTCAAGGTAATGTTGCACTCCGCTTCTGACACGCTTTGCACAACCGTACCCACTCCCGCACCTCCCATACTATACCTGGCCACAAGAACCTTGCCTGCACCCGCTTTGGCATTTCAAGCTTGAAACAATTGTTGAAGTTGTGTTGTGTGTGCTTCCTATTTTTTTTGTTTCTTTTCTCTTCTCTGTCACATCCTGTGACATTTCACCTGGCCTACACCTAGCCCAGCAGTCAGACGTGGAAGGATTCTTTTCTCATCCTTTCACTCATGTCTGAATTTCTGGTCTAGGTATGCTATACATTCCTTTTTCTTCTCCCATTTCTTTTTCTCTTCCACTTTCTCTTTCTCTTTCATATTGCAATGAATCATCCTTTCACTCATGTCTGAATGTCTGGTCTAGTTCACTGCAACAACAATTGCCAAGATTGTCATGCAGACTTCCCAGAATTAACTCCTGATCTTCCCTAGACATGCTGACCATAAGCAGTACCGGCGCGCTCTGCTGCCACAACTTTCCTTCCCAAAGGTAGAAATTTCCCACTCTCCACAAAATCCATTGAAAAATCTTGGCTGGCGTGTCATCCATAAACCAAAGATCCCGCAAATAAAAACTGAGGACAGCGTACCTCCTGGACTGCTGGAGCTGAAGTCAAACACCTACTTCCATCACCCCAACCTTAACGGTTGAGGCCTCCACATCCAATGGTTCTGCGCCTTTGTACGGATCATCCCACAGGTACCAAGACAGCGCATCTGGAATCGTAAAGGCCTTCCCTGGAACATGCACAACCGTGAAAGAGAACAATTGAAGGAATGCAACCCACCTGGTCATAGGCGCGTTTGGCAGCATTGGCAAATTGATCATCCATGCCAGCGCCTCTGCATCCACCAGAAGCATGAAGTGAATCCCCCATAGCAAGTGCTGCAACCTCTGCACAATCTTAGTGACCCCGCAAAGCTCCAACTTTGTCTGCAAGTACCGGCTCTCCATTGGCGTAAATGTAACAGACTTGTAAAGAACATTAAAATATTTCTCCTCATCCTCCTGGGTCAGCACCACCCCTGCACCAAGCTTGCTTGAATCCACGGCCAACTTAATTCCTCTGGCGCCATAATTCAAGTCCCGCAGTACAATATTGCATCAAACAATATCGTTGAGTTTTTCAAAGGCTTTGTCAAATTTTGAACCCAAG
Organism: Puccinia polysora; assembly: GCA_025617555.3. Lineage (NCBI taxonomy): Eukaryota > Fungi > Basidiomycota > Pucciniomycetes > Pucciniales > Pucciniaceae > Puccinia > Puccinia polysora. Next base: position 7,443,398 of record CM062620.1, read on the forward strand.
GTCCATTCAGCTCCCTTACGCGTCAATGCCCGCAAAGGACTAGCAACCTCCGCAAACTGCTGCATGAAAATCCGTACATAGCTACACAATCCTAAGAAATGGAGAATCTGGGATACAGTATTTGGTGTTGGCCACTCAAGGACTTTTTTGCGTTTCTTTTCTGCAATCTGCCTTCTGTCGTAAGCCACCAAATGTCCTAGAATCTCCAGCACGGGTATGCAGACTGCTAACTTTTTCCCCAACACTGTAAGCCCTGCTTCTTCAATCCAGAACAAGATCCACTCCAGCGTTTGCGCTTACTCCCAGAAAAATAGGCAAATTTCCAGAGCGTCCATAAGTGTTTCCCCTCCATAAATGCTCTTTGGGCCTTTGATGAAAATCTGCACCCCCTCCGGAAGATTTTCCTTCAGAATCCAAGTCATCTGCCCTTGGTAAACCTCAACCAAGTTAGTTGCACCTTGGGGTAGCCGCTTCAGTTGCATCCTGCCCAATCTGGTTTTGAAAGCAGTCATTGGATGCAAACTCCAATCAAGTTTGCACTGATTGTATCTGCCCATCAAATTCACCAACCTGTAGCATGCACGTCCTTCCATAAATTCCAGGAACTTGTCCAGGTAGGGGGGGGGGTTGTCCTGCATCTTGGATTGTAAAGGAATCAAGCTGCTGCAGATCATTAACAGTCTGTAATGACTGCCCATCCTGCTTAACCACCACAAAGATCAGACTCAAGTAACTGAATGTTGACTGCTTGTAAAGACCGGTTCCCACACGCTTGCGCACCATTTCCAAGAGGGGCCCCCAAAACACCCACAGAATTAGAATGGGCTTGATCTTCCAAGGTTTGTGCGGGACCGTTGGAATCACATAAGGGTTGCCAATCTTGCCCATTAACAGTCCCAGCTCTTCAGGTCCAAACGCAAGCGCTCTTTCCGAAAGAACAAGTACCAAAGTCAGCAAATCTCGTTCCTCCGCGCTTAACCAGCCCGGAGGTCCGAAGTTAAGGGCCCCAATCCGCTCCAATTGCTTTACCCATCCTGAAACCTTCAGCGGAGATTTCCAAGGGTTCTGCAACCAAGGGATTGTTGGAAGTGGTCCTTGAAGATCCTGTGGAATTGCTTTGTTCTGGGGATGGACCTTTCCCACAACCGGATTATACTTTCTGACATTGCACTGTGCCATCTGCAGGCATCCATTACCATAGGTCCTAGTCAAAACCAAACTGTGGCTTTTGCCTTTGCTCACAAGTGTGGCACAATGATAGTGTTTTTGTGAAGTACCTCCCGGCAATGCAAACTGAGGAAAGGAACTTACTTCCAGCGCTCCTGAATCCTGTGCTTCCTCCCTTCTTCCCACCTCCTCCTCACTGGTCAACCACCAGCACAAAGCCAGAGCTTGCTCCATGTGCTAACCTTGGCAAACTAATCAAAATATGCCTTGGGACCACCCTTTCAAACCAACTCTGCAACAGGGTCCTCCTCCTCCTCTCTCACCAAATCCCGCATCCACTTCCCCAACCCCTGATTGCAGATTTTGGTTTTGAAGCCTACCAGACAAATCTTCCACTGTCAATGCTTGCATCCCGGCCTCTGTATCAAACATCATTCACACTTGGAACCCAAACTTGAATGGCCTTCCTAAAATAGCATCCCTGCAATCAACCAATAGAAAAGAAAATGGTTTACAGACCCTCAAAACCTCAACCCCTTCCTCCTCCACAACCCCATCCACGCAACATGCCCCACCATTAAGCTTGCAAAGCCCCATTGCGCATTTCCACCAAACCAATCCCATTTCATCAACCAATCTAGACGGAAGGAGGTTCACCATAGAACAGCTATCCACAAGCGCCCACACATTCCTTCCAGCAATCTTCATCAAAACCTAAGCCAGTGTAGTTGAAACCAATTTCATCCCAGCTAGATTGCGCTCCACATCATCCCAAGCCAAGTTCACCCCCTGCACCATTGGACGGATCCTATTGTGTCCAAAATCCTTCAGCACTTGAACCATCTCATTTACTACCACTGGAGACACCACCGCCAACTACTTCAAGGTCAAGGGAATAGTTGTTTCATTTCTCATCACCCTGCGCACAATTTCCACCACCCTCTTCTTCCCCACCGGATTCACCGGCTGTGCATCCATTTCCAGAAAGCACGCAATTGGCTTAAAAGCTGCCAGGAGTACCTGTTCCTTGGCATCCACATCCATCCTTTCCACTGCCAACAACTCCTCCGTTGATAAAAAACTCAATTAGGCTTCCATGTGTGGTGGTTTCTATACCCCAGGACCATTGAAAATACCTAGCAAAGCTTGAGCAGTTACCGCCAATTCCTGTCCTTGCGCGCGCACTTGTTCCATGACGGTCGGATTGTTGAGTTCACTGAGGAGACGCAGAGGAGTGAGCAGAAAGAAGGATGATTATTACTCAGTCACTGGAGAAAACAAAGCAGGAAAAATAAATAAAAAGAAACAGATGATTCAGAAAATAAGTCTTACCTGAGGAGACGCAGAGGAGTGAGCAGAAAGAAGGATGAAGAAGAAAAACTTCTGTCTGCCTTGACCTCTGTCCTCAGGTAGTGGTGGTTGACAAGATATCACGGACAATGTGACATGAGCAGTGAAAGTGACATATGAGCGCGGATGAAACACAGACTGAGACAAGTATGGACAAGTATGAGTGAGGGCCTGTGACAGATGGGTGAAGCACACCTTTGCATTGATATGTCTGATGGTTGAGTCATGAGGAAAATGATATGAGGAGAAGGAATTAGAAAAAGAAAAGGAAAGGAAAACAGAGACAGAAACAGTATGGTATACCTGGGACCTATTGGGTGGCATCAGATATAAGTACTCCAACACAGATTTCCAGGTTTGGAGGAGACCCGCTTTCCCGTTGGGAAGATGAATCCCATTCCCACATCTTGAACCAATCCCACCTTGAGGTCCCTTGTAATTTTATTACACCCCAACCACCAATGTCCCTTGTCCCTGCAGTAATTGCATAACCGCAACGTGGGCGGATTCAACGGTGTAAGCGGTCCATCAAGGTGAGGATGCCCATTGCGCAACCCAGACAACATTTGAATCAGAAAGACCAGTAAGTCCTTCATCAATTCCATCATCTTGCTAACCTCTGGGCTTGTTGTTGGTGGTGTGGCCTGAGCACATTTTGTTTTAAAGGGGACTGCAACCAGAGCTTGTGTTGGTGCCGCTGGAGTGTGGGAAGCAGACTTCTTTGGCCCTGTTGGGAACAACCTCACTGTTTCCTCCATCATTTCCTCCAAGTCCAGCTTGCTTTCCACCGCGCAACAAATGACAAGGATGTCCAGAAGAAGGGTGGTACTCCCATCCAACAACCTCTTTACCAGGTTGTTGTTATACAAGTGCTGCTGCACCCGCCCACAGAGTGGGGGACTGAGTCCTCCCAAAAACTCCCTCTTCATTGCGCCCGTCTTCTCCAATATCACCTTGTTCTTTGCCAGGTAGCAATAAATCCAATTGAACATCTCTACATAATCCCCCAATTGCGCTTGTGTCCAGTGTGTTGTTGTATTTATAACCTTGGATCAGGAGCTGGGTTGCGGGCTGCGCAATCAGCAGTTGAGTAGGTTGGGATCAGCATTTGGGGGGGGGGGTGCGTTCTCAGCAGTGCCTGCTGCAGGCTCAGCAGCAGGGATTGCGGGGCTTGGCGCCAGGTGCGGGTTGGGCCTACTCTGGGGGGCGCCAGGCCGCGACCTGCCCAGGGAACGCGGACCAAGTGATGGAGCCGGCCCTACCAAGCTCACGGGTGGCTAGTTGAGAAGGCAAGGGCGGGGCAATCAGGGGTTATACGCGCCAGGGAGGTTTGCGCAGGCAGAAGCGTGGGCCAACTCACCAATTGCAGGATCTGAGGTTTGCGCGGGCATAAGCGCCGGCTGACTCATGTATTTCAGGATCTGCGGATGCGCAAGGACGGATAAACCCGGGGGGCTCCAAGTAGGGTGCGGTGGAGGACTGCACCATGAGAAGGACAAACTGGACGTATGTGATATTGAAGGGGAGGGTTTCAGACAGGGTGGGTGGTACGGGTTAGGGTTAGGGTGGAGCTAGGGTTCTGTACTTGGGGTCATATTTCATCTATCTTATTGCTTGTGGTTGTACCTAGGTTAGGGTTGAGAGGGAGGACTCAAAAATGCCTCACTCTCAACTCTGGGTTGGTTCATCATCATATATCATCATCACCGGACCACCAGGGAATGGTAGGGGAAGGATTGGAAGGGAGGAATTTATCTTTTCATCACTCTTTCTATTCTTAAACTCATTGCATCCAATCTCCTTACAGACTCTTAGACCAATAACTTCTGGAACTTGAGGACAACTTCAAGGGGTATCACTACTATTGTTTCCACACCGGACCCCACCATTTTCACTTGCTTCCGCCATGGCTTTCTTGAAGTTGCTATCCAAAAACAAAGGTTTGTGCCTCCCCCACTGGGCCAAGATTTCAGCCTTCAGCTTTGGCCAATCAAGTTCCTCATACCCCTCCATCTGCTCCACATCCCAAAGCTTCTCTTTGTTCATGATGAAGAGGACAACAAGCCAAGCCTCATCCAAACCCATTGCACCTCCCCCGTTGGCAATTCCTTTGTATCTTGCAAGGAATCACTCAAAATCCTCATTGTTGAACCGGATGTGAGGATAGTCCCGCGGCCTGATGCAAACTGGCTTCTGGGCAGAGCCATCATTGGAAGAAGGGACACCCTATCCATCCCCTGATGAGGGTTGCTTCTGAAAAGCCTGAGGAGGAGGAGGAGGAGGAAGAGGAGTGGGGGTAATTTTAGATGGCCCCACAACAGTCAATGGGTGGTACTGGGACATTGCGCTTTTTAGTTTCAAGAGACAAGGAAAAAAAGATTAATTCCTGGCCAGACCCCCATGTGTGGGATTCAGAAGAGGACTTCTCCTTTAATGTTTCCCAAGTTTAGAAGTTATTGATCCCTTGCATGTGTAAACCCTGAGTGCAACTGTTCACCATTTGACTGAGAGATAGATAATTGAGAGTAAAGATCCTTCCAAAAAATATGACAACCAATGTGATCCTCCATGATCCAATGTTGCGGTCCTCTCATCTGGGTTGAGAGTGTGGCTTAAGTAAACTCCCCCTCAACCCTAACCTAAGTACAACCAAAAAACAAGCAAGAATAATGAAATACAACCCCTAAGCACAGAAACCTAGCCTCAACCCTATCCTTCCCATCCCATATCCCATTTCCCATATCCATCTGTATTACGCACCTGCCATTAGGTCCACCCAGTTTGTCCTTCTCATGAAGCGGCCCTTGCGCTGCGCCCAACTCAGAGCCCCCTGCACATTTCCGCATCCGGCCAACCGCATTTCTGTATTCACCCAAAGCACCATCCAAGATATCCAAGATATATCCGTGCAATCCAATCCGCACCTTAAAACAAGGGATCCATGCACAATCCATCCAATCCAATCAATCCCGTTTCTCCAGATTCTGAGCCCAATTCAAATGCTGCTGACCCCGCAGCGCGACTTTCTGCGGCAAAGCCGCACCCATTGCTGAGCCCTCTTCCCCTGCTGAGACCACCGCTACTGCTGAGCATGCAGAGCGCAGACAATTCTGACTCACGTCTATAAAAGACCACCACACCACCTATCACATCCCCCAACCTGTAGCATGCACGCCCTGCCACAGATTCCAGAAAATCATCCATGCGCAGAGGTCATCCCATGTCTTGGATTGTAAACAAATTGAGCCCCTGCAGATTTTGAACAGTCTGTAAAGACTTCCCATCCTGCTTAACCGCCGCAAAGATTTGAATCAACTAACTTGATGTTGATTGCTTGTAAAGGCCTGTCCCAACACGCTTGCCCACCAGCGCTAAGAAGGGCTCCCGAACCGCCCGCAGAATTGGTATTGGCTTGATCTGCCAAGGTTCATGAGGAACCATTGGAATCACATAAGGGTCTCCTATCTTGCACTTTAACAGTCCCTGCTCTTCAGGTCCAAACGCAAGCCCTCTTTCCCAGAGGACAAGTACCAACGTCAGCAAATCCTGTTCCTCCCCACTTAACCAGCCCAGCAGTCCAAATTTAAGGGCCAAAATTGATCACCCGTAATCTACTCCAATTGCGTTTCCCATCCTGACCCCTTCAGCGGAGGTTTCCAAGGGTCCCGCAACCATGGGATTGGTTGGAGTGGTCCGTTCAGATCCTGAAGCATTGCTTTGTTCCGGGGATGGACCTTTTGCGCAACTGGCTCATAATTCACCACATTGCACCGCACCATCCGCATGCATCCATTAAAATAGGTCCTGGTCAAAAACCAAACCGCAGCTTCTGCTTTTGTTCACAAGCGTGGCACAATGATAGTGTTTTCCCAAAGTACCTCCTGGTGATGCACACTGAGGAAAGGGACTTACTTTGAGCGCCCGTGCATCCCGCGCTTCCTCCCTACTTCCCACCTGCTCCTCACTGGTCAACTTCCCCCTCTGGTGGTCTTTTATAGATGCAAGTTGTAATTGGCTGCGCGCTGTGCCCTCAGCAATGGGTGAGGCCTTGCGGCAGAAAGCCACGCTGCGGGCTCAGCAGCAGTTGAACCAGGCTTAGCATCTGGAGACACGGGATGGAACAGATGGGATTGGGCGGATCACGCGTCTTGCAATGCGCAGATTGGGTTGCACGGATATATCTTGGATATCTGGAAAGGCGAGTTAGGCGGATATGGACATGCACAGGGGGCTCCAAGTTGGGAAAGGCACAAGGGCCGCGTCATGAGAAGGAAGAACAGGGGGGCAATGGCAGGCACGAAATACAAATGGATATGGGTTATGGGATGTGGATTATGGGATGGGAAGGATAGGGTTGGGGCTAGGGTTCTGTGCTTAGGGGTTGTATTTCATTATTATTGCTTGTTTTTTGGTTGTACTTAGGTTAGGCTTGACAAGGAGGTTTTTTAAGCCACACCCTCAACCCAGATGAGAGGATCACAACATTGGATCACAGAGGATCACATTGGTTTTCATAGGTTTTGGAAGGATCTTTACTCTCAATTCTCTATCTCTCAGTTGAAGGGTGAACAGTTGCACTCAGGGTTTGCAGATTCAAGAGATCAATAAATTCAAAACTAGGGAACCATTAAAAGAGAATTCATCTTCTGAATTCCACATATGGGGTTCTGGCCGGGAATTAATCTGTCAGCCTCCTGGATGCCAAGACACTTGCTATCCTTTGGCTACCAGAGGTGATAGAGTCAATAATAAATATATTATTTAATAAATGCAGCAAAAATCTGTAAAATATTTGGATTAAGCTTATTGAAAGTTTAAGTGGTTTGGTTATTGTTTATTGTTTTAAATCAATATGAATAAATTGATTATTAAATATTTTTATAGAGGGGCCACAATTATATTGGGGATCTTTAACACCTCTCTTCAGGGATTTCAGTATGAAAACACGTAGTCCTGGTTACTTTGGGCTCTTTAGTTTAAAGAATATTTTACCCAAAGATAATATGTATATAAAATACACAGTGGAGTGGCAGGGCCTTGTAGCCAAGCTACCACGACAGAGAAAAGATAATAAAACTTACTGGTATATCATTAAATCCTTTGGGTATCTGTTTGAGACGTGTACTGATGGGTTAAACCTGTATACTGGGGTTATAAGGTTGTTCAGCAGTTTAATTGATAAAAAGAGGTTGAGGATGGATATTACTGATCAGAAATTTCCATAAATCACTTGCTTATCTCTTATAAGTACTTGATTACCTTGGCACGGTGTCTGTATATGAATATAACTGGGTCTCTGCCCATCAATATCATCAAAAGAGCTCTTTATTTATAGCTTTTGGAGTGCCAATATTGTCCTTCTGAGGGTTGTAGGTGATCAAAGGGAAGGACACTAAGTCTAGCAGGGTAACCAGGGGTAGCCTGTCATGTGTTCTTGTTATAATTATGGCCAGCAATTAGCTTAGGCAAATGAGCAGTATTTAAAGCAAAAGAAATGCTGGACACTGTGTGTCAATAATGGCTAATGGGGCTCTCACAATGGGGCAATATGTTGGATGAATTCGATTGGATGATGAATGAATGATGGAAAACAGCAGGGAGAAGAGCTCCTTAAGTACAAAAGATTGGCCTCTTGTGAGCCCATGATACAACAAGCCAAAGGGCAAATTTTCCGCCCCAAAAGAGCTCTACAGGCTCTACAGGCCTTGTTACTTGGTTTGGACTGCATCAGCCCACATGGCATTAGTCCCTGAACCCTTACAACCAGACTATTCCGGTCCATTCTTGTGTTTCCACCGTTACGGGGCTGAACCAGCCAATTGCTGTTCAGTCCCTTAGTTGGTTGTCTATTACAACCGGCCCTGATGGCATCATTACCCCTGTTACGGGCTGGTTGCCTCATGCATCCAGCCCCTGGCCCCTGAAATGGGCCAGGTGGGACCCAGGGCTCACCTGGGTCCGGTTTCAACCTCACATGGGGGGGTGTGACCAGCGGACATGCTGTCCCCCCCTCTATCTCTTACAAATCCCTGGTGGGGGCGGTCAAATCCCCTCACCAGGGGCCCTGGGGGTTGATACCCCCAGGGCGTCGTCATGTAAATTGGCCTGGGAGGTGATCAAGCCCCCCCAGGCCCATCGCTCCTCCCCCTCGGTAAAGGGGGGGGGAGAGCGCCCCTATCTGGTTTGGTCGCATTGACCGATCAATGGTGGGGGGGTGATGAAATCCCCCCCACCTGCCGGTTGCTACTCTTGCGGCCGGCGCCGCCACCTCCTTGGGCAAGGGGGTGATCAGGTCCCCCCTGCCCTGACCGACCGCCTCGTTGCGGCCGGTCGCTGGCTGGTTCAACCCAGCCAGCCTGCCCCCTCCCCCTCGCGACGGCGAGCGAGCCGGGGCCGCGAGCCCCGGCTCTGCGGTGCTGGTCGCCGGTCGCGACCAGCCGGGCCCGCGCGGCATTGCACCGCGCGGGATCCCTTGGCCGCGCAACAGCCCCGCGCGGGCCGTCGGGCCCCGCGTGGGCCGTGCCGAGGAACACAGGCGGCCCCGAACGGGCTGCGACGCGAGCAGCGGCCCCGAGCGGGCCGCGACACGGGCGGCAACCCTAATGGGCCGCCCCAAGCCCGAATTGTGAGAAAAGACTACTTTTGCAGGCCCGCCCGTCTGGCCAAGTATGTCCAAAATAAACCTTGGGCCCAATTATGCCCATACAAGCCCATCTGGCCGTATTTGCCCATATACCCCATCAGGCCCGTTAGGGCCCGTGTACCAATGGGTCTATTTCACGCGTTTTGAGGCCAGTTTCCCCAACTCTGTTGCATCCACATGGGCCCGTATGGTCCGTGTGTGTGTCCAATGGGCCTCAGAGGCCCATTTGTGCATCCCATTTGGATTACACTTATACGTAGCACCCGCGTAAGTGCGTACGTATTTTAACACACCCCCTTAATCCAAAAGGGGTGACATCCGCATATTAGTCACAAAGCCTTGATGCTTGTTTCTGTCTAATGCCTTAGTCAAGATATCTGCAATCATTGCTTCAGTGGGCATGTACCTCAACACAATCTCATTGCAGTTAACTGCGTCGCGAATATAGTTATAGTGAACATCAATATGTTTTGTTCTTGAATGGAACACTTGGTTTTGTGCCAACGCAATGGCACTCTGGTTATCAGAATACAACAACGCAAACCCTTGTGGTTTATGTGTATCCTCTAAGACTTTTCTCAACCATTTTGCTTCCTGTGAAGCTGCTAAGTAAGCTCTATACTCAGCCTCTGTTGATGAAAGACTTATTGCCGACACCTTCTTGGACATCCATGACACCAGATTCTTACCTAAAAAGAATATAAAACCACTTGTTGATTCCCTAGTGTTACCATCTGCCCAACTTGCATCGGAATAACCAACCAAATCAAAGTTTGCTGACTTTGTAAACAACAGTCCCAGACTGTGTGTTCCTTTAAGATACCTCATAACTCTCTTAAACGCTGACCAATGCCTCATGCTTGGCTTCTCTAAGTGTTGCGACAAGACCCCAATTGCAAACGCAATATCGGGCCTTGTACACTGCCCCAAATAATTAAGCAATCCGACAGCTGACCTGTAGTCATTCCCTGATTGAACAAACTCCAGATACTCCTCATCTGTAGACTTCTCTAAACGAATGTTTGACTGCATGGGAGTACCAAACTCCTTTGCATCCTCTAAGCCATACTGCTTAAGAAGAGCTTCAACGTAATGGCTTTGGTCTAACTTAATACCATTCTTGCCCTTACTAACTTTCATTCCTAGCACCTGTTGTGCCAGACCAAGATCTTTTATCTTGAACTCCTTTTTGAGTGTCTCCATGACTCTCTCTTTACCATCACCAATAATGATAATGTCATCGACCCATACAAACAAAATTGCATCCTTTCTCACAAAAAGGCAAGGATCGGCCTCAGACGTCTTCAAACCAATCTCTATCAGTTTCTCACTCATGGTGTTATACCATGACCTAGCTGCTTGCTTCAATCCATACAGGGATCTACACAGCTTGAGGACATATTCCCCTTTATCTGCCGAAAGAAAAGTTCTAACACAGATTTTCTTCATGGTTTCTGGTTTAGTCTCTACTAACCATTCACGAAAACCATCAGGAATCGACATATAAACAGTCTCCTCCTCTCCAAGTTTTGCATTCAAGTATGCCATTACAAAATCAGCTTGTCTGATTTCTTCACCCAACTCCACTGCCAGAGCAATGATGTACCTGAAGGTGGACAGCCTTCCAGTTGGTGAGAAAGTTTCTTGGTAATCAATACCCTCTCTCTGCTTGAAGCCCTGTGCAACACATCTAGCCTTGAACCTTTTCAAAACTCCATTTGCGTCAAACTTCTTGTTTAACACCAATCGAGACCCCACAATGGTCTTTCCTTTTGGAACAGAATCCCGCTTAACCACTTCAAAGACACTATTATTCTCTAGAGAATCAAATTCCTCAAAAATAGCACTCTTCCAGTTGGCTCTCTCATCAGAATTCATAGCTTGGCCAAAGCTATTTTGGTTAACCCTGTTACCCATTTCTGAACTCAACTCCAGGACTTCATTGAGCATACACTGTTCCTGAAATGTATCTTCCTCATATCCTGCGGCAGCATAATGGGATCTCCACTCCCCGTACCTGTCAACCGGTACTCTAACCCTACCACTCCTTCTAACCGGAGGTGGAGGCTCATCAGGTTCTGATTCCACAGAATCACCTGGAGCGGGTACTGAACCCTCTTGTGGCACGTCTGCCACCTCTTCATCTTCTGGAACCACATGTTCCACAGCTTTTGCTGGTGAAATAGGTGCTAATTCTATTTCTTGTTGTGGCTTAATCACAACGACATCTTCACTCCTTTTGAGTGGAAAGGTACTTTCGTCGAATTTTACATCCCTGCTACGGATAACCTTTCTTGTCCCTGGACAATAGATCCTATAAGATTTACTTATTAAATCATAGCCTACAAGTGCCCCTGTTCTGGCTCTAGGGTCTAATTTTCCGACCATTTCATTATGGTGGACACTATAATACACCAAGCAACCAATTGTTCTTAGGTGTGATGTTTTGGGGTACAACTTCCAAAACTGATAATGGGGGCACTTCCCATTAACACTTATAATGTTGTGCAACAGACACACCGTGCACATCAACTCAGCCCATAAGAACTTTGGCAGACCAGATTGAGACATAATAGTTCTGACTTTGTCCAGTAAAGTCCTATTCATTCTCTCAACTATTCCATTATTTTGTGGAGTACTTGCAGTAGTGACTATATGAATGATACCATAATCTTTCAACAGCCTCCCAAAATCTTTACTCACGAATTCACCCCCTCCATCGGTAATAACCCTCTTGATCTCCTTCATCAGACCATTCTGTTTCCAGACTTTGAAGATTACAGAAACCTCCTCTGTGGTCTGATCCTTAGATCGAATTGGTTTAACCCAAACATAATTAGTTGCAGTATCAACTAAATTGATGAAGTATCTTGCCCCACCAAGGGACTCTGGAGTGAATGGCCCTGCCAAATCAATGGAAAATTCCTCTCTAGGAACATCTGTGTGATCTCTACTCTTAGAGAACACATTTCTAGTCTTAGCCCCCAAGGTACAACTCTCACAGTTGCTGTCCTTTACCTTATGGCCACTTCTATTGTGAGAAACAGTGCTCAGAGCTGAGAATTTGAACAAGCTTGCACACAGAAGCTTATTCCGAACTTGTCCACTAAGAACAGTTCTCCCATTCATATCAATAACAAACCTATCTCCTTTAAGATAACAAATTTGGAAACCTTTTTTCCATAACACCCCAAGAGACACAAGGTTGTAAGGCAACTCTGGTACATAGAACACTTTATCAAAAGTAATTTGGAAACCCAGTTGATTTGCAAGAATAACTTTTCCAATTCCTTTAATCAGAATTGTTCTGCCTTTCTGACCAATATTTACAACCCCATCATAATCACTAAGATTTGAAAATAAATTTGGTTCAAAAAACATGTGATCTGTACAACCAGAATCAATCAAAACAAGAACATCCTCCTTCAATCCTCCTAGTAGGAAAGAAGCTTTATCAGTCACTGATAAGTTCTTATCTTTGAGGTTAAGATTACTCACTTCATAATCAATCAAGTCCATTTCTTGATCCTCATCGATTTTGGCCTTCTTGTTGGGACCTTCTTCCACAACAGCCTCTTCAATTGGAGCATCCAATGCCACCATTGCAACGTTTTCAGTTGTGAGATTGACCTCCTTGTCATTTCCTTCGGACTTCTTCCTTTTCTTGGCCTCCTTGCAGTCCTTAGCATAGTGACCCTTATTCTGAAAATTGTAACATAAGACCTTGGACAAATCCTTTTTTGCCTTCTTGCGAGATTTTCCAGTCTTTCCAACTAGGGCTGTTCCAGAACCCCCCTTCATCTTGAATTGAAGGTCATCCTTTTCAATCCTTTTAAGCACATCCTCCTCCCCAGGAAGAGGATCCAATTGAGAAATGATTCTGACTAAGGAATCAAACTCTTTTGGCAGCTTTTGAAGGATTAAGAGTGACAAACACTCTGGATCCATGTTAAGTCCAGATGACTTGAACTTGGCTATACTAGACCTAGCCTCTGCCACAAACTGTTTACAATTTGAATATTGTAACTTGAACAGTTTATTAAAGGCTATACCCTTCTGGTGAACAGAATCACCAGCATACTTGGACTTAAGCAGCTTCCAAAGGATGCTGCCCCTCCTCCTCTCATCTTCCCTAAGAGTATCAGCAACCCATGTCACATGATTCTCATCAAGATGCCTAAGGATCAGATGGTAAGACTTCTTCTCCACTTCTGAACTGATCAGAGTGTCATCTGCATCCATAATTTCCCCACAGCAGATGTTATCCAGCTCAATATCCATAAGGACAGCCCAAGCATTATAGTTCTGACTATTCAGAACTATTTTGGTAGAGCTAACATCAGGGATATAGGACATCTTCTTGGAAAACTTGAGGTCTTTGAGGTTCTCCAAAGTAAGGTACAAAGGTCTAGATGGCTTGGAAGTAATGATGATGTTGGTACTGATAATGTGTTATAATTATGGCCAGCAATTAGCTTAGGCAAATGAGCAGTATTTAAAGCAAAAGAAATGCTGGACACTGTGTGTCAATAATGGCTAATGGGGCTCTCACAATGGGGCAATATGTTGGATGAATTCGATTGGATGATGAATGAATGATGGAAAACAGCAGGGAGAAGAGCTCCTTAAGTACAAAAGATTGGCCTCTTGTGAGCCCATGATACAACAAGCCAAAGGGCAAATTTTCCGCCCCAAAAGAGCTCTACAGGCTCTACAGGCCTTGTTACTTGGTTTGGACTGCATCAGCCCACATGGCATTAGTCCCTGAACCCTTACAACCAGACTATTCCGGTCCATTCTTGTGTTTCCACCGTTACGGGGCTGAACCAGCCAATTGCTGTTCAGTCCCTTAGTTGGTTGTCTATTACAACCGGCCCTGATGGCATCATTACCCCTGTTACGGGCTGGTTGCCTCATGCATCCAGCCCCTGGCCCCTGAAATGGGCCAGGTGGGACCCAGGGCTCACCTGGGTCCGGTTTCAACCTCACATGGGGGGGTGTGACCAGCGGACATGCTGTCCCCCCCTCTATCTCTTACAAATCCCTGGTGGGGGCGGTCAAATCCCCTCACCAGGGGCCCTGGGGGTTGATACCCCCAGGGCGTCGTCATGTAAATTGGCCTGGGAGGTGATCAAGCCCCCCCAGGCCCATCGCTCCTCCCCCTCGGTAAAGGGGGGGGGAGAGCGCCCCTATCTGGTTTGGTCGCATTGACCGATCAATGGTGGGGGGGTGATGAAATCCCCCCCACCTGCCGGTTGCTACTCTTGCGGCCGGCGCCGCCACCTCCTTGGGCAAGGGGGTGATCAGGTCCCCCCTGCCCTGACCGACCGCCTCGTTGCGGCCGGTCGCTGGCTGGTTCAACCCAGCCAGCCTGCCCCCTCCCCCTCGCGACGGCGAGCGAGCCGGGGCCGCGAGCCCCGGCTCTGCGGTGCTGGTCGCCGGTCGCGACCAGCCGGGCCCGCGCGGCATTGCACCGCGCGGGATCCCTTGGCCGCGCAACAGCCCCGCGCGGGCCGTCGGGCCCCGCGTGGGCCGTGCCGAGGAACACAGGCGGCCCCGAACGGGCCGCGACGCGAGCAGCGGCCCCGAGCGGGCCGCGACACGGGCGGCAACCCTAATGGGCCGCCCCAAGCCCGAATTGTGAGAAAAGACTACTTTTGCGGGCCCGCCCGTCTGGCCAAGTATGTCCAAAATAAACCTTGGGCCCAATTATGCCCATACAAGCCCATCTGGCCGTATTTGCCCATATACCCCATCGGGCCCGTTAGGGCCCGTGTACCAATGGGTCTATTTCACGCATTTTGAGGCCAGTTTCCCCAACTCTGTTGCATCCACATGGGCCCGTATGGTCCGTGTGTGTGTCCAATGGGCCTCAGAGGCCCATTTGTGCATCCCATTTGGATTACACTTATACGTAGCACCCGCGTAAGTGCGTACGTATTTTAACAGTTCTTGGTTCTATAGCACGGGTAGCATCTAATTCCACAGGGTATGGGAATTATTATACTTTAGAATAGACATTAGGACGTGTGAATAACACTAATCTGTCCTATTTATGTATTATTTAATTAATTATCCTTAGTGAATGTTCACATTAATTTAATAATTATATAAATAGAAATTTCTACGGACATCTTGATGTCAGGTAAGTTCTCATTATGTATTATATAAATGGAGTAAAACTCATAATATTGATTTTACTCCTTATTTTCGAGTTCCAGTTGATTTACTAAGATAATTACTTAAAAATATAAGTCATGTGAATTGATGTAGTATTTTTACATCATTAGTTTTCTTAGTATGTCACGAAGATATTGATGTCTTACAATTCTCATAAAAGTATATTAAGATATTTTAATATATTTTTAGAAGTTGTCATTGTCTTATTGTTGACATTCATGGTCCTTTGAATTATATTAAATAAAAAATACGTATAAGGATTATTTATGTATTTTTATATAATATTATGTATTTTTAGACTGTCTACTATCCACGGGAACATTTATTACATATGTAGAATGTTCCCATGTAGGTTGTAGCATGTTTATGCGGTACCTGAGCCTCTCAGGCCGCCTGTCACTCTGTCAACCTGTAGTCCCGCAGCTGCGTACTTTTCAGAGGCCCGGGCTGCATACACAACCTCAAAGGAGTGACAGGGCTATATCTCAGCCGCGCGCAGGTGCATTGGCTGCTGCAGTTGCGTGTGAGAATTGTGACAAAACACATTTCCGCCTGTAACTCCTAAAATATACACAACACCTCAATTCTGACTGAATTTTAGGTGTGAAACCTATACGTGACAATGTGTGTGAAATATTTAATTGGCCAAAAAGCTTAATAATGGAGCCATAGTATTTTGGTTTTTCTTTCCTTAATTATTTAAAAATATAAGGAGTTGGATTTCAAGTGTGGGGTCAGTGAGTGACCCTACCTAATTTTGGGTGCAAAATCCATTTTGTCCAGAATTTTTATGGTTTTTCTACTCCTTCTTAGGTTAATTGTATTATTATTATTTTTATGTTATTTTTGTTACTTTTGCAGCTTGCTCTGCAATAGTAGCAAGCTCACATAATCTTTTGTTCCTTGTCTCTTGAAACTAACAAGCGCAATGTCCCATTACCACCCATTAACTGTTGTGGGGCCATCTAACATTACCCCCACTCCTCTTCCTCCTCCTCCTTATCCGGCTTCTCAGAAGCAACCCTCATCAGGGGAGGGATATGGTGTCCCTTGTTCCAATGATCGCACCAACCACAAGCCAGTTTGCATGAGGCTGCGGGACTATCCTCACATCAGGTTAAACACTGAGGAAATT
Organism: Puccinia polysora; assembly: GCA_025617555.3. Classification (NCBI taxonomy): domain Eukaryota; kingdom Fungi; phylum Basidiomycota; class Pucciniomycetes; order Pucciniales; family Pucciniaceae; genus Puccinia; species Puccinia polysora. The sequence goes on from CM062620.1 coordinate 7,459,873, forward strand.
GAGCAATTCCTTGCACAATACAAAGAAATTTCCAACGCTGAAGGTGCAACAGGTTTGGATAAGGCTTGGCTTGTTGTCCTCTTCATTACAGACAAAGAGAAAATTTGTGATGTGAAGGAGATGAAAGGGTATGAGGAACTTGATTTGCCAAAACTGAAGGCAGAAATCTAGGCGCAGTGGGGAAGGCGCAAACCTTGGTTTTTGGAAAGCAATTTGAGCAAGCGGCAACAGACGCAAGCGCAAATAAGGGAGTCCAGACGCGGGCACAACTGGGGGATTATGTAGAAATGTTTGATTGGATCTATTGCTACCTGGAGAAGAACAAGGTGATATTGGGGCAGATGGGTGTGATGAAGATGGCGTTTTTGGGAGGACTTGGTCCCCAACTCTGCCGGAAGGTGCAGCAGCACTTGTACAGCAACAACTTGGTAAAGAGGTTGTTGGATGGGAGTATTGCGCTTCTTCCGGAAATCCTTGTCATTTTTTGGGAAGTGGAAAGCAAGTTGGACTTGGAGGAACTGATGGAGGACATGGCAAGGTTGTTCCCGATGGGATCAAATAAGTCCACTTCCCACACTCCAGCAGCACCAATGCAAGCTCCGGTTGCAGGCCCCTCAAAAATGGAACACACCCCTGCCACATCACTGAGAATGGGCCTGGAGGTTAGCAATATGACGGAATTGATTAAGGATTTACCAATCTTCCTGAGTCAAATGTTGTCAGGGCCATGCAATGGGCCTCCTCACGTTGGGGGACCGCTTCTGCTTTCAAATCTGCCCGTGTTGTGGTTATGAAATTAATGCAAGGAAAAGGGAAATTGGTGGTTGGGGTGCAATAACATTACAAAGGACCTCATGGTGGGATTGGTTTGACTGGTGGGAATGGTATTCATGTTCCCAACAGGCAAGCAGATCTCTGCCAAACCTGGGAATCTGACTGTCATTCAGCAAGTGTGCACGCAAGGACAGGAACCAGTGGTAACTGCTCAAGCTTTTCTGGGGATTGTAACTGGTCCTGGGTATGGCAACCGCTGTGAGTGGAAGCGGAAGTGAGGGTATTAGAAATGGAGGGGTTGGTGGTGGTGGACAGGATGGATGTGGATTTCAAGGAACAGGTAAAGCCAGCGGCTCCTAATCCAACTGCGTGCTTTCCAGAAACAGATGGACGGCCAGTGAATATGGCGGGGAAGAAGAAGGCGGTGGAAATTGTGTGCAGGGTGATGGGGAATGAAGCAACTATTCCCTTGACCTTGAAGGAGTTGGCGGCGGTGTTGCTGGTGGTAGTAGATGAGATGGTTCAAGTCCTGAAGGATTGCAGACATAATAGGATCCCTCAAAAAGTGCAATGGGTGAACTTGGCTTGAGATGAGGCCGAGCCCAAGCTAGCAGGGATGAAATTGGTTTCAACTCCACTGGCTTACATTCCAATGAAGATTGCTGGAAGGAAGGTGTGGGCCCTTGTGGATAGCGGTTCTATGGTGAATCTCCTTCTGTCTAGATTGGTTGATGAAATGGGATTGGTTTGGCGGAAATACACAATGGGGCTTTGCGCGCTTAATGGTTGGGTGTGTTGCATGGGTGGGGTTGTGGAGGAGGAAGAGGTTGAGGTTTTGAGGGTCCATAAACCACTTTCTTTTCTATTGGTTGATTGCGGGGAGGCTATTTAGGATGGCCATTCATTTTTGGGTTCTGAGCGCAAATGACTTTTGACCCAGGGACGGGGACAGAAGCATTGATGGTGGAAGATTTGTCTGGTGGGCAATTCAAAACCATGGTACTGGGACATTGTGCTTGTTAGTTTCAAGAGACAAGGAACAAAAGATTACGTCAATGGGGGGTACTGGGACATTGTGCTTGTTAGTTTCAAGAGACAAGGAACAAAATATTACTTCCCGGCCAGACCCCCATATGTGGAATTCAGAAGAGGACTTCTCCTTTATTGGTTCCCAAGTTTGGAAGTTATTGATCCCTTGCATCTGTAAACCCTGAGTGCAACTGTTCACCCTTCAACTGAGAGATAGGTTTTGGAAGGATCTTTACTCTCAATTCTCTATGATAACCAATGTGATTTCTGGTCAGACCTGTGGTACTTGTAATGGTGGTTTGTTTGGTATCACCAGATCCTGGCTGCCTGCATAAATTGCTGTGCAAAGCTGGGTGGTTTTGGTACTACAAGACCCTGCTTATGGTTCTGAGTTTACAGGTGAGGTTATTAGTTGTATGTTTGGTTGAGGTGCTTCAGTGAGATGTTACTGGTATGTGTTTGGGGATTCCAATTATACCCAAAGGAATTTCACTGGTTTGTGATAACTGGGTGTGATATGAGCTGTCCATAATTGATTTTCAGGCTCTAACTTCTAAACCATGAGAGATAGAGGGGTAGTTTGACTGGGTGACTAGAGGTAATTTTTAGTTTAAAATCCATTTCTGAGATTATATTTATGATTGCAATTATATTTATACTAGAAAATTGAGCATGGTGGCCACATGTAAGGTTTGTTGGATTTTATCTTCTAATCCATGGGAGGTAGTGGGGTACTTTGGCTGAGTGACTATAGGTTATTTGTGATTTAGAATCCATTCCTGAGGTTAATTTGAGGGTTTGAGATTTTTTTCCACTGGAAAATTGAGTCTGATGGCTATAGGACAGGTTTGTAATACCACACTGCAAACGTCTTTGCTGCAGCCCTATGGCCAACTTTGTGGTGGATGATGATGAGCAAATCAAGACCAAAAACTGGAATCTGGAGCTGGATTAATCAGCCTCCTTGTTTCCCCTTGCGGAGGTTGCAGAGCTGCTCTCTCCCCCTCCTCAACGTGCAGAATTTGCTACCGCCACTGCCTGGGGAGATGCTACCGTCATAACTTCAATGTTGGAATTGGCCAAGTACCGCCCGCGCCCAACACAGCTCCCACCTTTTTACGAGTGGCTACGCCTCCAATACCCCCCTGTCTGCACCCAAAATTCCTCTCTTCCAACCTCCATCACCCACCCTTCCAACACCAAATACCCCAACCATGTCTCCCCTGACCACAAATCCTCCTGCAGAGATTGACTGCCTTCACCTGGTCATTGTGATCAGCTCCTATTTGCCTCCAATACCATGTAAGTTTTTTTTCTTTTTTATATACTAAATCCAAAAAAAATCTCCTCAAAGATCCTGTGCCCATCGTGGAGTTGCTGTTGCTTCCATTGCCGGTCCAAAGATCTCTGATCCAGACTCTGTCTGCTCAACTCTCCTTCCAATCCTCCAACTCCTGCCCATCTAGATTGACAAAATTTGGCATGGTCTCTCAGTACCATGCGGCCATCCAAAGCAACAACAAATATTGTGGTTGAGGAATTGAGGAAGCCAAAATTGACCAGTAGCTCCGCAATTCAGATGAGCAGATACTGGTTATCCTCCAACTTTGGGTTGGAATACCACCTGCAGAGAATTGCAAGATCCTCTGTGACAATCATCACACTGGTGGTGACCTCTGTTGCAGGCTCCGCTGCTCCATCTTCCTTCCTCATATTTTCCCCAACTCTCTCTATCTTTTTCTTTTAACAAGGTAAATTATATAAATAGGATAAAAAAAATCTCTACCTAAGAATTTGAATTTTTTGCCATGCTCCTTGATTCTTGTATATAATCTTTGAAAAAAGTATGATTCCTGGCCCACCCAAGAAAGCAATCCTCTTGATTCCCCACACCATCCTACAAAGCAAGACTCTCCCACACACAAAAGCAATGAAACTCCTAAAAGAAAAAACTCAGCAAATAACACATCACCTAAGGGACCTGGACCACCCCAGACAAAGGCCTCCAGAGACTAGACCCTCCACGCTGCTCTGGTGATCTGAGCTTCCCCATCCTCCTATCTTCACCACAACTTGAATTTTGACCCCAATTTTCATTCCTCCATGGATTCCTCCTCCAAAGGCACCCTCTCCTCTGCAGATGGCTCCTCAACATCAGCCATTTCCTGATCTTAGTCCCCCAAACCCACAGTTTCATCAAAATCTGTAGTGCCCTGCACAAGGAATTTCTTCAAGTGAGCCCCCACCGCCTTCTGCTTAAGCGGAGTGCCATCCAACTCCTCCAACTGATAACTTCCTCCCGGAAACTGAATTACAACCCAGAAGGGCCGTTCCAGCAATCTGCAAAAGGCTTACCCCACTGCATTTCCCAGCTCCAATTGTAAAGCAGAACAAAATTGCACTTCCCCAAAGGGTCCCAAAAGTGATTGGAACAACTCTTGTTCCAGTACTGAACCAACCTAGCTCAACTTTCCCGCAGCCTCTTTTCCACCTTTTCCACCATCTCCTTCCTCCACAAGAGTTTCTCTGCCCACGCCAGAAATAGGTCCTCTGTGGTCTTAACCTTCCACCAGTTGATAGAAAGGTAAGGCAGGGGTTCAATATGCACTCAAAGCACCAGCTGCTGCCCATACAAGAGTTGGTAACGCAAATAAACTGTACCCTGCTTGACCAATATCCATTTCACAAACAACACAACTGCCAAAATTTTCCTGCCACTTCTTCCCACTGTTTTTGCAGATCTTGACCATTTGTCACACGACCACCCCAGGTACTATAGGGCAATTCTTAGATGATCATGAGCGCGAAGGAATGCCAAGTGCGAGGGAAAGTGCAAATATCAAGACTCAGTTGCAAAGTGCGAACTTGGTTATGCCACTCAACAAACGGCGAGAGGAATGGAATGTGTTCCAAAGAAGGAAACTCAACCTGAGTCCAATGTGATAACTAAGTTGTAGCAAAATGCAAGAACGTATGAAATTAACTAACTGAGGAGACAATCATCAGGCAAGGGGATAGCCCTTATAAGGTAATCCAAAGTGACTAGATACAACCTGGTGATGAGCTAACTACAGTTGAAGCGGTGAGGCAATAAATGACAGGAACAGGATAGGAAATTAAGCAGTAGTATAGATCCAAGGTCATAGCGTAAGTGCAAGACAATAGAATCTGAGCGTAAAATTGTATGACAAATTGGGAAAGAAGCGAGTGATGTTGAAGGTAATGCAAATGAGAAGTAATAGTGTATGCAGGGTAGGGACTATTCCAATTGCAAACTGTACAGTAATGATGGCTTAGCTAGACGTAGATGCAAACTAACGAACAGTGCATGACCAAAGATGGAAGTCTGAGGCTGTTGATTGGCCAGGGAAGGAGATTGGATCTCATAATGGATGGCTGGCCGGTATGGAGTTAACTGCGAAGTTTGCAAGTATATACTGAGTTAGTTGCCAAGATTCGAAGGTCAGCGCAAGCCAGAGGAAATAGCGGATTGCACCATGGATGTTGTGCTTTTATTTGTGTCACGCTTTTAGACTGAGGTAGATGGTAATGAGGAGAGGACATTTCAAAGTGATGAAGACAATAATCCCTAAGTGCAAAGCATGAAAGTTGCCTGGGTATAAAGACGTAAGCTCCTGCAAGCGCTCAGATAAATTTTCCCATCAATTTCAAGTTGTTAATTATTGCTGTATACCCTTTACATTATTTAATTCATTACTTGATAAATTTATAACTTATATAAAATGTTGTCATTGTTGTCCTGCCGTTGCAAAAACTGTATTTGCCGAAACGAGCAATGTGTCCCTAGTAATGCCGTCTGAGGCCTTTGAGGAAAGTGCGAGCAATGTTGCCTTTGCAAAGTGGCATGTAACTTCCCTATAAATGTTGAGTTGTCTGTTGAGGTTCCCGCGGAGTCATCAAGGGAGATGCAAAGTTGTAGGTCCGTGCCAAGGGTTAACTAAAAGATACCACCGTTGCTGGAGATCAAATACTTGGGAACTTGAGTTCCTGGTGAGTACTAATCTGGACTGACTAATGATAATAAAGATAGTAACTGAAATTTTGCTTGTTTTGCTAGTTTTGCCCCGTTTCCAAAGGTATACCACTAATACACCACCACCACCACCACCACCTTACTGGGGACCGCGGACTGAACTCACAGGGGCCCAGATGAATGCCAAGGTGTGAGGGGAAGTTCCCGGTGCGGAACCGGTAGGAGTCATAACCAAGGAAGCGAGGGAGGAGGAAGGAAATGAAACAGAAGGAGAAACGGAAAATGGAGGAAACGGAAATGGAGGGAGAGAAGGAGTGGATGAATTAGGAGAATGAAATGAAGGAGATGGAAGGGATGGAGTGGATGGAATGGAAGGAATGGAAGGCCAAGGCGAAGCGGATCCAGTGAGAGTTGTAGGGCTGGTCAAAACAGACGCAAGGCGGCTGACGGGCGATATTGGAGAAGGCACGTTGGGAGGCCAAAGGAAGAGTGCGTACAAAGAGCTCTTGGAGGAAGGTGGATGGAATGCTTGGCTGAAGCAAGCTTGGATTGCAAGGTGCGAGGAAATCTTTGAGAGGCACATCGTAACGGAAGTGCTAGTTCTCCAAAGAATGTCCGCACTAATCAACAATGAAGACCTGGATTCTTTTCAATCCATGGTTGCGGAGTTGACTGCACATTAAGAGGATGCGGAGAAGGAAGTAAAGGAAACTTTGTAATTTTAAAATTTTTTTTTTATTATTATTATTATAAATAGAAATTTTTTTATAATAATAAGGAATGAAGTTTTATTTAGTAGAAATGAAAGGGATTTGAGAAAAAGGAATAAAACAGTGAGATGGAGGAATTAACTGATGGAATGATGAATGATGGTGTGAAATAAAATGGGGTTAGATGAGATGGAATATGGAATGGAATGGGATTGGATGAGATAGAATGTGAGATGAAATGGGATTGGATAAGATAAAATGTGGAATGAAATTGAATGGGATTGGATGGGATGAAATGTGGAATGGAATGGAATGGGATTGGATGGGATAGAATTATGATTGTTGAGGTTTGCAAGGGTATAGCTCGCATGGAAGTCTCGAATCAGATTGGGTGAATTGCAAAGGTGATGGGCTGGTTCCCACAAGGTGCAATCTTTGTTGGACTTGAAACCAGACCATTTGACAAGGTATTGGAGTTTTCCTTTGCGTAACCTGGAATCTAGAATACGGCTTACTTCCCACTCTTGATGATCAAGGACAGTGACAAGTTCAGGAGGGGGATGAGTCTTGCCCGGGTATAGGACTCGAGCTGGCTCTAGGAGAGACACATGAAAGACCGGGTGGATACCTTTCCATTTTGGAGGTAAAGTAAGTTTAAAGGCGTTAGGGGAGATAACTGATTCTACTTTAAAGGGGCCAAGCTTTCTTTTGGAGAGTTTGCGAGTTGGGAAAGTGCTGCAAATGTTGCGAGAATTGAGCCATACTTGATCTCCTACTGCAAAGGTTGGAGCCGAAGTGCAAGATTGGTCTGCTTGCTCCTTATAGCGCTGGTTTGCTTCTTCAAGGTTGGTTCAAAGTTGCAATTGAAGGGATTGAATTTGTTCAAGGTAATTGGTAGCAGGTTGAGAAGGTGCTACGTGAAGGGAAGAGAAAGTTGGGTTTCTACCATAAAGAGTTTGGAAGGGCGACTGTTTGGTGGAGGAATGAGTGGAGTTGTTGTAGGCAAATTTGGCTAGTGGGAGCCATTGCAACCAGTCGTCTTGTTGATAGGTGACACATTCAAAGATATTGTTCAAGAATCTGATTAACTCGCTTGGTTTGCCCATCTGTTTCTGGGTGGTAAGCCTTTGATAAGTTGCGAGTTATATTCAAATGTTGGAATAGCGAGGTCCAGAAGCTTGAGACAAACAGAGATCCACGATCACTAACTATATTATCAGGGAGACCATGTTTCAAAAATACATATTCTATGAACAAGTTAGCTAAGTCTTCTGAAGAGGCTATCACATTACTGCGCAGAAATTAAGCCATCTATGAGAAGCAATTTACTATTACTAGAATAGCATCATATCCACTAAAAGAAGGTAATTGAGAGATGGAATCCATAGAAAGCAAGTGCTAAGGACAAGGCGGAATTGGAAGTGGCTGGAGCAGCCCATACCTCCGGTGTTTTGAGGACTTGTTACAATTGCAATCATAGCACGCGCTAACATAGTCTTTTACTTCTTTGGTCATACCAGGCCAGTAGAAGTCTCTGGCAATCAATTGGTAGGTTTGATCCTGCCCATGATGACCAGAGAGCAGAGAATAATGCCGTGACTCAAAGATATCTAACTTAATGTGAGAATTATATGGTACTACTATACGATTATCATAGACTAAGAAGTCATTATTATCAATACTGTAACTACTATCTAACAATTTTGCACTTTTGAAAAGTTTGATACACTTGGGGTCATTGCGTTGATCTTGTTGGAGTTTGGAAGCCAAATCTTGTAAGTGAGAAATGATTGAACTGAGTTGGGAAGATTGGGTTGAGAAGAGTGTCCTAATGTTTTCAGGGTTGTTTTTGGCAAAGGTGCTCCCCCCCCTGGGTAAACGTTGTCCCGACGTGATAAAGCATCAGGAACTACCGCTTGTTTCCCAGGACGGTACGTGATTGTAAAGTGGAACTCGGAGAGGTATTTGGCCCATCGTGCCTGTCTTTGTGTGAGGACTTTTGAGCTCATGAAATACTTCAAAGAATTATGATCAGTTAAAACTTCAAAGGATTCCCTAAGGCTCAAAAGGTATGAACACCATTTTTTCAAGCAATAAACAATTGCAAGAAGTTCCTTGTCATGAATCTCATAGTTAATATCTGCAGCGAGCGACTTGAAAGACTCAAAAGCTACGGGATGAAAGAGAGAAGTGGAGGAAGAGAGCTGCAAGATTACTCCTGCGATTGCATAGTTGCTTGCGTCTGTTTTGACAATAGTGTGAGCTAGCTCGTTGAAGTGAGCGAGTATTGGAGCAGTGGTGAACGCTTTTTTCAGAGCTTCAAACTCCGAAGCAGCTTGTTTGGTAAAAACAAAAGGAGTGTCTTTTTGAAGAATGTTAGTAAGATTCACTGTTTTCTTGGCGTAGCGCGCAATAAACCTTCTATAAAAATTACTGAAACCAAGAAAAACTTGAAGGGTTTTAACGGAAGAAGGTTGGGGCCAGTCCAATATGCGTTTGCTTTTGGCTGGGTCCATTGATAGTCCTTGCTGCAAGACTACAACACCTAGAAAATGAAGAGAAGAGGAATGGAATTTGCACTTAGAGGCTTTCGCAAACAGGTCATTCTTGCGAAGTTGCTGAAGCACGTCTTGCACATGTGCAATGTGATCTTTGAGGTCTCTTGAGTAGACTAGTATATCATCAAGATATACCACAAGGTATTTACCTACAAGATTGGAGAAAATGTTGTTGACAAAATGTTGAAAAGTGGAAGGAGCGTTACAGAGGCCAAAAGGCATGACGGTATACTCATAACTTCCAAACCGGGTTCTCATTGCGGTCAAATACTCATGACCTTCCTTAATGCAAATTAGGTTATAGGCACCTCGAAGGTCTAACTTCAAGAAATAAGTAGCTCCATGGAAGAGAGTAAGGAGATGTGACATAGACGGTACTGGATAGGCATTCTTCAGGGTTACCTGGTTCAGTTTCCTGTAGTCAACACAAAGGCAAAGTCCGCCGTCCTTTTTTGGAACAAATAGGACAGGTGAACCGGTATTCAAATTGCTTGGTTGAAGAAATCCTTTTGCTACATTTTCCGCAATGTAGTCTTGAAGCACAATTGATTCTTGCGTTGAGAGAGAGTAGAATGGTCCTGATGCTGGGGGTGGGCCAGTAAGTACAATCTTGTGATTGTAAGGATGGGATGGAGGCAGTTTATCTGCTTTTGCAGCTGAAAAGACATCAGCGAAGTCATGATAAACCAAAGGTAAAGACTCTTGAATGATTTCTAAATCTTCAATCTTGTCATCTTCAAGCACCAGGTTTGAGGTGCTTGCATGGTGCAAGAGGATTAGGGAGCTCAAAATACACCGTTTGGTTGGTTTCTGTTTCTCTTCAAAGGAACAGGAAAGAGGTAAGCTGGATAGGTAAGCAATAATTCCTAAATCTGAAGAGGGAATTGGGAATGAAGGTCAGGATATTGCAAATCTCCTGGCGGAAAAGTGTCATCCAACTCAATGACAGTGTCAGGTAGGCTGTTTAATTCCTGATTGACGGAAAGTTTAGCGTTCTGGGGGTGCAAGGTTTGAAGGTTAATTACTCCTTCTTGCCAATTCACATCTGGATTCCAGTAAACTAGGAAATCATGGCCTAGAATGGTATCATCCATTCCGGGTATAGCCAAGACAAATAAATCCCATTTGAAGCTGGGGAAATTGGAGAATGCAAAGGTCCATTTTGCCTTTTGGGAAACCCAATAAGACGGTTCAGTTGCACTACTTACTAAATAGATAGGAAATTTATCTATCTCGGAACGCGTAAGATTTTTGGAAGTGGCAAAAGATTCACTGATGAAGGAAACATTAGCGCCGGAATCAAGTAATACTTGATAAGGAGTGTTGTTGGAATGGAATATAATAAATCTCAAACTGGGAGCATCTAGTGACTCGCAAGTGTGAAGATTTACTCGCGGTGATTTAGATAATGTGTAGTTTTCCTTGCAAGTATCAGAAAAACTACAAGCTAATTTTTTGACTGCTTAGCCGCTTTGCACAACTTTCAACATCATGTTTTCCTCCACAATACATACACAGCCCATTCTTCTCCCTTTGTAGCCGTTCCTTGCTCCGTAGCATCCCGGTTTCTTTGTCCAAGAACTTTGGAGTTTTGGCAACAGTTTTACCTTTTGAGTTGGAGTTCAAAGTCAGGGTTGGTTTGGATGGTTTTGGTTTCCTTGTGTTTTGCTTTGAGGAGTTGTCCACCCTTGGAGCCGAGGTGGATGGTCCATTGTCGTTTTGCTGAGAGCAATTCTTGTCATGATAGCCATTATCAAGCTCAATCACTCGATCAATTAGCTGCTGAAGCAAGGTTGTCTTATGACCCCCAACTGCAAGCTGTTTGATTAAGCGTGCCGGTAGACCCTTTTGGAAATGGAATAGAAGAGTGGCCTTGTTCCACTGGATGCAAGACTGCAAGGTTCAAAAATGAGAAATATAAACGGAAGCTCTACTATTCTCCTTCATAACTAAACTATTAAGTTTGTATTTGGCGTTTTGAACTTCATTTGGGTTGCCAAACAGGGTGAACAGTTCTTTCTCAAACCTGTCCCAGTTGTTGAGAATACAAGTGGGACTTTTGTTGGAAAAAATTTTGAGGTATGGTTCAAACCACTGCAAGGCTCTACCTCCTAAGAAGGAAGAAGCATACATAACTTTATGCCTATCGGAAGGGAAATTGTTGGAGTCATTTGAAAAGATGATTTTACAAGACTGCAGGTAGGATCTAAGCTTATGAGGGTTTTCTCCCGTAAAGTGATTGGGTTGTTTCATGCCCGGAGTGCAAAAGCTAGGAGTACTTGGACTAGATCGCTGGGCACCATGAGTGAGGGCCTGGATCAATGTCGAAAGCAGGGTTGGAGCATCAGGCTTGGGAGCATTAGTGCAAACCCCTGGTCTACCACAAGTCAAGGTTTCATCGGAAGAATGGTTGGAGTCTGCAAATTCCGCAAGAGGGTCCGTTGGAGAATCCCGTGGAGGAGCCCAAGGATAATCAAGGGGTTCAACAGATGGCGATTTAGAAGGAGGAACGGGATCTAAGGGTTGTTGGGCCCAAGGAGCGCTGGTTCTCCCTACCCAATGAATCTCATCATTGTAAGGGGAAAGGAAAGCGTTCCCGGTTGAGCAAGTACGTGAAATCAAGAAAAGAAGTCTACTATATTTTGGCAAGCTACAACAGATGAGTTGAGTTAGTTAATTTACTGTCACACGACCACCCCACGTACTATAGGGCAATTCTTAGATGATTGTGAGCGCAAAGGAATGCCAAGTGCAAGGGCAAGTGCGAATAGCGAGACTCAGTTGCAAAGTTCAAACTTGGTTATGCCACTCAACAAACGGAGAGAGGAATGGAATGTGTTCCAAAGAAGGAAACTCAACCTGAGTCCAATGTGATAACTAGGTTTTAGCAAAATGCAAGAACGTATGAAATTAACTAACTGAGGAGACAATCATCAGGCAAGAGGATAGCCCTTATAAGGTAATCGGAAGTGACTAGATACAACCTGGTGATGAGCTAACTACAGTTGAAGCGGTGAGGAAATGAATGACAGGAACGGGATAGGAAATGAAGCAGTAGTATAAATACAAGTTCATAGCGTAAGTGCAAGACAATAGAATCTGAGCATACAATTGTATGACAAATTGGGACAGAAGCGAGTGATGTTGAAGGTAATGCAAATGAGAAGTAATAGTGTATGCAGGGTAGGGACTAGTCCAATTGCAAACTGTACAGTAATGATGGCTTAGTTAGACGTAGATTCAAACTAACAAACAGTGCATGACCGAAGATGGAAGTTTGAGGCTGTTGATTGGCCAGGGAAGGATATTGGATCTCATAATGGATGGCTGGCCGGTGTGGAGTTAACCGCGAAGTTTGCAAGTATATACTGAGTTGGTCGCCAAGATTGGAAGGTCAGCGCAAGCCAGAGGAAATAGCGGATTGCACCATTGATGTTGTGCTTTTATTTGTGTCACGCTTTTAGACTGAGGTAGATGGTAATGAGGAGAGGACATGTCAAAGTGATGAAGACAATAATCCCTAAGTGCAAAGCGTGACACCATTGCATCCTTGATTGACTGATGACCTCTCCCTATTTCCCCTGCTCCCTCCCAATAATATTCTGTAACTTTTCAAAACTTTGCACCACAATATTTGACCAGTTTTCAAATATCACCCCAAAACTTCACCCCGCTGTGGTGACCAAATCTGGACACCCTGGGCCAGATTTGGAAAAATTCAAAATTTTTGAGGATGCTTTTATTTATGTGTTATTCATCAAAAAAAAAAAATCGGAATTTCTTGAAGGTCGCTCTATGGTCTCAAACAGGCGCCCAGAAATTGGTACAGAATGCTCAGTCAATGGATCAAATCCCTAGGATATCAACCCTCAAAATCCAACCCTTGCCTCTACAACCACATCAGCACAAACTCCTCTATATTATTCCATGTAGACAACCTTCTAGTAGTTGGCAACACTAAAGAATTTGAGGATCAATCTCTGAAGAAGTTTCCAAACTCAACCAGTCACAAACCAAACACCATTCTCGGCATGAAAGTCAATCGTGATCAGAACTCAATCTCATTGTCCCTCCCTCTACACATTGCTTGTGGTCTTGAAGAACTCGGAATGACCGACTGCAAGCCTATCTCCACCCCTTGTACCCCAGGAATCCATCTTGTCCCGGCAACAGAAGAAGAGCAATCCTCATTCCTGGCCTTGAAAGTCAATTATTGATCACAGGTCAGGAAACTTAATTTCATCACCGGATTGGCCAGACCAGACATGTCATTTTGCCTCTCAGAATTGCCCGCTACTCAGAGAGACCCAGAATCACTCACTGGAACAAAGTTGTACGCACATGGAGATACCTAAATGCCACAAAAGAGACAAAATTGAGGCTGTCAAAAAACAATAATTGCCCCAATCTCATCTGTTCCAGCAATGCCACTTGGGGTAATGATCCAACCACTTGCAAATCCCAATAAGGCATTCTATGCTCACTCTACGGGGCGCCCTTATTCTGGACTAGCCAAAAACAAATAAACATCACCTACTTGTCCACCAAAGCTTAATGCAATGCCTTGAACAATGGACAACTTGAGTGTTGCTGGATTAAACATCTGATTGGAAAGATCTGGAGAATAAACGCACATCAAATGACTCCCAGCATCCACCTCATTGAAAACAAAGGATTGGAAGAGAAAATCACCAAATTTGGAACAAACTTGAAAACCAAGTTCATCAACCTGAAAACAAAAGGGATCAGAGAGGACCTGAAACTAGGAATGATAAAACTCCAACTAATCACGTCAGATCTGATGGTAGCCAACGCACTCACCAAGGCAGTGACTAAAACCTCATTGGACCGTCTAATCAAACACGTTGCAACTTGACTTAACCTCCAACCAAGGGGGGGTGTAAGAGACTTGAGAGTGCTCACTGTGGACACTCCACCAATAGAGTACCACTCACACTACTCCTTCACCCTCTGAGCCCGGCTCAAGACCTTGACTCATCCTCATTTATTATTCTCTTCCACTTTCTCATCACCTAAACACCTCCACACTCAAACGACCCAAAGATGGCCAGATGACCCTAACACCACCGGTACAAAGCATTGGTTTGATCTCAATTCAACTCGGACTAACCTTCTCCATTGCTCAGATATTGACTCACGATTCTTGACTCTCTCAATCATGTCAACCTGGTCATCACCTTGCCATCATCTCAAGTCAAACAAGTATGCTCTCTTTCTGCTTCCATTCTTCTTTCCATTGAATTTAAAAGAGTCTCTTGCTGCGTTGCTACATCAACCATAGTTGTCTCCTTGCATGTCCTTCTTCATGATCAAACAACACTCCTGAACCTCAAGCCTTCAACGCCCACCTTGGTTTTTTTTCCTATTCATCTTGTTCCACTACTTCATTTCATTCTTATTCCCACACTCATCTTCACTCATTCCTGATTCTGAATGAAATGAAAAACACAAGTGATCCTGGTTTTTAGCTTGAATTCTCTCAAACCCAGGATCAAATTGCCGCATTCCACCAAAAGGAATGATAAAGGCTTCCAAACCTTTGCAACCTCCACCTCCTTGCCTTCCACTACCCTGTCCACATGGCACTCTCTGCCATTCAACGCCCGGAGCCCCATTGTGCACTTCCTCCTCACCAATCCCACATCATCCACCAGCCTTGACAAAAGAAAGTTGACCATCAACCCACTTTCCACCATTGCCCATACCTCCTGCCCCGCAATTATCATTGCAACATAAGCAAGCCAAACCAAAACAGGCCTCAATTGGTACAGTTTGTGACCCAACTCCTCCTCTGCCACATTCACACGCTGGACTGTTGTTGGAAACCAGCCTTGTCCGCACTCCCTCAAAGCTTGGATAATCTCCTTGACAACCACCTGGGACACCACTGCTAGTTTGTGTAGTGTTGGGGGTACCAGCGCCTTATTCC
Organism: Puccinia polysora; assembly: GCA_025617555.3. Lineage (NCBI taxonomy): Eukaryota > Fungi > Basidiomycota > Pucciniomycetes > Pucciniales > Pucciniaceae > Puccinia > Puccinia polysora. Next base: position 7,474,888 of record CM062620.1, read on the forward strand.
CCATCAACCTTGGCACAATCTAGGCGGCACTTGCCAAATGTCTGTCTCCGGCAGGCGCGGGCGCACTTGCCCTTGGAACCAGTGATTGCTTGCTGACATCAACGTCCATCTTCTCTACTTCAATTTGCTTGTTTGTTGCCAGTGCCCTCACTTGTGCTTCCACCCTTGGCGCTTCCCAGGTCTCAGGCGCAGTGACAATGGGCAGCGTTGCGCTGGGCCTTCACCTTTTCCCATATTTCTACCATTGGGGTGGGGGGGTTCCCGTCGCAGAATCCACTGGTTTTCCCGGTACAAAGAAAACCAGCCATGCGTGCACAACCTTCAGAGAGAGAAAGAGAACAAATCCACCCAAACCCATCCATACCTTCCATCTATAAGATAAACCAGAAAACTTAAAGAGAGAAATATATATATATATATATATATATATTTAAACACCAACCTGTTGCCAAGCCGGTGCCTTTGCTCTTTGACCCACATCCGTACCGCGCAAGGCGCTTTCCTAGTTCCCTGAATCATCCATTGGAAATTGTACATGCGTTTACTTCTGGAATGCAGGGCTTGTCCTTGCATCCGTGGACCCAGCTTTGGCCATGGCCGCACCTAAAAGAAACTTTCCATAGCCAGCAATAGTCCCAAAATCCAATCCAGAGAGAAGAAAATAGGAAAACAAACATTCTGGGGTGTCCAGTTATTCTGGCTGTGAACCAGCTAGAGCACCCCCTCACCAAATCCAATCATGTCCCCTAATCATCCAACCTTTCCCCCCCCCCCAACTTGGCTTCTGTCCCGAGCGTTCTGCAGTTGTTTACTCCACCAGATGCAAGGTGCGCACGCAGGCTTGTCCTTGGAGGAAGGATCCGCGTTGTTGTCCCCTTTGCTATCCAACCCAGCCATCTTTTCAAATGAAGTGGAGCCTTGCGCAAAGAATCCTTTCACGTGCAAAGCCGCAGCCTTCTGTTTGAGCAGAGTTCCATCCAATTCCTCCAACTGGTAGCTACCCCCAGCAAACATGGATGCCACGCGGAAAGGCCTGTTCCATTGATTAGCAAACAGCTTCCCCCACTGAGTTTCCAGGCTTGGGTTGTAAAGCAGAACCAAGTCCCCCTTCCACAACGGATCCCGGAGTTTATGCGCGCAGGGCCTGTCCCAGTAGCGGACAGACTTCATGCAGGTAGCCTTCAGTCTTCCAGCTGCTTTTTCTAGCATCTTGTCCCATTGCAGGAGTTGCTTGACGCGGGCCTTGAATAGCTCCGCGGCCATCTTAACCTTTCACCAGTCAATACCCAGAAAAGTTTCCAGCTCAATTTCAACCGGAAGCACGGGTTGCTTCCCAAATAGCAGCTTTTACGGCAAATAACCCGTCAATCTCTTCACCAAAATCTGATCTGCAAAAAGAACAACCAGAACCTTTTCCTGTCACCATTTGCCATCCTTGCCGCACATCTTCACCATTGCATCCTTGATTTTCTGGTGGCCGCGCTGAATCATCCCCATGCCTTCCGGATAGTACTCCATTACTTGCCTAAACTTTGCTCCGCAACTTTGCACCAACTCCAACAACCATCCCCAGAACTCCGCACCCCCAACCACCGTTACCAGCCAAAGTGATCCATAACGTGCAAACCAATGTTCCTCCAGAAACTGACCAACTTTTTGGGCCAAGAGCTTCACCAGCGGCCACGCTTCCACCCATCCCAACAGATTGTCCTGCGCAACAAGGAGGTAGGCTAACTTACCTGCCTTGATTTGCACAATGTCCAGAGAAACCCGCCCAAACAAGGCATCCTCTCTGGTAGGAATACCTACTTTTCAAGGTAATGTTGGGCTCCCCTTCTGACACATTTTGCACAACCACACCCATTCCTGCACCGTGTGTACTACCCCTGGCCACCAGAACCTTGCCCATACCCGCTGTGGTGAACCATTTGGGACATCTTTGGAAAAGAATTCAAAAATTTAAAACAAAAAAAAAAAAATGAACTTAGAAAAAATTTGGATCCTTCACTCAAACCCTTCCTGTTTTCATTGCATCTCTCCTCCTCATCCTCATCGCGTTTCTCCTCCTCATCCTCATTGCGTTGCTCCTCCTCATCCTCATTGCATTGCTGATCCTCATCCTCATCGCGTTGCTCATCCTCATCCTTATTGCGTTGCTCCTCCTCATCCTCATCACATCTCTCATCCTCATCCTCATCCTCATCCTCATTGCTTCGCTCATCCTCATCCTCATTGTGTCTCTCATTGTCATCCTCATTGCGTCGCTCCTCCTTATCCTCATCGCATTTCTCATCCTCATCCTCATTGCGTTGCTCATCCTCATCCTCATTGCGTTGCTCATCCTCATCCTCATCGCGTTGCTCCTCCTTATCCTCATTGCATTGCTCATCCTCATCCTCATCGTGTTGCTCCTCCTCATCATCATTGCATCACTCATCCTCATCCTCATTGCATCCCTCCTCCTCATCCTCATCGCATTTTTCATCATGAACCTCCCCATCGCTTGGCCATGCACAAATCATCCCCTTCCCTCTCATCATTGATTCATCCATCATGGAATCCTCATCATCACCACCATCACCGCTTGGTTATTTTCTTTTATTGTACGATTTCTTTCTTTCTCACCCCCCTCCAGGTTTGGATGGGAGGGGGTGTTGCGTTGTTACTAGGTGTGCAAAAGTCCGCACGGACATTCGCAAGCAACAGGCTTGGGTGAGAATCTCTCACCCCAGTCTGGAAGATTGGCAGAAGGGAACCGGGCCTCCACAAGCTTGTTCCGCTTTCATTTGTGTTATCCAATTGTAAATAGTTACAGACCTCTCTAGCCTATAAAAGGAGGGGCTCTCCCCTGCTTTTTCCATCATCAATTCTTCCCACTAATAAGAATTATGAGCTTCTGATCCAAGAGCTCCTTCCTTTGTGAAATTGATCACTTATCCGGATATATCTTTTGATTATCCCTTGATCCTTATCCCTTACCCTTGACTTTTTTTAAAGTCCAAAACTCTGATCTGCCCTTCTGTGGCCCTGTTCCTTATCACCAACCATAGCCTTTCTGGTTGAAGAAGAATTCATTAAATTGAATTCTTGAGTGTGTTATACCACTCTTGATCCCTTTTTCTGACCATTATTTGGTCTTGATCATTCATTTGATTGTCTTTCTGGACCAGTCACGTTTGAATAAGAGGTTTTATTAAGTTTAAACCTGGAGTGTTAAACCTCCCTTTAATTATTCAAGTTGCATTCTGCCACACTATTCTTGAATCCTTGAGAAGTTTTGGGTTACTCTTAGTCCAAAATTTTTACTGTTTGTTTCAGTGATCCATAAACATATTGCATTGTCTTGTGCAGCCACTCACCATTATCTGGTACCCTTCAAGCGCTTGATTGCGGAGAGTTGGGCAGGTTCATTGAGAACCTGGAGGTTGATTGGGTTTGAGTTGATTGCTCCCAAGCACCTGCTGACGACCAGAGTTATTAGCGTGTGGGCGCCGTTACTTACAACTGCTTTGTTCTATTGGACTCTGAGCAAACTTTAACTTATTTTGTTCAAAGTCTTTCTCCTCATCATCTTGGTTCAGGTAGTGCTGCTTCCCCCCCTCAGCTATTGTTGCTATTGACTTATCCCAATCCCATTTGATTCCTCATTAACAAAGGTTACTGGACCTTGATCCTGGTTACATTTAAATATTTTTGTAACACTCAGGAGGGCAGCCTAAAAAAGCACCTATCCCCTTCACAGAACTGCCAACGCCAGCGCCTCTGCATCCACCAGAAGCAAAAAGTGAATCCCCCAGATAAAATGCTGCAACCTCTGTACAATATGAGTGACCCCGCAAAGTTCCGGCTTTGGCTGCAAGTACCGGCTCTCCGTTGGCATAAACGTAAGGGACTCGTAAAGAACCGGAAAATTTTCCCCTCTTCCTCCTGGGTCAGCACCGCTGTGGTGCCCCATCCTGGACACCCTGGCCGCCTTAAGACCTCAATCCATAAACTGTTGCGCAAATGTACCGTCCGGCTGAAAACCGTATCCTCAGGCTCATCCAAACGGTCCTTTACCCGCGCGCACGCGCGCCGCGCTTCGCGCGCTGCGCTTCAATTATCCGCGTCGCGCTTCCTTTATCCATGTTGCTTGTCATCTCCGCCGTTGTCATAGCACGTCCTCATCTTTGTTGTTGCGTGTCTTCATCTTTGTTGTTGCGCGTCCCAATCTCCTCATTGCTACCGTCGCGCGACGCTCATCCATGATTTACTGAATCCATCCCGACCGCACCCCCAAGCATTTGGCAAATCCTTGGATTCGTCAAACCTCCCATTGCACTTGATCTATCAGTTGTGGATCTCAAGGCCGTCAAGATTTACTCAACTTTCTCAAACCAATCTCCTATCTGCCCATCTGCGCTCTCATGGACTTCATCCGTCACCTTTCCTGGGACTCTCCCACCTGCTTCTGCCTTCGGGAGAGTGCCAACGACCGCCCGCGGACATCCGCGGCGGTTTGGTTCATTTCTCTCTCCCACCCGCTTCCGCCTTTGGACGAGGGGTGGGTGACTCTGGTATTGTTACGCGCGCCCATCCACAGACGGACGCGAGTGACCACATTGTTGCCTTCCCTTTTCCGCTCTATTTGTAGAATCCGTTGTATATAGTCTAACAGGTCCTCCTGCCCATATAAGGAGGGGCTCTCCCCTGCCTTTTTGATCATCATTGTAAATCACCGGGGGGAACATGAAACCATTGGAGCATGGAATGACCCAGCATGAAATCAGCACACCTTTGATCCTTGAGCCTCCATACTCAACCCTTGATCCCTGATCCTTATCACCAACCAATAGCCTTGCTGGTTGAAGAAAAATTCTGTCTGTTGGAATTTTTGAGTGTGTCATACCACTCCTTGATCCCTTTCTCTGACCATACTGGTCCTGATCCCTGATCACCTTTCTGGAGCCAATCACGATTGATTGAAGAGGTCTTATTAAGCTTAAGACCTGGAGTGTTATACCTCCCCTTAGCTTCTTTGGAGTTGCATTCTGCCAGCCTACTCTTGAGTCCCTTGAGAAGTGTTGAGGTTATCCTTGCTTCAAATCAGTTACTGTTTGCTTTGGAGCTTCTTAAACATTGTGCTTTTTCCTGTACAGCCACCCACAGTTATCTGGTACCCTTCAAGCGCTTGATTGCGAAGAGTTGGGCAGGTTCATTGAGAACCTGGAGGTTGCTTGGGTTTGAGTTGATCATCCCCAATCTTCTGCTGATGACCAGAGTTATTAGCGTGTGGGCGTTGTTTACATACAACAGCTTTTGTTCTTTGAACTCTAAGGGGACTTTAACTTCTTTTGTTCAATTTTTTCCCTGCATAATCTTGTCTCAGATAGTGCTGTTCCATTGCTACCAAACTATTATCATCCTTATCCTCTACTCCTTGATTCCTCATTTACCAGGTTCTGGACCTTGATCTTGGTTACATTTAAATATTTTTTGTAACACTCAGGAGGGCAGCCTAAACAGCACCTTTCCTCTCCGCAGAACTGCCACGGCCTAGCACCGTTTGGAGTCTTACATTTGGTCCCCGGGGCTGGGATCAAACCAGCAACCTTGGGATTTACAGTCCCAACTTGAAGAATCAACTCCGAAATCCAATCCAATTTTTTTCTTTTATTTTTCTGTTTGTTCTTTTTTTTCAGATCTGATCCGTGGAGGCAGCTTGGTCCAGAAGTAATTCCTCCCAATTTTGCACCGCCTGGGCAAGATCCTTGTTGTCTTTGTGAAACTCTACTCTTGCCACACTTGTGAGCCACCTTGGAACTCTGCTTGTTTGGATCTCTTAGGAACCTTTCAACATGGAATCTGCTGGATCCTCTTTATCTGTTTGGGCCAAGATGGTCAAAATCAAACCTCAGAACAAAAATTTAGGCTTCAATGGGACCAATGTCAAACAATTCCTGGACTCCTATGAGATGGCTGCGGAAGTGGATGGTGCCAGTGAATATGATATGGCTTATCAGTTACGGTTTTTTATCTCTTCTGACGAAGTTATGGAGTTTATCGAATCTTTTGAGGGATTCAAAACTCACAACTGTCGGCTCCTGAAGGAGGCTATGTTAGCCTATTGTGGAAAAATAGATGTAGCCAGATTTACTTTTCAAGACTTGGATGCCCTGGTTTCTCAATGGATCTCCAATGGTGGTATCTCCTCAGCCTTTGACTATCAGACTTTCAGAAAATCTTGGGACCCTATCCAGTCCTATCTTATCCGGAACAATCACATTGATACGTTGGACAAAATTTGAGTGCGATTTTTTCAGTCTTTCTCTCCAGGAGTGCAGGAAAGAATTAAGGATGAATTGGTGAAATCTGGATCCATGATCACAACAAGAGACAATCAATTCAACCTCCCTGCTTTCATGGTTCTTAGGAATACTGTGGATAAAGTGATGAAAGGTCAAACCGCTCTCACCTTTGAAAAACCTAAAATCACTGAACCAGTCCTTGCCCCCTCTTTTCAAGCATCTAACAAAATCATGAATAAGATGGAAGCCAATCGCAGACCTAAACCCAATCCTCAGACTCACCAGGAGACACCTACTATAGATGAGATTGCTAAATTACTTCATGCATTTGAGAATAAAATAGATCAGAAAATATCCTCTTTAGCCACTCCTAAACCTGCTAATTCTGTTCCTAAGTCTACTATAGTTTGTTATTATTGCCATAGGGAAGGCCATGGTACCGGTAGATGTCCTGAACTCCAGAAGGACAAGGAGGAGAAGTTAGTAGAGCAGAAGGGAAATAATTTTTTCCTTCCTAATGGTGCTGATCCCTTTTGATTTGTCTTGACCAATCCGTCATGTGGTTGCCTCATACCAACCACCAAACCCTAAGAAGGCATCCTTGGTCTCTGTGGATTTTTGATCATCATGTGGAACTCTGCAACCTTGGTATCCTCCAGCTATCACTTCTTCCAGCTTCCCTGGCACCTATCAATCCGATCCAGCTAGGAAACGCCATGAGGAACCAAAACCTCATAAGTCTCCTCCTGTTCCATCCTCCATTCTGCAAAAACCTGTTAAAAGCCAATCTTCACCTGAGCCTCCTTCCTCTGATGTGGAAGGCATGGAAGTAGAAAGGGAACCGCTTATGGAAAGTTTCCAGGACAACACTGATCCTCCCCCTCTTCAACCTTCCCAACTCTCAGATCCTCTTCCATCACCTATTACACCTGATCTTCCTCCCTCCACCCAGCCCAAAGTTTGATTTGAGAGGGGCATCTCCAAGGACTACCCTAATGCTGTGGAAGGAGTATTGAAGAAATTTTCTGATCTTAAAATCCCCAATCTATCTGTGGCTGAACTCCTGTCAATCTCTCCATCCGTGGCAGAAGGGATGAAGAAATGGGTTTCTCATCAACGTGTGGATATTGGTCCGGACAAATTAAAGGTCTCCTCTGTTACTCTGATAGAGGATTCTGGTGGAACAGATCCCTCTTCAGATACCAACCTGTATTCCTGTCCTCTTGGTTTTCTTCCATGTTGTCTTGGTGATTCAACTAAAACGGTTTCTCTCCTTGTGGATTTGGGTTCTCAGCTCAACTTGATTTCAGACTCCATGGCCTGCAAGCTTAAACTTAGCCCAAGGGTCAGTTTCAACTCTGTGGTCTATGGAATTGGGAATCAGTCCTGTGAACTGGTTGGTATTGCTGAGGATATTCCTGTTTGAATTGGTCAAAATATTGTTGGCACCTGTCACTTCTGGATCACTTGTCTGGATGGTCCCATGATCTTGGGAAGGCCTTTCTTAATGGACTTTGGTGCTACCCTGATGTTTTCTGATCAATTTGGGGAGATAATTCTCCTCCCTGATGCTGATGGCAGAAAGATTGAAGTCCCCCTTTGCTCTTTGGATTCTGGTCGTTGGGAAAGAGACTTCCCTGGTCACCCTCCCAAATCTGTCCTGAAAGGAAAGCAGAAAGAAAACTCTCATTCCTTTCATCCTCATTTTTTAGCAGAATAGTTGTCCCTACTGATAGTTGTAGTTCTCCTCAGCCTCAGACTTCAACTCATGGACCAACTCCCACCTCAGAGGCCCATCTTTCTTTTTCCTCATCACTTTCTTCTCATCCAAATAAGATCAAAACCCAAACATATGAAAAATTTGAAAAATCCAAAAATATTTCTTCTCTGTCTGGATCTGTTCTATCTTCCTTTCCTTTGTCTTTTCAGCCTGATCACTCATCTTCTATTCTAGTTTCAAATCTCCGCAATGAGTCTAAACTAGATCTTGATCTCAATTCTTTTCTTGGTGGCTTTGGTATGAAGGAGTTTAATCTTAGGTGGAGGCAATTTGGGGTAGAAGTAAGTCCTCCCAATTGTGCACCACCAAGGGCTTCTACTACTGTTATTTTTGAAACTCTACCCTGTGCCACACATTTGAGCAATGTGTTATCTTTTGGATCCTCTTTTATGGAGAAGGCACCTTTCAAGGACGCAGCAGAATATTGGACTTGGAAGATGTTGGAACACAGCCTCAGTTTTCGTAGTCAGGTTTCACTGGTCAATGCTTGGAGGAAGCAGGGATTCCTCTCCTTTGCCACCAAGTACAAACCAGTTGCAAAGAAGTTCCAGCCAGTCAACCAACCAATGCCTCTCAACCTCAACCCTCCTCTTATGCGTCCTCCGCTATCCAGTGATCCTTACTGTGGTCTATCTGAATCCCTCACTTGTCCATTTATTCACTCTGGTCGGGTCACTGAAGAACTTCTGAAAGTGGTCAATTTTGGTCCAGATGGATGGCTTCTTCCTGATGAGTTAAATTTGATCAAAAATATCTTGTCTCTAAGGGAAAAATCAATTGCATTTGGTGACAAAGAGAGAGGTCTCTTGAAAGAATCCTATGGTCTCCCTTACATCATCCCAGTAGTTGAACATGACCCTTGTCAAAAGAAAAAGATCCCGATCCCTGCTGCTAAAGTTGACAGATTCATCAAGTTGGTCCGCGAACAAGTCCAAACCGGTTTATACAAACAATTGACTTCTAGCTATTCCAGTCCTGTTTTCTGTTTTCTAAAGAGTAATGGTAAACTTAGAGTAGTTCATGATCTCCAACCTCTTAATAAAGTTAATATTAAAGACTCTGGCATGCCGCCTGCCACTGAAGAATTTGTTGAATCCTTCTCTGGGAGAGCTTGCTATGGTCTAGGTGACATTATGGGTGGCTATGACAAACGATCCTTGCATCCTATTTCTTGTCCCCTCACTACTTTCAATACTCCCCTTGGTAGATTTCAGTTGACTCAATTGCCTCAAGGTGCCACCAACTTGGTTGCATTCTATCAGGCTCAGATGATGTGGATCCTCCAGGACAAAATCCCGGATCATGCGGGTATCTTTATCAATGATGGTGGAATTAAAGGTCCAGTTTCTGACTATGATAATGAGCTCTTACCTTGGCACTCAGGAATCCAACGATTTGTCTGGGAGTATGCTACTGTTTTGGAGAGAATTTTGTTTTGAATGGAGGAATCTGGCCTTACTGTCTCTGGATCAAAACTTGCCTCCTGTGTCCCTGCCTTGGAAATCATTGGTCATATAGTCTGCAAGGACGGAAGAAGGATGGCACCCTCTAAAGTCAACAAAATCATCTCCTGGCCTACCCCAATAAATCCAACGGAAGTTAGAGGTTTCCTAGGTGTTGTAACTTATGTCAGGATGTTCATTCCCTCATTATCCAAAATCTGTATTCCCTTGCTTCGCTTAACCAGGAATGATGCTCAATGGATTTGGACCCAAGACTGCGAACAATCCTTTCAGTTGCTCAAAACAATTGTTGGGAAAGAAATTGTTTTGAAAAAGATCACTTATGGACATGGAGCCGGCAAGATCAAGTTGGCAGTGGACTCAAGTTATCAATCTGTTGGGGCTGTTCTTACCCAGGAAGATGAAAATGGTTTGGATCGTCCTGCTCTGTATGAATCTCTTCTTTTCTCAGATGTGGAATCCAGGTACTCCCAGCCAAAACTGGAACTTTGCGGTGTGGCCCAAATTTTGAAGAAGCTTCAGACTGTCCTTTGGGGTCAACACTTCAAGTTACAAGTCGATGCGCAATCTATTATTGAAATGATCAACGCCCCCAGCCTCCCAAATGCTCCCATGACTTGTTGGGTGGCTTTCATCCAGTTGTTCTCTTTTGATATTGTTCACAGGCCTGGAAAATCTTTCACAATGCCTGATGGTTTATCTCGACGACCTATTGGAGACAATGAATCAGAGGTTGGAATGGATTTTGATGAGGAAGAACCCTTGGTCCGCCCTGTCTTTGCCTTCTCCTCCAAAAATTACTCTGGTTTCCAGCAAGGTTTCTGGCTTAGGTTGGAGCAGTACCTTTCAACTCTCCAAAGACCCCCTGATCTCTCTGCCAAAGAATTTCGGTCCCTTAAAAGGAAGTCCTCCAACTTCTTTGTCCAAGGTTCTAGGCTTATGAAAAGGTCAACTCCTTGTGCACTTGTTGTGGTCACTATCCCTTCCAAGAAAGATTCGATCCTGGAAAATATCCATGAAGGCCTTGGTCATCGTGGGGAAACCAAAACTTATCAACGAATATCTGAACAATTCTGGTGGCCATACCTGAAGAAATCTGTTTCTCAATGGTGTAGGAGTTGTGAAGTGTGCCAGAAACGTGATCTTAGGCGCCTGGCCAAAATTTGTTACCCCACTGGAGAATCCACTGTCTTTGGGAGGATTGCTATGGATGTGGTTCACATTAAGGCTGGTGGAGCTAAGTAACTCATTGTGGCTAGAGATGATTTTTCTGGATGGGTTGAAGAAAAGTTTCTTAAGAACCTCAGCTCTGAATCAGTAGCAGCTTTCCTTCATGAGACTTGGACAATGCGTTATGGCTTGGCCCAATCTTATTCTACGGATGGTGGCTCAGAATTTGGTGGAAAACATGCTGAAATGATCCAATTGCTCCCTGGACAACATAGAGTTACTACTCCCTATTATCCTGAAGGACAAGGCATGGTGGAAAGAGGCCATGCTCCTTTGAAGGCTGCTCTTGTCAAATTGGCTGGTGAAAGTGGCAAGAATTGTCAAAAGTTTCTCCCCTTGGTCCTCTTCTCTGATCAAATTTCCACCAAGCGAACCACTGGTTATTCTCCTTATGAAATCATCTTTGGTCAGAGGGCTGTTCTTCCTCTTGATCTTGAGATGGAGTCTTTCTTGAGCATCCCCTGGGAACAAGTTTCCTCAACTACTGACCTATTAGTTGCCAGATCAAAGCAACTGGAGCAGAGTGAAGATATTCGTAACAAAGCTTATCAGAAGATGATGGAATCAAGAGCAAAATCAGTTCAGTATTGGGAAGAAAAACACCGGAATCGAATCAGGGACCCTTTAAACCCTGGTGACCTGGTATTGGCTTATAATCGTTCCTTGGAAACTCAGTGGGGAAAGCTTTTCTCTAACCGCTGGAATGGTCCTTACCAAGTAGTCCGTCAAGTTAGAGGTGGATCATATCTTTTGGGGGAGCTGGATGATACTCAGATGGCCAGAAGGTTCTCTGCTGATCAGGTCAAGAAATTTCACTCTTGTGGAGGCAACTTGGTCCGGAAGTAAGTCCTCCCAATTTGTGCACCATCTGGGCAAGATCCTTGTTTTTTTGTGAAAACTCTACTTCATGCCACGCGAGTGAGCACTTGGGACGCCTCCTTCATTTTATCTCAGCCACTTCTAGGATTTTTGGTTGGATCAAAAAATTTTTTCTCAACCACTCTCAGGATCAAAATGGCCATTCTTCGGTTTCAATCATCTTTCTTTCCTTTCTTTTTTCTATGGCATCAAACTCGGGAGCAGACTAGGGACAGTCTGTAAGTTGGGGAGAGATGTGGTGCCCCATCCTGGACACCCTGACCGCCTTAAGACCTCAATCCATAAACTGTTGCGCAAACGTAACGTCTGGCTGAACAACTTATCCTCAGGCTCATCCAAACCGTCCTTTACCCGCGCGCGCTGCGCTTCCATTATCCGCGTCGCGCTCCGCGCTGCACTCCTTTCATCCGCGCGCGTCGCGCGTCCTTTATCCGTGTTGCTTGTCATCTCCGCCGTTGTCATAGCACGTCCTCATCTTTGTTGTTGCGTGTCTTCATCTTTGTCGTTGCGTGTCCCAATCTCCTCATTGCTACTGTCGCGCGGCGCTCATCCATGATTTACTGAATCCATCCTGACCACACCCCCAAGCATTTGGCAAATCCTTGGATCCGTCAAACCTCCCATTGCACTTGATCTATCAGTTGTGGATCTCAAGGCCGTCAGTATTTACTCAACTTTCTCAAACCAATCTCCTATCCGCCCATCCACGCTCTCATGGACTTCATCCTTCACCTTTCCTGGGACTCTCCCACCCGCTTCCGCCTTTGGAAGAGTGCCAATGACTGCCCGCAGACATCTGCGGCGGTTTGGTTCATTTCTCTCTCCCACCCGCTTCCGCCTTTGGACGAGGGGTGGGTGACTCTGGTATTGTTACGCGCGCCCATCCACAGACGGACGCGAGTGACCACATGGTTGCCTTCCCTTTTCCGCTCTATTTGTAGAATCCGTTGTGTATAGTCTAACAGGGCCTCCTGCCCATATAAGGAGGGGCTCTCCCCTGCCTTTTTGATCATCATCGGAAATCACCGGGGGGAACATGAAACCATTGGAGCATGGAATGACCCAGCATGAAATCAGCACACCTTTGATCCTTGAGCCTCCATACTCAACCCTTGATCCCTGATACTTATCACCAACCAATAGCCTTTCTGGTTGAAGAAAAATTCTGTCTGTTGGAATTTTTGAGTGTGTAATACCACTCCTTGATCCCTTTCTCTGACCATACTGGTCCTGATCCCTGATCACCTTTCTGGAGCCAATCACAATTGATTGAAGAGGTCTTATTAAGCTTAAGACCTGGAGTGTTATACCTCCCCTTAGCTTCTTTGGAGTTGCATTCTGCCAGCCTACTCTTGAGTCCCTTGAGAAGTGTTGAGGTTATCCTTGCTTCAAATGAGTTACTGTTTGCTTTGGAGCTTCTTAAACATTGTGCTTTGTCCTGTACAGCCACCCACAGTTATCTGGTACCCTTCAAGCGCTTGATTGCGGAGAGTTGGGCAGGTTCATTGAGAACCTGGAGGTTGCTTGGGTTTGAGTTGATCATCCCCAATCTTCTGCTGACGACCAGAGTTATTAGCGTGTGGGAGTTGTTTACATACAACAGCTTTTGTTCTTTGAACTCTGAGGGGACTTTAACTTCTTTTGTTCAAGTTTTTCCCTGCATAATCTTGTCTCAGATAGTGCTGTTCCATTGCTACCAAACTATTATCATCCTTATCCTCTACTCCTTGATTCCTCATTTACCAGGTTCTGGACCTTGATCTTGGTTACATTTAAATATTTTTTGTAACACTCAGGAGGGCAGCCTAAACAGCACCTTTCCCCTCCGCAGAACTGCCACGGCCTAGCACCGTTTGGAGTCTTACACTGCCCCTGTGCCAAACTTGCTCAAATCCACAGACAACTTAATTCCTCCGGCATCATAATCCTGTTATAATTATGGCCAGCAATTAGCTTAGGCAAATGAGCAGTATTTAAAGCAAAAGAAATGCTGGACACATTGTGTAAATAATTTCTAATGGTCTCTCACAATGGGGCAATACGTTGGATGATATTGTTGATGAATTCAATTGGATGTTGAATGAATGATGGAAAACAGCAGGGAGAAGAGCTCCTTAAGTAAAATAGATTTGCCTCTTGTGAGCCCATGATACAACAAGCCAAAAGGCAAATTTTCCTCCCCAAAAAAGATCTACAGGCTCTACAGGCCTTGTTACTTGGTTTGGGCTACATCAGCCCGCATGGCATCAGTCCCTGTACCCTTACAACCAGCCTGTTCCAGTCATTTCTGGTGTTTCCACCTTAAATGGGCTGAACCAGCCCCTTAGCTGTTCAAACCCCTGGCCGTTTGTCTGTTACAACTGGCCCTGTTTCCTCACATGCTGGCTGTTTGCCTCATGCAACCAGCCCCTGGCCATACAAATGGCCAGGTGGGACCCAGGACACACCTGGGTCCAGTCTCAGACTCACATGGGGGGGTGTAACCGGCGGACATGCCGCCCCCCCCCCCCTCTTTCTCTCAAATCCCTGGAGGGGGAAGTCAAATCCCCCTACCAGGGGCCCTGGAGGTTGATACCCTCAGGGAGTTGTCAAGGTAAGTGGACTAGGGGGTGGTCAAATCCCCTCCAGCCTGTTGCTCCTCCCCCTTGGTAAAGGGGGGGGATAGCGCCCCTTTTGATGGTGAGGGGTCATCAAATCCCCCCCACTGCCAGCCGCCTTGCTGAAACCGGCCCAGCCATTCTCCTGGGTGAGGGGGTGATGAAATCCCCCTCACCCTCCTGCGGCTGGTTGCTGGCTGGTTCAAACCAGCCAGCCTTCTCCTTCCCTCTTGCAATGGCAAGCAAGGGGAGGGAGGGGAGCCGGGTCCGCTGGCCCCTGCTCCCGCGGCACTGACTGCCGGTTGCAACCGCCTGGGCCCGCACGGCATTGCACCGCGTGGGATCCCTGGCCAATGCGACAGACCCGCGTGCGCCTTCAGGCCCCGCATGGGCCAAACCAAGGGAGACAAGTGGCCCCAAGCGGGCTGCAACACGGGCAGGAGCCCCAAATGGGCTGCAACACAGGCGGCAACCCCAATGGGCCGCCCCAAGCCTTAAAAGTGAGTTAAACATACTTTGGCGGGCCAGCCCGTCTGGCCAAGTATGTCCAAAATAAACCTTGGGCCCAATTATGCCCATACAAGCCCATCTGGCTGTATATGCCCATATACCCCAACGGGCCCAATAGGGCCTGTTTCACGCATTTTGAGGCCAGTTTCCCCAAATCTGTGACATCCACACAGGCCCGTATGGTCCGTGTATGTGTCCAATGGGCGGCAGAGTCCCACATGTGCATCCCATTTGGATTACACTTATACATAGCACACGCGTAAGTGCATACGTATTTTAACAAATCCAAGTCTTGCAGTTCAATATTGCGCCCAACAATCTCCTTCAGTTTGTCAAAGGCCACGTCACAGTTTGAACTCCAGGCCAACTCTGGGCCCTTACGCGTCAATTCCCGCAAAGGACTAGCAACCTCCGCAAACTGCTCAATGAACATCTGTACATATCTACACAATCCCAAGAACTGGAGAATGTGCAAGACAGTCTTTGGCCTTGGCCACTCAAGGACTTTTTTGTGCTTCTTTTCTGCAATCCGCCTTCCATCAGAAGCCACCACATGTCCTAGAACCTCCAGCACGGGCACGCAGACTGCTAACTTTTTCCCCAACACCGTAAGTCCCGCTTCCTCAATCTAGAACAAGATCCGTTCCAGCATACGCGCGTACTCCCAGACAAATCAGCAAATCTCTGGAGCGTCTGTAAGCATTTCCCCTCCATAATCCGTCTTTGGGCCTTTGATTCCCCCATTGTCAATGAAGATCTGCACCCCCTCCGGAAGATTGTCGTTCAGAATCCAGGTCATCTGCACTTGGTAAACCGCGACCAAGTTAGTTGCACCTTGCAGCAGCTGTGTCAGTTGCATCCTGCCCAATCCTGTTTCAAAGGCAGTCATTGGACGCAAACTCCAATTGAGTTTGTGCTGATTGTATCTGTCCATCACATCCACCAACCCATAGGATGCGCGTCCTGCCATATCTTCCAGAAACTTTTCCATGCGCGGAGGTTGTCCCCCATCCTGGATTGTAAACAAATTGAGCTGCTGCAGATCATGAACAATCCATAGTGACTTCCCATCCTGCTTAACCACCACAAAGATTGGACTTGAGTAACTTGATGTTGACTTCTTGTAAAGACCTGTCCCCACAGGCTCATGCACCAGCTCCAAGAAGGGCTCCCAAACCGCCTGCAGAATTGGAATTGGCTTGATCTGCCAAGGTTTGTGTGGAACCGTTGGAATCACATAAGGGTTTCCCATCTTGCTCTTTAACAGTCCCCGCTCTGCAGGTCCCAATGCAAGCGCTCTTTCCCCAAGAAGAAGTACCAAAGCCAGGAAATCCTGTTCCTCCACACTCAACCAGCCCAGTGGTCCAAAGTTAAGGGCCCCAATCCGCTCCAATTGTTCTTCCCATGCTGAAACCTTCAGTGGAGATTCCCAAGGGTCCCCCGACCAAAGGATTGGTTGCAGTGGTCCTTTCAGATCCTGCAGCAGTGCTTTGTTCTGGGGAAAGACCTTTTGCGCAACCAGCTTATATTTTCCAACATTTCACCATGCCATTGGCACGCATCCGTTACCATAGGTCCTAGTCAAAACAAAACCGCGGCTTTTTCCTTTGCTCACAAGCATGGCACAATGATGGTGTTTTTTTGAAGTACCTTTCGGCAATGCACACTGAGGAAAGAACTTACTTCTGGCGCTTGCGCATCCAGCGCTTCCTCCCTTCTCCCCATCTTCTCCTCACTGTTCAACCGCCCACACAAAGCTGGAGCTTGCTCCGTGCGGTAACCTTTACCAACTAATCAAAATACGCCTCTGGACCCCCCTTGCAAACCAACTCCGTGCCAGGGTGCTCCTCCTCCTCTCTTGCCAAATCCCACATCCACTTCCCAAACGCCTGATTGCAGATTGTGGTTTTGAATCACCTGCTGGATGAATGGGAAGGGACTGGGCATCAATGGTATAACTGGTGAGAAGGAAGTTGGGGTTGCAAGGGCTTTGGCAACAGAAGGCGCGCCTGGACAGAAGTTTAGGAAAACAGCCTGTGGACACAACTGGCGTGGGATTTGATGAGGCCGTGCGGGTCTCTCTCTCCCGGCGGAGCAGAAGGTTGCAAGCCACTGGGACAGCGGCTAGGCGTGGGGGGGGACAAACAGAGGATTGAAGGAACGTGGGCATGGCGCAATGCTGGGTCCATATACACAAGGACAAGCCCTGCAGAGGAAACAAAGTTGGAGCAGAAAGCGGGATAAGGAGCGCTGCAAAAAAAAACTCTTTCTTTCCTTTCCTTTTACTTTTACTTTTGTTCTCTGGGTATTTTTCTCTGTTTCTCTCTACCTGTTTCTTTTTCTACAGATGGGTGTAATGGGGTGGAATTATGGTTGGGGTACTGCGGGACAAGCTTGACTTGGTGAGGGGGTGTCCTAGCCGGTTCACAGCCAAAATAACTAGGCACCCCAGAATGATTGTTCCCTTATTATCTCTCTCTCTCTTGGATGGTTGTGCACGCGCGCTGGTGGCTTGTCTGTTTATCTTTTGTAGAAAGGGTACAGGATACTGTGTGGCAGTTTGTCTGGGGCGGTCCATGTGCTCCTTTCCAGAAATGTTGAAAATATGGGGCGTGGATCACAGGGCTTTTCCTCTCAGGCTTGTGCGCGGACGCGGAGCTAGTTGTTTTTCTCACTCTTACTCAGACTCAAGGTCACTTGCGGGGCTGACATGCACGCGGTTGCGGATTTCTGACTCAATCTTACTCTCAATTCAGGCCCAAGGCTGCTCACTCAACTAACAATAGCGCGCCAAAATTCAATTTCTTTGGAAAGTACAGAATTGGGAAGGTAAAAACAAAGAAAGAAAAGAAGGGAAAGGGGGAGGGGGGAAATACATCTAAATCAGGCCCATAACCTCCACCATTCCTGACCGTGCAGCATCCACAAGTCCTTGGAAGGCCACCAAGAGTTTGAGTCAGGATTCAGCTCCATGAGCACCCGGATCTGAAAGGAACTTCCAGAGGAGATTGTCCAACTTGGCCGCAAAGTCCTTGAAGCGTGCCTCCCTTAGCACCAGAGCAGTAGGATTTCCGTGATTTCTGGAGTGGCCACGCAAAGAGGAGCTGGGGAAAAGGAAATAACAACCTGTTCCGGGGAGGCCAGAGTTGACATGCGTACCAAGGGCTCTGGCAATGATTGCGGGGCCGGTGACAGTGATGCTTCTGGAGGTGCCAGAGGAGGGGTTCCAGTAGCTGGAGGAGGAGGGGGCAGAGGACCAGGAGTTGGGCTGGGGGCTTGAGGAGGAGCCTGGCGCTGTCCAAAGAGTTCCTTGACTTGTGGGTTGGTTGTGCCTTGGCTTATGCAGACTTGGTTGGCCCAGAAGTGGAGAGCCGCTTTCCAGTCCGCAGTATTTGCAAAGTCCTCCTTACGCAGCGGTCCCGCACCGCAAAGCGGGGAGGCCGAGTCGCGTCTTTTGGCCAAGGTTGGCGGAGGCAGAGCGTGGGGACAACGGGATGAAGGGGAGCCAGGAGGGGTTCATGATTTCTCCAAGATTGACTCGTTGCTAGAGACTACAAACAAGCCGTGAGGAGCCCTCTTGCGCAGGTAAGCTGGGTTAGTTCCAGGACAAGACCGTGGCATGGTGTTGGTGAGCAAGCAACATCAATGACCGTTGCGGCAGGAAAAGCATGCCCAACCGCCAGAGAGGAGGTTGCAGGGAAACCCGTTCCTGGCACAGAAGGTGCACGGCGGAACCATGATAAGATAGGGCAAGGTAGGTGAGGGGAGTGACTTTTCTAGTGGGTGCAGTAACGGTTGAGGTAGCAATTGGAAGACCTCTGGTGACAGAACTCAAGTTGGGGGGCATGTGGTGTTGCTATATAGCCTTGGATTGGGAACCGCGCCGCAGTTGGCACGCTCATAATCTGGTAGGTCAGGCTCAGCACTTGGATGCCTGCGGTCTCAGAAGCAGCTGTAGTGGTCTCAGCAGTAGGTACCATGGGGCTTGGCATGCCAGGAATGGTTTGGGCTTGATTGGATGTGGCAGGCCGTGGCCTGCTTGGACATTACAGACTCAAGAATGGAGCTGGCCCAACCAGGTTTGCGGGCAGCTAGTTTGTGGAGGTAGGGCAGGGAAATTGGGGCTAGAGGTGCAGGCCAGGAATGCGCAAGGGTGGACCAACCTGCGGGGCAGGAAATCAAGCAGCATGCTGGGCAGATACAGACCAGCGGGGGGATCCAAATAGGGCGCGGCGGAGGGCCGTGTCATGAGAGGGACAAACTGGTTGTAGGTAACAGTAAGGAGGCAGGGAACAGATTAGGTTTAGGATAGGGTTCTGGGCCTAGGTTTACCTTTACATTTGTTTTTGGGCTATCATTGTGCTTTTACTTAGGTTAGGGTTGAAAATGTGGGACCAAAGTCCGTGCTCTCAACCCAGCTCTTATATATTATCTTATGGTTGTATCTTGGGAGGGAAGGAAGGAAGGAGGGATTGGATTGGATTGGATGGATGGATGGTTGAAGGGAAAGGAAAGGAAATTAATCTCTTTTTCTCTCTATCTCTCTCTGTCTTTACTAGAGCATCATTACACTTACAGACGCTAGGACAATTGATACCGGATCTCAAGAATAACTAGGAGAGTCCACCCTCTTGGTTTCCACACCAGATCTATCCTATGCTGTATCTAATCTCTATTGCTTCAACACCAAGCCTGGGAAAAACTACTGGGAAGAAATGAAACACACATGTTGTTAAATCAACTCAACCAGGAAACTAGACCTTTCCCTCAAATCCAAAAACTTTAAGTACAATCTCAAGTGCTTCAGTGACTCCAACGGCAGAAACAATCCCTCTACTTGCAGGATTCATACTGGCTTCATTATTCTTCTCTGCGGCTGCCCCATGGCCTGGAAAAGCAAGCTATAACCCACTGTTTTGCTCTCCTCTACAGAGGGAAAACTTAAATCATTAGTACTTGCCACTCAAGAGAACATTTGGGTTACAAACCTTCTTCTCAATCTAAATCCAAATCTCAAACTCTCCTACTGCGCCAACATTGAAAATAAAGCTCTTCAGGACATCTTCAATCACTCATCTCATCATGGTGCTCTGAAACACGTGGATACTCAAATCAGATGGCTGTGCAAACAAAAGGAAAACAGTCAACTCATCACCAACCTCATCCCTTCCTGTCAAATGCTGGCTGACTTTCTCACCAAACCATCAATCACGCTTCTCAGGTCAACAATCCTAAAACCTCCCCCTTCTAGACATGGCTGCATGTTGAGAGATGACTTACCTATTATTTCCATCTGACTCTTGCTTCCCTGCTTCAGCCTCAAATGAGGATACTTCAAATCTGAATATCAAAACCTCCTTCATTCATTCCCTGACTCCACTCTTGATCCATAAACCTAATTCTTATCTGTTCCTTCTTCCTTGGTCCCCCAATCTTGTCCCGGTCCATTTCCATCATCTTCTTCCTCATTCTTGCTCTCCTCCCTCCATTATTCCATTCTTAACCTCCTCCCTTTCTCCAATCCAAAATCTCATTCAACTTTACCTTCCCATACCGCCTCCATTGTCATCTGCTTCTCCCTCTCTCAAATAGCCCATCACTCACGCTCCAATTTCAACCTCACTCAGAATCTTGACTCATCATTACTACCATTCAAATTGCAATTGAAACTCAACCTTATCAACTTCCACCTTGAACTGCCACTCTCATGACTTTTCACTCATCTCTGAGCTATGTCTAGCAGTGAGATCTTTTACTCTGATTAACTCCCTTTTCCTCATTTGTGTGTTCCTGAATTCTTAATTTCTATTTCTTGCTTGGTTGTCAATTCAGCACTCTCCCCTTTCTTTTTCTCTGTTAGTCCTTTTTTTCAATTCAATCATTTAACTTTTCATAGAGGAGCATTTAGGAATGCTTATTTGAAATCCATCTGATGGAATCTCAAGTCATTTGATGCTGCATGTGCTATCAGGGCCCTTAGTGAATTGAGCCATCCCATTGGAGCAAAGGTCTTTGAGTAATCTTTACCTTGTATTTGCTTAAATACCTGCGCACATATTTTATCTTTGAATTAAACAACTTTGCATGTGTGATCCCTTTTCTTTTTGAATACCCAGAATTAACCCACCGTTATTTTACCTTTCCTTCCTACTTTATTGCAAACATTCAATTTTTCCATTTACTGTATCTCCTTTTTTATAGCTGCAATCCAATTTTGATATTCTGGTAACTCCATGGTTTCCCTTTAGCTTCTAGGAAAATCATTAGTATTGTCAGTGGTAGAATGGGAAGCCAGTCTTCTCAAATATGGTAGGATGTTGATGGGTGTGATTTCTCCTTCAAAAAAGGTTGGATGTCTTGGACCAATCACCTTAATTTGTCTTTGAATTTGGGGTGATGGATCCTCCAATTCTTGTCTGGATTTTTCATCCAATAAATAATCATTAAAAATTTTCAACTCATGGTCAGCTGATCTTGCCTGATTTTGCACAATTCATGCTGTTGATGATTTCAAATTGTGTGTCTGTTCAGAATTGGAATGGTTTCTTCAAACTAAAAAAAGATATTTTTGTCCTCCAATTAAAATTTGTTTAACCTGTTACCAGTGGAGGAATTATTATCTTCTTACTGAAGGAATGGGAAAGGGTCCTTGTTGAAATTTACATGCCTGGTGATAATTAATTTCTTGTTGCGGAGTTGAGAATTCTAAAGGATTTGGTCTTGTTTTTGTATCCAAAAAGTATACCCTTTTATCCAGTTGGGCCAAGCTTCAAGGTTTGTCATTTTTTGGTACAGAGATGTAGGCTTTACAGCCAAATATTGTCAGTTTTTTGATCTGTTTTGCTTTCTTAGTACGCAACTTGTATGGTGAGACATTCCTTTGCAATTCCAATGGAGTCAAGTTTAATAATAAAATGTCCATGTTGACTATTTCCCCACAGTAGGCTTTGGAAAATTTGACCCTCTAAGAAGGCATTGGACTTGATCCTGAATTGCTCAATTTTCCCTTTCCACAAATGAATTGTGCTGAGGAGTTTTAGGTGGGGAGAAAGTGTGAAACAATCCACTACTTTCTTCCAAATCCCAAAAATATTTTTTTACAAATTCTCTGCCTTAGTCTGAAACTACTTTCTTGATTTGTTTGTCATGAAAGTATTCCACTAGGGTTTTCAGAATGAGAAATTTCTGAAAGGTATTGGACTTTTTTTTTATAAAATGTAAAAATTTGAACAACAAATGCTGGTCAACATCAGTTAAGAAATATCAATACCCTGATATAGTTCCGGGATTTATTGGTCCAACTAAGTCTAAATGCATGAAATTGAGGAGGGAATTGAACTCCTCAAAGTGAATAAGATAGGGTCTGGTGGTTTTCTTTGAAGTTTTGAATGTTTCAAAATCAAAATTATCTGTTATTATAAAACCCATTGGTTTTAGTATTCTCTTTTTGGGATTTCCCAATATATAGTGCCAGATCTTCAAATAAGGTCTAGCAAGGAAGACCTTGGGTACATTGAATTTAAAAATAATAAGTATTTTAATAATTTCTCCAAGAACAAAAACTTTGTATCCTTCCATTATCTTGAATTGATCCCCTTCCTTTTTGGTTGATATGATATTTTTGAAAATTGGAAGCAGTGGGATGAGGTTATGTTTGAGTCTTGGAACAAAGAGGCAGTTTCAAAGAGAATTAGTAGAATCTCTCACAGTTATTATGATGTCTCCTTGACCTTCCTCCAGCAGATTGCTTATTTTTTTGCCATTTGTAATGGGCCATGGCGCAGAGGTGTATAGATTGACAAAGTTTTCCACATAGAAGAACATGTGGTGGGTGGCCCTACATTCCATGATGGCATTTGGGAATTTGATACCATCAAAAGATTTGTTAGGAGAGAATGACTCATTGAATCTGTTGTTTTAAAATACATATTCACTCACGTCTGTGCTACATATAGGTGTAATCCAAATGGGGTGCATGTATGAGCCTCTACCCCCCATTGTAAAATCACAAAGACCATACAGGCCTGTGTGGATGTTGCAGATTTGGGGAAACTGGCTCCAAAAAAAGTGAAATAAGCCTATTGGTACACAGGCCTCAATGTTACCAGTGGGGTGTATGGGCAAACACAGCCAGACAGGCTTGTGTGAGTATTATTGGGCCCAAGGTTCATTTTGGACATACTTGGCCAGAAAGGCTGGCCTGAAAAAGTATTTTTAAGCAAAGTTAGTGGGCTTGGCCAGCCCATAGGGGGCTCTGTCCATGTTGCAGCCCGCTTGGGGCCACCTTTTCTTGCGCTTGGCCCATTTATGGGCCCAGAGGCCCGCGCGGGGCTGTTTTAGGGGGAAGAGTGACTCCTTTGAAGGCCCTCCATGCCAGTGGGTTGTCACCCTAGCAGTGGGGGAGAGAAAGGTTGTTTCCCCCCATCTCCTCACCACCATCACCGCAAGGGAGGGGAAAAAGAAACCAGGCCAGTTGCAAAAAGTCAACCAGTGGTGGGGAGGATCTGACCACCCTCCCACCACCAAGGGGCGCTCTCCACCCCTCCCCCCCCCCTTTACCAAGGGGGAGGAGCAATGTGCTGAGGGGGATCTGACCACCTCCCAGCCCATCTACCAATAGCAATTCCCTGGGGGCATTGAACTCCAGGACCCTTTTGGGGGGATTTGACTGTCCCCTCCAGGCAACTGGCTGAAGAGGGAGGTGGTGCTGCCACGCATGTTGTGGCTGCCTCAGTGAGTGAAATGGCAGACCCAGGGGGAGCCTGATCTAAGCCATTGTTGGGCTTCTAGGCCAGGGAGCACCTGGAATCCAGGCTTTAGTTAGGTAAGGGATGGTTGACTGTAACCAACCTGGTCAACTGTAAAGGTGGAAACACCAAATTCAACCAGAATAGGCTGGTAAAAAGGGTTCAGGGACAAATGCCATGTGGGATGATGTATCCCAAACTGAGTAACAAGGCTTGTAGAGCCTGGAGAGCTGATTCTTTGCCTTTTATCATGTTGTATCATGGGCCCACAAGAGGCCAATATTTTGTACTTAAGGAGCTCTTCTCCCTGCTGTTTTCCATCATCCATTTGAATTCATCCAATCAATCATAAAACATATTGCCCCATTGTGAGAGCCCATTATTTGGATTTTGAATCCTCTTCAGGGGAGAAGACATCCAGTAAGCATCAACCAGAAGCTCATCTTTGGTGATTATTGATGTGATTAATTAATAATATTGGAATTTTGGCTGATTGGGTTTTGATTATAGGAACCCAAAGTGAAATAGCTCAACCAAATACCTAAAATATTACATAAGTTCTTGGGTGAGGTTTGGGATCCAATTGGTGATGGGAATTGCGGATTTAGATTCATTTCTAAATTGCTTGGGTATGATGAAAATGGTTGGTTGAAATTGAAGAAAGAAATGATTTAAACATTGGAGAAAAATAAAGCCTGCTACATTAAGATTCTTGGTGGTGAAAAAGAGGTATAAAATATTGAACAAAGACTTGATTTTGAAGGCATCAATGGAAAGATTCCCTCTTCAAAATGGCTGGCTAAGTTAGATATGGGTCACGTAATAGCAGAAAAATATTCCAGACCTATATTTTTCATTTAATTTGAGTCATTTTTTTCTTATACTCCGATCAAGAAAGGAATTAGAGATCAATCAGAGCCTATTTAAACTTCCTTTGTCAACAATAACCACTGGGTTCTATTATTGATTGAGGGAGAAAAGATTCCAATCCCACACATTGTAGCAAAAACCTTGGCTTTCATTTCAAAGAAAGCTTCTGGTTGGGTTGATCATCTCAAAGATCAACTGCATGTGTATTCTATATTATAGACTTGAATTATAGAGATCATTCCATCATTGGGTTTCCATATGACTTTTAATTCTGATGCAGCTAACTTATAATTCTATTAATATACAGGTTTATCACATTTTGAACATCATTATTTTGAGTGTTTTGAGTTAACATCATTATGATGAGTGTTTTTAATGAGATTTTATTGGTAAGTCAGTTCAACTTGTGTTGGGCTGATCCCATCATAAGGAGTATTTTTACTTCTTGTTTTGAGATCAGCTTAACACAAGTTAAACTTGTTTTTTTTTCTTTGGTGCTTTTACTTTAAGGCTTTTCAAGTTACTTCTCTTTTTTTTTGGTGTTTTTGCTTTAGGGCTTTTCAAGTTGAACTTGTATTTTTGGCACTTTTACTTTAGGGCTAGTCATTTTGAACTTGTATTTTTTGGCACTTATACTTCAAGTTTGCTCCATATACTCTTTCATTTTTTATTTAATTTTTGGTTTTTTGGTTCTCTTCAGTTTTTTTTATTTATTTTTTTTACTTAATTTTATTTTCTTTTTTCTTTTTTTGTTTTTTTTAACCAAAAAATCAACATTTTTTGATATTTTGGTTGAACTCTGTTTTTTTTTGTATTTTTATTCAATTTAGTTTAGCTTTTTATTTGTTTTATTTATTTTTTATTTTTTTCCCACAGCACTTGAAGCCATTTGGCATGGAAAACAACTACATTTCAGCTGTGTACAAGCCCACACGACTCAAATGTAGTTGGTTCTTGACCCACACAGCCTGGGCAGTTGTGTGTGAGCCAAACAACTAAACTCAAGTTGTATGGCGGCTACACAAATACAATCAAGCCATGTAGCATGCCACACAGCCAAAATGAGTTGTGTACACGGCTCATTTGGGCCATGAATTTATCATCACCCAAAAAAATTAGCCTGATTTTGTTTTATTATTTATATTTTTTTGGCTAAGAGGAGAATCCATCAGTTGGAGTTATCATCAGTGAGTTTTTTTCTATTTTGTTTTTTTTTTGAAATAAATACAGATGAGCCATTAGAAAGTACTGAATCTCTTTTTTCTTTCCTTTTCTTCTAGATGTATACATCATACGTTGTACAGTAAGAATGAAAAATAAAAATATCCCACCCATTCCCTCAGCACTTCAAAAGAAACCAAAGGCTTACTGCTGCATCAATACAAGGTGAAGTGAAGTGTTACTTCTCCAAGTATGCTGACCACCTGATATGGTCTGTTATAACTTGTTCCATTATTACCATATGGCTTATCCAGGACTTGGCCAAATCTTACCCATAATATAAACAATACCTAACAATCCATGGAACTCTCCCATGGTTAGATGGCCATTGTCCATAAACTAAAAGGGTGTTCCCAGAGTAAGTGTTTAGTAAGTCCATAAAATCTGAGTTTTCCAATCCTTTTCCTGATAGCTCTTCTCAGTTTTTTTCCTCCATGTCTTCAAGGTTGCTGCAAAACCCTCCAAAGATTAGTTTAAATACTTCCAAGTTTTTTTCAGCCTCTTTGTTATTCAATACCTCCTCCCATCCTCTTTCTTCTGGTACCTCACAAGTGATGATGTTTTTTTCCCAGGGGTCTTCTCAGCCTTCAAGGTCTATCTCTGGTATATTTTTTCCACTGATCCAAAATTTTCCTTTCTCTAGTTTTGCTGTGATACCATTCATGCCCATTGGTTTTCTTGGTGTTTTGACCTGCCATTCTGATTGATTTGGTGAGAAAATTGGTATTTATAAACTTTCCCCTTCTGCTATTTCATAAATCAAGACTTCTCCTTTATGCTTGGATAGTTCCAGCCTGAATTTATTATCCACAAAGAATGGTCTTCCAAGTAATGTAAGAATTGATCCTTTGGCTATGAAAAAGTGGGCATATTTTGGTTCCCCAGGTGTTATCTCAAATACTGTTATTTCAGCCAATGCAATTAGTTGGGTAGAGTGGCCTCCAATTCCTGTAAACTTCATGAAAAACTCCCTGGAAACCAGGCCTGTCTGAATTTCCAAATTTTCTGGTATGACATTTTATTCAGCACCACTATCCACCAGAGCCTTGATCTTCTTTCCTTTGATCCAAATATCAATTAATCCCAATGGAAAAGCATAGGTAAAGGTTTTGCCTATGGAGCATGGGTATTCATCATCTGAATAATCTTCAAAGTGGTTTTGAAATCCATTAATCGTCCTATTTTTCTTGATGGCTGATTCTTTAGCAGCTTTCTTTAAGTCCAAGGTTCCTTCAGGATTCATATCTTTCAAAAGCTGGAAAAAATTTAATTCAACTGAGAGGAGCTCCTCAAGTTTAAGGTTAAAGTTATGTTTTAATATTTTCTTCTTCAAACTTTCTTCCATCTTGGTTCCTTCTTGATTATCCACTGGTTCTTAATTCCCTTGGTCCTTCTTCACAGGTTCCATTTCAGTTTCCTTGGAGGGATCTTCTTTATCTTCAGAATCTTGTTCCACTTCCACCCATCCTCCTGGATAGCTTGTTTTACTCTTCCTTGGTTCTGGGACTGCTTCTTTAGTTGGTGCTGAGGTTCCCTGGTCTACTACTGGTGCCTCTGGGGCTTTTTCCTTCTCTTTTTGATTTCCAGAAAACCTTTTTAATCTTCTGATTCCCCTTTGAACTTGATATTCCTGCATATTTCCCCCTGGTGGTTTCCAGTTTTCCCAATTTCCAGTCTTCAAGAATGCTGCAACATTAGTTGGTTCTTCCTGCTTCTGAGTTTCCTCCAATTTTGGTACTGGATTAGCTTCTGAGAATTTCTTGAATTTTTCTCTGAAGCTTTCCTGGTTGCTATAGGGTATGGGTTCTCTTTTTGGGAAGTAATAGTTGGGTCCTTGCTTGCAAACCCTCCTGGCCTTTATATCTTCTGTCAAGTATGGAAAGGTGACTTGGTTATGGAGTTTATCCTTGCAATAGTAACATCTGATTGGCCATCTAGGTCCTGAATTGGGAGCTGGGGTTCTGTATTTTTGTGCCATTACTTGTTTGGGTCTATTAAAGTGGGGTGGCTCCTGCTTCTGATTTAATGTCAGCTTGCTAGTTAATTCAGAGAAACCTTTCAAATTATACACATAAATAAAAAATAAAGAAAAAATTAATTAAAAATAAAATCTAGTAGGAAATCCATACACATTATGTTAGAACTGGATTCCCTGCCCCAAATTAGGTAGGTTCACTCACTGACCCCACCCCAGAATTATTGCTCCTTCATATTTTGATTAATTAAATAAAAATTGATCAAAAAGTCATGGCACTACTATGGCACTTTTTGGCCATTTTAATATTTCACATTTATTGTCACGTATAGGTTTCACATGTATTGTCACGTATAGGTTTCACATGTATTTTCACGTATAGGTTTCACACCTAAAATTGATTCAAAACTGAAGTGTAGTGTATATTTTAGGAGTTACACATGGAAATGTGTTTTGTCATAATTCCCAGGCGCAGTCCCGCATCCCTACACAGTCTCTGTGCATCAGCCTTACCCTGGACCCATCATATTTCCGCATGCTGAATTCCTGTGCTCATCTGATCCTGCCACACACGCAGCAGAATCTATCCTGCGTGCAGTTGAATGGACTGATCCTTGCGTCAGGATCCATTGTGACTAATCTGAGAGCAGGTACCACTCATAATAGCTACAACCTAGTAAGGTCAACCATGTGTATGTAATACCGTGACATATGCATGGTAAATATTCCAAAAACCTTAAAACTTAAATAAAAATATGAATTAAAAAATTTTAAAGTATGTTAAATTAATAATTGAATATTAAGAATCACCGCAACAAAGACTGATCCCAATTTTTAAAGAACACAAAACATATCAAGGATTGGTTGTAGAAATTATTAAAAAAACATCAAATTTATCAGAATTAAATTTAAAATCAATAAAAATCCACTTCTGATCACTTTAGTCCAATCACCATGAAAAAAAGGCAGCACCTGCCGGCAGGTGTAGCACCTGGGTTTATGATTGAAACATGTTTTGACTTTGTTGTGGTTTCTGAGTCAAACATCAAATTGATTCCTGGAAGGTCTCAGAGTAATCCTGCAAAGCATTTATGTAATGCATGGATTGAATTGAGTATCTTCACATAACAGGAATATGTGGGAACTTATGTATTTATTTCTAATTTGATATTTCTATCACTGCTGTTAAGAACATTGGTTTGGAGCTATGTGACAAGGAAAATTTTTTTGGATGGTATCAAGCTTCAAAATGAAATGATATCAATACTATTGAAAAAGCTTAAATTCAATTATTGTTTGTAGGCTAATTTTTATTTGTTTTTTTCCTCCCCAAAGAAGAGATTTCATCCTGGTGGCACATATAAATCTGATTTTGGAAAAAATAAAATTAGGAAATTATATTGAAAAAATTGCAAGAAAAAAGGGCTGAATGCCCTCAGACCCATACCTGCATGTGAGAATGAATCAATTTTTTCACCAAATACATTTGCCTTTTTTTCAAAAAGAAAATTACTGGTTATTGTTTTCTTTTTCTTTTCCTTTTTCTTTTGGTATCTTTAATATGGCTTTGAATCAATTGGTTAATTTTCAATTTAAATTCTTTATATTTGTTTTGATTATTGATTTTTTATTTGTTTATTATTGTCATTTTTTTCATTGTTTATTTTTCTAATGTATTTTATTTTTGAGCAGTGCTTGATTTGAAACGGTTCACAACCTGTTCACAACTCACAATAGGGGGTATCAAAGTTAACCAAAACCGCCATTTTTTAATGGCGGGTTTCAACCCAAATCCGCCATTTCAAACCAGCCATTAAAAATCAAAAAAACCCACTTATTTCAGATCAGAAGTGTCAAAGTTAACCTGAAATAAGTGGGTTTTTTCAAATAAAGTATTTAAATGCTTCCACCACCTGTCCGCGTCATACACCCCTGTCTTCCCACCTCCTTCTACCTCCGACCTCATCGGAAAATGTTTTACCCCCACCCTCATCATAAAATTGATTGACCACTCTCATCACTTTATTGCTCTCATCACTTGATCATTCTCATCCACTTCATTGCTCTCAAAACTTCATCACTCTCATCACTTAACCGCTCTCATCACTTGATCACTCTCATCCATTTTATTGCTCTCAAAACTTTACCACTCTCATCACTTCATCGCTCTCATCACTTGCGTAGCCCAAACTCTTTCAAATGGCCCCTCAGCAAACCTCCCCCCACAAGTCCAACACACCCAAGAGAACATTGCCAAGGAACTCCAAAACAAACAATCCTCCCCCATCAGCTTCCAAGGGCTCAAGTCAGCTCAAGAGAGCTGATCACATCATCCTGGTAAACTGGCTTAAAATTCCCTCCAACTACAATGCCTGCTTTGGATCCAACAACAAAACACGTGTTGGCCGACCTCAATCCTCTAAGGTCAATGGTTATCTCCTGATGGCCAATGAACTCAAGAACAAAACAAAAGGTAGGCTGGATCTGTCATCCAAACAGATGAGGGAGCGGTTCAAAAACTATTGAGCCAAGTACAAAAAGGCCCACTCCATGTCTATCTCCACTGGCTTTGGTATCACCAACTTGGACAAAGCCAAAGGAATCAACTCGGTGGTTGATAAGTTTGACTCCATTTGTCCTTTTTATATTCAAATGGATGAAATCTTTGGAAAGAAGGCCAACATCACCCCCCTAGCTGCTTTCGATGCCCAACAATCCGATTCCGTTGATGCCCAGGACTTGGCTGGGGCTGCTCAGCCTACCAACGGGGACCTTGATGAAACCTTGGCCTTTGAGTGGCCCCCATCTGATGACAAGGAGGATATTCAAACACAATCGGCTCCAATCACTTCTACTTTGGTATTGATTGATCAGTCAATCCCAACCTTGGACCCCTCACTTCCTTCTTTTGATTGCTCTATTCCTGGGGCAGAACAACTGGAGAACTTGCCCAATGAGGAGGATGTTATTCCTGGATCACTGTTGCCATCAACATCTGCTCAAGTAAGGAACTAAATTGTTTTCAATTCTGTCTGGTTGCTCCGGACTGATTTACATTGTAAAAAAACAGGCTCATCCATTTTTGATTGGCCGAAAACTCAAGCCAATGGGGCCTCCCACATTGCCTTCAAATACTATTGAGGACTTTCAGACTCAAACCTCCTCTGCCAAGGGTAAGCAAAAGGCCTCCAATTCCATCAATGTCAACCCCAAAAGTCATCAAAAGAGGAGAAACACTTCCAGTTTTTCGGGCTTTGAAGAAATCATGGAGAAGCAAGATTCATGTAAGTTGATTGATTCAATATCCTTTCTTTCAAAGTCATGCTCATTGCCATTCCCCTCCAAAAAACAGTGAAATCACAAATTGAATCAGATAAACTTCAGTTTGAAAAGCAAAAGTGGGATTGCCAACTGGCCATGGATGGTCAAAAGCAGCAAGCCAAGACTTTGGCTAATCAACAAAAATTGGATGCTGAGTGGAGGTTGAAACAAGCTGAGCTAGAGTTTCAAAAAGAGGAAAAGGAGAAGGATTGGCAGCAAGTGCAACTGGAAAAGGAGAGGGAACAATGGGAAAACGAAAAAAAGGATAAGGTATCAGTAGCTTTGGCTTGCATTGGCAGTGGTAGATTGGTAGAAGAAATACAGCAGATTACTCAAATGCTGGGCTTGTAAATATATTTGCATGGATGAAAGAAAAACAAATTATTTTTTACTACAACAACGTTTGAGAGAATTCTTAACCCCACCAATATACAAATCTTATTTTTTTTATTGATATTTTTTTCTCTAGACTAAATTTGGCCGTTTTTCATGTCCCTAAAAGTGCTCTGAGTTTTTTTATTAATTTGGAGTGACATGGCCATTCTGGTATGGGTTGCTGTGTCCACAGCTGGAAAGGTACAGTGCTTGTACTTGTTAGCCGCCCAAACCATTTTGACTATACCTTTTTGCTTGAAATCAAGCTCGCAACTAAAGCACTTTGTCCCAGTTGTTTGAGCCTGATGTGGGTAAGGAGACAATTGTTTGCTCAAGGCAGTGCCACTGTGGGTTAAATCAAACCAGACCCTGTCACACAACGGTCTTGAACATCATACTTTCCTGCAAAGGGATCACAGTTATACTCAAACCCAAGGTTGCAAATGAAACCCCAAGGTTTGGTTTTTTTTGGTTTTTTTATGCTTTTTTTTGGTTTTTTTTTTGGTTTTTTTTTGGTTTTTTTTTTGGTTTTTTTTGGTTTTTTTTTGGGTTTTTTTTGGGGGTTTTGTTTTTGATTTTTTTTTTCTTTTTTCAAAGAGGTCGATGCACCAAGCACGGCCTGGCTTATTGGGGGGACTTCATCACCCCCCAACCAAGCAAACAAGCAAGGCGGGAGGGAGGGCCCGGCTTGGTGGGGGGATTTCATCACCCCCGACCAAGCGAGTGGTAAAGGGGGGGGCTGACTTGGTGGGCGGACCGAGCAAGCGGCGAAGGGGGGGGGCCAGTGGGGCTCGCAGTCGGGGGGCCCGGCTCGGTGGGCGGACCGAGCAAGCGGCAAAAAGGGGGGGGCCGGTGGGGCTCGCAGTGGGGGGGGCCGGCTCGGTGGGCGGACCGAGCAAGCGGCAAAGGGGGGGGCCGGTGGGGCTCGCAGTGGGGGGGGCCGGCTCGGTGGGCGGACCAAGCGAGCGGCAAAGGGGGGGGCCGGTGGGGCTTGCAGTGGGGGGGGGCCGGCTCGGTGGGCGGACCAAGCAAGCGGAAAAGGGGGGGGGCCGGTGGGGCTCGCATGTGGGGGGGGGACTTCATCACCCCCCCGCCCAGCGACCAAGCAAGGGGGGAGTGAGCCACCGGCTTGCGGTGGGGGGGACTTCATCACCCCCCGCCCAGCGACCGAGTGAGGGGGGGAGCGAGCCACCGGCTCGCGGTGGGGGGGGACTGCATCACCCCCCCGCCCGGCAAGCGAGCGAGGGGGAAGGAGCTGGTGGGGCTCGCAGTGGGGGGCACTTCATCACCCCCCCGCCCAGCGAGCAAGCAAGGGGGACATCGAGGGGGGAGGGAGGGGGGGGGATTTCAAATCCGCTCCCCACCTAGTGAGCAAAAGAGGGGGGAGATCAAGGGGGGAGGGAGGGGGAGGGAGGGGGGGAGGGAGGGGGGGATTTCAAATTCCATCCCCACCTAGCGATTGAGCAAGGGGGGAGGGATTTCAAATCCGCTCCCCACCTAGCAAGCGAGCAAGGGGGGAGGGACAGGCTTGGTGGGGGGGGTTTTCCAATCCCCTCCCCACCTAGGAAGCTATTTAGTAAGAGGGGGGATTTCAAATTCCATCCCCACCTAGCGATTGAGCAAGGGGGGAGATCAAGGGGGGGGAAGGGGGAAGGGATTTCAAATCCACTCCCCACCTAACGAGCAAGCAAGGGGGGAGGGACAGGCTTGGTGGGGGGGTTTTCCAATCCCCTCCCCACCTAGGAAGCTATTTAGTAACCTGGACCACACCAACACCGACCACCACCACCCACCACCACCCACCACCACCCACCTCATCCACCTCATCCACCACGACCACCACCCCATTGGTAAGTAACCTTTTTTTAAAAAAAAAAAAAAAAAAAAAAAAAAAAACAAGAGGATATTCAATTTTTGTAGATATCAATATTGATGGAATTTCATTTTTTGTAGATATCAATATTGATGGAATTGAATGAAGGTATGTCTAGTAAAAATGGGTATGGGATTTAAACTTTATTCCTCAATATCCTTTGACAATAAAATTACTAATTGAACTTTTGATTCTGCATTATTTTTCTTTGGGTTTTCCATTCATGTTGTGATTCCTGGGTGTCATCCTGAAACACGGTTTGTAGTTTTGATGATCTTGGGGTTTCAGGAGATGCCAAGGAGACACAACATGGATTGAAGCCTCTAGTAGTAGGAAAACAAAACAGACTACCAAACTCAGATGTTACTTCAACATCCAAAAGTAACAAGAAGTTCAACCATGCCAGAAGGCATTCTTCACTCTTTCTGTTTTTCCCTAAAAGGTGCTTTGGTTTTTCAACCAAAGCATGCTGGAGATTGAATGCCTTGCATGAATGCGTCCATTAAGGAAACCATGCAAAGTGCTTTCTAATCAATGATGGTATTTGATTGATTGGGCTGTGGCCACGCCATGCCTGAAAAATCAATCCTTTTGTTTATTTGCCCCTTGGTTTTCATAATGTCACCATCTCATTCCAATAAAATACCCCCAACATTGGCAATCGATTGCTCAATCAATGAGAGGAGGAATTGGAGGAGGGGAGGGGCTCACCTTGATGGATAGAGAAATGGATCCAGGGGGGGACTAAAGGTTGAATGATCAAAGGATCAGCAACTGGTGAGGGGAAGGAAGAGGAAGAGGGTGGGGGGGGCTTACCAGGATTAGGAGGAGGGGATTCAGTGATTGAGGTGAGATGAGGTGGTGGTGGTGATGAGTGAGGTGGTTTGGTGAGGAGGAGGCAGGGTTTGACCGGTGAGTGAGTGGGATGAGGTTGAAGGGGTTGAGTGGTGAGGGGGAGGGGGGTGGCATTTGGTGAGTGGCAGGGTTTGAGGTGGAGGTTTTTTTGGATTCAAGTCCACTAAAAAAAAAAATAAAAAAAAAACTCAGCCTATGAATCTTGGGTGAACAACCAAAACCAAAAAAATACGGTGAAGGGAATTTTTACCAATTTCAAAATCAAAAATTACTCATCAAAGCAAGCAAGGGTGAGAGGAAGAATCCGCTCTCTCATAGAAGAAGATGAGGGACCAGATGAGACAGGGATGACTTGAGGCCAATCAGGAATATCATCTTGGAATATTTCGTCCCATTCATCTTTGATGTCGGCCAAAAGGTTGTGAAGGATTACACAAGTGATAATCCAGTTGATGAGGAACCTCATATCTTTGGAGCATTGGAGCTGGTTTTGCATCTCCCGTAAGCTGGCCCATCTTCCTTTCAGAATTCCTATGGCATGCTCAATCCGAACTTGTGATTGGGCAAGATGATAGTTAAAATAGGTTTTTCCTTGATCATTGGACAAAACATTCCGGTATTCTGGAACTACATATTTCCCACTAGCATAAGCCAAATTGGCCAGAAGGTATTGATCTTGGTCAAAGTAGATCTCTGGTTGTTGGGCAATCCACATCCAATTGAAAACATATGAATAATGACAAGAACCTGGAAGGCCAGCATGGAGGGAGATGAACTTCTTGTTGTTATTGCAAACAAGTTGTAGTGCCACGGAGTATCTAAACAAAGAGATGGAACATATTTGGTCAGTGTGTGATCCAAAGTTTTATCATAGCGATTGGAAAAGAAATGAATCAATTGCCTTTTTTTACAATCAAAATAGTGGTTGCCATCTAGGTTGGGTTTTTGACTCAAGGGGATGGTGGTTCCATCAACAAAACCAATGCAACCAGGAAAGCCTTCTGTCTCCATTACTTGAGATATCTCCTTGCGTTCTTCTTTGGTTGGCCATGAAAGGACTGAGCAACAGAAAGATAGGATAGCAATCATGACTCTTTTGGTGTATAAGTCAATGCTTCCGTAACTGACTGAGAATAGATTTTCCAATCGATGGATTTCTGCTCCATTTCCATTTGACCCCAATCTACAAAGAGCAACGGCAAGTTGGATGGCTGGATTGCGTTGAGGATTGCAAGAATTGTTCTGGAAGATGTGGTGGTCTTCAATCATTTCCAAAAGTTTCATGAAAGAAGGCAACAAAGTTTGGAACAGTTGCTGGAAGCTTAAGTCAGGGATGAGATGAAGCTTTTGCCTTTCATACATAGGGTTATGGAGAGTGTGTATTCTTGGAACCATGTATTGCTTTGCCAACAGAGAATTCAAAGCTAACCAATTTGATTCCTAATTGGAGTCTGAATCAGAGTCTGAATGGGAGTCAAACAGTAGCAAAAGTTCAGTCAGCTTTTTTGCATTTTCAACTTGCTGGCGGGATGTTTGATTGGACATGTTGAGAAAGGTGGTGAGTGATGTGGGGTGATGAGATGATGATGGGATTTGTGTGAAGATGGGTATGTGAAGTTATGTGAAAAACAATAGAGATGTGTGTGATGCAATGGAGATGGGACCGGTATGGATTTGCTGATGTGGATGGGTGTTTTTGATGTGATGGATGGTGGATGGATGATGATGCATAAATGGCGGGTTTAATGGCGTGTTTGATGATTGAAATCCGCCATTTTCATGAAACACACCATTTTGAAATACACCAGTTAGGGGGTATGTGTATTTCAGAAACCCGCCATTAAAAATGGCGGGTTTCGTCAAAAAAAATGGCGGGTTTCTAATGGCAGGTTTGCTAACTTTGATACACCCTAATGAGTTGTTTTTTAAGACTATTGAACCATTTTGTTTTTTTATGGGCTATAAGTGTATATTTATGAATTTTTTTAATCTTTTTTTAATTATTTATTTTTTTTGTCTATTTTAATATATTTTTGTATTTTTTTGTACTTTTGTATATTTTTTTACATTTTCTTTTATATTTATTTATATTTTTGTACATATTTTTGTATTTATTTTTATATATTTTTTCTTTATATTGTTTTATATTCTTTCATTTTTTTTAGATTTTTGTAAGTTTTTTTATGTTTTTTCATTGTTTTTTATTTTTTTCTATTGTGTTTATTAATTATTTCAAGGTTCAGGAAGAATAAATTCAAACTAATCCTAAAGATTAATTTTTTTGCTGCCTTAAGCCTCTTCTACATTGTTGATGTTCCTCCTCAGACACTAGCTCATCCTCCCTACAAACGGTGCTTGTGAAGCATCATAAAACATTGAATTTTTTCAACCCCATTTCAGGGATGGGAACTCCTATATAGTAGGGCATGACCGGGAATTTCAGCTGGCAGAACTTAAATTTGGTTTGGGGGCCTTCCCCCCCCACCCATTTTTGTTTTGAATTTTTATATATATTTATGTATTTTTTTGTATTTTTCCATATTTTTCTATATTTCTGTATATTTTTTTGCAATTTTTTTCTTCATCTTATTTTTTCCATTTTTGTATTTTATTTTATATTCTTTGTATGTTTTTTATATTTTTATTTATTTTTTACATCTTTTATTATTTTATATTTTGTTTTATATTGTTTTATGCTGTTTTACATTTTTCACATTTTTTTTATATTAGTTTCTATTTCATTTTATTTTATAATGATTTTTAATTTTTTAAATTAACAAGATTGAAAATTTCTGGAGTAGTGAGCAACCTTGTTCCCAACTCTGGGTTTTTAAATTTCCATTCATTACCCATTCACAACTCAGGGTGTTAGAACTCACTCTCACTCAAGCCAGAACTCATTTGAGCTCTCTCCCAGTGCTCGCACTCCAAACATAGAGTACCGGCTTGATCATGATCCTCTAACAGGATAGGCTTCTCCGGATGGTCAATAAGAACTTTTCCTTCCTCATCTCAATCCATTTCTTTCCTTCTTCTCATCCAATTTGTCTAATCGTCATCCATTCCTCAACACCATCATCAACTTGCATCAAGATAGCCAAACCAAGCCTCTCAATGAAACTCAACCGGTATGATTCTACAATCGGTGATCCAATGTCCATCTTCAATCTGCTGACACCTCTTCCATCCAGATTCATTCTCACTTGTCATCTCTCACTTATTTTCATCAATATTTGACTCTCCAAGCCCAATCAGACCTGCCACGTTCCTTGTCATCAAGCCAAATCCATTCATGTTCTTTACAACTAGAGAATCATAGCCCAATACAACCGTTGGTATTCTTCATTATTATCATTCAACTCCTTCATTTCTTTCTCTATCAGTTGTTATAGGAAACATCACACCATGACTCACATACTTGCAATGAACTGGCAGTGGTCCTGGTTTTATAGAATCAATCAAGTCTTTTATGGTTAAAAGCCGAACTCAAACAGCTCACCGAAATGGCTTCACCTTCACCAGGACCAGGGGGCGACTCCTCTAAGAACATGGCTCTCAAAGGAATCTACGACTCAATACCTTTGCTTAACGAGGACAACTACTCCATCTGGCGGTCCAAATTTCAAAATCTCTTCCGGCTCAGGCAAATCCTCCCTACTATGAAATCTGATGAGTCCTCGGATCAGCTGGACTCCGACGTTAACAAAGAAATAACCGCTTACCTTCTGTCTCGTCTGGAACCATCCACCCACTCCAACATCATCAACTCTGAAAACTAGGAAAGTGCAAAGGCCATATGGATTGCAGCAAGGACTCATTTTGCCTCATCACAATTGGCAAACAGAGCCCAAATATTCAATAACTTTTTGTATCTTTCCTTCTCAGAGAATGCCATTGAGAAATTTGTCACCACCGTTTTAGTTCACCTCAACAAGCTCTCGGAAGTTGGTATAGAACTGCCTTCAGACATCCTTGCGTATCTCGTCCTGTTCAAATTCCCTCCGTCTCTCAAACCCATGCAATCTCAAATTATGCACCGAGTGGGAACAATCACTGTTGATTACGTGCTTAATCATCTCACCCAACATAAGAACAAAATCAAAGCCACAAAAGAGGAAGCCACCTCCAAAAGCAAAATCTCCCTTTAAAATAGGGATTACCCCAGATGCACAAACGGTGTTCACAATGAAAAGGTTTGAAATCACAAACGCGAGGAATGTTGGTTGGAATTTCCTCATCTCAGACCAGCCAATCCTAAGACAAAAAAGCCAGGAAAGAAAACCGAAGAAGAGGTGGCCCATTTCTTTTCTCTCTTCTGCGGGTCCACTCATTCAACCAGCCTGGGACCAAATAGTTTCGTGCTTGACTCCGGGTGTTCTGTTCATTTGCTCAACAACAAGCGTTACTTCTCAGACTTATCACTGGAAAAATGCATGGACAAAATTAAAACCGGCAAGCCTGGTGCTTCTCTGACCATCAAAGGCCGTGGGACCGCAACTTTGACCGTTGGATCAAACCAGATCACGCTGAACAACCCTTGTTGGGTTCCAGATGCTAACATCAATCTCCTCTCACTTGGGAAATTCCTTCTTGAAGGATGCTCCCTGCTCGTTGATAACACCAAGGATCCATCTCAATTTCAAATCACTCACCAAAGCCCCACTTATCTTTCTGGTCAAATTTCTCACAACATTCTGAAGATAGATGATCCACTTCCACTTGTAGCCTTGCAAATGACCATAGGAGAAGTCCATCATCTACACAGAACCTTGGGACATGTCAGCATTGGTCGAATGGAAAAATTCCTTGGAAAACCACTTGGCCGAGAAATAAAAAATGACTTTGTCTGTCTGGTATGCGATCTTGGAAAGATAAAAAGAAATACCTTCTCAGCTTCCTCAAACTCGGCCAGTAAATTCTTTGAGCGTATTCACCTTGATCTCATTGGACCCATATCTCCCCAGTCAAGAGCCATCACAGATACTCTCTTACCCTCGTGGACAACTTCTCTGGATACATCGGCGCCTTTCCTTTAAAACTTAAAAGCAAAGCTGCCGACATTCTGATTTTTATTCTCACAAACAAAAATCACAAACGCAGCTACTTTCCCTCTGAAGTCTGCTCTGATGGAGGAGGAGAGTTTATCAATGATAAACTTAAATATTTCCTTGAATCCAATTCCATCAAGCAAATCGTCTCTGAACCTTATCATCCCCAGCACAACAGGAGGGCTGAAAGAGCAAATAGAACTCTTGCTGAAGCTGTCAGGGCAACTCATTCATCAACCAAACTCCCTCAAAACTTGTGGCACGAGAAAATCAAAGCCTGTGCAGTGGCCCTTAACCAAATTCCCAAAGTATCCGGTGAGCCTTCTCCCTGGATGCTCATGCACGGAAGCTCTCTTCCTACTCACTATCTAAAGCCGATTGGATCCCACCTGACCTACCTAAACCTCAAAGACAAGAATTCCTTATCCAAATTTGAGGAAAAAGGAAAATCAGGAATCCTCATTGGATACGTCCCCAGACTCCACTCATA
Organism: Puccinia polysora; assembly: GCA_025617555.3. Lineage (NCBI taxonomy): Eukaryota > Fungi > Basidiomycota > Pucciniomycetes > Pucciniales > Pucciniaceae > Puccinia > Puccinia polysora. The sequence continues at coordinate 7,514,409 of CM062620.1, forward strand.
TTGGGTCTTGAACCAATCCGGATTGATCTTTGAAACCAAGCACGTCAAATTTGGCGCTGCCAACCCTGACCTTCTAATTCAACCAAACAATTTGACTCCATTTGACAATTGGTCTGAGAATACCAGACCTTCCCACACAGCACCTGATCCCGTCAACATCAAGCCCAACTCCCAACAAATTGAGTCTGGCTCTCCGAGTTCAACTGCTGGTGAAATCAAAACTGAATCCAATCAATCTGAAGATGAATCGTCCAATAGCATCAAAGACATCAACAATCATCTCATTCCACCATCCAACACTCGAGCTCTTTGAGATCAAAACGCTCTCCAGAAACCCAATCAATTTGGTTTTATCAATCTCATGGTCCCCAAGTCAGTCTCTGAAGCTTTGAAGATACCCAAATGGTCAACTTCCCTCAGAAAGGAAAACAACACATGCGAGGCTCTCAGAGTTTGGGAGGACTACTTCGGTCCCAAACCATCAAACATTCTGAATACAACCTACGTCTTCCGACTAAAGGAGAATGCACACGGCGAACCTCCCACTCACAAATACAGACTTTGCGTCCAAGGTTTCATGCAACAGTTCGGTGTAGATTACTTTGACACCTACGCTCCAACAGGTAAAACAACTTCTCTTTGAGCTCTGCTGCTTCTTTCACTGGACAAAGGCCTTGACATCCTTCAACTTGATGTCAAAGGCGCCTTCCTGCATGCCGAGCTTGATGAAGAATTTTTCATCCGTCGACCACCCGCCTGCAACAGAAAATCACCAATCCTCAAACTCAAGAAATAATTATACGGCCTTAAGCAGGCTCCAAGAAATTGGTACCGCACCCTCTGCGACTGGATCGTAAGTCTGGGTTACACTCCTTCAGATGCAGACCCTTGTTTGTACACCAATAGGTCCAAAGATTCAGCTCTATTCTTTCATGTGGATGACCTGCTTGTATGCGGCGACTCCAAAAACTTCGAGAGACTGTTTCTAAAGAAATTTCCCAATTCATCCAGCCATTGCCCTAACACTCTCTTGGGTATGAAAGTGAATCAATCCGCAGACAGGATTGGTCTCTCACTACCCTTGCACATTGATAAATGTCTGGCGGCCCTGAAAAGCATAAATCTCAATCCCGTCTCAACACCCTGCACCCCAGGACTCCAACTCACTCCAGCATCTGAAGAAGAACGCGCCAAGTTTGCAGATCTCAATGAGAACTTCAGAAGCCACATTGGAAGACTCAACCACATTGCCTCACTTGCTTGTCCTGACATTTCCTTTGCCGTCTCAAACCTTGCACACTTCAACGACAAACCAGGCATCTCTCACTGGAACAAACTCATTTGGGTGTGGAGATATCTGGCTGGAACTAAAAATCTCAAGCTCATTCTCTCAAAAAAGAACAACTCGCCAGCCTTAATCTGCTACAGCGACGCAACCTGGGGAGATGATCCAGAGACTCGCCAATCCCAAACCGGACTCCTCTGTAGTCTTTTTGGCGCTCCCTTATACTGGACCAGTCGGAAACAGCGCAACGTAACTTTCTCTTCCACCAATGCAGAATGTAACGCCCTCAGCGACTCCCAAATTGAGGCCCAATGGATAAATCATTTGATCAACAAGCTCTGGAATCGACCACCAATTCCCAGCATTCATTTAATAGATAACAAAGGATTAGATGATAAAGTCAAAAAATTCGGAACTAACTCTAAAACCAAATTTATCAACATCAAAACCAAGGGTCTCAGAGAGGATCTCATCAACCGCAAGATAGAAATTCTTCTGATTGCCTCTGATCAGATGGTTTCCGACGCACTTACCAAACCAGCCAGCAAAATTTCTGTAGACAGACTAGTAGCTCACATTAGTTCCTAAGCAATCTATCCAATAGACATTGAATCAAGAGGGGGTGTTAGAACTCACTCTCACTCAAGCCAGAACTCATTTGAGCTCTCTCCCAGTGCTTGCACTCCAAACATAGAGTACCGGCTTGATCATGATCCTCTAACAGGATAGGCTGCTCCGGATGGTCAATAAGAACTTGTCCTTCCTCATCTCAATCCATTTCTTTCCTTCTTCTCATCCGATTTGTCTAATTGTCATCCATTCCTCAACACCATCATCAACTTGCATCAAGATATCCAAACCAAGCCTCTCAATGAAACTCAACCGGTATGATTCTACGATCGGTTATCCAATGTCCATCTTCAATCTGCTGACACCTCTTCCATCCAGATTCATTCTCACTTGTCATCTCTCACTTATGTTCATTGATATTTGAATCTCCAAGCCCAATCAGACCTGCCACGTTCCTTGTCATCAAGCCAAATCCATTCATGTTCTTTACAACTAGAGAATCATAGCCCAATACAACCGTTGGTATTCTTCATTATTATCATTCAACTCCTTCATTTCTTTCTCTCTCAGTTGTTATAGGAAACATCACACCATGACTCACATACTTGCAATGAACTGGCAGTGGTCCTGGTTTTATATAATCAATCAAGTCTTTTACAGGGGTTATAGCCCTGCCCGTGATTTTTCATTTTTCATTTTTCATTTTTTATTTATTTATTTTTTTGATTTTTTGATTTTTTTTGATTTTTTTTTATTTTATTTTATTTTTTTATTTTTTATTTTTTATTTTTTATTTTTTATTCTTTGATTCTTTGATTTTTTTTTTCAATTTGTTTTTTGATTTTTTTTTTTGGCTTCCTGTCAGCATGATGGTTGACTTAGCACAAGTTGACCACCACACTGGCAGTTGCCGATTGCATGGTTGAGCCCCAAACAGTCCCCACTGCAAAATCAAAGGGGCCGCGCGGGGATCAACTCTTGGGGAGGTGGACAACTTATCATAAGTTGTCCATCAACCCAACAGCGTAAAAAAAAAAAAAAAAAAAAAAAAAAAAAAAAAAAAAAAAAAAAAAAAAAAAAAAAAAAAAAAAAAAAAAAAAAAAAAAAAAAAAAAAAAATCAAAACAGAATCAAAACAGAATCAAAACAAATCAAAATCAAAATCAAAAAAAAAAAAATCAAGAATCAAAAGATGGTGGCACTAAATTCACAACGTTTTAAGACACATTCATGAATCAACATGGGTCTTGTGGCACAACTCAAAACCAACTTTGAGTGGTGAACAGATTTCAAATGTTCATTTTTTTCCATTTTTTCATACTTTCTATATGTTTATATTTTTATACCTTTTTACGTTTTTTTTTTTTGTATTGTTTTATATTTTTGTATATTTTTGTATATCTTTTACATCTTTTTTCATCTTTTTTATATTGTTTTATATTTCTGCACATTTTTACATATTATCTGATATTTTGATAATTTGTTATATTGTGATATATGTTTACTTTTTTTTTTACATACAAATTTATTCTTTGAAGGGTCACAAAGAATATGTTTAAAATAATCCTAAAGAGTTATTTTGTTGATGATTGAAAAATCTTCTAGAATGTTGATGTTACTCCTCAGGCAAGGGCTCATCCTCACTACAAACGTCACCTGTGAAGCATCATCAAACTTTCAATTTTTTCCAACCCATATCACTGATGTGACCTCCTATATAGTAGGACAGGACCCAGAAATTGAGCTGGCAGAACTCAAATGTGGTCCAGGGGCCTCCCCCTCACATAGCCACTTCTTAGGTGTTTTTTTTCATATTTTTGTATATTTTTGTATATTTTTGTATATTTTTGTATATTTTTTTGTATTTTGATGTATTTTTTCATATCTTTCTATATTTTTTGGAATTTTTAACATTTTTATTTACTTTTTGCCAATTTCTTGTATTTTTTTGATTTTTTCCAATTTTGTATTTTTTTTTTTTTTTGGATTCATTTTGATTTTGATTTATTTTGATTCTGTTGTGATTTTTTTTTTCCCTGTTGGGTTGATGGATGACTTATGATAAGTTGTCCACCTCCCCAAGAGTTGATCCCCGCGTGGCCCCTTCAATTTTGCAGCGGGGACCCTTTGGGGCTCAAACATGCAATCGGCAACTGCCAGTGTGGTGGTTGACTTGTGCTAAGTTGACCATCATGCTGACAGGAAGCCAAAAAAAAAAATCAAAAAAAAAACAACTTCAAAAAATCAAAAAAATCAAAAATAAAACATTAAAAATGAAAAATAAAAATAAAAAAAATCAAAAAAACAATCAAAAATGAAAGAAAATCAAAAAAATCAAAAATCAAACAAATATATAAATAAATAATAAATAATAAAAGATCATGGGCAGTGCTAATTTGAAAACCCTGGGTTGTGAATGGGTCATGAATGGTGTAATTTTTGAAATCAACACGTTTTCAAGAATCAGAAAAAAAATTGGTATTTTCAAGATAAGTCATTCTCCCTTTTGACCATTTAAGTAATGAAAATGGTAATTATCACTAATATTTCACAGTAACCCCAAAAATTTGATTAAATCCAATTATTAATCAAAATAAAAACGATTTTCTTGATAGTATCCTCAAATTTATTTATTACATAGATTTAACATTCTGCATAATTCTAAATCTTCTGTATTCCATGCATGCACTAGAATTACTTGGAATCCTCAAGAACTGATACAAACAACTTTTCTCAGTTTTCAACTCAAGTTAGAAACAGAGTTTTCTCAGAGTCAAAACAAAGTCAAATCAAGTTTCAGGTGCTACACCTGCCGGCAGGTGCAGCCTTTTTTTGCATGGTGAATATTAGTAATACAAATTAAAGATACATGCAGAATGATCAAAATGATGGGTTAACACATTAACTGATCCTGCAGCTAAGAACCTGCAGAAATCCAGCAGTTCTGAGGTCAGCTGATTGATAGCACCTTGAGGATGTTTAAATCTTTCCCTGGCTGGATTATTAGCCTTAGCCCTTGAGCCTTGCCCTGTCTACGTGCCCTGAGGAGGCTCTTTTCCCGCAAAAAAAGGTATTTATACAGACCTCTTTGGACTTACACTGCCCAAGGAGGCCCCTTGAAGAGAGTTTGTTTGTTTATAAATATCCCCAGTAGTATAATACTGTGGCCCCTCTTTTTATAACATATTGAAAACCAGTCACAAAAACTATTAAACCTTGCATCAGCTGTTAACATATTTATTATTTGAGATTTTTAAATGTTTATTCTTGTGAATATTATTATTCCCTTACTTTATCACTCTCTTTAGCTTAAGGACTGCAAGGTTCCTGCTATCAGGGAGCTCAAATTTAAAGTCATAGTCATTTTTGCAATTTCTTTCTTAATTTTCAGAATTCCATCTATTCCTAATTGCTGAAACTTGAATTGCTTCTGGTTTTCCACTGAACTCTTGATGATAGTTTTAGTGGTTTCTTCTTCATCCACATCCCACAAGTCCAAGGTTAGTTCCACAAATTCTTACAAGGTTTCCAAATCTGGAGGAAGGTATCTGCCATCTCTTGCAATCTTGATTCTTCCTGCATGGGCCAATTCTCTGTTTAATTCCCTCCTAAGATCAGTGGAGAAGGCTTTACAGAGGTTTTAGCCACTTTCCCAGTTGCTGTTGTCATAACCCACTCTGATGAATTAAAGAACCATTGCTTCATAAATCCCAATGAACTTCTTGAAATCATGCTTGGTCTTGATGCCTCCCTGCTCTTGATTATATCTAAGCAGCCTTGGTATGGATTCCTCATTGAACCTTCTATTGGGGGTATCCATGCCCTATTTCCTTGTCAATTCCCTCTTCAAAAGATCCCAGTCTCCATACTCATGTCTTTCAATATTTTCAATAGACTCCCAGATTTTCTTGGTAATTGTAGAGCTATATCAATTCCTCCTTCCTTCAGAATTCTTGCCAGTTTATTTACTCTTTTAATGAACTTTTCCATCTCTGTTCCATCAAATTCAATGCTCACTTTCTTTCCATCTAATTATACTTTATTTTTTTCATTATTATTGATTATTGAGTTATCTTGGACTGATCTTCTGGCTTGGGTTCTTTCCATATGTTGGTTCCTAGTAGCTCCTATTCCTTCTTCTCTAGATTGGGAGAATATTTTTATTCCTGGAATAATGGAGGGGGTTTTTGATTCTTCAGTGATTTATGCTAGCATTGTGCCACAGGCTGATCTTGGGGTGGAGGTCTGGAATCTAGTTCTTTGTTGAGTGTATGACGTTTCTGGAATTCCCTGTGCTTTTTTTTCTTCAAGTATTTGGTTTAGGACTTTGGACATGTTGTCAAGGTTCTCAATCACTTCTACATCAAGACCTGGCTGATTCTTACTTCTTTCCTGGTCTTCCTCTAGTTTGTCTTGTGATACACTAGGTATTTTGGTTTTATCTTGCAGTTCTTTCTCCAACCTGATTATTGAAGATAGGGCTTCTTGGTTATTATCTTCAATCCCTTTGAGTTGTTCCTTGAGGTCTTCAATTATCTGGCATGGGTTTGTTCTTTCTGCCTTCTGAATTTTGAGTTAATTCTTGAGGCTGATCTTCTACCACTATTGTTTATGGTTTAATAATTAATCAAATCTAAAGGAAACAGGCCACCTTTGGAACACCAATTGTAGAGAATCCTTTTGGATTATATCAATAGTTCAGCAAATAGCTTTTCTTGCAGTCCTTGAAGGGGACTTCAGTATTACTTCTAATCCTTTAGGGTATTAGTAGGACTAGGTTGGTTTTGAATTTCCTGCCCTTCTAGTACCAGAGTCATTTGGCAAAATAATTTATTTAAATTAATTTCTGGTTTCTTTGAGACTCAAAGTAGGTCTCATATCAGACCTAGATTAGTTATTAACTTTTTTTGTTAGGGATTTTGAAGAATGTAACAGATGTATTGAATTATTTATTAGTGGTTGATCAGATATGTGTGATCCTAACCAATTACCCAATTTTTGCAGGGTTCAAGGGTTTATCATAGGGATGGTTCAGGAGAGGACCCAAGGATGGGTTTACCCACAGGGGGCTGGGTAGAGGGAAGTTTGGTAGGTGCTTTTGGTTGTGCTCTCTTTCTTTGTAAGGGTTATTTATTTATTGATGTGTGGTTCTCCTTTAATTTGGTTCTGAATATTTAGGTCAAAGAAGAACCCTTATTCAAGCACCTGATGGGCTGTTTTAATTGGTTAAAGATGGGTTATAACTTGATCTCTGATTTTCTTGTTTCTTTATAATTTGTTCACTGATAATATTTATCCGGGTAGGTACCACAGATGACTACTGATAGGTTAGACAATTGGCCTGGATGGCATGAGTTGAATGGGTGAATGATGAATACAAATTGGATAGAGCAGAGAGGCCCTCCTTAAATAGAAAAATCCTGCCTCAGGGGGTGCTCAAGGCTGCTCCTGAGGGTTCTCCATTTTCTGGTGAGGAACAGTGAGATAAATTTACATGAGGCATTTCTTCTGGTTTTAAAAAGCTTGTTCAGTTACATGAGGCATTTCTTCTGGTTAAAAAAAAATTGGTGCTATTTGATTCTACCTAAATACATTGCTGTGAAACAATTATGGTTTTTTTGGTGCTACTTGTTCCTACCTTCATGCATTGCTGTGCACTACTGGTGGTTTTTTTGATATGTTGGTGCTTATTACTTGTTGTACTGAGTGTGCTCCCTGCATGAGCATATTGCTTTGTAGTGGTGGTCTATGTTTGTGCTGGTGGTTGTTTGATTCTAAATTTTCCTGGCTGCCTGTATAGATTTCTGGGTAGCCCTGTACTGTTATTGTACTGGTGGTTGTTTGGTATCACATGCTACTGGCTATGTAAATTGATGGGTGGTTGGTTCTGGTAGTTTTTTTGGTTCTGGTTGAGACTTGTTTCACTTCCTCCTGCTTATAATGTTCCTTTACACTTCTTCACAGCCTCCTTTCTGTATATTTGCTTGTTTTTTTTTGGTGAGATGACAGGAGCTTAACTACTTTCACTGCCTCCTGTATCTTTATTTCTGTATTCTGGATGAGGTGACAGGCTTGGTGTATGGTCCTGGTGTTGATGGTAAGGTGCTACTGGTATGCACTTGAGGGTTTCCAAGGTTTGTTTTTTATGCCTTCCACAGAGCTGTGACACCTGGTTGGGTACAATTTTACAACAGTTGAAGGTTTCTTGGGCTGTATCTTCTAATCCATGAGGGGGGGGTAGTTTGGCTTGATTACTGTAGGTTATTTTTGATGTAGAATCCATTTATGAGGTTAATTTGATAGTTTGAATGGATTTTATACTAGAAAAGTGAGTCTGATGGCTAGAGGACAGGTTTGGGGCACCACACCAGCCGCAAATTTGTGAACAGGAAGGGGTTGGGAATTGCATGGTGTGTTTCTCCACTGTCAATGAGAGCATCTCCAGTAGTAATTGGGGCCAAAGAGACTGTGGCTTTATCAGCCTTCTGAGTGATAAGTCTCCTCAAGAGGGTTTTCAATTTCCTTGGTCTCCAGGAGGGATTTGTCAATCCAGGGCTTTCCAGGGGAGGCAGGTTCAATTTGACTCTTGGGCAGTTGGAGTCCCAGTGGCCCCATTCCCAGCACAAATTGCATGGGAATTATGTGGTTAACCAATGCATCCCCCAGGAATCCAGGGTAAAAGTTCCCATAGCCTTGGCCAATGGGATAGGACCACATTGGGCTGGTCCACTTCTCCCAGCCGGGTGTCTTATGTATCTACCCCTTTTCCATGGAACAGCAAAAACAGCTATGGTGGTGGGCACATGCCCTCCCAAAAGAGAAGATGATTGTTGGAGACGTGAAGCCACTTCCAAAATGTCCACATCCAAGATGGCAATCCTTGCACCAATGGAATATTCCACTGGTACCAAAATCAAACGCAGGCCAGCATGGAACATATGGGCTGTTATTTTATCAAACATAAACCCCTCCATCCTGGATTCCAGTTCTAGCAAGTGGTTCTTGATCAAGCAGTGGTTCCCTGCCAAATCCAACATTTCAGTCAATGGAGTTTTGATAGTTGCCAATTTGGAGAGAATCAAGGACCAGGTTGTCCGCAAAAAACAGTTATGGAGGCATAAGTACACTGTGTGGTCCCCCATGACCATAGTTGAGGACCACAACAGGGGGTTAATGGGATATTCAATGTGCAAAAAGAGGCCAGTGTCTGTTGCTCGATAAAAATGTGAACAGTCCATGGCAAAGTATTCAACCTTCATTTTTGTTTGGCCAACTACCTGTAGTAAAGCTGCAGACCAAGCCAGGTAATTTCTGCTGTACACCAGAAGGATTAGATGAATTTCCTTTGCAGTTCTGTACTGTGTACAAAGAATCTGGGAGGTGTCATACCTTGCACAACTGCAAACCATCTGAGAGGCAAGGCCTTACCAAAAGGCTATGAAACCGGCTGAAAGATCAGTTCATTTTGTAGTTGTTATGGTGTCACATACTACTGTGTGACATTACCCCCAGGTTTAAGGGCACTTTGTCCCAAATTGTGTATGGCTGGTGGCACTAACCCATGATCTTGCACTAATGGGGCCATATTCAGACACACTCCTGAATTCCATAAGGAGTCACCAAGGCTTTGGAGTCTTTCTGTTGACAGGCAAAAAACCTGACAATTTTCACAGAAAAATCCATCCCAAAACTTGTCCTGATTGTGAATTGGACCTGCAACAGGGACAGCAGGTTTATTGTCATACCTTGCACAACTGCAAACCAACTGAGAGGCAAGGCCTTACCAAAAGTCTATGAAACCAGCTGAAAGACCAGTTCATTTTGCAGCTTTTATGGTGTCACATACGACCATGCGACAGGAGGCAAGTAGGCACTTTGCAAGCATTGCATGCACAAGCTTGCTGTCCAGGGATGCTAGCTGTTCTTTGGCGCTCAAACCTGCCAGGGGCTTTATCTCACAAGGGCTGTCTTCAGTAACCAGAGAAGGTCCACCATTGCCAGCCAAAGGACCAGAGTGGGGAAGGGATTCGATGGCAGGGGCTGTCTGTTTACCTTGAATGGTGCCGGGGATGTGAAAATTAGAGGATAGAGAGGATAGGGCCAAAGACAGCAAGGAATTTCTGGAGGGCTGGGAGCTAGTTTTTTATGCACTCCACTGTTGCACAGAGGTGTTGGAATGGTAAGGTTTCAAATTAGAAGGGATGGTATGAACCATAAAGCTATGAAACCAGTCACTAATCTCATGGAATGCTGGGCAGTTAGGACAGATGGTGGGAGGAAATAAGGTTTTTTTTTTTAAAAAACAATTGCAGTGGTGATAACTGGTAAGATATAATTTTCCTCAGAGAATGCTGATAGCCATATATTTGCACAGGCTCATAACCTGTTAAAAAGACAGAAATTACCCCAAGGGAAGAATTGAATTATTACTAGATTGGAAGCTTGATTTATACGCTTTGTAAGTATGTACATATTTTTATGGTTGTTGAGAACAGTAAATCCATAGTATTATGCATATATCTGTTATTTGAAATATTGTTTATTTGATATTTCAACCTATGAAATCCCCCCTGCTCACTCAGGCCAACCTCCCTGGCCCCCACCCCCAGCCCCTGCCTTCCCCTAACCCACAAGGCTGCCTCCTCCTCTCTTTTGCCTCCTTTTTTTTTTCTTCTTGTTTCCCCTCCCCTCCCTCCTTCCTTAGTATGACATCCAAAGTGTGCAGTCAATCAATAGGGCAATCCCCTGGGCCCCTTGACTAGTTGTATTTCTTATCTTGATACTTTGCATATCCAAAGCGGCCCATGCAAAATGCAAATGCCCACTATAAAAAAACAAAAATAATGAAAATAAAAACTATTAAATCCATGGGAATTTAATTTTATTCTGATTATTCTTTTAACATAATATGGGCAGTGTGTTAAGTTGGAGCAGATCCTCTTGAATCCATGGCTTCACTTTAATTTCTTAAGATACTGAAGAAACACTGAAAATACCATCAAATCTTTCTTCTTGGGTTTCTCTGACTCAACTTCCAAACCAATTGACATCACAAGACTCATTCAAATCAATAACAATTTCAACTCAAGTTCCCAAGTGGCTACAACTGCCAGCAGGTGCAGCCTTTTTTTTGCCATGGTCTGAGGGTGTTTTATTTTTATTTATTTTTTTGAATCATTTATATAATTAGTAAACAATCCTGGATTCTATGGGCCTCATGCTATCAATTCCACCTCAGACCGCCACATTGAGTCACTTGCAAGAGGTCAACACAGCGCCTGCATGTTCCAAGTTGTGAATCAAGTGTCAGCTATAAATTATAATGTCTACCAAAAGTGCTTCGAGGTGTGTTGGTAACGGGGTAATGATGGATGCATGAAGGCAAGTTTTTTGTACCATTCTTACCATTGTCCTTTCCTTCAGGTGTTATCTGTTTCCGGTCGTCTCTCTTTCTTTCCTGGACTCTAAACGGCAAACCAGTATTGGCTTGGAAAAGTGAGGGTTTGCATTTGCGGGTACGTTTACAAGTTGTGGGTTCTAGCTACTTTATTCAAGTGGAAATACATCAATCGGACATGGTTTAGAATTTCGAAGCTGTACTAAAAAAATGAGCATCCTTATCACATGTAAACGATGATAACAGAAAACTACCAAGCTTCCATCAAGATAATAAAATGCACCCCTAATTTGCATGAGGTCTGTAAAATAATTCAAAATAATAATAAAAATAAAATTATCGCACTGTAAACGTTTACTACTCTAGCCGACCCAGAGGAAAAAAATTAGAGAAAAGACTAGAACCTCGTCATAAGGCCATGGTTACTAGCTGTGGCGTGATTTTAAGCGTCTGACGGCGCATCAATTGAACGCTGAGACTCCGAAAGTTTGGTGGCACTAGCGTCATCGTCGAGCTTGGCTTTCTTCTTCGAAGGTTGAGTACCATCAGCAGCAGCCTCAGTATTGGGACGATTGCCCTTGGCGCTATTGATGTTAGTTGAAGGGATGGGTCTCCTCTTAATGGGGATTTTGCCAGAAGGAGGCACTTTCGGTCGCATAATTTTTGGTAATTTAGCAACTTGATCATCATCCTTTAACTTGAAGTCTTTTGTTTCTAATCTTGCCCGGTAAATAGGTTGTAAAAGGCCGATTTGCTCTTCAATCCATTCGGGTTTCAAGGGTATGAATTCAGGGGGTTTAACAAATCTCGGTTCAGGTTTGGGTTGATCACTACGGAGCAATCCAATGGATTAAAGGCAAAGAAGCCGACATAAATCGTTGGCTCATTTAGAATCACAAGTTTGATTTCATTTGCAAAGTAATCATCAGGAAAGCATGACTCAACTGGAGCTCCTGGTTTGAAGGTTGGTCAGCATCAGTCTTTGGCTTACCGTGGAATAATCGACTGGGTATCCTCAAGGATGATAATCCTAATTCCGAATCGAGACCGAGTTCCCTAAGGCCGAAGAAATCTTCTCCTAGCTCATTTGTGAATTCACCGCTTTCATCATAGCATTCAATGTTCAGAACGGTCGATCAACCCGATGAATCATCCAAATCAAACAAATGAGGAAAACTCGGTACGCGAAAGCTCACGTCATGAGGGCCTCGCCATCCCGGGCAAAGAAATCGTCGTCCCCGATCACTCTAGAGGCGGCCCCGGCCAAGCCGTTTCCATAACCAGCTTGTAATTTCCGGAGCAGATCGTTCAACTTGCTTCCGTACTTATCAACATCATCCTTTACGTAACCCTCCAGATCGTCCAACCCGCCAACGCCATTGGCCCTTAAAGTTTGATAGATCAGCTCACTTGCCGATAGGATGGGCGAGAAGCGGTCTGAGAAGAAGCGTAACGTCCTTCCTATGTTGCTTAAGTATTGGATCGCGATCGCCGTAAGACAATGTAGTGCTCCTGAATGAGAAGCTATCGGATTTAATGATGATGATGGGGTGAAATGTAATAAATGATCAACATAACGCAAAGAGCATGTAATATGGAGAAGATCATTACGTGCGTGTCTAGGAGCATGCGTTTTGGTTTGAACCGTAACCAGAGAACCTCCAAAACAGAGGCCTGCAGTTCGAAATCAATGGACTAATCTAAAATGCCTACCATCAAAACCAACATGTGCTATCATCAATGCGACGATTTGAAACATAGCTTTTTCAGCAGCTGAATTTGCCAAACTACTTTCGAAAACTTCGGGGGGTGGTAAGTTTTTAAAGAATACGGCTGGCTGTGGATCATCGTCTTCCTCCTCATCTGTTCCATGGCCGTCAGATCCATTCGGTTTGGTTTGTTCATCCTCCTCAAAATTTTGATCTAATCCTACTTCAGGCTAGATGGCAATGTCAACATCAATCCAATTTAACTTAATACTTCTGTCTCAAGCAAGCTTGAACCGAAGTGAATATGTTTGGAAATTCGGCAAACTCTAAGTGAATTACCCATCAGCAGTTTAGAAAGCTTTCCATGAACTTTCTTGATTTCCCACAAAGTTTTGATGTTTTCCTCGATGGGCTTTTTCAATCCATCCTTGTGGGGCTGTTCTTTCTTCTTATCTTTCTTGCGCTCGGGCGGTTTACGGATCGAGCGCGGAGCGAAAGGCAGAGCAGGCATTGCGGTCATGATCAAATGAGGTTCTAGGATGTCAAAGGGTTCATCTTCTCGGTCTTCAAACCAGTTCCACATTCGTCCTGGATCTCGGATCAACGCCTGTCTTTGTTCCCAATCAAGTTCGGGTTGCGATTTTTGCTGACTAGGGCAAGCGCGACTGGGGGTAGGCGGCTGGATTTCAAAAAGCGGTGAAGAAGACTGGGTTTGATCTTCGATTGATTGCCCTTCTGCTAAAGTCGCGCGACCTCTTTCCGTTTTTCTCCATCGTTCCTCGGCCAGCTTTAATCCTGTGAGGGGTGCACTTGGCGTTTCTAAAGGGTTGGGAAGGATTGCTTCACTTCGGCCAGATGGTTTTGACGTTCCGTTAATTTGAGGTGGGTTGATGGAGGGGTCACTGACAAATTTGAGAAGGTTCTGAGCTTTTTTTCGCAGAGATTCAGCGGCTGCGCGAAGATGATGGTTCTATGGGTTTTCGGATAGTCCATGTCGTTGATTAGACGCGCTAGAGGGCAGCTGTTTTATCTTATCTTGCGCATTTGATTGTTGGACAAATTCGCGAGCTCACACGAAATGAAGCGAGGATATAGATGCGGAGATGAGTTCAAAGTCAAAGAGGACAGACCATGTCAAGATTGTAGGTAAAACAATTCGTCCAAATTAATTCTAGATCGTCGTTGAAGGCGGATTTTGTTTTGTATACACCCCCTTTTACTTTTTTCAGGACAGTTCCTAGGTCCATGGGCTTTTTAATTACTTGAGAAACAAAAAAACGATTGATCTTCAAGTCAGCTGATTGGTTCCATTGGTATTAGTAAGAAGATGAGAGTCAAGTTTTCCTTCATACCATCATAATAATCTGGTGCGTCGGTTTTCCTGACCCGGCTCAAGAATGCCGTAGCATTGGGCTGCAGATTGTCATGGCAAGTCAACAGGTTGATTTTTTTTTTTTTGTAAATAAAATAAAAGGAAGAAGAAAAGGGGCAGGTTCGACTGAATTCGAGGGGGGATCCAAGCAAGCTTGAAAACTGACGTCTGATCTGAGTTCGTTGGTGATCCGTTCGAGTGTGTCTATGAACTCGTGTATCGTAGCTTTTTCATCCTGAGTGAGCCCAACGGCCGGTTAGGATAACATATGTACAGGCGACAGTCAAAGTGGTCAAGATGGAGGCAGGCCAAGTTGGACGAACTTTCAATCCACTGTCTCGTGCATCATTGCTCAAGGCCACCAACTCTGATGGATCATGAGCGTGAGATTGGATGAGCTCGAGAAGAAACTGGAGATTGAAAGGAAACCCGAAGACAGGCAGGTCAGGTCAACCCAAGCAAGACCAACCATTAGTTTGGGATCGTCTCAAGACACACACACCCACTCACTCAATCACTCACCTTCATGTGCAAGCAGTACTGCTTAATGATGCGTGTCGAGTATGCTATGCTCGAGATCGGTTGACTTCCTGCTTGGCTGTTGACCGTCGATATCCCTCTGCGCAATCCAAGCTGAGACAAATGTATGCGGCTGCCAAACCTCAGTCCGGTGTGTTGCTCGTCCACCGCGTCAGACTCACGATCCACTTGACGACCACATCCTGCGGCATGTACCCTGTCGGGGCTCCCCGGTGGCCCCTTCCCCGGACCCGCAGCGGCGATGCCGCCGATCCCCCCGGGTCAAGCACCCAGCCCCGGCGGATCGACCGACACCTCGAAGCCACACAAGTACATACATACGTAAACACATGCCATCTCAACCATTATGTCCAGATCTCAAGACGACCGCCCATCGCCGCTCTCCTGGTTAAAGAACTGATAACGACCTTCAGGAATCTCACTTCCCTCTCCTCGGATCCGAAGACTGCTCATCAGCCCTGGGATCGAGTACAGACAACCAAGGGGATCGATATGGGCAGTGGGTAAGTCGTGGTGTTCTCTTTTGCTTGCCTAGCTAGCCTTTTCTTATGATGAGCTCATCGATTCTATCCTGGTTGCTCCACTCAGGTTCATAAACCCTTGTTGTCTAGTCGGGTCTGAAATCCCCAAGTTGTAATCATGCCATCGATTGGCTCATGTTCCCCATCGGTCGTGATGCCCTCTTGTCAAAGTCGTCTCTTAAGTCATCCCTTCAATCGCCAATCTCATGATCCACCATCCTCCAGGTCGCTCCCTCGACCCCATCCTTTCAAGCTTCATCAACATTCTGGTTCACCCTCATCATCCATCCGCCCATCATCTACGACCCCCTCAATAGGTCCTTACAAACCTAAACTATCTCAAGTCTATAATATTCCTAAGCTTGGGACTATTAAGGTATCCTTGCAATCGAAATCTACCCTGGGGATCGCCCAATCACGCGGTGAAAGGCCTTATCAAGAAGATTACTTTACCGTCGCCAGCTTGGACGTCAAGGTTCCAGAACTCATCAAAGCCATTCCAAAGGCGGAGGGTTATGAAATATTGACTCATACCCACCAGAATCATCCTCTAAAACTACTAGATCATCATCAGCCTCACCTTCAATCATTATTGGTTGGGGTCATCGATGGTCATGGAGGTACTGATTCGGCCGAATATCTTTCCAAGAACCTATCAAGGTTGATCGAAGAATCAAGTGTGACCGAGCTTCCAAACGTGATCAGAACCTATCGATCGATCGGTGGTTATTTCAGACGATTCAGAGGTGGTTTTTTACAAGACTTAGCTCAAGAAGCGTTTGATCCTAAAACCCGCGAGGATCAAGAACCCCCACTCATGGGAATCGATGAGAGATTATCGTTAGGATTCCTAATGGCTGATCAACAGGTGATGAGTAGTTTTCCGAAATCAGGCGCAGTGACCACCGCGGCCTTATTAACACCGTTGCCCATTCGAACCCATGATTCATCGTCGATTATTTACCCTTACTTTAGCTCACCGCTGCTATCGCTCATAGTCGGGCACGTCGGCGACACCTGTGGACTACTATGTTCCGCGATTGATGGAAGAGTCGTCCGACTGACTGAAGATCATCATCCCGATTCTCGAGTCGAAGCTGAAAGATTACGTCGGATGGGAACCGGCTTGATCACCGATAGTTTTGGTGAATCTCGCTGGGGTGGTAGCTTAGCTAATTCGCGTGGATTAGGAGACTCCAGCTTCAAAGCTCTAGGTGTCACTGGTGAACCTGACATCCTGAACAAAATCATCCGCGGTAACTACCACTGTTCCCTTCTATCTTTTCATCACACCGGCAAAGTCTTCAAACATCCATCTTCACTCGTCGTCAAGCAGCTGTCTTATTGATGTTGCATTTTGCAGGCGACGAATGGGAATTCTTGATTCTTGTTTCGGATGGAATTTCCAACGTGATCACCCATCAAGAAATCGTGGATCTCTGTAAAGGTGCCAAGTCCGCGACCGAAGCAGCCTCAAATGTCGTAAATTTTGCCGAAACTTTGGGCGGGTGAATTGTTATTTCTTGCCTTGCCTTGCCACCAGGGAGAAAATTTTCTCCTTTTTCTTGGAGCAGTTAATAATCTGATGCTTGTTTTGTTTTATTTTTACTGTGGCTTTGACCTGGGACAATTCGTCCAACGAACTAACAACAGACGCGACAACATGACGGCAGTGGTGGTTCCACTCATGAAATGGGGCAACGTTGATAGCCATGACTTAACCGTTGAGAGGAGAAAGTTTAGATTGAAACAACTTCAAGCTTCCTCCGGCTCCGGTCGTCAACGAAGGATGTGACCTTGGAATTTATTTGTATCGAACCCTCCAAACAAGCATTGGCGGAGGGTTCTAGTACTCGAGTAAAGTTTGTGAATTTTCGGGGAATGTTGGTGAACTTGGTAATGTCTCATTTCCCCCGCCTGGTTGCATAGAACGAGAGGCTAGAGGTGGAATCACTCTTGTCGGTTGGGCTATTCTCTCATCGCGCATCCATTTCTATCAAGACTCGGGAAAGGCTCATCCAATAGACTTGTAATCGAACAAACGTGTACTTCATCAGCCTTCAGTGCTTGTACTTATCTTGTCGTTCAACTTTGCCCTAGTGTCAACCCTTTTGACGATGCCGTTATTTGAGTTTATAACCATGCTCATGGCATACTTCCTCCTGTCCACTATCGCGAGGGCACCAACCTCGTCAGCCCCAAGTGCTAGATCATTTCATCATCACCGGCTGTATTACAAAAAAAAAGAAGAAGAAACACGCGCAGGAGAATGGATCGTACATTGATTGAACCAGTTCCAGATGACAACCGGCCCCTGCGTTCTTTACATTTAAATCCTTTCTTTCATGCTCTTGCCTGACCTAGCGAAATCCTGGCAAAAAGACTCATTTCAGCCATTCCACGAAAAAAACCAAAAAAAAAAGCATTCAATGGCTATTATACCAGTTGATCTTATCGAACGAAGACAGATTTTTATCCAGGGAATTTCCTGTTAGAAGTACCCAATCCATCGAGATGAGTCATTAAGGTTTTTCCCAGATGGATCAGATTTACATATGAACTATGAGCTCGGTGGAGAAATATGAATCTGAAGTCTCTATACTTATGATCCAGAGGAGGGAAAGTTTCCGGGCTCTAAATTAAGTTATAGAATCCTTTCGGGCTCGTATCGGTCAAGCATTCCATTCATCCTTTCACCTCTGACCTGACGATTTTTATTATCTGATATCCTTGGAAGATCCAGAAACTGTGATTCACAATCCTGAGAGTTGAATCGATCTCGACCTTGCAAAGTTGTTTTGGAGGGCGGGGGGGCACCTTGATGGGTGGGTGATTTCAGATCTCATGAGATCTTCAAGCATTGAACTTGAGGCAAGAATGGTGCATGAAGTGGAGAGTTGAAAGACTTTTTACCAAGACCATTCCAACTGACTCCCTTAGTTCAAAGGTGGTGAACGATATCTTCATCATGAGTTTTCTCAGTCTTGTGTAAAACCATCAGCATACATACTCAATCAAAACCTTAGCCAAATCTTGATCTTCAGAAGGTCTAAGCAGAACTCCACATCCATCAAAACTCTGTCAAGTACTCAAACCCAGATGATGTATTACTCTTACAAGTCATCCCAACCTCCCTCTTATCATGTTCAGGATTTTGTTTTCAAGCTTAGAATCATGATTGAAAAGCTAAGATAACAGCCACCATTCAAACCGAATCCAACCATGAACTAAATAATATATTCTTCAGTGAACTCTGAATAAACGATGGGTTTTAAAATCTTTCTCTACCTTCTCATCGTTCTTGATCTCTTCTTCTTTGCTTGGATCAGTTTCCTCATCCCTGATTGAGACCAAACTTGCTTTGAATCGATCTAGTTTGACTTTCAAACATCAAAAGAGCTTAATTTTTAAACTCATCATGACAAAATGAGAAAACTAAAGAATCTTATTTTGAAAGAATTGATGAAAATAGAACCAGACTGTATCCAACAAGAATTAGAGAAAAGCAAGCAGATACATGACAGTGAGGAGTTGGCAAAGGAACATACCGTAGATCAAGTACTGATGGTAGGATCAAGCAGGACTAGCAAAGCTATTCAGGAGGACAGGATAGAAGACTACATACCAGCTGTAAGAATGTGAAAATAACATGTGTCCTCTGGGAATTGAACCCAGGTCTCTAATGTGCATGGCAAGTGTACTACCAACTCTACTAAGGACGCTTGCTTCCCAGTGATCAAGATATGCTTGTAGAGGTCAATGACAATGTCACTTTGTGAGGACATATGATGAATGAGTAACCAACTACAAGCATGCAGGGACTGAGGTCCTGAAGACTGCATGAAAGCATTGATCATATCTCAACACACCCCCGTGCTGAATGTAGTGTGAAGGAAGCAAGGCAACATGCTAAGATCATACTCATGATGGGTGCTTAGGTAGCGCTGGGCTCATAACCTGTAAGAATGTGAAAATAACATGTGTCCTCTGGGAATTGAACCCAGGTCTCTCATGTGCATGGCAAGTGTACTACCAACTATATTAAGGACGCTTGCTTCCCAGTGATCAAGATATGCTTGTAGAGGTCAATGACAATGTCACTTTGTGAGGACATATGATGAATGAGTAACCAACTACAAGCATGCAGGGACTGAGGTCCTGAAGACTGCATGAAAGCATTGATCATATCTCAACACACCCCCGTGCTGAATGTAGTGTGAAGGAAGCAAGGCAACATGCTAAGATCATACTCATGATGGGTGCTTAGGTAGCGCTGGGCTCATAACCTGTAAGAATGTGAAAATAACATGTGTCCTCTGGGAATTGAACCCAGGTCTCTCATGTGCATGGCAAGTGTACTACCAACTATATTAAGGACGCTTGCTTCCCAGTGATCAAGATATGCTTGTAGAGGTCAATGACAATGTCACTTTGTGAGGACATATGATGAATGAGTAACCAACTACAAGCATGCAGGGACTGAGGTCCTGAAGACTGCATGAAAGCATTGATCATATCTCAACACCAGCAAGTTAGAAGAAAGGAATGAAGTAAGGATAGAAAAATACTAAACAGGTCTTTATTTTCTCACCAAATATGAGGAGAAGAAACTAAGGGTCTTTTCTTGAGACTTAGCGACGTAAGAGCTGGAGTAGGTTGATCTTGAAATATAGAAGTTGACCGGTTGGCGTAGAGATTTGGTTTGGTCAAGAAAAGAATAAAAAAGAAATAAAGGAAAAGATAGAGAAAGACGGAGGGCACAAGAGGAAGAGAATGGAGGGGAAAGCGGAAAAGGGAGCGGGTGAGATTGCAATTCAGGAAGGTGAAAGTCAGAGAGGAAGATGGGAGTAGATTGATAACAAGTGGTAGAGAAGAAGATGGGAGTGGAATGGTGATGAATGGAGGGACAGCTGGTAGAAGACAAAGCTTGTGACAGGCTGTGATAATTTGATGACAGGGACTTGATGAGGAGGAGCGGCCGGGACTGATGAGAAGGAGCGGGTGAGTTTTAATTCATTTAAACACAAAAAAATGATCTTTTTTTCATCATCAACATTTAAAAACTCAGGCTCATTCTGCAATTAGATTGAAGACTCAAACAGATTTTAAAATCCATCCTAATCCATGAATCAACCATCCAGTTGACCGTATCATTGATCGTACCCATCTTGCCGTTGAGTCAGGAATTGTAAGTTTTTGGAGTAGAACTAAGAGTAGAAACTGGTCTTAGGAGCAGTCCAAGGATGAATTGAAGTTTAAGGAAACAAGGATCTGGAAAGAGATAGCAGGAAAGGAAACAGGAAGAAGGAAGAAAAGAAGAAAGGAAAAAGAAGACAATGAAGGATGAAGGTTGTCGACAAGGGCTTCTTGTCAAGATGCAAATTGAATCCTAGCTTTCTGAAAGGCAAACTTGTAGATGTTTCAAGGTAGTGAGATGAGCGGCCTACGGTTACCTTGGAGACAGTTTTGTAGGATGGAGATTGGTGAGTTTCAGGTGGAGTTCTTATAGCGTGTGTTATAATTTTCTATGCATGCGGAAAAGATCAGATTGGAGTTTGTGGTGTCAGTTATTTGTCCTTTTTATAGTCAGGTGTAAGATGTAGAGTGACAGAAAATAGTTAGAGTGGTTGCAAGGGCTTACTTTGAGCATTGCAAGGTTAGGTTGAGTTTTTGCTTTTAGTTAGTAGGGTTCTGCCTAGTTTGTTTGATAACCCTATGGTGGAGACAAGGAAAGATTGACCAGGCTGGTTGTTAGGGTTATACATGATCAGTTTTGGTCAGAGTTCAGCTTTTGGGGTAGTCCCTTGTTGTAGTTTTGGTGATGACACAGATGAGGCTTCTTACAGATGGTTGGTGCAAACACAAGTGAATTGCAAAGTTCTTGGTTGCTTGACTAATCAAGGAGGGTATTCCTGACATGCCCCCTTGCTGTTGGTGGTTGCGTTGTTGGCATAAAATCCCTTTGAGATAAGATTAAACCTTTTGAGGATAACTAACCTTCTGACTGGCTTGGTCAAGAAATTGGAAGCGTTGTTTGGGCTGTGGATCAGGTTCAGGCGGACTACCTTGCTTTGTATTAATTCTCTGATGTAATTCAAGCGTATGTCTAAATGCTTGCTGCAAAAGCCATTTTGGCTAGATTGTGCCATTGCAAGATCAGCTGCGCCCTTGTTGTTGATGCTTACAAGTGTTGCATTGGTTAAGGGATTTCCAAAAATTGCTTGTTGGAGCATTCTTAACCAGAAAACCTCCTTGGCAAAATTGCTTAACAATTTGTATTTGGCCTCATTCAATGACAAGGAAGTGGTTTGTTGCCTTGAAGACTTCCAGGATATTATGTGGTTTCCAACAAGGGTTATGTACCCTGTCTGGGAACGCCGTGTATCTGGGAAATTGCCCCAATCCAATTCGACATAAGCGGTGAGTTATGAGTGGTTCTGTCTGGAAAAGCAAAGACCAATGTCTTTGGTCCCCAAAAGGTATTGGAAGACCTGCACAGCCCTGTCATAGTGGGAAAGTCCAGGCTTTTCTAGATGCTGTGATAGAATACTGACTGATAGGGATATATTGGGCTTTGTGAGGATGCTAAGGTAGTTCAGGGATCCTTTTAATGCTCTGTAGTTTATGCCCAGTGCAAGAAAGTTGTGATGCTTGGTGTTGGAGGCCTTACCCAGCTTGAGCCCAGGGGACATGGGGCAGGAGGCAGGGGTCTGGTTGGTTAGGTTGAATTTTGATAACTTTCTTTCTATGTAATGTGATTGGTTGATGCTAACAGAATGGCTTGTCTGTGTGAAGTTCATACCAGGGGGAAAGGAAGCATCTCCAAGATATTTTATAGAGAATTCACAAGACACTTTGTCTCTGAAGATTGAAGGGTCCGCGCTAAATATGACAAGGTCATCTACATGGACAAAAATCCATGTTGGGTTTGATTCAGCGCAATGAAATATGTGAGGGTCCAAGATACATGAGACAAATTTAATTTGCTTGAGGAAGGAGCTAAGCCTTTTTTACTAGACTAAAGCGGATTGTTTGATCCCATATATTGCCTTGTTAAGCTCCAGTACTGTCTTAGTGGCTTTGAGATAGCCTGGAGGAGGACATAAGACAACTTTCTTGGGGAGGTAACAGGTTAGAAATGAACTGCGCACATTGAGTTGATGGATTTTTAGATTGGTTTGGACAGCATGAAATATGAGAAGCCAAAGGGATGAAGGTTTCCCTGTCAGAGAGTAGCTGTCTTTAAAATTGAGGCCATAGGTCTTCCAAAAGCCTAGGGAAAATATCCTGGCCTTCCTTTCTAAAACCAATTTGTTGGGGCCCAGCTTGGATTTGTATTCCCATGTTGATGGAATTAGGTGTTCATCAGGTCCAAGCAGTTGTTTGGTCCAGACACCGTGATCCCTCATGATTTTCATCTCCCGCTTCTCAGCTGCTATCCATTTGCTTGATTTGATGGATGCCAAGACCTTCTTGTGGGTCTTGGGTTCAGCTAATACGGTGTAAAAAGAGGTAGGGGGAATCCTGCAAGTTTTCCTTGGGAAGTTACAGATGGTGTCCGCAGATATGGTGCTATCAATAAGAGTGGGATACAATGGTCCAAAAACTATGATGCAGTGTTGGCCTCCAGGTCTAGGAGAGGAACACAGACGCGAGGAAGAGGGTGTAGAGAGAGAGAAAGGGTTAGAGGATGAATCATTTTCAGCCCTGAGGCTACCGCAGGGTGAGGATTGAGGAGCTTCATCAAAAGGGCAATTTATCTGGTGCTCAAAGAACTGTAGAATTGGGCTCTTGGAAAATGCGTCAGCATTGGCTTAGGAGGGAAGGTAGTCAAGGCTTGTGTTTGAGGCCGGTGTGTATGGAAAAAGGATCTTGTTGAAGCAAACGTGCCAGATTTCAAAAACCTTCCCATCACTGAGGCAAAGGATGCTATAGCTGGAGAAGTCTTTTGAGTATCCAAGCATGAGGCCTTCCCATGCGGTAGAGTCAAATTTTCCAGCCCTAAGCTCAGCTGTTTTGAAGACCCACGCCTGGCATCCATACAGTCTAAAAAAATTAAGATTGGGTTTTTTATTTAGCATTAACTTGTATGGAAATTTATTTGATTTCATTAGAGATGGCAGGCTGTTTGTTGTGGCCATTGCAGTTTGCACAGCTTCTCCCCACCATTTGCTGTCAAGTTGTGATTGGAGAAGCATACATTGAGCCATGTTTATTATGGTCTTGTTGGCCCTTTTGGCGTATTTGTTGTGTTGGGGAGTATATGGAGGCAATATTTTGTGCTGTATTCTGTTTTCCAAAAGGAAACTATTGAATTCACCGCTTGAAGATTCCCCTCCGCCTTTGCTGATCAGGTTCTTAATAGTCATTCCGGTTTGGTTTTCAAAGAAATTTTTATGCCTCTTTATATTTTCCAATGCCTCCCCTTTTCATTCAAGCAGGCTAATGGCAATGAAGCCGGTGGAGGTGTCAAAAATGGTGATGAAATAGCAAAAACCATGGTTGGTGGCCAGGTAAATTGGTCAACATAGGTTGCAGTGAATGAATTGCAGTGGCTTGAGTGCTTTATTTAAGTGGCTGGGGAAAGGCAGCCAAGATGATTTTCCCATCATACATGTTGGGCGCGAGTATAAAGGGCTGATTTTCTCTTCTAGGAATTTGGATATTTTCTTTGAAATGGCGTGTCCCAATTGGCTATGTTAAAGCTTGGAGGCGGATGCATTGGTGAGATGAGAAGCTGGATTTGGCTAATGGGAGTCAAAGACTTGGACCATGAATATCCCATTCACTATTTGGAAGGTAATGGTGGTCCTGTTGTTAAGGGTCAACATGTAGTTGCTGGTGGAGCAATTGATTTTTTCCAAAGCTAAAAGAAGGCTTCCAAGGGAGATAAGGTTGCACATGAGCCCTGGAAAGCAGAGAGCATCCTTTAAGTTCAGTGTGGCTTTATTCTTGGCCGTTATTGTTACATCAGCAAATTTCTGGGCTAGTAGTTCCCCTTCTCCCTTGCAAGTCCCAATTGGAATGTGGCAATGTTTTTGGGTTTCCAAGAATGCCAGACAGTTGAACATGTGGTGGCTGGCGCCGCTGTCAAGGATCATCAAGTTGGGAGATGATATTGTGGTGGTGAAAGTGGCAAATGAGGGAGCAGAGACATTGCTGATTTTTGGTTCTTCAGAGACTGGCGCAGTGGTTTGCTGGATCAGTTTCTTGGCATGGTGAGTGTGAGTTTCCCCTTGCCAATTGCATATGGGTATGAGCTTGGGGTGAAAAGCCCAAAACTGTTCTTTGGTATGCGTCTTCACTGCTGTGGTGGTTATTTATAGACATGGAGGCAAGTAGGCTCAGCACTGGATGTTTGACTTGGAGCGGCTCAACAGTGGTTGGAACTCCCCAGCACAATAGGCTCAGGAGGAGCACATTGGGGGACTGTCTAATCCGGAGTAAAAAAGTCAGGGGCTCAGCATTGGTGTGGTGCGCGCTTTCCGCGGCACAATTACAAGAATGGGCTGGAGTTTTTGCCTTTTGCGTACAACAAACATGGTCAAACATAAATTCCCCTCCCCAACTATGGATTCACAAGTGCGGAAGCAATTGATTGAGGCTAAGTAGGATAGACTAGGCTGATTATGGATTATGCACTGAGGTTGCAGGAGTATGGGGCAATCAACACTGAAGCTGAGGAGGTGGCATGCGGATTGGTGGGGATCCATAGTATGCCACATGCGGGATTAGGAGTGATCCGCTAAGGAAGATCAATGGGGATCTTGTTAAGATCATGGAGTATTTCCATGCGACACCTTCCCTTTTGCAGCGCATGTCTTGACACACTCACATGAAAGCTCCGCGCGACAGAGGAGGTTTCACGTCCTTCAGTCTCTACCCCAACTCCCCTACGGTCCCCCAATCTATTTCTATTTCTTTTGTGACTCTTTTTCCTTTTCTGTTTTGCGTGATCCACTTCTCTCTCTCTCATCATCCTTCTAACTCCGATCAAATGTCAAACCAAGAATCACCATAGACCTCCAACCTCAATCTAACTCAAGACAGTGTCAAAGCTCATCAATGATCACATCAAATTGCCTCAGTCATCTTTTCCGTTCTTTTATTCTCTATTTCTTTTTCTTTCTTCTTTCCTTTTCTATTCAAATACTTCCTTCTTGTCATCATCAATCAATATAAACCTCAACTTCAAGACCAAACTATCTTCAATCTCTGCCTGTTAAGATCTTGAACCTCTAAAAAGATCATCTGGGCCATCTAACCCTTGATTTTGCAAATGCCAGCTTTTGCCCAATCCACTCTACGTATCTCAAAGACGTCATCCTACTCGTGCTACTTATTATAACTCTTATGATTGGCTATAGCTGTAGGATCCCATTTCTTTTGTTCTTTTATTCTTTTTACTTTATGTTTATGTTATCTCAAATTCTTACCTGTTTCATGATGTTCAGTTTTGCTGGTTCTTAGTTCTATACAATCTAATCTCAAAAATTAACAGATCTGTTGTTAGTTATGCATTGGGGCAACTTAACCTTTAAGGAAGATTGGCAACATGATCTCCAAACCTACTGCAAGTCATTGGATTGGGTAAAGGATCAGACTATTGGTAAAGAGGATTGGTGCGCAATGCATGGAGGTGGTTAGAGGAGGGGTCTTTCTTTTGTATTTTACATTCTTTTTGGAGTAGTTCATTTTTGGAGTTGTACATATATAAGGGGGCCGCTTCCCTTACCAGAAAAGGGGGGGGATTACCAAAGGATTAGGGTATTATTGGAGTATAAACTTAGACAGCATACAATAACGGAGTTTTCTATTTCTTTTCTGCTTTGAAAAGCATGATTACCAGCTGGTGTGCTTGGAGTCTTAATTACAAAATAGTTCAATTGCGGAGCTTTTTGAGGAGTCCGCATTGTTTATTTACTATTACTTCATTGAAAATTAGCTTTAGTGGTTACCATCAAGGGAGGGATATTTTTGCAGATAATGGAATAGGTGTTGGCAGTGATTCTTATACTGCTGCAGGCCTTAGTAACTTTTCTCATGGAAGCAGATTATATTTAGATTTGTGGAGGTACAGGAGTGTAAAGCAAGGGCTTTTGGGCTTTCCAGAACTTGGAGTGAGGTTGTTGCGGAGAATTTAACGGAACTCAAAATCTCTTTCCACAAATTGGGGGTCTGGCAGGGAAATTCCTTTTCTCTGTTTGAACCTGGTACCGTCCCCGGAGTTATACTTTTTATTTTTTTTTACCCTCAAAATTTTAATGATGATTTGAGATTAGAAGGCCAGAATGGGTGACTCCCTTCCAACTCATCAACAAGCAGCATCTGGCAGTGCACCACCCTATCAAAATGCTCCGCTTCAGACCAAGAGTCCAATGGGGCTGCTGCCAAGGGCAACCACGGGTGGAGAATCATCAAATGTGGCGCCGGAGTTTCCAGAGGAGCAGCCAGGTAGCCAAGCAAAGATGATGCCAAGGGACTATCCCCCGGTTGGTTCTTGTCTGGAGGATGTACACCAGCTCCTGGAACGGGTTGAGAACACAGCCAACAGTGAAGGCAAAAAAAAAGTAGACTGGGTTTGGCAGATAGTCAATTTCATTCTGGAAAAGGAAGATCTGGGGGATGTGGAGGATATGGAGGGTCATAGTGAACAGAATTGGGAGAAGTTGCGGAGGGAAATAGTGGAAAAATGGGAGTCACAAGAGCAGAGGTTCTGAGAAGTGGATCTTGAGTGTCTTGAAACAGAAAAGGCAAGGGAAGGAGGTGTTGCCTCAAGGACTTTGTTCGGTGTGTACTGTTCCCCATTTGATTGCATTCTAAAATACCTAGTCCTCAACAAGATTTTGGTGGAGCATACTGGTTTGGTAAAGAGGACCTTCATGCGGGGCCTTAGCTTGGAGTTTTGCAGAAGTATCCATAAAAAGCTATACAACGCAGGATTAATTTTCAGTTTGCAGGACAGAGGGGTAGCCCTGCTCCCAGGCATGAAGGACATTTGCTGCAGAAACTAAGAGAGGAAATATCAGAAATTTGTCTCTTGGTTAAAAGTTGATGATTCTAGTGTCTTTAAGTTTTGAGGATGCTCCCTTTTAAAGGAGAGCAAGAGAGAGAGATATATGAATTATTTTTATTTTTTTTTCTTCTCCCTTTTTAGTCTGGTGTGGGAACCAAGAGGGTGAAAATTTTCTAGTTATCCTTGAGTTCCAGAATCAATGGTCCTAGATTCTTTAAGGATAAAGATGCTCCAGTAAAGAGAGAGAGAGAGAGAGAGAGAGAGATAGAGAGATGAATTTCCTTTCCTTTCCATATCCTTCACCGTATTCTTCCATCCCTCAATCAATTATCTTTCCTCTTTTCCTGTCCCTTTCCTTTTCCTTTCCTTGTCCCAAGATCCAATATCCTATGCTAAGAGCTGGGGTTGAGAGCGTGGACTTTATGCCCACACTCTCAACCCTAACCTAAGTACAAGCGCAATGACAGCCCAAAAACAAATGTAAAAGAAACCCTAAGCCCAGAACCCTAGCCTAACCCCAACCCATTCCCTGCCCGCTTACTGTTCCTTACATCCAGTTTGTCCTTCTCATGAAGAAGCCCTCCTCTGCGCCCTACTC
This sequence comes from Puccinia polysora, assembly GCA_025617555.3. Taxonomy (NCBI): domain Eukaryota; kingdom Fungi; phylum Basidiomycota; class Pucciniomycetes; order Pucciniales; family Pucciniaceae; genus Puccinia; species Puccinia polysora. The sequence continues at coordinate 7,542,416 of CM062620.1, forward strand.
AGAGCCCACCGCTTGTCCGTATCCGCCTTGTGCGCAGCGTGATTTCCTGCCCTGCGGGTTGGCCTGCGCTTGCCCCCGCCCCGCCCGCACCCATATACCCAATTGTCCCTTCCTACCTCCCCAAACTAGCTGCCCACAAACCTGGTTGGGCCAGCTCCATTATTGGTTCTGTAATGTCCAAGTGGGTGGCAGCCCAACCCATGCCCAGTATGCCAAGCCCCGCGGTGCCTACTTCTGAGCCCTCTGCGGCTGCTGCTGAGCCCACAGCAGCCACTTCTGAGACCCAGCGCATCCAAGTGCTGAGCCTGACCTACCAAATGCTGAGGGTGCCGACCGCAGCGCGGTTCCCAATCCAAGACTATATAACAACACCACACCTGCCCCCCTCTATTTTCCGCGCTGAGGGAGAGTGCTTTTATGCCCTCCCCCTGAGCCCCAACCTAGGTACAAACGCAAAGAAAACCTGGAAGAAAATAAAGAAGAAACCCCAAGACCCACAACCCTAGCTCAACCCTAACCCCTTTATCCAACTCCACAAGCCCACCTGCCATTACACACATCTGGTTCTTGCTTCTCATGATGCAGCCCTCTGCTGCACCCAACTCAAAACCCCTGCGCTTGGTGTATCCGCCCAACGTGCCATTTCAACTCCCCCCTGGCCTGTGGGTCAGCCCGCGTCCATAGACCTGTGATTTCCCCAATCTTTCCCCCCCAAACTAACTGCCTGTGAATGTGGTCAGGCCTGCTCCATTCCTAAGTCAACAATATCCAAGCAGGTTGCAACCCACCACCCCCCCTAGTCAAGCCCAACCCCCAACTGGCATGCTGGTCCTGCTTTGCCTGCTTCTGAGCTTTCAGAGGCTACTGCTGAGAACATATGCACCTCAACTGCTGAGCCTGACCTACCAAATTCTCAGTGCTCAGGCTGTGATGCAGTTCCCAATCTGAGGCTATATAATGACACCACACAGTGTGGTGACTGTGCGAAAGTTGGAACTGGCAGAACTTATGGAGGAAGACCCAAAGGGTCTGGTAAGGGGAGACGTGCAGTTGAAGAGGGTAAAGGAGCTGGTAATGCCAAAAGAAACTGTGGAAATGATGGAAATGTTTAACAAGATGCGTCTTTTCTGGAAGAAAGCTATGGAAAAGCCAGCCAGAAAAGCTGCAGAACCACCAAAAGCAACAACAACGCATGCGCCAACTCAGGCACCATCAAGGGCACCACCAAGAAACAAAGCAAAGCCTTGGGTCTTCCAATGCTACTACTGTTGGGAAGATGGCAGTCTTATAAGTTCATGTAAAGACCTGAGTGCAGAAGTATGGAGTAAAATAGTTAAGACAGATGGAAGGGAGTGTTTTTGACCTTCAGGGGAAGCTATACCAAATTTTCCAGATTAACCTTCACCAAGAGATCTGGCTTGAGCAGTGGGGCAAAAGAGGAGGCAACAACCTTTGCGGGGAACACGTTTACTCTAACTTGGAAACCCCCAGAGGTTTTGGCGGAGGTTAGGGCCATCTGCTCTGACAAGAGGAGAATGGACATCAATGGTCCTACCCCTGCAAAAAATCCAGAGCAGGCAGTGGTAGTAAAAACAGAGGGATCCCACAGGAGGGCTGGAGAAGTAGCAAAGAGAAATTGCGGAACAGATCACCTGGTTTCCCTAACTTTGAAAGAGCTTGTGGTAATCTCACCAGTAATGGCGGATGAGATGGTTGCAGTCTTCAAGAAGTTTACAGGGAGTAAGGAGGACAACCCAAAACCCAAGGAAGAGTCAAAGGTTGGTTCTCTCAACGCGGGGGCAGATGTTCTTGGAGAAAGTGGTGCTATGATGTGCCCTTTGGGCTATGTAATAATGCGGATCAGAGGCAAATGGTGTTGGGAAATGGTCAATAGCAGCTCAATGGTTAATTTTCTCCCATTGAAGTTGGCAACTGACGCAGGGTTGGTCCGGCACAAGGCAGATATTGGGTTGCGGAATTTGGGAGGTTTCAAATGTGTGGTTGAAGGGGAAGTGGAGAAAGAGATGATGGAGGTGGCTAAGGTATTGGTTCCGTGGTTGTATTTGGTAGTAAGTGTGTTGGGGTTCATACTTGGTAGGCCATTACTTTTTTCCTTCCAAGCATCTCTTGGCTTCTATCTGGATGCTAGGGAGGAACTCCTTACTGTTGCGGATGCCTTGGGGAAACAATATTAAACAATCATCTGTTGGACCGATAGCAGCATATGGGAAGATTGGAAGGGAGGTTCATTTTTGGGAGGTGGCCACAATGATGCGGCGGAGGATTTTCATATTTTGGCCATGTGGCCTGTGCGGGGAAGGCTCCATCCTTTCACAGATGGTTGAAATATGAGGAGCAAGGAGGAACTCCCATGGCGTGGTGCAGAATACTTTGGGCAGTATGGAGGAAAGCAGCTTTTGGCATAACAATAATGGGAGAGGGGTAGGATCAAAAGTGATTCATTCCTTGTATGCGTCTCCAATGGGTGCCAGCACAAGCAGCTACCCTTGTGCCACAATTGTGAGAATCCTGGATTTTGTTGCAGGCCAACAGTTACAAGTGGAGGAAACAACCAATTGATCAAAGTTGATCAAAGTGCAGACTTTTGGTGGCAAATACAAGCCAGTTGCTAAGAAGGTGCAGCTGCAGAACAAGCCAATGCCACAGGACCTCAAAAAACCAATGAGGCTTATCCTTTGGTCATGGGACCCGTATGATTTTCCATTGAAAACCTCAATTCTGAAGGAGGATTTGGTGGGCTTAACGGAAGAGCAGATGGCGGAACTCAACTTTGGGCCAGAGGGGTGGTTGTGAGAGGAGGAAGTACAATTGCTGAAGGCGGTGATTTTCATGTGGAGGAAGGCACTGTCTTTTTGTCCAGAGGAACAAGGGATGCTCAGGCAAGAAATTTCAGACCCCTACCAGATGCCTACGGTGCCTCACAACCCTTTCCAAATCAAGCCCATTCCTATTCCGGAAGCAGTTGGGGATCAGTTTACGGAGTTGGTGCAGGAGCAATTGAGGACAGGTCTGTAAAAGCCTTCTTTTTCTAGTTATTCCAGTCCAATTTTTGCCTTATTGAAACAGGACAGGAAGAGTCTGTGGATCATCCACAACCTGAAAAGGTTGAACTCAGTCACAATCAAAGATGCTGGGTTGCCTCTGCAGGTGGAGGAGTTTATGGATAATATGACTGGAAGAGTCTGCTATGGGTTGGTAGAAGTCATGGGGGGGCACAATCAGCGGGAGCAACACCCAGAGTCCCAACTGATGATGGTATTTTAAACACAGTTGGGGCAACTTCAGTTAAAAAGGCTTCTGCAGGGGGCAACAAATTTGGTAGTGGTTTACCAGGAACAGGTGATGTGGATTTTGCAGGATGATGTTACGGAAAAAGTGCAGATATTCATTGATGACGCGGGTATCAAGGGGCTGCAAAGCAACTACAGCGGAGAAACTATTGCCAAGAATTTGGGAATCAAGTGGTTTGTTTGGGAATACACGCAGACTTTGGAGAGAATCCTGTTCCAGATTGAGGAAGCAGGATTGACTGTTTTGGGTAAAAGGTTTGTGGTATGCATCCCAGCATTAGAGGTCCTTGGTCATAAGGTATCCGCAAAAGGAAGGAAAATCATTAACACCAAAGTTAACAAGGTTCTAGAATGGCCTACTCTGCAGAACACTACTCACATTTACCAGCTTCTAGGTCTATGTGGATTGGTGCAGATCTTCATTGAAAGTTTCGCAGAGATAGCAAGCCTTTTGCAGAGGCTGATTCAAAGGGGAACTGAGTGGTCTTGGATGGAGGAATTCAATCTTGCTTTCAAGGAGTTGAAGGAGATTGTGGGGCGGCGGATACTTTTGAAGTACCTGCATTACGGAAAAGGGGGAATCCGGCTGGCGGTAGACTTGAGCAAGTTTGGTGCGGGTGGTGTGCTGACCCAAGAAGATGAGGGGAAGGACAGGTGTCACGCCTTGCACTTAGGGATTATTGTCTTCATCACTTTGACATATCCTCTCCTCAGTACCATCTACCTCAGTCTATAAGCGTGACACAAATAAAGCACAACATCAATGGTGCAATCCGCTTACTTCCTCTGGCTTGCGTTGACCTTCCAATCTTGGAAACCAACTCAGTATATACTTGCAAACTTTGCGGTTAACTCCATACCGGTTGGCCATCCATTACAAGATCCAATCTCCTTCCCTGGCCCATCAACAGCCTTGGACTTCCATCTCCAGTCATGCACTGTTTGTTAGTTTGCATCTATGTCTAATTAAGCCATCATTACTGTACAGTTTGCAATTGGACTAGTCCCTACCCTGCATACACTATTACTTCTCATTTTTATTACCTTCAACGTCATTTGCTCCTATCTCAATTCATCATACATTTGTACACTCAGATTCTATTGTCTCACACTTATGCCATGACCTTGGATATGATTGTACTATTGCTCTATTTCCTATCCCGTTCCTGTCACTCATTTGCCTCACCTCCTTCAACTGTAGTTGGATCCCCATCAGGTTGTATCTAGTCACTTTGGATTACCTTATAAGGGCTACCCCCTTGCCTGATGATTTTCTCCTCAGTCAGTTAATTTCATACGTTCTTGCATTTTGCTACAACCCAGTTATCACATTAGACTTGGGTTGAGTTTCCCTCCTCGGAACACACTCCATTCCTCTTGCCGTTTGTTGAGTGGCATCACTAAGTTTGCACTTTGCAACTGAGTCTTGCTATTCGCACTTTCCCTTGCACTCAGTATTTCTCCGCGCTCACGATCATCTAAGAATTGCCCTATAGTACGTGGGGTGGTCGTGTGACAACAGGTCAGTGCTCTATGAGTTGGTAACCTTTTTGAAGGTTGAATCTTGGTACTTCCAGCCCAATTTGGAGTTATGAGGGGTGACAAGGATTTTGCAGAGATTACAGCATGTACTGTGTGGGATGAAATTTGAACTCCTGGTGGATGCAGAAGCGCTAGCTAGGATGATTAATTCCCCAACCTTGCCTAATGCTCCTATGACACGGTGGCTTGCATACTTACAGTTGTTCAATTTCATGTTCAGGCATTTTCTGGGGAAGGAATTTACAATGCTGGATGACTTGTCTTGGTATCCAGAGATATGGCCCGCGGCAAGGAGGATTTGGATGTGAAGAAGAGGCTTCTAACGCCTCCACAACAACTTAGGGCATTGGGGGGAGGCAGAAACGTGGAGGAGATTTAAGACCAGGTTCTGGTGGCCAGGACTGGGGCAAACAGTGCAGGATTGGATTCAGATCTGCAAGTCTTGTCAGCGGCGGAGAACCAGATTACCTTGGGAGGTGGGCATTCTGATGGGTGAGAATGCCCTTTTTGGGAGGATCACTCTGGAAGTGGTCCATATAAATTAGGCAGGGAAGTTCCTGTATCTACTTGTGGCTTGGGAAGACTTGTTGGGATGGGTTGAGGCGCGTCCATTGGGTAAGCTGTCAGCGGAGAAAGTTGGGCGGTTTTTAGACAAGGATTGGTTTGCTTGTTTTTTGTGTTTGCGGCTCATCATGGTGGACGGTGGGGAAAAGTTTTGGGGTGATCTTTAGAAGCTGGTCAAATCTTGTGGTTCAAAGTTTGAGCAAGTTATGGAATATTACCCAGAGGGAGCCGGGGAAATAGAGAGAGGGCATCATCCAATCAAGGATGCAATGGTCAGGATCTGCAGAAAAAAAGCCAGAAGAAGTGGCAGGAAACTTTACCAGTTGTGTTGTTTGTGGATCTGATATTGGTCAAGCGGGGTATGGGATATTTGCCCTAAAAACTCTTGTATGTGTGGCAGCCTGTGCTTCCGGTGGATATCAAAACCCTGAATTAACTTGCTATTGACTAGTGGAAGGTTAAGACCATGGAGGACTTAGTTGTGGCGCAGGAGGAGCAGATCTTGCGGAGGAAGGAGATGGTGGCAAAGGCAGCAAAGAGGCTGTGGGACAGTCAAGCTAAGTTGATCTGGTACTGGGACAAGCATTGTGCCAATCACTTGCAGGACCCTTTGAGGAAGGGTGATCTTGTTCTGCTTTAAAATTGGAGCTTGGAAATGCAGTGGGGTAAGCTTTTTTCAAATTGCTGGAACGGCCCTTATTGGATTGTAAGTCAGTTTCTGGGCTGAAGTTATCAGTTGGAGGAGTTGGATAGCACTCCGCTTGAGCGGAAGGCGGCGGCGGCTCATGTGTAGAAATTCCATGTGCGGGGCACTATGGATTTTGATGAAACCACAGGTTTGGGAGACAAAGATCAGGAAATGGCCAACATGGATTGGCAAGCTGCAGCGGAGAGGGAGTCTGCAGGGGAGGAGTCATTGGTGGAATGAAAATTGGGGTAAATGTTCAAGTTGTGGGGGGATAGGAGGATGGGGAAGCTCAGATCACCAGAGAAGCATGGAAGGTCTAGTTTATTGAGGCCTTTGTCTGGGGTGGTCCAGGTCCTTAGGTGATGTATTATTTGTGGAGTTTTTTTTATTATTTCCTTTCCTTTTTTTTGTGTGTGTGTCTCTCTTTGTAGGATGTTGCAGGGAATCAAGAGGATTCCTTTCTGGGGTGGGCCAGGCATCATATTTATTTCAAAGACTATATAAAAGAATCAAGGAGCATAGCAAAAAATTTAAATTTTTAGGTAGATATCTTTTTTTTATACAATTTAGCTTTTTAAAAGAAAAGAGAGAGAGACTGTGGAAAATCTAAGGAAGGAAGATGGCGCAGCAGAACTTGTGATGGAGCTTACCACTGGGGCAATGATGCTCATGGAGGAGCTTGCAAAAATCCGCAGCTGTGATTCCAACAAAACTTCAGAGGATGACCAGTATCTGCTGTGGTGGTCTTTCATTGACGCAAGTTGGAATGGGCTGCGCGTTGCGCGCTAAGCAGTAGCGGCGGGCTCAGCAGTGGCAGCGCTCTCAGCAATGGGTGCAGCCTTGCCGCAGCAAGCCCTGCTGCGTGCTCAGCAGCAGTTGAATTGGGCTTGGCATCCAGAGACACGGGGTGGATCAGATTGGATTGGACGGATTGCGCATGGCAAGATGCACAGATGTACCTTGGATATCTGAAATGGAACCTTGGGCAGATGTGGACATGCGCGGGGGGCTCTGAGTTGGGCGCAGAGCAAGGGCGGCGTCATGAGAAGGACAAAACAAGTGGACATAATGGCAGGTGGGAAATACAGATGGGATATGGATCATGGGATGGGGTTGGAGGGATAGAGTTGGGCTAGGGTTCTGTACTTAAGGGGTTGTATTTCATTATTCTTGTTTGCTTGTGGTTTTACCTAGGTTAGGGTTGAGGGGAAGGCTACTTAAACCGCACCCTCAACACGGATGTAGGGGGGATCATCAGATAACATTGGATTGGAAGGTTCCTTTACAATCATCTCTCTTATTCTCTACCTCTCTATCTCTTGGTTGTAGGGTGAAAAGTCACATTTAGGGTTTACAGACACAAGGGATCAATAAATTCCAAACTTTGTAACCATTAAGGGGGAATTCCTCTTCTGAATTCCACATATGGGGGTCTGGCCGGGAAATAACCTTTTTTTCCTTGTCTCTTAAAACTAACAAGTGCAATTTCCCAGTACCACCCATTGACCATTTTGGGGTCTTCTAACGTTAACCCTACTCCACTTCCTCCTCCTCCTCTGGCTTCTTGGAAGAAACCTTCATTAGGGGCAGGATATTTTGTCCCTTGCTCCAAAGACGGGGCCAATCACAAGCCCGTTTGCATCAGGCTGTGGGACTATCCACACATTTGGTTCAACACTGAGGAAATTGAGAAATTCCTTGCGCAATACTAAGGAATTTCCAACGCGGAAGGTCCAACAGGTTTGGATAAGGCTTTTCTTGTTTTCCTTTTTGTTACAGAAAAAGAGAAGCTTTAGGATGTGGAAGAAATGGAAGGATACAAGGAACTTGATTTGCCAAAACTGAAGGCAGAAATCTTGGTGCAGTGGGGAAGGCGCAAACCTTGGTTTTGGGAGAGAAACTTTGAGCAAGCGCAAATGGCAGAGTCTGGACGCAGGTGCAATTGGGGGAGTATGTAGCAATGTTTGACCAGATCTACCGCTACCTGATAAAGAAAAAGGTGATAGCAGGGGAGATGGGCGCAATGAAGAGGGCATTTTTGGGTCAACTTGGTCCCCAACTCTGCATGTGAGTGCAGCGGCACTTGTACAACAACAACTTGGTAAAGAGGTTGTTGGATGGAATTATTGTGCTTCTTCTGGAAATCCTGATCATCCATTGGGAGGTGGAGAGCAAGTTTGACCTGGAGGAACTGATGGAGGACACAGCAAGGTTGTTCCCAATGGGGTTGAAGAAGTCCGCTTCTCACCCTCCAGCAGTGCCAACGCAGGCTCTGGTTGTAGGCCCCTCAAAAACAAAATGTGCTCCGGAAACACATCCAACAACAAGCCTGGAGATTAGCAAGATGAAGGAATTGATGAAGGATTTACGGATCTTCTGGAGTTGAATGTTGTCAGCGCGGCGCAATCCACCTCCTCACATTGGGGGACCACTTCTGCCGTCAAATCCGCCCACGCCACAGTTATGCAATTACTACGGGGACAAAGAGAATTGGCGGTTGGGGTGTGATGACATGAAAAGGGACCTCAAGGAGGGATTGGTTTGACCGGTGGGAATGGGATTCATGTTCCCAACAGGCAAGCAGATCTCCACTGAACCTGGGAATCTGACTGTCATGGAGCAAGTGTGCGCTCAAGGTCAGGAATTGGGGGTGACTTATTGAGCTTTGCTTGGGATTGTCACTGGTCCCGGGGTATGGCAACTGTCCTGCATGGAAGTGGAAATGAGGGTACTAGCGGCGGAGGTGCCGGCGGCGGTGGAAAGGATGGATGTGGATGCTAAAGAGCGGGTACCGCCAGTAGCTCCTAAGCCAGTCGCATGCGTTCCGGAAACAGAAAGGAGGCCTGTGAATCCAATAGGGAAAAAGAAGGTGGTGGAGATTGTGCACAGAGTGATGGGGAACAAAACAACTATTTCCTTGACCTTGAAGGAGTTGGCGGCAGTGTTGCCGGTGGTAGTGGATGAGATGGTTCAAGGGCTGAAGGATTGCAGACACAATAGGATCCCTCCAATGGTGCAGTGGGTTAACTTAGCTTGGGATGAGGCAGAGCACAAGCTAGAAGGGATGAAATTGGTTTCAACTCCGCTGGCTTACGTTCAAATGAAGATTTCTGGGAGAAAGGTATGGGCGCTGGTGGATAGTGGTTCCATGGTGAACCTCCTTTTGTCTAGATTGGTTGATGAATTGGGATTGGTTTGGCAGAAATGCGCAATGGGGCTTTGCACGCTTAATAGCGGGGCATGTTGTGTGGATGGGGTTGTGGAGGAGGAAGAGGTTGAGGTTGCAAGGGTCCGTAAACCACTCTCTTTTCTATCAGTTGATTGCGGGGAGGCTATTTTAGGAAGGCCATTAATGTTCAGGTTCCAAGAGCAAATGACATTTGATCCAGAGGTGGGGACGGAAGCATTGAGGGTGGAAGATTTTACCAGCGGGCAATTTGAAACCACAATCTGCAATCAAGGGTTGGGGAAATGGATGCGGGATTTGGCAAGAGAAGAAGAGGAGGAGCCTGGCGCAGAGTTGGTTTTCAAGGGTAGGCCAGAGGTGGATTTTGACTAGTTGGCCAAGGTTACTGCACGGTGTTGTGCCCCATCCTGGACACCCTGGCCAGTGCGGAGACTTTAATTTTTTTTATGATTTTTCCTTATCATCATTCATAGGCATCATTATCAAAAAAAAAAAAAAATTCCGCTCTATTTGTAGTATCTCTTGTAAATATTTTACAGGGACCCATGGCCCATAAAAGGAGGGGCTCTCCCCAGCCTTTTGTTCATCATCCATGGGAGTGTGTGCTTATGTCCCCCCCCGTTATTGTGAAATTAGATCCTGATCTTTATCCTGGGTATATCTCTGATTGCCCCCTGATCCATTTTTGACCCTGAGTCTTTGCCCCTCTGTGGCCTGATCCTTATCACCAACCAATAGCCTTGCTGGTTGAAGAAAATTCTGTCTTTTGGAATTTTTGAGCGTGTTATACCACTCCTTGATCCCTTTCTCTGAGCATACTGGTCCTGATCCCTGATCATCTTTCTGGAGCCAATCATGTTTGATTGAAGAGGTCTTATTAAGCTTAAGACCTGGAGTGTTATACCTCCCTTTATTTTTCTTTGGATTTGCATTCTTCCAGCCTACTCTTGAGTCCCTTGAGAAGTGTTGAGGTTATCCTTGCTTCAAATCAGTTACTGTTTGCTTTTAGAGCTTCTTAAACATTGTGCTTTGTCTTGTACAGCCACCCTCAGTTATCTGGTACCCTTCAAGCGCTTGATTGCAGAGAGTTGCGCAGGTTCATTGAGAGCCTGGAGGTTGGTTGGGTTTGAGTTGATCATCCCCAATCTTCTTCTGACGACCAGAGTTATTAGCTTGTGGGCGTTGTTTACATACAACAGCTTTTGTTCCTTGAACTCTAAGCAGACTTTAACTTCTTTTGTTCAAGTTTTTCCCTGCATAATCTTGTCTCAGATAGTGCTGTTCCATTGCTACTGAACTATTATCATCTTTATCCTCTAATCCTTGATTCCTCATTTACCAGGTTCTGGACCTTGATCTTGGTTACATCTAAATATTTTTGTAACACTCAGGAGGGCAGCCTAAACAGCACCTTTCCCCTCCACAGAACTTCCACGGCCTAGCACCGTTTGGAGTCTTACATTTGGTCCCGCGGGCCGGGATCAAACCAGAAACCTTGGGATTTACAGTCCCAAGATTGTGGAATCAACTCCAATCTTTTTCTCCTTTTTTCTTCTGTTTTTTCTTTTTCTTTTTCTGTGTTTTTGTTATCATCTAGATCCAATCTGTTCAGGCAACTTGTTCCAGAATTAAGTCCTCCCAATTGTGCACCATCTGGGCAAGATCCTTGTTGTTTTTGTGAAACTCTACTCTTGCCACACTTGTGAGCCACCTTGGAACTCTGCTCTTTTGGATCTATTAGGAACCCTTCAACATGGAATCTGCTGGATCCTCCTCATCTGTTTGGACCAAGATGGTCAAAATCAAACCTCAGAAAAAAAACTTAGGCTTCAATGGGACGAATGTTGAACGATTCCTGGACTCCTATGAGATGGCTGCTGAAGTGGATGTTGCCAGTGAACATGATATGGCTTATCAGTTGCAATTTTTTATCTCTTCTGACAAAGTTATGGAGGTTATCAAATTGTTCAATGGATTTGAAACTCTTAACTGGAGGCTCCTGAAGGAGGCTATGTTGGCCTATTGGGGAAAAATATATGTAGCCAGATTTACTTTGCAAGACTTGGATGCCCTGGTTTCTCAATGTATCTCCAATGGTGGTGTCTCTTCAGCTTCAGATTATCAGTCTTTCAGAAAATCTTGGGATCCTATCCAATCTTACCTCATCAGAAACAATCACATTGACACTGTGGACAAAATTTGAGTCCAATTTTTCCAATCCTTTTCACCAGGAGTCCAGGAAAGAATTAGGGATGAACTGGTCAAATCTGGATCCATGATCACTACTAGGGATAATCAATTCAAAATTCCTGCTTTTCTGGTTTTTAGGGGAGCAGTGGACAAGGTCATGAAAGCTCAAACTTCCCTCACTTTTGAACAGACCAGAATTGCTGAACCAGTCCATGTTCCCTCCTTCCAAGAATCCAACAAAATCATGAACAAGATGGAAGCAAATTGTAGACCCAAATAAAATCCCCAGGCCAATAAGGAATCTGCTACTATAGATGAGATCACTAAATTACTTCAGGCATTTGAGAATAAAATAGATCAGAAAATATCCTCTTTAGCCACTCCTAAACCTGCTAATTCTGTTCCTAAATCTACTCTAGTCTGTTATTATTGCCATAGGTTAGGCCATGGTACTAGAAGATGTCCTGAACTCCAGAAGGACAAGGATTAGAGGTTAGTAGAGCAGAAGGGAAATAATTTCTTCCTTCCTAATGGTTCTTTGATCCCTTTCAATTCATCTTGTCCGATCCCTCATGTGGTGGCCTCATACCAACCACCAACTCCCAAGAAGGCATCCTTGGTCTCTGTGGATTTTCAATCATCCTGTGGAACTCTGCAACCTTGGTATCCTCCAGCTATCACTTCTTCCAGCTTCCCTGGCACCTATCAATATGATCCAGCTAGGGAACGCCATGAGGAACCAAAACCTCATAAGTCTCCTCCTGTTCCATCCTCAATCCTGCAAAAACCCATTAAACGTTGATCTTCACCTGAGCCTCCTTCCTATGATGTGGAAGACATGGAAGTAGAAAGGGAACCACTTATGGAAAGTTTCCAGGAAAACTCTGATCTTCCCCCTCTTCAACCTGTCCAACCCTCAGATCCTCTTCCAGCACCTATTTCACCTGATCTTCCTCCCTCCACCCAGCCCAAAGTTTGATTTGAGAGGGGCATCTCCAAGGACTACCCTAATGCTGTTGAAGGAGTATTAAAGAAAGTTTCTAATCTTAAAATCACTGAACTATCTGTGGCTGAACTCCTGTCAATCTCTCCATCTGTGGCTGAAGGGATGAAGAAATGGGTTTCTTGTTGACATGTGGAGATTGGTCCGGACAAATTAAAGGTCTCCTCTGGTACTCTGATGGAGGATTCTGGTGGAACAGATCCCTCTTCGAATGCCAACCTGTATTCCTGTCCTCTTGGCTTTCTCCCATGTTATCTTGGTGATTCAACTAAAACGGTTTCTCTCCTTGTGGATTTGGGTTCTCAGCTCAACTTGATTTTGGACTCCATGGCCTGCAAGCTTAAACTTAGCCCAAGGGTCAGTTTCAACTCTGCTGTTTATGGGATAGGGACCCAGTCCTGTGAGCTGGTTGGTATTGCTGAGGATATCCCTGTTCAAATTGGTCAAAATATTGTTGGCACCTGTCACTTCTGGATCACTTGTCTGGATGGTCCCATGATCTTGGGAAGGCCTTTCTTAATGGACTTTGGTGCTACCCTGATGTTTTCTGATCAAGTTGGGGAGAGAATTCTCCTCCCTGATGCTGATGGCAGAAAGATTGAAGTTCCTCTTTGTTCTCTGGATTCTGGTCATTGGGAAAGAGACTTCACTGGTCATCCTCCCAAATCTGTCCTGAAGGGAAAGCAGAAAGAAAAATCTCATTCCTCTCATTGTCATATTTTAGCAGAATAGTTTGCCCTAATGGTAGTTGTAGTTCTTCTCAGCCTCAGACTTCCACTCATGGACCAAATCCCACCTCAGAGGCATATCTTTCTTTTTCCTCATCATTTCCTTCTCATCCAAATAAGATCAAAAATCAAACACATGAAAAATCCGAAAAATCCAAAAATATTTCTTCTCTGTCTGGATCTGTTGTATCTTCTTTTCCTTTTTCTTTTCAGCCTGCTCAATCATCCTCTATTCCGGTTTTGAATCTCCGCAATGAGTCTAAACTAGATCTCAATCTCAATTCTTTTCTTGGTGGCTTTGGTATGAAGGAGTATGGTCTTAGGTGGAGGCAATTTGGGGTAGAAGTAAGTCCTCCCAATTGTGCACCACCAGGGGCTTCTACTACTGTCATTTTCAAAACTCTACCCTGTGCCACACATGTGAGCAATGTGTTATCTTTTGGATCCTTTTTTATGGAGAAGGCACCTTTCAAGGACGCAGCAGAACATTGAACTTGGAAGATGTTGGAACATGGTCTCAGTTTTTGTAGTCAGGTCTCACTGGTCAATGCTTGGAGGAAGCAAGGATTCCTCTCCTTTGCCACTAAGTACAAACCAGTTGCAAAGAAGGTCCAGCCAGTCAACCAACCAATGCCTCTCAACCTCAATCCTCCCCTTATGCGTCCTCCTCTATTCCGCAATCCTTACTGTGGTCTATCCCAATCCCTCACTGGTCCATTCATTCCCTCTGTTTGGGTCACTGAAGAACGTCTGAAAGTGGTCAACTTTGGTCCAGATGGATGGCTTCTTCCTGATGAGTTAAATTTGATCAAAAATGTCCTAGCTCTTAGGGAAAAATTCATTGCTTTCTGTGAAGGGGAGAGAGGTCTCTTGAAAGAGTCCTATGGCCTACCCTATATCATCCCTTTAGTAGAACATGATCCCCGGCAAAAGAAAAAGATCCCAATAACTGCTGCTAAAGTCTACAAATTCATCAAGTTGGTCCGCAAACAAGTCCAAACCGGTTTATACAAACAATTGACTTCTAGCTATTCCAGTCCTGTTTTCTGTGTCCTGAAAAGTAATGTTAAACTTAGAATATTTCATGATCTCCAGCCTCTAAATAAGGTTACTATTAAAGACTGTGGTATCCCTCCTGCTACTGAAGAATTTGTCTAATCCTTCTCTGGGAGAGCTTGCTATGGTTTAGGTGACATTATGGGTGGCTATGACAAACAATCCTTGCATCCTATTTCTTGTCCCCTCACTACTTTCAATACTCCCCTTGGTCGTTTCAAACTTACTTGGTTGCCTCAAGGTGCCACCAATTTTGTTGCAGTCTATCAGGCTCAGATGGTTTGTATCCTCCAGGATGAAATCCCTGATCATGCTGGTATCTTTATTGACAATGGCGGAATTAAAGGTCCAGTTTCTGACTATAACAATGAGCTCTTACCCTGGCATTCAGGAATCTGTTGATTTATCTGGGAATATGCAACCACTTTGGAAAGGATCCTGTTTCAAATGGAGGAATCTGGTCTCACTGTCTCTGGATCCAAACTGGCCGCCTGTGTCCCTGCTCTGGAAATTGTTGGTCATGTGGTCTGCAAGGAAGGAAGAAGAATGGCTCCATCCAAAGTCAACAAAATTCTCTCTTTGCCTACTCCCATTAATCCAACTGAAGTAAGAGGGTTCCTAGGTGTTGTGATCTATGTTTGAATTTTTATCCCTTCTCTATCTGAAATCTGTATTCCCTTGCATTGCTTAACCAGGAAGGATGCTGAATGGATTTGGACCCAAGCTTGCAAACAATCATTCCATATACTCAAAAAAATTGTTGGGAAAGACATTTTTTTGAAAAAGATCACTTATGGACTTGGAGCTGGCAAGATCAAGCTGGCAGTGGACTCTAGTTATCAATCTGTTGGGGCTGTCCTTACTCAGGAAGATGAAAATGGCTTGGATTGTCCTGCTCTTTTTGAATCTCTTCTTTTCTCAGATGTGGAATCCAGGTACTCCCAGCCAAAACTGGAACTTTGCAGTGTGGCCCAAATGTTGAAGAAGCTCCAGAATGTCCTTTTGGGTCAACACTTTGAGTTACAAGTCAATGCACAATCCATTATTGAAATGATCAATGCCCCCAGCCTTCCAAATGCTCCAATGACTCATTGGGTGGCTTTTGTCCAGTTGTTTTCTTTTGATATTGTTCACAGGCCTGGAAAATCTTTCACCATGCCTGATGGTTTATCTTGAAGCCCTCTTGGAGATGAAGAATCAGATGTTGGAGTGGATTTTGATGAGGAGGAGCCTTTAATTTTCCCTGTCTTCACCTTTTCCTCCCAATATTATTCTGGCTTCCAACAAGGGTTCTGGCTTAAATTAGAGCAGTACCTTTCCACCCTCCAAAGGCCTCCTGATATCTCTGCTAAAGATTTTCAATCTCTCAAGAGGAAGTCCTCCAACTTCTTTGTTCAAGGCACTAGGCTTATGAAAAGAGGGAATCCTTGTGCCCTTATTGTGGTCACTATCCCCCCTAAACAAGATTTGATCCTGGAAAGTCTCCATGAAGGTCTTGGTCATTGTGGGGAAACCAAAAATTATTGACAAATATCCAAACAATTCTGGTGGCCATCTCTGAAGAAATCAGTCTCTCAATGGTGCAAGAGTTGTGAAGTGTGCCAGAAACGTGATCTTAGGCGCCCAGCCAAAATTTGTTACCCCACTGGAGAGTCCACTGTCTTTGGGAGGATTGCTATGGATGTGGTTCACATTAAGGCTGGTGGAGCTAAGTACCTCATTGTGGCTAGAGACAATTTTTCTGGATGGGTTGAAGCAAATTTTCTTGAGAACCTCAGCTCTGAATCAGTAGCAGCTTTCCTTTATGAGACTTGGACGATGCATTATGGCTTGGCACAATCTTATTTGACTGATGGCGGCTCTGAGTTTGGTGGTAAACTGGCAGATATGATCCAATCACTTCCTGGTCAACATAGGGTGACCACTCCTTATTATCCTGAAGGCCAAGGCATGGTGGAAAGAGGCCATGCTCCTTTGAAGGCTCCTCTTGTCAAACTGGCTGGTGAAAGTGGCAAGAATTGTTGCAAATTCCTCCCCCTGGTCCTCTTCTCTGATCAAATTTCAACTAAACAAACCACTGGCTACTCACCTTACAAAATAATTGTTGGTCAAAGGGCTGTCCTTCCTCTAGATCTGTAAATGGAATCTTTCTTAGGTATTTCTTGGGAAAAGGTTTATTCCACCACTGATCTATTAGTTGCCAGATCCAAGCAGCTGGAAAGGAGTGAAGATGTCTGTAGTGAAGCTTATCAGAAGATGATGGAGTCTAGGGAAAAATCAGTTCAGTATTGGGAAGAAAAGCATTTGAAGCAAATCAGGGATCCCTTGAACCCTGGGGATCTAGTCTTAGCTTATAATTGTTCCTTGGAAACTCAGTGGGGAAAGCTTTTCTCTAACTGCTGGAATGGTCCTTACCAAGTGGTCCGTCAAGTTAGAGGTGGATCATATGTTTTGGAGGAACTGGATGGTACTCAGATGGCCAGAAGGTTCTCTGCTGATCAGGTCAAGAAATTTCATTCTTGTGGAGGCAACTTGGTCCAGAAGTAAGTCCTCCCAATTGTGCACCACCAGGGTCATCTGCTGTGTTTTGTTGTGAAACTCTACTTCATTCCATGCATGTGAGCACCTGGGAAGCCTTCTTCATTTTATCTCAGCCACTTCTAGGATTTTCCTTTGGATGGATCAACATATTCTTTTTCAATCACTCTCAAGATCAAAATGGCCATTCCTTGGTTTCAATCATCTTTCTTTCCTTTCTCTTTTTATGGAATCAAACTTGGGTGCAGACTAGGGACAGTCTGTAAGTTGGGTAGAGATGTGTGTTAAAATACGTACGCACTTACGCGGGTGCTACGTATAAGTGTAATCCAAATGGGATGCACAAATGGGCCTCTGAGGCCCATTGGACACACACACGGACCATACGGGCCCATGTGGATGCAACAGAGTTGGGGAAACTGGACTCAAAACGCGTGAAATAGACCCATTGGTACACGGGCCCTAACGGGCCCGATGGGGTATATGGGCAAATACGGCCAGATGGGCTTGTATGGGCATAATTGGGCCCAAGGTTTATTTTGGACATACTTGGCCAGACGGGCTGGCCCGCAAAAGTAGTCTTTTCTCACAATTCGGGCTTGGGGCGGCCCATTAGGGTTGCCGCCCGTGTCGCGGCCCGCTCGGGGCCGCTGCTCGCGTCGCGGCCCGTTCGGGGCCGCCTGTGTTCCTCGGCACGGCCCACGCGGGGCCCGACGGCCCGCGCGGGGCTGTTGCGCGGCCGAGGGATCCCGCGCGGGCCCGGCTGGTCGCGACCGGCGACCAGCGCCGCGGAGCCGGGGCTCGCGGCCCCGGCTCGCTCCCCCTCCCCTCGCTCGCCGTCGCAAGGGGGAGGGGGCAGGCTGGCTGGGTTGAACCAGCCAGCGACCGGCCGCAACGAGGCGGTCGGTCAGGGCAGGGGGGACCTGACCACCCCCTTGCCCAAGGAGGTGGCGGCGCCGGCCGCAAGAGTAGCGACCGGCAGGTGGGGGGGATTTCATCACCCCCCCACCATTGATCGGTCAATGCGACCAAACTAGATAGGGGCGCTCTCCCCCCCCCTTTACCGAGGGGGAGGAGCGATGGGCCTGGGGGGGCCTGATCACCTCCCAGGCCAATTTACATGACGACGCCCTGGGGGTATCGACCCCCAGGGCCCCTGGTGAGGGGATTTGACCGCCCCCACCAGGGATTTGTAAGAGATAGAGGGGGGGACAGCATGTCCGCTGGTCACACCCCCCCATGTGAGGTTGAAACCGGACCCAGGTGAGCCCTGGGTCCCACCTGGCCCATTTCAGGGGCCAGGGGCTGTATGCATGAGGCAACCAGCCCGTAACAGGGGTAATGATGCCATCAGGGCCGGTTGTAATAGACAACCAACTAAGGGACTGAACAGCAATTGGCTGGTTCAGCCCCGTAACGGTGGAAACACAAGAATGGACCGGAATAGTCTGGTTGTAAGGGTTCAGGGACTAATGCCATGTGGGCTGATGCAGTCCAAACCAAGTAACAAGGCCTGTAGAGCCTGTAGAGCTCTTTTGGGGCGGAAAATTTGCCCTTTGGCTTGTTGTATCATGGGCTCACAAGAGGCCAATCTTTTGTACTTAAGGAGCTCTTCTCCCTGCTGTTTTCCATCATTCATTCATCATCCAATCGAATTCATCCAACATATTGCCCCATTGTGAGAGCCCCATTAGCCATTATTGACACACAGTGTCCAGCATTTCTTTTGCTTTAAATACTGCTCATTTGCCTAAGCTAATTGCTGGCCATAATTATAACACATTATCAGTACCAACATCATCATTACTTCCAAGCCATCTAGACCTTTGTACCTTACTTTGGAGAACCTCAAAGACCTCAAGTTTTCCAAGAAGATGTCCTATATCCCTGATGTTAGCTCTACCAAAATAGTTCTGAATAGTCAGAACTATAATGCTTGGGCTGTCCTTATGGATAGTGAGCTGGATAACATCTGCTGTGGGGAAATTATGGATGCAGATGACTCTCTGATCAGTTCAGAAGTGGAGAAGAAGTCTTACCATCTGATCATTAGGCATCTTGATGAGAATCATGTGACATGGGTTGCTGATACTCTTAGGGAAGATGAGAGGAGGAGGGGCAGCATCCTTTGGAAGCTGCTTAAGTCCAAGTATGCTGGTGATTCTGTTCACCAGAAGGGTATAGCCTTTAATAAACTGTTCAAGTTACAATATTCGAATTGTAAACAGTTTGTGGCAGAGGCTAGGTCTAGTATAGCCAAGTTCAAGTCATCTGGACTTAACATGGATCCAGAGTGTTTGTCACTCTTAATCCTTCAAAAGCTGCCAAAAGAGTTTGATTCCTTAGTCAGAATCATTTCTCAATTGGATCCTCTTCCTGGGGAGGAGGATGTGCTTAAAAGGATTGAAAAGGATGACCTTCAATTCAAGATGAAGGGGGGTTCTGGAACAGCCCTAGTTGGAAAGACTGGAAAATCTCGCAAGAAGGCGAAAAAGGATTTGTCCAAGGTCTTATGTTACAATTGTCAGAATAAGGGTCACTATGCTAAGGACTGCAAGGAGGCCAAGAAAAGGAAGAAGTCCGAAGGAAATGACAAGGAGGTCAATCTCACAACTGAAAACGTTGCAATGGTGGCATTGGATGCTCCAATTGAAGAGGCTGTTGTGGAAGAAGGTCCCAACAAGAAGGCCAAAATCGATGAGGATCAAGAAATGGACTTGATTGATTATGAAGTGAGTAATCTTAACCTCAAAGATAAGAACTTATCAGTGACTGATAAAGCTTCTTTCCTACTAGGAGGATTGAAGGAGGATGTTCTTGTTTTGATTGATTCTGGTTGTACAGATCACATGTTTTTTGAACCAAATTTATTTTCAAATCTTAGTGATTATGATGGGGTTGTAAATATTGGTCAGAAAGGCAGAACAATTCATATTAAAGGAATTGGAAAAGTTATTCTTGCAAATCAACTGGGTTTCCAAATTACTTTTGATAAAGTGTTCTATGTACCAGAGTTGCCTTACAACCTTGTGTCTCTTGGGGTGTTATGGAAAAAAGGTTTCCAAATTCATTATCTTAAAGGAGATAGGTTTGTTATTGATATGAATGGGAGAACTGTTCTTAGTGGACAAGTTCGGAATAAGCTTCTGTGTGCAAGCTTGTTCAAATTCTCAGCTCTGAGCACTGTTCCTCACAATAGAAGTGGCCATAAGGTAAAGGACAGCAACTGTGAGAGTTGTACCTTGGGGGCTAAGACTAGAAATGTGTTCTCTAAGAGTAGAGATCACACAGATGTTCCTAGAGAGGAATTTTCCATTGATTTGGCAGGGCCATTCACTCCAGAGTCCCTTGGTGGGGCAAGATACTTCATCAATTTAGTTGATACTGCAACTAATTATGTTTGGGTTAAACCAATTCGATCTAAGGATCAGACCACAGAGGAGGTTTCTGTAATCTTCAAAGTCTGGAAACAGAATGGTCTGATGAAGGAGATCAAGAGGGTTATTACTGATGGAGGGGGTGAATTCGTGAGTAAAGATTTTGGGAGGCTGTTGAAAGATTATGGTATCATTCATATAGTCACTACTGCAAGTACTCCACAAAATAATGGAATAGTTGAGAGAATGAATAGGACTTTACTGGACAAAGTCAGAACTATTATGTCTCAATCTGGTCTGCCAAAGTTCTTATGGGCTGAGTTGATGTGCACGGTGTGTCTGTTGCACAACATTATAAGTGTTAATGGGAAGTGCCCCCATTATCAGTTTTGGAAGTTGTACCCCAAAACATCACACCTAAGAACAATCGGTTGCTTGGTGTATTATAGTGTCCACCATAATGAAATGGTCGGAAAATTAGACCCTAGAGCCAGAACAGGGGCACTTGTAGGCTATGATTTAATAAGTAAATCTTATAGGATCTATTTTCCAGGGACAAGAAAGGTTATCCGTAGCAGGGATGTAAAATTTGACAAAAGTACCTTTCCACTCAAAAGGAGTGAAGATGTCGTTGTGATTAAGCCACAACAAGAAATAGAATTAGCACCTATTTCACCAGCAAAAGCTGTGGAACATGTGGTTCCAGAAGATGAAGAGGTGGCAGACGTGCCACAAGAGGGTTCAGTACCCTCTCCAGGTGATTCTGTGGAATCAGAACCTGATGAGCCTCCACCTCCGGTTAGAAGGAGTGGTAGGGTTAGAGTACCGGTTGACAGGTACGGGGAGTGGAGATCCCATTATGCTGCCGCAGGATATGAGGAAGATACATTTCAGGAACAGTGTATGCTCAATGAAGTCCTGGAGTTGAGTTCAGAAATGGGTAACAGGGTTAACCCAAATAGCTTTGGCCAAGCTATGAATTCTGATGAGAGAGCCAACTGGAAGAGTGCTATTTTTGAGGAATTTGATTCTCTAGAGAATAATAGTGTCTTTGAAGTGGTTAAGCGGGATTCTGTTCAAAAAGGAAAGACCATTGTGGGGTCTCAATTGGTGTTAAACAAGAAGTTTGACACAAATGGAGTTTTGAAAAGGTTCAAGGCTAGATGTGTTGCACAGGGCTTCAAGCAGAGAGAGGGTATTGATTACCAAGAAACTTTCTCACCAACTGGAAGGCTGTCCACCTTCAGGTACATCATTGCTCTGGCAGTGGAGTTGGGTGAAGAAATCAGACAAGCTGATTTTGTAACGGCATACTTGAATGCAAAACTTGGAGAGGAGGAGACTGTTTATATGTCGATTCCTGATGGTTTTCGTGAATGGTTAGTAGAGACTAAACCAGAAACCATGAAGAAAATCTGTGTTAGAACTTTTCTTTCGGCAGATAAAGGGGAATATGTCCTCAAGCTGTGTAGATCCCTGTATGGATTGAAGCAAGCAGCTAGGTCATGGTATAACACCATGAGTGAGAAACTGATAGAGATTGGTTTTAAGACGTCTGAGGCCGATCCTTGCCTTTTTGTGAGAAAGGATGCAATTTTGTTTGTATGGGTCGATGACATTATCATTATTGGTGATGGTAAAGAGAGAGTCATGGAGACACTCAAAAAGGAGTTCAAGATAAAAGATCTTGGTCTGGCACAACAGGTGCTAGGAATGAAAGTTAGTAAGGGCAAGAATGGTATTAAGTTAGACCAAAGCCATTACGTTGAAGCTCTTCTTAAGCAGTATGGCTTACAGGATGCAAAGGAGTTTGGTACTCCCATGCAGTCAAACATTCGTTTAGAGAAGTCTACAGATGAGGAGTATCTGGAGTTTGTCCAATCAGGGAATGACTACAGGTCAGCTGTTGGATCGCTTGATTATTTGGGGCAGTGTACAAGGCCCGATATTGCGTTTGCAATTGGGGTCTTGTCGCAACACTTAGAGAAGCCAAGCATGAGGCATTGGTCAGCGTTTAAGAGAGTTATGAGGTATCTTAAAGGAACACACAGTCTGGGACTGTTGTTTACAAAGTCAGCAAACTTTGATTTGGTTGGTTATTCCGATGCAAGTTGGGCAGATGGTAACACTAGGGAATCAACAAGTGGTTTTATATTCTTTTTAGGTAAGAATCTGGTGTCATGGATGTACAAGAAGGTGTCGGCAATAAGTCTTTCATCAACAGAGGCTGAGTATAGAGCTTACTTAGCAGCTTCACAGGAAGCAAAATGGTTGAGAAAAGTCTTAGAGGATACACATAAACCACAAGGGTTTGCGTTGTTGTATTCTGATAACCAGAGTGCCATTGCGTTGGCACAAAACCAAGTGTTCCATTCAAGAACAAAACATATTGATGTTCACTATAACTATATTTGCGACGCAGTTAACTGCAATGAGATTGTGTTGAGGTACATGCCCACTGGAGCAATGACTGCAGATATCTTGACTAAGGCATTAGACAGAAACAAGCATCAAGGCTTTGTGACTAATATGCGGATGTCACCCCTTTTGGATTAAGGGGGTGTGTTAAAATACGTACGCACTTACGCGGGTGCTACGTATAAGTGTAATCCAAATGGGATGCACAAATGGGCCCCTGAGGCCCATTGGACACTCACACGGACCATACGGGCCCATGTGGATGCAACAGAGTTGGGGAAACTGGCCTCAAAACGCGTGAAATAGACCCATTGGTACACGGGCCCTAACGGGCCCGATGGGGTATATGGGCAAATACGGCCAGATGGGCTTTGATGGGCATAATTGGGCTCAAGGTTTATTTTGGACATACTTGGCCAGACGGGCTGGCCCGCAAAAGTAGTCTTTTCTCACAATTCGGGCTTGGGGCGGCCCATTAGGGTTGCCGCCCGTGTCGCGGCCCGCTCGGGGCCGCTGCTCGCGTCGCGGCCCGTTCGGGGCCGCCTGTGTTCCTCGGCACGGCCCACGCGGGGCCCGACGGCCCGCGCGGGGCTGTTGCGCGGCCGAGGGATCCCGCGCGGTGCGATGCCGCGCGGGCCCGGCTGGTCGCGACCGGCGACCAGCGCCGCGGAGCCGGGGCTCGCGGCCCCGGCTTGCTCCCCCTCCCCTCGCTCGCCGTCGCAAGGGGGAGGGGGCAGGCTGGCTGGGTTGAACCAGCCAGCGACCGGCCGCAACGAGGCGGTCGGTCAGGGCAGGGGGGACCTGACCACCCCCTTGCCCAAGGAGGTGGCGGCGCCGGCCGCAAGAGTAGCGACCGGCAGGTGGGGGGGATTTCATCACCCCCCCACCATTGATCGGTCAATGCGACCAAACTAGATAGGGGCGCTCTCCCCCCCCCTTTACCGAGGGGGAGGAGCGATGGGCCTGGGGGGGCCTGATCACCTCCCAGGCCAATTTACATGACGACGCCCTGGGGGTATCGACCCCCAGGGCCCCTGGTGAGGGGATTTGACCGCCCCCACCAGGGATTTGTAAGAGATAGAGGGGGGGACAGCATGTCCGCTGGTCACACCCCCCCATGTGAGGTTGAAACCGGACCCAGGTGAGCCCTGGGTCCCACCTGGCCCATTTCAGGGGCCAGGGGCTGTATGCATGAGGCAACCAGCCCGTAACAGGGGTAATGATGCCATCAGGGCCGGTTGTAATAGACAACCAACTAAGGGACTGAACAGCAATTGGCTGGTTCAGCCCCGTAACGGTGGAAACACAAGAATGGACCGGAATAGTCTGGTTGTAAGGGTTCAGGGACTAATGCCATGTGGGCTGATGCAGTCCAAACCAAGTAACAAGGCCTGTAGAGCCTGTAGAGCTCTTTTGGGGCGGAAAATTTGCCCTTTGGCTTGTTGTATCATGGGCTCACAAGAGGCCAATCTTTTGTACTTAAGGAGCTCTTCTCCCTGCTGTTTTCCATCATTCATTCATCATCCAATCGAATTCATCCAACATATTGCCCCATTGTGAGAGCCCCATTAGCCATTATTGACACACAGTGTCCAGCATTTCTTTTGCTTTAAATACTGCTCATTTGCCTAAGCTAATTGCTGGCCATAATTATAACAATGTGGTGCCCCATCCTGGACACCCTGACCAGTGCGGAGACTTTAATTTTTTTTATGATTTTTCCTTATCATCATTCATAGGCATCATTATCAAAAAAAAAAAAAATAAAATTCCGCTCTATTTGTAGTATCTCTTGTAAATAGTTTACAGGGACCCATGGCCCATAAAATTAGGGGCTCTCCCCAGCCTTTTGTTCATCATCCATGGGAGTGTGTGCTTATGTCCCCCCCGTTATTGTGAAATTAGATCCTGATCCTTATCCTGGGTATATCTCTGATTGCCCCCTGATACATTTTTGACCCTGAGTCTTTGCCCCTCTGTGGCCTGATCCTTATCACCAACCAATAGCCTTGCTGGTTGAAGAAAATTCTGTCTGTTGGAATTTTTGAGTGTGTTATACCACTCCTTGATCCCTTTCTCTGAGCATACTGGTCCTGATCCCTGATCATCTTTCTGGAGCCAATCACGGTTGATTGAAGAGGTCTTATTAAGCTTAAGACCTGGAGTGTTATACCTCCCTTTATTTTTCTTTGGAGTTGCATTCTTCCAGCCTACTCTTGAGTCCCTTGAGAAGTGTTGAGGTTATCCTTGCTTCAAATCAGTTACTGTTTGCTTTTAGAGCTTCTTAAACATTGTGCTTTGTCTTGTACAGCCACCCTCAGTTATCTGGTACCCTTCAAGCACTTGATTGCAGAGAGTTTCGCAGGTTCATTGAGAACCTGGAGGTTGGTTGGGTTTGAGTTGATAATCCCCAATCTTCTTCTGACGACCAGAGTTATTAGCTTGTGGGCGTTGTTTACATACAACAGCTTTTGTTCCTTGAACTCTAAGAAGACTTTAACTTCTTTTGTTCAAGTTTTTCCCTGCATAATCTTGTCTCAGATAGTGCTGTTCCATTGCTACTGAACTATTATCATCTTTATCCTCTACTCCTTGATTCCTCATTTACCAGGTTCTGGACCTTGATCTTGGTTACATCTAAATATTTTTGTAACACTCAGGAGGGCAGCCTAAACAGCACCTTTCCCCTCCACAGAACTGCCACGGCCTAGCACCGTTTGGAGTCTTACAACAGGGCAAGCTCCAGCTTTGTGCGGGCGGTCAACCAGCAAGGAGCAGGTGGGAAGTAGGGAGGAAGCGCGGGACATGCAAGTGCTGGAAGTAAGTCCCCTTCCTCAGTATGCATTTCCAGGAGGTACGTTGCAAAAACACTATCATTGTGCCACGCTTGTGAGCAAAGGCAAAAGCCGCAGTTTGGTTTTGACTAGGACCTATGGTAACGGATGCGTGTGGATGGTGTGGTGTAATGTTGGGAAGTATAAGCTGGTTTTGCAGAAGTTCTGTCCCTGGAACAAAGCAATGCTGCAGGGTCTGAATGGAACACTGTGACCAATCCTTTGGTCACAGGATCCTTGGGAATCTCCGCTGAAGTTGTCAGGATGGGTGACATGATTGGAGCGGATTATGGATAAGTGGTTTGCGGCCCTTAACTTTGGACTGCTGGGTTGGTTAAGGGCAGAGGAACGGGATTTGCTGATGTTGGTACTTGTCCTCCAGGAAAGAGCCCTTGCATTTGGACCTGAAGAGCGGGGACTGTTGAAGGGGGGGAGATAGGAATCCCTTATGTGATTCTGACGGTTCCGCATGAGCCTTGGCAGATCAAGCCAATTCCAATTCAGCAGGCGGTTCAGCGGCCCTTTCTGGAGCTTGTGCGCAAGGGTGTAGGGAGGGGCCTTTGCAAACAATCAACATCAAGTTACTCAAGTCCAATCTTTGAAGTGGTTAAGCAGGGTGGAAAGTCATTATGAATTGTTCATTATTTGCAGCAGCTTAATTTGTTTACAATCTGAGACACAGGAAAACCTCCGTGCATGGAGGAGTTTTTGGAATATATGGCAGGGTGCGCATTTTATGGGTTGGTGGATGTGATGAGAAGGTACAATCAGCACAAACTCAATTGGAGTTTGCGGCCAATGACTGCCTTTGAAACAAGATTGGGCAGGATGCAACTGACGCGGCTGCCGCAAGGTGCAACTAACTTGGTTTCTGCACCAAGAACAGATGACCTGGATTCTGAAGGACAATCTTCCGGAGGGGGTGTAGATTTTCATTGAAAATGCAGGCATCAAAGGCCTAAAGATGGATTACAGAGGGGAAAGCTTATCAAAGCTCTAGGAATTCATTGATTCATCTGGTAATTTGCAGAAACTCTGGAACAGATCTTGTTTTGGATTGAGGAAGCAAGGCTCATGTTGTTGGGGAAAAAGTTTTCCCATCTGCATACCTGTGCTTGAGGTTCTAGGGAATGTGGTGGCTTCCAAAAGAAAGCAGATTACGGAAAAGAAGCGCAACAAAGTCCTGGAGTGGCCAACGCCAAATACTGTATTGCAAATTCTCCAGTTCTTGGGATTGTGTAGCTATGTACAGATGTTCATCAAGCGGTTTGCAGAGGTTGCTAGTCCGTTGCAGGCATAAATGCGCAAGGGCGCCAAATGGGCCTGGGGTTTGCAATTTGAAAATGCCTTTGGCAAATTCAAGGAGATTGTTGGATGCAATATTGTACTGCAGGACTTGGATTACAAAGTCAGGGGAATTAAGTTAGCTGTGTATTTGAGCAAGCTTGGAGCGGGGGCGGTGCTGACACAGGAGGATGAAGGGAAAGATTGTCCTTTTCTTTGCAATTCTGTTACATTTATGCTAAAAGAGAGCCTGTATTTTCAGCCAAAGCTGGAGCTTTTTTGGGTCACTAAGATTGTGCAGAGGCTGCAGCATTTGCTATGGGGGATTCACTTCATGCTACTGGTGGATGCGGAGGTGCTAGCATGGATGATCAAATCACCAACACTGCTGAACGCGCCTATGACCAGGTGGGTTGCATTCCTTCAGTTATTTTTGCTCATGGTGGTACATGTTCCAGGGAAGGCTTTTAAAATTCTGGATGTTCTGTCTTTGTACCCACGCAATGATCTGTACAAATGCTCAGAACCACTGCATGTTGAGGCTCCAACGGTTAAGGTGGGGGTGGTGGAAGTAGGTGTTTGACTTCCACTCCAGCAGTCCGGAAGTTACACGGTCCTCAGTTTGTATTTGCGGGATCTTTGGCTTCAGGATGACACTCCAGCCAAGATTGTTAGATGTATTTGGCAGATAGTGGGAAATTTCTACCTGCAGGAAGGACAGCTGTGGCAGAGGAGCGTGTCAGTACCGCTTGTGGTCAGCACATCAAGGGTGGATCAGGAGGTAATCCTGGGGAGTCTTCATGACAATCTTGGCCATTGCAGCAAGTTTGAAACACGAAAGCAAGTGCAGGAAAGGTTCTGGTGGCCCGCTTTGGTACGTGTGGTGCGGGTGTGGGTATGTTTGTGCTAAGCGTGTCAGAAGCGGAGCGCAACACTGCCTTGCAAAGTTGGTATTCCCACTGGAGAGGATGCTTTGTTTGGGCGGGTTTCCTTGGATGTTGTGCCCATAAAGGCAGGTAAGTTCACATATCTGCTTGTTGCGCGCAACAATCTGTTGGGATGGGTGGAAGCGCGGCTGCCAGTTAAACTCTTGGCGGAGAAAGTTGGGAAGTTTATGGAGGAAGACTGGTTTGCCCATTACAGGTCACACTGTTTGGTAATGGTTGATGGGGGTGCGGAGTTCTGGGGACGGTTGGCGGAGTTAGTGCAATTTTGCAGAGTGAAGTTTGGGCAAGTGACGGAGTACTATCCGGAAGGCGCAGGGATGATTGAGCGCGGTTGCCAGCCGATCAAGGCCGCAATGGTGAAAATGTGGGGGGAGGATGGAAAGCGGTGAGGGAAAACCCTTCTGGTAGTCCCCTTTGCGGATTGGATTTTGGTGAAGAGATCAATGGGTTATTTTCGGTACAAGCTGACATCTGGGCAGCAAGCTGTGATTCCGATTGACATTGAGCTGGAAACCTTTCTGGGTATTGATTGGTGGAAGGTTAAGAGGGCAGCGGATCTAGTTGAGGCCCCTGCCGAGAAACTCCTGAAAAAGGACAAGATTTTGGAGAAAGCGGCTGGAAGCCTGAAGGCAACCTGCACAAAGTCCATCCGCTACTGGGATGAGCACTGCGCGCAAAAACTCCGGGATCCGTTGGGGAAGGCGGACTTGGTTCTGCTTTACAACCGGAGCCTGGAAACTCAATGGGGGAAGTTTTTTGCAAATTGATGGAGTGGTCTTTTCTGCGTGATGTCCAAGTTCACTGGAGGAAGTTACAAGTTGAAGGAATTGGATGGAAGGCCGCAGATTTTGATGTGAAACAATTCTTTGCGCAAGGCTCAACTTCATTCAATGAGACAGCTGGTTGGGATAGCAAAGGGGATGACAACAAGGATCCTTTGTCCAAGGACAAGCCTGCGCGTGCAGTTTGCATCCGGCGGAGTAAAAAACTGCAGACTGCTGGAGTCAGCAGCCAAGGTGGGGGGGACAATGGATGAATAGGGGATATGATTGGATTTGGTGAGGGGGTGCTCTAGCCCGTTCACAGCCAGAACAACTAGACACCCCAGAATGTTTGTTTTCTTATTTAATTCTCTCTGGATTGGCTTTTTGGGATTATTGCTGGCTAGGTTATGAGTTTCTTTTAGGTACAGGCATGGCGCAAAGCTGGGTCTGCGGAAACAAGGACAAGCCCCGCATTCTGGAAATTCAAACACATGAACAATTTCTGATGGATGATCCAAGGAACTAGGGAAGTGCGTGGCGCAAAATGGATGTGGGTCAAAGAGAAAGGCGCGGCCTTGGTAATGGGTTGGTGCTAAAAAAAAAAAAAAAAAAAAACTCTCTTTTCAGGTTTTCTTTGGTTATCTTACAGACAGAAGGCATAGATGGCTGGGTTGGATACTCTTTTTTTCTTCCTCTCTCTTGGAAGGATGTGCGCGCACGGTGTGTTTTCTTTGTGCTCTCTCTGTTCTGTAGATGGGTACAGGGGACTGTGAGGCAGTTTGTCTGGGGTGGTCCAGGTACCTTCAGCGGATACTCTCATTTGGCGCTGATTTTTCTCACCTTCAGCGGATACTCTCAGTTGGCCCGGATTGCTCTCAAAGCACAGATCTTGCGCGCGGCTCTTATTTCTCTCAAGGTTCCCACAAGCTCAAAGGCTACTTAGGTTGGCGTGGCAAAAGTCCATTTTCTGTGAAATGATAGGTGCAGAGATGGAAACAAGATAGAAAAGAAAGAAGAGGAGGGGTGATCTGTCTATGTTGGCCAAGTCCTCATCACCTCCTCCGCGTCCGCGTGAGCTGCCACAGCTAGTTTTTGGAATTCCTCCAGAACTTTGCCTTGCGCATTGGTGGTGTGAGCGTGGGAAACCGCTAGGAAGCGCCGGAGTAGTTTGTCTACGTTTTTCACCATTGCATCAAACCTTGCCAGTGGAGTGCCAGAATTAAGGGGATCTCCAGAATCTCAGGAGTGGTGGAAGGAGGAGTTACAGCGGCTGGGGGTTCTGGTGACAAATTGATGACCATGGGAGTTGGCGCGCGCACAGGTTCCGGTGACAACCTGGGAACCGGTGATGGAGATGGTGGCGGAGCAGTGGGTCTTGGGGGAGTGGGAGGAGGCGGCGGTGGTGGGGAAGGCACTGTTGGATGGTTGAAGATCTGGGGGTCCATTTCTGGTACGTTCATCCATACCCCTGCATCCCACTTGTGAGCAGTGTTCCAATAAGCCACAAAATTGGGAAAGTCCTGGCGCTGCAGTGGTCCAGCCCAACATAATGGCAAACCCAAGTCATGGCTTTTGGGCAAAGGAGGGTTTGGAGCAACGTGTTGCTGTTGGGTGCAAGGTGAGCCAGGGGGGTCCATTCATTGATGGATATTTTGTCATTGCTTGAGACCACAAACAAGTTGCACCGGTTCCTCTTGTGCGGAAAACCTTGAGGATGGTTGCAGGGAATACCATTGGATAGAGAACAGCAATGGTGACCTGCTTGGCATGGAACACAGGTGCGCCAGCCAGGAAGGATGTGGCAGGAGAGGCCGTTCCGACTGCAGAACATGCAGGACATGTTGGATGGGGTAGGATGTGGTGGGGTTCTTTTTTTTTCCTTGGTGTGGTGTAGTGGTCCAAAGGGGTAGGATTGAATAACTAGGGATAGCTGGGGGTAGGTGAGATATTGGTGGATCTCTGGGAACAGAACTCAAGTTTGGGGGGGATGTGGTGGTCTTTTATGGATGCGAGTTGGAATGGGCTGCGCACTGCGCGCTCAGCAGTAGCTGCAGGCTCAGCAGTGGCAGCAAGCTCAGAAATGGGTGCAGCCTTGCTGCAGAAAGCCGTGCTGCAGGGCTCAGCAGCAGTCAAATTGGGATTGGAATCAGGAGACGCGGGGTGGATCAGATTGGATTGGACAGATCACGTGGATGTACCTTGGATATCTGGAATGGCACCTCAGGCGGATGTGGACATGCACGGGGGGCTCTGAGTTGGGCGCAGAGCAAGGGCGGCATCATGAGAAGGAAAAACTGGGTGGACATAATGGCAGGGGGGTAATACAGATGGATATGGGGTATGGGATATGAATCATGGGATGGGGTTGGAAGGATAGATTTGGGCTAGGGTTCTGTAATTAAGGGGTTTTATTTCATTATTCTTGTTTGCTTGCAGTTGTACCTAGGTTAGGTTTGAGGGGAAGGCTACTTAAACCGCACCCTCAACCCAGATTTAAGGGGGATCATTGGATCAGATTGGATTGGAAGGTTCCTTTACAATCATCTCTCTTATTCTCTACCTCTCTATCTCTTGGTTGTATGGTGAACTGTTGCATTCAGGTTTTACAGACGCAAGGGATCAATAACTTCCAAACTTGGGAACCATTAAGGGGGAATTCCTCTTCTGAATTCCACACTGCTCATCCAAATTGCGGAGGTACCGGTTGATTTTGGCTTCCTCAATTCCTCAACCGCAATCTTCATTGTTGCTTTGGATGGCCGCATGGTACAGAGAGATCAGGTGGAATTGGGTTGATCTAGATGGAAGGGAGTTGGAGGATTGGAAGGAGAGTCAAGGAGACAGATTCCAGATTGGAGAAGAGTAGCGCAGAGATCTTTGGACTGGCAACGGAGGCAACAGCAACTCAAAAATTGGCGTGGGAGCTGTGAGGATATTTTTTTGGTTGGAGTTAGTATACAAAAAAAAAGCTTATGTGGTATGGTGGGGCAGGTTGGAGCTGATCACGATTTCCAAGTGCAGAGACTCAATGTCAGCAGGAGGAGTTGTGGCTGGGGGAGACACAGTTGGTGTAGTTGTTGCTGGAGGGGCCAGTGATGGATGTTGGAAGAGGGGAACATTGGGCGCAGCCAGGGGGTATTGGAGGTGTAGCCACTTGGACAAAGATGGGAGCCATGTTGGGCCTGCAAGTTACTTTGTTGAGTCCAACATTCAAGTTATGATGGTGGCCCCAAGCTTGGGTGGAATCTCCCCAGGCAGCGGCAGTAGAAAAGTCTGCGCGTTGAGGAGGGGGAGAAAGCATGTCCATGACCTCTTCAAAGGGCAACAAGGAGGTGGAGCAATACGGCTCCAGAGTC
The DNA here is from genome assembly GCA_025617555.3 of Puccinia polysora. Taxonomy (NCBI): domain Eukaryota; kingdom Fungi; phylum Basidiomycota; class Pucciniomycetes; order Pucciniales; family Pucciniaceae; genus Puccinia; species Puccinia polysora. The sequence continues at coordinate 7,574,203 of CM062620.1, forward strand.
CAATTTTTGGTCTTGATTGACTCATCATCCTCCACCACAAAGTCAGCCATGGGGATGCGGCAACAACTTTTGTGACGGGGGGGAGGGGGAGAAGTCCTCAAGGATCCAGGAGTTGGGGCAACAAAAAAACACCTGTGGTCTCCTAGATGGAACAAATTACAGGCTGGGAGACTGGAAGTATGGGTGCACTTTCTCCACATTCTTGTAAATTAATGGCACAATTCCATTTGGAAGATTTTTTTCTCTAGGCGGGTCTCAGATGGAGTTTCAAGAGAAAGGGGGTTGGGTATCCAATGGGTTGACTAGCGTTGTGGAGCATGGCAATCCTGGGGACAGAATTCAAGTCATGAGGGGATGTGGTTGTTATTTATAGACATGGAGGCAAGTAGGCTCAGCACAGGAAGTTTGACTTGGAGTGGCTCAACAGTGGTTGGAACTCCGCAGAACAATAGGCTCAGGAGGAGCACATTGGCAGACTTTCTAATCCAGAGTACAAAAGTAAGGGGCTCAGGATTGGTGTGGTGCACGCTCTCTGCAGCACAATTAAAAAAATGGGCCAGAGTTTTTTCCTTTTGCATACAAAAAACTTGGTCAAACATAACTTTCCCTCTGCAACTATGGATTTACAAGTGCAGAAGCATTTGATCAAGGCTAAGTAGGAGAGACTAGGCCAATTATGTATTATGCACTGAGGTTGAAGGAGTATGGGGCAATCAACACTGTAGCTGAGGAGGCGGCATGCGGATCATTGGGGATCCATAGTATGCCACATGGGGGATTGGGAGTTATCCTCTAAGGAAGATCAATGGGGATCTTTTGTTAGTTATGCATTGGTGTGACTCAACTGTTAAGGGAGATAGGAAACATGATCTCCAAACCTACTGAAAGTCATTGGATTGGGTAAAGGATTGGACTATTGGTAAGGAGGATCAGTGCACAATGCACAGAGGTGGTTAGAGGAGGGGTCTTTCTTTTTTAGTTTACATTCTTTTTGGAGTAGTTCATTTGTGGAGTTGTACATATATAAGGGAGACGTTTCCCTTACCGGAAAAGGGGGAAAATTACCAAAGGATCAGGTTATTATTGGAGTATTACCTTAAAAGGTGTACAATAACAGATTTTTCTATTTCTTTCCTGCTTTGAAAAGTGTGATTACCAGCTGGTGTGCTTGGAGTTTTAATTAAGAAATAGTTCAAGTGCACAGCTTGTTGATTAGTCTGCATTGTTTATTTACTATTACTTCATCACAACTTAGCTTTAGTGGTTACCATTCAGGGAGTGATAGCTTTGAAGATAACAGAATAGGGGTCAGGAGTGATTCTTATACCGCTGTGGGCCGTAGCAACTTTTCTTTTGGAAGTGGATTATATTTAGATTTGCAGAGGTAAAGGAGTGTAACTCAAGGGCTTTTGGGCTTTCCAGAAATTGGAGTGAGGTTGTTGCGGAGAATTTTGCAGAACACAAAGTCTCTTTCCACACCACTGTGTTGTGCTTGCCATTCTTGCAGCTAGGAGGCAGTCTTTATCTGTACTTTCTGTAGCTGTGGAAGGTTGTGGATGATTTACTTGGAGTTGAATGGCCAAGTTCATCTTTGATTTATAGTTCCTTGAGTTTTTTGATAAGGATAATTGGGGAGGATTGCATTGAAAGTTTGAGGATTAGTGACATGGTGAGGACTGGTCTGCATTCTTCAATTCTAGCAAGTATTGTTGTGCAGGTTTCATGGTTGTTTTGTTGAAAACAAATTGCACTGAATTTCTGTAAGCAACTCTCAATATGATCTATATATTGGGTGAACAATCCATTGAATGTGACTGTGTTCCATTTCCTAAATTCTTGATTGATTGCTTGAGGGGTGGATTTCCCAAACTCCTTGTTGATTTTCTCCCATATTAGCAATGATTTACCGTTTTTGCTTTCTGTGAAAATGGTTTTGTAGATCTGATTGGTAAGGTGGGATGTAATGTATCAAGTGGCTTTGCTCAAAAGTTTGGTTTTTTTGGTGTTTATCATGGATGGGAGAGGGGTAGTTGTAAGTTCCCACAGCTTCTTGGCCTTGAGGGAATTGAAAGCTCATGACCTCCACATTGGAAATTTTTCTGGTCCAGCCAGTGACAGGATTGATTGTACTTCATCTTTTTCAATTGGCATTGTTCCTGCTCTTAGTTTTTTTCTTTTTTGTTGAGGTGGAGTTTGAATGTTAATCTGTAAGGTTTTGGAGTAAAACTAAGAGTAGAAACAGGTCTTAGTAGCGGTCCAAGGATGAATTGAAGTTTAAGGAAACAAGGATCTAGAAAGAGATAGCAGGGAAGGAAACAGGAAGAAGGAAGAAAAGAAGAAAGGAAAAAGAAGACAATGAATGATGAAGGTTTTCAACAAGGGCTTCTGGTTGAGATGCGAATTGAATCCTAGCTTTCTGAAAGGAAAACTCATAGATTTTCCAAGTTAGTTAGATGAGCGGCCTATGGTTATCTCAGAGAAAGTTTTGTAGGATGGAGATTGGTGAGTTTAAGGTGGAGTTCTTATAGCGTGTGTTATAATTTTCTATGCATGCGGAAAAGATCATATTGGAGTTTCTAGTGTCATTTATTTCTCCTTTATATAGTCAGGAATAAGATTTAGAGTGACATAAAATGGTTAGAGTGGTTGCAAAGGCTTACTTTGAGCATTGCAAGGTGAGGTTGATTTTTTGCTTTTAGTTAGTAGGGTTCCGCCTAGTTTGGTTTATAACCCTGTGGTGGAGACAAGGAAAGATTGACCAGGCTGGTTGTTAGGGTTATAAAGGATCAGTTTTTTTCAGAGTTCAGCTTTTGGGGTAGTTCCTGAAGAGCTGAATATTTTAAATTCCCTGGACCAACAGACTAAGACAAGAGAGTTGATCAGAAAAAAAGGAAAGAATCAGGGAAAAATGGAAAAGAGAATAAATGAATGAAAATTGTGAATAAGAAATCTCACTCAATGCTAACTGAGATAAGTTGATGACGCTTATGAACAACAATTTATAAGATATGATGAGAAATGAGGAGATGATGAAGAGACAGGATCTGGATCTAATTTTGATTTGGAGGAAAGCAAATAATGTAAGTGATTGATTGATCGAGATTGTGGTTTATAGACAACCTCACATGTGAATAACAAAGAAAGGAAATCGTGTGTGGTGAGTGAGCAGCCGGAAGCTTGAGGTTGAGATGATTTTGATGGAGAATTTATCGGCTGATCGTGAGCAAGGTTGAGAGCGAGGAAATCGACATAAATGGAATGGTGAGATAGGAAATAAAATGAGAAGAGCGGATCGGGAGAAGGTGTTAGATGAAGGAAGAGGAGCGGAGTAGCGTGTTAGGAAAGCTGAAGGAATCAGGGAATAGGAAGGGAAGTGGGGAAGCTGATGATGATGAGAGGAGAAGGAGTGTGCAGTGGTGACTGTGACAAGTAGGAGCGCCCGAGGTGGATGGTTGTATGAGTAACATGTCACTGTTAGGTGACATATCCATTTCAGTGATTTCCTTTCAACAGTTCCTTTTTGTAGTGTTAGTGATGACACAGATGAGGCTTCTTACAGATTGTTGGTGCAAACCCAAGTGAATTTCAAAGTTCTTGGTTGCTTGACTAATCAAGGAGGGTATTCCTGACAGGAAAAATCCTAGTAGTTCTGGCACTCTTCAAAACCATCACATGAGCTCTGCCTAAAAAAAAATTAAACAATCTTTTAACTGGCTTGCTGTTTTTTGTCTTTTTGGTTTCAGTTTGTTAATTTCATAGATCATCATGACCCCCTTGAATGTTGTTCAAGAATCACAACCAAGACTCAAGCCCATTTAAAACCTGATTTGTTGATCTCAATCACTCTTCTAACTTCATGGTTTCAAGCCCTACATTTCTCACCACCTTGACACCCTTTCAAGGGTTTTTTTATCTCACTTCACAAAAAACCCCTTTTGAGGCTTTTCTTCCTTTTTTTTTGTTTTTTGTTTTTTGTTTTTTTTTCTTTTCTTCTTTACTGATTATTTACTTGAACTAAATCAATTCATCCATCCATCATTCTCCATCATTAAGCTGGGGTAGGCCTTAAGTTCAAAAGACAAATAAAATAAAATAAAGTAAAGAAAACAAACAGGATCAATTTTTTTTTTTTTAAAAAAAAAAAAAAATGTCTGAGAGGTTCAGTTTGATAGCCTTCTAGATCACAAGCTTGAAGCCCACCCAAACCCAAACCAACAGAAACTCTCTCCAGTCAATATGAACTTTTGTTGGTTACTCTCTCCCTGATCCACTTTGGGTTGACCATCTATAAGACATCCTGAATCACTCCTTGACCTTGTTCAAAACCCTCAATGATTGATAGTCTTGGTTCATTTTGGGATCCATCCATTGACTTTCTTTCTTTCTCCTTATATTACTATTATTACTATTATTTATTTATTGATTTTTTTTTTTAAAAAAAACTTGATCTAGTAGACCTCCATCAAACCTTTCCAACACTCATCATCATCAAAAAAAAGCAAACATCCTGATGATAATAATCACAATGATCAAATCGATCCCTAGTCAATCATTAGGCTTTCAAACTTCCAACTTAGCCAATCTCCATTCCAAAGATCTCTTCTATATAGATGGTTTATAAAAATCTGTAAGATGTGACTCAGTCGGATCTCTAGATCCCTGGAATGCCCATTATGACCCATCCTTCCAATCCAAGCTCCCCCACACACCCCCACACACCCACACACTTTTTTTTTATGTTCATCAACACTCAACCATTGTCACACCTTCATGAGCACAATCCATACCACCATACTTACGTACGTACTAGTCATCATTCAAGGTTTCCCATCCCTGCACGTTTTTCTACCTTCACGCCGTTCTCTTTCCTTCAAAAGAATGAAGTGCCAGGGAATTGTTCAGGGACATGTACCCTCCAGAATGATCCATGAGCAAGAGGGGCAGGGGGTTTGATCCTGACGAGTCGTAAGGTCTCTCTCTTAGCCTTCCCCTGACTCTCTGAAAAATCCAGACCAAAAGTTACTTCTTCAATCTCTGTGATTCAAAAAAAAAAAAAAAAAAAGGTTGCTTTCATTCATTTTATTCCTAGATGCTTGATCCATACTTATACCCTCACACCCTCCATTTCGAAAAATGATCCCGCCCCCTGATCAAGGCTATACTATACTAGCCCTCCTACTCCCGTCCATGATCATAAGTATTTACCTACCCGTCATCCTTCTCTTTGAGTTTGGTCCATCATCCCTGCTCCATCATCATCATCATCATCATCAATCAGCCAACTCGCCTAAATTGGACTCCTCAAGTTCAAATCCATCTTCTCCTTCTTCTTTCTCACCCCATCAAATTCTCTTCCCCCCTTTTTTTTCTTCCTTGCCTGTTCTCCTTTTGACATGTTCTGTTTCTCCTCAGTATTACTCATCTTTGATAAGAAAACGTAAGAAAAAATCCTTCTTTGAGATTCGATTCATCTCTACTCTTACTCAACTCCATGTACATACATCATATTGTGTATCGTATCGATGACCTGTCTCTCTTGGATTGTTTAAGTATCTTCTATTGTTCCTTTTCAATCTATAGACGGTTCTCTAGTCAAAAAAAGGTCAATTATGTTTCCCTCTGGGAAGTTTATCCTGGACGTTATAAACAATGACCGGTTCCCCCGCACTACTCAGTATTCACGTGATCGGATGACAGCTTCCGAATCGCAAGTTTCTTCCCTTTCAAATGTGGATAACACTTAATGTCCCACCCGCCAGCTTCGTACCCACTCTATTTTTTTCTTGTTTCTCGCGACTCTTTGATTTCAATGAGAGATCGAGTTCGGGTCAGCAGGTGCCATCGATCTAATGAATCGCTTCATTCGATTTGCGGCTTGGATTGAGTAAGATCAAATAGGCAAACAGGACCAAAAAAAAAAGGATAATTGAATTGAAAGGGTCATTTTCATTTTTTTTTTCTAAATCAATCTTCCATTTCAGATGACAAAGCTTCCTTGGCCTTAATCTCGGCTTGATCGATCAAATCTTTCGGGACGGTCACATGTTTTCCATTCGTTTCCGATGTCGAGATCCAAGACATCTCGAGCTCAAAATCCTTATCTTTAACCTCATCGTGCACCATATGGATTCTGTTAGTTTATATATCACGATCGAAATAAACCGACGAGAAAGTGTTACAGAACGTCAATGTCAAGCTCGATGAAAAAACAAGAGATCCATAAACTATCGTTTTCGGAGGGAAGGGGGAGGGGGAGTGGCTAACCCATCGTTCTGATGATCATCTCGAGAAAGAAAGAACAAAAGACGCAAACGTGGGCAGAATCGTACCGACACACCAATCACTTACATCCTGGCTGCATGTTCGACCGCTTCGCGCGCTGGCATTTCTTCCAACTTGAGTTTCTCGATTTCCGTTCGGGCCAGTGTTCTGCCTTTTCCGATCGCACAACCTCGGTATCCCTATTAAAGATGGCCAGGGTATGATCAATAATCAACTCGAGAGACGGATTCTACCGTTTTCTGTTCCTGCCGAGTTGGAGTATATTTCGGAGTAGCATCCCACTTCATCCTCGTTGCTTTGAACACACGAGGGTTAACTCGAGGACTCACCCAAAAGACCCCACTGGGTTCTAGGCAGAATAGGTTAGGCGTTCCATCCGAGTCCAATCCGGCGATCAAGGCAGAGATTCCAAACGGCCTCACGCTGCCGTAGAGCGTGTAAGCTTGACAGAATTGACCCAATCGATCCGCTAGTCTCTGGAACGATGAACGTCCCCGGCCGCGCCGCGGAACAAACCAAGTCTGACATGAGTGATCTGCCGATCTCAAGATTATTTCAAGCTTGCTGATAGAAAGAATCTTGACGGGAACGAAGCAGAGAGAGAGAGAGAGAGAGAGAGAGAGAGAGAGAGAGAGGGAGGGAGGGAGAGAGAGAGGAGAAAGGGGGTTGACTTTTAATGGGATTGGATCGCTGTAGTTTTGCTTGTAAGATGATGCTTCGGCAGTGGCTCGATGACCTAATTGCCTCCCATCGGCCAATAGACCGGCGGTAGCCTAGATGATCGCGATTGCAAGGGTTCGGATGGGTCAGTGATCGAGATCGAGATCGAGTGGCGGTTCGGGTGCTTGGATGGAATCTTCGAGCGGTGAGATGGGTTGGCTCTCGACGGATGATCGATCACTCACCATGCCTACGTGCAAGTCGACGGTCCTCAAGCGTTTATTACTTCCGGGTACTAAGAGTTTAGATTGGACCAACTTTTCGACGGCCAGGATGACGCCATCCTTACACTTGAGGCCGATCACCGTGCTTGAAGGGATCAGGTTTGGGAGTGAATTTGTTTGAATCGGTTTGAATCGAAGCTTGGATGGGTGGTGAGGGATGGAAGAGGCTTACCCCGAGTTTTCGACAGCCTTATTGGCATACTCGACCTGATTGTGATCGAGACGATGGTAGGATGAGAAGGAGGCCAAGGTGGGGATGAAGAGGATCGAGTGGGATGATGGTGAGGGAGGGCTGGCTCACTTGAAAGATTCTTCCATCGGGGCTTTGAGGAGGAGAGAGTGAGCATCCGGACGAAAGGCATGGTTCGATGAGGACTAGTGATAGTGAGACTGACCTGTAGGTTGAAGCCGATAGATCGTAGCCGGTTCCGATGGAAGTCATGAGTCGGGGGTGGGGGGGGGGGGGGAGAGCCTAGGATGAAATATCGATGGTGGTGAGAGTAAGTGAATGAAGATTTCTGATTGGGTTGTGGAGGTGAGGGTGTTGAGTGGCTGGTTATCTATCGTTTTAAGCGGATGGAGATGTAATTTAAATTTGACCATTACGTACTAAAATAAATATAATATTTTTTTATGTTACTCACTCGGCCGTCCCTTTCGTGACTCGCCCCGCTCGCTGATGGGGATGGGATGACGTACCCCCGCCCCGACTGGTGCGGAATCACTTGGGATGGAATGGCTTGAGGTGGGTCTGTGTGACACCCTGGCTGTCGTATGAATGTCGTGGCTTGCGTGACATCCGAGTTTGCCCAGCTGCTGGCCAGCACTCTCGAGCTCGACCCGGCCCAGCTGATGATGACTAGCAACAGCAGCCAGCCAGCCAACCATCCAGCCAGCCAACCAACCAAACTACACGCTTGGTAAGTAAATAAGCATCTTTCTCTCTCTATTATCGATCCCACTCAAGGCTCCCTGCCATCGAAAATGTTGATCGATTGCTTCATCTGGACAGTCCCAGTGCGAGTGCGAGTTCGAGTTCGAATGGATTTCGATCGAGATTTCGATCGAGTTGATTCGGTTCGATCGGTGGTATGTCAGTCAACCTACTCCCTATCCTTTGCATCTCTCTCGTTCATCAGTCGATGATACGAAAAAACTTCTATCGATCGAAGTGAGCCCTGATCACTTCCTCACCTCCTTCTCCTAACAGCTCGGCTCGTGATCCTTAGATTGATTGGTCTCGATCGAGCTTGAATTTAAAGTCTTGGATGATGATCAGAAGGAATCGAGGGAGTGCAAGAGAGTGATGATGAATCGATCGACGGACTATCATCTATCCTCAACTTGAACCTCGACCCAGTGGCAGTGATCGATCATGACTTCAAACTCGTATCAAGATTCGCTCGATGATCATCTCAATCGATCTCAACTAGACCCCATTCGATCCCGTAGACCAAGGGGATCGACCACTAGGACCATCATCATCGATCATCATCATCATCATCATCATCATCATCATCCACCACCATCACCACCACCACCACCACCAGATTCAAATGATCATCATCACCCTTCCAACTCACTTCAATCATCACCCTCCAGTTCACTCTCCATCATCGATCCATCCAATCCTCAACTCATCACCACCACCCAATCACCCACTCAGCTCTCTCGATCCATCAACTCATCCGCCACTTCTTACCTCAACAGATCCCTTCCAACCTTATCCTCAAACTACTCATCCTACCCTCAACCCACACCCTCGAGCGCCACCAAGATCTCCGACCGATTCGAGCCGATCGATGATCATCCTTCAACCTCCCTCAAGCTCGATCGATCCTTCGATCATCATCCAACCCCCAACCCATCGATCCCCTTCTTCTTCCATCGTCTCGGTGGTGGTCTCGAATCCATCGGTCGTCAGAATCCATGGGAACCTTACCTCATCACCCTCATCACCATCTTGGCTGGCTGGGTGAGATGTTGGAAGATCTCCCGGCCGGGTAGCGTGGTGTGAGTCAGTTTAGTCTAATCCGATCAACTCATCCTCAGTCAAGACAACCCGCCATTCGAGACGGACCATCACCACCCGTACCGAGTCGGTCCCTGGTTACCTCAGCGTGATGACATCCATTCGATCTCTCCTCTCCCTCCCATCCCTCACCCTCAGAGCTGTCCTCGTGCCTCTCCTGGCTCGACTAACACCCCCTCCCGACCCGATCCCCTGAGATCGATAAGATGACTAATCAAACCTTCTCATCACCCTTCCCTCATCATCTCCCATCAATCCCATCTCCTCACTCTTCCCCGTTGGCCTACCAAGTTTCGACGAGGTTCATTTTGGTGGTTTTGCCTCAAAGTACATCCGATCCGAATTCTTCCTCGACGTTCATCCGCCCTTGGTCAAACTGTTATTTGCACTCGTCGCTTGGACCTCCGGCTACGATGGTCGATTCGAATTTAGAGAGATCGGGAGGTACGTGAGCGTCTAACCTTCTCATTTCCCGGGCCATAAACATCCTCGGTTTCTCCTACTTTTCTCATTCGAAGCCTTTTTTTTTTGAGGGAGGGGGGGTTATCTACTATTTTTTATTCGTGTTTTTTCTTCTTTTCAAAAATAAATAAATAAAAGACTCACGCGAGAACTTGAAACCACAGTGATTACGACCCCGATCAGGTACCCTATGTTCAGATGCGACTTTTACCCGCCCTCCTGGGGGTTGCCATCGTCCCCCTCTCCTATCTAACGTTGAGGATGTTAAACCTACGCTCTCAATCTGCTTCTCTGGCTGCATTGATGATTACGTTCGACAATGGTCTGATAGTCCAATCTAGGTTCATCTTATTGGACTCACCCTTGCTATTCTTCACCACCCTCGTCATCTTCTTTCATACGGGTTTTTGTAATGAGGATATCAAGCGTGGCTTTACCAGACGTTGGTGGACTTGGCTCTTCTTAACCGGTTTGAGCCTAGGTGCCGTACTGTCCTCCAAGTGGATCGGTCTTTTCACGATCGGTGCGATCGGATTATTAACCATCCAGCAACTCTGGGAATTACTCGGAGATCTCAGGATTCCCATCCCACTCCTCATCAGATCCTTCGTGGCTAGGTTGATCTGCCTCGGCTTCGTTCCCATTCTGTTTTACATGCTCATATTTCAGATTCATCTCTTGGTCCTCTCCAACTCGGGTGATGGTGATGCATTCATGAGCTCAGAGTTTCAAAAGACTCTGAGAGGCCGTGGAATGCCCGACACGTACGCGGACGTCTTGATCGGCTCAAACGTGACCATCAAACATACCAACACTCTAGGTGGATACCTTCACTCTCACGCTCAATTCTATCCCGCTGGTTCTAGGCAGCAACAGATCACCCTGTACCCCCACGATGATGAGAACAACGTTTGGACTATCCTGGGCAGGCTGAGTGATGATATCGACATCCATGAGCGTAAACATCCTCAACATTACTTTCAAAATCGGGTCTCCGTCAACCATTCAACCATCATCCGCCTACAACATCCACTCACTGACAAACGTTTACACAGTCATGATATTCGCGCACCGGTCACTGAGGTTGACTATCAAAACGAAGTGTCCGGGTATGGATTTACCAACTATCCTGGTATGTTTCCACCGTTTAAATTACACTCTTATTCCCTTTGCTCGCATCACATTTGATGATGCCAACGCTGATAGAGGGGGGGGCACAAAATTTTCAACTTTGTTTTTTTTTTGCCTCAATAAATCATTTACAAGGTGATGCGAACGATGAATGGATAGTGGAGATCGTCAGCAAAGAATCGGATATAATTGATGACCCAATCTCCTCGCAAAAATTGAGAGCGTTGAGGTCCAAGTTTAGACTACGACATGCCCTGCAGAATTGTTATTTGTTCTCTCATAAGGTTCGATTGCCTGATTGGGGCTTCGGGCAACAGGAAGTCACTTGTAATCGCATACCTACTCATGCCAATTCATTATGGTATATTGAAACTAACGTACATCCTTTGTGTAAGTGTTTTGGAAACGAATCATCGCACTTATCGTTCTCCCATTTCGGTCGGAAACTCCAAACCCTTCTATAAGGTTTCTCGTCCTCACGACAAACTTGATGATTAACGTCGATCGTCACCTTTTACATGATTCAGTGATTGAGGACAAGAAGGCATTCAAACTGAACTATAAGCACCCAAGTTTTCTCGCGAAATTCTGGGAACTGCAATCGGTCATGTGGCAAACTAATAAAGCCCTCGTTCAATACCATGCTTACGGTTCGAGACCAACTTCGTGGCCGCTATTGAGTCGGGGCATGAATTTGTAGGGCAACCTTGTTTGATGTTTAACCCCTTCCCCCCCCTCCTCGTATATAGTCTCTGACGGCCTTCTTCCCATTCATCGATACTGATGGTCGATTCTTTCTCCTCCTTTGATACCTCAAAGTTGGGCCAAGGATCACCGACAAATCTACATGTTGGGTAACCCATTCGTGTGGTGGCTGGCAGCTGCTTCGCTCATATTTTATTCGATCGTCAAAACGTTATTAATCTTGAGAGTCAAGCGAGGTCAACACACAGAAGGGAGAAATCGTGCGTGATAAGAGTTTCTTGGCCAGTTTTGAAGTTTGCAAATCATATCTTTTCGAGTTCCTCAGGACCCAAAATCACGTGACGCTGATTTCATCCTGAAAACTCATCTCATGACAGGATACCTCGTAAGATACGATAGGATTGCGGGATATTTTTTTACCGGATGGACGATGCACTACTTACCGTTTTACTTGATGAATCGACAACTGTTCTTACACCACTACTTTCCATCCTTATACTATTCAATCTTTTTAACTTCGACCATATTCGATTTTTCTACCAACCGATTAAGTTCCAAGATTAGATTAAGATCCTTCATGCTCTTAACCTTGATGACAGTTTGGACTTGGTGGGTATTTTCTCCGATCACTTACGCTTCCAAATGGACTCGAACTCAATGCGAACAAGCTAAATGGAAGCGCAGTTGGGATTTCAGTTGTAACGACTTTTATGATCGTGTCGGTGGCTATCTGCTCCTTCGATCATGCAATTTTAACCGACGATCGAAAACTAACACCGTGCCCCTCCCCCTCTAAAAAAAAACCTCTTTATTTTCTTGATTCGACTTTTGGGTAACAAAGTTAACCGACTATGATGAGGATGACGAGTTTGTAGTAGGCAGGTCAGCAAATATGAGTCGTAGTCTCAAGACTTATAATCGGTTCAAGATTTTAGAACCGATCATGAATGCATTCCAAATGATCTCTTCGAACGATCTACCGGAAGAATCGACGGGTCTAATGCTCGACAGCCTGAGTGCGCCGACGAACACGCTCGAGGCGATGGCTACGACCACTTACGATCATCCTGGTGTTCTCAACTCGACCAATGGTACTCATCCCCATGCCTTAAATCGCGACGTCGATGATCAAGATCATCCAAAGAGGCCGATCGAATTAGATTGATCGGCCCCCGGTCGGGACTCTACTCTTCGTCAGAACGCTCGGGATCACAACCCAAACTAAACGTCCACAGTCTTCATCTATGGATCGACCGTCCATCCGACCGAGCTCAAAACCAACAGCTGGTTTACCTTCCCCCCCCCCCCCCCCCAGGTTCTTAGCCGAGCTCGTCGGCACGAGCAGTCTAGACTAAAACGAAACGAACCGTCGCGTTCAAGTTTTTTTTTTGTTGCCCTCTTTCTCTCTCTCCCTCTCTGCTTTGTATTTCTCGTGATTAAAACAAAAAAAGATAGCACCAGCAAGAAAAGTAATCCACGACTTTCGTACGAGTAGAGTAAGAATCAGACCCGATTCATCAGGTTGGTTTATTCATCTAGGACGGAGAGTCCTAAAGGGTGGTGATGATGATCATCAACAACAACGGGATGGATGGTGATGATCGACATCATCCAAAGAGAGAGAGAGAGACAAGAGGTCTCGACGAGTCGCTCAGCCCACCCATCCTTCCTGATTGAACTGGTTGGTCTTCTTCTTTGACGGGGTGGGTGGGAATGAGGCGTGGTCATGGTATGTCTGGGTGATGGATGGGCTGGATCGAGGTAGTCAGATCGTATGTACGTGTACGTACGCTTAGATGATCAAGCGTGAAGAAGAAGAACAAAGGAGTTCGTGGATGACGGAGTGGGGAAGGATTGAGGCACGTTGTGGTACGTACGTACGTACAAGAAAACCTGGACCTGACAATGTACATACTATCAGTTTGGAGAAAACTGTCCGGAGTTTTCGTCGCGCATGTCCGGCCGGACAAAATTGCGAAAACTCTGGACATCCCAGGGCGAAAACCGGACGCGCGGGGTTAATTTTTGGTTTGGGATTTTTCGTGCGACAGGGCGCTCGTGTTACATTTCCTATTCGGGTTTTTCTCAAACCGGACAGGAGGCCAGGTGCCTTCACCCATCCACGATTCAACCACTCCACCACCTCCACTCCGTAAGTCATTTCCTTTTTTTTTTTTTCCCTCATTTCATCATCTCTTTCAGACCAAACATACCTGATCACTAATTTTTTTTTGTGTTTTTAATTCAGTAGTTTGGGTCAAAGTCACCATGGACCCTCTTGAAGAACCTTCAACAAACAAAGATAACATCCCTAGACACTACAACGACAAAGCCCAAAGGTATCAGAACAAGATTGAAGAACACTCAATAGCCATCCAAGAGGCTCACCGTAAGTTACTTTCAAACCAGCATCTATTGCTGGTGTTCAACAATCTCAAGAAAAGCCAAGAAACCCAAAAGAAAGCAAAGTCCCAAAATAGCTGGCCTTGACAACCTCATCAACCAATCAATGGTGATGTCAAGAGTCTCATAGAAAGGCAAGTCCTTAACAAAAGGAAGACCTAGGTTGAAGTGGCCAAAACCTTTGGAATCTCCAATTGTCAAGTGCAAAGGATTATTGGCAAAGCTCAAGAGGGAAACAGTGATTGATCAACTGCTTCAAGAGGTCCCAAATCAAAGATATTGGACAAGATGATTGCATCAACCTTGATGCATCTTAAAGATAACCCTTTGTCACACCTCAAGGACCTTGTCAATCACATCAAAACCAAATTCAACATCACTATCTGAGTCCCATCAGTTCAAAAACTACTCCACAGCCTCAATATCACCTGGAAAATGGTCACTCTGGTCCCTTGTAAGTGGAACAAGGCTTTGTTCCTATGTCAGCAACACCATTCTGTTTTAAATCATGCCACTGATGTAGGAAGGAACCTCATCTTCATTCATGAGTCTGGATTTAACTCCCAAACTCAGACCACTCATGGGTTTGCAATTTCTGGTAAGAGCTTTTGCTTTTCTTTCTTCTTTTTCTTTTTGTTTTTTCTTTGAATCTTTCAAGTACTTAATTTTCATTCTTTTTCCTTTATTTCATTTGTTCCATAGGCCAACCAGCTTGCCTTGCAACCAATGCAAGGGGAAGCATGATCCATTTGGTAGGGGCTCTTGCAAACTCAGGGATGATCTACTTCAAGCTACTCAATGTGGACAGTAAGAAGAAAGGTGGGAATGTCTCCCTGGATATTAAAAATTTCCTCTTAAGACTCCATGAACGATGCCCCCCCCATTCTCTCATCATCATGGACAACACCCCCATTGATTGTGGCAAAGATTTTTATTGGGTTTTTCAGATAATGAAGGATTCAAACAGAAAAATTGATATCAAATTTCTTCCCAAGTACTCTCTGATTCTCAATCCAATCAAATTAGTTTTCAACATCATCAAGATCAAAGTTAAGCATCAAGATATTGGAAGCCGCAAGGACCTTTCTGAAGCAATCTGCCAGGAAATTGAGGAACAAATCATCGCCAAGGTAGCACAAAATTGTTTTATACACTGTCAAAAATTTTACAAAGCATGTGGAGACATGCAGCCTATGACTGGGACCATTATTAAGGATACCAGTTCATTATCTCAACTGTAACTAGTTTTTTTTTTGTACTACTATGATTTTTCAATTTTTTTTTGTTTCCCCACACTTTTTTTAAGCTCTTGGTTGTTATTGACAAACCCACCATTCTTTTGTTTGAAGGTATGGATTTTGTTATTATTCTAAGTGATTGTAATAGGTGTTTTATTGCAATCAAAATCCTGTCTGCTTAAATTAAAAATCAGACAGCTTTTAGTGAAAATGAGGACAAAAACTAGAGAACGGTGGACAGTGAATTTTGTACAACTGGACATAATTATTTTACAACCGGAAAAAAAAAGGAATATTGAGGAAAAAAAAACAGAGGACAAAAAAAAAAATACATAGGACAAAAACTCTGAACAACAGGACAACAATTACAAAAAAGGTGGACATTTTTCTTGAAACTGATAGTATGTACATATAGGGGGGGGGGAAGTAAGTCTTGCCATTGATTGGCCAACATCATTACATAGTTTGATTTCTTGTGGGTGCATTTTCCAGGCCAAAAGTTTCCAGTTGAAAAAAAAAGAAAAATAAAGGAAGAAGAAACCCTGGTTTGGAGGATTCTGATCTCTTTAGACTCAAAGGTTATTGATGAGAGTCAAATCAATCTCAACTAGTCATAATGATACCCTTCTTCTTCTTTTTCTTCTTCTTCTTTTTTTTTTTTTTTTTTTTTTTTTGAAAGGATTAGTAGTCCACAAAGATAGGTTGATAGATTAACAAACAAAAAAAAAAAAAAACTTGACTCAAATAGGAAGGTCAAGAAGAAGAAAAATAATAAGGGATAAGAAATATTTGTTTTGTGGTTTTAGTGAGCTTTTTTTTTACCACTTTAGAAGGATCAGAGGAGTGCTTATACATAAAACAATCAAAGAAAAGATAGTGGGCCTTGATGGTTACAACTCGTCAGGAAACTCAAATGAGATGAGATGAATGTTGGGTAAAATTTTTATTTTACTTATTTTAGTTGTGGGTTTGATCATATCTAATTTTGTCAAGATGCAGGTGGGGGTATCTGAGAGCTCATCAAAAAAAAAAACCCTTGAGGAGGAAATGATTTTGATATGTTGATACTAGAGTTCTTGAAGTATGATCTCATTGGACAATTTTCCTGTTTGGTTATTTATTTATTTATTTTTGTTGAGCTTCTGGGATTCTGTTAGGATAATTTTGGTTCTTGTTGGTTTCAAGGAAAGGGGCTCCAGCCAATAATTTCTAATCAAGAACTGATTGAAATTGTTCAAACTGATGGGTGAAATCAATCACTTTGGTTAATAAATATCTTCTTGAACTGTTCATGAATGATTTGAAACATTTTCTTATAAAGCAAAAAAAATAATAATGATAATAAAAGGCAGTCAAACAGAAGGAAATCTTGATTTTTTTTTTTTTTTTTTGAAAACAATTTAGCAAAAGATTCTGTAAACTTTCTGAGCATAATGTTGATTTTGATTTTAATTTTTTTTTTCTTGGGGAAGAGGTTCAATGATATTCAAAAATTAAAGTCTAAGGCTCCGTTTGGCAACTGGGGTGTAACTTGCACCCCCCCACCAAAAAAAAGTTACACCCTGTATGTCCCAGATGTTGAATACAGGGTGGTTTGACAAGGTGTATGTGTGCATGTGAATTGCCATGCACACTGTATGTTGCGGCCAGGCATACAGGGTTGACCCTGTATATCTGCCCCTCAGCCACCCTTGTTGCATATGCATTTTCAAACAGGGGTGTATATTATTTTGGACAAATCTTGTTTTGGGCCTTGTCCATTCCCAGATATACATACACATACATGTGCCCAGTTGCCAAACACAACCTCAGGGATTGTTAATCCTTGTCATATCTATGTTGATTAGAATTGGTTCAAGCTTTGATCAAACTCATTCAATTTTTTTTTTTTCAAAAAACCAAACTATGATTGATTGACTGGTTGTTGGATTTCACACATCAGTGTGGAGACAGACCTAATTTATGCCCCCTTTATGCAATTATGTACAGTGGGTAGACAAAAGTTGTGGGGCTGTTTGTCAAAGTGACCACACCCAGGTACTTCAAAAAATGTAGATGAACACCAGGGTGTCTTGATCTTGCTGTTGACCAACCCATCTTTGGGCTCCCACCCCAGTTGACCAATTTCCACATTGCCACCAACTTGGTTTTTTAATTTTGATGTGTAACTGCTCAATCAATTCAAAAAACAAACATGGCAAGTGATTTTTTCAGAATCTTAATCTTCATATTTGATTCTGATTCATTTTTTTTTTTGATATTAAGTCTTTTTTGGGTGATTGGTTGTTTCAGACAATGAAGATGACCATTGGAAGGGGGTACAATTGCAATGGTTGGAATCACTTTCAGAACAATTCAAATCAGCCCAACCCAAAATTAACCTCAGGTTGATAAAAAATCAAGGAGCTCAAGCCACCTCAAAGCTGAAAGAGAGGAGAAGAATTGAACAATATGAAAATCAGATGGAAAAAGATCTTGAATAAGCATCTCTAAGTGGTTTCCAAGACTTCCAACCAACCTATCTCAAAAGCGTCATCACCATCTTACCAAGCCACTGAAAAGTCAAGATTGATCAAAAATGGTTTTAAATTTTTCTAGGAACTCTCAATCTTATTTTTTTTTCATGAAAATCATTCATTTTGATCCTCTCTAACACCCCTATAAAGAAGAAAAAATATTGATGGTACAGAATTTTTTCATTTTTTTTTCCCTCTGGCATGTTTTTTGAGGGTTTTGTGCTTTATAAGATTTTTTTGAACAATTAGAATTTGATATTTTTTGAAATTTAAATTGTTGTATAATTGAATTAAAGATTCTGAAATATATAAAACTATGAATAAATGTAAATACATTCCTTTTTTTGAGTGAAACATTTAGCTTGAAACAAATGGTTGAAAATAAACTGACTGTTTTTGGTCAATCAGTCCCATTATTTCTGTCTACCCACTGTACACACATCCTTAGCTTAGTTCATCAATATCACTCCAATCCAAAGTATCAACAATCATTCTCCTTCCTTCAACTTGTCCCACCATAATTATTTGATCTCCAATTTGATGGTTCTAGCCTTGAATCCTGTAGCTGCTTCATCAAACCTTCTGAGCTCTATCAAACTGTGCTGTTTAAAAACATTCTGTATATCAAACTAGATAGGCTAGTGAGGTGATAGGATGTTTATTCTTAGGAATGATTTGATTGCTTGGTATACATAAATGTCAGATTAAATTTCTCTCTATCTATCTACCTATTTATAAGTTACTTGGGTATCTGCAAATACGCATCCCACCAACTCTAACCTATCAATCCTTACATACCATACAGAATCCAATGAGAAGACTTATGTATAACAGGTCAAAACCAAGGTGTAAGCCCCTTCCCAACTTTCAAATCCTATTACCTACACTATAAAATTTACATGTTCAAAAATGTAACCCACTAGTTAGTGGATCATCAGCCCCTGAAATCATCCTGATCTCACTCACTGTTGAGGGTGCTTTATTAACCCTTCTAGCTTTCTGCCATCCTCCCACATCTCATACTCCACTATCTGCCCTCATTTAGTGTGAACTGCCTAGATCAAGTGATCCCCTTTAAACTATCATCAACCTCAATCTCCATCAACATTCATGAATTTACCTGCCTGCCTTATCACATCTACTAAAACTTGTGGCCTTGGGTCTTGCCTCACCCTCCCTAACTTGCATACTTTATTTCTATCTGTTTCTTTATCTCTGATCCCAACTAATCTTGAGCTTTTTTTTAAAAAAAAATTCTAAAAACAACCTCAGAGAATACTCACTCCAATCATGTGTTTGCCTGAAAATCAACTCTCTCTTATGTTTTCAAAAAAAAAATTGCTCAAACATTGATCTTCTTGTTTTACATACAAACTTCTCTTCATTTTGGGTCTCAAGATTAGCCTTACTCCTGAATCTCTAGAAGTGTATGCTTCTTGAATCAGAATCAAAATCTATGTATGGTGTGTAAAGCCCCTCTGGTTGGTGTAAGAATTCAAACAGTGATGGCCGTAGGCAGGTCTGTGGAGGGGAAAGGTGCTTTTTAGGCTGCACTCCTGAGGGCTACAAAAATATCTAAATGCAAACAGAATCAAGGTGCAGAACATTGTGAATGAGGAATCAATGGGAGGGATGAGTTTGAGAAGAATCAGTAGCAATAGAGAACACTATCTGAGGCAAGATGGTGCGCGAAAAGACTGGAACAAAATAAGTTAGAGTTGGTTCAGAGTTCAATAGAACAAGGCAGTTGTAAGTAACAATGCTGTGGTGGCTATTTATAGATACAAAGGAAAGTAGGCTCAGCACTTTACATTTGACTCAAGGCACCTCAGCAGTGATTGGAAGTCCGCAGCACAAAAGGCTTGGAAAAGCACGTTGGCAGACTGTCTAATATGCAGTAGGAAAGCCAAGACTTGGCATTGGTGCGGCACGCGCTTTCTGCAGCAAAATGACAGGAATGGGCCAGAGTTTTGCCATTTGCAGACAATAGACGTGGTAAAAAATATCTACCCTTCCGCAACTATGGAATTGCAAGTGCGGATGCAAGTTATCATAGCTATTTAGTAGAGAACATACCAGACTATGAGTTATGAATTGAGGTTGCGGGACTATGGGAAAATTGACACTAAAGCTGAGGAGGCCGCATGTGGGTTGTTGGGGATCCGTTAGTTATGCCACATGCAGGATTGGTAGGGGTCTGCTAAGGAAGATCAACTGGGATCTGTCTCTATTTATGCATTGGCGCGACTAAAATGTTAGGAAGATTGGGAACATAATCACCAAACCTACTGCAAGCAATCAGATTGGGGAAGGGATCAGAATATTGGTGAGGAGGATCAATCCGGTATGCACAGAGGTGGTTACAAGGAAAGTTTTTCTTTTTGTGTTTTACATTCTTTTGGAGTAGTAATTTTGAGTTGTATATATAAGGGGCACATTTCCTTTGCTGGAGAGGGAAAAATCATCAGAAAATCATTGGAGGTTATTGGATGCTATCTTATGGAATCTTATCTTAAGAGATCAGCATACAATAAAGGATTGATTTGAGATTACTATCTTGCTCAAGCAACTTGGGGTCTTAAAAGGGAAAAGTCAAGTGCAGAGCTCTTGGGGGAGTCCTCTTTGTTTATTTACTATTAATTCATTGCATTTTAGCTTAACTAGTTTGCCGCTTAGTGCATAGTATTTTTTGCGGATAGAGGAGAAAAGTGTTGGGACTGATTCTTAACCCCTGCGGGCCATAGTAACTTTCCTTGCAGAGCAGATTTTATTCAGTTTGCGGAGGTACAGGAGTGAAAATCAAGGGCCAGTGGGCTTTCCAAACCTTGGAGTGGGATTGTTGGGTGAATTTTATGGTTCAAACAATCTCTTTACACAACGCCCACAAACTAATAACTCTGGTTGTCAGCAGAAGATTAGGAAAGATCAACTCAATCCCAACCACACTCCATGTTCTCAATGAACCTGCCCAACTCTCCGCAATCAAGCGCTTGAAGGGTACCAGATAAATGTGGGTGGATTTACAAAACAAAGCAATTTGTTTTATGAAGCTCCAGAAGCAAAGCAATAACAAATTCAAACAGGAAAAACCCAACACTTCTGAAGGGACTCAAGAGAATCATGGAAAAATTAAACCCTCAAAGAACTAAAGGGAGTTTTAAAACTCCAGTTTTAAGCTTAATAAAACCTCTTATTCAGACGTGAATGATTTGAGAAGGACAATCAAAGAATGATCAAGATCAGTATGGTTAGAAAAGGGATCAAGGAGTGATATAACAAACTCAAGAATTGAACCAAATGAATTTTTTTTCCACAAGCAAGGCTATGGTTGGTGATAATGGGTAAGGCCACAGGGGGGTAGATCAGGAATTTGATTATGGAGGCTCAAGGATCACAGGGCAATCATGTATATACCCTGGATAAAGATGATGAATTGTTCAGGTAAGGGTGGAGTAGATAGACTAACTCCACATGGAGTGATTTATTGATTGATTCAGATGATGAATGATACAATGATGCAAACAAGGCAAAAGGGAGGGGAGAGCCCCTCCTTTAATGGGCAAGAGATCCTGTGTACTATTTAAAAGGAGATAACACAAACACTTTTTTTTTATATAAGGAGATCATGGAAGTCCAGTTCCTCCCTGCAAACTTTCCACAACTGGGGTGAGAAGATCCCACCCTTGTCCTTTGCTTAATTCCATCCCCAAAGGCTTGCATGTGACAAACAACAACACCCACCCCCATCCAAATGTGGAAGGGGGTGAAACTAATGAAATCAAAGGGGACAACAAGCCACGCAAGCAACAGGTGCAAACCTTGTGGAAAATAGGGGATGAGAGGATTGGGAGTAGAGGATGATCAGCAGTGGATGAGCAGGTTGGAGGGTAAAATGATTGAGTTGGCAAGTGCAATGAGTTGGAGTTGAAAAGTGGGACAATGCAAGCAACAGTGGCAACCATTGATGGTGGTCTTTGTTGTTTTTTCCAATGACAATGATGAGATTTTTTGGATGGGGCAATTGAAGCAAAGGAAAGGATTTTCAGAAGCCACAAGACAACCGCGCAAGTTGAGAAGAGCCTCCATTGCGGGTTGCTGATCTGTTGGACAAGGGGATTGGATGGATGAAAATGATTGGTTGATGATTGTCTTGGTCATCATTGTGGTGGGGAGATGTTCAAGGAGGAGCTTGTGAGCAGAGAAAAACTTGGGTTCAAAGGTATTCCTGAGATTGACAGACTTGAGTGAGGATCTTGGGCTGGCCCAGTTCTTGCAACAACCCGGGGAGGGGGGTGATGCTCAGGAGAAAGTTGGTGGTCATCAATGTGGTGGTGGGGATGATGATTGGCCAGGTGATGATGGGTGGATCAAAATGGATGGTAATTGGTGGCTTTTGAGGATGGATGGATGGGTGGATTGTGACATGCGTGCGCTTGGCCAAAAAATCAAGTGCCAAGCGCAAAGAGAAGGAGTAAAACACAAGACCTGGGGACTTGAACACCCCAGGGGAGCCCTTCCTAGCCTGCTTGGACAGGGAGCAGTTGGGAAGAGGGAAAAAAATGGAAGGTTTCCATATTAACACAGGATTTTTTTTCTTTTCTTTTTTTTTTTTTCTTTTCTTTTTTTCTTTTCTTTTTCTTTTTCTTTTTTTTTCTTTTTCTTTTTTTTTCTTTTTTTCTTTTTTTCTTTTTTCTTTTTTTCTTTTTTCTTTTTCTTTTTTCTTTTCTTTTTTTCTTTTCTTTTTTTTTGATAGATAGATGAAAGATTGTGTAAAAAAAAAGGGTGATGTTAAATTCACCGCTCCAACCGTGTGGTAGTGGTGTAGTTCCCTACATCACTCAAATGAGCCGTGGGGTCCCAAAGACAACTACAAAGGGACGTTTCAAACATGCGCAACCCCCGGGGGGTTGTGTAGGAGTCCTGTTTGGGGGCGCAAAACCCCCTGGAAGTTGTTCCAGAATTTTGGGCACCCCCTGGACCACATTTAGGTTCTGTCAACCCAAATTTGGGATTAAGGCATACTTTTTGGGACTGTTGTTCCACACCTAGCAATCCCAAAGAGAAATTAAAGTGAAACCAAAGTGAAATTAAAGTGAAACCAAAGTGAAATTAAAGTGAAACCAAAGTGAAATTAAAGTGAAATTAAAGTGAAAACAAAGTGAAATTAAAGTGAAAATTGAAATCATAAATCATATGAAATTCTGCAAACAATTCTTTCTCAACTCAAAAGTGAGAGAACTTTGTTTGTTCAATTGAAAGTTGGATTGAATACTGAAGTATACCATTGCATTTTTTTGCATGGGAAAAGTGGCAAGCCCTCCTTCTTCTGACATGGCTGTGTGTAAGTTCTACATTGATAGTGACATCAACAAAGCTTTGGAAAAAGAAAAAAAGGATTCAGGTAATGAAGCATTGGAATCCCTAATTGCATCCTCATCAAGGGTGACAATTGAGGAACAAAATGTTTCATAGTGGGATTTGACCTCTGGTTGTGAGTGAAATTTTATTTTACTTGATCTTTGCCTTATTTAATTTGATTGAAACTGATGGAGTGCATGCCATCAATATAACTATGTAAATATGGCTGCTCCACTTGACCCAGCTCCCTTGAGAGCTTTTCCTACTAGGAAAGAGGCACAAAACTATTGTAAAACATGGGCAATGAAGCATGGTTACGCTTTGACATTTTTCAACTCAAAGCATGACCAATATGTGGATTTAGCCAGTGATACACATGGTTCCTATTCAGGAAATCTTCTTACCAAACAGTCTAGCCAAACTCAAACAAGGAAGGTTGGGTGCAAGTTTTTAATCCATGCAAGTTGCAAAAAGGCAGACCCCTTGTGGAGCCTCTCCTACAAAAAAACCAACATAAACATCAACCATCTGAACATCCCTCTGTGCATCCTAAACTGAGGAGAATCTTGGGGGTGGCCTTAGACAACCTAATAGAAGGAATGAATGATGGGCTCAATAAATTACAAATTAAGAGAGAATTGAACAAGATTGATGGGGGGGGGGGGATTATGTTGATGACTGAACAATCTATAACACTAAGTGCAAGGTAAAGCTTGTAGAACTAAAGTGAAAAAGTGTTATGGAGTTACTATATGAACAGCATGAAGAAACAAGTTTGATTCAATAGTCAAAGTTCAGTGGAGAGGGTAACCTGGAGGCCCTTTACTTAGAACATCCAGAGGCAGTAAAGCTTTCAAAACAATTCCATCATATTGCTATGTTGGATTGTACTTATAAGAAAAATAAGTACAAAACCCCACTATTGCATGTTGTAGGAATGACAGCCAATCACAAAAATTTCAAAAAAGCTCTTGTTTTTATAACAAAAGAAACATTTGAGTTCTACAGTTGGTCTGTAAATGAATTAAAGGAGTTGGCTTATGATCCCGAGAGACTTCCAAAAGTCTTTGTGAAAGACCATGAAAAAGCTCTGATTTGTGCTATTGAATCTAGTTTACCTGAGTCATCAAGACAATGTTGCACTTGGAACTTGTCTAAAAACATAAAAGAAAACTGTAAAGTGCCCCTTTTCAATGATGTTGAAGGATGGAAAAGCTTTATGACTCTGTGGGAAAATTATGGGGCCTCAAAGAACAAGGAGGAGGCAAAGGTAAATGATGCAGAACTCAGAGTAGGTCCAAATCACTGCTTCTTGTTCTTCCTAGCTTTGGGTTCTGACTTTTTGACTTGCATAGCATTTCTTGAAAGACTATGAGGATGTACTTGAGTATATGGAAAATAAAATTTTCCCTATCAAAGAGACATTTGTAACAGCGTGGAATTGTAAAAACACCAATTTTGGAAACAAAACAAAATCTTGGGTTGAAGGGGCCCATGCAACTCTCAAACAATTCCTTGAAAACTCTTTTGGAAAACTGTTGGATGTTTGGAAAAGCCTTGACGGAACAGTTTTGAATCAAATTAAATCAGTTCATGCATCACTTTGTAACTCTTGAATTAAGTTAGGGACAGTTCTTCCTCCTGAACTGTTACCATTGGGTTACAAATTGTCTTTAGAGGCAATTCATCTTATTAGGGAACAATTTGAGAAGTTCAAACGTGATTGTGATGGCCAAGTGTGCACCAAGTCATACTCCAATACTATGGGTTTGCCATGTTCCCATCAAATAGGTGACTGTCTAGCATTCAGAGGATCCATGGTACCCAAAGATGTTCATCCTCAGTGGAGGTTGGACTATGACCCTTGCAGTTCTAGTTTTGTAAGTTGGCTTAAGTTGGATTGTTCAAGTTGGATTTTTCAAGTTGGATTGTTCAAATCACTATGTGATTAATGCTTTTTTATTAATGCTTTTTGATTAATGATTCCTAATTCACTAATGGTTGATCCTTTTGAATTTTTCAAGTGAAATGTTGATGAAATGCTTAGCATTCCTCAGTTATGTGAAAAAGTGAATGCAATGATCTTGGAATCTCCAGATCATGAGAAAAGCGGCCTATTAAAGGATATCATCCAGAAGATTACAAAATATAGATCAAAGCCAAGACTTGAACCTAAAGTCTTACAATCAAGTAGGGGCAGGCCAAAATTGACAGATACGCGGCAAGAAACATCTCTGTTTGAGCATGTTGAAAAACAACTCAAGGGGGAAAAAAGGAATAGAAGGGCTCCAAACAAGAAATAACAAAAGATTGTAAGTCTTTTCTTTTGGGATATGTTCATTTTTTTGGTTTGATGAACTTAGTTACTTACTAATGATGAATTTTAAATAAAAGTTGGCAGAGTCTGAATCTGAATTTCATAGTTCAGAGCAAGAGACTGAAAGTGAATTGGTATCACTTAATTTGGAATCAGAATCCTCTTCAGAGGAAGAGAACATGCAGCAAAGATCAACCAGAAGCTCATCTTTGGTGAGTATTAATTTAATTGATCTGATTAAAGAAATGAATACTAAGTTAGTTTTCATGATAAGAACCAAACGTGAAGTACCTCAATCAAATACCCAAGAAATTCCATAAGTTCTTGGGTGAGGTTTGGGATCCAATTGGAGATGGGAATTGTGGATTTAGAGTCATTGCTAAGGCTCTTGGTTATAAAGAACATGGTTGGTTTAAAGTTAGGAAGGAAATGTTTGAAACATTAGAGAAACATAAAGCATGCTACATTAAGATGCTTGGTGGTGCAAAGGAGGTTGAAACTATCAAACAAAGAATTTATTTTGAAGACATCAATGAAAAGATTCCCTCCTCAAAATGGCTGGCTAAATTAAATATGGGTCAAATCATAGCAGACACATATTCCAGACCTATATGTTTCATTTCATTGGAGTCATGTGATACTTATACTCCAATGAAAAATGGTGTTACTGATCAATCAGATCCAATGTTCATTTCCTTTGTAAACAATAACCACTGGGTTCTATTAGTACTTGAGGGATAAATCATTCCAATCCTTCCCAATGTAGCATAACCATGTTCCTTGATTTCTGAAAAAGCCTCTGGTTGGGTTGATCATCTAAAAGATCAACTGCAAATGTATTCTAGATTATAGTCCATAGAATTTGACTTCATTTAATCATTGGGTTTCATATAAATTTTAATTCTAATGCAGGTAACAAGTTCTATTAATATAAAGGGTTATCACATTTTGAACATCATCATGTTGAGTGTTTTGAGTTAACATCATTATATTGAGTGTTTTGAATGAGAGTTTAATGGTAAGTCAGTTCAACTTGTGTTGGGATGATTCCATCACAAGCTATTATGTTAAGCTGGGGATGGGATCAGCTTAACAAAATTTGAACTTGTTTTTTTTTGGTTTTTTTACTTTAGGGCTGGTCAAAAGACTTGTATTTTTTTGGGAACTTTTACTTTAGGGCTGGTCAAAAGACTTATTTAATTTTTGGGCCCTTTTACTTTAGGGCTAGTCAAGTTGAAATTACTTTAGGGCTTGTCAAGTTAGTTGTATTTTTTTTGTGTTTTTACTTTGGGCTTGTAAAATTACTTGTCTTCTTTTGTGGTGTGTTTACTTTAGGGCTAGTCCAGTGAATTATGTTTTTTTGGGTATTTTTAATTTAGGGCTAGTCCATTGGATAGTATCTGTTTTTTTTTTATTTTGATTTATTTATTTATTTTTTAACCAAAAAATGAACATTCTTTAATTCTTGGGTTGATTTCTGTTTTTTTGGAAGGGTTATTTAGTTTATGGGTTGTGTTAGTACCCTTTCATTCCTTTTCCTTATTTTTTCTTTTGCTCATGGCGGTCTGGTGCCATGTGGGATGCCACACAACTACATTTGAGCCATGTACAACTCCACACGGCTTGAATGTAGTTGTGTGGAAGTCCACATGGTGGCGGACCAGGCTGGGTGGGCCCCACAACTCCTTGAGCCATGGGGGGTTGTACACAGCTTGGATTGGACCGTGTGGCATGCCACACAGCCCTTTTTAAACCGTGTGCACAGCTCAATGAGCCATGAATTTAACATTACCCTTTACAGGAAGTAAACAATCCTGTAAATTATTAAGTGAGAGAATATCCAATTTTTGGGGGGCTTTGCCTATTGGGTAGCAACTTATTCTAGCTAGCAACCTGTTTTTCCCATTTCAAATTTTGGTTCTCCATAAGGCAGAAGAATCCAAGTAGCAATCAGGATTTAAGTTGTATGCCACATTGGCTTGTCAGCAGCTGTGGAAAATTGATTTTTAATCATGAAATGTTGATTTTTCTTTTGAAATTCATTTCACTTTATTTTTTTGGTTTGAATATAAAAAATATTTGTTTTATTCAATAAATCTCATGCATTTTTATTTCCTTTTCTTTTGATTGGATGATTATTATTTTAAATTTCAAAACAGAATTTTCAATACCACCAAGTATGAAATGTCTTCATTTTATTTATTCAAATATGGAAAACATACCTCATTTGTTTCATTTATTTTAGAAATAATAAGAATACATCCACAGTCTCATAAAAAAACCCACACAAAAGAGACAGAAATCACACACACACATATATATTTTTCAAAAAAAATAAAAAATGGACATCCTTTGGAAAGAGAAGGCTTTTAGACATCAGATGTAGATATTTATATTTTGAACTCTGATTTATATACTGGTATCACTCTTAAATTTGAAATTCAATCTTGATTTCAAAAATTCTCAACATTTCCTTTCTATCTTAATTGGAGTGGCTTCTTTCAGATTCTAAGATGACCATTAAACAGAAAATTTAAATTTTTGTATTGGCCTTTTTGCATTTTTTTTTTGAACCAATTCATTCTGTTGCTTGCCAATTATTTATTTATTCACTAGAATACCCATTCCTTGAAATGTGTGCACCCATTCTTTTCCATATTCCAATTTTCTTTTGGCAGTCAAACAACAGTTTTCTGCCCCCTTTAAATCTTTTGGGTGGACAAGGGAGTTGTCCACTAGCAGCAACGATGGAGTTCAGCTTGCTGGTGTGTGGGTTTCAATTCAACTGAGGGTGGCCAAGATTGGATTACCCAACTATCTGAGATGGGGACAGATTATTTCTACCTGAAATGTTTTCCCCCTTGTCTGTTGCTAGTACATTTCCTTTTCTTGGGAACTCCAGTCCATTGGACTAAACCCACTTGGGGGCTCTTTTTCAATCAAGAAATAAATTGCTGAAAATTTCAATTTTGTGGTGCTGAGGTTGGCCCATCATTGGAATAAAAGGATGTGTGATGTTAAATTCATGACTCCCAGTTGTGTGGGAGTTGTGTAGGGCCCTACATGGCCCAATGGACCCGTGCGGGCCCATACACGCGTGCAGGCAAAAAAACGCGTCTAGACGCGCCCAAGGGGTTGTCTCACACATGCGCAACCCCCGGGGGGCCGTATACACCCTGTAAAATGCCTATTTGAGCTGTGTACCCCGTACACAGCAGTTTTGAGCCGTGTTTGGGGGTATGCAGCCCCCTGGGGTTTGTGACAAACTTTTTGGGTCCCCCTAGACCACATTTGGGTTCCATCAACCCAAATTTGGGATCAACGCTGTGGTGTTGTTATATAGCCTTGGATTGGGAACTGTGCTGTGGTTGGCGCGCTCAGCATTTGGTAGGTCAGGCTCAGAATTTGGGATGCGCAAAATCTCAGTGGTGGCTGCTGCGGGCTCAGCAGCAGCGGCAGAGGGGTCAGCAGTATGTGAATGTTATAATTGAGAGTATCTTTATTGCCGTTCAATATATTGATCTTGTAATAGTAAATCTTAGTTGACAAAGAAAGAGAAGGAAACACATAAAGATGCCAAGTTCAGTGTTGGGTTGAAACAAGTAGGTGTACCAAGGGGAGTAGTGTTCATAGAGGGGAAAGGAAAGAATATAGAAAAAGTCTCAAATTATCACCTTATTTGAGTGCACTACTAGTAATCCTGGCTTGTTGATTGTAGGAGAAGATGATGGGAATTCTTCCTCCTCCTTAATGCTGCTATGGTGCCAGGGACTATTTTGCGTGCTGTACCGGATTTCAGGCTGATGGTTGGATGACGGCAGGGATAGTGAATGGAGACAAGGTGGGACTGATCTTGGGAAGATGTGGGAGAGAGACGGGAGACAATGGAAGGGAGGGACTAGGGAGGATCCAGAGGAACCTTAGTTGCAAAATTTCTAGGCTTGCGGCCCAATGCAAGACTGGGTACACTTGCCGGGGAAATTGACAAGGACTGCGCAAGGAGGCTGCGGGATCTTGAGTTAGCACTCCTCCTAGATTCCGCAGTGGTGATATGTAGCTGGAGCCTAGCCTGGACAACCTTGACGTAGCAAAGTGGTTTTTTGAGGATGTTGGCAATCATTTTGTCCATAGGCGTGTGTTTGACTGAGATTAGGGATTTGGACACCAGATCCCGTACCTACTGGAACTGGATCTCAATGTGGTAAGAGTTAGGGTTTAACTGAGCTTCCTTGCTTATGAAGTTGGCTCCTTGGTTGTCATTTTTTATCTTTGGCTTCAAGATTGATATTCCAAGACTGATGATGAGTGTGGACAACCACATAACCTGTTTTGCACAAAGGTTTATTGCTAAAAATTCCGCCTCCATTGTGGACTGGGCAACTATGGTCTGTTTCTTGGTAGTCCAGCTGATAGGGTTGCCATACAATGTAACCACATATCCGGAGGTCAAATTCTGTGTGGTGATGGATTGAACATAGTCCGCATTTGCCCATCCGCACAGTTGGTCTCTGGGGTTGATGGACATGGTGAACAGTATCCCTGTGGATTTTGTTCCTTTCAGGTATCTGAACAAATGTTTCACCATCTTCCAGTGGGCTTGAGTTGGATTGTTTGCAAATTGTGACAGGAGATTGACGGTGAATTGAATATCCAGAAAAGCATTGGGAACTCTCATATATATATGAGAGTGCCCAATGATTTTTGCATAGTCTTCATGTCAAAGTCCGGTGATTCTTGTCCAACCACATTGTGTATGTTCATGGGTGCAGGGGCCTTGACAATGTTGAGCTGCTTGAAACTAAAATACCTCAAGGCTTTCTTGGTAAAGTCATGTTGGTGCATCTTCATTGAACCGTCCTGATTCCATTCTAGGGTAAAGCCCAAATTTGAGTTGGGTGTTCTTGGAGCTTAATCTTGTAATTACCCCCCAGAAGTTTCAGGAACCACACAATTTTGGTTCAATTGTTACCAAAAACTAGTCCGTTGTTGACATTTAGGTTTAGACGGAGCAAATTTGACTTGTTCACAAAGATCAATTTGTTGCATACTGAAGGTGTCAGGCCAAGCAAGAGCAGAATTTTGGCCAGGTAATTGCGCCAGAACATTGGAGCTTTTTCAGTCCCGTAGAGGGATTTATTCAGCCGCCAGACCCAGTCTTCCTTGCCCAGTACCTCAAAAACGGCCACCTGAGCTACGTTAATCACCGCATTGATATTGCCGTAGAGGAACACCTTTCAACGTTGAATTGAAAGACGTTCCAGTTATAGTGAACCACTGCCAAGAGCAGCGCCTGGAGTGACTCACTTCTGCTGATGGAGGAGTAGGTGTTGAGGTAAATTTGGGGGTATTCTTGGTGATTCCCAAAGCAGACCCATCATGACTTGTGTCAGGTGACTTCACCAAATTCATCCTTCTTTTGCACCAGGTGCCACATGCCTCCAATGACTTTGTTGTTGCCCAGTTGCGGGACCAGAGTTCCCATATAATGCATGACCAGCAAATGATTTTCTGCCTCCATTAACTCCATCCATTTGGGTTGCTTTTCCGGGTCCACAAGGGCCTTCTCTACTGAGAAAACCTTGCTTATCAGCACCTTGTACATGTCCTTATTGTTGGTACGGGCACTGCGCAGCCGCCTGGAATGCAGTAGGATGACGGTGGGATTGATATTGGAGGAGACATCTTGGGGGGCCTTTTTGTAGTATGGCATGTAGGCGTAGCCCTTGGGTACCGCAGCGGGTGGGGCCATTGGGTTCTGCGGGGAAGCCTCAACATCAATGAGAGTGGAAGCAACAGGCACAGACCCAGGTGAGGCATTAGGTGAGGATGAGGGCGGCATGGAGTTGACAGCAGTTGTCATTTCTTCCACATTATGTTGTGGTTGCTTCCAGTGGCAAGAGGTGGGAATGTGAACAGAGATGTGCTTCCCCAAGCTTGGAAGAGTGGGGAGTGCACACTGCAGGAGTGAGGAGGGAAATATTTTCAGAGACTGAGCAGACTGATAGGGGAAGAAAAGACGGGTTGGCGTGAAGTTGCGGCTTACCACAACTTTCCGCTTGTTTGGATCCAGAAATTGACCAGCATCTGAGTACAGCTTGTATCCCAGGAGAAGCAGGGGTTTAGATCTCACCTCTAGTTTGGATGGGGGGGGAATTGTGCATGTGCACCTTGAGGCCAAATGGGCCAAGTGTCAGCATGCCTTGGACGGGTTCTATAGTGGCATTCATATCAAGTAGCATGCTAACCAGCAATTTCAAGCCAAGTGACGCCAAAGGCAATACATTTATCAGCATAGATGAGTACATTGCGGTCTCATCCCAGTAGTTGATTGGTAAATCTGACTGGGCTAGAAGGCATCTCATCTTTGTGAGTATTGTCTGATTGAAGTGCTTGGCCAGTCCGTTTGTTTGAGGTGAGTCAGCCGGGCCTTTCTCAAGGATGGTTCCATGTTTTGAAAGGAAGTCACAAAAATTTTTTGACCCAAATTTTCCACCGCAGTTGCAGTGTATGAAGCCTGGGATGATGTCAATTTGATTGTTAATCTTGTGAATTTAGCCTATAATCTTTTCATTGGAATCAGATTTGTTTTTCAGGATGAAGATCCTGTTGAACCTTGAGTATTCGTCAATGATTTCCAGTATGTACAATGCCAATTGCTTGCACAGGGGATTTATTTGGAGAAAATCCATGGGGAGTTTTTGGAATGGTTTCTTCAAGCTGGGTAGCCGGTTGGAGTGTGGCTTTCTTTTCATCTTGCATTCGGAGAAAATGTTACATTGGTCCAACAATGGGAAGAGTTTTGGCATGGGGATCTTGTGGAGATGTAGGAACTTCTTCAAGTACACATCCAAATCATGTCCAAGGGTGATATGCCAGTCCACTGTGATGCTGGTTAAGCTGGCCATTTTGATGTGAAACAGAGGGGAGTAGTATGAGATTTAAAGGTTACCAATCTGCGGGAATCAATAGACAATACAATCTGCAAGTTTCACAAGGACCATGCAGTGTTTGTTAACCACTCGCAGACCGTGATCTTCTAGCTGAGTGGCTGAGATAATGTTCCTGGGTCTTTCTGGAGCTTAGAACACCAGGAAGATTGTGGTAGCTCCAATGTTTAATTTGACAACATGGGTTACTTTGATATGGCCCCCATACATGCTAAGCTGTTTGGTTACTGGGGTTGGATCAAGAAGCAGAAAGAGATTGCATACCGTAAATCTTGAAGCCCTGGAGTCTTAGACAAGTTTGAGTCTGGCATCATTGGGAGTGGAGGTGTTATGCAACACATCTTCACAGATGAGAAATTGGAAATTTTCCGGGTCAGTGGATTTGTCAGCCACCATAAGGGCATTTTTGGCCTGATCTTCCACATGAGATTCCTTGGAGCAGTCTTTGGCAATGTTAACTGAGTGTTAAGACCAAAGTTTTTGATTTCTTGATTGAGTTGTTCTATCTGGGTAGCTAGTGATGTAGGTTGAGAGCATAATTGAGGGTTCTTTCTTGTAGGAGCCACAGATTGGAGTTGTAAGGGTGGAGTTTGTGATGGTTCATCTATTACTATGGTGGGGGTTGTCTTGTCAAATAAATGTGGATGTGTTTGGTTGCTAGAAGCATAGTAACTGGTATTGACAGAGTTTGATTCTTGCCTTGAGTATTTAAGTAGGACTCTAGTTGAGACTGCCTCCAGCCTAAAGGGTCCAATGTCATAGAGCGTTGAGGTGATTCTTGATATCAGATCATCTTGTTGCAAGATTTCGATAAAGAATACTGCAGCCAAGGCAGTTGAGACAGTCATGATTTGATTCTTTCCTGATTGGTTGTCAATCATGTTGGTGAGGTTTAAGTAGGCAGTTTTAAACAATGAGGTGTGTTTGCGCAGGATTCTACCTGGTTTGTAGGTAAGGTTGAAAAATAAAATTAGGGTGTCCCCAATGACTATCAGTGAGTTTTTGCCGCACTTGTTAGCAAGTGAAAGGTAGGCTTTACTGAAGCTTGACTTGCTTGATTTGATGCAGGACAGAAAATCTATTTTGACTGATTTTCTTAGCAGGCTAAGAGCCAGGGCGTTCTTACAACTGTAAGTTTTTGTCTGAGAGTTGGCTTTTATCCATTCATTGTCTAGGATTTCCTTGTGGCCTTTACCATTGAGTATGTCCTCAAATGCACTTTTCCAGTTGTGCCAGTTGTGCCAGTTAATTTTTACAATCTATGATTTAGTCAAGTATTCGTCTTCAGATTCCTCCAAGTGTGGGATGAGGATGGAGTGTCCTTTGCTTTAAGCCATTGGGTGTGGTACCTAATTTTGAGGGGAGTTTCTATTCAAGAGTTTTTTTTGAACCAAGAGTCAACTCTTGCCACCATGTGAATGCTATACTTGAGAGTCTCTTTATTGCAGTTCAATATATTACTCTTGTAATAGTAAATCTTAGTTGACAAATAAAGAGAAGGAAACACATAAAGACGTCAAGTTCAGTGTTGGGTTGAAACAAGTAGGTGTAACAAGGGGAGTAGTGCTCATAGAGGGGCAAGGAAAGAATATAGAACAAGGTTTGAATTATCACCTTAGTTGAGTGCACTACTAGTAATCCTGGCTTGTTGATTGTAGGAGAAGATGACGGGAATTGTTTCTCCTCCTTGATGCTGCTATGGTGCCAGGGACTATCTTGCATGCTGTACCAGATTTCAGGCTGATGGTTGCACAAAGGCAGTGTGGAATTCAGAAGAGGACTTCTCCTTTAATGGTTCCCAAGTTTGGAAGTTATTGATCCCTTGTTTCTGTAAACCCTTAGTGCAACTGTTTAACCTACAACTGGGAGATAGAGAGATAGAGAATAAAGAGATGAGTGTAAAAGAGCCTTCAAACCTCCTGTGATCCAATGTGATCCTCTGATCTCCTCATCCTCTTCCAGTTTGAGGGTGCGGTTTAAGTAGCCTTCCCCTCAACCCTAACCTAGGTACAACCGCAAGAAAACAAGAATAATGAAATACAACCCCTAAGTACAGAACCCTAGCCCAACTCTATCCTTCCAACCCCATCCCATGACCCATATCCCATATGTATTGCCCGCCTGCAATTACATCCACCCGGTTTGTCCTTCTAATGACGCGGCCCTTGGGCCGCGCCCAACTTGGAGCCCCCTGCGCATGTCTGCATCTGCCCAATGCACCATTCCAGCTATCCAAGGTACATCTGCGTGATCCTTCATCTGATCCCATGCTCCCCGCATCTCCAGATGCTGATCCCAATTTGACTGCTTCTGAGCCCAAAGCATGGCTTACTACGGCAAAGCTGCACCCATTGCTGAGCGTTCTGCCTCTGCTGAGCCTGCTGCTACTGCTGAGTGCGCAGCGCACAGCCAATTCCAACTCGCGTCTATAAAAGACCACCACATCCCCCCCGACTTGATTTCTGTCCCCAGAGATTCACCACTATCTCACCTACCCCCAGCTATCCCTAGTTATTCAATCCTACCCCTTTGGACCACTACACCACACCAAGGAAAAAAGAAGAACCTTACCACATCCTACCCCATCAAACATGTCCTGCATGTTCTGCAGTTGAATTGGTTTCTCCTGCCACATCCTTCCTTGCCGGTGTGACTGTGTTCTGTGCCAAGCCTGCCACCGTTGCTGTTCTATATCCAATGGTATGCCCCGCAACAGTCCTCAAGGTTGTCTGCGACTTGTTTGTGGTCTTGAGCAATGACAAAATCTCCACCAATGAATTGACCCCGCCCAGCTCACCTTGCAACCAACCGCAATGCACCACTCCAAACCGTCCTTTTCCCAAAAGCCATGACTCAGGCTTGCCATTCCATTGGGCTGGACCACTGCGGCGCCATGACTTTCCCAATTTTGGGGCTTGTTAGAACGCTGCTCACAAGTGGGCCACAGGGGTACGGGTGAACATACCAGAAACAGACCTGCGGATCTTCAACCATCCAACAGCACCTCCCCCACCGCTACCCCGTCCTCCCTCTCCCCCAAGACCTGCTCCTCCTCCACCGCCACCGCTCCTTCCACTCCCCCAACTCCTACTCCTCTGCCGCCATCTCCATCACCTGTTCCCAGGATGTCACCGGAACCTGCGCACTGTGGTGTTCTTTTATGGACAAAATTTGGAATAGGCTGCGCGCTGCGCGCTCAGAAATGGGTGCAGCCTTTCTGCAGCAAGCAGCATTGCAGGCTCAGCAGCAGTCAAGTTGGGCTCATCATCTGGAGGCGCAGGGAGGATTGGGTCAGATTGGATGGATCACACATAGATATACCTTGCATACCTGGAATGGCGCGTCAGGCGGATGCAGACATGAGTGGTGGGCTCCAAGTTGGCCGTGGCGCAAGGGCTGCGTCATGAGAAGGACAAAATGGGTGGTTGTAATGACAGGCAGGCAATATGGATGGAATATGGAGTATGGGATATGGGATGTGGATTATGGAATGGAAGAATAGTATTGGGTCTAGGGTTCTGTACTTAGGGGTTGTACTTCATTATTCTTGCTTGCTTGTGGTTGGAATTAGGTTAGGGCTGAGGGGGAGGTTACTTAAACCGCAACCTCAACCCAGATGGATCGGGAGGGGACCTTATCTTATTGAATCATGGAGGATCAAATTGGGTTGGAATGCACTTTTACTCTCATCTCTCTTTATTCTCTACCTCTCTATCTCTTGGTTGAAGGGTGAACAGTCACACTCAGGGTTTCCAGACCCAAGGTACTAATAACTTTCAAATGGGGGAACCATTTTAGGAGACTTCCTCTTCTGAAGTCCACAGTGCACGCCAACTCCCATGGTCATTAAATTGTCACCGGAACCTGTGGCCACACTCCACTCCCAAGTTTCCAGAGATGCCCTTAATTCTGGCACTCCCACTGGCAAGGTTTGACGCAATGGTGAAATATGCAAATGAACTACTCTGGCACTTCCTAGCGGTTCCCCATGCTCACCCCACCAATGTGCAACTCAAAGTTCTGGCGGCATTCCAAAACCTAGCCGCAGCGTCTTGCGCAGATGCAGAAGAGGTGATGAGGACTTGGCAAACTTAGGCGCATTGCCACCCCTTTTATTCTTTCTTTCTTGTTTCTATTCCCGTGCATATCATGAAAGAAAACAGACTTTTTGCCCCGCCAACCTAGGTAGCCTTTGGGCTTGTGAGAACCTTGAGAGAAGTAAGAACCACGTGCAAGATCCCCAAGAGTGAGAAAATCTGCGCTTTGAGAGAGATTGGCAAGAGTGACAAAATCCGCGCCAAATGAGAGTATCCGCTGAAGGTACCTGGTCCACCCCAGACAAACTGCCTCACAGTTCCCCATACCCATCTACAGAACAGAGAGAGCACAAAGAAAAACCTGCCGTGCGCCCACATCCTTCAGAGAAAGAGGAAGAGAAAAAGAGTATCCACCCCACCCATTTATACTTACCTTCTATAAGATACCAAAGAAAGCCTAAAAAGAGAGTTTTTTTTTTTTTTTTTTTTTTTTTTTTTAAGCACCAACCCGTTTCCAAACCCCCCTTGCTCTTCAACCCACATCTGTTTTGCGCGAAGCGCTTTCCTAGTTCCTTGGATAATCTGTTGGAAGTTGTTCTTTTCCCGGATGGGGGTATTGTCCTTGCGTCCGGGGACCTGGCTTTGCGCCATGCCTGTACCTAAAAGAAACTCATAACCTAGCCAGCAATAATCCCAAAAAGCCAATCCAGAGAGAAGGAAATAAGAAAAAATACATTCTGGGGTGTCTAGTTGTTCCGGCTGTGAACTGGCTAGAGCACCCCCTTACCAAACCCAATCATATCCCCTATTCATCCATTGTTCCCCCCCACCTTGGCTGCTTTCCCCAGACGTCTGAAGTTGTTTACTCCTCCAGACGCAAACCGTGCGCGCAGGCTTGTCCTTGGGCAAAGGATCTGCATTTTCATCCCCATTGCTATCCAAACCATCAGTCTTGTTGAATGAAGTCAAGCCCTGCGCAAAGTATTGTTTCACATGCAAAACCGCGGCTTTTGCTTCCAGCATTTGCGCATCCCACGCTTCCTCCCTACTTCCCACCTGCTCCTTGCTGGTCAACCGCCGGCACAAAGCCGGAGCTTTCTTGGTGCGGTAACCTTGGCTGACTATTCAAAATCCACCTCAGGCCCTCCCTCAAAAACCAACTCTGTGCCAGGGTCCTCTTCTTCTTCTCTTGCCAAATCCCCTGTCCACTTCCCTAACCCTTGATTGAAGATTGTGGTTTTGAATTTCCCGCCAGAAAAATCTTCCACCTTCAATGCTTCCGTCCCCACCTCTGGATCAAAATTAATTTGCGCTCAGAACCCAAACATGAATTGCTGTCCTAAAAAAGCCTCCCTGCAATCAACCAATAGAAAGGAAGTTTTTTACGGACCCATGAGACCTCAACCCTTTCCTCCTCCACAACCCCATCCACGCAACATGCCCTGCCGTTAAGGGGGCGAAGCCCCATTGCGCATTTTGGCCAAACCAATCTAGACGTAAGGAGGTTCACCATAGAGCCACTATCCACCAGCGCCCATACCTTCCTTCCAGAAATCTTCATTGGAACGTAAGCCAGCGGAGTTGAAACTGATTTCATCCCCACTAGCTTGCCCTCCATGTCATGCCAAGCCAAGTTCACCTGCTGCACCCTGGGAGGGATCCTAT
Source organism: Puccinia polysora (assembly GCA_025617555.3). Lineage (NCBI taxonomy): Eukaryota > Fungi > Basidiomycota > Pucciniomycetes > Pucciniales > Pucciniaceae > Puccinia > Puccinia polysora. The sequence continues at coordinate 7,612,240 of CM062620.1, forward strand.
TGTGTCGGCAATCCTTCAGCACTTGAACCATCTCATCTACTACCACTGGCCAAACCACTGCCAACTTCTTCAAATTCAAGGGAATAGTTGTTTCATTCCCCATCACTCTGCACAAAATCTCCACCGCCTTCTTCTTCCCTACTGGATTCACCAGCCTCCCATCTTTTTCTGGAACGCGCACAACTGGCTTAGGAGCTACCTGTGGTACCCTTTCTTTGGCATCCACATCCATCCTTTCCACTGCCGCTGGCACCTCCGTTGCTAGTACCCTCACTTCCACTTCCACGCGCTGCGGTTGCCATACCCCAGGACCAGTGACAATCCCAAGCAAAGCTCAAGCAGTTAACCCCTATTCCTGACCTTGTGAATGCACTTGCTCCATGATGGTTGGGTTCCCAGGTTCAGTGGAGATCCGCTTGCCAGTCCAAAACATGAATCCCATTACCACCGGTCAAACCAATCCTGCCTTGAGGTCCCTTCTCATGTCATTGCACCCCAACTGCCAATGCCCCTTGTCCCCGCAGTAATTGCATAACCGCAGCACGGGCATATTTGACAGCAGAAGCGGTCCCCTGATAAGATGAGCTTAGATTTCTAGAGAACACAGAACCAACGGCTAGACAAGGTAGTAGAAAATAATAAGAGACTAGAAATCATGCAGACAACAGATGATTTAGAATGAAAAGAAGACCCTACAAGTTAAACCATAATTAAGGGTCAGAAGAAAAAGTCGCTATTCAAGCTTGAGTGAGATGTTGAGGCGTGATCAGACCAGATAGAATGGAAAAGATAGTGATGGGCTGAACGTAATGGAGAGTCAGATTGTGTTGTTGTGTGGAGTAGGTGATTTAGAGTCTTACCAGGCAAAGACTTGTTATTGAGGGACTTCCGATTGTTTGTTGAAGGGAAACTTGAGAAGCAGACAGAATGAGAAGAGGAAGATTGGAAAAGAGAAAAGGAACAACAACAGAGGAGACTGAGAGACAGAGGCGGAGATGAAGAGACAAGGCATTTGGGGATTCCCCGTTACGGGGTAAGGTAGAGGGCGCGCGCGTGGTGAGATGAAGGTTCCCCAATACAGGGTGAGGGAGGAAGTCCGCACAGTAAGGTGATGGATGGAAAGTTAACACCCTCCGTGACTGGTAAGAGGAGAAATCCAGGGAACAGATGGGTTGGTGAAAATAGTTTTTTGTAGAAGCTTAAGAGCGCCAACTGAGGTGGACTTAGTTATAGGGTCTGCTATCATCTTCTCGGTAGGGATAAGGATAATGTTGAATTTGAATAGAGAGAAGTCCTTGTGCAACCCTTTTGTCTTGATGTCAATGTGGCCGGATTTAGAGTGAGAGCCAAATTGTTTTATTTTATCATCCAATCCCTTATTATCTATATGAATAGCTGGTTTGATCTTAGTAGAGGGGTTGATTTTGCCAATGAGGTGAGTGATCCACTTCAATTCAAGATAGCATTCAAGCAGTGCGTTAAGTTCTGATTATGTTGAAGAATAGGTTATATTTTGCTGCCTAGATGAGTTCCAAATAACTGGGCTACCGTAATGGAATACTATATACCCCGTCTGAGCATTGCAAAGGGTAGGTTCATCTCCCCAGGTGGCGTCACTATATCCAGATATAATTTCTTCTGAAGGGCCATACTTGAGTGTTAATTTTAGATTTCTTGTTGTTTTTAGATATTTCCAAACCTTTTGCACTTCCTTCCAATGTGACAAGCCAGGCTTAGCGTTAAATCTAGCTAAACTTGAGACGGCAAAAAATATGTTGGGACGGCTGTACTGAGAGAGATAGTTTAAGAGACCAATCACAGATTTGTAATTGATGTTGAGCTGAAAAAACTCCGCATGATCTTTGTTGGAGGCTGGCTCAAGGTAGTAATTTTGAGTGAGAGGAGAGTTGATGCTCTTGCAATCAGTAAGAACCAATTCTTCCAGTCCCTGGTTGATATTTTTAGGTTGGCTTAGAAGAATCTTATCACCTTTGATTTCCATCAGCATACCAAGAATGGTATTTGGGGAGTGGCAAGCTGAATTTGAGAACCTTTTCAGGAAGTTTGTAGCAAAGTTGTCCAATCTTCCTACAAGGATGAGGTTGTTGAGGTGAAAGTAAATGACCTCTCCTAATTTAAGATTGAGATATAAACAAGGATCACTTGTTGATTTGTGAAAGCCTTGCAACCTGATCCATGCGGTTAGAGTCTTGTAACAATTTTTGGGGGATTGACAAAGACTGTATAAAGATTTGTTCAATTTGAGATAAGGCAATTTTTGAGTAGAGCCCTCAGGGTTCTAATTATTACGGTCTTGTTCAGTGGAGCGTGTAGAAATGCCCCCTTCACATCAAATTGGCTGAAGGAAATCTTATTCTTCAGTACTTAGATGAGGGCAAGTCAAAATAATCCCAGCTTTCCAGTTGGTGCCCATGTTTTGTCAAAATCCACACCTTGGATTTGGTCAAACCCCTGAACACATAGACAAGCTTTGTACTTAACTGGTTCACTGTGACAATTTTCCTTCACCTTGAACACACAGGTGGTATTCAAGATATTTTTAGGTTTGTCGTAATACTCTTCCCAGACTTCTTGAGCCCCAATAGAGGTGAGTTCTTCTTTGGACGCTGTTTTCCATTTAGGCCATTCAGGGAACTTCTGGGCAGCTTTGTATGATGGGGGTTTGTAGTAGTGATGAAACCCGTATCTCTGGGGTTTCCAAATTTCACATCAGGGTCTTAGATTTGTCTCTTGAGTGGGTGGTTTGGGTGCAGTGATAAGGTTAGAGCCAGAGCTTTGAGAATTGAAAGATTGGATTTCATCTTGATCCAAGTCGGATTTGACTGGTTGAGAATCAGGTTTGCGGATTGAGTATTGTTTATTGACAGACAAGAAGTCATTCTCTGTACAGTCTAAGCTGGTTGAGAGAAGATATCCAATCGAAGAGACTCAAAAAAAGGAAATTCATTTAGATGATTTTTAAGGAATTTGACGTGTTTTGTTTTGGCAATTTCTCAAAGCAAGTTGAGGATCAGATATGAGTGAAAATTAGGATTAAATCCAACCAGCACTCCTTCAAGGCCTTTTGTGTCAAATTTCCAACCTTTCTGAGGTTGATTGGCGAGATAGATAGCGGACAAGCCTACGGGTTTTAAATAATTAGTGGGAAGTTTCTTACCAAACATAAGTTCCCAAGGAGAAGATTGAGTACCTTCTCTTGGGATCTGCTTGAGCATGAAGCAACAACTGCAAACCACAATGTGCCAGTAATTCTTTGCTAATAAAGATGAAGAGAAGGTTGCTCAAGTGGATTCTATTATGGTTCTATTAGCCCTTTCTGCTTGTCCGTTATGTTGGGAGTGGTAGGGTTCTGATGTTAGAAGTTTGATGTGTTTCTTCTTAGCAAAGTCCTTGAGGATAGAATTGTTAAAATTGGTACCTTTATCAGAGAAAATCTTGGAAGGGTAATAATTTAACCTATTATATTCAGTTTCAAGGATGCTGATGATAGTTTCAGGCGTTTTGTCCTTGGTTGAAAGGGGGAATGCTGCTAAGTAGCTGGTGTAATTATTGACCAGGGTGAGGAAATATTGATGACCGGACTTAGATTGAGGACTGATTGGACCAACCAAATCAAGGTGGATTCTATCTAGAAGCTTTCTGGCGGGGGTAGAGGAACCAGAGAACGGCGTTCTTGTAATTTTGCTCTTCACACAGCTGTTGCATTGGAAATTATTGAGTTCTTCATTGGTATAGAGATCTTTTATCAGAGGCTTGAGAGTGGAAAGAGAGAAGTGTCCGTAAATCTGGTGAATATTGAGAAGAGGAAGAGTTGAGCCAGGAGGTAGACTCAAAATATTTGCAGTTTGATGTGAATCAGCTGATTGGGGTCTTTTGACAACAAATAGATTGTCTTAAATCAAGCCCTTCAGTATGAGCTGGTTATTGCGGAACACAGAGAATGTGTCGCAAACTTGAGAAAGGGAAAAGCCTTTCTTGGCTAAGAGTCCAGGGCTAATTAAGTTGACAACAATATCTGGAACTTACGCGCAACCTTCAAGGGTGATAACTAAGTCGCTCCATTCTAGCCTGACCATTCCCATACCACATATCTTTAGATTAGCTTCTAGCTTGCCCTTCTTGATTTCATCTGGTTCATCCTGGAGTTTGATGGTAGAAAAGAATTTCAGATTGTTAAAAATATGAACATTTGCTCCCGAGTCTAAGAGAAGATTAGGAGTGTTGTCTGAATTAATCCACAGAGTAAGTAAGGCATGGTTATTGATTGTAGGATTTCTTTTTGTTTTGTTTTTACAATCATTTTGTTGTTCTATCCACCAGTCTGGAGTGATCTGAGGATGTAGATGAAATCATGAAGATTTGGAGTGGGGTGTGTTGGGTCATGGTATCCCTCTCGGCATCTTGTCTTGATCCTTTTCTCATCCTTATTGCCTCAAGTCTTTGTAGCAATTAGTGATACATCAGTTGAGGGTTTGGTGGTAGTTAATTGCGCCTTCCTCTTGTTATTATATTGAGTGAGGTGATTAAACAAAACGTCTGTCGTTAAATTATTCTCAACATGCATAATTTTCTGTTTCAGGTTTTCAAGGATAGGGGGAAATTTGAAGAGTAAGAGATATGCTAGTATGTCTTTAGGTAATTCTATACCAACGTCTGTCATTCTTGTGATGGCCTTCCGCAGTTCAGTAATGAATCCTTCAATGGCATTTTCATTGAATGCAGAATGAAGGAAGTAATTGAATACTCTAGCTTGGTTTGCTGTCTCTGAAGATGCAAATCTTTGGGTGATCTCTGCCCATAGAAGTTTTGACAAGGTAATATTGGAGGAGTTAACAACATTGGCATGGGTTTTACTGTCAAGCTTCAAAAGGATGATTGCTCATATTTTGCGGTCTTGTTTTGACAATATTGGGCCAGAGTTCCAAGTAATGGCCTCCTTGATATCTTTGAGGTTGAATAGCATGAGCATCTTGTCCCGCCATATAGAGAAATTCTCTTTGTTCAAGGGAGGTATGGCGTCGACAGATGCTTTGAGAGCCACTTGGTGGAAGTAGTTGTTTTCTCCCGCTGGTTTGTTCATGTCTTGCTGATTGAGTTTGCTTGTATACCTTTGGCTTTTAACCATGATAAGATGAGCTTAGATTTCTAGAGGACACAGAACCAACGGCTAAACAAGGTATTAGAAAAGAATAAGAGACTAGAAATCATGCAGAAAACAGATGACATAGAATGAAAAGAAGACCCTACAAGTTAAACCATAATTAAGGGTCAGAAGAAAAAGTCGCTATTCAAGCTCAAGTGAGATGTTGAGGCGTGATCAGACAAGATAGAACGGACAAGATAGTGATGGGCTGAACGTAATGGAGAGTCAGATTGTGTTGTTTTGAGGAGTAGGTGATTTAGAGTCTTACAAGGCAAAGACTTGTTATTGAGGGACTTGCAATCATTTGTTGAAGGGAAACTTGAGAAGAAGACAGAATGAGAAGAGGAAGATTGGAAAAGAGAAGAGGAACAACAAGAGAGGAGACTGAGAGACAGAGGCGGAGATGAAGAGACAAGGAATTTGGGGATTCCCCATTATGGGGTAAGGTAGAGGGCGCGCGCGTGGTGAGATGAAGGTTCCCCAATACGGGGTGAGGGAAGAAGTCCGCGCAGTAAGATGATGGATGGAAAGTTAAAATCCCCCAATGTGAGGAGGTGAATTGTGCGGTGCTGAGGACATTTGACTCAGGAAGATCTCTAAATCCTTGATCTCACTAATCTCCAGGATTGTTCTTGGTGATGTTTCCGGAGCCTGTTCTGTTTTTTAGGGGCCTACAACCGGAGCCTGCGTTGGCACTGCCGGAGGGTGAGAAGCAGACTTCTTCAACCCCATTGGGAACAACCTTGCCATGTTCTTCATCAGTTCCTCCAGGTCCAACTTGCTCTCCACCACCCAACAGATGATTGGGATGTCCGGAAGAAGCGCAATACTCCCATCTAACAACCTCTTTACCAAGTTTTTGTGGTACAAGTGCTGCTTCACCCACGCGCGGAGTTGGGGACCTAGTCCACTCAAAAATGCCCTCTTCATTGCGCCCGTCTGCCCCGCTATCACATTTTTCTTGGCCAGGTTCCGGTAGATCTGGTCAAAAATTGCTACATACTCCCCCAATTGCCCCTGCATCCAGACTCCACCATTTGCGCTTGCTTCTGCCACGGCTTGCTCAAAGTTGCTCTCCCAAAACCAAGGCTTGTGCCTTCCCCACCGCTCAAAGATTTCCGCCTTCAGTTTTGGCCAATGAAGTTCCTTGTACCCTTCCATCTCTTTATTCATAATGAAAAGGAAAACAAGAGGAGCCTTATTCAAACCCATCACACTTTCTGCATTAGCAATTCCTTTGTATTGGGTAAGGAATTGCTCAACATCCTCAGTGTTGAACCAAATGTGTGGATAGTCCTGCAGCCTGATGAAAACAGGCTTGTGATTGGACCTGTTGTTGGAGCAAGGGACACCATATCCTGCCCCTGGTGAAGATTGCTTCCAAGAAGCCGGAGGAGGAGGAGGGAGAGGAGTAGGGGTAACCTTAGACAACCCCAAAAAGGTCAATGGGTGGTACTGGGACATCACACTTGATAGTTCCAAGAGACAAGGAACAAAAGTTTACTTCCCTGCCAGACCCCCAGATGTGGAATTCAGAAGAGGACTTCTCCTTTAATGGTTCCCAAGTTCAGAAGTTATTGATCCCTTGCATCTGTAAACCCTGAGTGAAACTTTTCACCCTACAAATGAGAGAGACAGAGATAGAGAATAAAGGGATTAGTTTAAAAGAGCCTTCCAACCTCCTGTGATCCAATGTGAACCTCTGATCTCCTCATCCTCTTCCAGGTTGAGGGTGTGGTTTAAGTAGCCTTCCCCCCAAACCTAACCTAGTTACAACCACAATCAAAGAAGAATAATGAAATACAACCACTAAGTACAGAACCCTAGCCCAACTCTATCCTTCCAACCCCATCCCATAACCCATATCCCATACACCATATCCCATCTGTATTTCCTGCCTGCCATTAACTCCACCCAGTTTGTCCTTCTCATGAAGCAGCCCTTGCTCCGCGCCCAACTTGGAGGCCCCCTGCCCATTTCTGCATCCTCCTGAAGCACTATTCCAGCAATCCAAGGTACTTCTGCGCAATCCAATCCGCGCGTTGCAAGACGTGCAATCCACCCAATCCATCATCCAATCCAATCTGCCCTGCATCTCCGGATGCAGAGCCCAATTCAACTGCTGCTGAGCCCGCAGCACAGCTTACTATGGCAAAGCCGCACCAATTTCTGAGCGCGCTGCCTCTGCTGAGCCCACCGCTACTGCTGATCATGCAGCGCACAGCCAATTCCAACTTGCGTCTATAAAAGACCACCAAAGCGGGGATAGTGGACAGAGAAAAGGTGGGACTGATCTTGGGAAGATGTGGGAGAGAGATGGGAGAAAATGGAAGTGAGGGACTAGGGGGGATCCAGAGGAACCTTAGTTGTGCAATCTCTAGGCTTGCGGCCCAACGCAAGACTGGGTACACTTGCGGGGGCAATTGACAAGGACTGCACAAGGAGGTTGTGTGATCTTTAGTTAACAAAGTACGCTTTGCGGGGCTCAGCATACTGGGAGCGGGTTGGGCTTACGTGGGTGTTGTAGGTTGCGGCCCACTCAAACAATGGAGACCCCAGAATGGAGCTGGCCCAATCAGGTTTGCAGGCAGCTAGTTTAGGAAGGTAGAGTGGGGCAATCATGGATATAGGAGCAGGGCAAGAAATCACAGGCGCGCTGGAAAGATAGGGACAACTCGGGAGCTCCAAGTAGGGCTCAGCGGAGGGCTGCAGCATGAGAAGGACAAACCAGGTGTGTGCAACTGAATGGGGGCTTGAGGGTGGTTGCGTTATGGGAAAGAGTTAGAGCAGGCTGGACCATGGGGAAGAAAATCATGCAGAAGGCTGGGCGGATACAGACAACATGGGGGGCTCTGAGTAGGGAGCAGCAGAGGGCCAAATCATGAGAAGGAAAAACCGGGTGTGTGTTACGGTAGGGGGGCTTGAGGGTGGTTGCAGCATAGGAAAGGGTTAGGGTCAGTCTAGGGTTCTGGTTTTTAGGGTTTCTTTTCTATTTGTTGTTGGGCTGTCATTGTGCTTGTACTTAGGTTAGGGTTGAGAGTGTGGGCATAACTTCTGTTCCCTCCACCCTAGCATAGATATATCATATCATATATTTCACATCTTGTGGCAAAAAGAAAGAATTACATCTCTTTAATCTCTCTCTCTCTCTCTCTTGAAATGGGTGCATCCTTATCCTTAAAGACGCTGGGACAATTGATTCTGGAACTTGGGGAAAACTTGTAAGAATGAGAGACTAAAAAGGAGTTCATTCATTTCAAAATTTATGAGAAAAGACAATCAAAGCTGAGTGGGAGCAACAAATGGTGAGATTTACCTAAAAAGCACCAGAAAGACTGGTACAGAAGAATAGGAAAAGAAGATAGATACTGAAGATGAAAAATGGTCTTTTTGTATAGCAACAGAGTTGAAGCAGAAAAGCTCTGATGATTGTGGTTAGCAGGGTGGGATTAGTTCTGGTGTGATGGCGATTTGGTGAGAAGGTTGGATCAGCCAGAGAGAATTGTTGAAGCGTGAAAAAATAGATGAGTGAATTACCCAACTCAGATGTCTGGGGTCAATGGTGCAATCTTGTGGTTGCACAAAGAAACCTTTCACCAGAGTCTGAGCCAGGAGTCCAGCTATATAGAGATGAACAATTGAGCATAGAGTATGTGCAGCAGTGAAGGTGAAGGTGCGGGTGTTCCAGAGAGGCGTGAAAGAGGGTGGTCCAGAGCAGAGTGTAATTGATGAGCGGAGGACAAGCAGCAGGGTAGACAGGGTAGAAATTGAGAAAAATAAAGAAAATGAGAAACAATGAAAATGAATAAAGAAAATAGTAAATGAGAAGAATGATTTGGGCACAATACTCAGAGCATAGAACACAGGAGTTCAAAAATCATCCCTTGCTCAAATCTTGCTTCCACATTGAGACTACTGAGAACGTTAATCAGAGCTATCCGGGCCACCGGCTTGGTAAGAAAGTCAGCTAGATTTCTCTTTGACAAAACCTTCTGCATTTTGTTTTTGTTTTTGAGTATTTCACTAAAAATGAAGTGGAATTGTAATTCCATATGTTTAGTATGGAAATTGGAATGGTTGGCTTGATTTAGGTCTAACTTTATTGCACCCTAATTGTCTTCAAAGATGGTGGTTGGTTTAGCGGCTTCTTTGGGACAGATGTCTTGAAGAAAAAATTTTATCCACCTGATTTCTTTCACAGTGTCTCTAAGAGCCTTGTAATTGGCTTTGGTTGTGGACAAGGATAGCATGGGCTGCTTCTTGCATTTCCAGACTACAACACAACCCATCCATTGAATCACCAGGCCTGATATTGAGCAAAAAGTGCTTGGGCACTTGGCCCAGTCTGAATCCACGTCAGGCACCATTCCCTTTTTTTTGTCAGCTGAGGAGAAGACCACGCCCGTGGAAATGGCGTGTTGCAGGTAGTTGAGGAAGTGCAAAGCTGCCTTTTAGTGGTGGAGATTTGGCTTGACAAGGAACTGCACCAGGTAGTTTATGGCAAAGGTGATTTCTGGAAGCATGCATATGCTGATGTGATTGAGCTTTCCAATTATCTTTCTGTAGTTGGCACCTGAAAAAATGAATTCCTGATGTTCTTCTTTGCTGGAGGGGAACAGTTTACCATTTGGTTTGAAGGCAGTGGAGAATTTTTGGTGAGTCGGAAGTGGGTATTGAGCACATATGTGCTCAATGTAGGATTTCTGGTGGATCTTGAAGCCATTATCTAGGCAAGCTATGTTCATCCCCAGCAGTAAGGAAGCAGACCCTAGATCCTTAATCTTAAAGAGGGCAGATATTAGCTTGACAAAGTGATTGGGGTCTTTGCTGAAAATAGCAATGTTGTTGACATGCACGTTGTGGTGGTATTTTATGGACACCAGTTGGAATGGGCTGGGCGCTGCACGCTCAGCAGTGGAAGAAGCTCAGAAATGGGTGCCGCTTTGCCGCAGCAAGCCGCGCTGCGGGCGCAGCAGCAGTTGGATTGGGCTTGGCATCCAAAGATGTGGGGTGGTACGGATTGGATTGGACGGATTGCGCGCAGATTGCGCATTGCAAGATGCATGGATTGGATTGCCCAAATATACCTCAGATATCTGGAATGGTGCGTTGGGAGGATGCAGACATGCGTGGGGGGCTCCAAGTTGGGCGCAGCGCAAGGGCCACATCATGAGAAGGATGAACCGGGTGGACGTAATGGAAGGCGGGTGGTATGGATGGAATATGGGGTATGGGATATGGGATATGGATTATGGGGTGGAAGGGTAGGATGGGGGCTAGGGTTCTGTACTTAGGGGTTTTATTTCATTATTCTTGTTTTCTTGCAGTTGTACTTAGGTTAGGGTTGAGGGGAAGGTACTTAAACCGCACCCTCAACCTCAATAGGGAGGCAGATCAGATCACAGAGGATCAAATTGGATCATCATAGGTTTTTGGAAGGATCTTTACTCTCATTCCTCTATCTCTCAGTCAAAGGGTGAACAGTTGCACTCAGGGTTTAAAGATGCAAGGCATCAAGAACTTCCAAACTTGGGAACCATTAAAGGGGAGGTCATCTTTCAAATTCCACAACATAAAGGAATTTGCTGTCAAGCAAGAAGACACAATGATCAGCCTTGCATTGTTTGAAGCCCACCTCCCCAAGCCATGTGCAGAGTGTTTCATACCAGTCAAGAGGTGCTTGTTTGAGACAATATAGTGCCTTCTCCAGTAGGAGAACCATCCTGCTGGACACAGTGACATTAAATGGAGGTTGGATGTAGATTTCCTCTTGGAGTGGAGAATTGAGAAAAGCAGCCTTCACATTGATTTGATGGAATTGCAACTTCTTCAAAGCAGCAAAGGCAATTATCAGACACAGCGCGGTTTTGCCGCCGGTGGGAGACAAAGTGTTGGAGAATTCTGAGCCATATTTCTGATTGAAGCCCTGCACGCACAGCCGCGCTTTGAATTTGATGATTCTGTTCTTGTCATCTCACTTTGTCCTGAAGACCCACACACACTTGAGGGGAGATTTTCCAGAGGGCAGTAAGGCTTTGTCCCATAGCTGATAACTTATTAGGTTGAGCTCTTCCATCTTCATGGCTTCAATCTACTCCTTGGGGTACTTTTATTGGAGTGATTCTTCCAAGCTTTGAGGATCCACATTTGCATGGTCTACAATAAGGTAAACGCTTGGTAGACCCACCTTGGAGTGGGGTCTGCAAGGTAGATCAATGATGTTTCTGGGAGTGAGTTTGTTAAGTGAGGGAATACAAGCAGTGGAGGTATGGCTATCAGGAGCAGGGCTGGGAGCAGTGGCAGAGAGAGATGGAGACAGAGTGGTGGCTTCAGATGTTGGGTTAGAGATTGGAGTGGGAAGGAGTAGGGCAGAGAACAGATCAGAAGGGTTAAGGGGATCAGAATACTGATTGTGAGAGCTTGGAAAAGGAAAAAGAGACTTGTCAAAATTAGTGTTTGCAGAGATGAAAATTTGAGAACTACTAAGGTCCAGAAGACGGAATGACAAGAAGTCAGTAGCATACCCAATCATAATTGCCTTTCTACAGGTGGGTTGGAATTTAAAAGTCCTGTGGACCTTAGGGATAAGGGCCTAGGCGGCGCATCCAAAATTTTTGAGGCAATTGTAGTTGAAATTCCAATTGTGCCAAATCTGATAGGGGATCTTATTACCGCAAGACTTGGAGGGTAGGACATTCAGGAGGTGTGTGGCTGAGTTGAAAGCTTCATCCCAGTATTTTGGTGAGAGTTTACTTTGATTGAGAAGACATTGGCCTTCTCCAGTGTTAGCCAATTGGACCTTTCCACAAGACCTTTTTGTTGAGGAGTATATGATGAAGCAAAATTCTGGGTGATACCTTTCTCCAAGCAGTAGCTCTTGAGCTCAGTGGAGATGAAATTGCCTCCATTGTTCAAGATAAGTCTTTTGAAAACCTTTCCAGTTTGACATTTGGCACAAGTTATTTAGTATTTGATTGCTGAAAACGTGTCACTCTTGAGCTTCAGGAGAGCTTTTGATCTGTGGCCGGAGAACTGATTGGTGAGGGATAAGAAGTAATTGAAGCCTGAGTTAGAAATGGTTTGCACTGGTCCAACTAAGTCAAGATGGACAGCTTCCAGGGTTTCAGAGACAGGTTTGAAGTGATTTGAGAACAGGGTAGCTGTTCCTTTTCACATTTGGCAGATCTTGCAAGCCTTTGAGTCTGCAGAGCAAGTCAGTTTGAGTGTTTTGAGATCTGAAGAGCCTGGGTGACACAGTTGGGCATGCCAAGTGGTGTATGACTCTGTAAGAAGCACCTTTGGTTGATGATTTTCAGCAAACATGGGGCCACAGATCTCTGTGAGGTGGTTGGAAGTGGAGCCAATGAAAGAGAATTCATTGAAGAGAACCTCAAATCCAAAGAATCCAACCTTGGTGAAGATCACTTTCTTTGCTTTCAGTTGAGTCATGGAGATAAGACACCAACTTAGTTTTGGAATCAGCAGAACATTGCGCAGGGTGGTGACAGCACCTAGGTGATTTATCAGCCTGGCAGAGCCAAAATGAGTGGCGGTGAGTGAGTTGTTGGGAGACCCTGTACCAAGCTCTATTCTTACGGGAGTGGAATCAAAAAATTAGTGAGGATTATTGAGAATGTGGTGGCTGGCCCCAGAATCTAGGATGGGGAGCTGAGATAGGTTTGGTTTGGGAGTTAGGTAGATCTGAGAGTTGAAGTGCAGCTTGGCGTTTTGAATGTTTTTGGCGGGCACACTTGATGTATCTTTTGGGTTTTAAAGATTAGCACTTGGAAACTGTTATAATTTTGGCCATCAATTAGCTTAGGAAAACAAGCAGTAATTAAAGCAAAAGAAATTCTGGACACCTTGTGTCAATAATTGCTTGATGGGCTCTCAAAATGGGGCAACACGTTGGATGATATTGTTGATGAATTTGATTGGATGATGAATGGACAAAAAACAGCAGGGAGAAGAGCTCCTTAAGTACAAAAGATTGGGCTCTTGTGAGCCCATGATAAAACAAGCCAAAAGGCACTTTTTCCGCCCCAAAAGAGCTCTAAAGGCTCTACAGGCCTTGTTACTTGGTTTGGGCTACATCAGCCCACATGGCATCAGTCCCTTTACCCTTACAACCAGCCTATTCCAGTTGTTTCTGGTTTTTCCACCTCAAGGGGGCTGAACCAGCCCCTGTTCTGTTCAATCCCTGGACTGGTTGTCTGTTAAAACCAGTCCTATAGCCTCACACACTGGCTGGTTTCCTCATGCAACCAGCCCCTGGCCATACAAATGGCCAGGTGGGACCCAGGACACACCTGGGTCTGGTCTCAGACTCACATGGGGGGGGAGGGGGTGACCAGCGGAAATGCTGTCCCCCCCCCCCTCCTTTTCTCAGATCCCTGGAGGGGGTGGTCAAATCCCCCTACCTGGGGCCCTGGGGGATGATACCCCCAGGGCCTCTTTGATGCAAGTGGGCTGGGGGGTGGTCAAATCCCCTCAGCCCCTTTGCTCCTCCCCCTTGGTAAAGGGGGAGGGAGAGGGCCCCTGGTCCCTGCTTTGCTTCAATGGTGGAGGGGTGATCAGATCCCCTCCACTGCCGGTCTCTCTCCTTGTGGCAGGCCTTGTCATCCTTTGGGCAAGGGGGTGATGAAATCCCCCCTGCCCTGACCGACCGCCTTGTTGCAGTTGGTTTCTGGCTGGTTCAACCCAGCCAGCCACCCCTACCCCTTGAGAGGGCAAGCAAGGGGAGGGGGAAGGAGCCAGGGCCACTGGCCCTTGCTCTTGCGGCCGTGGCCGGGCCTGTGCAACGTTGCACCTCCCGGGATCCCTTGGCCGCCGCAAAAGCCCCGCGTGGGCCAAACCAAGGGATACAAGCCGCCCTGAGTGGGCTGCGGCACTGGCAGCAGCCACAAGCGGGCTGCAACATGGGCGGCTGCCCCAATGGGCCTCCCCAAGCCCAAAACCTGAGACAAACACACTTTGGCGGGCCAGCCGTCTGGCCAAGTATGTCCACAATAAACCTTGGGCCCAATTATGCCCATACAAGCCTATCTGGCTGTAGTTGCCCATATCCCCCACCGGGCCCATCAGGGCCCGTGTACCAATGAGCCTGTTTCTGGCCAGTTTCCCCAAATCAGTGACATCCACACAGGCCCGTATGGTCCGTGTGAGTGTCCAATGGGCCGGATAGGCCCATATGTGCATTGCATTTAAATTACACTTATACGTAGCATACGCCTAAGTGCATACATTGTGGAAACAAGACAGGTGATAACCCCCAAAGCTGTCCTCAAGTTCTGGAAGTTATTGGTCTAAGCGTCTGTAAGGAGATTGGATGCAATGAGTTTAAGAATAGAGAGATTGATGACAAGATTAATTCCTCCCTTCCAATCCTTCCCATACCATTCCCTGGTGGTCCGGTGATGATGATATATATGATGATGACCCAACCCAGAGTTGAGAGTGAGGTATTTTTGAGTCCTCCCTCTCAAACCTAACCTAGGTACAACCACAATCAACAAGATAGATGAAATATGACCCCATGTACAGAACCCTATCTCCACCCTAACCCTACCCCGCACCACCCACCCCGTCTGAAACCCTCCCCTTTGATATCACATAGGTTGGGTTTGTCCTTCTCATGGTGCAGCCCTCCACCACACCCTACTTGGAGCCCCCCAGGTTTATCCGTCTGCGCACGTCCGCGGATCCCGCAATCTGCGGGTTGGCTTGCGCTTATGCCCGCTCAAACCTCCCTGGCTTGTATAACCCCTGATCCCCCCGCCCTTGCCTTCCAGACTAGCCACCCGCAAGCTTGGTTGGGCCGGCTCCATCACATGGTCCGCATTCCCTGGGCAGGTTGCGGCCCGGAGCCCCCCAGAGTAGGCCCAACCCGCAACTGGTGCCAAGCCCCGCAATCCCTGCCACTGAGCCCTCATCTGCTGCTGCTGAGCCCGCTGCAGGCACTGCTGAGACCACGCGCACCCCAAATGCTGAGCCCAACCTACCCAACTGCTGAGCGGGCAGCCCGCAATGCAGCTCCCAATCCAAGGTTTTAAATACAACACCACAACATATTTTAACACACCCCCTTAATCCAAAAGGGGTGACATCCGCATGTTAGTTACAAAGCCTTGATGCTTGTTCATATCTAAAGCCTTAGTCAAGATATCTGCAATCATTGCTCCAGTGGGCATGTACCTCACCACAATCTCTTTGCAGTTAACTGCATCACAAATATAGTTATAGTGAACATTGATATGTTTTGTTCTTTAATGGAACACTTGGTTTTGCACCAACGCAATGGCAATCTGGTTATCAAAATACAACAATGCAAACAGCTTATCTGTATCCTCTAAGACTTTTCTCAACCATTTTGCTTCCTGTGAAGCTGCTAAGTACGCTCTATGCTCAGCCTCTGTTGATGAAATAATTATTTTCAACACCTTCTTGGACATCCATGACACCAGATTCTTACCTAAGAAGAATACAAAACCACTTGTTGATTCCCTAGTGTAACCACCTGCCCAACTTGCATTGGAATAACCAACCAAATCAAAGTTTGCTGACTTTGTAAACAACAGTCGCAGACTGTGCTTTCCTTTAAGATAACTCATGACTCTCTTAAACGCTGATCAATCCCTCATGCTTGGCTTCTCTAAGTGTTGCAACAAGACAAAATTGCAAAAGCAATATTGGGCCTTGTACACTTCCCCAAATAATTAAGCTATCCAATAGCTGACCTGTAGTTGTTACCAGATTGAACAAACTCCAGATACTCCTCATCTGCAGACTTCTCTAAACAAATGTTTGACTGCATGGGAGTACAAAACTACTTTGCATCCTCTAAGCCATATTTCTTAAGAAGAGCTGCCACGTAATGACTCTGGTCTAACTTAATACCATTATTGCTCTTGCTGAGTTTCATTCCTAGCACCTGTTGCGCCTGACCAAGATCTTTTATATTGAATTCCTTTTTGAGTTTCTCCATGACTCTCTCTTTAACATTTCAAATAATGATAATGTCATTGACCCATACAAACAAAATTGCATCCTTTCTTACAAAAAGACAAGGTTTGGCCTTACACGTCTTGAAAACAATCTGTATCCATTTCTCACTCGTGGTATTATACAACAATCTAGCTGCTTGCTTCAATCCATAAAGGGATCTACACAGCTTGAGGACATATTCCCCTTTATCTGCTGAAAGAAAACTTCTAACACAGATTTTCTTCATGGTTTCTGGTTTAGTATCTACTAACCATTCACAAAAACCATCAGTGATTGACATACAAACAGTCTCCTCCTCTCCAAGTTTTTCATTCAAATATGCTGTTACAAAATCAGCTTTTCTGATTTCTTCACCCAACTCCACTGCCAGAGAAATGATGTACCCAAAGGTGGACAGCCTTCCAGTTGGTGAGAAAGTTTCTTGGTAATTGATACCCTCTCTCTGCTTGAAGTTGTCACACGGTGGTATGTGACACCATAATAACTGCAAAGTGGACTGGCTTTCATCCAGTCTCATAGCCTTTTGGTTAGGACTTTCCTCTCAGTTGGTTTGCAGTTGTGGGAGGTATGAAAGTAGACTGAATGACCCTGTTGCGGGTTCAATTTGCAATCAGGACAAGTTTTGGGATGGCTTGCTCCTGTGACAATTGTCAGGTTTTCCGCCTGTCAACAGAAAGACTCCCAAGTCTTGGTGGCTCCTTATGGCGTTCAGGAGTGTGTCTGAATGTGGCTCCATGTTGCGAGGTCATGGGTTAGTGCCACCAGCCATACACACTTTGGGAAGAAGTGCCCTAAAACCCAGGGTACTGTCACATGGTGGTATGTGACACCATAATAACTGCAAAGTGGACTGGCTTTCATCCAGTCTCATAGCCTTTTGGTTAGGCCTTGCCTCTCAGTTGGTTCGCAGTTGTGCGAGGTATGACAGAAGTCCTGTGCAACGCATCTAGCTTTGAATCTTTTCAAAAATCCATTTGTGTCAAACTTCTTGTTTAACACCAATCTAGACCCCAAAATGGTCTTTCCTTTTGGAACAGAATCCCGCTTAACCACTTCAAAGACACTATGATTTTCTAGAGAATCAAATTCCTCAAAAACAGCACTCTTCCAGTTGGCTCTCTCATCATAATTCATAGCTTGGCCAAAGCTATTTGGGTTAACCCTGTTACCCATTTCTGAACTCAACTCCAGGACTTTGTTGAGCATACACTGTTCCTGAAATGTATCTTCCTCATATCCTGTGGCAGCATAATAGGACTTCCATTCCCCGTAACTATCAACTGGTACTCTAACCCTACCACTCCTTCTTACTGGAGGTGGAGGCTCATCAGGTTCCAAATTAATGGACTCCCCTGAAGCGGGCACTGAACCCTCTGGTGGCACTTCTTCCATCTCTTCATCTTCTGGAACCACATGTTCCTCAGACTTTGCTGGTGAAATAGGTGCTAATTCTATTTCTTGCTTTGACTTATTCACAACAAAATCTTCACTCCTTTTGAGTGGAAAGGTACTTTCATCAAATTTTACATCCCTACTACAGATAAACTTTCTTGTCCCTGGAAAATAGATTCTATACAATTTACTGATTAAATCATAGCCTAAAAGTGCCCCTGTTCTGTCTCTAGGGTCTAATTTTCCAACCGTCTCATTATGGTGGACACTATAATATACCAAGCAACCAATTGTTCTTAGGTGTCATGTTTTGGGTTACAACTTCCAAAACTGATAATGAGGACTCTTCCCATTAAAACTTACAATGTTATGCAACAGACAGACTGTACACATCAACTCAGCCCATAAGAACTTTGGTAGATCAGATTGAGACATAATAGTTCTGACCTTGTCCAGTAAAGTCCTATTCATTCTCTCAACTATTGCATTATTTTGTGGAGTACTTGCAGTAGTGACTATATGAATGATACCATAATCTTTAAATAAACTCTCAAACTCTTTACTCACAAATTCACCACCTCCATCAGTGATAACCCTCTTGATCTCCTTCATTAGAACATTCTGTTTCCAGACTTTGAAGATTACAGAAACCTCCTCTGTGGTCTGATCCTTATATCAAATTGGTTTAACCCAAACATAATTAGTTGCAGTATCAACTAAATTGATGAAGTATCTTGCCCCAACAAGGGACTCCAGTGTGAATGGCCCTGCCAAATCAATGGAAAATTCCTCTCCAGGAACATCAGTGAGATCTCTACTCTTTGAGAACACATTTCTAGTCTTAGACCCTAAGGTAAAACTCTCACAGTTGCTGTCCTTTACCTTATGGCCACTTCTATTGTGAGAAACAGTGCTCAAAGCTGAGATTTTGAACAAGCTTGCACACAAAAGCTTGTTCCAAACCTGTCCACTAAGAACAGTTCTCCCATCCATATCAATACCAAACCTATCTTCTTTAAGATAACATATCTGGAAACCTTTTATCCACAACACTCCAAGAGACACAAGGTTATAAGGCAACTCTGGTACATAAAACACTTTCTCAAAAGAAATTTTGAAACCCAAGTGATTTGAAAGAATAACTTTTCCAATTCCTTTAATCTGAATTGTTCTGAATTTCTGACCAATATTTACAACTCCATCATAATCACTAAGATTTGAAAATAAATTTGGTTCAAAGAACATGTGATATGTACAGCCAGAATCAATCAAAAAAAGAAAATCCTCCTTCAATCCTCCTAATAGGAAAGAAGCTTTATAAGTCACTGATAAGTTCTCATCTTTGAGGTTAAGATTACTCACTTTGTAATCAATCAAGTCAATTTCTTGATACTAATCAATTTTGGCCTTCTTGTTGGGACCTTCTTCCCCAACAACCATTTTTATTCAACCATCAAACACCACCATTGCAAAGTTTTGAGTAGTGAGATTGACCTCCTTGTCATTCTCTTTGGACTTCTTCCTCTTCTTGGCCTCCTTGCAATTGTTAGCATAATGCCCCTTATTTTGAAGGATTATAGAATAAGACCTTGGACAAATCCTTTTTTGCCTTCCTGCAAGATTTTCCAGTCTTTCCAACAAGGGCTGTTTCACAACCCCCCTTCATCTTGAACTGAAGATAATCCTTTTCAATCATTTTCAGCACATCCTCCTCCCCAGGAAGAGGATCCAATTGAGAAATAATTCTGACTAAAGAATCAAACTCCTTTGGTAGCTTCTGAAGGATTAAGAGTGACAAACACTCAGGATCCGTGTTACGTCTTGATGACTTAAACTTGGCTATGCTAGAACTAGCCTGTGCAACAAATTATTTACATTTTGAATATTGTAACTTAAAAAGTTTATTGAAAGCTATACCCTTCTGGTGAACAGAATCACCAGCATACTTGGACTTAAGAAACTTCCAAAGGATGCTGCCCCTCCTTCTCTCATCTTCCCTAAGAGTATTGGCAACCCATGTGACATGATTCTCATTAAGATGCCTAAGGATGAGATGATAAGACTTTTTCTCCACCTCTGAACTGATCAAAGTTTCATCTGCATCCATTATCTCCCCACAACAGATGTTGTCCAGCTCACTATCCATAAGGACAGCCCAAGAGTTATAATTCTGACTCTTCAGAACTATCTTGATGGAGCTAACATCAAGGATATAGGAAATCTTCTTGGAAAACTTGAGGTCTTTGAGGTTCTCCAGAGAAAGGTACAAGGGTCTAGATGGCTTGGAAGTAATGATGATTTTGGTACTGATAATGTGTTATAATTATGGCCAGCAATTAGCTTAGGCAAATGAGCAGTAATTAAAGAAAAAGAAATGCTGGAAAACTTGTGTCAATAATTGCTTGATGGGCTCTCACAATGGGGCAACACGTTGGATGATATTGTTGATGAATTTGATTGGATGATGAATGGATGAAAAGCAGCAGGGAGAAGAGCTCCTTAAGTACAAAAGATTGGCCTCTTGTGAGCCCATGATACAACAAGCCAAAAGGAAATTTTTCCGCCCCAGAAGAGATCTACAGGCTCCATAGGCCTTGTTACTTTGTTTGGGTTACATCAGCCCAAATGGCATCAGGCCCTGTACCCTTAAAACCAGCCTATTCTGGTTGTTTCTGGTGTTTCCACCTCGATGGGGCTGAACCAGCCCCTGTGCTGTTCAATCCCTGGACCGGTTTTCTGTTACAACCAGTCCTATTTCCTCACACACTGGCTGGTTGCCTCATGAAACCAGCCCCTGGCCATACAAATGGCCAGGTGGGACCCAGGACACACCTGGGTCTGGTCTCAGACTTACATGGGGGGGGGTGTGACCAGCAGACATGCTGTCCCCCCCCTCTTTCTCTCAGATTCCTGGAGGGGGTGGTCAAATCCCCCTACCAGGTTCCCTGGGGGATAATACCCCCAGGGCCTTGTCAATGGAAGTGGGCTGGGGGGTGGTCAAATCCCCTCAGCCCTGTCGCTCCTCCCCCTTGGTAAAGGGGGAGGGAGAGCGCCCCTGGTCCTTGCTTTGCTTCAATGGTGGAGGGGTGATCAGATCCCCCCCACCGCTGGTCACTCTCCTTGCGCCCGGCCTTGTCATCCTTTGGGCAAGGGGATGATGAAATCCCCCCTGCCCTGACCGACCACCTTGTTGCGGTTGGTTGCTGGCTGGTTCAACCCAGCCAGCCACCCCCTCCCCCTCAAGATGGCAAGCAAGGGGAGGGGGAAGGAGCCAGGGCCGCTGGCCCTTGCTCTGGCGGCCGTGGCCGCCATTTGCAACCGGCTGGGCCCGTGCGGCTTTGCACCGCCTGGGATCCCTTGGCCGGGGCGTTGCACAGCCTGGGATCCCTTGGCAGCCGCAACAGCCCCGCACGGGCTGTTGGGCCCCGCGTGGGTCAAACCAAGGGATACAAGCGGCCCCAAGCGGGCCGCAGCACCAGCAGCAGCCCCAAGCGGGCTGCAACACGGGCGGCGGCCCCAATGGGCCGCCCCAAGCCCAAAACCTGAGACAAACACACTTTGGCGGGCCAGCCCGTCTGGCCAAGTATGTCCAAAATAAACCTTGCGCCCAATTATGCCGATACAAGCCCATCTGGCTGTATTTGCCCATATCCCCCACCAGGCCCATCAGGGCCCGTGTACCAATGAGCCTGTTTCACGCGTTTTGTGGCCAGTTTCCCCAAATCAGTGACATCCACACAGGCCCGTATGGTCCGTGTGAGTGTCCAATGGGCCAGAGAGGCCCATATGTGCATCCCATTTGGATTACACTTATACATAGCACACGTGTAAGTGCATACATATTTTAACAGACACTTTTTCCAATCTGGCCTTAGGTGGGGATGGAGAAACCAGCACTTGTGCTTGGAGTATTCTGAGAGAGGATTGTGATGATTCTTGGAGCAGGGATTTTTGGTCTTTTTCCTCTGGGTTTATTTCAGGAGGGAAGTGGAGGAGTCTAGGTCTGGAGAGACTTTGTTGTTGGTTGCTTGCAAAGATTCCAGATGAGTGATTTCACAAAGCTTGTTGAGAAAACCAGTGGGATTCAGAAGAATTTCATCATTTATAATTATTTTGTCAACAATGTGGAAAAGAGGACTTGGAAGCTTGGCCAAAATTGTGTAGCTCAGAATGTTGGAAGGCACTTCCAGACAGACAACGGATAATTCATTCATTGGCTTCTGAAAGTCCTTGATGTACATGTTGAGTTTGCCTTTGTACTGAGATCAAATGAAGTTGAGCCAGATTCTATGGCAATTTTTAGAAGATTGGAATGCGTATCTTGAGAGGATGGATTCCCAGATTTTTTGTGGATCAACATTGTTATTTGGGTTCACAAATGCATCAAATGCTGTGGAAACTAGAGGGGCAACACCCCTGAAGTTGTCCTTGAGTTCCGGAAGTTATTGATCAAAGCGTCTGTAAGGAGATTGGATGCAGCCGGTCAAGAGAGAGAGGGTGAGAGGGAGAGAGTGATAGAGCAATAATAAGATGAATTCCTTCCTTTCCAATCCAATCCAATCCGATCATAAAGAAGTCATAAAGTAATCTCCAATGTCCAAGTCCTCCCCCCCCCTACAACCCGGAGTTGAGAGTGAAGTATTCAACTTCTCCCTCTCAACCCTAAACTAATTACAACCACAAGTAAGCAAGAATGATGAAATACAACCCCTAAGCACAGAACCCTAGCCCAATCCTACCCCTCCATCCCTTTCCCCTTAGACCATGCCGCTCAATATTGACGTACGCCCGGCTCGCCCGCCCGCGCGCATCCGCCCAACAACCCGTTCCAGGTATCCGGGGCCTACCGCGTGATCCAATCCGGGCATCTTGCAATGCGCAATCCGCTTGAGCCGCGCAAGCCGTCCAATCCGCGTGAGCCTTCCAATCCGCAATCTGCGCGACCCATCCGTCTCCTGTCTCCAGGTGCTGAGCCCGACCCGACCGCTGCTGGGCCTACCTGACTGCTGCTGAGCCCGCAGCGCGGCTAGCTGCGGCAAGGCCCTGCCCATTGCTGAGTGCGCCGCCGCTGCTGAGCCCGCCGCTATTGCTGAGCGCGCCGCCCGCAGCCCTTTCCCGACTTGTGTCCATAAAACAGCACCACAACGCTGAATTGCCAAGGTGTTGGATGAGAATGTTGGCCGCTTCAACTAACTTCTTCCATTTGGGAATGGAAATAGGAGTGGGAGGGGCAGCCAGAACTAATTCAAGGAGTCCCTTTCTTCTGAGATAGCTTTTGATGCAGAGGAACCAGGATGGAAAATTTGAGTTGGTCAGGAGTGGAATTTTTGGTTTGGATTGAGAGTTTTCCTTGGTCTCCAACATAATTTATAGTCTGTTTTTCCTAGCAGAGAGTTGGGACTTTAAATATACAAGAATGAGAGACTAAAAAGGAGATCATTCATTTCAAAATTTATGAGAAAAGACAATAAAAGCTTGGTGGGAGCAACAGCATGGTGAGATTTACCTAAAAAGGACCAGACAGACTGGTACATGGGGGGGATTAGTTCTAGTGTGATGGTCATTTGGTGAGAAGGTTGGATCAGACAGAGAGCATTGTTGAAGCGTGAAAAGATACCTGACTCAGATTTCTGGGGTCAATGGTGCAATCTTGTGGTTGCACAAAAAGACTTTCCTCAGAGTCTGAGCCAGGAGTCCAGCTATATAGATACACACAATTGAGCATAGAGTATGTAGGGCGGTGAAGGTGAAGGTGCGGGTGTTCCAGAGAGGCCCAACAGAGGGTGGTCCAGAGCAGAGTGTAATTGATGAGCAGAGGACAAGCAGCAGGTTAGAAAGGGTAGAAATTGAGAAAAATAAATAAAATGAGAAACAATGAAAATGAAGAAAGGAAATAGTAAATGAGAAGAATGATTTGGGCACAATGATCAGAGCATAGAATGCAGGAGTTCCAACAAAACTTGGAGAGTACACCTCTCTAGTTTCCACAACACTTACTATGTGGGACTTTTGTTCCACATCTAGAAATCATAAAGTGACACTAAAGTGAAATTAAAGTGAAATCAAGTGAACTTAAAGTGCAATTAAAGTGAAACTAGAGGAAACTGCCAATAAAAAATCCCACAAAATTGATCTTCCTCCACTTGAAAGTCAGCAAACTTGGTAGTTGTTCAATTGAAATTTGGATTGAATACTGAAGTAGCGTTGCATTTTTTTGGTATTATGGAAACAGTGGAAATTAATACTTTTAACATGGCTGCCTTCAAGGACTACATTGATGGAATTAACAAAGCTGCAAAAAAGAAGGATTTGGGTGATGAATCATTGGAAGCCCCAATTGCAACCTCACTGAGGGTGACAATTGTGGAAAACAATTTTTTCACAAATGGAAATGACCTCTGGTGGTGAGTAACATTTTATGTTTCTTTTCTTTGCCGTATTTAATTTGATTGAAACTGATGGAGTTCATTCCATCAATATAACTATGTAAATATGAAAGATCCACTTGTCCCACCCCCTGTGAGAGCTTTTCCTACTAGGGAAGAGGCACAAAAGTATTGTCAAACATGGGCAATGAATCATGGTTATTCCTTAAAAGTTTTTGAATTAAAGCCTGGTCAATATGTGGATTTATCCTGTGATAGATATGGTTTGTACTCTGGGAAATTTCTCATCAAAGGTTGTAAAACTCCAAATGGTGCTAAGCTGTAGGCAGTTCTGCAGAGGGAAAAGGTGCTGTTTAGGCTTCCCTCCTAAGAGTTACAATAATATTTAAATGCAAACGGAATCAAGGTCCAGGAACTCGTAAATAGGGAATCAATGTAAGAAATGCGTTTGGGAATAGTCAGTATCAAAGTAATCAACACTATCTGAGGCAAGATGGTGGAGGGAAAGACTTGAAAAAAATAAGTCAAAGTCCTGTTCAGAGTTCAATGGAACAAAGCAGTTGCAATTAACAATTCCCACAAGCTAATAACTCTGGTTGTCAGCAGAAGATTAGGAAATATCAACTAAATCCCAACCAACCTCCAGGTTCTCAATGAACCTGCCAAACTCTCTGAAATCAAGCTCTTGAAGGGTACCAGATATCTATGGTTGGCTGTAAAAAACAAAAGAAATTTGTTTGTGAAGCTCTAGAAGCAAAGCAATAACAGATTTGAACAAGAATAAACCAACACTTCTCAAGGGACTCAAGAGTAGCGTGGCGGAATTCAACTTTAAAGAATAAATGGAGGTATAAAACTCCAGTTTTAAAGCTCAATAAGAACTCTTCAATCAATTTTGATTGCTGCAGGAAGATCATCAGGAAGGATCAAGACCAGTATGGTTGGGAAAAAAAGCAATCAAGGAGTGGTATAACACACTCAAGAATTCCAAAAGACAGAATTCTATCCAACCAGAAAGGCTATGGTTGGTGATAAGGAACAGGGTCACAGATGGATAGATCAAAGATTTGAGTATGGAGGCTCAACGGATCAAGGGGCAATCATGGATATACCCAGGATGAGGATTAGGATCAAATTACTATGATTACGGGGGGGACATACACACACACTCCCATGGATGATTGAAAAAAGGCAGGGGAGAGCCCCTCCTTTTATAGACAAGAGGTCTGTAGACTATTTAAAAGAGATATTTACAAATAGAGTGAAAAAAAAGTTTTTTTTTTTTGAAGATTTTCATGAGAAAACCAAAGAAAAAAAGAAACAAACAAAACACTCAAGAAAAATATGAATTGAATCAAGGATGACAGGAATGGGAGGACCCCGTCCCATGCCAATGATGGGCACAGGCAGGAGAGTAGCTAGTGATGGCCCACAGACATGCTGAAAGGCCCAGGCGACAGCCGCGGGTGAAACCGCAGAGACCTGGGCAGGAAACAGACAAGCCACGCAGGAGGCGGTGAGCTCAGGTGGTGGATTAAGGGGTTGTGCAAAGGTTACAAGAACCGCAAGCAACTCTTGAACTCATTGGCCAATGGATTGGGATAGGTTGAGGCCAGGAGGAGTTGAGGAGAGAGACTCAAAGAGTCAAACTGAGTCACAATTGGATGGGTACGCAAGACTTGATGAGCCGCAAATATGATCATCCTCTTCTTCTGCTTTGATCCAGGCTCCAATCTTGAGGGATGACTTGGCCCGCCTTTTTCACCAAGAGCCTGTGCTTGAGATCTGTCTACAGGGGTGATGATTGTGGGCAAGTTGGCTGACCGATTGAGTGGCTGATCAATTGGATGAGATAGTGCAGCTTGTAGGATCAACAAGGAATTACATTTGAGGGCACTTGGACCATTGAACTATTTCTCCTTGCCCCTAAACCGTTTGCCAAAGACCAACCAGAAGCAATTGATCTGAAAGGAATGTGTCAGCTTGCTACTATTGCAGAGCAAGCTGCAAAGGTAACATAAATTACATAAAAATAATGATAATAAAATTAACCTAAGAAGGGGTAGGGAAACCATAAATATTCTTGCAAAAATGGATTCTCCACCAAAAATTAGGAAGGGGCACTCACTGACCCCACCCTTGAAATCCAACTCCTTATATTTTTAAATAATTAAGGAAAGAAAGACAAAAATACCATGGCACCACTATTGAACTTTTTTGCCAATTAGATATTTCACATGTATTGTCACATATGTGTTTCACACCTAAAATTCAGTCATAATTGAGGTTTTGTGTATATTTTAGGGGTTACAGACAGAAATGTGTTCTTTCAAAATTCCCCCACACAGCCCTGGCAGCCAAAACACCCGCGCGCCGCTGAGCTACAGCACTGTCACCCTGTCAAAGCCGTGTACGCAGCCCTGGGCCTCTGAAAAGTATGCAGCCGCGGGACTATGGGTTGACAAAGTGACAGGCGGCCTGAGAAACCTAGGTACTGCGTAAATATGCTACAACCTACACAGGAACATTCTAAAGATGTAATAAATGTTCCTGTGGATAGTAGAAAGTTTATGAATACATAAACTTATATAAAAATACCAAAACAACCTTTATAAGTATTTTTTATTAAATGTAATTCAAAGTACCAAAAAATTTGACAATAAGATAATGACTACTTCTAAAAATATATTAAAATACTTTAATATACTATTATGAGAATTTCTAGACATCTAAATCTTTTTGGTATACTGAGAAAACTAATGATATAAAAATATTACATTAATTCCCATGACTTATATTTTTAAGTAATTATTTTAGTAAATCAACTGAAATTAGAAAATAAGGAGTAAAATCAATATCATGAATTTACTCCAATTATTTAATAAATAATGAGAACTAACCTGACATCATACTATCCGTATAAATTTCTATTAAAATAATTATTAACTTACTGGTACCATTTACTAAGGATAATTAATTAAATAATGAATAAAAAGGACAGATTAGTGTTATTCACATGTCCAAACATCAATTATAAAGTAGAATAATTCTCATACCCTGTGGAATTAGATGCTACCCATACTACAGCACCAAGAAAACCTAAAAGGCTGCCACTGGTACCCTGATTGCCTCAGTGTCCGTCCCTTTGAGCCCCTGTACCCCTCAGAAGGACAATATTGGGACTCAAAAAGCTATAAATAAAGAGCTCTTTTGAGGATATTGATACCCAGAGACCCAGTTATATTTATATCCAGACACCATTCCAAGGTAATCAAATACGTATAAGAGATAAGTAAGTGATTTATGGCTTTAGTCTGATTAATAATATCCGTCCCCAACCCTTTTTATCAATTTAAACTTCTGAACAACCTTATAACCCCAGTAAACAGGTTTAACCCAGCAGTGAACGTCCCAAACAGGTACCCAAAGGATTTAATAAAGTACCGGTGAGTCTTTTTATCCTTTCCCTGTCGTGGTAGCTTGTTTAAAAAACCCTGCCACTCCACCATGTATTTTATATACATATTATCTTTAGGAAAAATATCCTTTAAGAATATAAATTAAAGGTTCCCAAGTAACCAGGCCTACATGTTTTCATAATGAACTCCCTGAATAGAGGTATTAAATATCCCCAATATAATTGGGGCCCCTCTATAAAAATATTTAATAATCAATTTATTCATATTGATTTATAACAATAAACCATATCCAAACCAATTAACCTTGAAATAAGCTTTATCCAAATATTTTAAGTATTTTTGCTGCATTTATTGAATAATATATTTATTATTTATTCCATGAACTCTTGTAGCTAAAGGATAGCAAGGATCTTGGCATCCAGGAGGCTTAAAATTGGGGCTCTTCCCGGGAAATATTCCATTTTATTATATTTAATACCTTGGACCAGAAATTTCACATAAAATTAAATTGAAGATAGATTTATCTGACTTTCTAACCGTGATTAATCATTAAATTCTTTTGCAGTGGATTTAAAAACCAATGCAGAATTAATAATCTATTATTTAAATCTTTTAAAGATAAGAAAAGAAGAATATATTAAAAATTATAAACCAACTGGTTGGGAAGCTTTAACTCAAGCTAAGCAACTTAATATCTCTTCTGCATTTCAACACTTAGATAAACTCCTTGAACAAAAAGATCTTGAGAGGCGGATCAACTTCCAGGCCCTATTAAGGAAACATAAAGCTTGGAAGAAATAGTGTATAAATTACTTTTTAAAATATAAAAGTAAGTATAAAACTTGTATTACAATATTATTTTTATTAAAATAATATTGATATATTTTATTGACCAATAAAATATCCTTTTACCATCAGTGAACCCTCCTATACCAGAAACCACTGCCACTGAAGCTGATTTATTGGATCAAGAAGTCCCAGATATCCCTGGACGCCCTGAAAATATTTATTGGATGGGTGAAGACCTCATTGAAACACACAAAGACCCCGTAGGATTACCTATTAAGGACCAATTTAATCCCAATGAAGTCCTGGTACCTTTGAATATCAACTTAAGTGAGTTTTAAATAAACTTATTTTTACGGATTTTTCTTTAGAAAAATACTCACAAACATTTTCTTCAATATTAATAGACGTAACACAAGAGCCTCAGGGAGAATTCCCTCCTATGGATCTTTGCCAGGAGCCCCCAGTAACAGTGAGACCACCAATAATGACAACCATGAGGGGACTGGAACCCATGAATTAAATGTTTCTGGAGAAGGAACATCCCCAAGTACTGTTGCCCTCCCCCAACCTAGAGCTGGAGAAGGTAGTAGAACTAAGCCCCCCTCCATTAAAAGAAGGTTTCCTGAAGCCACCCCAGCAGAATCTGGCCAAGGAAGCCAGGATCAGAGACTTAGTCAGAGAGCACGTGAAATATTGGCAAGATTTCAAAGAAGCGCAAGCCAAGGACAAAATGGTATCTATGAAAAAGATAATCTCCCAGGCAAAAGCTACCCAGATAGCTCTTCAGAAAATGATTCCAAGGAAAGAAGTAGAATCCTACGTAGAAAAGTGGAATCCTTGGGATCAACTAGCCCAACTGAAAGGCAAAGGATCAGGAAAGAAGAGATCTTCTTCCCATCCAAAGCCAAAGGGAAAGAAGGATTGGGATCAGATAATATCCTTAGCTCAAGAGTGAAAAAAGGTGTAAAATGATTAGCCTCTAATCCTGAACCCAGTAACTTGTCTAAAAAAACCTCTGATGTAATTACTTCCTTTTCTAATGATATGCGCCATAAATTTAAGATTTTTTGTGGAAATTTGGATGGTGTTTATACCCAAATTGGTAAGTTAACGTCAGTAGTAGCCAAATTAATTAATAACCAAACAAAGTCTGTAGGAATGGAAGATATTAAAGAGCATACAGAACAATTATTGGAGAAAATTAATCAAGGTAAAATTAGAAAGACCCAAAAAATTGAGAATATGATATCAGGTATCCAAGAAGATTTTATTATGTCTTTTCAAACTTTAAAAAAAGAATTGGTAAATACTAATAACAGCTCCATTCTTTCCCTTAGTGAGAAATTAGATCTGCTCAATAATAAAGTGGAACTGCAGCTTAATCTGATCAAGAATGATCTTAGAGACTTAAAAATCTGCCTGACCAACCCCTTGGGGAGTACCACAGAGGAACCAAAACCTCCCAGACAAACAACTACAGCTTATGCACCACCCTTACTAGGAATGCATAGGAGTGACACATTCAGGCCTAGTCCTACCCTGAAATGGAACAAGCCCTCAAACTTTTACCCCAAATTTCTGAATGGCCTAAGTTCTCTGGTGAAGGAGAATACAACCATATAAATTTCATTAAATTTATTGAATATACAATAAACTCTTATGACCTACCAAAAGCTATAGCTATAGTCAGGCTGCCCAGATTATTTGAAGGAGTAGCCTTAGACTGGTTTATTAGTAAAAGAGAAGAAGTGGGATCTTTACCATGGAATTCTTGGAAACTTCTAGTCAAAGAACAATTTGGTTCTAGAATGTGGAAAAGAAAAATGATAAATAATTTTGAAAATTCCTCATTTGATCCCTCCAAGGATAAACCTCATAAATGGTGCTTGGAACAGAAGAGAAGACAAATTGCTTCTATCCAGATGTTGATAAAGAGGAATTAAATGAAAGACTCCTCAACTTGTGTCCTGGAAATCTTAACCATAGTGTCAGATGCAGGATGAGTATGGATGCTGACTTACCAACTCTAATCAATGTGTTAGAAGAAGTAATAGACATGAATGGGTTAGACAAGAAGTTTCCTTCTAGACCTAAAGAGAAATTCAACATTAAAAAAATTAGAGAACAACCCCCTCTGATAAATATCTCTGACAATAAGAAACCTAATGATAAGAGGGATAAAGAGAGAATTCCTGGAACTTGTTGGAATTGTAACGGGAAAGGGAATATGAGACAAGACTTTCCATTACCAAAAAGAAAGATAGCAGTCTTGGAAGGAGAACAGGAGGCTGAAGGGAATCAGAACTATGAAGATATAGATGATACTGAAGGATCCCTTTCTGAATGTGAATTGATCTTGACCAACCCTTTCAATGTAATAGAAGGAGATATAGGCACTTCTATAGAGATCAATAACGTCCATGGTGATTCTAGTTTGCCACAACAATGGGACCCTACCATAATTCCTAGACATATTGCAGATGTTAAACCCCTAACAGTTAAACCTATGAGTGGTAAGATTTATACTACTGGTCAGACTTGCTATGCAACAGGATTTTATAAAGACAGACCTATAAGGTTATTACTGGATAGTGGAGCTTTTTGCTCATGTGTCTGTACTGATTTATTAAACAAATGGGATCCCAATTGGAAAGAACACCTTCTGCCTGTCCCCAAAGCCATGTTTAGCACTTGAAACTCTACCATGAATGCTATTGGAGTATGGACTGCTCCTATAATATTACCCCATACTCAAGGATCTTTGAGAATACAAGTGGAATTTGTGGTATTGCTCAACGGATTATTTGACTAACTGATAATAGGTAATGATGCTTTATTTCTATATGGTATAGATCTGTTCCAGAGTAAAGGGAGATACTTTACAGTGGGTGGTAATTGGGACAAGATGTTTAAGATATGCACCATCCAATCTAACTTCCCCTCTTCCACTTACAAAAAACATTTAGAAGAATTTAATCAAGAATAGTTCTCTCAAGCATTTCTAAATATGAAACTTTCTGAGGAACAGAAGAAAGATATATTGAAAGTCTGCTTTGAGAACCAAAATTCTTTTTTTACTAAAGATCACCCCATTGGTGATATCAAAGGACATGAAATGGTATTGAAATTGACTATTAAGCCTCCTTATCCTCCAAACTTAAGAAGACCAGCTTATCCCTCTGGTCCAAAGTCTAGAGTAGCTCTTGAGGAACATATCCAAGAACTGATAGACTTAAAAAAATTAAGGAAAGTAGGGCACAATGAGCAGGTAGATGTGACCACACCTGTAATAATAGCTTGGAATAATTACAAGTAAAGAATGGTAGGAGACTTCAGAATGCTCAATAATTATACTCAGGCAGATTATTATCCTATACGCTGGAATGATCATGATCTACATAACTTTTCCAAGGCCAAATATATCACTACTATGGATATGCTTAAAGGTTTCCACCAGATACCTATAAGCACTGAAAGAAGAACGTTTATGAGAATAATCTGTCATTTGGGAATATATGAATATCTTAGGATGCCCTTTGGTATAAAGAATGCCCCATCACACTTCCAGAGAACAATGGATACAGTTCTAGGTACTGACATCAGACAAGGATGGATGATGGTATATATAGATGATGTTATCATATATTCTGATGATTGGGATACTCATATAAACCAAATAAGATTAGTACTCCAAACTATCTCCAAAGCAGGATTGAAAGTATCCATGAAGAAATGCAACTTTGGATATGGAGAATTGAAAGCTCTAGGGCATATAGTCTCTGGTCTAACTCTAGCTGCTGATCAAAATAAGATAGCTGCTGTCATGAACAGACCCATGCCTCAAAATAAAACAGAGTTACTGTCTTTCATTAGTTTTTTGCAGTTACTACAGACAATACATACCAAAGTTTGCTATGCTAACTCAAATTCTGTATGGAATATGCAACAATAACACTCTATTTGAAATGACTCATGAGAGATTGAAAAACTATGAGGAACTAAAAATAGCTATGACCTCTACTCCTTTACTCATTCAACCAGATTACTCCAAACCCTTTAAGCTGTACATTGAAGCCTGTATGGAAGGGTTAGGAGCTTCTCTACATCAAGAAATAATGGAAGAAGACAAACCAGAGGAGAAACCAGTACTCTTCATATCTAGACAGATCAAACATACAGAAAAGAGATATGGAGCCACTCAGATGGAATGCTTGGCTCTAGTATGGGCTTTAGAAAAGCTAAAATATTACTTAGAAGGCACCACTTTCATCACAGACTGTAATGCTTTAAGAACTCTCATGAACATGAAGACTCCCAGCAGACATATGCTCAGGTGACAAATTGCTAAACAACAGTATAGAGGTCAGATGACTATGGTGCATAAAGCTGGAGCTAAACACCAGAATGCTGATAGTCTAAGTAGGAATTCTTTTCCTAATGACTCTAGCAATCCAGAATATGACCCTGAGGATCAAGATATCTTTCCTATCTTGAACATCAATCTTTTTGCATTGGATGATCCCATCATGGGGATCCACTTATGTGAATTAGATACTTCTTTCTTCAATCTAGTGGGGGACAACTACTCCCCTGAAATCAATCTGCTGATTACCAGTATGGAATGTGAATCCCCAGAAGCAGCTCTGATAAATAGTTTACCTGCTTCATTACTTAAACCCTATAAAGCAGGAAGGTTTAACTTTTGGGATGGTCTCCTTTAGTACAGACACGAACATTCCAGTGCTTTAGTACTAAGCAACAAAGAACATATACAACACATACTCCAGGAATGCCATGACAACTTTTCATCAGGGCATCTATCCACTGAAAGAACCTTGGAGAAAGTAAAACAAACTGCTTGGTCAATAGACTGGAAAGAAATCACTATTAAGTATGTTACTAGCTGTGAGACTTGCCAAAAAATCTAATAAAACTACTGTAAAAAGGTTTGGACTCCTACAGAAGATCTCTGAACCCAAAACTAGATGGGAAATCATTAATATGGATTTTGTCACGGGCCTCCCCCCTGGAGATACTCATTCATATAACTCTGTCCTGTTTATAGTTGAAAGATACTCTAAGAAGGCAAAATTCTTACCTAACCAAAAAGAACATGGTGCTATGGATGTAGCTCTACTATTTTGGAATAGGATCATAACTGATGTTGGTATACCCAAGATTATAATCAGTGACACAGGCCCCAAATTCACCTCTGAGTTTTGGAAGAATTTACATGATATACTGGTTACTAATCTAGCATTATCCACAGCATACCATCCCCAAACTGATGGATTAGCTGAAAGAATGATACAGACCCTAGAAGATATGTTGAGAAGTTTCTGTAGCTTTGGTGTAGAATAAAAAAAATCAGATGGTTGTTGCCATGATTGGGTAAGCCTACTCCCAGATCTAGTGATGTCTTAAAACAGCAATAAAAATTCTACTACCAAAGAAGCCCCTTACATACTAGAAAGAGGATGGATTCCAAAACTCCCTAGGAATAACTTAAACTATAACTTAGCAACCATTTATCCAACATCTCTTGACTTTAAGAAAATGATTGATTTGGCAAATAATGATGCTCAAAAATGTGTAGAAGAAGCAGTAGAATACAACAAACAAAGATGGTACAAATCACATAGAGAACCTGACTTTAAAATAGGAGATCAGATCTTGATATCCACTGCCAACTTCAACAATTTAGCAGGTAACAGAAAGCTGAAACCAGCCTTTGTTGGACCATTTGTTATCACAAAGATGCATGGCAAAAATGCTGCGGAAGTAATCTTGAGTGAAGAATTATCAAGGAAACATCCAGTATTTCCTGTTAGCCTAGTCAAAAACTTTCAACCAAGAGAAGTTTGCAACCTCCCTCCAGCAATAATCTCAATAGAACCTGACCCTGTGAAAGAAAAAGGGAAAGTCAGCAGGATATTGAGAGACAAGAAAGGGAGAGTGCAAGGAAAAGATGTTAGACTATACTTAGTAAGATACAAAGGATAATCTGCAGACAAAGATGAATGGTTACCAGAGAATAATATACCTGATTGACCAATACATCTTAGAAACTACAGAGCCAGCAAAAGGAACTGAAACACACATGAAATTAATTTTTTCCCAACATGATCCAGATTTTTTTTCAGATATGGCCATATCTTGGAGTGGGGGAATGTCAGCTTGCTACTATTGCAGAGCAAGCTGCAAAAGTAACAGAAATAAAATAAAAATAATAATAATATAATTAAACTAAGAAGGATTAGGAAGACCATAAATATTATTAAATAAATGGATTCTCCACCCACAATTGGGTAGGGTCACTCACTGACCCAACCCTTGAAATCCAACTCCTTATATTAAATAATTAAGGAAAGAAAGACCAAAATACTGCCCCACCACCATTGAACTTTTTGGCCAATTATATATTTCACATGTATTGTCACATATAGATTTCACAACTAAAATTCAGTCAGAATTGAGGTGTTGTGTATATTTTAGGAGTTACAGACGGAAATGTAATCTGTCACAATTCCCACACGCAGCCGCGGCAGCCAATACACCCACTCATGGCTGAGCTACAGCACTTTCACCCTGTAAAAGCCATGTACGGAGCCCTGGTCATTGGACAAGTACCCAGCCGCGGGACTAGGGGTTGACAAAGTGACAGGTGGCCTGAGAAGCCTAGGTACCGGGTAAACATGCTACAACCTACACGGGAAAATTCTACATATGTAATAAATGTTCCTGTGGATAGCAGATAATCTACATATACATAAAATTATATAAAAATACCTAAATAACCTTTAAAATTATTTTTTATTAAATATAATTCAAAGTACCAAAAATGTCGAAAATAAGATAATGACTACGTCTAAAAATATATTACAATACTTTGATATACTATTATGAGAATTTCTCAACATCAAAATTCTTTTGACATACTGAGGAAACTAATGATGTAAAAATATTACATGAATACCCATGACTTATATTTTTAAGTAATTATTTTAGTAAATCAACTGAAATTCAAGAATAAGGATTAAAATCAATATCATGACTTTACTCAAATTATTTAATACATAATGAGAACTCACCTGAAATCAGAATATCCGCAGAAATGTCTATTAAAATAATTATCAACTTACTGGAACATTTACTAAGGATAAGTAATTATGTAATAAATAAAAATGAAAGATTAGTGTTATTCACACGTCCAAACATCAATTATAAAGTAGAATAATTCCCATAACCTGTGGAATGAGATGCTACCCGTGCTACAGAACCAAGAACACGTGACAGGCTGCCACTTGTTACACTGCTAGCCTCAGTTTCCCTCCCTTTGAGCCCCTGTACCCCTCAGAAGTCTAATATTGGGACTCAAAAAGCTATAAATAAAGAGCTCTTTTGAGGATATTGATACCCAGAGACCCAGTTATATTTATATCCAGAAACCTTGCCAATGTAATCACATACTTATCAGAGATAAGTAAGTGATTTATGGCTTTAGTCTGATTAATAATATCTTTCCCCAACCCTTTTTATCAATTTAAACTGCTGAACAACCTTATAACCCCAGTAAACAGGTTTAACCCATCAGTGCACGTCCCAAACAGGTACCCAAAGGATTTAATAATATTCCAGTGAGTCTTATTATCCTTTCTCTGTCGTGGCAGCTTGGTTACAAAGCCCTGCCACTCCACTGTTTATTTTATATATATATTATCTTTGGGCAATATATCCTTTAAGAATATAAATTAAAGGTTCCAAATTAACCATGCCTATGTGTTTTCATACTGAATTACCTGAAGAGAGGTGTTAAATATCCCCAATATAATTGTGGCCCCTCTATAAGAAAATTTACTAATCAATTTATTTATATTGATTTATAACAATAAACCATATCCAAACCAAATAACCTGGCAATAAGCTTTATCCAAATATTTTACGTATTTTTGCTGCATTTATTGAATAATATATTTATTACTTATTCTATGACCTCTGGTAGCTAAAGGAACGCAAAGATCTTGGCATCCAGGAGGCTGAAAGAATGAGAATCTCAATCTGATGAACCATCTTTGGAATTGTATGATGATGATGATGATGATGATGATGATGATGATGATGATTGGGGTCAATGGCCGTCCACTTGCCTGTTTGGAAAAGAAAAAAAAAGGGGGGGACTGAAGGATGAGGAGCAAAGCAAGAAGGACTTGAACACTGGGCACAGGGGTCTAGGCACTGAGAGATCTTCCTAGACAACTAGGAGAAGAGAAAGCTGAGAATTGGCAACTGAAATAGGAAATCATTCCAGAATTTTTTTTTTTGAAGTTTTATTGATGGATAAGGGAATGTAAAAAAAAAATTCAAAAAATTTGCATAATCCATGAGGTGTCCTGGATTGGTCACCAAATTTCTCCCCAATGTACTGACTGTCCCTAGTCTGCATCTTGAACTTGAAGATATAAACAGGAGTAAAAAATACAAGGAAATTGAACAGAAAATTGGCCATTTCTTGATCTTGTGAGGGAATTGAAAAGTTTGGGAAAATATCTTGATCCATCCAAAACAGCCCTAGAATTGGTAGAGATGAAACACAGAAGGCGTCCCAGGTGCTCATGTATGTGGCATACAGTAGAGCTTACAACAAAAACGCAGCAAATAACCCTGGTGGTGCACAATTGGGAGGACTTACATCTGAGATAAGTTGCCTCCACAACAATGAAACTTCTTAACTTGATCAGCAGAGAACCTTCTGCCCAGTTGAGTACCATCCAGCTCCTCTAAAATATAAGATCAGCCTCTAGCTCGGCAAACCACCCAATAAGGACCATTCCAACAATTTGAGAAAAGCTTGCCCCATTGGATCTCCAAAGATTAATTATAAGCTAAAACTAGATCACCAGGGTTTGGGGAGTCCCTGATTCAATTGGAGTGCCTGTCCTCCCAAGACTAGACTTAGTTTTCTCTGTACTCCATCATCTTTTTATAAGCTTCATTGCAAACATCTTCACTTTTCCCCAGTTGCTTGGATCTAGCAACCAATGGATCAGTAGTTGAGGACAGCTTGTCCCAAAGGATACCCAAGAAAGATTCCATTTCCAAATCCAGAGGGAGAACTGCTCTTTGGCCAAAGATGATTTCATAAGGTGATTAGCCAGTAGTCCTTTTGGTTGAGATTTGATCAGATAAGAGAACAAGAGCAAGGAATTTGCAACAATCCTTGCCACTTTCACCAGCAAGCTTAACAAGTGAAGCCTTCAAAGGAGCATGGCTTTGTTCCACAATGCATTTGCCTTCAGGATAATGAGCGGTAGTAACTATATGTTGTCCAGGAAGAGATTGGATCATTTTGGCAAGTTTTCCACCAAATTCAGAGCCACCATCAGTAGAGCAAGATTGAGCCAGGCCATAACGCATTGTCCAGGTCTCATATAGGAAAGCTGCCACTGATTCAGAGCTAAGATTCTTAAGAAAATTTGCTTCAACCCATCCAGAAAAATTATCTCTAGCCACAATGAGGTACTTAGCACCAACTGCCTTAATATGAACCACAACCATAGCAATTCTTCCAAAGACAGTGGACTCCCCAGTAGGATAACAAATTTCTGCTGGGGGTCTAAGATGACGTTTTTGACAAATTTCAAAACTCTTGCACAATTGGGAGACAGATTTCTTCAGAGATGGCCACCAGGATTGTTTGGATAATCATCAATAAGGTTTGGTTTCCCCACAATGACCAAGACCTTCATTGAGACTTTCAAGGATAGAATCTTGTTTAGAAGGGATATTAACAAAAATAAGAGCACAAGGATTTCCTCTTTTCATAAGCCTAGAGCCTTGGATGAAGAAATTAGAGGATGTTCT
This sequence comes from Puccinia polysora, assembly GCA_025617555.3. NCBI lineage: Eukaryota > Fungi > Basidiomycota > Pucciniomycetes > Pucciniales > Pucciniaceae > Puccinia > Puccinia polysora. The sequence continues at coordinate 7,650,255 of CM062620.1, forward strand.
TTTAAGAGATTGAAATTCTTTAGCAGAAAGATCAGGAGATTTTCGGAGATTTAAAAGGTACTGGTCTAATTTAAGCCAGAAGCCTTGTTGAAACCAGAATAATCTATAGAAGAGAAAGAGAATACAGGTTGAATTAAAGGTTCTTCTTCATCAAAATCTGTTCCAACATCAGATTCATTGTCTCCAAGAGGTTGTTGAGATAAACCATCAGGTATAATGACAGATTTTCCAGGCCTATGAACAATATCAAAAGAAAAAAGCTGGATAAAGGCCACCCAAAAAGTCATAGGAGGATTGGGGAGGCTGGGAGCAGTGATCATCTCAATGACAGATTGAGAATCAACTTACAGTTCAAAATCTTGGCCCCAGAGAAAAGTAAGAAGTTTCTTCATCATTTGAGCCACGCCACAGAGTTCCAATTTGGGGTGAGAGTACCTAGACTCTACATCTGAAAATAGCAAAGATTCACAAAGAGCAGGAAGGTCCCAACCATTCTCATCTTCCTGAGTAAGGACAGACCCAACAGATTGATAACTAGAATCAACAGCCAGCTTAATATTACCAGCCCCAGGTCCATAGCAGATCTTCTTCAAAACTATATCTTCTGCAACCATCATTTTGAGCAACTGAAAAGAATGTTCACAATCTTGGGTCCAAATCCATTCAGCATCTTTCCTGGTTAGACAGCGTAAGGGTGCACATATTTTGGATAAGTATGGGATAAAGATTTTAAAATAAGTGACAACACCTAGGAAGCCCCTAACTTCAGTCGGATTGATTGGAGTAGGCCAAGAGATGATCTTTTTGACTTTGGCTGGTGAAATACTTCTTCCTTACTTGCAGAACACATGACAAACAATTTGAAGAGCAGGGATACAAGCAGCCAGTTTGGACCCAGAGAAAGTCAGGCCAGATTCCTCAATTTGAAACAGAATCCTTTCCAAAGTAGTAGCATATTCCCAAATAAAACAAAAAATTACTGAATGCCAAGGTAAGAGCTCATTATCATAGTCAGAAACTGAACCTTTAATTCAACCATTGTCAATAAAGATACAAGCATAATCAGGGATTTCATCCTGGAGGATCCAAATCATCTGAGCCTGATAGACTGCAACCAAATTGGTGGAACCTTGAGGCAATCAAGTAAATTGGAATCAACCAAGAGGAGTATCAAAGGTAGTGAGAGGGCAAGAGATAGGATGTAAGGATTGTTTTTCATAGCCACCCATAATCTCCCCTAAACCATAGCAAGCTCTCCCAGAGAAAGATTTGACAAATTATTCAGTAGCAGGAGGAATACCAGAATCTTTAATAGTAATTGTTCTCAAACCAACTTGATAAATTCATCAACTTTAGCAGCAGGGATAGGGATCTTCTTCTTTTTCCAAGGACCATCTTCAACTACAGGGATTATATCAGGGATGCCATAGGATTCTTTCAAGAGATCTCTCTCTTCTTCACAGAAAGCAATAGATTTTTCCCTTAGAGATAAGACATTTTTGATCAAATTTAACTCATAAGGAAGAAGCCATCCATCTGGACCAAACTTGACCACCTTCAGACGTTCGTCAGTGACTTGACCATTGGGAACAAAGGGGAGAGTAAGAGATTGTGGAAGGCCACATTAAGGATCACAAGATAAGGAAGGATGCATAAGAGCAGGATTGCGGTTGAGAGGCATGGGCTGGTTGACTGGTTTGATCTTCTTGGAAACTGGCTTGTACTTGGTGGCAAACAAGAGAATTTCTTGTTTCCTCCAAGAGTGGACCAGTGAGACTTGATTACAAAAACTGAGTCCAAGTTCCAACATTTTCCACCTTTGATGTTCTGCAATATCCTTGAAGGGTGCCTTTTCCATAAAGGGAAAACCAGGAGATAATGTGTTGCTCACATGTGTGGCACAAGGTAGGGTTTCAAAAATGATGGTAGAAGGTTACCCTGGCGGTGCACAATTGGGAGGACCTACTTGTACCCCAAATTGCCTCCACTGAAGCCCATATTCCTCCATACCAAAACCACCAAGAATATAATCAAGATCAGGATCTAGTTTAGAATCCTTACAGATTCAAACCGTAACTGAGAGAAGATTGATCAGACCTAAGAGTACAAGGAAAAGAAGACACAAAAGATCCAGAGAAAGGGGGAAAAGAAATATTTTTGAGTTTTTCTGTTTTGACATGTTTTTTATTTTTGATATTTTCTAGTTTAGATGAAAAAGATGAAAAGAAAGAAAAATAAGCCGGGGGGATGAGATTTGACCCTTGAGTTGAAGTCTGAGTCTGAAAAGAACTACAACTATTAGTAGGATCAAATATTCCCATAAAAAATGAGAGGAATTGGAATTTTCCTTCTGCTTCCCCTTTAAAGATGACTTAGAAGGATGACTGGGAAAATCTCTTTCCCAACAACCAGAATCCAAAGAACAGGGAGGAACTTCAATCTTTCTACCATCAGCATCAGGGAGAAGAATTCTCTCCCCAACTTGATCAGAAAACATCAGGGTAGCACCAAAATGCATCAAGAAAGGTTGTCCCAAAATCATAGGCCCTTCCAATCAAGTGATCCAAAAATGACAGGTTCCAAAAATATTTCAACCATTCCTGACTGGGAAATCTTCAGAAATACCAACCAATTCACAAGATTGATTACCTATCCCATAGACTGCAGAATTGAAGCTGACCCTAGGACTGAGTTTGACTTTACAGGCCATTGCATCCAAAATTAAGTTGAGCTGAGATCCAGAGTCAACAAGAGGAGAAACAGTTTTAGCTGAGTCACCAAGATAACAGGGGAGGAAACCAAGAGGACAGGATTAATGATTGGAATCCAAATAAGGACTAGTTCCACCAGAGTCCTCCATCAAAGTGCCAGAGGAGAACTTTGATTTGTCAGGACCAATCTCCACACCTCAACAAGAGACCCATTTTTTCATTCCTTCAGCAACAGATGGAGAGATAAACAGGATTTCAGCCACAGATAGATCAGGAATTTTGAGATCAGAGATTTTCTTTAATACTCCTTCCACCGCATTGGGGTAGTCCTTGGAGATTCCCCTTTCAAATCAAACTTTGGGCTGGGTGGAGGGAGGAGGTTCAGGTGAAGCAGGAACTAAAATGGGATCAGAAGGCTGAGGTGACTTGGATGAAAGAGGAGGATCTGGGTGATCTGGAAAACTTTCCATGAGTGGCTCCTTTTCCACTTCCATTTCTTCTACATCAGAAGAAGGAGGCTCAGGTGAGGATCAAAGTTTGACTGGTTTTTGAAGAATTGAACTTGGCAAGGAAGGGGCTTTGTGAGGTTTAGGTTCCTCATGTTGTTTCCTGGCTGGATCAGATTGATAATTAGTCCCAGAAAGACTATAGGAAGAGATAGCTGGAGGATACCAAGGTTGAAGATTACCACAGGAAGATTTGAAATTGAAGGAATCAAGGGATGCTTTCATTGGAGGTTGAGGCTGATAAGAGGCCACCACATGACAAATAGGTCAAGATGAATTGAAAGGGATCAGAGCACCATTAGGAAGAAAAAAATTGTTCCCCTTCTGCTCCACCAACTTTTCCTTTATATCCTTCTGCATTTCCAAGCATCTTCCAGTTCCATGGCCTTCCCTATAACAGTAGTAACAGACTAGGGTAGATTTAAGGACAGAAGTAGAGGTTTTAGGAGTAGCTAAAGAAGAAATTTTCTGATCCATCTTTTTTTCAAAGTCCTTAAGTAATTTGGTGATCTCATCTATGGTAGCAGTTTCCTTATTAGACTGGGGATTTGATTTAGGTCTACAATTTGCTTCCATCTTGTTCATGATTTCATTGGACTCTTTAAAGGAAGGAGCATGTACTGGTTCAGAAAATCTGGTTTGTTCAAAAGTGAGAGCTGTTTGAACTTTCATGAATCTATCCACTACACTCCTTAGGACAAGAAAAACAGGGATCTTGAACCAATTGTTGTTATAATTATGGTAAGCAATTAGCTTTGGCAAATGAGCAGTATATAAAGCAAAATAAATGCTGGACACCTTGTGTCAATAATTTCTAATGGGCTCTCACAATGGAGCAATACTTTGGATGATATTGTTGATGAATTCAATTGGATGATGAATGAATGATGGAAAACAGCAGGGAGTAGAGCTCCTTAAGTACAAAAGATTGGCCTCTTGTGAGCCCATGATACAAAAAACCAAAAGGCAAATTTTCCGCCCCAAAAGAGCCCTACAGGCTTTACAGGCCTTGTTACTTGGTTTAGGCTACATCAGCCCGCATGGAATCAGTCCCTGTATCCTTACAACCAGCCTACTCCGGTCATTTCTGGTTTTTCCACCGTAATGGGGCTGAACCAGCCCCTTAGCTGTTCAAACCCCTGGCCGGTTGTCTATTACAACCAGCCCTGTTACCTCACATGCTGGCTGGTACCTCATGCAACCAGCCCCTGGCCATAAAAATGGCCAGGTGGGACCCAGGACACACCTGGGTCCGGTCTCAGACTCACATGGGGGGGTGTAACCGGCGGGCATGCCACCCCCCCTCTTTCTCTCAAACCCCTGGAGGTGGTGGTCAAATCCCCCTACCCGGGGCCCTGGAGGTCAATACCCCCAGGGTTTTGTCAAGGTAAGTGGGCGGGGGGGTGGTCAAATCCCCTCCAGTCCATTGCTCCTCCCCCTTGGTAAAGGGGGGGGGGAGAGCGCCCCTTTTGACGCGCCTTGCTTTGATGTTGGAGAGGTGATCAAATCCCCCCCACTGCTTGTTTCCTTGCTGCAACCAGCCCAGCCATCCTCCTGGGCGAGGGGGTGATGAAATCCCCCTCACCCTGACCGGTTTTCCTCCTGCGGCTGGTCGCTGGCTTGTTCAACCCAGCCAGCCATCTCCTTCCCTTTTGCAATGGCAAGCAAGGGAAGGGAGGGGAGCAGGGGCTTCTGGCCCCTGCTCCCACGGTGCTGACTGCCGTTTGTGACTCCTGCATGGCTTTGCACCGCGCAGGATCCCTTGGCCGCCGTGACAGCCCCGCGCGGGCCGTCGGGCCCTTCATGGGCCAAACCAAGGGAGAAGAGTGGCCCCAAGCGGGCCACAACACAGGCAGAAACCCCAAATGGGCTGCGACATGGGCAGCGGCCCCAATGGGCTGCCCCAAGCCCAAAAAGTGAGTTTAACATACTTTGGCGGGACAGCCTGTCTGGCCAAGTATGTCCAAAATAAACCTTGGGCCCAATTATTCCCATACAAGCCCATCTGGCTGTATTTGCCCATATACCCCACCGGGCCCGTTAGGGCCCGTGTACCAATAGGCCTGTTTGACGCATTTTGAGGCCAGTTTCCCCAAATCTGTGACATCCACAAAGGCCCTCATGGTCCGTGTGTGTGTCCAATGGGCCGCAGAGGCCCACATGTGCATCCCATTTGGATTACACTTATACGTAGCACACGCGTAAGTGCATGCGTATTTTAACAATTGTATCTAGTAGTAATCATGGATCCAGATTGAACTAATTCATATCTAATCCTTTCCTGCACTCCTGGAGAAAAAGACTTAAAAAATCAAACTCAAATTTTGTCCAATGTGTCAATGTGATTGTTTCTGATGAGGTAAGACTGAATAGGATCCCAAGATCTTCTAAAAGACTGATAATTAGAGGCTGAAGAGACACCACCATTGGAGATCCATTGAGAAACCAGAGCATCCAAGTCCTGTGAGGTAAACCTAGCCACATCTACTTTTCCCCAATAAGCCAACATAGCCTCCTTCAAGAACATCCAGTCATGGGATTTGAATCATTCAAACAACTCAATTAATTCCATAACTTCATCAGAGGAGATTAAGAATTGTAACTGATAGGCCATATTTTATTTGCTTGCTCCATCCAGTTCAGCAGCTATTTTTTAAGATTCCAAGAACCATTCAACATTTACCCCATGGAACCCTAAGTTCTTGTTCTGAGGTTTGATCTTGACCATCTTTGGTCAAGCAGAGGTGGTTGGAGTACCAGTAGATGCCATTTCAAATAAAAGAATTCCTAGAGGGTCCAAAGAGCAGATTTCCAATGTGGCTCACAAGTGTGGCAAGAGTAGGGTTTCACAAAAAACAACAAGTACCTTGCCCAGATGGTGCACATATTGGGAGGACTCACTTCTAGGATAAGTTTCCTCCAAAGATCAGATCTGAGAAGAGAGAGAAACAGAGAAGAAAAATTTGATTTCAAAGTTGATTCCAAACCCTGATGTTAGGAATGTAAATGCCAAGGTTGCTGGTTTGATCCCGGCCTTGGGGACCAAATGTAAGACTCCAAACAGTTATAAGCTGTAGGCAGTTCTGCGGAGGGGGAAGTTTCTGTTTAGGCTGCCCTCCTAAGAGTTACAATAATATTTAAATGTAACTGGAATCAAGGTCCAGGAACTTCTAAATAGGGAATCAATGTAAGGGATGAGTTTGGGAATAGTCAGTATCAAGGGAATCAACAATATCTGAGGCAAGATTGTGGAGGGAAAGACTTTAAAAAAATGAGTCAAAGTCCTGTTCAGATTTCACTGGAACAAGGCAGTTGAAAGTAACAATGCCCACAAGCTAATTACTCTGGTCATCAGCAGAAGATTAGGAAAGATCAACTCAATCCCAACCAACCTCCATGTTCTCATTGAACCTGCCAAACTCTCTGCAATCAAGCGCTTGAAGGGTACCAGATAACTGTAGGTTGCTGTACAAAAAAAAAGCAATTTGTTTTTGAAGCTCTAGAAGCAAAGCAATAACATGTTTGAACAAGAATAACCCAACACTTCTCAAGGGACTCAAGAGTAGCATGGCGGAATTCAACTTTTTTCCAGTTGGGGCCCAGGTCTTGTCAAAATCTATGCCCTGAACCTGGTCAAATCCTTGCATGCACAGTTGGGCCTTGTACTTTGCAGGCTTGCCAAGAAAATTTTCTTTTACCTTGAATATCCAGGTAGTGTTCAGGATGTTATTTTGTACATAATAGTACTCTTCCCAAACCTCTTGTGATTTGATAAAGCTCAGTTCTTCTTCCAAAGCTTTTTTCAATTTAGGCCATTTGGGACATTTTTGCACCGCCTTAAAAGAAGGGGGTATGGAGTAGTGCTGGAAGTTGTATCTCTGATTTTTTAAGATTTCATTTGGTGGTCTTAGATTGGTCCTTTGGGTTATTGGTTCCGGAATGTGAAGGAGAGGAGGATTGGGAAAATGAGCGTCCAAGGAGTTAGTATCCTCCAAATAGGAGTCTGATTCAAGACATTCAGAGCTGATTTCCCTGACCATATATTTGTTGAAAGGAAATCCTATCAGACTTGCAACTCTGCCACTGCTCCAATCTTCTTCCCACCTTTCACCAATCCCCTTCCTTGTGCATGCCCCGCTCACATGCTCTCTCCAGTTTCCCATCTCATCCATGCAATGGCGCCCGCGCCCGATCCTCACAGGGCCCGGTCCTCACTGCTTCCTCCATTGCACCTCATTGCTCCCTTGATTCCACAGCTTCCACCCTGCATTCTTGCTCCTTCAACATTCTCCATTGACAACACTCTTCTGATCTCCCTCATCAATTCTATCATTTCCTCCCTCTCACTCATCAACTCTTCCATTTCCTCTCTCTCCACTCATCATCAACATTGAACAACCAACAACACCGACTCCATTGCCCTCAATTCACCATTTGATTTCAACTCATTATCCTTGCTTCCCTCAACTGCCAGCTCAACACAATAATCTTCTCAACATCATTACTTCCTCAACCCAACATCCATCACTTGACATCAATAGGAGTTCCTTTCTCTAGTGTTCATATGTGAGGTTGTCTCTATGCTGAAATCTAAATTAACTATCAAAGCATTCATATGCTCACCTGCAATTCATGTCAGATTTTGTTTTCATTTATTTTTTTTATTTCATTTTTTTTGCCATTGTTTTTTTTTTGGCCCCTCAATTTTTCATGCCCACCTAGATCTGTTGGTTCAGGAATTTATTAGCTTCAACTCTTCACAGTTAAAAGCTGAAAGTGGAAATAAACGCAACAACAAGTCAAATCAACCATGTCTCAATCACCTGGACCAACAGATCTCAACTCACCCCTTCTTAAGACCCTCACAGACTCCATTCCCACTTTAATCAAATCCAATTTCTTGCTGTGGCGCTCAAAACTCATGACCATCTTTGCCTTGAAGGGAGTTGCACAATCACTTCAATCACCTGAACCTGAGAAATGTCCTCCAGACGTTAATCTTAAAATTGGTAGGATATATTCTGGCTAAGCTCGACAATAGGACGTACATCAATTGTGTCAAAGATCACCATCTCACAAATGGCATTGAGCTCTGGAAATTGATAAATTAATTCTATGCCTCCTCCCAGACCGCAGACCGCTCCAAAGTCTGCTTCAATTTCCTTAACCTCCAATTTGATCCTAAACACGTTGACAAGTTCATAACGGAAGTGAAATCCTGCCTCATTAAAATTTCCAAAATTGGAATTTGAATGGACAATGATATAGTTTCATATCTAATATTGTACAAGTTTCCACCGCAGCTAGAACATCTCAAAACAAACATCACTCACTCCCTTGGCAAATCCAAAATTGATGGTGACCTGGTGCTTTGTCACCTGAATCAAATTAAGAATGATATTGCAGCTGGTACTTACGCCTCAGAGATGTTGAATACTGGCTTCAAACAAGAGTTAGTAAAGTGCAGAGCCACCTGGCACAATCCACAATCCTCTCACCCCAAGAATTCCTGCTGGTGGCTGTATCCACACCTTTGACCAAATTTCAACAACAACCCCAAGCATAACGAGAACAAACAAGCCACTGCCAACCTCTCCTCCACCTCTTACAACTTTGCCATGACAAATTCCAGACTACTCACCAAACACTCCATCATTCTTGATTCTGGAGCATCCCAATCAATTTTCAACTCCCCTGATTTCTTTGATGACCTCACTGAAGACCACACTGACATCCAGACAGGGAAGGAAAACATTTCCCTTAACGCAGAAGGTATTGGTACTGCAAAGCTCTTATCTGAAAACTGTAAGTTCCTGCTCAGAGAGTCCCTGTACGTGCCTCAATTAGCGGTAAACCTGGTGTCCTTAGGTCAAATTTGAACAAGGGCTCCTTGCTCCACCTATCCAGTCCGCACAATTTTGTTGTGAACTTCGAAAATCACACACTCCTCACTGGCTCCATCAAAGAAAACCTCTTGGTAATCAGGGATCTTTCTCTTTCTTAGTCCAAGTCATCTCACACTTTCCTCACCCTCACAACTCTACACAAACGCTTTGGAAATCCTCACCTCAATCAAACTAAGCTACTCCCCAGAGAATTCCCAAAATTAAGATGGAAAGAAATCTCATGCAAATCGTGCGCCTTGGGAAAAATCCATCATTCATCCTTCAAAAATCACATCTCCAACTGCTTGAAACCTTTTTTTTGTCTCCACACCAATATCTGCAGACCAATAAATCCCATCTCCAAGACTAGCAACAAATATTTCTTGCTGCTCACCAATGAATTCTTGCGCTTTAAAACCTGTCTCCCCATCAAACTCAAATCAGATGTGACCAATGAGTTAATCAAATTCATTAAGATTCACTCAAACCAATTTGGATATCAACTTAAATAACTTCACTCCAACAACGGCAGAGAATTTGTTAACTCCAAACTCTCCAGCTTTCTTACCAATTCCAGAATCATACACACTACGTCTGAACCTTACACTCCACAGCACAAACCCATTGCCAAGCAAGGAAATCCAACCATTGTTGAAGCAGCCAGAACCACAATCATCAACATGGCTATTCCAATGGAACTTTGGGATGAAGTCTTAGTTTGATGTTGTGAAATTCTGAATCTGTTGCCAGCCAAAGAATCAAATTTAAGCCCCTCAGAGATGTGGAATGGTTGCCAACCCAAACTTGACTTAATTCAAACCCTAGGACCAAATACCATAGTTCTGAATCTCCAATACAGTCTTGGAAAATTGAAAAAAAAGGTTGGGAAGGAATTCTTGTAGGTCATGACCTACAGTTCAACTCCTACCAAGTCTATATCCCAGAGCTTGGCAAGAAGGTCCGCTCAAAGCATGTTAAAATTCTTGCAAATGTAAAGCTAACTGAGTCTTTCCTCTTGTCCAAATCCCCTTTTGAAACTCTCCTCCTTCCCAACTCCAACCTATTGGACACACTTTCCTCAATCAATCACAAAAAGATTACTCATCCTTCTCCTAACTCAACTGATCCAACTTCTCTTGAATCAACTCAAACCTCCAAATCCATTTCAGACTCCGGCGCTTCTGAAGAATCATCCTCGTCCAATAAATCTGCCACCAAAGCTTCTGATGATGAAAACATAGCCAACCAACTCGCTCCTTTGTCCCAAACCCTCAAAAATTGCTTGACCCTTCAAAAACCCCAAAGTTATGGATTCCTCTCCAGAACCATCCCTCAAAACTATGAAGAGGCAAAACGCTCACCCAACTGCCAAAACTGGACCAAGGGTAAGAAGTCAGAACTTGATGGAATCAAATCTATGGGGGTTTGGACTTGCTGTCACTCACTTCCAGAAGGAAAAAAGGCCCTATCCACTGTGTGGGTTTATCAACTCAAAACAAACCCTGATGACAATGGCATCATCTTCAAAGCCAGGCTGTGTTTGCAAGGCTTTTGACAGCTAGAATTTATAGACTATGGCAAAACCTATGCACCTACTGGCCAAATTACCACACTCCTAACTCTCCTAGTCTACTTCTTTCATCACAAACTGCCAATCATTCAAATGGACATCAAGTCCGCATTCCTGCATGCCAATCTTGATGAAGACATTTTCATCAAAACTCCTCCCGGATATACACCATCTTCCTTTATCTCAAGTTGAACAAAGCTCTGTACGGACTGGAACAAGCTCCAAAAAGCTGGTTAGACACACTCAAACTCTTGATTCTTGACCAAAACTTTACTACCTCCTCCGCCAATCCCTGCTTGTTCATAAATCAAACCACCCAAATCTTCATCTTTTGCTATGTTGATGATTTTGTCATCATTGGCAACTCTCAAGAATTCCAAACACGACTGAAGGCCAAATTCTCTATTTCCCACAAAGGGGCACTTTCTAAAATCCTTGGCAACTACATCATTGAATTGTCACATGTACCCTGTCTACACCAACCCAACCACATTGAATCAGCACTGGCCAAGCTTGAGCTGTTGGAATCCAGACCAATCAATACACCGCTGTGGTGTCAATATATAGCCTCGGATCGGGAACTGCGTCGCAGCCTGCGCACTCAGCATCTGGTAGGTCGGGCTCAGCAGTTGGGGTGCGCTCGTTCTCAGCAGTGGCCGCTGCGGGCTCAGCAGAAGGCGCAGCAGGGCGAAGCACGCAGCTGCGGGCCGGGTCTGACTAGGGGAGGCGGGCCGCGACCCGCTTGGGTGTCCAACCCAGTGATGGAGCCGGGCCGATCAGGTTCTCGGGCGGTTAGTTAGGGAAGGAAAGGGCGGAGCGATCGTGGGGCTATACCCGTGGACGGCCGCGCGCAAGCGCGGGCCGGCTACGGGACTAGGAAATTCACAACGGCGCGTCGGGCCGATACGGGCAATCGCGGTGAACTTCGAGAAGCGCGTGGCGGAGGGCCGCGCCGGGGGGGACGAACCGGATGCGTGTAATGGCAGGCGAGCAAGCGGAATAGGATACGGACAGGGTACAGGTTAGGATATGGGATAGGGTTTTGGGCCTAGGGTTTCCTTTTTCATTGTTGTCGGGTTTTTCATGTGCTTGTACTTAGGTTAGGGTTGAGGGGGAGGGCTCAAATACCTTTCCCCTCAACTCCGGGTTGTAGGGGGGGCATCTTACCATTGTATCATCAGGAGGCGGGGAGCGGAAAAGGGAGCGGACTTAGGAAAACAGAATCCCTCCCCTCTTCTCTCCTTTTCTCCTCTTCAGGCTCTCAAAAACTTCTCTTTACGCTTGGTATCTAATCCTTACAGACGCTTTGACCCAAGAACTCCTGAACCTGCGGCAACTTTGTGAGGGATAACCTCTAAAGTTTCCACATCTGGGGGTCTGGCCGGGAATCTCTTTTGTCAATGTCTCTCAAAGGTACTCAGATGCTATTTGCCTCTCCTCTTTCCTCCTCCTCCTCTCGCCAGCTCCTCATCGACCCAAGGGACTATCCGCACATCCGCTTCAACGTCGCGGGTGTGGAGCGGTTTATTTCACGTTACAACCTGATCGCAGACTTCAAAGGCGCATCGGATTCTGAGAAGGCACGCTATATTCTCTTGTTCATTGAAGGTGCGGAAGAACGTCGGGACGTGGAGGAGATGAGCGGCTATCTGAACCGGAATTGGACAACGTTGAAGGGGAACATGCTGGCTAGATGGGGGGGGCGTGACTCTCATTTCCGGGGAAGCAACTTCAGGCCACCCGCGGAACCGGGCTATGGAGCGGACACGCGTGATGGGGACCGGTGGCAAATGGAACCGGGCTACGCGGAGCTGTATTACAGGGCAGCGCGCATCCCGGCCTCGCCGCTGGTAGCCACCCCTTGGGCTGACAAACTCGCAGAGGTGGCGGAGGGCCTTGAGGCCTATCTGAAGAGTATCCAGCGTCCTAGCATGTCCGCACCCCGGGCACGCGCGCGTGGAAGCAATGGTGATGGTGGGCAGACGAGACACAAGAGTTGGACGGCAAACCCAATCAATCCGAGGCCGGCAGAGGCGGGGTGCGTGTTGGGGAAGCGGGTATTGGCGGGACCGGTTCAGTCTAACGGCGGGAAGCGAGCGAGGACGAAGCGAGAAGAGGATACTCCGCGCGGTTCGGGATTTGGCGAACGGCGGATAAATCTGATGGGAGGTGGGGGACAAGCGGTGGTGGGAGCAGGTCATGTGTTGGGCAATCGTAACCAAGGCAAGACCCTTTTGACGGCGGACGAGACGGACGCCAAATGGGAAAGGGAAGCACGCCGGGACCAAGAATCGGACGGATCAGGCACTGACGGCATGGTTTGGAGGAATGCAGGGAGATCGGGCAACAGACGCGACCCTCATGGCATTGGCTGAAGCCACCAGCTGGTGACAGCAGCTAAGTTTGGGGGGGGAACTAGAGGATAGGGCGCGGGCGCGGCGATGGGATATAAAAAAAAAAAAAAAAAAAAAAAAATCTTTCACCTTTTCTATCATTTCTCACTCGTCACTTTTTTTCTTATTTTCTCATTTTTTTTGGTTCTCAACCCCGCGTCTTAGTTCTCACTCAGGCGCGGACCCGGCTCTCATTCTCGCCCTCACAATGCGCGCGGCGCGGATTTTTCTCGGTAAAACAAATTCGCGTTTAAGGCGTGTATTTCTCTCAATGAATAGGGAAACGCGGTACAACAAAAAGCGGATAAAAGAAGGAAGGGAAAAAGAAAAGGGGAAGAGGGGACAAGGCCGAGGCGCTTAAGCCATCTTCATCATTTCCTCCATTTCCGCCCTTGATGACGCCAGTAGAGCCCGGAATGACGTCAAGAGTTCGCGCCGGGATTCCGAGGATTGGGCTCCGGGAGTCGCAAGGTATTGGCGGAGCATCGTAGTCCACCTTTCCGCAAAAACTTCGAAAACTTCAAAGCCGGCCGCCGGGAGCGCCATCACGACCGGAATCTCCGGGATCTCGGGAGAGTCGGCGGGAGGAGGGGCTGGTGCGGACGGGCGCTCAGGGCATCCAACGGGAGGGTCCGGTCCGATAGGAGGCGATGACAAGATGACCACCGGCGACGCGGGCGGAGGAGTAGGGCCTCGTGGAGTTGGAGGAGTCGGAGCAGCGGGCGGAGGAGGAGGAGCCGGTACGGGAGTCGGGGCAGGAGGAGCCGGAGCAGGGGGCAGAGGAGGAGCTGGGGCCGGAGCAGCGCGTCGCCTAAGGATTTCGTCGATTCGCGGGTCCCTTGCGCCTTGCGTAACCCGGACGCGATCCGCCCAAAATCGCAAAGCCCTCCAATAAGCCGCGAAGTCCGGATAGTCTTCCTTACGCGGTGGTCCCGCGCGGCGAAGCGGAGAAGAGGAGTCGTGGTCCAAGTTCGGACGAGGACGGCGGGGAGGTGATCCGGGTGGAGTCCACGAGTCCTCTGAGATAGCGTCGTCATCCAAAACCACAAACGGGTCCGGACAAGCCCTCTTGCGCAGCCAAGGACGAGAGCCGGATTGGTTGGGGGCACGGGGCATACCCTCGCTAAGCAAGCAGCGGCGGTGTCCGCGGCGGCACGCGGAGCAGGCGCGGCGGCCGGACACAATAGAGCATTCAAGCCCATTTTGGGCGCAGAAGTCGCAGCAGACCATGATGACAATGGAGTGGAGGGATAGGGATGCGGAGCGGAGTTTAGAGTTGGTAGAGGGGGTAGGGCGCGAAGGACGGCCGAGGTGATAATGGGGAGGACCTCTGGGGACAGAACTCAAGTTGGGGGGGGATGTGGTGTCAATATATAGCCTCGGATCGGGAACTGCGTCGCGGCCTGCGCGCTCAGCATCTGGTAGGTCAGGCTCAGCAGTTCGGGTGCGCTTGTTCTCAGCAGTGGCTGCTGCGGGCTCAGCAGAAGGCGCAGCAGGGCGAAGCACGCAGCTGCGGGCCGGGTCTGACTAGGGGAGGTGGGCCGCAACCCGCTTGGGTGTCCAACCCAGTGATGGAGCCGGGCCGATCAGGTTCTCGGGCGGTTAGTTAGGGAAGGAAAGGGCGGAGCAATTGTGGGGCTATACCGTGGGCCGGCTACGGGACTAGGAAATTCACGACGGCGCGTCGGGCGGATATGGGCAATTGCGGTGAACTTTGAGAAGCGCGCGGCGGAGGGCCGCGCCGCGGGGGACGAACCGGATGCGTGTAATGGCAGGCGAGCAAGCGGAATAGGATACGGACAGGGTACAGGTTAGGATATGGGATAGGGTTTTGGGCCTAGGGTTTCCTTTTTCATTGTTGTCGGGTTGTTCATGTGCTTGTAATTAGGTTAGGGTTGAGGGGGAGGGCTCAAATACCTTTCCCCTCAACTCCGGGTTGTAGGGGGGGCATCTTACCATTGTATCATCAGGAGGCGGGGAGCGGAAAAGGGAGTGGACTTAGGAAAACAGAATCCCTCCCCTCTTCTCTCCTTTTCTCCTCTTCAGGCTCTCAAAAACTTCTCTTTACGCTTGGTATCTAATCCTTACAGACGCTTTGACCCAAGAACTCCTGAACCTGCGGCAACTTTGTGAGGGATAACCTCTAAAGTTTCCACACCGCTGACCCCTGGAGTGGTGCTCAACCCTGCAACCAATTCCAACGCTGCTGCTTTCTCCAATCTCAACATCAATTATTTCTCATCAACCGGTTTCCTCAACTTCATAGCGACTTGAAATCGACCGGATCTTTCTTACACTGTCTCCTCTCTTTCTTGATTCAATGAAAAACCTGGCCTCTCTCATTGGACGGAATCAAAACACGCCTGGAGGTACGTCAAGACCACTTGTGATCTGGACCTCCGTCTCAAGAACAACTCATTCAACCTTGATCTTGAGACCTGGAGTGATTCCAATGGCAGCAATGATCCTATTTCACAAAGGAGCCACACTGGCTACCTGGTTCTACTCTATGGCTGCACCGTCCCTTGGCACAGTAAATTGCAACCTACCGTCTTGTTGTCCTCAACAGAAGGGGAGCTCAAGTCATTAGTTCTGGAAACTCAAGAAAAGATTTGGATTTTGAACTTAATAAAAGAACTGAACCCGTCTATATCCCTCACTCACGGGTCGCCCATTGACAAAAAAGCTTTAAATGATCTCATCAATTTTGAGTCTCATCACAATGCCCTCAAGCACGTGGATACTCAAATCAAATGGCTTAGGGAACAAAAGGAAGCCAAACTCCTGATCACCAACCTTGTTCCTTCCAAATTTATGCTAGCGGACCCATTGACAAAGTTGGCCATAAGACCCTCCATCAAAACACTCACTTCAGCTGTCCTTCAACCTCTCATCTGAACACAGCGGCGTGTTGAAAGGAAATCCTATCAGACTTGCAACTCTGCCACTGCTCCAATCTGCTGCCCACCTTTCACCACTCTCCTTCCTTGTGCGCACCCTGCTCACATGCTCTCTCCAGTTTCCCATCTCATCTGCGCAATGGCCCCTGCGCCCAATCCTCACAGGGCCTGGTCCTCACTGCTTCCTCCATTCCACATCATTGCTTCCTTGATTCCACAGCTTCCACCCTGCATTCTTTCTCCTTCAACATTCTCCATTGACAACACTCTTCTGATCTCCCTCATCAATTCTATCATTTCCTCCCTCTCACTCATCAACTCTTCCATTTCCTCCCTCTCCACTCATCATAAACATTGAAAAAACAACAACACCAACTCCATTGCCCTCAATTCACCATTTTCTTTCAACTCATTATCCTTGCTTCCCTCAACTGCAAGCTCAACACAATAATCTTCTCAACATCATTACTTCCTTGACCCAACATCCATCACTTGACATCAATTGAATTTCCTTTCTCTAGTGTTCATATGTGAGGTTTTCTCTATGCTGAAATCTAAATTAACTATCAACTCACTCATATGCTCACTTGCGATACATGTCAGATTTTGTTTTCTTTTATTTTTTTTTTATTTCATTTTTGTTGCCATTGTTTTTTTTTTGGCGCCTCAATTTTTCATGCCTGCCTAGATCTGTTGGTTCAGGAATTTATTAGCTTCAACTCTTCAATATTTCTTTTTGTTTGTTGAGAAGTTGGTTTTGTGGCCGTCCCGTTCAGATTGAGATCATAGGTCCAGACCGCAAAATTTGAGAAAGGGAAATCTGTTCAGCTGAGTTTTGAGGAACCTTATGTGTTTAGTTTTGAAAACCACACAAAGTGAGTTGAGAATAAGGCAGGAGAGGAAGGTAGGGTTGAAACCAATCAAAATACCCTCAAGTCCCTTCTTGTTGAACTTTTGACCTTTTTGAATGAAATTTGAAAGATACATAACAGAAGCACCTACGGGTTTCAAATAATTAGCGGGGAGGCTCTTTCCAAACATGAGTTCCCAGGGAGATAGGTGATTACCTTCTTTTGAAATTTGATTAAGCATGAAGCAGCAGCTTTGAGTTACTATATGCCAATAGTTATTAGCCAACCTGGATGAAGACAACGTGGCACAAGTGGATTCAAAAATTGCTCTATTAGCTCTCTCAGCTCAACCATTGTGTTGTGAATGATATGGTTCCAAAGTTTCTAGCTTGATATGTTTAGCTTTGGAAAAATCTTTGAAGGTAGAGTTAATCAATTTGGTTCCTTCATCTGAGAAAATTTTGGAAGGGTAATAGTTCAACCTCTTGTGTTTGATTTCAAGAATGTTTATGATCACTTTGGTAGTCTTGTCTTTAGAAGTCATAGGAAACACTGCTAAATAGCCTGATTAGTTGTCTACTAGAGTGAGAACGTAGTGATGAACCGCCTTGGATTGTGGTGATATTGGGCCAATGAGTTCAAGGTGAATTTGTTCTAAAGGTTCAATCAAGGGATTATAAACACAAGAGAATGGAGATCTAGTAATTTTACTCCTGACACAACTGTTGCATTGGAATTTGTGGAGCTCTTTTTTATTGTAGAGGGTCCCTCACAATTGGCTTGAGAGTAGAGATGGAGGCATGTCCATACATCTTGTGAATATTGAGTAGAGAAATAGAAGGGTTGCACCATTGATTTTAAAGGTTAGCAGGTTGATTTTGACCTGCTGATTGATGCTTTTCAATCACAAAGAAGTTATCTTGAATCAATCCTTTCAGTACAATTTGATTACCCCAAGTGACAGAGAATTTGAAATGGGCTTGGGAGAGATTACAGCCTTTCTTGGAAAGAAGACTGGGACCAATGAGATTCACAAAAATGTCAGGTATGTAGACACATTCTTCAAGAGTGATCACAGATTCTTTCCATTCTAATTTTACCGTTCTGGTTCTGCATATCTTGAAATTGGCTTCTAGTTTGCCAGTTTTGATTTCTTCTTATTCTTCTTGAAGTTTGATGGAGGAAAAATACTTTAGATTTTTAAATATATGAACATTTGCTCCCAATTCTAGAAGTAGATTAGGATTGTTATCTGTGTTGAGGCAGAGCGATAACAAAGCGTGGTAGTTGATGGTTGGGGTCTTTTTGGATTTTTTTCCACTCATTTTGTTGTTTGATCCACCATTCTGGTACAATTTGAGGATGCAGATGGAAGCAAGAGGATTCAGATTGTGGAGAATCAGGATCATGGTATCCTTCTTGGCATCTTATTTTCATCTTCTTCTCATCTTTGTGGATCTTAGTCTAAGTTGACACCAGGGAGACATCTGCCTCTGGTTAGTTGGTATTAGATTTTTCCTTTCTCTTGTTATTGTATTGGGTAAGTTGATTGAAAAATATGTCCACCGTCATATGTTTTTCTACGTGCATTATTTGCTGCTTGAGGTTTTTGAGAATTGGAGGAAACTTAAAGAGAACTAAGTATGCAGGTATGTCTTTGGGAAATTTGATTCCTACATCAGTCATCCTTGTAATTGCCTTTTTCATTTTGTTAATGAATACCTCAATGGCTTGTTCATTGAAAGCTGAGTGAAGAAATTGATTAAATACCCTTGCCCTATTTTCTGTCTGTGAAGAGATAAATCTCTTGGTGATTTCAGCCCATAGGAGTTTAGATGAAGTTATGTTGGAGGAGTTGACCAGGTGGGTGTGGGTCCTGTGAGAAAATTTGAGTTGGTCACAAAGACCAGGCTAGAATTGATTGCATAAAAGATGAAACAAGTGAGCTTTGAGTTGAAAAAAGAATAGAAAGAATAAATGTGCAAGAAGGAATGTTAACCAATGGTTATAAAATCTGAATGAGATAAAATGATTCAATAAAAGGATATTTGATTGCAGGAAAAAGATCAGTCAGAACAGATTGATTTAAGCCAAGCAGGATATGTCAAAAGTTCACAATAAGAGCCTTGAGTGATCTTTATGAGAACAAGATGAGTTTTTGTTGATTGAGGAGTTGGAGAGTTGAATCTTACGATAGACACGCTGGCTGCTGAAGAACATAGATCAATCCAGTATTGACTTGGTTGTAGTTTGTTAAGATTCTGTCTCCGATTCCACTCACCTGCGCTATTTCTCCTCCCTCCGCGCATTTGGGTGCGCTGCTTGGTACACTCTCTGCGCTCTCTCACTTGTCCGCAACTCTCATCTACAACAAACTCCCGCGCTCTTGATCTCTTTTCTTTTCTTGTTGATCTTTTTCATTCTTTCCTTTTCTGATAAATGGTTGTATTCCTTTCTTATACTTCGCCCATTCTGTCTTGTACCTCCATTTCATACATTACCTGATCTCCCAAGTCCCATTCCAACCTGACCTCAAATAGTCCTTGCCTGGTAAGATGTCACCCTTCCAAATTTCTTGAATGTTCTTTTAATCTGATTACTATTCTATTCAGTCTGTCTTCTTGTGATCTCTATCCCATCTACCTACCCAGCTTCTGTCCTACTCCATGGATTTCTCCTAGCATCAACCTTGCTGCCACCCTCAACATTTGTCTCCGGTCAAGCTGTAGGATGCTCTTCCATCCCCTTCTTTTTCTATTCTTTTGATTCTCTTTTTCTCACATTTTTTTTTTCCTTCTTTATTCAGCCTATGCTGGTTCTAAGTCATACAGAAATTCAACCACGTATTCAACATAGTTGAGGTATTTGGTTGAGAATTTCAGAATTGAAGAAATGAGATCTGGGAGGATGGTAGAGGTTTTACCGGATCCCTGCGGTTGCCCTTCCTTGGACTGAGTTGACAAGTCAAGAAGCATGTATTTGCACCAATCAAAAATTGAGGTTTCCGCACCAAGATATTTGAAGATGCGGTAATTCGTGCGTTGTAGATGGAAGGTAAAACCAGTTAGAGACAGAATAGGAAATATGAAGAGATAAAAATAAGTAACAGGAAAAAATAACAAAAACAGGATCCTATGAGATGCACTTGGTTAGAAAACAAAAGGACAGGATTTTGTATGTGATCAATGTATATCTAAGATAGAAAAAGAGATCAAAACAGAGTAATTAAGGATAAAATTTCAACATTGTGCTTTCTATTCTTGATAGAATTATTGCTTGAATTTCTCTGTCTTGTTTGGTATACAGAGGGCTGGAGTTCCAAGTAATATCTTCCTTGATATCTTTCAGATCAAATAACGTGAGCATCTTATATTTACATATCAAATAATTTTCTTCATTCAGAACAGGAATGGCATTGACAGAAGATCAGCACCACCTGATGGAAGTCGTTTTCCACCCCACCTGGTTTGTTCATGGTTTGTTTTGTTATATTTGGTTGTGGGACTTGGGCTTTTAACCATGATAAGATTGGGCTAGATTTCTAGATGACTCAGAAACAGCATAGGAGCTTGAGCCAATATTGAACATTTAGAACAGCGGCTTGGACAGAGTAATGAGTTATTCAGGATGCACAACAGAGATTGAGAGAAGATGGAATGGAAGAAGTTCACAATTAGACAGATTGGATCAACTAGAAGAGCAGATTGGATTCTGTCAAGGGGATTCAATAAGTCAGAGTCTTAACAGGCATAGATGTATAATTAATGAGATTGAGATGATGAGGAGGAGTCAATGTTTGAGATTTGGCGGAGCAGATAGTTTGAGAGGACAAGGAAGGAAAGAAGAAAGTAGAAAGGAAAGAAAATTTAGAGACAAAAGTGAGATTAAAATGAGAGAGGAAAAGATCATGGAGAACTGAGAGATCCAATGAAAAAATAGGAGAACAAGACTAGAAGAGAGAGAATTAGGGGGAACCTGCTCCGGGTAAGATAGGGAGTGTGTGGGGAGGTACTGAGAGGAGCGCGCGGAGACACCAGGGGGAAGTAATGTGACTTAAAAATCTTCCCAGTTTTGGTTTGCTTACATTATGACTTGTATAAAGTGTTTTTTGCAGACCGTGAGCATGTACTCAAGTATATGGATCATAATATCTTCCTTATCAAAGAGACGTTTTTAAGGGCTTGGACTTGCAAAAACCCAAACTTTGGAAATAAAACAACGTCTTGGGTTGAAGGGGCCCATGCTACTCTTAAACAATTCCTTGCAAACTCATTGGGAAACATGTTTTATGTTTGGCAAAACCCGGAGGGCACAGTTTTCAATCAAATTAAATTGGTTCAGGCTGCGCTTTACAACTCTTGAATAAAGATTGGAATAGTTATTCTTACTGAAATGTTACCATTGGGATAAAAGGTGTCTTTACAAGCAATCAAACTTTTTGGGGATCAATTAGAGATGTCAAAGCGGAACCATGATGGGGAGGTTTTCACCAATTCATACTCAATGACTATGGGTTTTCCCTGTTCCCACCAAATAGGGGAACTACTAGCATCAAGAGGATCCTTTGTGCCTGAATATGTTCATTCTCAGTGGAGGTTTGATTATGACCCTTGAAGTTCTATTTCTGTAAGTTAGTTTAAGTTGGATTGTTCAAATCACTTTTTGATTAATGATTTTTGACAAATGCTTGTTGAATGATGATTCCTACTTGAATAAAATTATGATGCCTACTTGACTAATATTTGATCCTTTTGAATTTTTAAGGGTCAATGTTGATGAACTGCTCAATGATTCTCAGTTACATGAGAAGCTCAATTCAATGATCTTGAATGATCCTGATCAAGATTATTGCGGGCGGTTGAAGCACTTGATGAAGGAGACACCCAATTATTGATCAAAGCCAAGACTTGAACCTGAAGTCTTGCAATCAAGCAGAGGATGTCCAAAATTGACAGATACCTTGCAAGATACTTCTTGATTTGAACAAATTGAAAAGGAACTTAAGTGGGCAAAGAGAAGTAGAAGGGAGCCAAAGAAGAAAAGACAAATGATTGTAAGTTTTTTATTTTGTGAAAGGTTCATTCTTTTGATTTGAGGAACTGATTGAGAAATTTTTATAGTCCAACTCAGGCTCTCCATCTGAATTTCACAGTTAAATGGAAGAGACTGAAATTTCATTGGGTTCCCTGCCGTTGGAATCCAATTCCTTTTTAAAGGATGAAGAAGATGCAATGGAGGATTCAAACAGAAGCTCATCTTTGGTGAGTGGTGATTCCTTTAATGTAATTAGCATTTTGGCTGACTACTTATTGATTCTAGAAAGTAAATTACCTCAATCAAATACCTGAGAACTTACATAAGGTTGTGGGTGAGGTTTAGGACCCAGTTGGTGATCAAAATTTTGGTTTCAGATTCATTGATAAATCACTTGGGTATGATGAGGATGGATGGTTTAAAGTTCAGAAATAAATGCTTGAAAAATTGAGGAAAAATAAGGGGTGCTTTTCTAAGATGCTTGGTGGCAGTAAAGATGTTGAAAATATAGAACAAAGGCTTGATTTAAATGAAATTAGTGAAAAGATTCCCTCTTCAAAATGGCTTTCAAAGCTTGACATGGGTCAAATAATAGCTGATACTTATGGAAGACCAATATGTTTCATCTCATTGGAATCATTTTGTTTGTTTACTCCTATTAAAATGGGTGTAAAAGAACAATCATATCCTATGTTCATTTGCTTTGTTAAACATAAAAATTGGGTCCAGCTTGTAATTAAGGGGGATGTGATTCCAATCCTGCCCATAGTTTCCAAACCATGTTCCATGATTTCTAAAAAAGCAGCTTGTTGGGTTGATCACCTCAAAGATCACCTTGAGTTTTATTCTAACTTATAGATTAATTTCATCATTTGGGTTGCTTCTAAGATGCTGAAATTGTAATTCTATTAATATAAAGGGTTATCAACTTTTTGAACATCATTTTTTTGATTGTTTTGAGTTAACATCATTATGATGAGTTTTTTTGAATGAGATTTTAATGGTAAGTCAGTTCAACTTGTGTTGGACTGATCCCATCAAAAGCTTAACTTGTCTTAAGCTTGTGATGGGATCAGCTTAACAGAAGTTGAACATGTTTTTTTTGTGTTTTTACTTTAGGGCTGGTCAAAAGACTTTTTTTTGGCACTTTTACTTTAGGGCTGGTCGAAAGACTTCTTGTAATTTTTGGCTGGTCAAAACACTGGTATTTTTTTGGCACTTTTACATTAGGGCTGGTCAAATGACTTGTTGCATTTTTTGGCCCTTTTACTTTAGGGCTAGTCAAGATGAACTTGAATTTTTTACTTGAATCTGAAGACAAATGGTTGGTTTTCTTCAGTGTTTATTTTTTTATTTTTATTTATTTATTTTGACTTATTTTTATTTTATTTTTTCTTTATTTGTTTTGTTAACCATAAAATCAACTTTTTTGATCTTTTGGTTGATTTCTGTTTTTTTTCTATTTTTATTTAGGCTGATGTTAAATTCACGGCTCCAACCGTGTGGTAGTTGTGTAGGGCTGTACACGGCTTAAATGAGCCTTGGAGGCCCATAGAGGACTAAAAAGGGCTGTTTCACACAGGCATGACCCCCAGGGGGTCTTGTAGGAGCCATGTAACCCCCAACCTGGCAAATTTGAGAAATGTACCCCCGTACTAGGCTCAAAACCACCATTTTTGGGGGTGCACAACCCCCCCAAATTCATGCCAGAATTTTGGGAACCCCCTGGACCACACTTGGGTTCCATCAACCCGAATTTGGGATCAACTCATACTTTTTGGGACTGTTGTTCCACATCTAGCAATCCCAAAGAGACTTTAAAGTGAAACCAAAGTGAAAGTAAAGTGAAAATTGAAATCATATAAAGATCTGCAAACATTTCTTTCTCAACTCATATTGAGAAAAATTTGTTTTTTCAATTGAAAGTTGGATTGAATCCTGAGGTATACCATTGTATTTTTTTGCATGGGAACAGTGGCAAGCCCTCCTTCTTCTGACATGGCTGTGTGGAAGTTCTACATTGATAGTACCATCAACAAAGCTTTGGAAAAAGAAAAAAAGGATTTGGTTAATGAAACATTGGAAGCCCCAATTGCATCCTCATTAAGGGTGACAATTTAGGAACAAAATGTTTCACAGTGAATTTGACCTCTGGTTGTGAGTAACATTTTATGTTACTGTTCTTTGCCGGATTTGATTTGATTGAAACTGATGGAGTGCATGCCATCAATATAACTATGTAGCTATGACAGATCCACTTGACCCACCTCTTTTGAGAGCTTTTCCTTTTAGGGAAGAGGCACAAAACTATTGTCAAACATGGGAAATGAAGCATGGTTAGGCTTTAACAGTTTTCAACTCAAGGTGTGACCAATATGTGAATTTAACCTGTGATAGACATGGTTCCTATTCAGGAAAACTTCTTACCAAACAGTCTAGAAAAACTCACACAAGGAATTCTGGGTGAAAGTTTTCAATCCATGCAAGTTGCACAAAGGCAGACCCCTTGTGTCAAATCTCCTATCAAGAAACACAACATAACCATCAACCATCTGAAAATCCCTCTTTGCATCCTCAACTGAGGATAATCTCTGGGAAAGCCTTGAATTTACTTAAGGAAGGCATGAAAGATGGGCTCAATATGTTACAACTTAAGGAAACATTGAGCAAGATTGATGGGTGGGATTATGTTGATGACCAAACAATCTATAACACTAATCCAAAGGTAATGCTTGCGGAACTCAAGGGCAAAAGTGCTATTGAGGTACTCTATGAAAAGCTTGAAGAAACAAGTTGGATTCACTGGTCAAATTTCAGTGGAGAGGTTCACTTGGAGGCCCTGTACTTAGCACATCCTGAGGCAGTAAAGCTTTCAAAACAATCCCATCATATTGCTATTTTGGATTGTAATTATAAGAAAAATAAGTACAAAGCCCCACTATTGCATGTTGTAGGAATGACAGCCAATAAGAAATCTTCAACAAAAGCTCTTGTTTTTATAACAAAAGAAACCTTTCAGTTCTACAGTTGGTCTGTAAATGCATTAAAGGAGTTGGCTTATGATCCTGAGAGACTTCCAAAAGTCTTTGTGACAGACAGTGAAAAATCTCTGATTTGTGCTATTGAATCCAGTTTCCCTGAGTCATCAAGACAATTTTTCACTTGGCACTTGTCTAAAAAAATACAATCAAACTGTAAAGCGCGCTTTATTAATTAAATTGAAGGATGGAAAAGCTTTATGCCTCTGTGGGCAAATTATGGGGCCTCAAAGACCAAGGAGGAGGCAGAGGTAAATGATGTGGAACCCAGAGTAGGTCCAAATCACTGCTTCTGATTCTTCCTAGTTTTGGGTTCTGAACTTTTGACTTGTATAGTGTTTCTTGAAAGACTATGAGGATTTACTTGAGTATATGTAAAATAAAATTTTCCCTATTAAAGAGAAGTTTGTGACAGCGTGGACTTGTATAAACCCCATTTTTGGAAACAAAACAACATCTCAGGTTGAAGGGGCCCATGCAACTCTCAAATGATTCCTTTAAAACTCTTTGGGAAACCTGTTGGATGTTTGGAAAAGCCTTGATGGAACAGTTTAAAATCAAATTAAATTGGTTCATGCCTCACTTTATAAATCTTTGATGAATTCAGGGACAGTTCTTCCACCTGAAATGTTACAATTGGGTTACAAATTTTCTTTAGAGGCAATTCATCTTATTAGGGAACAATTTGAGAAATTCAAACATGATAATGATGGCAAAGTGTTCACCAAGTCATATTCCAAGACTATGGGTTTTCCCTGTTCCCACCAAGTAGGTGACCATCTAGCATTCAGAGGATCTGTGGTACCCAAAGATTTTCATCCTCAGTGGAGGTTGTACTATGAACCTTGCAGTTCTAGTTCTGTAAGTTGGCTTAAGTTGGATTCTTCAAGTTGGATTGTTCAAATCACTATGTGATTAATGCTTTCTGATTAATTCTTCTTGATTGATGATTCCTAATTCACTAATGGTTGATAATTTTGAATTTTTAAAGTGCAATGTTGATGAAATGCTAAGCATTCCTCAGTTATGTGAAAAAGTGAATGCAATGATCTTGGAATATCCAGATTATGAGCAAAGCGGCCTATTGGAGTATATCATTCAGAAGATTACAAAATATTGATCAAAGCCAAGACTTGAACCTAAAGTTGTATGATCAAGTGGGGGCAGGCCAAAATTGGCAGATAGGAGGCAAGAACCATCTTGGTTTGAGCATGTTGAAAAACAACTCAAGGGGGAAAAAATGACTAGAAGGGCTCCAAACAAGAAAAGACAAAAGATTGTAAGTCTTTTCTTTTGGGATATGTTCATTTTTTTGGTTTAATGAACTTAGTTACTAACTAATGATGAATTGTTAGTCAAAGTTGGCAGAATATGAATCTGAATTTCATAGTTCAGAGGAAGAGACTGAAAGTGAATTGGAATAACTTAATTTGAAATCTGAATCCTCTTCAGATGAAGAGAATGTGCAGCAAAGCTCAACCAGAAGCTCATCTTTGGTGAGTATTCATTTAATTAATCTGATTAAAGAAATGAATACTAAGTTAGTTTTCATGATAGGAACCAAACCTAAAATACCTGAATCAAATACCCAAGAAATTCACTAAGTTCTTGGGTGAGGTTTGGGATCCAATTGGAGATGGGAATTGTGGATTTAGATTCATTGCTAAATCTCTTGGCTATGAAGAACATGGTTGGTTTAAAGTTAGGAAGGAAGTGATTGAAACATTAGAGAAAAATAAAGCATGCTACATTAAGATTCTTGGTGGTGAAAAGGAGGTTTAAAAGATTAAACAAAGATTTGATGTTGAAGACATCAATGAAAAGATTCCCTCCTCAAAATGGCTGGATAAGTTAGATATGGTTCAAATTATAGCAGGCACATATTCCAGACCTATATGTTTCATTTCATTGGAGTCATGTGATACTTATACTCCAACAAAAAATGGTGTTACCAATCAATCAGATCCAATGTCCATTTCCTTTGAAAAAAATAACCACTTGGTTCTATTAGTACTTGAGGGAGAATTGATTCCAATCCCACCCATTGTAGCAAAACCACATTCCTTGATTTCTAAAAAAGCCTCTGGTTGGGTTGATAAT
Organism: Puccinia polysora; assembly: GCA_025617555.3. Classification (NCBI taxonomy): domain Eukaryota; kingdom Fungi; phylum Basidiomycota; class Pucciniomycetes; order Pucciniales; family Pucciniaceae; genus Puccinia; species Puccinia polysora. Next base: position 7,677,243 of record CM062620.1, read on the forward strand.
CTCAAAGATCAACTGCAAATGTATTCTAGATTTTAATAGACTTTGAATTCATTTCATCATTGGGTTTCTTTTAAATTGTAATTCTAATGCAGCTAACAAGTTCTATTAGTATAAAGGGTTATCACATTTTGAACATCATTGTATTTGGTGTTTTGAGTTAACATCATTATATTGAGTGTTTTGAATGAGAGTTTAATGGTAAGTCAGTTCAACTTGTGTTTGGCTGATTCCATCAAAAGCTTGAATTATGTTAAGCTTGGGATGGGATCAGCTTAACACAAGTTGAACTTGTTTTTTTTGGTGTTTTTACTTTAGGGCTGGTCAAAAGACTTGTATTTTTTTGTGAACTTTTACTTTGGGGCTGGTCAAAAGACTTCTTTAATTTTTGGGCGCTTTTACTTTAGGGCTAGTCAAGTTGAAATTACTTTAGGGCTTGTCAATTTAGTTGTATTTTTTTTTGCTGTTTTTACTTTAGGGCTTGTCAAGTTACTTGTCTTTTTTTTGGTGTTTTTAGTTTAGGGCTAGTCCAGTTACTTGTGTTTTTTTGGGTCTTTTTACTTTAGGGCTAGTCCATTGGATAGTACCAGTTTTTTTTTGTTTTTTATTTATTTATTTATTTATTTTTTTTTAACCAAAAAATGAACATTCTTTGATTTTTTGGTTGATTTCTGTTTTTTGGAAGGTTTATTTAGTTTATGGGTTATGTTAGCACCCTTTCATTTTTTTTTTGGCTCACCACAGTCTGGTGACGTGTGGGATGCCACAGGACTACATTTGAGCCGTGTACAACCCCACATGGCTTGAATGTAGTTTTGTGGAATCCCACATGCTGGTGGACCAGGCTGGGTTGGCTGCACAACTCTTTGAGCCATGGGGGGTTGTACACAACTTGGATTGGACCGTGTGGCCTGCCACACAGCCCCTTTCAAACCATGTGCATGGCTCAATGAGCCATGAATTTAACATTTCCCTCTTTTCTAGTTTATTTTGGTTTATTTTACACCCTTTATTTTTTTTTTATTATTTTTTCCCACCAGACTTGCAGCAGTGTGGCATGGCTACAAAACTACATTTGATCTGTGTAGAGCCCCACACGGCTTGAAAGTAGTTGGGATGGCCGTGTGGCATGGCAACACAACTACATTTTGGCAGTGTGGGGCTCTACACAGCGAAAATGTAGTCATGCGGCCACCACACAGCAGTCTGGTGCTGTGTGGAGTACAGCCTGGCCACACTCAAATTGTGTGGGGTCTGCAAAGCTCAGGTGTAGCCATGTAGCCGTGTACACAGCTCATTTGAGCCATGAATTTAACATCACCCTAAAACAATAAATGACATTAGTGATTTTCCAACCATAGAGAAAGAGAGAGCAAAATAAAAAAATAAGTTCATCTGGCCCTGATACATTCCCAATTACAGGCATGAATTTTCTTTGGAGATTGAAGTCTACCTTTACCTGTTTGAAAAATTTGGGGCCCAACTGATTGGTGGAAAACCTGGCATCCTTGTTGACATGCGTCCAGGAGAAAACCAATTTCCCATCTTGAGGGGTCCAGATTGGGGCTGGTTACTTTTCATTCTTGTTTTGCTCAGTTGGGCCACCAGTTGGGTTCTTGATTAAACCTATTATTGAGTGGACGGAGGTGGGAGGGTTACCACAAGGAAGAAGATGGGATAGGGGATGGGATCAAGGTTGGGGGGATGTAAATTGAGAGGAGGAGAGGAGGGCATGGATGTTGATGAAGAGGTGATATGGTGGACAGAGGAAGGGTATACAATCTCTGGAGTCTGGAGTATGCATGTAGAGAGATATTGAGGGTAGAGGTTAGCAAGCTTGCTAGATTTTCATAGCTTTATGGAAAATCTGGCAAACTTATGGAGCTTGCTTGTTAGCAAGCCGTTATTTTTGCATGAGTATTAAAATTGCATGGTAAGCTTAGTTAACATGCGGGTTTATCAAGACGATTAGAGATGCTCTTAGGTAATGTGGTGGATCTCACTACATGCGCAGATGAATTAAGTTGAGAATGACCCTCGCAGCAGCTACTCCTGCTCCCCTCTTTACAGTCCGGTATTTCAACTCATTTGAGTCGTCCTTGGTGTCTCTTTCAGTCATGATAGAACTAAGGCATCGTCGACTTAGTGCGGGCAATCGGCAAGGCAAAGGATTTGACTTGGGACTTGCTCTCCCATCTACGTCCAGTCAAGCTTGGTCAAAATCGGCAACACAGTAAGGAAGGCAGATAGTCTTGATCATGAGGTAGCTGATTTCTCATTTCCCCGGACAACCATCTTAGGGCGCATCGTCTGTTGTCTAGTTAGCGTCTCAGCGACAGCAGAAATCATTGGAAACTCAGCATGCCTAGCATAAGTTTGGTGCAATTGACAACTTGGCAAGTTAGAAAAATCTGTTATTCACGACTAGCGACAGCTGAATGAGCCGCGAATCCAGAGGCAAGGACCCAAAATTTATACCCAGCTACCGAAATTCATGGGGAAAAGGGGGCAGCGAAGAAAACTGATTGAAGGAGGCCTAGATTTATCACCAAGATTTGTATAATACTTCGCACATAGGGGTAGATTACATCACTCAATTTGAGACATACGTAGCAGAAAATAAAAACGAAGGCTGAAACATGGCCCACAAAGTCCAAACCCAAGAACTGCCTTCTAACGATTTTTAGAAGCCCTGAAAAAATCAAGCAGATTTTATTTTTTGGGGGGAAAGAATGAATGAATAAACCGGCCATCTTAAGTCATGCGTGTGAGTACATCGAAGAATCACTCAACTTGTAGGTAAACCGTTTCCTGGTGGGAGAAAATTCACCCAATTTATGACCAACCATCTGAGGTGTTATGTTCACGGGAATATATTCTTTGCCATTGTGTACTAAGAGCCTCAATCTGTAATGATCGGACGCGTTTCCAGAAATCGTCAGCTCAAGTTGATTCGGGTGAGCTTGCCGCCGCCCTATGCGAAATTTTCTCTTTCTGGAGTTCGACTTTGACCATTTTTCTGGCAGGAAGGAGGATGTGACCTACCCAACAAAATTTGGTAGAATAGTACACGCTCTTGCTGAAGTGCGGATGGCCGTGTTAGTCTGAAGGGCCTCGGCCAAATTGGGGAAAGCGGTAAAGTAGGGGCCTACAATCCCGAGAGATGTGAATGAGAATCGTAGTTAGAAGTCAGAACCTGTTCAGCGAATGATGCTCTTTTTTCTCTCTTCGTGTCATAAAATTCCGAAGACGATGGGTGGAGAGTACTGACCTTTCCAAGCTGAGCGCGCCAACAAGACTAGATTGGCTCTCATGAGACCGAGAAATCAAATCGATCGAAGGCCACAAGGATTCGTTCGGGAGGGAAAGCTGTCGCCCGGTTCCGTGCGGATGTTACTACGCCACGAGTCCGCTCGGGTAGCTGGCCACTGTGCTGAAGGTCGCAAATCATATGCATAGCCGCAGTATGCAACATAACAAGCTTCAGACTTCCACACAATTAGAGCATCCACCCTGGTGTCGACAAAATCCCCGGCAACTCTGCCAAGTTGTTGAGGCACGCAAGGATGGATCATGACTGGCGAAACTGTTGAAATTCTGTTGAAATTCAGCCTCGCTCTCTCTTTTTTTTTCAACTCTCAGTCTGACGTCGTCTGTCCTGTTACCGCCCAAACACTTCATTCCCATCTTTTCTTCTTTCCACGTCTCTGCTCATCTTACTTCTACTGACCTTCCAGAGTGTCTCGGCTGATATCACTTCTACGGACCGACCTCGTCGCTCTCCTCCGACAACTTGACCTCGTCGCTCTCCTCCAACAACTCTGGTCCTTCTCGTCGTCCACCTCCGACAACTCTGACTCTAATAACTGGCCATCTCACGCAGTCTAGACCTCTAATACCGATTGGCTCCACTCCCTCAAGGTCACTCAGCTCATCAACTGAGTCCTTCTTCTATCTCTGCCAACCGTCTTCTACTGCCTGACTGTTCTCATTTGGTGAGAAAAGAACTGTTATCTGCATCTCTGTTATCTCCTTGTTTTCTCATCAAACTGTTGTGCTAGCTCCTGGCTCCTCTTGTCCTTTCTTCTTGTGGTCTTCTCCTTCAAGTTGTGTTACCTTGAGTTCCTTGTCATCCGGGCCTGGTTTTTGGTGTTTCAAGAATAATTTCAGGATCAAGTTTCATCAGAAACTCAATCAACAAGTAAGGGACACTACCCACGTTCATCAACACACTCCAGGGCGTAACAAAGGTGCAACAGTGAAGTAAGAAACCTCTAAAAAATTTGTAACATGTCTTTTTTATTTTGTATGATGTATGATGTGTTTGGTATTTTTTTTGTCTTCTATTTTGTATTTTGTTTAATTATCTATGCTTCTATTGATTTTCTCTCAATCAACAATGCTTCTTTAGATGGTGGTTGCTCATCATCTTTGAAAATTGAAATGATCCTGATTACCTGTGAGTTTTTTTTTCTTCTTCACTTACCAATTATTTTCTCAGAGGAATTCTCAAAATGAAGCATCTAAGATTATAATAATTTTGGATTTTGCAATTCACTATTGATAACAAAATCAAGAAATTTAAATATTATTAAAAATTCCCTGTTTCAATTCAGATTGGCCAATACCAATACTCAATCAATTTTGATGCTGGTTAAAATATTAAAGGAATTTTCCTCCAAAAAATTATTTCATAATTTAAAATAATTGATTATGGATTTGGCCCCTCAACAGCCAATTCCCAAACTTTCTCACATTTCTCAATAGAGTGTATCAGAATAAAAAATCTTCCATTAGAAACCCATCTTTTTTTTTCAATCAAACATGCTCATAAAAATGATGGTTTTCTGAAATACACATACCCCTTAAATTGTGTATTTTAAAATGGAAAATTTCATAGAATTGGTGTTTTTCAAACATGAAATCCAGCATTTATGCATAACCATCCATCAACTTGTAAAAATCTCACCCACAAATCATCATCCCATCAACCTCCTCCTCCTCCTCCTCCTCCTCCTCCTCCTCCTCCCATCAAATCCTAGTATCTTCCTCATGAAATTCAAATTCCCCAATCCCATCAGTAGCATCTTAACCACTAAAAAACCAATTCCTGGAACAAGTAACACCTCATTCCAATCAAAATAGAAAACCAAAGACAACTGTAATCAATTAAAAGCTTGGATCTGAATGTTACTTTTGCTCCCAAGATCTTGATCTCCATCCTCATAAACCTCCTCTTCATTTTTTTTCTTTGTGACTTTTGACCTATGAGTTTAAGTGTTGAGGATGGAGATGATGATAAAGGCCACACCTAAAAATTTCAACCTATCAAAGGCTAGCTTTTGGAATCCTAAATCATGCTTCAACTCTTAATCACCAATTAAAAATTTACCAGCTCATCTGATTTCCTCAATCTGCCTCCTCTGATCATCATTGTTACCAATTACTCTTATGATCATGCTACCATCTCTCTGGGGATTTATGGATCAGGAGAGAGGCTGAAGCTTGGTTATTAGTAAATTGATCCAATTTTTATTGGATTCCAAATTTTTGGGTGGCTTCAATCCACTAGGGAACCATAGATCAAAGGAAATGTATCATTTTACTCAATCACAAGTGAGTGGGTAAGACAATTTGATGAAGATTTTAGCATGAAAGTGATAAGAATCAAAAATGATCTTGGATTTGATGGGGTGGATATTGAGTTGAATATCCAAGGTTTGGAATACATTATGTTTAGTGCTAAGCTCTAGGAAATGATGATCCTGGAAGTAATCTCTGAGCCAGATGAAGGATAGTTCAAATTTTTAAATCCCAAGTTTGTTTCAATTTATTTTGAGAGCCGTTTGGAATCAATTGAGTTGGAAGGAAGCAAATGAGACCTGGGAAACAACTAGATCTGATGGGGGATCAGGAGATGATAAGGAAAAATTTGAGGGATTCAATGAAGACTCAATTGTGGGATGGATGATTTTCTTGGGATGATTATGATTATTGATCAATTTTGAAAATGGTTTTGTTAGGGGATGGATGGTAAAATTGATGATATTGAGGTCTGAGGTCTTAGAATGGGTGACATAGATTGAGACCAGAAGTTTTAATACTATGCTTCTTCCTCCTATTATTCTTATAATTATAATATTGATCAGTAGTGAGACTATCCTTGTTATTATGACCAATAAAATTTCTGTATGATTGAATAAGTTTTTTAGATCTGATATTTGATGGTGATGGGATTAATTTCATATCTATACTCAATGATCATGATTATAGATTAAAATGAGGATTCCCAAGTCAGATTTTGTATACAAAAACCAGGGGGAACCTGCAATTTGGAACACTTCAGTATTGGATCAATTGAAGGCTATTCTTAAATTTTGATTTTAATTAAACATTTCGATTGCACACTAATTAATGCTAAAAAGTACTTGAGCTCCTAAAAACACATGGGAATGAACAATTAATGTGGGAAAGGGTAACTAACACAAATAAACACAAGTTTAAAAAAAAAGAAAAAATAGACACTAATGCTTGATTTTAAATTGAAAGCACACTTTTTGACAAGGGTTCAAGGGGGTTTGGTTATTGTTTTTAAGTCATTCTGTTTATGAGGCTGTATTATTTCTGAAATTTGCTTCCAATTTTCTTTGATTAATTGTGTTCATGGATTGCAGTGGCTTATTTAAAAATCTGGACTGGTTCTAAGGGCTCAGATGTGCTTTTTATTGAATCAAAAACTTTCAAAATCATGGAAGAACCACCACTCACCTTTAGCCTAAAAATGGTCAGGAATAAGGTCAAGATGATTTTTTTAACAGATTGTTATTTATATTTCTTTGAATCAAAATATTTGTTTCCATCAAGCTTGAGTTTTTGACTCAAGGGGATGGTTGTGCCATCAACAAACCAAATAAAATTTAGGAATAACCTTTGTGTCAATGAAATTATATATCTCCTTCTTTTCTTCCTTTTTTTCCCAGAAAATGACTGAGAAATTGGAATACTAGCATATTTATCATAAGCATTTTGGTGTATGATTCAATGGTTCCAAATCAAACTGAGGAGAGATTTTCTTATCAATGAATAGCTGCTCCATTTCCATCTGATACCAATATACAGAGAGAAACCTCCCTTTAAATATCTGGATCAGTTTCATAATTCCAAGAATTATTCTTGAAGAAGTGGTGATGTTTAATCATTTCCAATGGTATCATGAATGACATCAAAGAAGTTTGGAAACATTGGTGGAATTTCAGGTCAGGGAGAAGATGGAGCTCTTGCCTTTCATACATGGGCTGATGGATTGTCTTTCTTCTAGGTAAAATTCATTGGTTTTCCAATAGAAAATTCAAGGATAACAAATTTCATTCAAAGCTGGGTTTTGAATCAGAGTCAAATATTAAAAAAAATTCAGTCAGCTTGAGTCCATATTGAGAATGAGCTTGGGGGGGTTGTTTGTAAATGTTGAGACTTATGGAAACTTGATGTGGATAAATGAGTTTATTAAGAAATGGGATGATTATTTTATGATCTGGTGGGATGGAGGTATTATTAGATGATTCAATGGAGTTTATATTTGTTTTTTTTATTTGATTGGTGAAGCTATAGTAAGCAATAGGATCTGTGTGAATTTGAAAATATGGAGGTGTGGATGGGTGTTTTTCATGCCATGGATTATGGATGGATGGTGATTCTGAGGTTTAATGGGAAAGAAGAGATGGATGTGGAAGGATTATGAAATTCCCTGAGCATAATAAGAACAAAGAAAACATCAATGAAATAAGAAGGCAGAATGAAAGAGGCGGAAATGAGAAAATGGAGCATACCTGGGACAGCAGATGATGGATGTGGAAGGATGAGGAAAATGATACTTCCACACTCCTGAGCTTCTCCCAGGTATATTACAACATGAGTTACAAGTGAGTGACAGGTGTGAAACATACAAACTGGAGAGGGGATGAAGTTCAGAAACCCATGCTTTGATGGGTAAATGGTGGGTTTGATGTTTGAAACATTCAATTTCCATGAGAAACACCAGATAGGGGCTATTTATATTTCAGAAAAATGCAACAAAAATGTAAGTTTTAGTAAAAGAAAAAGGTGGGTTTCTAATAGTGGCTTTGCTAACTCTGATACACCCTGAAAGAAAAGTGGGTTTCTAGTGGCGGCTTTGCAAACTCTGATAAAACCTGAAGGCATACAAGAGTTAGAAAAATTCAGAATTTTTATAATGAGAGTTTTCAAACCCATTAAAACAGTTCCATTCCACCATTAAAAAAATGAAAAAAGCCCTTTTATTTCACATCAGACATGTCAGAGTTACCTGGAAAGAAGTGTTTTTTTAAAAAAAATGTTGTATATATACCTCTCCCTACCTCTCCCTCCCTTTCTCTTTCTCTCTAAACTTCATTGAATCTCAAATATTGGATTTGATTCCCAATCTTCATCCCATATCCATCTTAACCAATCCTAACTTGAATTGAAATTAGCACAGCCCCTATCAAAACATTTGATGTTTTAAAAAAAGGGGTCAGGATCAATGCATGCAGTACCCTGAAAACCACATAATATTAAACAAATCAAGCACTTGAAAATTTTAAATGAGATATTATACAACATTTGGGCTTATGAATCTGTTAAATTGCCACTAATTACATTTAATACCTTGAAAAGTGGATCAAATACATCAAGCAAAAATGAAAATACATAAGAGCTAGGCTTTTTAATCTATTTCCTTGCTTTTTCTTCAATCAATAAAAAAATCAATCTTAATTACCTTGAAAAGTGGATAAATCGCATCAATAAATTCAGCTAATAAGCTACCCAGTCAGATCCAAAAAAAATGCTGTCACTATTGATGGTCTTCTTAGGACAGTCTAGAGTCATTTTCTTGACAATATGTAAAATTTTTCAAGTTTTTCTAGCCTTTTTGGACCATCATATTTAAACTATACAAACCACCACATATGATTGAGTTTACTAAATTCCCTAATGTGGATTTCTTCTTTTGTTTCTGCTATGTATTTTCAAGTTTGATCATGAGCACCCAAAATATTGAAGAGATAGCCCTTGAAATTATTCAAAGATTCTTTCCATCAAGTTAATTAACCCAAAAAACTGGTACTTATCTGAGCCACATGCTGGCGTATTTTGATGAGTTGAATGCCAGTTTGAACAAGAAGATTACATTGATCAGCCAAGATGAGCAGACCTGCACAAATTTTGTTTATGCTAAAGTAAGTCAAACCACACCTGACCCCATCAATTTCCAAGCTCTTTTCTCCATCATCCCACTCTCCACCATGTGCTTGTAAATTTTTTTCTTTTGGATCTATAAACAAATAGGTCCTCTTGGTTTATTTTTGCTTCTCTTCCTTCTCCAATTCATATGATCATTTTCTTGTCTTCCAGAAAATTTTCACTCTAAATGGATGAATGGACTTGTATTTCAGAGAATTTTATTTCTAAACGGATTAATTTCCTTCAATTCCAGAGGATTTTATTTCGAAGAAGGCTTATGGTCTTGGATTTAAGAGTAATTTCTTTTTAAAAATATTAATGGTCTCAAATTTCAGAGAATTGAACCATGAAAAAGATTGATGTTCTTGGCTTCCAGAGACTTTTCTTGCTTAAAATATCTAATGGATGATGGTTTTTTGAATTTGGAAACAATAAAAGCACAAAAAAAGCTTGTTTTTACATTTTTATCTTTTTATTTTAAAAAAAACAAACGTTTAAACTTTCTTTTCCCTTCCATCTTCTTCCTCTACCCATCTTTCTCTCTTTTCTTCTCTTTGCAATTCATCTGCTTATGATAAACTTTCTAGTTGGGAAAAAAAATTATAAAAAACACTATCACTTGGTTCATATCCTCTTTATCCGTTGCCTTATTAATTTTTCATCCTTGATGGTATCAAGATAAGGAACACCATGATTTCTATATTTATAACAACTTTACTTTCCTGTGAAACTTATGGTGTTCTTTTTTAGACACAATCAAGGAAGTGGAATGAAACCAAGAAAGGAATAGGAATAAGACAAACAAGAGGAAGAGAACCTAGCCAGTAATATACTAGTGGAGACTGCAAAAATAGAAAAGTATTCCATGCAGATTGAAAAATGCAGAAAAATTCTTGGTGGGGGGCCAATAGATTTCACATATTAAAAAACATGGAGGAAGGGTAGAATTTGGACAAAGGAAACATGGGGCAAGGAAAAGCTTACAAGATTTGGAAAAAATAAAGAAATTACCTTTTTAGATAGGCCAGTAAGCAAAAGTTGCAGTAATTTATTGGGAAAGTCATTTTTGGGATGTTGGGCAGGATTTAATTGAGGGGCCAAAGGGAAGACAGAACTTTTTAGGGGACCATATGGGAGTTTTATGCAGAAAGATTTTCAAGGAAACCAGAGATGATGAAGAGGGTGCCAGATAGGGGGTCTAACTTGCTTTGGGAAAGTAGTTGGAGGATCTTTCAGTTGCAAAAATAGGAGTAACCCTTATCTGACTAAGGATGTAGGAAGAGTGAGTAAGTAGGCTGGGTAAGCTGGAATATTTTGAACAAATGCCAGAGATTGGACCAGGAGTGGGAATTTAAGATTTTTTTTATGATGGTGTATTTACTATATAAAGGGGGGGGGGTCATCAAAACATCCAGAGACAAAAAAAATTGATATTGCAGAGAGACTCATCAAAATGACAATAAAAATAAGATTTGCAGAGGATTATTACAACACACCAGCACACTCTTCATTAAATTTTTACTCACTACACAACATATTCTCTTCCTCAATAAATTACAGTTTTTGTTACTTTATCAAGAAAGAAAAATTTCAGATGCTGCAGAAGATAATTCCAGAGGGTTAAAAAAACAACTGAAGTGTTCTGGGAGAATTGATCTTTGTTTGGAATTCCACACTAAAACATTTTATAACCTGATTTCAGATGATGAAGGTGAAATTGTGGTTTTAAATAAAACCAATTTAAACTTTTTGAATCCTTTTAAGCCCAACCAAGTTTATAACACAATTATTATTAATAAGAAATATTCAATTTTATTGAAGGACTTTTGGGAAAACTTTAGGGATTTTGATGGTAGATATTTCAGAGGAAGTTGGCTTGGGTGATTCATTCTGATTTGTATGTGAAATCCTGCATTGCTGCAAGATTTCCAACCTACTTCTTCCATCCATTCAAATTCACAGATTACCATATAATTTCATTCAATACACATCTTGAAATCTCACCTATTACTCAAGCTAATCCATTCAAGCCTGACTGAGATTCTTAGTGTTGGATTAGTGCTTTTTAAATTAAAATGAAATAAAATAAATGATCAGAGTGCTTATACACACAATAAGATGGATTTCACATCCAAACTTTTGTAGATTTTTGAAATCAGACTATGTTGACCTAAGGACACAAATCACAGTGAGGAAATTATTTTTGGGAAATTTTTGCACCCCATTTCCATGATTTATCATCAGAAAAATTGATTTATAATATTATGGGGTCTTCTATGCTCACATCAGGAAATTTTCATGCTTAAAACCAAGGGATGCTAAGTAATTTTATGGAGAGTGATTATTTCTAGACTAGTCAATCATCACATGTAAAAATGGAAATAAAAAAAAAGGACTAAGAACAAAATCAAATTGTTTAAAAATACAAAAAATTCAAAAAAATATCAGGTAAAAAATAAATTGGATTATCTGAGGTGTTGCATCTTTGAGAATGATGGCCCAGGAAAGTGTGAGTCTGTCTTCTAACCATAACTCATTCCTACACTATGAATACCTGGTGACCCAGATCCTTTTCCCATCATTATTCTTTAGGAAATTTAAATTGATATATATTTTTTACAGTGTTTAGGAGAGTAGAAGAAAATAAGGTGATTCTTGGGTTTAAGTTGAGTTGGGCAAGGAGATTTGAAAACCAGGGGAGATATTGATTGGAATTTGGAGATTGGTTTCAGGGCTCTAAGTATCAGAAGGGTCAATTGAATCATTTTAGTTCAAGAAAATAAATTTTTGGAAGGACCAAGTTACTGGAGGATGGCAAATTTTCAGGCTGTGGTCATAGATCAATGAATTAAAAGTGGGGTTTGAGAGCTAAGTGTTTCAAAGATGAGGATGGGATTTGTTGTCTTTTGAAGGGGTGTTATAAATGGAGGAGGACTTAAAATGGGATGATGATGGGTAGTTTTGGATCAATATTTATTAAGAAGTAAGCAAGAAAAAAAAAAGGGATTTGAGGATGGATGAAATTAAATCAATCAACTGAAAAAGATTTTAAATCAAAGCTTTGGGGGTGATCAATGGAATTGATTGATGAATGGAATGGATTTAAATTAAGAAATATAGATGGATAGAGAGTGTGTGTAGGAACAAGGAGTGGGTTGTCATTTGAAGGATGGGATTATTATGGTTTCTTGAGGATGTTAAGATGCATAACTGGTGGGTTTGACAGTTGAAATATGTTGTTTTTATGAAAACCCCATTTTGAAATACACCAGCTAGGGGTTATGTGTATTTCAGAAAAACACCATTAAAATGGCTGTTTTGGAAAAAAGAAAATGGTAGGTTTCCAATGGAAGATTTTAAAACTCTGACATGCCCTAATATTTCTAAAGCTAAATTCCTACCAAAGCATCTACTAAAATGACACTTTTTTTTAAAAAGGCATAATTTTAGTGATTTTTGTCCTAAGATCATGGCAAAAGGTGTGATTTGTGTGGTTTTCCACCCCAAGAAAGCATTTAAACCTTAGAAAGATAAGTGAATCCAAAAAAAGGGTGAATATATAACATTAAGTTTTGGAAAACCTTTTCAAGGTTTGCAGGAGTTCCTGGGGTGGGGAGGGCTTGTTAACCTCAAAGGCCTTTCAAAATTAATTGAGGCATTGGGGACTTAATTTAGGCCTCCAGAACCCCTTTGTGGTCTGTCTGGGTAGATATTTCTAGAGAATTTAATTATGGAAATCAATTGAGTTTATGTGACATTAAAAATGCAATGAATGTCAATTTTTTGTAAGCAATTCTAATCTGGGATCAGATTTTAAATAAAAATCCAATCAGTATGAGAAAAATGAGAAGAATTCATTTTCTTCACAAAACATGGAATACTTTAAATTTAATATAAATAAATTTGCACCAAACAAAAAAAACAGGGAAAATGCTACATGTAATTATTTGATGAAAGGAATTCAAATATCTTTGAAGTTATAAACAAAAACATTATTGAGTAAAAAAATCATCATAAAATGTATGAAATGAAGAAAACTCAATATTTATGATGGAATATTAATAACCTTTTCACCACAAATAGAAAAAATCAAAAAATTCTTAATTTATCTATTGCATAAGTGGAATCCAAATATCATGAAATATTCCAACGAAAGCTTTATCAATTACCAAAAAAAAAAATGAAAAATCATTTCTTCAAATAAGAATTGATATTTCCAGTGGCATGTAAATAGCTTATACCAAACTCTAAAAGATTGAAAAATGCTACATATGAATATTTTGAAAAGATATTTCAATCATTTTAAAATTTTAAACCAAAGAATTCATTTAGTCACATAATAATAATGATAAAAGCAAGAATTTATTAATTGAATGAAAGCTGATATTTGTTGAGAAATGTAAATATATTATTACCAAAAATATAACAATGAGAAAAAATTGAAATGAAAATATTGAATGAGTTTAATTTTAAAAAAATAAAAAATCAAAAAAGAAACTTCATCAAGGCCAAAAATAATGAAATAAATATCAAAACTTGATTTCTTTAAATATAATTTGACACTCTGAATTGAGTTTAAATACTATTTTTAAAAACATAAAACAATCCAGGAAAAATTTGAATTTAAATTTCAATGGGAACAATTTATATATTCAAAACTTTCTCACCCAAAAAAAAATGAATTATAAGAATAATAGAAAGAAGATCAAAAATTCATTTCTTTGAATAAAACATGATTTTTCTGATGGAATTCAGATGGATTTTTTCAAAATTTAAACCATTATTTTAAGGTTAATGTTAAATTGAAGGCTCATTGAGCCGTGGACACGGTTTAAAGTGGGCCGTGTGGCATGCCACACAGTCCAATCCGAGCCATATACAACCCCCCACGGCTCAAAGAGTTGGGCAGCCAACCCGGCCTGGTCCAACGGTGTGTCAGACTCCACACAACTACATTTGAGCTGTGTGGAGTTGAACAAAGGTCAAATGTAGTCGTGTGGCATCCGACAATCCACAGGGCCATATTGAGACAAAAAAAATGGAATGAAAGGGCACTAACATAACCCAGGAATCAAATAAACCTTCCAAAAAACAGGAATCAACCAAAAAAATCAAAGAAATCAAAAAATGTTGATTTTTTGGTTAAAAAAAAAATAAAAAAATAAAAAAATAGATAAAAACAAAAAAAACTGGGACTATCCAATGGACTAGCCCTAAATTAAAAAGACCCAAAAAAACACAAGTAACTGCACTAGGCCTAAACTAAAAAAACCAAAAAAAAGAGGAGTAACATGACAAGCCCTAAAGTAAAAACACCAAAAAAAATGCAAGTAACTTGACAAGCCCTAAAGTAAGTTCAAATTGACTAGCCCTAAAGTAAGTTCAAATTGACTAGCCCTAAAGTAAAATGGCCCAAAAATTAAAGAAGTCTTTTGAACAGCCCTAAAGTAAGAGTGCCAAAAAAAATACCGGTCTTTTGCCCAGGCATAAAATACAAGGAGTCATTTGACCAGCCCTAAAGTAAAAGCACCTAAAAAATACAAGTCTTTTGACCAGCCCTAAAGTAAAAACACCAAAAAAAGCAAGTTCAACTTGTGTTAAGCTGATCCCATCCCAAGCTTAACATAAGTTGAGCTTGTGATGGAATCAATCCAACACAAGTTGATCTGACTTACCATTAAACTCTCATTCAAAACACTCAATATAATGATGTTAACTCAAAAAACTCAACATAATGATGTTCAAAATTTGATAAACCTTTAAATTAATAGAACTTGTTAGCTGCATTAGAATTGCAATTCATATGAAACCCAATGATGAAATGAAGTCAAAATCTATAATCTCCATAGTATAGAATACATTTTCAGTTGGTCTTTGAGATGATAAAACAAACCAGAGGCTTTTTTTAGAAATCATGGAACGCAGTTTTGCTACAATGGGAGGGATTGGAATCATTCCTCCCTCAATTATCAATAGAACCCAGGGGTTATTGTTTACAAAGGAAATGAACGTTGGATCTGATTGATCAGTAGCACCATTTTTCATTGGAGTATAAGTATCACATGACTCCAATTAAATGAAACATATAGGTCTGGAATATGTTTCTGCTATGATTTGACCCATATCTCATTTAGCCAGCCATTTTGAGGAGGGAATCTTTTCATTGATTTCTTCAACATCAAGCCTTTGTTTAATCTTTTAAACCTACTTTGCACCACCCAGCAACATAATGTAGCATGCTTTATGTTTCTTTAAGGTTTCAATAATTTCCTTCCTAACTTTAAACCAACCATGTTCTTCATAACCAAGAGATTTAGCAATCAATCTAAATCCACAATTCCCATCTCCAATCAGATCCCAAACCTCACTCAAGAACTTGTGGAATTTCTTGGGTATTTTATTGAGGTATTTCACGTTTGGTTCCTATTATGAAAACTCACTTAGTGTTCATTTCTTTAATCAGATAAATTAATGGATATTCACCAAAGATGAGCTTCTTGTTGAGCTTTTCTGCACCTTCTCTTCCTCTGAAGAGGATTCTGATTCCAAATTAAGTGATCCCAATTCACTTTCAGTCTATTCCTCTGAGCTATGAAATTCAGATTCAGATTCAGATTCTGCCAACTTTGATGAAAAATTCATCATTAGTTAGTAACTAAGTTCATTAAACCAAAAGAATGAACATGTCCCAAAAGAAAAGACTTAGAATCTTTTGTCTTTTCTTATTTGGAGCCCTTCTAGTGCTTTTTTCCCCCTTGAGTTGTTTTTCAAAATGCTCAAACCAATATGGTTCTTGCCTCTTATCTTTCCATTTTGGGCTGCCCCTACTTGATTGTAAAACTTTTGGTTCAAGTCTTGCCTTTGATCAATATTTTGTAATCTTCTAAATTATATAATTCAATAGGCAGATTTCTTATGATCTGGAGATTCCAAGATTGTTACATTCACTTTTTCACGTAACTGAGGAATGCTTAGCATTCATCAAAATTGTACTTGAAAAATTCAAAAGGATCAACCATTAGTGAATTAGGAATCATTGATCAAAAAGCATTAATCACATAGTGATTTGAACAATCAAACTTAAGCCAATGTACAGAGCTAAAACTGCAAGGGTCATAGTCCAACCTCCACTGGGGATGAACATCTTTGGCTAACAAGGATCCTCTGAATGTTAGACGGTCAGCTATTTGGTGGGAACAGGGCAAACCCATAGTCTTGGGATATGGCTTGGTGCACACTTTGCCATCATGATCACATTTCAATTTCTTGAATTGTTCCCTAAAAGGATGAATTGCCTCTAAAGACAATTTGTAACCCAATGGTAACCGTTCAGGTGGAAGAACTTTCCTAACTTAATTTGAGAGTTATAAAGTGACGCATGAACCAATTTAATTTGATTCAAAACTGTTCCATCAAGGCTTTTCCAAACATCCAGCACTTTTCCCCAGAGTTTTCAGGGAATTGTTTGAGAGTTGCATGGGCCCCTTCAACCCAAGTTGTTTTTTTGTTTCCAAAATCAGGGTTTATACAAGTCCACGCTGTTACAAACTTCTCTTTGATACTGAAAATGTTATTTTCCATTTACTCAAGTAAATCCTCATAGTCTTTCAAGAAAAACTATACAAGTCAAAAGGTCAGAACCCAAAACTAGGAAGAATAAGAAGCAGTGATTTGGACCTACTCTGCGTTCTGCATCATTGACCCCCGCCTCCTCCTTGGTCTTTGAGGCCCCATACTTTTCCAACACAGTCATAATGCTTTTACATCCTTCAACGTCATTAACAAAGCGGGCTTTACAGTTTTCTTGTATGTTTTTAGACAAGTGCCAAGTGCAACATTGTCTTGATGACCCAGGGAAACTAGATTCAATAGCACAAATCAGAGCTTTTTCATGGTCCTTCACAAAGAATTTTGGAAGTCTCCCAGGATCATAAGCCAAATCTTTTAATGCATTTACAGAACAACTGTACAACTCAAATGTTTCTTTTTTTATAAAAACAAGAGCTTTTGTGAAAGTTTTGTAATTAGCTGTCATTCCTACAACATGCAATAGTGGGGTTTTGTACTTATTTGTCTTATAAGTACAATCCAAAATAGCAATATGATGGAATTTTTTTGAAAGCTTTACTGCCTCAGGATCTGCTAAGTACAGGGCCTCCAAGTGACCATCTTCACTGAACTTTGACCGGTGAATCCAACTTGTTTCTTCAAGCTGTTCATAGAGTACCTCCATAAAACTTTTCCCCTTTAGTACTGGAAGCCTTACCTTCTGCTTAGTGCTATAAATTGTTTGGTCATCAACATAATTGTTGCCATCAATCTTGATCAATTTTCTCTTTATTTGCGACTTATTGAGCCCATCACCCATTCCTTGTATTAGATTGTCTAAGGCCACCCCCAAGATTCTCCTCAGTTGAGGATGCACAGAGGTATGTTCAGATGGTTGATGGTTATGTTGGTTTTCTTTTTAGGAGATTTGCCACAAGGGGTCTGCATTTGTGCAACTTGCATTGATTAAAAACTCTCACCCAACCTTCCTTGTGTGAGTTTGTCTAGACCCTTTGGTAAGAAGCTGTCCTGAAAAGGAACCATGGAAATCACAGGCCAAATCCACATATTTATGTTTCTTTGAGTTAAAAAACGTCAGAGCTTAACAATGCTTCATAGCCCATGTTTTAAAATATTTTTGGGACTCTTCCCTAGTAGGAAAAGTTCTCACAGGAGGTGGGTCAAGTGAATCTGGCAGCAATTCAATGGTTAGGCTTTGTAGTATCATAGTTGCAGGCCCCCCATAAGCTAGTTTGAATCAAATTTAATCCAGAAAAGACCTCTGTAACATAAAATGTTACTCACAACAAGAGGTTGCATCCCACTGTGAAACATTTTTTTCCTCAATTGTCACCCTTGATGAGGATGCAATTGGGGCTTCCAATGTTTCATTAGCCAAATCCTTTTTTTCTTTTTCCAAAGCTTTGTTGATGGCACTATCAATGTAGACCTTCCACGCAGCCATGTCAGAATAAGGAGGGCTTGCCACTGTTCCCATGCAAAAAAATGCAATGGTATACTTCAGTATTCAATCCAACTTTCAATTGAACAAACAAAGTTTGCTCACTTTGGAGTTGAGAAAAAATTGTTTGCAGTTTCTTATATGATTTCAATTTTCACTTTAATTTCACTTTGGTTTAACTTTAAATTCACTTTGGAATCACTTGGTGTGGAACAACAGTCCCACAAAGTATGTGTTGATCCCAAATTTGGGTTGACAGAACCCAAGTGTGGTACAGGGGATGCCCAAAATTCAGGCACTACTTCTGGGGGGTTGCGCACCCCCAAAAACCGCAGTTTTGAGCTGGGTATGGGGTTACACCACTCAAAATTGCCGTTTTGGGGGATAAATGGCTCCTATACAACCCCCCAGGAGTTGCACATGTTTGGAACGGCCCTTTGTAGTTGTCTATGGGACCCCACAGCTCATTTGAGCCGTGTAGGGCTCTGAAAAACTCCCACACGACTGGAGTTGTGAATTTAAAATCACCCTGATTTTAAATTGAAAAATATACCTGAATTGAGAGAGGGATTAATTTTTTTTTCCAAAATTTAAACTAGAAATTTTCCAACTACAAGAAAAATAAGAAAGATTGATTTGTTCTTATTCAAAGAAAAAAAATTTCAATAGCTCTTTCTTATTCAAAGAAAACATTTTTTGATATTCTTTCATTATTTTTGCAATTGATGGTGTTTCTTTTTTAATTTTTGATAATATCTGATTTCCTTTAATTAAAAAGTTTTATTTGGAATTTGTATATTTTTTATGTTTTGTGAAATGATTTATACCTCCATTAGAAATATTGATTTTTTTTCATAGAAATGTATTTTTTATTTATTCACTATTTTTATGTTACTTCATGGAATATTTTGTTGAATGATTCAAAATATATTACTTCTCCTCATGAGATAGGTACATGTGGCCCTTTTTTGTATTTTTGTTTGGTATGAGTTATTTACAACCCAAAAATTACAAGAATTGATTGCTACAAATGGTAGTAAATAACTCATACCAAACAAGAATAAAAAAAAGGGCTAAATTCACCTATTTCATGAAGAGAATAGATATATTTTGAAACATTCAAGAAAATAATTCTTTAACTAACATTAAAATATTGATGAATGTATAAAAATATATTATAATTTTTGAAATTTATGAAGCTTTGGTTGGAATATTTAAAATTTTTGAATATCCCTCATGGAGTAGATATATGCATATTTTCTTTTTGTCATATTTGGTACAACAATATTTACATTCCATCAGAAATCCTGAATTTCTTTTAAAGAAATATTTTTTTCATATTTTTTATGATTAGTTGTGTACTTGTTTTTTTTTCTTTGTTGAAATATTTTAAATGATATGATTTTCTATCATCAAATAGGTATATTTAGCATTTTTCTATTTTCTTTTATGGTTGGTATAAAGGTATATAAATTCCACAAGAAATATTAAATTTCCTGCGAAGAAAACAAATTCCTATTTTTAGATTAATTCGTAGTTTCTCAGCTAATCTGAGCTCAGATTTTAATTCATTGCATATATTTATAATTATTGAATTATTACATGTCACATCAATTGAATTGGTGTCCATAATTGGATTCTCTGAAACATTCTTTGCCAGGAAGACCCACAGGGGATCAAGGGGCATTTTTTTAGCCCGCAAGGCCTAAATTTATGTTTACAGGCCTTGGAGGTCCCTTAAAAAACCTAAAAAAGCATGTCCAAGCACCCGCGCTACTTCTTTAAACCTTCAAAAGGTGTTCCAAAACTTAATTGTATATCTTGACACCTTTTTTGTATTGGCACATATTTTGAAGTTTTAAATGCCTTTTTGGGGAGGTAAAATTAGCAAGAAGGTGTGATTATAGTAAAGAAAATTGATATAATCATGCAAATCACACCTTTTTCATTATTTTAGCCTATAAATGACTAAAACAATGAATTTTTCAAAAGAATGTGTCATTCTGATGATATCTAAGAACAATCAAAAGCCCTCCCCCAAAGAGTTCAAACAAGCCAAACTGAATATGTTAAATATATTTTCAATCTCATTCATTGAGTAATCTTCTGTATTTCCTCAGGTGTTCTACTGCTACCAATCCATGCCATGGCTATTGATAACCTATTTTTCTTTCCATTGCAAGTTGATCCCTCTCCTTTTCACCTCAATCTTCCAGTTGATCCTTCTCCTTTTCATTTTTTGAAATTGAAACTCAGCCTGTATCAATCTCCACATGGAATCAATTTTTTTTTTGATGAGAAATACTCTCAGCTTTCTGCTTTTGACAATCCATAGTCAGTTGATTATCCTACCTTTGCTTTTCCAATTCAAATTTTTTTGGATTCAATTTGCAATTTAACTGTTTTTTGGAGGGGAATATCAATGAGATTGATTTTGAAAGCAATGAAATTCAATCAATGCACTTAATTGAATTTTTTTCTACATGATATCTTCAAATCCCAAAATATTGGAACTTTTTCTTCTCTTTTGAAAACCTTTGGGGTTTATGTTAATTGAATTAGAGGCCTTTTGCTTCCTCTTTGCAGAGGAGTTTTGTGTCTGAATGTCATCACTATTATTTGAAGGTGATGTGGAAGGCCCCATTGGCTTGGGCTTTGCCAATCCAGAAAAGGATGAGGTTGTTTTTTTGAATTCTAGATTAGTCAGGATTAAACAGAAAAGACAAGGAATTTCTTCCTTACTTGAAGATATTTTGATTGTAATTCAGATGCTGGAATATCTTGCTCCCCTTTGGCAAAGTTGTTGGGTTCTTCCACCCCAGGAAGGTAGCAATCCAAAGAATTAAGTGAGGTATCTAATCAAGGGGTTTAATGATTGATCAATTTCAATGTAGACATGATTGGAGCTGGTTGTGTTGGAATATCCTCCTTGGAATCAGATTGGGGCCACTCAAAGGTTTCATGAGGATCATTAATGCTAGGCTGGGTGCCCACAGCCAAGTCCTCAGCATAAGTGGAATCATATCTCCAACTTGTGTTTCTCTGTTGGATCCAAAGAAGCATCATAATTGGAGGGAATTTTGAGCCAGTTTACCAGGATGATGTTTTCAGCTCTTGTGAGATTAATTGATAATTAAGAAGCTGATTGGGGAGGATTGCTTTTTTTAGAGTTCCTTGAGGATTTTTGATTGGGTAGATTGGATTTTTGTGTGGAATTGCAGGGGGATAATTGCTGAGGGGCCATTTTAACAGAGTGAGAGAAATGAAAAGATAAGATTTATAAAGTGATGAGGATAGCAATGAGTAGATGAGAAAGATGAAGTGATAAT
This sequence comes from Puccinia polysora, assembly GCA_025617555.3. Taxonomy (NCBI): domain Eukaryota; kingdom Fungi; phylum Basidiomycota; class Pucciniomycetes; order Pucciniales; family Pucciniaceae; genus Puccinia; species Puccinia polysora. Next base: position 7,698,819 of record CM062620.1, read on the forward strand.
AGTGATGAAATGATGAGAGAAATAAAGTAATGAAAGTGATGAAGTGATGAGAGAGATGAAGTGATGAGATCAATGAAGTGATGAGAGCAATAAGGTGATGAGAGTCATGAAAAATTTTTTTCCAATGAGGTTGGAGGTAGAAGGAGGTGGGAACCCAGGCGTGTATGCCATGGAACAATCTGTGGTTAAGGCTTTAAAACCCTTAAATAATTTATCTGAAAAACTCCTTTATTTTCAGGTAACTCTGACATGTCCAATGTGAAAAAAGTGTTTTTTTTTTTTTGATTTTGTGTTAGAAATTGGGGTATTTTTCTGAAACAAACAATTAAAAAAATGGAGGGTTTGCTAATTCCAATACACCCTAATTTATCCTGGTCAATATAATATGAAGAAAAATTTAAAAAAGAATGTGAAAAAATCTTTGAAAATATATCTATGTATCTACAATTGTGTTTATGAGAGTTAGTCAATATGAAATTCTATTAATGGAGTTTTTCAACCCAAATCCACCATTTCAAACCCACCATCAAAAAAATCAAAAAAAACTGTTTATTTCAAAACAGGGGTGTCAGAGTTACCTGAAGATTATTAGTTTTTTTTGAATATAGTAAATATATAGATTTAGTTCTATCTCTTCTATCTTTCTCTCTATATGTCCTTTTTAATTTTGAGACTAATCAACTAATCCTAATTTATCTAATATCAATCCATTCTACTTTCTCAATTTATCCTAGAAGTATTTTAACTCTCTCCTAAAGTTAAACACTGCACAACTCCAGCATCACCCATTGCTTTCTTCATCCCAATCCTAATCTTTGTTTATTTCTGTTGGAATAAAGGACTCAACTACAACTAAAACAACCACTACTAACTCAACAACAACTGCAGCCTTGACCCGGCCGGAAAAACTGACTCTCCAACAAGTCTCCTAGGACCTTGAGTCCACAACCATCAAATCAATATCTCAAGACCATCCTCACTCCCTCATCATCTTGATCACCTCTCCTCATCCAATCCCAAATCACCATTCTTCACTCTACAACTTCAACTCGCACAAGCTACCTCCTCAAACTCTCATTAAATGCACTTTTGGTAACCTTCCATGCCTGACTGGTGAGACTTGACTCTTTCTTCAATCCTATCTTGTGCTCAGTTTGTTTAATTCAGTTCCATGTTTGTCAGTCTCCATTCTGTTCCTTGGTTCTTTGTAATTCAGCCCTAGTGATTCTTTTTCATGGTTAAAAGCCAAAAGAGACTCTCCCTCAACCACCAAGAACCAAGGAATTCAAGTTCATTCTTAAAGAATTTGAATCCCTTTTCCTTGCTATGGTTCACTTTTGACAAGCTATGCTTAAAAACGTGCCAGAAACCATTCTGATGCTTGGCAAAGACAGTTAAAGGATTTGGAAGTACAAGATGGGAGCAATCTTAGATTTTAGAGGATGATTGGTTTCCATCAACAAAGAACTCTTGCAGCTGGAACCAAAGGTCAATGACAAGCAGAAACTTCTGATAATCTCAAAGCTAGAATCCTCCACCTACAACAATGTGGTTACTCCCGCCAACAAGAACTGCGTCAAGTTACTCTGGCATGCAATTATTGAAAAATAAACCTCTTCTCAAGCATCCAATTGGGCCAGAGTATTCAACAGCTTCTTGTACCTGAAATTCAATGGTGATCAAATTGAGGAATTTACCAAAAAGACTAAAGTTTGTCTTAAGAAAATGTCTGAGGTTGGAATTACTCTTCCAGATGACATAATTTCCTATCTTCTCCTATTCAAGTTACCCAACTCTATGAAGGATTTCAAATGGCAAATTATGCACACAGACAAAGAACTAACTGTCAGTTTTGTCTTCAAACACCTAAACCAACGAAAAAATGAGTCCAAGGCGCAGAATTCAATGAAACCACACTCATTGTCAAAAAACAAGGTGGCTCTGGTTTCCAATACATCCAAGCCATTCTTCAAGAGCCAAGCAGGGGAGAGACAACAATGCACGGAAGGCTACCACAACCCAAAGCAGGATAAGTTGCACTCTTCCAAGAATTGCTGGCACCTACATCCCAAAAAAGCTCCCAAATGGTGGAAAGATGAGCAGGAAAAGTGGAAGGAAAGGAAATCAGGATCAAAATACAAGACTCTGACCGCACACTATCTTGCCCTGGTTTCTCTCTGGATCAATTATGGGAACCCTCAAACAAAATTTCTCCTTGACAGCGGCACATTGGTACACATGATCAACAACAGTTGATACTTCATAGACATGGCTCCTTGCGCAGAAAACGCCATAAAGACTGGAAAAAAGGGGGAAAGTTTAAACATCAAAGGAAAAGGCACCATACAACTCCGTTGGAAGGAATTCACTCTTCAACTCTCCAAATGTTTCTATGTCCCTGAAGTCACAATTAACCTTCTCAGCGCTGGCGCTCTCAACCAGGATGGCTGAACTCTCAATGCAAAAAAGGACTCCTTTACTGTCTCTGACTCAAAAACAAAAATATTCTTGAGCTCAATCATAAACAACCTCTATTCAATTCAAACCCCTGCATTTGATCAAAATTTACCATCAAACATTACCAAATCCTGTTTTCTCAACTCAGCCAAATTGGAACTTATGAATATTCATCGGAAGTTTGGTCACCCCTCCCTCTTGCAACTTGGCCAGTTTTTCCAGCACATCCCTAGCAAAGCTTGCTCCACCTTTCAGTGCATTAACTGCATCAGAAGTAAGATCACCAAGTCAACCTTCAGTCAATCTTCAAACAGAGTTGGCAAGGTGTTTGAGACAATTCAATTAGATTTGATTGCTCCCCTCAAACCACAGTCAAGAAGAGGTTCTTGGTTTTCTCTTACGCTTGTCAAAAATGCCTCTGGATACCTTGCAGCCTTTCCGCTGTGGTGCCCCATCCTGGACACCCTGGCCATTTCAACTTTTGACAATGACTATCTCCCAGTTATCCAAACCTCCGCCGACATCATCAAAGCTGAACAGCTCTGGCTCGACTTCCAATTTGATCATCATCAGTTGTCCCTCCAAGATATTCTTTCATCCAATCCTCCAACTCACCCTTTGAATCCATCTCAAGAGTTATGGTCCCATCCTCACCTGGACTCCTCTTACTATCCTCAAGAGGATCTTAATTGTTTACTCTCAACCTCACTCAACCTCGATCTCTAAGAAGGACATGGATTGATTCACGTTTGAAGACTTTGAGTGACGTCAACTCCTGTTCTCCGCCTTAGATCATTCCAATCTCACACCTTCCATCAATCCAGAGACTAGATCGTTCTTGGATCATCCTCAATCAATGATGATCTGAGTTTACTTTGGTCCCCAAGTACCCATATCATCATCACAACCTCAACCTTGACCTCTGCCGCCAAACTATCCCCCAATCCTCTCATCACCTCCCTCCATTGTCGCAATTCATCATCCATCCTCAATCCTATCAAGAACTCCATCACCATCACACTTGTTTTGCCATCCAATCCAATCCAACCTCTTGAGAGTTTCTTGCCCCGCTACGGCTGAGGTCTGCGAGTGTGTTCCTTGAAGCCCTCCAATCCAGTCGATTGGCCGCTTGCTTGTACTTACTTGTACATATTTAGTTAGATATGACATCCTTATCTTATCTGTCTTCCTGGAACTCCAATCCATCCATCCAGATCAAGTCTGCTGCAACTGTTCTTCCGTCTTCTTTCCAGACTGTGTTGTGCTTCACCGACTTGTCATCATCTAGCCCTAAGCTCTGCTTCTCCGGCCTCGATCCTTCTTCAACCACTTTGAACTCGATCAGTCATCTCCCTCATAATCCCTTAACATCCTCAGATTGTACTCAAGCCCCAGGTACCACCAGTCCGACTCGAAGGTGCTCAGATAATGCCCTTCACATCAGTAGCTCTCGCTTAAACTATGACAGTCTCAACGGTCATTGTATCAAACATTTTCTTGACCCTGATCCCAACTTGCCTGCCCCATCGTCTGCCTGCTACTTGAGTCCTACTGCCTCTCCAGCTTTGGCTTCGAAACCCAAGATCAGAGTCTCAACTTTTCTAAGAAAGGGTACAGTTCTCACTTGCGCAACCAATTCTCATGCTCCGTTTCCCGTCCTCTCAGATCAATCCCTCTCATCCTCCGATCATCCATCTTCCTCAAAGTGTCCCATCTACTCCGTCCAAAACATCCTAAACTGCTTTGAACGTTTAGAGACCCGCAACTCTGAGCTCAAACAGGAACTCTCTCAATCACACATCCAACGGGGTGAACTCGTATCAGGCTTGGAGAGTTTAAAAGCAAGCTTTCAAAAACTTTGGCAGTCTCACCAACATCCAGGCCTAGACTCACCCCTTGTCAGCCCTTCGGAACTCTCATTTATCCCCCAAGTCTCATCCCTCTTCTCCGTCCATCGATCCCCTTTCCACCTCTAGCTTGCCGGTCTCCCGCGCGGCTTGTCCGTTGCCCGCGCGGGTCTCTTCTGTTGCCATGCCCGTCGGACACCTGCCGGCGGTCATCCGCGGTCTCAGAAGTTGCCCATGCCCGTCGGACACCTGCCGGCGGTCATCCGCGGCCTCAGCAGTCGCCCGGGCCCATCAGGATGCCCGCGGGCGTCCCTCTTTGGTTTCTTTTCTCTGAATGCTTGTTTTTTTTTTCTTTCTTTCTTTTGTTTTCTCATGTCACTGATCCGTAAAAAAAAAAAAAAAAAAAAAATCCGCTCCCATTTGTAAATCTCTCTTGTAAATAGTCTACAGGCCTCTGGTCTATAAAAGGAGGGGCTCTCCCCTGCTTTTTCAGATCATCATCAGAGATCATCATAGAAATTCATCCAAGGGGAGTGTGTGCTTGTGCCCCCCCCATTATCGTAAAATTGAATCCTGATCCTTATCCTGGGTATATCTCTGATTGCCCCCTGATCCATTCTGGACCCTTAGTCTTTGCCCCTCTGTGGCCTGATCCTTATCACCAACCAATAGCCTTTCTGGTTGAAGAAAAATTCTGTCTGTTGGAATTTTTGAGTGTTTTATACCACTCCTTGATCCCTTTCTCTGACCATACTGGTCCTGATCCCTGATCACCTTTCTGGAGCCAATCACAATTGATTGAAGAGGTCTTATTAAGCTTAAAACCTGGAGTGTTATACCTCCCTTTATTTTCTTTGGAGTTGCATACTGCCAGCCTATTCTTGAGTCCCTTGAGAAGTGTTGAGGTTATCCTTGCTTCAAATCAGTTACTTTTTGCTTTTAGAGATTCTTAAACATTGTGCTTTGTCTTGTACAGCCACCCTCAGTTATCTGGTACCCTTCAAGCGCTTGATTGCGGAGAGTTGGGCAGGTTCATTGAGAACCTGGAGGTTGCTTGGGTTTGAGTTCATCATCCCCAATTTTCTGCTGACAACCAGAGTTATTAGCTTGTGGGCGTTGTTTACATACAACAGCTTTTGTTCCTTGAACTCTAAGCATACTTTAACTTCTTTTGCTCAAGTTTTTCCCTGCATAATCTTGTCTCAGATAGTGCTGTTCCATTGCTACCAACCTATTGTTATCTTTATCCTCAAATCCTTGATTCCTCATTTACCAGGTTCTGGACCTTGATCTTGGTTACATTTAAATATTTTTGTAACACTCAGGAGGGCAGCCTAAAACAGCACCTTTCCCCTCCACAGATCTGCCACGGCCTAGCACCGTTTGGAGTCTTACACCGCTAGCATTGAAGGACAAAACAGCCCATGTCCTTATAGGTCTAATGGAGCAGGAATTCAAGAAAAGGGGATATTACCCATTGGAAGTCTGCTTGGATGGGGGTACGGAATTTGTGAATCAGAAACTTAACTCATTATTAGAAGAGAATCAAATTTGTCAATTCACGTCTGAAACTTACCATCCTGAACATAATGGATGAGCCAAACAAGCTAATCAAACAATAGTAGAGTCTGCCCAATCAATCATCAAAGATTAACAAATCCCTGCTAACACATGGGACAAGATCATCAAAGGTAGTTGCCTCTTGATAAATCAAATTCAAAGAGGGGAAGATGAGGTGACTCCTTGGGAAAAGGTACATGGATACTCACTTCCGCCTTCATTTGTTCAACCACTAGGAAATCCCTGCATCTACCTCCTTGCAAAACGGACTAAGTCTTGAAAATTTGAGGAAAAGGGTGAGGAAGGAGTATTAGTGGGTTTCAACCCACTCCTCCTCTCCTACTGTGTCTTGACAAAAGGAGGAAAATTAATCTCAACCAAACACGTCCAATTCCTGAAGATGAATCTCCCAAATGTTGGTTCTCCGTGGTATCCAAAAGAAGAAGACAATCAGACCCAAAACAACCCAGCTCAATTTCCCTCAGATAGAGAAAGTGGCTGCAGGCGGCAATCAGCTCAGTGGGAAGGCTATAGAGAACAGAAAGAGGCTGATTTGGACAGCTTTTCTTCAGAAACAGAGGAGACCGACCCCTCTGACAAGGAAGAAACAGAAGTACTTGCCAGAACTGCTATCCCAACTCAAACTCCTTCTCAAACTCCACCTGCGCAGACTGTTAGAACTCACCATCCATCTCAAGCATCTGTTCAAGCTGCTCCCATCCAAAAACTGAGAGACCGCTCATCCTTAAGGCCTCCTCAGCGGTATGGGTTCTATCATAACTACAAACCAACAACCTACAAACAAGCTATTGCCTGTGCAGAAAGTAAGAATTTGACTACCGCTATCAATCTGGAACTCTCAACCATTGAGGAACTGGATGTGTGGGAAGACTACTTTGGACCACCTCCAAGACATTGTTTGAACACAACCTGGGCATTCCAAATCAAAGACAGCTGTCACAGTTACCCCATCAAATATAAGGCTAGGCTATGTGTTCAAGGCTTTAACCAAATAAAAGGCTTAGATTACTCCAAAACCTTTGCACCCACTGGAGAACCATCAAATCTCAAGCTCCTGCTCCTTTCAGCCCCCAAATCTAGGCAGCCTATTCAGCAATTTGACATAAAAAGCGCCTTTCTGCATGCACCCATTGATGAAGAAATAATCATCAAAACTCCCAAAGGTTCTAAGCTGATAAGTTTTGAGTTAAAACTTGAGTGTATTTCAAAATAGGACCAATGAAACTGGCACACAAAAATATTAACAAGGATTGAGATAGTTGTGAGGCAATGAATGAATGAAAGGAAAAATGAATGTAAGGTCTTACCCACAACAGCCAGCTTAGAGGAGACAAGCATGGTAAGGAAATTGAGATGACAAGAATGAAGAGTAGGAAACGGAAGAGTGGAGGAATCTGAGAAGGGACAGGCATGAGCGCAGGGTGTTGGAAGAGTGGAGCTGAGGAGTTGATCTTAACACCTCACATTTGATCAAGAGTCTTGAGAGCTTTGAGTAATTGATGAGTTGAGGTTGATTAATTGATTGTGACGAGTGAGCTTGAAGAGGGAAGATTTGGATTGAGGACAATTGACTGAGTGGGGCAGCGTAGATGGTTAATAGTGGAGTTGATATTGTTGAGAGTGTTAGCAGGGAGTCAAGGTAGGATGAGATGAGGGAAGGTGTTGAGATAGGGAGAAATGAGGAGGAGTGAAGTTGAGCCCGGTGAAAGGAAGAGGGAAACTGAGCGGGGAGGAAAGGAAAAGGATGGAGCGGGAAGGATGGAGCGGGGAAGGAAGAAAGCGGGTGAAGAAAGAAGTCGGAGAAGTGGGAGAGAAGGTAGGAAGGAGATCCAAGTCAAGAAGGGAGGAGCGCATTCCAGATTGGAGTGGCCACACCAGGATTAGATTGAATTGAGCCCGCGGAGGAGGGAAGAGTCATCAGACAAGCTGGATAATGATAAAACACCCCCGTGATCAAGTGAGAGGTGTTAGGATAGTGGAGATTAGGTGGACTGTGGAGGAGCAAAGTGCGGGTTTTGTTAGGGAATTGGCTAGCATTTGATTTGAGGGAAACAGGCAGGTGATTAGGGAATGGTTGTCCCGTTGCTCGCGAAGCCATTTGATAAGGGTATCAACATGTTTGAGGGCTCCATGATGCGACTCTTGGTTTACAAGGTTGTTGAGGGCTTTGTTTTCAATCATGGCGCAGTGAGTAAGCTTGAGCAAGGGGTTTATTTCCTGGATCAGATTTGATAGCCAGATCTTTTCTTGAGTTGCCAGAACAAGGGCCTTCAGTTCAACTTTTTTGGATGATAGTGAAATGGTTGATTGCAGCTTGCTGTACCAGGAGACAGCACAACCATACAATGATATCACATACCCAGTATGACTTCTGCAAGATTCAGGATTGTTCCCTCCATCAGAGTCACTGTAGGATTCAATGTTGTACTTGAACGATTCATTGCGGAGTCGGAGGGCAAGGTCTTTTGATTGGTTGAGGTATTGCCAGACATGTTTTGACTTGATCCAGTGGGTCATTCCAGGTTTTTTGTTGAAGCGTGAGAGACAGGAGACGGAGTACAAAATGTCTGGTCTGGTCCGACTTGCAATGAAGTTCAGGAAGCCGGTGGAGGAACAAAAGTTGATGTTGAGATTGAAAAAGGAGGCATGGTCTTCATCCGTAGCAGGGCTGAGTTTGATGTTTGGTGTGATGGGAGTAGAGATAGGTCGGCAATTGGCGAGTCCAAGTTCCAGAAGAGCGGTCTCAATATGGTTCGTTTGTTGCATGGCGGGTCCGTCTTTGGTTTCCACAATGAGGTTGCCCAGTATCTTGGAGAGTGGTCCGTTGGCGGAAATTCTGAATCTTATTTTCAACTGCTCTCTGAACTCAACCAAGTTGCCAAAAATGAGGAGGTTGTTGACATATACAAAAACGCAGAGGCGTTTCTCGTGGTTGATATACAGACAGGGGTCAGCACTTGAGACAGCAAAGTTTTCTTCAATAAGCCATGTCTTGAGTGTTTAGTACCAGCTCTTTGGGGCCTGTTTGAGTCCATAGAAAGCTTTATTTAGTTTGAAATATGGGAATTTGGAGTTGTAGCCAGAGGGATCTTTGATGAAGATGTCTTTGTCAAGAGGTGCATGGAGAAAAGCGGACTTAATTTCCATTTGCCGCAAGCCAAGTTTGTGGTGTAGAGCATAGACCAGAAGGACTCAAAGGGTGGTAATGGAACCGGTGGGAGCATAGGTTTCTCCGTAATCAAAGAATTGAACTTGTTTGAATCCCTGGACACATAATTGGGATTTGAATTTGACGTTGCTGTTGTTTGGTTCGTCCTTGATGCAGCAGACCCAGATGGTTGTGAGAGCATTCTTGCCATCAGGTAATTTGTGGCAGCCCTCCCACACCTTCATCAATTCAATTCCCTGAAGTTTGGATTTCATATATTCAATCCAGAACTCTTTGTCATTGAAGTGGGTGGCTTCGAGGTAGCTTTTAGGTACGGATCAAGCTACAAATCTGTATCTTTGAGGTCTTTGAAGAGAGGATTGATCTCAAAGAGCTTGTGATGAGTCAGTGACCAGTTGCTTTGAGATTTCCAGTTCCTCAGTGTGGAAACTAAAGGGGGAAACACCCCAGAAGTTGTCCTTGAGTTCCCGAAGTTATTGATCAAAGCGTCTGTAAGGAGATTGGATGCAGCCATTCAATAGAGAGATAGAGTGAGAGGGAGGGAGCGATAATAAGATGAATTCCTTCTTTTCAAATCCAATCCAATCCGATGCCATAAAAAGTAATATCCTAAAGTGCAGTCCAGTCCGTAAAGCAAAGTGAAGTGGGGTGAAGTGTTTTTTTTCCCCTCCTTCCCCCCCCTCCTTCCTCCTACAACCTGGAGTTGAGAGCAAAGTATTTAAGTCCTCCCTCTCAACCCTAACCTAAGTACAACCACAAGTAAGCAAGAATGATGAAATACAACCCCTAAGCACAGAACCCTAGCCCAATCCTACCCCTCCATCCCTTGCCCCATAACCCATTCCCCTCAATATCAACGTACGCCCGGCTTGCCTGCCCGCGCGCGTCCGCCCAACAACCTGTTCCAGGTATCCGCGTACCCGCGTGACCCAATCCGCGTGTCTTGCAATGCGCGGTCCGCCTGGTCCGCGCAAGCCGTCTGATCCGCGCAAGCTTTCCAATCCGCCCAAGCCTTTCGACCTGCGCAAGCTTTCCAATCCGCGCAAGCCTTCCAATCCGCGCAAGCCTTCCAATCCGCACAAGCTTTTCCAATCCGGGCAAGCTTTCTGGTCCGCGCAATCCGTTGTCTCCTGTCTCCAGGTGCTGAGCCCAACCCAACCGCTGCTGGGCCTACCTGACTGCTGCTGAGCCTGCAGCGCGGCTAGCTGCAACAAGGCCCTTCCCATTGCTGAGCGCGCCGCCTGCAGCCCTTTCCTGACTCGCGTCCATAAAAGAGCACCACATCCCCCCCCAACTTGAGTTCTGTCCCCAGAGATCTCCCACCATCTCACCTTCCGTAGTTATCCTTTCTCCTTTGTATTTAGCGCCTATACACAAAAAAAAAAGACATACGTTGTGCGCGATTGAGTAGCCTTTGGGCTTGTGAGTCCCTGAGCAAGAATAAGAACCGCGCGCAATATCCGCGCCTTGGAGAGAGAAGATCAGCGCCTGTGAGAAATTGGAAAAGGTGAGAAATCCGCGCCAGTGAGAGTCTGAAGGTGAGAAATCCGCGCCAGTGAGAGTCTGAAGGTGAGAAATCCGCGCCAGTGAGAGTATCCGCAAGAGTACATGGGGAGACAGAAAAGGAAGAATGAATAGATAAGAAGGAACAAGAGATTTTTTTTTTTTTTTTTTTTGAGCCCGCGTCCTGCGTCCCAACTCCAACCTTCCACCCCGCGCTAGCTCCCCCCCAACTTTGCCGCTGTCCTCAGCCAACCGCGCCCCACCCATTGCCAGATCCGCGGAGCGTTGCCTCAACCAATCCCGCAGGGACCTTGTTTGCAAATTGTTGTCCCAAACCGCCTAGGTGCACCTCCCGCCGCCAAGATCCTCCTGCATCCTTTGAAATTCGAGCCCATCCGTTGTAGACTCCAAACGGTGCTAAGCCGTGGCAGTTCTGTGGAGGGGAAAGGTGCTGTTTAGGCTGCCCTCCTAGGAGTTACAATAATATTTAAATGTAACCGGAATCAAGGTCCAGAACCTTATGGATGAGAAATCAAAGTAAGGGAAGAGGATAAGAGTTGTTGGTAGCGATGGAAACAACACTATCTGAGGCAAGATGGTGCAGGTAAAGACTTGAACAAATAAGTCAAGGTTTGTTCAGAGTTCAATAGAACAAGGCAGTTGTAAGTAACAACGCCCACAAGCTAATAACTCTGGTCGTCAGCAGCTGATTAGGAAAGATCAACTCAATCCCAACCAACCTCCAGGTTCTCAATGAACCTGCCCAACTCTCCGCAATCAAGCGCTTGAAGGGTACCAGATAAATGTGGGAGGCTGAAAAAAACAAAAGCAATTTGTTTATGAAGCTCTAGAAGCAAATCAATAACAAATTCAAGCAAGAATATCCCAACACTTCTCAAGGGACTCCAGAATAGCGTGGCAAAATTCAACCTTAAAGAAGAAGGGAGGTATAACACTCCAGGTTTTAAGCTTAATAAAACCCCTTCAATCAAACGTGATTGGCTCCAGAAAGATGATCAAGGAGAGATCAAGACCAGTATGGTCGGAAAAAGGGATCAGAGTGGTATAACACACCCAAGAATTCAGAGAGGAATTCTTCTTCAACCAGCAAGGCTATTGGTTGGTGATAAGGATCAAGGTCACAAGAGACAGAGTTTGAGTATGGAGGCTCAAAGGATCAAGGGGCAATCATGGATATACCCGGATAAATTGCTCAGATAAGTGGGGAAGGATGCCCATGGATAAGTTGATTATGATGATGGGGGAAACAGATGAGATGAGATGATGATGGTCTGCTGGATCCTGGGCCAAACAGCAAGCAAGAGCCCCTCCTTTTATAGACATGAGGCCTTGTATACTATGTACAAGAGATACTACAAATAGGTGCGGCAAAATGAAAACATATAAAAAAAAAAAAAAAAAATAACATGAGAGGAAAAAAAAGTAATGTTGCCCGCGTCAAGAATGACCGCAGGCAACCAGATGGACACCCGCGACAGCGGTCGCGGGTGTCGACAACTGCTGTTGTTGCCCGATTGGCGGCGACAGCGGGGTGGAGGTTCCGACAGCCGCAAGCGGTCGCTTGCGGTCGTCGGTCGGATCAGATGATGGGCGAGGATGATGATCATCGGTGGTGAGATCAATGATGGATAGGGATCGTTGGGTTGAGGATTGGATGAGTTGGTGGAGAGGTTGAGAGGTAGACTAAACCTTTGGGTGCACAATCAAATGGGACACTTGTTGGAACAAGATTTGGATCGATCCCGGTTGGGATGAGTGGATCGAATCAAGGCTTGGGGATAGATTGGATTGCCATTGAGAGGCCAAGGATCTGGTGAGCGTCGTGGGGGATAATCATCATCACGATCATCCTGACGCCAAAGAGGACCAAGATCCTGGTGATCATCTGGATCGATGTTGTCGATGATTAGAACAATGGGATCAAAGTTTAGGTGGTTTGAAGATTGCTTGCGTCGCCAAAAGTCAGGGCCGCGAGCGCGACAAGTAGGAGTTGAACATAGGAGGGGGGGATTGAAGTGGAGAGACAGGTAAGAGGCCTGTCCTAGACCGCTAGGACAGGGAGAAGTTGAGAGATGGGGGGAAATGAAGGTACCCATAGGGGTACAACCAAAAAAATATATTTTTTTTCTTTTTTTTTTCTTTCTTTCTTTTTTTTTTTCCCGTGGTGACCCGGATTGGTCACCACACCGTGCGCAAAACCCAAAAAAAAGTGAATACCCCCAGATGTCCTTACAACAACCCGCCGTGGAGGAGGAAAGAGGCTTTGAAACCCTTTCAATCCCAGCTCTCTCCTCCCCCACCCCATCCACACAAAATTCCTCTCCCTTTGCCGTTCTTGCGGCCTTGTTCTCCCCTCCGGAGATTTCTGACCGCCCCCTGCCCGCCAGACCGCGCGTGACCACTTGATCCTTCCGCTCCACCCCACCATCTGTCCATTCCGCGCCCGTCCTTTCCGTTGCTGCCACTACCCTTTCCAAATGCGCGCTCCCTGCCGTTGAAGAGGTCTGGCTCGGGTTGTGATTCTCCAATGAGTGGTCCGTCTCTTCCGCCGCCGCATGTACCTTCTTTGCAAGATTTGTCCGCCGCTTGCCAATTCCCAAACCGCACGGAGCATCCATTTCCCGTTCCGTTTTCCTTGCCCGCTTCCTGTCAGTAGGCCGCACCAGTTCCATCAAGTCCCGCTTCCCCAACACGTTCTTAGCCCCCACTGGGGAAACCAATTCCGCATTTGAATCCGCTATCCGGTTCCTTTGTCCCGTCTGCCAACGGTCGTTGTCCTTGCCATTTGCGCAAACGCAGGGCGCAGATGCGCTGGGAGACTGAATACTCTCCAGATAGGCCTCGAGGCCCCTTGCCACCTCCGCAAGTTTGCTAGCCCAAGAGATGGTTGCCGGTGGTAGGGCCAGAACATACTCTGCCCTGTAGTACTCCAGTTCCGCGTAGTCCACTTCTGCTTGCAACCGGATCCCATTGCGTGCGCCTGCCTTGTAACCCAATTCTGCGGATGGCTTGAGATTGTACTTCCAAAAGCAAGAACCGCGCCTCCCCCATCTTGCCAGCATGTCCTCCTTCAGTTCCGGCCAATCCAGGTTCAGGTAGCCATCCATCTCCTCCACATCCCGGCACGCTTCCACGTCCTTGATGAACAGGACAACATGGCGCGCCTTCCCAAAATCCAAAACGCCTTCAGAGTCCGCAATTGTTTCATACCGCAAGATGAATCGCTCCACTTCCACAATGTTGAGTCAAATATGCGGGTAAATCCATGGGGTAGCGCGGAAGCCGTGGGAGGAGGAAGGAAGAGAAGCAGCTGTTGGTAGCATCCGTGAGTACCTTCAAGAGACTTTGACAAAAGATCTTTCCCGGCCAGACCCCCAGATGTGGAAACTAAAGGGGGCAACACCCCAGAAGTTGTCCTTGAGTTCCAGAAGTTATTGATCAAAGCGTCTGTAAGGAGATTGGATTCAGCCGTTCAAGAGAGAGATAGAGTGAGAGGGAGGGAGCAATAATAAGATGAATTCCTTCTTTTCCAATCCAATCCAATCCAATGCCATAATAAGTAATATCCTAAAGTGCAGTCCAGTCCCTAAAGCAAAGTGAAGTGGGGTGAAGTGTTTTTTTTCCCCTCCTTCCCCCCCTCCTTCCTCCTAAAACCCGGAGTTGAGAGCAAAGTATTTAAGTCCTCCCTCTCAACCCTAACCTAAGTACAACCACAAGTAAGCAAGAATGATGAAATACAACCCCTAAGCACAGAACCCTAGCCCAATCCTACCCCTCCATCCCTTGCCCCATAACCCATGCCCCTCAATATCAACGTACGCCCGGCTTGCCTGCCCGCGCGCGTCCGCCCAACAACCCGTTCCAGGTATCCGCGTACCCGCGTGACCCAATCCGCGGTCCGTCTGGCCCGCGCAAGCTGTCCGATCCGCGCAAGCTTTCCAATCCGCGCAAGCCTTCCGACCCGCGCAAGCTTTCCAATACGCGAAAGCCTTCCAATATGCGCAAGCCTTCCAATCCGCACAAGCTTTTCTGATCCGCGCAAGCTTTCTGGTCTGCGCAATCCGTCATCTCCCGTCTCCAGGTGCTGAGCCCAACCCAACCGCTGCTGGGCCTACCTGACTGCTGCTGAGCCCGCAGCGCGGCTAGCTGCGACAAGGCCCTTCCCATTGCTGAGCGCGCCACCTGCAGCCCTTTCCTGACTCGCGTCCATAAAAGAGCACCACATCGGTTGAGGAGGACTTGGAATTAGAGTCATTGGTCCTTTGGGAAGATAAGGAAGAGTTTGGAATGGGAGAATGATTGGAGGAGTTGTTAGAGGAAGGGAGATTGGCGGCAGAAGAGGAGTTTGGTAAGGAATCAAGAGGGATAGATGGGGAAGGTGTGGAGTTTAGAAGATCAGTGAGAGAGGTATTGTCAGCAAGGATAGAGTCAAAGGGGGAGTCAGAATGGGAAGAGGGATTGGAGATGTGTGAATGAGAGATGTTTTAAAATATCTTGACATGTTTGGAACAAACAATGTTCTTGGAGTCAGGAAGGTAGATTTTATAAGATTTGAGATCAAAGTCAAACCCAACCAAGATTCCCTCCTCGCCTTTTTCTTCAAATTTGTTGGGACTGGATGCTTGATCTAGGACGACAGCTTTTGAACCCAGAGTTTGAATTAGATGAAGTTTTGGCGGTTTATGTGTCCACAATTCGTGAGCGGAGGTTTTGATGGAGGATGATGGTAGGAGGTTGAGAATTTGGCAGGCGCTGACCAGTATTTTGTCCCAGAGGGTGGATGGAAAATTCATGTCAATCATGGCAGTTCTTGTAGCTTCAAGGACGGAGCAATTACCTTGTTTGGCAACGGGGTTATGTTGAGGAGTATAGGGTTCGGAGGTTGTGTGTTTGATGCCATTTTCAGAAAAGAACAGAGAGAGACAATGATTCAAAAATTCGCCCCCATTGTCCAAATGGAAGTTCTTGAGCGAGTGTCCAAGTCAATTTGTATGAAGTTTGATGAACTTGATGACTTTGTCAGGAACGTTGGATTTGAGATGTAAAGGAATGCATGTTTTGAACTTGGAGAAGTTGTTGGTGAGGAGAAGGAAGTATTGATGACCTGACATGGAGGAAGGATGAATTGGTCCACAAACGTCCGCATGGATTTGTTCAAAAATGGTCTTGCTGTCAGGAACTTGCCCGTGAAACGGTTGATGACAGATCTTACCTTTGGCACAGGAGATGCAATCGAATTTGTCCCAGCGTAGATTTGGAAATTCCTTTGAGAGTTCTTGAGTCTTTCCATGGTGTGGATGACAGAAGCGCCAATGAATGGTTGATAGAGAGACAAAGGAATATGAGATAGAGTTTGGGCCAGGTTTTTCTGCGTCGATGAACAGAAGGTTGTCCTTGATTGTACCGGACATAATGGAATGTCCACAAAAAACGACCACAAATCTGTTGGGAGAGTTCAGGAGCAGTGAGAAGCCCTTCTGAACAAGTTGACCCAGTGAGACTAGATTGATGGCCAAGTCAGGGACAAATACGGATTGCTTGAGGTTCAACGTGGCAGCAGCAGTTGTAAGTGTAGCTGTTCCACACCCCAGCAATGGAATGGGAGCCAAGGGATTTCCGGTTTGTATCTACGTGTTATTGGGGCCAATGTGACTGAAGAAATCAGGATTGTTAAACATGCAGTTAGAAGCTCCAGATTTGAGCAGGATACGGTTTTGACTTAGGGATTGCAAGGTGACCATGGCAAAGGTGTAGGCAAGGTGAGTGGAGGGAGGTTGTTGAGTGCTTGATGGCGTGTTCCCTTGAGAAACAGATCCCAAATTTGATGAGTGACCAGGATTGGGACGCAGATGGGGATAAAGCCACCAGCATTTGTTGCGATTGTGGTTGGCCTGAGGATTGTGCCAGGTAGGACAAAACTTGATGAATTCATTCTTGTTCACCATGGCTGAAGCGTATGATCCGGCAATCACTTTGTTTTTGATTTGATTCAAGTGTTGCAAGACCAGATTGGCATTGATTTTTGCTTCACCAAGGGAGTGAGTGATTGTGGTTTTCAGATGATCAAGCTGAGGGGGAAACTTGTAGAGAAGGAGATATGCCGCAATGTTGTCATCCAGTTGTATCCCAATTTCTGATATTTGAAGAAGGCAAGCCCTTGCGTCCGTGATGAATTTTTCAACTTTCTTTGGATCAAACTGGAGGTTTAGGAGGTTAAAGAAAACTCTTGATTGATTTGCTGTTTGTGATGAGGCATAGTATTTGTTGATGGATTTCCAGAGCTTGATACCATTGGTGAGGAGGTGATCCTTTACGCAATTGATATAGGTTTGGTTGTCGAGTTTGGCCAGAATATATCCCACAATCTCAAGGTTAACTTTGGGAGGACATTTTTGAGGTTCTGTTGAGTTGAGCCAATGGGCAATCCCTTTGAGGGACAGGATGGTGTGAATTTTGGATTTCCAAAGAGAGAAGTTTGAATCGGAGAGGCTAGGGATGGAATTGGTGAGCGGTTTGAGCAGGGATGATTGCGTGGTGTCCATTGGTCCTTGGTTGCAAGGTAGTTAAGTCAACAAGGCCTTTGGCTTTTAACTGTGATAAGTTTTGAGTTAAAACTTGAGTGTATTTCAAAATAGGACCAATGAAACTGGCACACAAAAATATTAACAAGGATTGAGATAGTTGTGAGGGGATGAATGAATGAAAGGAAAAATGAATGTAAGGTCTTACCCACGACAGCCAGCTTAGAGGAGACAAGCACGGTAAGGAAATTGAGATGAAAAGAATGAAGAGTAGGAAACGGAAGAGTTGAGGAATCTGAGAAAGGACAGGCATGAGCGCAGGGTGTGGGAAGAGTGGAGCTGAGGAGTTGATCTTAACACCTCACATTTGATCAAGAGTCTTGAGAGCTTCGAGTAATTGATGAGTTGAGGTCAATTAATTGATTGTGATGAGTGAGCTTGAAGAGGGAAGATTTGGATTGAGGACAATTGACTGAGTGGGGCAGCGGAGATGGTTAATAGTGGAGTTGATATTGTTGAGAGTGTTAGCAGGGAGTTGAGGTAGGATGAGATGAGGGAAGGTGTTGAGATAGGGAGAAATGAGGAGGAGTGAAGTCAAGCCGGGTGAAAGGAAGAGGGAGACTGAGCAGGGAGGAAAGGAAAAGGATTGAGCGGGAAGGATGGAGCGGGGAAGGAATAAAGCGGGTGAAGAAAGAAGTCGGAGAAGCGGGAGAGAAGGTAGGAAGGAGATCCAAGTTGAGAAGGGAGGAGCGCGTTCCGGATTGGAGTGGCCACACCAGGATTAGATTGAATTGAGCCCGCGGAGGAGGTCATAGTCATCAGAGAAGCTGGATAATGATAAAATAAGCAAGTATCAAGGTTCCTTGAACTCAAACAATCACTATACAGACTGAAGCAGTCCCCTAAAAACTGGTACAAAACCCTCACTGAATGGTTCAAATCAGTTTTCTTTGAGGAATTCAACTGCCAACCTTGCCTGTACCTTTCCAAGGATGGAATCTCAAAGCTCTTTTTCAAAATTGATGAACTGATCTTTGTGGGACAGGGCCTTGATTTTGAAAATAAGTTCCTGGAAAGGTTCCCCGGCTCAACTGCTCAAATTCCACAGACTGTTCTTGGTATGAAAATTGAGATTCTTGAGGACGCAATTCTCTTGAGTCAAACCAATCACATTTACACCGGACTTGTAGAACTCCAACTCAGTGAAGCCAAAGACTCTCCTTCACCTCTCACTCCCGGCCTTCAGCTGAAACCTGCAACTGACAAAGAGCACAAAGACTTTAAAGCCCTCAAAATAAACTACTGTTTGGCTATTGGCCTACTCAACCATATTGCTTGGTATAATCAACCCAAACTAAGATTTGCCTTATTCAGGCTATCAAGGTTCTCAGCTAAACCTGGGATAATTCATTGGAACAAGCTCAAACAAGCATGGAGATACCTGAAGGGAACTAGGGACTTAAAGCTGAAACTCAAATTTAAAGGGGATAGTCCTCCCCTAGAAGTCTTCACCAATGCATCCTGGGCCAACAATCAAACCACGCAGAAATCACAATCTGGATATCTGTGCCTGGTTCATGGAAGCATGGTTTCTTTGAACAGCAGCAAGCAGAGGAATATCTTGTGGTATTCCACTGATGCTTAATTGGATGCTCTGGTTGATGGGTTCCACAAGGCCACTTGGATCAAAGCCATAATGAAAGACACCTTCCAGTTGAGTATTATTACTATTCCCCTTACTAAAGACAACAGCACCCTCAAAGATAAAATCAGAAAATTTGGATCAAACTCAAAAACAAGACATCTTAACCTCAAAAAAAAAGGAATGTGAGATGAACTTAGCCAAGGTAACATAAGTGTTAATCTCATCTGATCTTAAAACATGCCAGCAGATGCACTGACCAAGTATTGCTCAAAGAAAGGCCTCAATGTTCTTGTAGAAAGCTGCACTGGGAACCAACAATGTCCTTAAAACTTGGTTCTTTATGTCCTGTTGCTTGATCTGCCTATTGTGTCTTGTATTTTGTATTTGAAAAACCTTTTTTTGTTATTTGTTCTTTTTTTTCCTGCAATTTCTTTGTTCAGTATTTTCAGGCTCAAGTCTCATCAGGCATGGAGGGGTTTTGGAATAAAGTACTTGACTACAACTAAAACAACAACTACTACCTCAACAACAACTGCAGCCTTGACCTGGCTGGCAAAACTGACTCTCCAACAAGTCTTCTAGGACCTCGAGTCCACAACCATCAAATCAATATCTCAAGAACATCCTCACTCCCTCATCATCTTGATCACCTCTCCTCATCCAATCCCAAATCACCATTCTTCACTCTACAACCTCAACTTGCACAAGCCTCCTCCTCAACCTATCATTCAATGCACTTTTGGTAACCTTCCATGCCTGCCTGGTGAGACTTGTCTCTTTCTTCAATCCTATCTTGTGCTCAGTTTGTCTAATTCAGTTCCATGTTTGTCAGTCTCCATTCTGTCCCTTGGTTCTTGGTAATTCATCCCTAGTGATTATTTTTAAATTTCACACCAAAAAATCCCCAAATTCAATCAATCTCCAGCCTCATTCCAAATAATCATCACTTCTACCTAGTAATAAATACTAACTTCAATTCCAATCAGCACATTCATAATGATCCTCATCATCCTCATAAGTTAATTTTTCCATATTCTATCATCATCATGATCTACTAGTACTTCTTTTATTAATCCTTTTAGCTTGGTGTCCTTTCTCATATTCCTTCAGTTATCCTCCATTTCCTCCAGCTAGAGATCCAATCATAATAAGAAATCTCATCTACAGAGAATTATTTTTGGATATCTGTCTCCATTCTAATTAATCTAATCCAAAAACAAATTCCTAGCCACAATTCAAGAAATTTTTATCAAAAAAAAAATTGTTTGATCACTTATGGTTAGAATATCAGAATCCTTCAGTAAATCAGTTTTCTGTGCGATAATCAGTGCCTTTAAAAATCAGTAAGCAAAAATGGAACACCTCCAGTCCTCAGAGGATGAAAGAAGCATAAGAGAAAAGAACATCCAAACACTCCTTAATTAAAAATACAAATGTTTCAAGAAAGAATCCCTGTGATTTAATTTGGATTGAATACCATGGCTAACATAAGGAGCTGAAAATGATAGGCTAATTTTATGAACTCATGATCCATATTTAACCTGCCTGTTATCCTGCAGATTCAGTTGATCTTCTACTAATTAAATGCTTATAACAATTGGGAGAAAAATAACTCAAAAAATAAAAAAGGGAAAAGTGGAGGTGAAATTTTCAAGGACAAGGAAAAAAGGGGATACTATAAAAGACAAAATATTTTATGCCCATTTTTACACAATGATAAGAATATATCCCATAAAATCAACTATTTTTTGGTGTAAGAGCATCTTATTTCATGAAATTTTGAGAAAAATTCAATTTTTTTTGTTTTCCTTCATTCCAGAGGTTATCATTAAATGAATTTGATTTTTGCCTTGATTTGAATGATCTTTGGGTGCCTCCTTTTAATCAAAAACCCTCACCCTCATCAAAGATTTATCAATAGATCACACCAAAAGAGATATAATTTACAAGCTGTTTTCAAAGGTCATCAGAGAATCCATCCTGGGAAGTTTTCGGAGAGTGGGAGAAGATATTGGGAAAAACATTAGGAGTATGACAGATAAAGGATAGATGGAATCAAATCAGATTTGACAGATTTTTTTCTTGATTACGTTTTAAGAACTTTTGGTGAATCTTCAAACTGAATTTAACATTCAAATGAAGGGTCTCAAAAATTTATGAGAGCTTCAGGAGGTAGTTTTATGGAAGAGGATTTTCAAAGGGGAGTAAAATATGCAATTTTTTAATTTTCAATTGAATTTGGTAGTTTAAGGATGATGATTATTATTTGAAAGGAGAAAACCCAGGGATTTAATGGTGTTGAAGGGTAGAAAGTAGGAATCAAGTAGTCCAAGGATGATTCTGAATGGAAAGGGAAACAATCAGTGAGTGAAGGATATAGATGGGTAGAAAGTAGGATTTCTCTTGAAGATATTTTTTTGGATAGATCTCATTAAAATTGATAGTGCATAATATGATGATTTGGAGAGTTTTTAGGTATTTTTTAGATATTCAATGAAGTTTTTTTTTTATGATGTATTGTAAATGATGATCAGCTGACTCTGAAGGATGGATACTATGGTCAGTTTTCTGATTAAGAGCTAATATACAAGCAATCCACATGTACAAGAACAATAAATTTCAATTATTTCTCTACTAATCATTCACTTCTTTGTTCATTATTATTTGTTTTTTGTTTTCTTGAAAGAAATATGTTCTTATGCTCTTTTAAAAGTTTGATTCAAATAAATAAATGATCATCAATCAACTGTTGAATTAAATCCTGATTTTAAAGATATTTTTGAAATTTAAGCTTCCAAGTATCTAATTTTTGAACAGGTGATAATAAATTCACAGCTCAAATGAGACGTGTAAACAATATATTTAAGACGTGTGGCAAGACTACATGGCTGCATTTGAGCCGTGTAGAGCTCCACATGGCTTGAGTGTGGTTGCGCTGTACTCAAAGAAACCAGGGACTGCCGTGTGGTGTCTGCAAAACTACAAGTCTGGTGGCCACCCCAAAAAAAAATTAAAAAAAACTAAAATAAATCAAATAAAAATATGTAAAAAAAACATAAAAAAACCAAAATATCAAAAAAGTTTGATTTTTTGGCTAAAAAAAAAACAAAAAAACAAGAAAAAATAAAAATATTTTGAAAAGCCCTAAATTAAATTGAAAAAAATAATTTGACCAGCCCCAAAGTAAAGGTGCCAAAGAAATACAAGTCTTTTGACCAGACATAAAGTAAAAACACAAAAAAAAGACAAGTTCAAATTGTGTTAAGCTGATCCCATTTTAAGCTTAACTACAAGTTAAGCTTTTGATGAGATCATCCCAATACAAGTTGAACTGACTTACCATTAAAATCTCATTCAAAACACTCCACATAATGATTTTAACTCAAAACACTCAACATAATGATGTTCAAAATGTGATAACCTGTTATATTAATAGAATTACAAGATCAGTATCAAAACCAAACCCAAATGATGAAATCAATCTACAAGTTAAAATAAAAATCAGGTTGATTTTTGAGTTGATCAAACCAAAAAGCTTCTTTTTTAGAAACCAAGGAATGGGGTTTGGAAACTATGGGCGGGATTGGAATTACAACTCCCTTAAGTACAAGCTTCACCAAATGGTTATTGTTAACAAAACAAATGAACATAGGATCTGATTGCTCTTTATCCAATGAAATGAAACATATTGATCTTTTGTAAGTATCAGCTATTATTTGACCCATATCTACCCTTGAAAGCCATTTTGAAGATTGAATCTTTTCATTTATGTCATTGACATCAAGTCTTTTTTCTATCTTTTCAATGTCTTTACTGCCAACAATGATCTTAGCATAGCACTTCTTATTTTTCATGAATGTTTCAACCATTTCTTTTCAAAATTTAAACCATTCATCCTCATCATACCCCAGTGATTTAGCAATGACTCTAAAACCACAATTTCCATCACCAACTGGATCCCAAAACCCACCCAAGAACTTATGTAAGTTTTTGGGTATTTGATTGAGGTAATCCACTTCCTAAAATCAAAAATTTGTTAGCCAACATTCTAAACTCATTTAAGGATTCAACACTCACCAAAGATGAGCTTCTGTTTCACTCATCAATTTCTTATTCTTCATCCTTTGAAAAGGAATCAGATTCCAATGGCACAAAACCTGATGAACTTTCAGTTTATTCAACTGAAATTTGAAACCCAGATGAAGATCCAAACTTGGACTATAAGCAATTCACAATAAGTTCATTAAACCCAAAAAATTAAAGTTTCACAAAAGAAAAGACTTACAATCCTTTGTCTTTGCTTCTTTGGTGCCCTTCTACTTCTCTTTGCCCGCTTAATTTCCTTTTCAACATGTTCAAATCAAGAAGGATCTTGCCATGTATCTGTCAATTTTCGAAGTCCTCTGCTCACTTGCAAGACTTTAGGTTCAAGTCTTGGCTTTGATTCATAATTGGCCATCTCCTTCATCAAGTGCTTCAACAGCCGCAATAATCTTGATCAGGATGATTCAAGATCATTGCATTGAGCTTCTCATGTAACTGAGAATTTTTGAGCAGTTCATCAACATTGACCTTTAAAAATTCAAAGGATCAAATATTTATTAGTCAAGTAGGAATCATCATTCATAAGGCATCAATCAAAAAGCATTGATCACAAACTGATTTGAACAATCCAACTTAAACAAAATTACAGAACTAGAACTGCAAGGCTCATAATCCAACCTTCACTGAGGATGAAAATCTTCAGGCACCATGGAGCCTCTTGACACTAGTAGGTCACCTATTTGGTGGGAAAAGGGAAAACCCATAGTCATTGAGTATGACTTGGTGCACACTTCCATGTCATGGTTCAGCTTTAACTTCTCTAATTGTTCCCCAACAACTTTGATTGCTTGTAAAGATTCCTTGTATCCAAAAGGTAAAAGTTCAGTAGAAAGAAATATTCCAATCTTTATTTGAGAGTTTTTAAGCGTAGCCTGAACAAATTTAATTTGATTGGAAAATGTTCCCTCTAGGTTTCTCCAAACATCCAACATGTTTCCTGATGAGTTTGCAAGGAATTGTTTGACAGTAGCATGAGCTCCTTCAACCCAAGACTTTGTTTTACTTCCAAAGTCTGGGTTTTAGCAAGTCCAAGCTATTAAAAACATCTCTTTGATATGGAAGATATTATGATCCATATACTTGAGTACATCCTCACGGTCTGCCAAAAAACACTTTAAAAAAGTCATAATGTAAACCCAAAAATAGGAAGATCAACACTAGAGGCTTTAATTTGGCAATTAATCTAAGTGTTGCATCATTGAACTCTGCCTCCTCCTTGGTTTTTGAAGCCACATACTTAGCCCACAGAGACATAAAGATTTGCCACCCTTCAACATCATTATTAAATCTCACTTTAAGGTTTGCTTGTATGTTTTTAGAAAAGCGCCATTGACAGTACTGTCTTGTTGACTCAGAGAATATTTGTTCTAGAGCACGGATCAAATATTTTTCACAGTCTGTCACAAATAATTTGGGAATTATCTCAGGTTCATAGGCCAACTCTTTTAGTGAAATTACAGACCAACTGTAGAACTCAAAATTTTCTCTTGTTATAAAAAAAAGGTTTTTTGAAGGTTTTCTGGTTGGAAGTAATTCCTAAATCCTGCAATAGGTGGATGTTGTACTTATTTTTGTTATAAGTAAAATCCATCAGAGTAATATGATCAAATTGCTTGAAAAGTTTTAATGACTTGGGGTGAGCCAAGGATAGAGCTCCCAAGTAACCCTCTCCACTGAATTTTGCTTGATGAACCCAACGTGAATTACCAAGTTGTTCAAAGAGGAACTCCATAAAAAATTTACCATTAATTTCCTCAAGCACTACTTTACCATTAGTGTTATAGATTGTTTGGTAATCAAAATATTTTCCACCATTGATCTTGCTCAATTTTCTTTTGAGTTGAAGTGTATTGAGCCCATCTTCCAAGCCTTCTTTTAGATTGTCTAAGGCTACCCCAGAGATTCTCCTCAGGTGAGGATGCACTGAGGGGTGTGGGGATGATTCATGGTTACTTTGATAATTCTTGTGGGAGATAAGCCACAAGGGGTTCCACTTTGTACCACTTGCACGGATTAAAAATGATAAGATTGTGATGAGATTTATTTAAAATTAAAACCATCAGACTGCAGAAAAGAGTTAGAGAGTTGGAAAAACAGCCATAGGACCAACAAGAAGAAGATAAAAAAACAGATTAGACTTTATTTAGAGGAGAGGACAAGGATCTGATGTCACAAGGTTTATTGAGGCAATGATATGTAAACAGATGACTGCAAGCAGCAGAACTAGATTTTCAAAGGTTTCTAGAATGGAAAATAAACCAGGTCCTTACCAGGCATGGATTTATAGACGTTGAAACTTGATTAGAAAAGAGTTTTTGGAGAATTTCAACTTGCTTGAGTGGAATTTTGAGTTGGGATGAGTGCTGAGTTAAGCTAAGGAGATTGGGTGGCTTATAGAGATGAGTTGAGTGGAGTAGATTGGTAGAGATAAGAAAAGGAAAGAATTAAAGGAAAAGGATTGAAGAAAAGAAAAGGAGAGAGGAAAAAAAGAATGAGAGGAAGGAAAAAAACACTGAGAGGTCCTCATCCCAGAGTAGAGGCCCAAACCATCAAGAGTGACCCAGGAGACTCAACACGCGGAGACCGGGTGGGGAGAGGGGCTCCCTGGGTGATAAGAGACATGTCACGGGCACTTGTTCCAGTTTGAGCAACTACTTGGATTGAGACAGAAGAGGAGAGGTGATAGGGAACAGAAGAAACATATTAGACAACAATCAATTCATAATTCATTCATTCTTAACACCCCATGTGGCTGGTAAGGGGATAGTCCAAGAGATCAGTTGTCTGGCATGGAAAAGACTTTTTTCTGGAGGAGCTCTAGGGAGCTTATTGGAGAGGCTTTTGTGAGAGAATCTGCAATCATAGGTGACTTTGAATTAGACTGAGATTAATCTCCCAATCAGAAAAGTACTCATGCAGTCCCTTTGTTTTGATATCTATGTGTCTGGACTTTGAGTGCAATCCCAACTTCTTGATCTTGCTGTCCAGAACCTTTTTATCTATGTACAAGGTAAACTTGGGCTTGGGAAGTTGATAGATTTTGCCAATGAGGTGCTTGATCCATTTGAGTTTGAGGTAGCAGTTGAGTAGTGTGTTCAATTTGGATTTGGTGGAAGAATAAGTAATATTTCTTTGTCTACTAGAGTTCCAGATGACCAGGCTCCCGTAGTGAAGTACTATGTACCAACTTTGAGACTTGCAAAAGTTAGGATTGTCTCCCCATGTGGCATCACTGAAGCTTGAGATGACATCTTGTTTGGGGTTGTAGTTGATGACAAGTTTGAAATCCTTGCTTGTTTTGAGATATTTCCACACTTTCAAACTTCTCTCCAGTGATTCATGCCCGGTTTGGCATTGAGCCTAGCCAGGATAGACACAGAGAAAGAGATGTATGTTTGAGTATATTGAGCTAGATGATTGAGGAGTCCAATTGCGGACATGTAATTAATGTTCAGTTGGCAAAATTTAGCGTGATTGACATTGGAGGATTGTCAGCTTGCTACTATTGCAGAGCAAGCTTCAAAAGTAACTAAAATAAC
Source organism: Puccinia polysora (assembly GCA_025617555.3). Classification (NCBI taxonomy): domain Eukaryota; kingdom Fungi; phylum Basidiomycota; class Pucciniomycetes; order Pucciniales; family Pucciniaceae; genus Puccinia; species Puccinia polysora. The sequence goes on from CM062620.1 coordinate 7,725,206, forward strand.
ATAAAAATAATAATAATACATCTAACCTAAGAAGGAGTAGGAAAACCATAAATATTATTACAGAAATGGATTTTCTACCCAAAATTAGGTAGGGTCACTCACTGACCCCAACCTTGAAATCCAACTCCTTATATTTTTAAATAATTAAAGAAAAAAGAACCAAAATACTACGGCTCCAGTATTGAGCTTTTTGGACAATTAAATATTTCACACACATTGTGATGTACAGGTTTCACACCTAAAATTCAGTCAGAATTGAGGTGTTGTGTATATTTTAGGAGTTACGGGCAGAAATGTGTTTTGTCAAAATTCCCGCACGCAGCCGCGGCAGCCAAAGCACCCGCGCGCAGCTGAGATACAGCCGTGTCAACCTGTCGAGGTTGTGTACGCAGCCCCGTGCCTCTGACAACTACGCAGCCGCGGGACTACGGGCTGACATAGTGACAGGCGGCTCAGGTACCGCGTAAACAGGCTACAACATACACGGGAACTTGTTACATATGTAATAAATGTTCCCGTGGATAGCAGACTGGCTAAATATACATAATATTATATAAAAATACATAAATAATCCTTACACATATTTTTTATTTGATATAATGCAAAGTACCAAGAATGTCGAAAATAAGACAATGACAGCTTCTAAAAATATATCAAAATACTTTAATATACTCTTATGAAAATTGCTATACATCAATATTTTTGTGACATACTAAGGAAGATAATGATGTAATAATATTACATGAATTCTCATGAATTATATTTTTAAGTAATTATCTTAACAAATCAACTGGAACTCGAAAATAAAGAGTAAAATCAATATTATGACTATTACTCCAGTTATATGATACATAATGAGAACTTCCCTGAAATCAAAATTTCGGTAGAGATGTCTAATAATATAATTATTAGATTACTGGGAACATATAATAAGGATAATTAATTAAATAATACATAAATAGGACAGATTAGTGTCATTCACACTTCCTAATGTCCATTATAAGGTAGAATAATTCCCATACCCTAAGGAATTAGATGCTACCCGGGCTATAGCACCAAGAACACATGACAGGCTACCCCTGGTACCCTGCTAGCCTTAGTGTCCGTCCCTTTGAGCACTTACAACCTTCAGAAGGACCATATTGGGACTCCAAAAACTATAAATACAGAGCTCTTTTGAGGATGTTGATGGGCAGAGACCCAGTAATGTTCATATCCAGACGCCGTGCCAAGGTAATCAAATACTTATAAGAGATAAGTAAGTGATTTATGGCAATGTCTGATCAGTAATATCCGTCTTCAAACCTCTTTTTATCAAATAAAACTGCTGAACAACCTTATAACCCCAGTATACAGGTTTAACCCATCAGTACACGTCCCAAACAGATACCCAAAGGATTTAATAATATACCAGTGAGTCTTATTATCCTTTCTCTGTTGTTGTGGCTTGGCTACAAGGCCCTACCACTCCATTGTGTATTTTATATACATATTATCTTTGGGTATAATAATCTTTAAACTAAAGAACCTAAAGTAACCAGGACTACGTGTTTTCATACTGAAATCCCTGAATAGAGGTGTTAAAGATCCCCAATATAATTGTGGCCCCTCTATAAATATTTAATAATCAATTTTGATTTTAAACAATAAACATTAACCAAACCATATAACCTTGCAATAAGCTTAATCCAAGTATTCTACGGATTTTTGCTGCATTTATTAAATAATATATTTATCATTTACTCTATCACCTCTGGTAGCTAAAGGATAGCAAGGGTCTTGGCATCCAGGAGGCTGAAAAGGATGGTTCAAGGTTGAAATTTTGGGTCAGTGGAGTATGGGTGTCCTTGCAAGATGGTAGGCCAAGCTCTTCCAGACCACAAGCAATGTTGTTGGGCTGACTTAAGAGAATTTTATTGTCCTTGATTTTGATGAGCATTCCAAGAATGGTGTTGGGGGGGTGGCACAAGGAGTTCTTGAAGCGTTTGAGAAAATTAGATTCAAAGACGTTAGAATTACCCACATGGATCAAATAATCTATGTGGAAGTAGACAATTTCTCTGGTCTTAGAGTTGAGATAGAGGCAGGGGTCACTAGTCAACTCTTGGTATCCTTGAGACTTGATCCGCAAGGTTATGGTTTAATACCAGTTCTTGGGGGATTGTTTTATTTTATATTCTGTTCTAACTTACTATTCACCTCTTTCAATGTCCAGATCAGATACCTTTCATGTCAATTAATGTTGTTACTGAATTCTGAATTCCACCTTGAAATTGTGTTTAATTATTTCATATTTTTTGTTCTGTTCTAATTCTCTTGTTGTCTTCCTTATTATGCTTGTGATTCCTATCATCATTTAAATGGCAAGCAGCAGGATCCCTCAATTCCCGCTGAGAACACTCTACTACATTTTGACTCAGACTCTCAATTACAATCAAGAAAACCACTCCTCTTGAATCTCAACAAGGAAGAGAACGGATTCAAATCTCAAGAGTCACTCTTATTATTTTTCTCACCCAACTATCAAGCTGATAAATTTCAATCAAATAAAGGCAAAGAGCAGCCAGCTCAAAAAAAGTAAAAAAAGAAAGCTTTCAACTCCTAATCAGCATGATTACTCACCATTAACTGAAGGCTGTTCAAGGCGCTTAAGTCCATCAAGTCACTCAATCTATTGCTGGCTTTGAAATCTTTTCATTGGACTTATAGCACATCATCTCCGCCCTACTTGTGTCTCAGCCAACCATAGACTGACTCTTACCACTCTATCAGATTTTCATCTCCTTTCAACTCTGATTCAATGATTCACTTAGTTTGAATCAAATACTTCAGCCAGTTATAACTCTGTTGGTTTTCTTTCTGCTATATATATTTATTAACTTCCTTCGATTTATTTCTAAATACTCATCATCTATTTTTTTTTTCAAATAAATTTCAGCTTGGTCTTGGTTACCAATCCAAAATTCATCATTTTAGACCGTAGAGATATTTTTGAAATTTTAAATATGGAGAATCGCTATCTTATCCTTCTGGAGTCCTTATGATAATGGTTTTTTCAAGAGGAGCATGTAGAAATGCACCTTTCACATTGAATTGAATTAGTTTCATCTTCTCCTTCAGACCATATATGACGGCCATTTGGAGTGAAACCATCTTTCCAGTTGGTGACCAAGTTTCATTGTAGTTTACTCCAAGGACTTGATTGAATCCTTGAATGCAGATTTGAGATTTGTATTTGATGGGGTCACCGTGGCAGTTCTCTTTTGCCTTGAAGACCCATGTTTTAATTAGAATGTTGTCTGTGGCGCCATAGTATTTTTCCCAAACGTCTTGGAGCTCCATAGAATTCAGTTTTTTGTCAGTGGCCTTTTTCCACTTGGGCCACTTGGGACATTTGCGTGCGGCTTTATAGGAGGGGGGGGGTTTTTAGTAGTGGTGGAAGCCGTATTGTTGGTGCTTTCTAGTCTCTTGTCTAGGTCTTTGAGAAATGGATTGGATAGGGGGTTCTGGGAATGAAGAGCGTTATGGAAGAGGGTTGGGAGCTGATGAGGCTACAGATGCTGAGTCTTCCTGGTCAGAGTCCAATTTGGAGAGGTTGTTGTGGGATTCTCAAATAGTGTATTGTTTTTCTACCAAAGAGAAATGGGAATTTTTTGACTTGGATTTTGTTTGACTGAAGATATTGATCTCCAGAAACTCAAGGAGAAGAAAATTGTGGAGAAGATTCTTGAGGAACTGGAAGTGTTTGGTTCCAACAACAGCTCCCGATGAGTTAAGGATAAGGTAGGAATGAAAAACAGGATTGAACCCAACTTAGACTCATTCCAATCCCTTCTCATCAAATTTCCTCCCTTTTTGTGGATAATTTGCAAGATAAATGACAGGAGATCCTACTGGTTTTGAATAATTAGTAGGGAGTTTTTTTCAAACATAAGTTCCCAAGGGGATTGGCCATTACCTTCCCTAGGAACTTGATTGAGCATAAAACAAGAGCCTCTGATCACAATGGGCCAATAACTCTTATTCAATCTGGAGGGGGAGAAAATTGCTTTTGCTGACTCTATGATGGGTTGATTGGCTTTTTCAGCTTGACCCTTGTGTTGAGAATGGTAGGTTTTGGAGGTCAGGAGATTGATATGTTTGGATTTGGCAAAATCCCTCAAGTTCTTGTGGGTGAATTCTGTTCCTTTATCTGAGAAGATTTCCATTGTGTAGTAGTTCAGACTTTTTTATTCAGTATCAAGGATACTGATGATAAAATCAGGATTTTCATATTTATATAGTAGAGGAAAAGCTGCAAGATAGCCTGTAAAGTTGTTGACAAGAGTCAGAATGTAATGGTGGCCAGCCTTTGATTGGGGAGTGATTTGTCTTATCAAGTCAGGGTGGCTCCTTTTGAGGGGTCAAGATGAAGGTGTTGATGTTGCTGAAAAGGGGACCCTTGTGATTTTGCTCCTTACGCAGCCATTGCATTGAAAGTTATTTAGTTCATCATTAGAGAACCAATCCTTCAGAACAGTTTTAAGAGTAGAGATTTAGGCATGTCCATACATCTTATGGAGATTTGATAGAGATTGAGTTTCTGTCAATATGGTGGTTGGAGATTGGTTCAAGAGATTGGCCAAGAGGTTTTTTCCAGCAATTTGAGGCTTCTCTACCACATATAGATTGTCTTGGATTAAGCCCTTCAGAACCATCTCACCACCCCTGGTGATAGAAAATAAATCTTGTTCTTGTGAGAGGTTGTATACCTTCTTTGCCTGAAAACCAGGACTGATCAGGTTTACTACAATGTCAGGAAAATACATGAATTATTTGAGAGTTATGATGTATTATTTCCACTTGAGTAAAACAGAACCTGTCCCTCATATCTTGAGATTAGCTTACAACTTGCCTGTTTTAATTTCTTCGGGCTTGTCTTGTAAATTGATTGAGGTGAAGTATTTTAGGTTGTTAAAGATAGGAATGGTAGCGCTGGAGTCCAACAGGAGGTTAGGTGTGTTTTCCGTATTAATCCAGAGAGTAATTAGAGCGTGGTAGTTGATTGTAGGTGTCTTCTTGGTTCTGTTCTTCCATTCATTTTGTTGTTCTACCCACCATTCTGGAGCAATTTGAGGGTGAAGATGGAAGAAGGAGGATTCAGGATGTGGCGCATTTGGGTTGTGAAAGCCTTCCTTGCAAAAAATTCAAATCTTTCTGTTGTCTTTGTCTGTCTTGATCTTAGTTGTTACAAGTGAGAAATCAGGAGTGGATTTGCCTTTCTTGAGTTGTGCCTTGGGCTTGTTATTGTATTGAATTAGGTGATTAAATACAACCTCTACCGTTATAAACTTTTCTAAATGCAGAATTTGTAGTTTCAGATTCTCTAGAATGGGTGAAATCTTGAAAAGTATCAGATACGCCAACATTTACTTTGATAGTTCTATTCAAACATTGTCCATGCAAGTGAAAGCTTTTTGGATATCCATTATGAATGCCTAAATTGCATGTTCATTGAACGGAGCATGGAGAAATTGATTGAAGACACAGGCTCTATTAGCAGTTTCCAATGAGGCAAATCTGTGAGTGATCTCCACCAGAGTAGTTTGAATGACTTTATGTTTGAGGTGTTGACCACATTGGCATGAGTTGTGCTATTGAGTTTAGATAAGATGATTGCTTGGATTTTTTAGTCTTGCTTTACAGGTAGTTGACCCAAGTTTTTGGTTATGACATCTTTGATGTCTTTTGAGTCAAATGGCATCATCATCTGGTATGGCCAGATGGAATAGTTTTCCTTATTGAGAGGGGGAATAGCATTGACAGAGGCCTTGGGTGCAAACAGGTAGAAATAGTAATTTGCTCCTGCTGGTTTGTTCAATTTTGATTACATAGATTTGTCCTTTGGCTTTTAATTGTGATAAGATTGTGATGAGATTTCTTGGAACTGAAGACCAGCAAAATGGGGAAAAGAGTTAGAGAGTTGGAAAACCAGCCATAGGACGCACAAGGCAAGAAAGATAAAGGAACAAACATTCAAGACTTTCTTTAGTGGAGAGAAGAAGGATCTGACAGAACAAGGTTGATTGAGTCAATAAGATGTAGACAGATTACTGCAAGCAGAAGAACTAGATTGTCAGAGGTGTCTAGACCAGACAATCTTGAGGACCAGGTTCTTACCAGGCATGGATTTATAGAAAGTGAAACTTGATTAGAAAAGATTTGTTGGGGAAGTTGAACTGGCTTGAGTGGAATGTTGAGTTGGGATGAGTGCTGAGTCAAGCTAAGGAGATTGGGGGGTTTATAGAGATTATTTTAGTTGAGTAGATTGGTAGAGATAAGAGAGGGAAAGAATCAAAGGAAAAGGATTGAAGAAAAGAAAAGGAGAGAGGAAAAAAAGAAAAAGAGATCAAGAGAAAGGAAAAAAAAACTGAAAGGTCCTTTTCCCAGACTAGATGCCCAAACCATCAAGAGTGACCCAGGAGACTCAATGCGCAGAGACCCAGCAGGGAGAAAGGCTCCCCCGGTGATAAGAGAAATTTCATGGGCACTTATCCCAGTTTGGGCAACTACTGGGATTGAGACAGAAGTGGAGAGGTTATAGGGAACAGCAGAAACATATTAGACAACAATCAATTCAAAAATAATTCATTCTTAACAAAAAAATTGCACCAAACCTTCCTTGTGTGTGTTTTCCTTGACCATTTGGTGAGCAATTTCCCAGAGTAAAAAACATGTCTATCACTGGATAAATCCTCATATTTGTCACTCTTGTGGTTGAAAACTGTTAAAGCATAACCATGCTTCATTGAAAATGTTTGAAAATATTTTTGTGCATCTTCCCTAGTAGGAAAAGCTCTCACATGAGGTTGGTTAAGTGGATTTGGCACCAATTAAATGGTTTTTTATAGCTTCATGGTTATATTGATGGCATGCACTCCATCAGTTTCAATTAAATTAAATATGGCAAAGACCAGTAACATAAAAAAAATTTTCACAAGTGGACATGTTCACCCTTGATGAGGATGCAATTGAGGCTTCCAATGATTCATTACCTGCATCCTTTTTTCCAAAGCTTTTTTATTGCACTGATGTAGTCCTTGAATGCGGCCATGTTAGAAGGAAGGGTTCCCACTGTTCCCATAGTGCAAAAAAATGCAATGCTACTTCAGTTTTCAATCCAAATTTCAATTGAACAACAGTTTGCTCACTTTCAAGTTGAGAAAGATTAATTTTGTGGGATGTTTATTTGCAGTTTCCTATAGTGTCACTTTAATTTCACTTCAATTTCACTTTAATTTCACTTTAATGTCACGTTATGATTGCTAGATGTTTTCCCACAGTCCCACATAGTATGTGTTGATCCTAAATTTGGGTTTATGAAACCCAAATTTGGTCCAGGGAGACCCAAAAAGTTTGTAAAAACCCCTGGGGGGGCATATGGGGCTGTACACCCCGCAGGAATGGCTCAAATCTGCTGTGTACAGGGGTATATGGCTTGAATAGGCTGTGTATGGGGGGTATACAACCACCCAGGGGTTGGGCATGTTTGAGACAGCCCCTTGGGCGCATTTAGACGCGTCCAACACGCCTGCACGCGTGTATGGGCCCCCAAATGTCCATTGGGCCGTGTAGGTCCCAACACAACTCCCACACGGCAGGGAGTCATGAATTTATCATCACCCTTTTTGAACCAAATTTTTTTGAATAAATGAAATAATACTGTAAGAGAGCCAAAGAAATGCAACTGAAAGTTTTTCCAATTGGGACAAGTCATGGTATTTGTGCAAGGTAGTCACACAAGGCTTGTAAAATCACCACAGTGCTCCACCAAGGTCCTTGTCACAAAGGGCCTCCAATTCATTCACCATCTTCTTTATCAAACTCCTTCCCTTTCTCATCTTCCTTCCTCATATTTTATTTCCTTCATTAATGTCCTATTTCCTTTCTCATTTTCCTGAAATGTCTCTGTCCCTTCATTATTCACCCTTACTTGTTCATCTCCTCAAGATTGAAATCCAACCACTTGAATCAAAACAAGTCCCAATCCTCCAACACCTCAACAAATTTTGAACCTGAATTCAATCAATACTGTAAATGGTGAGAGTTGCTTCCACTCCTCTGGCAATAATCACAACTCTGACTCAAATACATATCAAACATCCCATCCTTACCTCAGAGAAAACTTCCCATGCCTCTTGGAAAACACCATTGTAATCTCAACCAAAATCTGAACTCATGCTTGTTGGTAGATCTACTTTTCTATTCTGTTTTTTACTCAAATATTTTTTCTTCTTTGTTCTTTAAAAACTTTCATCATTCCATTTATTTTCAATTCAGATTGAATCATTATAATCTTTCAAAAACTCACCCTAATTTTTTTTTCTTGAAAAACAAACAAAAAGTCTCAATTTGGTTTCAATTTATGAAAATTTAAGTGGTGAATAGGGCCAGTGGAATTGAATGAAAAGGATTAAGAGATGGGCTCATAAATTCAAGATTTCATATTTCATAAGTAAAAAAATAGGTTGTTTCAATTTGAAAAGCTTTTAGAGATAATATGAAGAGGAAAAATAGAAATAAATTCTCAAAAGATCAGAATTAAAATTTAAAAGAGAATTGGATATGATTTATACTTGGTTTAAATTACCTGCGCCTCCAGGAAATATAATTTGATAGATTATTTGGACAAGAAAAAATAATTAGGTTAGCCCGATAACAGAAGCAAATTATCAGCTCTTTGGATAAGGATGTTGGCAACAGGATTTGGCTTTAATGATTATGTGGTTTTATTGAGAAATGATTTCAACAGAAACATATGCAGGATATAAACTAAATGATGGTGGTTATATGAGGTAGTGAGATCTAACCCAGAAATCAGTTGTTTTCATAGACTGACTGAATGGCACACTGGGCTTGATTTATATTTGGGAGATTTTGAGTGCTTACCAGCTTTGAGTTGTGCTTTTGGCCTCCATATTCTATTTGGTAGGCTTTGGAGATCTTGGTGGAAGTGTGAGTTCAAGAATGTCAGATAATGTGATTATCCATGGCTGCTTTGGTGTTCATCATAATACTTTTAGTGACACAAATTCTAATTTTATTGGATAGAAAAATAAATTTTGTATTGAAGAATTGGTGCTGAAGCACGAATTTAGGATGGAGTGGAAGCAAGGAGAGAGAGAAAGAGTAATTTAGGGATAAATAAATTTCATTTTTTTTCCTTGAAGGAGGGGAGTAACAAATTATTATGAGATCAACATTTTTACAATATCTCAATTTAAATAGATGGATATTGACATAATTTTTGCACCAAAATATGTGTTTAACCCTGCCCCATCTTGAAATTGAAAATTGAGTTGTGCTCAGGAAAAACATTTTTAATTATGGAAAAAGATAAAATGAGTCTGATGGGTCATTTTTTTTTTGAAAATTATTTCTTTTTTAGAATTTTGGTTTTCAGGGTTGAATGATAGATGTTTTTCAGCTTATTCTAGCTCTTGTGTTTTTATTAGTGTTTTTTGACTTCATTTTTAATTCAAAGGATTGGAGGAGGATAGGATGATGTGGATTGCTTATGGGTGTTTTGAATTTTTATAAATGATGGTGAATAAATGGTGGTTATGATGATTGAAATCCACCATTTTTATGAAGGGTGATGTTAAATTCACGGCTCCAACCCTGTGGTAGTTGTATAGGGCCCTACACAGCTCAAATGAGCTGTGGGGGCCCAAGGACGACTACAAAGGGCCATTTCAAACATGCGCAACTCCCAGGGGGTTTTGTAGGAGCCGTTTACTCTCAAACAAGGCTTTTTTGAGCTGGGTACCCCCTTACAAGGCTCAAATTAGCCATGTTGGGGGGTGCACAACCCCCTGGAAGTCGTGCAAGAATTTTGGGAACCCTCTGGACCACACTTGGGTTCTGTCAACCCAAATTTGAGATTAAGGTAAGCTTTTTGGGACTGTTGTTACACACCTAGCAATCCTAAAGAGATGTTAAAGTGAAACCAAACTAAACTCAAACTGAAAACTGAAATAATAAATAATATAAAATTCTGCAAACAATTCTTTCTTAACCTGAAAGTGGGCAAACTTTGTTTGATCAATTGAAAGCTGGATTGAATACTGAAGTATACCATTTCATTTTTATGCATGGGAACAGTGGGAAGCCCTCCTTCTGCTGAAATGGCTGCATGGAAGGTCTACATTGATAATTCTATCAACAAAGTTTTGGAAAAAGAAAAAAAAGGTTTTGGGTAATGAAAAATTGGAAGCCCCAATTGCATCATCATCAAGGGTGAAAATTGATAATGATTCAATCTGTATTAAAATCAATGGAATGATGAAAGGTTGTAAAGAACAAAGAAGAAACAATATTTGAGTAAAAACAAGAAAAGAAAAGTAGATCTACCAACAAGCATGAGTTCAGATTTTGGTTGAGATTACAATGGTGTTTTCCAAGAGGCATGGGAAGTTTTCTCTGAGGTAAGGATGGGATGGTTGATATGTATTTGAGTCAGAGATTGTGATTATTGCCAGAGGAGTGGAAGCAACTCTCACCATTTACAGTATTGATCGAATTCAGGTTCAAAATTTGTTGAGGTGTTGGAGGATTGGGACTTGTTTTGATTCAAGTGGTTGGATTTCAATCTTGAGGAGATGAAAAAGTAAGGGTGAATAATGAAGGGACAGAGACATTTCAGGAAAATGAGAAAGGAAATAGGAAATTAATGAAGGAAATAAAAAATGAGGAAGGAAGATGAGAAAGGGAAGGATTTTGATAAAGAAGATGGTGAATGAAGTGGAGGCCCTTTGTGACAAGGACCTTGGTGGAGCACTGTGGTGATTTTACAAGCCTTGTGTGACTACCTTGCACAAATACCATGACTTGTCACATTTGGAACAACTTTCTTGACCCAACTTTTTTGAGAGCTTTTCCTACTAGGGAATAGGCACAAAACTATTTTCAAACATGGGCAATGGAGCATGGTTACGCTTTAACAGTTTTCAAATCAAAGTGTGACAAATATGTGGATTTAGCCTGTGATAGACATGGTTCCTATTCAGAAAATCATCTTACCAAATGGTCCAGACAAACTCACACAAGGAAGGTTGGGTGCAAGTTTTAAATCCATGAAATTTTCACAAAGGCAGACCCCTAGCGGCGCCTCTCCTACAAATAAACCCAACATAACCATCAACCATCTGAACATCCCTCTGTGCATCCTCAACTGAGGAGAATCTTGGGGTTGGCCTTAGAAAATCTAGTAAAAGGCATGAATAATGGGCTCAATACATCACAACTGAAGAGAAAATTGAGCAAGATTGATGGGGGGGATTATGTTGATGACTGAACAATCTATAACACTAAGCAGAAGGTCACGCTTGCAGAACTGAAGGGAAAAAGTGTTATGGAGGTACTATATGAACAGCTTGAAGAAACAAGTTGGACTCACTGGTCATGGTTCGGTGGGGAGAATCACTTGGAGGCCCTGTACTTAGCACATCCAGAGCAGTAATTATTTCAAAAAAATTCCATCATATTGCTATGTTGGATTGTACTTATAAGAAAAATAAGTACAAAACCCATCTATTGCATGTTGTTGGAATGACATCCAATTGCAAAACTTTCAAAAAATCTCTTGTTTTTATAACAAAAGAAACGTTTGAGTTCTAAAGTTGTTCTGTAAATGCATTAAAGGAGCTGCCATATGATCCTGAGAGACTTCCAAGAGTCTTTGTGACAGACTGTGAAAAAGCTCTGATTTGTGCTATTGTATCTAGTTTCCCTGAGTCATCAAGACAATCTTGCACTTGGAACTTGTCTAAAAACATACAAGAAAACTGTAAAGTGCATTTTGTTAATGATGTTGAAGGATGGAAAAGCTTTATGACTTTTTTGGAAAATTATGGGGTCCCAAAGACCAAGGAGGAGGTGGAGGTCAATGATGCGGAGATCAGAGTAGGTCCAAATCACTGCTTCTTATTCCTCCTAGTTTTGGGTTCTGACCTTTTGACTTGAGTAGTGTTTCTTGAAAGACTACAAGGATGTACTTGAGTATATGGAAAATATGATTTTCCCTATCAAAGAGGCGTTTGTTACAGTGTGGAATTGTATAAACCCAGATTTTGGAAACAAAGGAACATCTTGGGTTGAAGGGGCGATGCAACTCTCAAGCAATTCCTTAGAAACTCTTTGGGAAACGTGTTGGATGTTTGGAAAAGCCTTGAAGGAACAGTTTTGAATCAAATTAAATAAGTTCATGCATCACTTCATAACTCTTGAATGAAGTTAGGGACAGTTCTTCCTCCTGAAATTTTACTATTGGGTTAGAAACAGTCTTTAGAGGCAATTTATCTTGTTAGGGAACAATTTGAGAATTTGAAAAGTGATCATGATGGCAAATTGTGAACCAAGTCTTATTCCAAGACTATGGATCTGCCCTTTTCCCACCAAATAGGTGACCTTATAGCATTCAGAGGATCCATGGTGCCCAAATATGTTCATCTTCAGTGGAGGTTGGAATATGAGTACACTTGCAGTTCTAGTTCTGTATGTTGGCTTAAGTTGGATTTTTCAAATTACTATGTGATTAATGCTTTTTGATTAAGGATTCCTAATTCACTAATGGTTGATCCTTTTGAATTTTTAAAGTGTTATTTAAATTAAATGCTAAGCATTCCTCAGTTATGTGATAAAGTGAATTCAACAATCTTGGAATCTCCAGATAATGAGCAAAGCTGCCTATTGAATTATATCATTTAGAAGATTACAAAATATTGATCAAAGCCAAGACTTGAACTTAAATTCTTACAATCAAGTAGGGGCAGGCAAAAATTGACAGATACGCGTCAAGAACCATCTCAGCTTGAGCTTGTTGAAAAACAACTCAAGGGGGTAAAAAAGGACTAGAAGGGCTCCAAAAAAGAAAAGACAAAAGATTGTAAGTCTTTTCTTGTGGGATATGTTCATTTTTTTGGTTTAATGAACTTAGTTACTAACTGATGATAAATTGTTAGTCAAAGTTGGCAGAATCTTAATCTGAATTTCAAAGTACAGAGGAAGAGACTGAAAGTGAATGAGGATCACTTAATTTGAAATCAGAATCCTCTTCAGAGGAAGAGAACATGCAGCAAAGCTCAACCAAAAGCTCATATTTAATGAGTATTCATTTCATTGATCCAATTAAAGAAATGAATACTAAGCCAGTTTTAATGATAGGAACCAAAGGTGAAATACCTCAATCAAATATGCAAGAAATTTGATAAGTTCTTGAATGAGGTTTGGGATCCAATTGGAGATGGGAATCACAGATTTAGAGCCATTTCTAAATCTCTTGGTTATGAAGAACATGGTTGGTTGAAAGTTAGGAAGGAACTGATTGAAACATTAGAGAAACATAAAGCATGCTACATTAAGATGCTTGGTGGTGCAAAGGAGGTTGAAAGGATTAAAAAAAGACTTGATGTTGAAGACATCAATGAAACAATTCACTCCTCAAAATGGCTGGCTAAATGAGACATGGGTCAAATTATAGCAGACACATATTCCAAACCTATATGTTTCATTTCATTGGAGTCATGTGATGCTTATACTCCAATGAAAAATGGTGTTACTGATCAATCAGATCCAATTTCAATTTCCTTTGTAAACAATAACCACTGGCTTCTATTAGTACTTGAGGGAGAAATGATTCCAATCCTGCCCATTTTAGCAAAACCACGTTCCTTGATTTCTGAAAAAGCCTCAGGTTGGTTTGATCATCTAAAAGATCAACTGCAAATGTATTCTAGATTATAGAGATTATAGAATTTGACTTCATTTCATCATTGGGTTTCATATAAATTGTAATTCTAATGCAGCTAACAAGTTCTATTAATATAAGGGGTTATCATATTTTGAAAATCATTATGTTGAGTGTTTTGAGTTAACATCATTATATTGAATTTTTTGAATGAGAGCTTAACGGTAAGTCAGTTCAACTTGTGTTGGGCTGATTCCATCACAAGCTTAACTTATCTTAAGCTTGGGATGGGATTAGCTGAACACAAGTTTGTTGAATTACTAAAAGGGATTTGAAAAGATGAAGAACTAACAGGGCTGAGACAAACAACAAATCAGTTGGGAAGAACAGCAAAAGCAGTCACAAGAGAAAATTGAAGAAAAGAACAGACATCAAGCAACAAGATAAGATGAGGCATGGGGAAATTATTTTGGCCTAGATTTTGGTTGAAGAAAAGTGGAGGAGAGCGGCAGAGTTGAATGAATTTGAGAGAGATCAAGATTGATGGTCAGATTAGAGTACTTGTGTGAGTCAGTGACAAATGCCAGTCTTACCAGTCAGGAAAAGATAGATGGTGGGCTTGAGGAGTTGTATTTGTATTTATTTGGGTGATTGATTTGACAGGGTAGTTTGAATAGAAATAAGATCAAAGAAAAGGAAGAAAAGAAGAAAAAGAAGGAGAGAAAGAGTAAAATAAATGATTGGTTTCTGGTCATTGAGTTGGGGGAGAGTTTTGAGTTTGAGTTGATCAAATTGATGTGGTTGAAGTGGTTTGGTGTTTCCGGGCCAGGATGGCAGACTGGTTGTCAGTCAAGAAGATAAGATCTGAGGAAAAAGAGTGTGAAAGGTAACCACAGGCTTGTGACAGTGATGAAAGGGTGTGCGGACATGAAAATGAGTGAGAAAACAGAGATAGAAATTATTCATTTATTTGACACCCTTGGTGACTTGTAAGACTGGAGGCAGAGCTGAGAATGAGGGATTTATTACCAGAAGAAGTGGGATGAGTGAGGTGAAGGGTAGAGCCTGAGTGAGACCATTGGCCTTCATACCGGAAGAAGAGATAAGTTTGACCACAAGATTTCCAAGCTTGAGTGTTAAAATACGTAAGCACTTACGCGTGTGCTACGTATGAGTGTAATCCAAATGGCATGCTCATGTGGGCGTCTGTGGACCATTGGACACACACATGGAAAATACGTGCCTGTGTGGATGTCATAGATTTGGGGAAACTGGCCTCAAAAAGCGTGAAACAGGCCTATTGGTACACGGGCCCTAATGGGCCCAGTGGGGTATATGAGAAAATACAGCCAGATGGGCTTGCATGGAAATAATTGGGCCCAAGGTTTATTTTTGGCATACTTGGCCAGACGGGCTGGCCAGCAAAAGTATGTTAAAATCACTTTTTGGGCTGGGGGCGGCCAATTGGGGCCGCCACCCATGTTGCAGCCCATTTGAGGCTGCTGCCCGTGTTGCCTCCCGCTCCGGGCCGCTGTTTTTGCTTACAGACCGTTTATGGGGACCAAAAGCCTGCGCAAGGCTGTTGTAGGGGGCAGGGGGACTCAAAATGGAGTCCCCCTACCCCAGTCGCGGCTGTTGAGCCGGTTGCTGCTGCCACAATGGGTGGCGGCTGCAGGGCTAAGGCCAATGGCCCCGGCTCCTCCCCTTCACCTTGCTTGCCATTGCGAGGAGGAGGGGGAGGGCTGGCTGGATGGAACCAGCCAGCAACCGGTCTCAAGGGGCAACTGGTCATGGTGGGGGGGGGACTTGATCACCCCCCCACCAAGTGTGGTGGCTAGGCTGGTTGCATCAAGGCAACTGGCGGTGGGGGGGAATCAGCCACCCCCCACCATCAAAGGGGCACTCTCCCCCCCCTTTACCAAGGGGGAGGAGCAATGAGCTGGAGGGGACCTGACCACCCCCCAGCCCGCCTACCATGATGATGACCTGGGGGCATCAACCTCCAGGGCCCCTGGTAGTGGGATTTGACCGCCCCCTCCAGGGATTTGAGAGAAAGAGGGGGGGAAGCATGTCCACTGGTTACACCCCCCGCCATGTGTGTCTGAGACCGGACCCAGGTGTGTCCTGGGTCCCTCCTGGCCATTTGTATGGCCAGAGGCTGGTTGAATGAGGCAACCAGCAAGCATGTGAGGTAACAGGCTGGTTTTAATAGGCAACCGGCCAGGGGTTTGAACAGCTAATGGGCTGGTTCAGCCCCATTGAGGTGGAAACACCAGAAATAACCTGCATAGGCTGGTTGTAAGGGTACAGGGACTGATGCCATGCGGGCTGATGTAGCCCAAACCAATTAACAAGGCCTGTAGAGCCTGTAGAGCTCTTTTGGAGCGGAAAATTTGCCTTTTTGCTTGTTGTATCATGGGCTCACAAGAGGCCAATCTTTTGTACTTAAGGAGCTCTTCACCCTGCTGTTTTCCATCATCTATTCATCATTCAATTGAATTCATCACCAATATCATCCAAAATATTTCCCCATTGTGAGAGCCCATCAGAAATTATTGACACAAGGTTTCAAGAATTTCTTTTGCTTGAAATAATGCTCATTTTCCTAAGCTAATTGCTGGCCATAATTCTAACACATTATCAGTACCAACATCATCATTACTTCCAAGCCATCTAGACCCTTGTACCTCACTCTGGAGGACCTCAAAGACCTCAAGTTTTCCAACAAGATTTCCTATATCCCTGATGTTAGCTCCACCAAGATAGTTCTGAACAGTCGGAATTATAATGCTTGGGCTGTACTTATGGATAGTGAGCTGGACAACATCTGTTGTGGGGAGATAATGAAAGCAGATGACACTTTGATCAGTTCAGAAGTGGAGAAAAAGTCTTTTTATCTCATCCTTAGGCATCTTGATGAGAACCATGTGACATGGCTTAATTGTACTCTTAGGGAAGATGAGAGAAGGAGGGGAAGCATCCTTTGGAAGTTGCTCAAGTCAAAATATGCTGGTGATTCCGTTCACCAGAAGGGTATAGCCTTCAATAAACTATTCAAGTTAAAATATCTGAATTGTAAGCAGTTTGTTACAGAGGCTAGGTCTAGCATATCCAAGTTTAAGTCATCAGGAATTAACATGGATCCTGAGTGTTTGTCACTCTTAATCCTTCAGAAGCTACAAAAGGAGTTTGATTCTTTAGTCAGAATTATTTCTCAATTGGATCCTCTTCCTGGGGAGGAGGATGTTCTGAAGAGGATTGAAAAGGATGATCTTCAGTTCAAGATGAAGGGGGGTTTGGGAACAGCCCTTGTTGGAAAGACTGGAAAATCTTGCAAGAAGGCAAAAAACAATTTATCCAAGGTCTTATGCTATAGTGTTCAGAATAAGGGGAATTATGCTAAGGATTGCTAGCAGGCCAAGAAGAGGAAGAAGTCCAAAGAGAATGACAAGGAGGTCAATCTCACTACTAAAAACATTGCAATGGTGGCATTTTATGGTCCAATGGAAATGGGTTTTGGGGAAGAAGGTCCAAACAAGAAGGCCAAAATTGATGAGGATCAAGAAATGGACTTGATTGATTATGAAGTGAGTAATCTTAACCTAAAAGATGAGAACTTTACAGTGACTGATAAAGCTTCTTTCCTATTAGGAGGATTGAAGGAGGATGTTCTTGTTTTGATTGATTCTGTTTTTAAAGATCAAATGTTCTTTGAATCAAATTTATTTTCAAATCTTAGTGATTATGAGGGAGTTGTAAATATTGGTCAGAAAGGCAGAACAGTTCAGATTAAGGGAATTGGAAAAGTTATTCTTGCAAATCACTTGGGTTTCAAAATTTCTTTTGAGAAAGTGTTCTATGTACCAGATTTGCCTTGTAACCTTGTGTCTTTTGGAGTGTTGTGGAAAAAAGCTTTCCAGATTTGTTATCTTAAAGAAGATAGGTTTGTTATTGAGGATGTTCTTAGGGGACAAGTTTGGAATAAGCTTTTGTGTGCAAGATTGTTCAAATTCTCAGCTCTGAGAACTGTTGCTCATAATAGAAGTGGCCATAAGGTAAAGGACAGCAACTGTGAGAGTTGTACCTTGGGGGCTAAGACTAGAAATGTGTTCTCAAAGAGTAGAGATTGCACTGATGTTCCTAGAGAGGAATTTTCCATTGATTTGGAAGGTGTCACGCTTTGCACTTAAGGATTATTGTCTTCACCACTTTGACATGTCCTCTCCTCAGTACCATCTACCTCAGTCTAAAAGCGTGACACAAATAAAAGCACAACATCAATGGTGCAATCCGCTATTTCCTCTGGCTCGCGCTGACCTTCCAATCTTTGAAACCAACTCAGTATATACTTGCAAACTTTGCAGTTAACTCCATACCGGTCGACCATCCATTATGAGATCCAATCTCCTTCCCTGGCCAATCAACAGCCTCAGACTTCCATCTTTGGTCATGCATTGTTTTTTAGTTTGCATCTACGTCTAACCAAGCCATAACTACTGTATAGTTTGCAATTGGACTAGTCCCTACCCTGCATACACTATTACCTCTCATTCGCATTACCTTCAATGTCACTCGCTCTTATCCCAATTTGTCATGCAATTGTATGCTCAGATTCTATTGTCTCGCACTTACGCTAAGACCTTGGATTTATACCACTGCTTCATTTCCTATTCTGTTCCTGTCATTCATTGCCTCACCGCTTCACCTGTAGTTAGCTCATCACCAGGTTGTATCTAGTCACTTTGGATTACCTTATAAGGGCTATCCCCTTGCCTGATGATTGTCTCCTCAGTTAGTTAATTTCAAACGTTCTTGCATTTTGCTGCAACCTAGTTATCACATCCAACTCAGGTTGAGTTTCCTTCTTTGGAACACATCCCATTCATCTTGCCGTTTGTTGAGTGGCATAACCAAGTTTGCACTTCGCAACTGGGTCTTGCTATTCGAACTTTCCCTCGCTTTTGGCATTCCTTTGCGCTCACAATCATCTAAGAATTGCCCTATAGTACGTGGGGTGGTTGTGTGACAGTAAATTAACTCACTCAACTCAACTATTTCAGCCTGCCAACCTATAATAGAATTCTTCTTTCTCAATGTCACGTACTTGCTCAACAGGGAACGCTTCCCTCTCCCCTTACAATGATGAGATCCATTGGGTAGGGAGAACCAGCGCTCCTTGGGCCCAACAACCCTTAGATCCAGTTCCTCCTTCCAAATCGCCATCTGTGGAACCTCTTGATGATCCTTGGGCTCCTCCACAGGATGCTCCAATGGACCCTCTTGCGGAATTCGCAGACTCCGACCATTCTTCCGATGAAACCTTGACTCGTGGTAGACCAGGGGTTTGCACTACTGCTCTTGAGCCCAATGCTCCAACACTGCTTTAGACATTGATCCAGGCCCTCACTCATGGTGCCCAGCAATCTAGTCCAAGCACTCCTAGTTTTTGCACTCCAGGCATGAAACAACCTGATCACTTTACAGGAGAAAACCCTCATAAGCTTAGATCCTACCTACAGTCTTGTAAAATCATCTTTTCAAACGACTCCAACAATTTCCCTTCCAATAGACATAAAGTTATGTATGCTTCGTCCTTCTTAGGAGGTAGAGCCTTGCAGTGGTTTGAACCGTACCTTGAACTTTTGTCCAACAACAATCCCACTTGTATTCTCAACAACTGGGACAAGTTCAAGCAACAATTGTTCAACCTGTTTGGCAATCCCAATGAAGTTTGAAACACCAAATACAAACTTAATAGTTTAGTTATGAAGGAGAATAGTAGAGCCTCTGTTTATATTTCTCATTTTCAAACCTTGCAGTCTTGCATCCAGTGGAACGAGGCCTCTCTTCTATTCCATTTCCGAAAGGGTTTACCAGCACGCTTAATCGAACAGCTCGCAGTTGGAGGTCATAAGACAACCTTGCTTCAGCAGCTAATTGATTGAGTGATTGAGCTTGATAATGGCTATCATGACAAGAATTGCTCTCGGCAAAACAACCATGGACCATCCACCTCGTCTCCAAGGGTGGAAGACTCCTCAAAGCAAAACACAAGGAACCCAAAACCATCCAAACCAACCCCGACTTTGAACTCCAACTTGAAAGGGAAAGCCGTTGCCAAAACTCCAAAGTTCTTGGACAAGGAAACCGGGATGCTTCAAAGTGAGGAACGGCTGCAAAGGGAAAAGAACGGGCTGTGTATGTATTGTGGAGGTAAACATGATGTCGACAGCTGTGCAAAGCGGTTAGCGCGTGAAGCGGCTAAGCAGTCAAAAAATTAGCTTGTAGTTTTTCTGATACTCGGAAGGAAAACTACACATTATCTAAATCACCGCAAGTAAATCTTTGCACTTGCGAGTCACTAGGTGCTCTGAGTTTGAGATTTATCCTATTCCATTCCAACAACACTCCTTATCAAGTATTACTTGATTCCGGCGCTAATGTTTCCTTCATCAGTGAATCTTTTGCCACTTCAAAAAATCTTACGCGTTCCAAGATAGATAAATTTCCCATCTATCTAGTAAGTAGTGCGACTGAAACGTCTTATTGGGTTTCCCAAAAGGCAAAATGGACCTTTGAATTTTCCAATTTCCCCAGCTTTGAATGGGAAATATTTGTCTTGGCTATACCCGGAATGGATGATACCATTCTAGGCCATGATTTCCTAGTTTACTGGAATCCGGATGTGAATTGGCAAGAAGGAGTAATTAACCTTCAAAACTTGCACCCCCAGAGTGCTAACCTTTCCATCAATCAGGAATTAAACAGCCTACCTGACACTGTCATTGAGTTGGATGACACTTTTCTGCCAGGAGATTTGCAATATCCTGACCTTCATTCTCAAATCCCATCTTCAGATTTAGGAGTTATTGCTTACCTATCCAGCTTACCTCTTTCCTGTTCTTTTGAAGAGAAACAGACACCAACCCAAAGGTGTATTTTGAGCTCCCTAATCCTCTTTCACCATGCAAGCACCTCAAACCCGGTGCTCAAAGATGACAAGATTGAAGATTTAGAAATCATTTGAGAGTCTTTACCTTTGGTTTATCATGACTTTGCTGACGTCTTTTCAGCTGCAAAAGCAGATAAACTGCCTCCATCCCGTCCTTATGATCATAAGATCAAACTTACTGGACCACCTCCGGCACCAGGACCAGTTTACTCTCTCTTGACGCAAGAATCAATTGCGCTTCAAGACTACATTGCGGAAAATGTAGCAAAAGGATTTCTTTGACCAAGCAATTTGAACGCTGCTTCCCCTGTCATATTTGTACCAAAAAAGGAAGGCAGACTTTGCCTTTGTGTTGACTACAGGAAACTGAACCAGGTAACCCAGAAGAATGCCTATCCAGTGTTGCCTATGTCACATCTCCTTACCCTCTTCCATGGAGCTACTTATTTCTCAAAGTTAGACCTTCGAGGTGCCTATAACCTAATTTGCATTAAAGAAGGTCATGAGTATTTAACTGCGATGAGAACCCGGTTTGGCAGCTATGAGTATACCGTCATGCCTTTTGGCCTCTGCAACGCTCCTTCCACTTTTCAACATTTTGTCAATGACATTTTTTCCAATCTTGTAGGTAAATACCTTGTGGTATATCTTGATGATATACTAGTCTAATTGAGAAACCTCGAAGATCACATTGCACATGTGCAAGAGGTGCTACAGCAACTTTGCAAGAATGACCTGTTTGCAAAAGCCTCTAAGTGCAAGTTCCATTCCTCTTCTCTTCATTTTTAGGTGTCTTAGTCTTGCAGCAAGGACTATTGATGGACCCAGCCAAGAGCAAACACATATTGGACTGGCCCCGACCTTCTT
This sequence comes from Puccinia polysora, assembly GCA_025617555.3. NCBI lineage: Eukaryota > Fungi > Basidiomycota > Pucciniomycetes > Pucciniales > Pucciniaceae > Puccinia > Puccinia polysora. Next base: position 7,746,751 of record CM062620.1, read on the forward strand.
CAGTTAAATCTCTTGAAGTTTTCCTTGGTTTCAGTAATTTATATAGAAGGTTTATTGCGCGTTATGCCAAAAAAACTGTGAATGTTACTAACCTTCTTCAAAAAGACACTCCTTTTATTTTTACCAAACAAGCTGCTTCAGAGTTCAAAGCTCTGAAGAAAGCGTTCACCACTGCTCTGATACTTGCTCACTTCAACGAGCTAGCTTGCACTATTGTCAAAACAGACGCAAGCGACTATGCAATTGCAGGAGTCATCTTGCAGTTTTCTCCTTCCACTTCCCTCTTTCACCCCGTAGCTTTTGAGTCTTGCAAGTTGCTTGCTGCAGAGCTTAACTATGAGATTCATGACAAGGAACTTCTCGCAATTGTTTATTGCTTGAAGAAATGGCGTTCATACCTTTTGAGTCTTAGGGAATCCTTTGAGGTTTTAACTGATCATAATTCTTTGAAGTATTTCATGAGTTCAAAAGTCCTCACACATAGAAAGGCACGTTGGGCCGAATACTTCTCTGAGTTCCACTTTACAATCACGTACCGTCCTGGGAAACAAGCGGTAGTTCCTGATGCTTTATCACGTTGGGACGACGTTTACCCAGGGGGGGGGAGCACCTTTGCCGAAAACAACCCTGAAAGCGTTAGGACACTCTTCTCAACCCTATCTGCCCAACTCAGTTCAATCATTGCTCGCTTACAAGATTTGGCTTCCAAACTCGGACAATCTCAACGCAACAACCCCAAGTGTATCAAACTTTGCAAAAGTGCGAACTTATTAGATAGTAATTACAGTATAGATGATAATGACTTTTTAGTTTATGATAATTGTATAGTAGTACCAGATAATTCTTGCATTAAGTTAGGTATCTTTGAGTCACGGCATGATTCTCCGCTTGCTGGTCATTATGGGCAGGATAAAACCTACCAATTGATCACACAAGACTTCTACTGGCCTGGTATGACCAAAGAAGTAAAAGAATATGTTAGCGCGTGCTATGATTGCAATCGTAACAAGTCCTTGAAACACCGGAAGTATGGGCTGCTCCAGCCACTTCCAATTCCGCCTTCCTTGGCACTTGCTGTCTATGGATTTCATCTCTCAATTACCTTCTTCTAGTGGATATGATGCTATTCTAGTAATAGTAGATTGCTTCTCAAAGATGGCTTTATTTTTATGTAGTAATGTGACGGCCTCTTCAGAAGACTTGGCTAACTTGTTCATAGAACATGTATTTTCAAAACATGGCCTCCCTGATAATATAGTTAGTGATTGTGGGTCTCTGTTTGTCTCAAGCTTCTGTACTTTGCTATTCCAACATTTAAAGATCACTCGCAATTCATCAACGGCTTACCACCCTGAAACGGATGGGCAAACCAAGCGAGTTAATCAGATCCTCAAACAATATCTTTGAATGTATGTTGCCTATCAACAAGACGACTGGTTGCAATGGCTCCCACTAGCCAAATTTGCCTACAACAACTCCACTCATTCCTCCACCAAACAGTCGCCCTTCCAAACTCCTTATGGTAGAAACCCAACTTTCTCTTCCCTTCATGTAGCACCTTCTCAACCTGCTACCGATTACCTTGAAAAAATTCAATCCCTTCAATCGCAACTTCAAACCAACCTCAAAGAAGCAAATCAGCGCTATAAGGAGCAAGCAGACCAATCTTTCACTTCAGCTCCAACCTTTGCAGTAGGAGATCAAGTATGGCTTGATGCTTGTAACATTCGCAGCACTCGCCCAACTCGCATACTCTCCAAAAGAAAGCTTTTCCCCTTTAAAGTAGAATCAGTCATCTCCCCTAACGCCTTTAAACTTAATTTACCTGCAAAATGGCAAGGTATCCACCTGGTCTTTCATGTGTCTCTCCTAGAGCCAGCTCGAGTCCTATACCCGGGCAAGACTCATCCCCCTCCTGAACCGGTCACTGTCCTTGATCTTCAAGAGTGGGAAGTAAGCCGTATTCTGGATTCCAGGTTACGCAAAGGAAAACTTCAATACCTCGTTGAATGGTCTGGCTTCCAGTCCAACAAAGATTGCACCTTGTGGGAACCAACCCATCACCTTCGCAATTCACCCAATCTGATTCGAGAATTCCATGTGAGCTACCCTTGCAAACCTTGGCAATCATGATTCTTTCCCATCCAATCCCATCCAATCCCATTCCATTCCATTCCACATTCCATCCCATCCAATCCCATTCCATTCCACTCCACATTTCATCCCATCCAATCCCATTTCATTCCATTTTACATTTATCTTACTTAATCACATTCCATCCCATTAAAACCTATCTTATTACACTTTCATTTCATCATTTAATTCCTCCATCTCACTGTGTTATCCTTTTCTCATTTTTCCTTCATTTCCACTTATTATTAAAAAAAATAAAATAAAATAATAATGATAATAATATTTCTATTTTTAATAATAAATAAATATATAAAAAAAAATATACATTAAATTAAAAAGTTTCTTTTATTTCTTTTTCCGCATCCTCCCAATTTTCCATCAATTCCGCAACCATGGACTGAAAGGTATCAAGGTCTTCATTGTTGATCAATGTGGACATTCTTCAAATTACCAGCACTTCCGTTACAATGTGCCTCTCAAAAATCTCCTCGCATCTCGCAACCCAAGCTTGCTTCGGCCAAGCATTCCATCCACCTTCCTCCAAGAGCTCTTCATACGCTCTCTTCTTTTGGCCACCCGACATGCCTTCTCCAATATTGTCCGTCAGGCCCCTCGCATCTGTTTCAACCGGCAATAGGATTCGCACCGGATCCGCTTTGCCTTGGCCCTCCATCCCTTCTGTCCCAGCCAATTCCTCCCTTCCATCTCCTTCATTTCCTTCTTCTAATTCACCCGCTTCCTCTTTGTTCTCCCCACTTCTGTTTCCTCCATTTTCCGCTTCTCTTTCCGCTGCGTTTTCTTCTCCCTCCCTTGCTTCCTCAGTTATAGCTCCTACCGGTTCCGCACCGGATACCTCGCCTCGCACCTTGGCATTCACCTCGGTCCCCGGGATTTCAGTCGGCGGTCCCCAGTAAGGTGGTGGTGTGTTAGTAGTATATCTTTGAAAACAAGGCAACACTAGCAAACAAGCAAACAATTAGTTACTATTTCAAGTTCATTAGTTATTCCTGATTAGTACTCACCAGGAACTTGCGTCCCCAAGTATTTGATCTCCGGCAATGGTGGTATTTTGTAATTGACCCTTGGCGCGGACCTACAACTTTGCATCTCCCTTGATGATTCCAAAGGACCCTTGAAAGTCAACTCGACATTTATAGGAAAGTTACACGCCACCTTGCAAAGGCAAAATTGCTCGCATTTGCCTTGGAGACCTCGGACGGCAGTACTGGGAATTCAACACTTGTTGCAGCGAATACAGTTTTCGCAACGGCGGGATGAAGATGATGACATTCTTACAGAATTTATAAAATTCTGTTGGGTAAAGAATTAAGTAATGTATAAGGGTATGCAGTGATAATTTAACGACTTGAAATTGATGGGAAAATTTACCTGAACGCTCGCAGGAGCTTGCGTCTTTATAACCGGGCAACTGTCACGCTTTGCACTTAAGGATTATTGTCTTCACCACTTTGACATGTCCTCTCCTCAGTACCATCTACCTCAGTCTAAAAGCGTGACACAAATAAAAGCACAACATCAATAGTGCAATCCGCTATTTCCTCTGGCTTGCGCTGACCTTCCAATCTCGGCAACCAACTCAGTATATACTTGCAAACTTTGCAGTTAACTCCATACCGGTTGACCATCCATTATGAGATCCAATCTCCTTCCCTGGCCAATCAACAGCCTCAGACTTCCATCTTTGGTCATGCATTGTTTTTTAGTTTGCATCTACGTCTAACCAAGCCATCACTACTGTATAGTTTGCAATTGGACAAGTCCCTACCCTGCATACACTATTACCTCTCATTTGCATTAACTTCAAAGTCACTCGCTCTTATCCCAATTTGTCATGCAATTGTACGCTCAGATTCTATTTTCTCGCACTTACGCTAAGACCTTGGATCTATAACACTGCTTCATTTCCTATTCTGTTCCTGTCATTCATTGCCTCACCGCTTCACCTGTAGTTAGCTCATCACCAGGTTGTATCTAGTCACTTTGGATTACCTTATCAGGGCTATCCCCTTGCCTGATGATTGTCTCCTCAGTTAGTTAATTTCATACGTTCTTGCATTTTGCTGCAACCTAGTTATCACATTGGACTCAGGTTGAGTTTCCTTCTTTGGAACACATCCCATTCATCTTGCCATTTGTTGAGTGGCATAACCAAGTTCGCACTTCGCAACTGGGTCTTGCTATTTGCACTTGCCCTCGCACTTGGAATTCCTTTGCGCTCACAATCATCTAAGAATTTCCCTATAGTACGTGGGGTGGTCGTGTGACAGAAGGGCCATTCATACCAGAGTCCCTTGGCGGGGCAAGATACTTCATCAATTTGGTTGATACTGCAACTAATTATGTTTGGGTTAAACTAATTGAATCTAAGGATCAGAACACATAGGAGTTTTCTTTAATCTTCAAAGTCTGGAAACAGAATGATCTAATGAAGGAGATCAAGAGGGTTATTACCAATTGAGGTGGTGAATTTGTGAGTAAAGAGTTTGAGAGTTTATTGAAAGATTATGGTATCATTCATATAGTCACTACTGAAAGTACTCCACAGAATAATGGAATAGTTGAGAGAATGAATGGGGCTTTACTGGAAAAAGTCAGAACTATTACGTCTCAATCTGGTCTACCAAAGTTCTTATGGGCTGAGTTGATGTGTACAGTCTGTCTGTTGCAGAACATTGTAAGTGTTAATGGGACAAGTCCTCATTTTCAGTTTTGCAAGTTGTACCCCAAAACACCACACCTAAGAACAATTGGTTTCTTGGTGTATTGTAGTGTCTACCATAATGAGTTGGTTGGAAAATTAGACCCTAGATCCAGAACAGGGGCACTTGTAGGCTATGATTTAATAAGTAAATTGTATAGGATCTATTGTCCAAGAACAAGAAAGGTTATCCATAGTAGGGATGTAAAATTTGATGAAAGTACCTTTCCACTCAAAAGGATTGAAGATGTTGTTGTGAATAAACCACAGCAAGAAATAGAATTAGCACCAATTTCACCAGCAAAGGCTGAGGAAAATGTGGTTCCAGAAGATGAAAAAATGGCAGACATGCCACCAGAGGGTTTAGCACCCACTTCAGGGGAGTCCGTTAATTTGGAACCTGATGAGCCTCCACCTCCAGTTAGTGTTAGAATTATGGCCAGCAATTAGCTTAGGAAAATGATCAGTATTTAAAGCAAAAGAAATGCTGGACAGTGGGTGTCAATATTGGCTAATGGGGCTCTCACAATGGGGAAATATGTTGGATGAATTTGATTGAAATGATGAATTAATGGATGGAAAACAGCAGGGAGAAGGGCTCCTTAAGTAAAAAAGATTGGCCTCTTGTGAGCCTATGATACAACAAGCCAAAAGGCAAATTTTTCGCGCCAAAAGAGCTCTACAGGCTCTAATGGCCTTTTTACTTGGTTGGGACTACATCAGCCCGCATGGCATCAGTTCCTGAACCCTTACAACCGGCATATTCCGGTCCATTCCAGTGTTTCCACCGTTGAGGGGCTGAACCAGCCCCTTGCTGTTCAATCCCCTTGGCTGGTTGTCCATTAAAACCAGCCATGATGACCTCATTACCTTGTTTACGGGCTGGTTGCCTCATGCGGCCAGCCCCTGGCCCCTCAAATGGGCCAGGTGGGACCCAGGGCACACTTGGGTCCGGTCTCAGACTCACATGGGGGGGGTGTGACCAGCGGACATGCTGTCCTCCCCCTCTTTCTCTCAAATCCCTGGTGGGGGCAGGCAAATCACCTCACCAGGGGCCCTGGGGGTCAATACCCCCAGGGTGTCGTCAAGTAAGTTGGCCTGGGAGGTGATCAGGTCCCCCCAGGCCCATTGCTCCTCCCCCTTGGTAAAGGGGGGGGGGGAGAGCGCCCCTGCTTGGTCGCTTCACACAATCAATGGTGGAGGGGTGATGAATTCTCCCCCACCTGCTGATTGCTACACTTGTGGTGGGCGCCGCCACCTCCTTGGGCAAGGGGGTGGTCAGGTCCCCCCTGCCCTGACTGACCGCACTGTTGCGGTCTGTTGCTGGCTGGTTCAACCCAGCCAGCTCGCCCCCATCCCCCTTGCAACGGCAAGCGAGGGGAGGGGGAGCAAGCCCGGGCCGCAAGCCCCAGCTCCGCGGCGCTGGTCGCCGGGCGCGACCAGCCGGGCCCGCGCGGCATCCCACCGCACAGGATCCCTTGGCCGCACCACAGCCCCGCGCCGGCAGTCAGGCCCCACTTGGGCCGTACCAAGGAACACAGTCCGCCCCAAACGGGCCACGACGCAGGCAGCGGCCCCAAGCCCAAATTGTGAGAATTACATACTTTGGCGGGCAAGCCTGTCTGGTCAAGTATGTCCATAAAAAAGCTTGGGCCCTTTTATGCCCAAATAAGCCCATCTGGCTTGGGTGGCCCATCCACCCTGGCGGGCCCGTTAGGGCCCGTGTCCCAAAAGACAATAAAAACGTGTTTTGGCGCGCGAATGACCAAAACCAATAACACTCACATAGGCCCATGTGGCCCAGGTGATGTCCAATGGGCGGTGGAGGCCCATTTTTGCATCCCATTTGGATTACACACTCCTATGCACATTACCTGAGTGCATCCGCATTTTAACAGTTAGAAGGAGTGGAAGGGTTAGAGTGCCAGTTGATAGGTAAGGGGAATGGAATTCCCATTATGCTGCCGCAGGACTTGAGGAAGATACATTTCAGGAACAGTGTATGCTCAATGAAGTCCTACAGTTGAGTTCAGAAATGGGTAACAGGGTCAACCCAAATAGCTTTGGCCAAGCTATGAATTCTGATGAGAGAGCCAACTGGAAGAGTTCTATTTTTGGGGAAGTTGATTCTCTGTAGAATAATAGTGTCTTTGAAGTAGTTAAGCGGGATGCTGTTCCAAAAGAAAAGACCATTTTGGGGTCTAGATTGGTGTTAAACAAGAAGTTTGACACAAATGGAGTTTTGAAGAGGTTCAAAGCTAGATGTGTTGCAAAGGGTTTGAAGCAGAGAGTGGGTATTGATTACCAAGAAGCTTTCTCACCAACTGGAACGCTGTCCACCTTCATGTACATCATTTCTCTGGAAGTGGAGTTAGGTGAAGAAATCAGACAAGCAGATTTTGTAACAGCATACTTGAATCAAAACTTGGAGAGGAGGAGACTGTTTATATGTCAATTCCTTATGGTTTTTGTGAATGTTTAGTGAAGACTAAACAAGAAAACACAAAGAAAATCTGTGTTAGAAGTTTTCTTTCAACAGATAAAGGGGAATATGTCCTCAAGCTGTGTAGATCCCTGTATGGATTGAAGCAAGCAGCTAGGTTGTGGTATAATACCAGGAGTGAGAAAATGATACAGATTGGTTTCAAGACGTCTGAGGACAACCCTTGTCTCTTTGTAAGAAAGGATGCAATTTTTTTTGTATGGGTCAATGAAATTATCATCATTGATAATGGTAATGAGAGAGTCATGGAGACACTCAAAAAGGAATTCAAGATAAAAGATCTTGGTCTGGCGCAACAGGTGCTAGGAATGAAATTAAGTAAGAGCAAGAATGGTATTAAGTTAGACCAGAGTTACTACGTAGCAGCTCTTCTTAAGCAATACGGCTCAGCAGACGCAAAGGATTTTTGTACTCCCATGCAGTCAAACATTTGTTTAGAGAAGTCTACAGATGAGGAGTATCTGGAGTTTGTTCAATCTGGGAACGACTACAGGTCAGCTATTGGATTGCTTAATTATTTGGGGCAGTTTACAAGGCCCAATATTGCCTTTGCAATTGGTTTCTTGTTGCAACACTTAGAGAAGCCAAGCGTGAGGCATTGGTCAGCGTCTAAGAGAGTTATGAGGTATATTAAAGGAACGCTGTGGTGCTCTTTTATAGAGGCGAGTCGGGAAAGGGCTGCGGGAGGCGCGCTCAGCAATAGCGGCGGGCCCAGCAGCGGCGGCACGCTCAGCAATGGGTAGGGCCTCGCCACAGCTAACCGCGCTGCGGGCTCAGCAGCATTCAGGTAGGCCCAGCAGCGGTTGGTTTGGGGTCAGCACCTGGAGAAGGGAGACGGACGGATTGCGCGGATTGCGGACCGGAAGGATTGCGCGGATTGGAAATCTCGCACGGATCAGAAGATGTGGAAATAATAAGGGTTATCCCCCTATAATTGTCCCAAGGTTTGGATGTTAATGGTTCCCTGCGTTTGAAAGGAGATGAGGATGCCCAAAGTTGCACTTAAATGAGAAATATAAATAAGGAGATAAAGAGATAAAGAAAAGTAGAGAGAGAGTGAAATTTCCAATCCTTCAATCCTAAGAACTTTCCACCTGGATGTGTATCCGGTATGAGTTCCTTTAATCTCTTGGTGAGATGATTGATCCAATCCAATGATGTGATGGTATGATTCCATCCATGCCTGCTCCTCCTCCCCAACCCGGAGCTGAGAGTGAGGATAAGTCCTCCCTCTCAACCCTAACCTAAGTACATGCGCAAATAGAAGTATGACAAAGAAAAAGAAAACAATCCCAAAACAGAAATCCTAGCCTCCTCTCGCCACCTCCGTACCAAACTCCCCCCAACGTCCGTACGCTGTTCTGTCCATCCGTTTTGTCCTTCTCATGACGCGGTCCTTGCACCGCGCCCTACTTGGAGCCCCCCACGCCTGTCCGTATCCGTTTATCTGCGCCCATTGTGGGTGTCCGGTAATATCCGGCATGATCCGCGGGCTTGCACGCGCGCTCCGTCCGTTCCTTTATAGCCCGCGGATTGCTCCGCCCCTACGTATCCAAACTGGCGCGCCCCCAAACCTAGTCAAGCACACTTCCTTCCAAATCTGATCTCCGGGGCGGATTGCCGCCCACGCCGCATTTGATGCTGAGCCTGACCCGTCCACTAGGTGCGGAGCCAAACAGAGGCTGCTATTGATCCAGCAGCTGCCGCTGCTGAGCACTCCGCATACCCTAATGCTGAGCCCGCTTGCCTCCAATGCTGAGCGCGCAGCAGCGACGCAGTTCCCAATCAGTGTCTATAAATTGACACCACATCCCCCCCAACTTGAGTTCTGTCCCCAGAAGTCTTCCATTGCTTCACCATACTACCACCCTTGCTACTTCCACTACCACCCCCACCACTCCCACTAACACCTTCCCCCTTCCTCCTTCCTCACCCTCACCATGGCCCCTCCCTGCACCTACTGTGCAAGAAACGGTCTTCCGTGCACACTCCTCTCCGGCTTTCAAGCTTGCTCAGCCTGCCGTGCCGGCCACCGCCGATGTTCTCTCAGCAAAAAAATGCCGCAAGCCCGTCCCGGACCCAACCCCACCCAACCGCGCAAGAGGGCTTGTCCAGACCCATTCGTAGTTTTGGACGACGACACCATCTTGGAGGACTTGTGGACTCCGCCGTCCTCCACCGAGGGAGGATTGCTACTTGGCTTCTCCTCTTTGTAGCACTGGCCACCGCGGAAGGAGGACTTCCCATCCTTTGATGATTTCCGGAGGGCTTTGCAAACCTGGGCAGACTGCGTCCGGGTCACGGAAGGCGCAAGGGACCCACGCCTTGATGAAATTCTTTGGCTTGCACTGCTCCGGCTCCGGGTCCTCCTCTGGCACCTGCACCGGCTCCTCCCACTCCAGCTCCATGAGGCACCCCGCCACCGCTGTGGTGCCCCATCCTGGACACCCTGGCCGCCTTAAGACCTCAATCCATAAACTGTTGCGCAAACGTACCGTCCGGCTGAACAACTTATCCTCAGGCCCATCTGAACCGTCCTTTACCCGCGCCACGCGCGCTGCGCTTCCATTATCCGCGTCGCGCTCCTTTCATCCACGCGCGTCGCGCGTCCTTTATCCGTGTTGCTTGTCATCTCCGCCGTTGTCATAGCACGTCCTCATCTTTGTTGTTGCGTGTCTTCATCTTTGTTGTTGTGTGTCTTCATCTTTGTTGTCGCGCGTCCCAATCTTCTCATTGCTACCGTCGCGCGGCGCTCATCCATGATTTACTGAATCCATCCCGACCGCACCCCCAAGCATTTGGCAAATCCTTGGATCCATCAAACCTCCCATTGCACTTGATCTATCAATTGTGGATCTCAAGGCCGTCAGGATTTACTCAACTTTCCCAAACCAATCTCCTATCCGCCCATCCGTGCTCTCATGGACTTCATCCATCACCTTTCCTGGGACTCTCCCACCCGCTTCCGCCTTCGGAAGAGTGCCAATGACCGCCTGCGGACATCCGCGGCGGTTTGGTTCATTTCTCTCTCCCACCCGCTTCCGCCTTTGGACAAGGGGTGGGTGACTCTGGTATTGTTACGCGCGCCCATCCACAGACGGACGCGAGTAACCACATGGTTGCCTTCCCTTTTCCGCTCTATTTGTAGAATCCTTTGTATATAGTCTAACAAGGCCTCCTGCCCATATAAGGAGGGGCTCTCCCCTGCCTTTTTGATCATCATTGGGGAAATCATCAGCACATGGAACGATCCAGAATGAAATCAGCACACCTTTGATCCTTGAGCCTCCATACTCAACCCTTGATCCCTGATCCTTATCACCAACCAATAGCCTTGCTGGTTGAAGAAAAATTCTGTCTGTTGGAATTTTTGAGTGTGTCATACCACTCCTTGATCCCTTTCTCTGACCATACTGGTCCTGATCCCTGATCACCTTTCTGGAGCCAATCACGATTGATTGAAGAGGTCTTATTAAGCTTAAGACCTGGAGTGTTATACCTCCCCTTAGCTTCTTTGGAGTTTCATTCTGCCAGCCTACTCTTGAGTCCCTTGAGAAGTGTTGAGGTTATCCTTGCGTCAAATCAGTTACTGTTTGCTTTAGAGCTTCTTAAACATTGTGCTTTGTCCTGTACAGCCACCCAAAGTTATCTGGCACCCTTCAAGCGCTTGATTGCGGAGAGTTGGGCAGGTTCATTGAGAACCTGGAGGTTGCTTGGGTTTGAGTTGATCATCCCCAATCTTCTGCTGATGACCAGAGTTATTAGCTTGTGGGCGTTGTTTACACACAACAGCTTTTGTTCTTTGAACTCTAGGAAGACTTTAACTTCTTTTGTTCAAGTTTTCCCTGCATAATCTTGTCTCAGATAGTGCTGTTCCGTTGCTACCAAACTATTATCATCTTAATCCTCTACTCCTTGATTCCTCATTTACCAGTTTCTGGACCTTGATCTTGCTTACATTTAAATATTTTTGTAACACTCAGGAGGGCAGCCTAAACAGCACCTTTCCCCTCCGCAGAACTGCCATGGCCTAGGACCATTTGGAGTCTTACATTTGGTCCCCCGGGCCGGGATCAAACCAGCAACCTTGGGATTTACAGTCCCAACTTGAAGAATCAACTCCAAAATCCAATCCGATTTTTTTTCTTTTCTTTTTCTGTTTGTTCTTTTTTTTAGATCTGATCCGTGGAGGCAGCTTGGTCTAGAAGTAAGTCCTCCCAATTGTGCACCGCCTGGGCAAGATCCTTGTTGTTTTTGTGAAACTCTACCCTTGCCACACTTGTGAGCCACCTTGGAACTCTGCTCGTATTGGATCTCTTAGGAACCCTTCAACATGGAATCTGCTGGATCCTCTTTATCTTTTTGGGCCAAGATGGTCAAAATCAAACCTCAGAACAAAAATTTAGGCTTCAATGGGACCAATGTCGAAAAATTCCTGGACTCCTATGAGATGGCTGCGGAAGTGGATGGTGCCAGTGAATATGATATGGCTTATCAGTTATGGTTTTTTATCTCTTCTGACAAAGTTATGGAGGTTATCAAATCGTTTGAGGGATTTGAAACTCACAACTGGCGGCTCCTGAAGGAGGCCATGTTAGCCTATTGGGGAAAAATAGATGTAGCCAGATTTACTTTGCAAGACTTGGATGCCCTGGTTTCTCAATGGATCTCCAATGGTGGTATCTCCTCAGCCTCTGACTATCAGACTTTCAGAATGTGGAATTTAAGGAGAGCTGATAAAACCTGGACCAGGCTGTTCAGATTGCAGCAGAGAGGTGAGTATGAC